>OU753558.1:15942327-17192327 GCA_916701695.1 Agrochola macilenta
AATAACGAGCAATGTGTCAGTATTTAAATGGTAAATAATTTAAATGAAAATTAATCATTGGTATCTATTATATGGTATAGCGCCACCCTGGCCACGTGCGCCGGCCGTTGGGACTTGGTACGATATGGCGCACTGGATAGGCCTTCACGCGAGGGCAAGCGCCTGACTACTAAACTTGTACTTTTAACTAGGTTAAGAACATTGTTACTAACAAATTTATGGACATAGTCTGAAGTAAATTACTGTACTGTTATAAGTTAGTACAGGTTTTAACCTAATGTTAGTAAAAACCACACTCTATTTATACATAATTGAAACGACTGACACCAACGTGTGCAGCCGTATCGAGTGAGCCACCTAGCACACAATATACTCAGGATGCTGATGGAGCTAGCACGTATTCTACCGAGAATGTAAGCCCACCGTTTCCGTATAACGGCATAAAAACTATCAACCCAGGCCTCGGTGAACATCCCGGAAGCGCTACAAAAGCGTGGTGGACCCAACAGCATCCTGAAAATATTTTTATACTGGACACGCAGGGCGTTGTATGCCCATAGCGTATACCTGACCCTTACTTGACCCGAACTTTTCTACTTAGTCCACTCCAATCTATATATTCAATTCTTTGGAACATCCTGAGACACCATGATGCGTCCAAGAATTGACTGTACTTGCTTTCAATTACATGGCATTATTATCAACCCCTAATGTCAATCTAATGAAAGTAAAACGTATGAGAGCTCAGCCAACAGGAACGACGAGAAACCGCATCGGTAGTACAATTTCCGTGAAGTTTTCATACAAATTGTTCCAACAGAGTCGCGTCGAGCCTGACTGTGGGGGGGGGGGCCTTCAATTCTGGTAGGTATAGTGATTTCCATCTCTCGAACAAAAAAAACATAAATCAATCACCACCAATAATAAAATTCCCATTTATTCTCAAATGTCCCACTTTAACTGCCTGCTAAATGCAATCTCTCCACCAACCATTGCGAATTCCATTTGAAACCATGTCCATTGTTCTCTCAAAAGCTGGTGACCCTCGACCTAGAGCATTATTGCCCATCAGTACGCCTTGTATGACGTAGCCTTATGCAAGAGTCGCCACAAACAAACCTTGGGCTATTTTCTATTGTACCTTTAAACTTGTCGCGTGATGATCAGAAGATTAAACTGAGATTATGGCTAACATTAGTTAGTAGAGGATGTGATTTATTGGCGTTGTATTGTCATTTAATTGCTTTGTGTTGATGAGAACTGTTTATTTAAATAATAGTATTGTTTCTATTGTGTCGGAGATATTTTAATGAGAAACAATTTGCATTCTTGATGGATTTGTAGAATACACTTTACTAAGATTGTGAATCAGTAAATTTACGATGTTAAATCGGTGGTTACATGTTGTGGTAACGTTCAACCCAGCCACAGTGTCTAGCTGGCATCATACTGCAATATTGAAAATATAATTTGCTTTACCAAAAAATCATTCAGAGCGTGCATTCTGAAAGAGGGCAACGTCGCACATAAATTAACTAAAATATTGATTATGAAATGCAATAATTAATATCGTAACACCTAATCAAAAAAGTATTTGGAAAGTCAACATAAAATTCGGTGTTGTAATTAATAATAATATTCTTCACTAGTTAGCGATATTTCATATTTCCATACAGAATTATTGCCAAATTAATCAAAACAGGTAAATATTTGACAGCTATTTGCGACGTTGCCAACTTTTAGAATGAACACTCTTAAATTTTCAATACATCAAATTAACCGTAACGCAGTACCCACTCATAAGATTTATTCAAGTATTTATTATCCGTCCGAAGTTACAAATGTACCTAACCTATTTAAAAGTGCGTAATTCTCGCAGAACGAAACCTATCAATCTTTGCTAAACTGTCGATTAAATACAGGTAGGACTAGCATTCACCGAAATACGCAATTTTATCTCTGTTCACCACACGAAGGATATTCAAAACATTATAGATAGATTGGAGTTACGCCCCGGCGTTTCACCTCCTCGCGCCACTGTCACTTTTGCCTCCAGATCCCATGGCGGCAATCTAGCAAGGAGGCTCGCCGCCTCACCGGAGAACCATGCGGTGTCCCCGGACCAGCCGGATGGCCTTTGGGACGCGTTCAACCGGCGGGCTGGTACCCAGTAATAGTAATGTTTTGAGGATGATATAACTGCGTATCTAAATCCACGTATTGTTTGGTGATAATAGTTAAAAAAAAAAAAAAAAACGTATTAAATAGCAATTTATTACAATATGTATGCAAAGTTGTATGGAATAATCCATCCAAGTGGAGGAAGTCGCAACCTTTTATTGTATATCTTTATGTAAAAATGTTATCAACCAGAACATCAATATAATTAAATAATAATAATAAAGATATTCAGGTTTACAAATATCAAACTCAAACTCGAAGCATTTATTTCAAATAAACCAATTACAGGTACTTTTGAATTGTCAAGAGGTCGGTCAGTCAGAAATATGAAGCTAGTTGCCCATTCCAACGCGTAGTAGGTTCCTATGGAGAAGAACGGGCAAGAAACTCCACGGACACTCTTTACAATCAAAATATTTTTATAAAAAATTGGTTACATCATTCATGTTGTAATTATACATGTGAGAACAATGTAGAAAGACGTGCACATTAAAAGCGTCCGTAATAAAAACCAAAACCAATTCAAAAATTGAAATAAGCCGTAGCTGCTAAGAGATGACCAGTCCCCACTGACGGCGCCCGTTCACGAACATGACGCATGGATCAGCACCATTTAGCTCAACCATTTAGAAGGGAACTTAATGATCCAACACACACGCCACCACCAGCGAGACATTTGAGTGAGCATGACATATCGTAAAGTAGTAAATATTTAAAAGCCTATCAACAATTTAAGTGCTTATTGAATGAATGTCATGTTTCTGGGTCAAGGGTGTGCGATGCATAGTGATGAGTCAGTGAGGATGAAACCTGTTTAAATAATACATATTTATATGGAATGATATCGAAGAATCGCGATATTATACAGGTTTTTAATATGAAAATTACTGTTTTTGTGCTATCATAATCATTGTGAATTAATTTATGGTCCAGCTATGTCTTCAAAAGGCAGAAAGCTATAAATTGTATTGTAATTACAAAATTGATTAGGTTTGGTTACAAAAGACCTGCAACGCACCATATTTATACTCCAAATTTGATGAATAAGATTGACCGTGGATATTCTTGACCTTTCCTTTCTCAGCATTCAACACTTTGAAACGCAGCAAAACAATAGGTTGTGCTTCTTGTTAATTAAAAATAAATGGTCTGATTGAATTAGAATAAAGAATTCATGAATTGTATTGAGTGATAATCGAAAAAAGATAATTGATTCAAAATCACCCACCCCTAAAGAAAAAATCAAATGAAAATTAAAAGACAAACATTTCTCTTTCGCGCTCCAACGCTAGCGCATCGAACGACGGACCCTGCCAAAAATGTTACAACGAAAGTAACAGTTTCGGCGTCGAAAGTAAGCCAGTAGGTTATAATGTTTCAATTTACTCTTACTTTCTTACTGTGACGTGACGCGAATGAGGATACACGTCATTCACGTCATCGCGGAGTTGGGGTAGGTCACGATCACTTGCACTCTCAATGAAAGTGAATCGGCGAAAGTGAAACCAACATTTCGGCTGTTCGACATGACGCGTTTGACGTCAGCAGCACGACACGTCGTGTGACGTTGTTGTAGTGAGTTTGATACGAGTAGCAGTGAATGTGTTGATGTGACGTTTGTTGGCGCGGTAGCGTGAGCGACTGTTTGCATTTTAGAGTTGTTTGGTATTCGAATGGTAGCTAAAAAGGGGAGGAGGAGTATTTATAAGCTTTTTGCTTTCTGCCGAATTGATGTAGTCCTCGCTTTTGCGCAAACTTCAGTTTTGACATAGTTTTTTTTTAGTTATTTGGCACTCGATGGAATCTCTTGCTTTGAAGGCTTACCTTACGGGTAATACGTGGAAAGGAACACAGACGCTGGCAGCGAATTTCACACTTCAGCCGTGCGCATAATAAATGTGGAGGAGAAAACCCTCAATTCCTTCCGAAATTAAAGTTATTTTTCATATTGTGTTTTTTTTTTTAATTCATTGGTTTTTTTTTTTGAGTTTTATTCTTCAACGATAACGTTGTAGCGGCGATACTGAAGATAAAAAGAAAGAGAGTGAGAGTGAAAGAGATAGAGAGAGAAAGAAAGAGAAACAGATAGAGAGAGTGAGAGAGAGAAATAGAAATAGAGAAAGAGATAGAGAGAGAGAGAGAAAGAGATAGAGAGGAAAAAAAGGGAAAGAGATAGAGAGGAGAAAGAGAGAGAGAGAAAGAGATAGAGAGGAAAAAAAGAGAAAGAGATAGAGAGGAGAAAGAGAGAGAGAAAGAGATAT
Organism: Agrochola macilenta; assembly: GCA_916701695.1. Lineage (NCBI taxonomy): Eukaryota > Metazoa > Arthropoda > Insecta > Lepidoptera > Noctuidae > Agrochola > Agrochola macilenta. The sequence continues at coordinate 15,946,770 of OU753558.1, forward strand.
AGAGAGAGGAGAAAGAGAGAGAGCTTCTGGTTGTGCTGAGGGTTTTCTATTAGCAGCCTCGTTACCGCGATTATGTACCCCTTTACATCGCAGGCCTCTATAACATACCCACACCTACCTCGGACTAACCATCAACAAAATAAAATTTCCAAGCATACTTTACTTGATTCTTTGAGAAATATTTAAGTATTTCTGCAAAACTGTATCCGTTTTATGTACCATCAAAGAAATTCATAACTAACCACCGTAAGGACTTTTCTTGCTTGCAGCAATCTGCGGCTATAGAACCGGGTCGGTAACAGATGTGGTCATCATGTTCACGGGATTTTGTTTTCAAACTGGTTAGATATGAACTTCTTTGATGGTACGTTCAGTAACCAAGTGTCGAGTTACTATATACTGATATAATAATTGCTTTGTTACTATCAGAACATTATGATCATTCGCACGTAACAATATTTTATAGTTTTCAAAACTGTAAATGTTTTCATAATCCGGATCTGTTCTCACAAACGTTGTGTCTTGCATTATCTTTTAATAATATAGTTTTACCCATGGGAAAAGAGGTATGCCTGCCCCAGGAGACAATTCACTAATCATGTAGGATCAGATAATTAATACATAACTAGCGACCCGCCCCTGCTTCGCACGGAGCGCTCCCTATCGGGTCCAAAACTATCCTATCTGGAACCAACCATACACATTCACAAAATTTCATTAAAATCGGTTAAGTAGTTTAGGAATCGCGGAAAAACAACGTGACGCGTAATTTATATATTATATTAAGATAATAATTGGGAATTATATTTAGAAAAAGCATTTTACTGTCAACTATTACTAAACTTATTCAAACAGGACGTCAAACTTAAACTTAGAAATCATGCAAGATAGTTAGGTGTGTAATAATGTAAGATATTTTATTTAGGTCACAGGTATTACCCTGACCTACGATCAAACAGGGGCAATCAACAAGGAAAAGGAGAACCGAATTTTTTACTTCACAAATAGAACAACTAATGATAAAATTGTCTACACAATCTGAAGAATTTACTTAATTAACACTTTATATGGTGATAATTGAACAAAAACAGATTCCTGACATGCAAGAGACATACTAGATAATAATACCAATCAGTGACCATAATTATGACATGGACACATTGAACGCGTCAGTCGCTAACCACCTCGGTTTTCGCCGCGTTTCTCACACAACTCTAGCGTTAAGATATGGGATAGCCGCTGATTATCTTGAAAATGTAGGCCAATTAAGCATTTGACCGCATGACTTTAATGAGACGTAATAATATAAAATATGCCGAATCGCTCTGCTAGTAATTCTAAGAAGTCTGCTAATAAATTTTGAATTCCGGAACAGAGGCTAGAGTTTGGTTCGGTGGTGGCCGCTGCTGCCGTGGTGTAATGGTCAGCGTATCGCGGGAATCTATAAGACACCTGAACTTCATCATCATTTTCATAATTTCAGCCGAAAGACGTCCACTGCTGGACATAGGCCTCCCCCAAGCACCGCCACTTCGACCGATTCTGCGCTTTCCGCATCCACCAGATTCCTGTGGTCTTCACAGGGTCATTGATCCACCTTTTGGGAGGGCTTGCAACGTCACGTCTTTCGGTACGCGATCGCCATTGCAGAATATTTCGGCCCCATCGGCCATCTGTTCTGCGCCCTGTCCTGCCACTTAAGTTCAGCAATTCTTTGGGCAACCTGAGCTTACCTTAACGAAACTAAATGATGCTGAATCGTTACACATATTATAATACTGTTTATGTCACTTTAAAATTACTTATCATCAGAAATAACCTTCCTTTTATTTCCATGCCATGATGAGTTTCAAAAGCAAAAGATATGAAATGAAATCAAGTTCATGCAGCAAGCCAGAACCTTGACTCGGATTGTACTAAAACTTACTCCCTTTTAAATTAACCATATCGATCGATTACAAGTAGTTGACAAGCAATTCGCTCCGCCAACCAGACCCTTACAAAATGTTGCGATTGGACCATTAAAGATATAATAACCAATGGCAAGGCACCAATTAAAAGACTTTACCTCACATTTCGTGGGTAATCATTGTTACCGCAGCTAATTCAGTGGGTTTAGAAACAAGAAATGCTTATAGAGCCACGCAATTATAGGTCATTTCTAATTACTAAGTAAAATGTTATAATAGTCTTGCAATACATTGCTGAGTTCTTGCAATTCTTTAGTTAATAGCTGTGTACTGTATTGGTTTGTAATTTTCGATTGAAGTGTTGTTGTGTATTATGTGTAGAGTCCGAAAACTAAGTAAGTACCGGCAAATCAATACTTTCAATTCATTCAGATAAAATTAATAGTTACTACAACTTGAAGCCCACTGACTGTGAAAATGGCTCTTTCTCGCATTTAACATCAGATTGTTTGATTATGTCTAGAAAAGTATGAAGTTTCGTGTTATTTAAGTTTAAATAATAGTAATATCAATCTTTTAATCTTCTAAGACTGCATTTCTTTGAATTTTACCGAAGAAAACACTTTTTACATAACAACAACCGACTTCCAATAAAGAGAAAAATAGCTTTAATTTCAGAATTCGGTATTTTTGGTTTTGAATTTCGTTTCGTTTTTGTCACGAACTTACGAAATTAAAGTTATTTTTCACTTTTTTGTGTTTTTTTGGAAGTCGGTTTCTTCTTAGTGTGGGAAAGATACGAATTATTGAAGCTAACTCCAGAACTACCCAAGCAAACTTAATAAAATTTATATGGGACCACCTATGAAGTATGATCTCCCAAGAATCATCAAAATCAATTCATAATAAGATTAGCGGAGTAATCGTGTAACAAACATACAACAAAAAAAACATACAGTTGAATTGAGAACCTCCTCCTTTTTTAAATCGGTTAAAAAACCTATCCTACCGACTGAAAATAAAAATAAATTTTCGGTCGGACTCTAATAATAACTAGGTTTACATTTCTTAATATCAGTATCAGTATTTTTAAAGTGGATTTAACTTTTTTTGTTAATGGAATAATGGAATGGGCGTTTAACTGGAGGCTGCTTGCATTCTCATAATTATATCATTAATCAGCATTAATTAGGTATCATTGACTGCCTTTTGTACCAAGAACTGTGTGGGGTTTAACATATAGGTCATGCCCTAAGTGGTTGATGTTTTCCTGATCTCAATGCATAAATATTTTCAGCCGGCCTCTGTATAGTATATTGCAAAGACGTAATCTGAATGCGTAGGTGGGTACTAGATCATTCCTTTCTATGGCAAGCAGTGTTCCTGGTTGAGTTGTCATATTATCTAATCTTCATCATAACACATTTGCTTATTCCGCATTACTATGTATTTGGATTACGCAACCATCGATGCACCAGTTATTTAGTGACCACCCAGTGTCACTCATCCGACCTCTTCGGAGTTCGGTGATTCCTTGTAAATTTTTTAACAAAACTAGGCGGCGCCGGTTGCTACGCCGCTTATTTGATAGTTTAGCTCACAAACTGTAGGTGTTAAAGTGTGAATGCCTGGTTACTTTAGTTTCCAGAATCTCACAAGTATGATTATTTTATTCGAAACATAAAACAATACGAAATTTAACATTTAACACAATTCAATACGAAATAATTAAACCAAAAACTACTTTTAAACAACAAAACGTACAAGACTCCAAGAAAGGGATTAATACAGTCAATTACTTACGAAGGATGTTATGTATCAACAATGCCATTCTCACAAATAAACTCAGGAAGATAAAATTGAATTTTAAATATCAACGACATACATATTATATTGTCGATTACCGTTTTTGTACCGATGTTAAATGTTAACCTTACGAGAATAAACGAGGAACAAACAGATGTTATTTGTGACGTGCCGACGGACGTTACAAGGTTGATGGACATTTTATAGTAATGGTGTCTATTTATCATTTGTGTCATGGGAACTGAATCCCAGGATTTTTGTAAATAACAACACAAAATTGGCAGAAGCCTGTATCAGTATAAAAAGAATCTTGAGTAGGTGTCACAACATGATCTTTGTCATAGTTATTTATTTATTAAACAACGACTCTGCCAATGGTTTAGCAGAGGACACTGAAAAGCAACTTAAAAAAAAAAAAAATGGTAGCCTACACTGTCCCACTGTTGAGCAAAGGTCTCCCCAAAATTCTTACAAGCATTATTATCTAGGGCCACCTCGATCCAACCCTTGCGTCTAGGTCGTCTCACCACCTCTTCCTGGCCTGTCTTCGGCATCGCCGTCCATCCTCAGGCACTCACGATGCGACGACTATTGCCCAGCGGTCACTATGTATGTGGCTGTCGTGACACGCCTAATCCCATTTTATTTTGGCAGCCTTTTTGAATAAGTCTAGGATCCCTATTTTGGAGCGTAGCGTGGTGTGACGTATTCTGTCAGTTCGTTTTACGCCCAGAAAGCTGTGCTCAATTGCAACTGGTTTTATTTTTTTTGTTATCGCTGCTGTGATTTCAGAAACGAACATGAACTGAAAATAATACAACTAAAGTTATTTTCTAGATACACTTGATGTATGTTTGAGTTTATACTGAATACAATCACAAGTTCATCTAGAACATGAAATCTCTCTACTCAAGTACCTACATAACTAAGATCCAACAATCCGAACGATTCAAAGATTTCTCGTCGCTGACGGATTAATCAGTTAGACAAAATATATGGAGTACTTACTCGTACATTCACGTTCTATTTCGAAATGGTAAAATATATTAGCCCTAGGAGAGTCTTAACAGTCTCACTGGAAACGATAATAACCGTAAGCCACGACAGCGTATTATAGTTGTTTAGTGAAAATCATAGGTATTATAGTCAGGAGATAGGGCTTGGCTTGGCGCGAATCTCAAAGGTTAGGAGGTTCAAACTTGTTGGAAGTAATGTCTTTTATATTGTGTTTTATTTTTATTTACTTGGTAGTTATATTACTGTAAGTAGTATTTTGTAGCCTTTTCTTATGAGCTGGTAATTTGAACACAGTCGCGTCAAATTGTGAGAATTTAAATGACTCAACGTAAATTGCTCTTATAGTTTGGGTAATATTTTTAAGTGCATTGCTATTGCTTAGAAAAAAAAAATTAACCTTTTAAAACCATACGAAACTTAAACCGATATTTTGAAATATCTAGTAGCGTGGCGTGTAGTGTGTCTAGTGTTGGTGTGTGGGTTTTCGATTCGGAATTCTCAGTAACAGTGCACAGTATCTGGATTTGAGCCCGGTTGATGGCAATAGGCTCGCCCCCTATTTCATGGGACTAAAACATAACTGTTGAAATATGGGTGTACTATGGTACACCTCTACCTAAACCTTGGAGGAAAACAGGCGTGATGTTATGTTAATGTTATCTTGTTAAAAGCTGCGTGCTCAATTGTTTCTTCTGTTTTTACACAAAAATAGCTGTACAAAAATACATAAAATAACGATAAATATTAGAATGTTGAAAGTAACATTTTAATTTCATAACTCAAACGCAAATGATCGACAGATCGTGACGTTCTGTCTGAAATACTAAGTATTGCTAACAATGCAAAGCATCTAGTATTCTTGTTGATAGATTTACTGTAAGACGAACTCTTGAACTTTCTCGTCATGCGCTTGCACATAAACATTAAAATGATTAGGTACCACTTATGAAAGCTGCATGTAAATAATTTCATTACGACTGCTCTCAAAACGTTAAAGGAAAACATCGTTAGGAAACCGACATGTCCTAGAACCGAAAAATTCAAAGACATGTGACATATATCAACCCGCATTGGGTTCGCGTGGTAGATTACAGCCCACTCCCTTTCGAAGAGAGAACGCCTGTGACCTGCAGTGGGAACATTATAGACTGATTAAGCTTTAAATGCCGCATAAACCCACGAGAAGGTAGAAATAGAAGGGCTTATCATAACGTATCTTCTACACGAAATTAAGAATTTGTCTTTCTGGCTGCGACGTCGTAAAAAGATGCCCATCCATTTTAACACCTGTCTCTCCACTATTCCAATGCTTACTCTAGGATGCATATCCGGTATGGCTCTCAAATCCTTCCTTATCCTAAGGGCACGTCTTCCTTACCATTACCACGCGCCCCCCGGTCTACTCCTCGATATGTAATGGCCTTTGTAGTTGCATGAAACATGAGGCTTCATGGGCTAGTGCAAATCTTGGGGTTCATTCGATTTATCGAGTCTGGTTAAACTACGCTGGGATCGGTGCATTTCATTAATTCAACTATCATGCAATTAATATAGCACTTACAAGTTGACAGTAAATACAACGAACTTGAATATAATATGCGATGCGTAAGTCACTTTGTCGACAAATTTTTCACACGTCAATTTAAACAATCTTCGAAAGTTCCTGAACTTGCGCATGTTACATGAATATATCTCAAACAGCCAGCCTAGTTATGACGTCACACTTCACAAACAGTATAGTCTCCTTTTTGATTCCGTACCTTTCAACTCATACCTAATTATAATTAATATCTTCATAACTCTTCGCATTGACATTTTTACGAGTGTAATAAATCACTGGCCGCCTTAAGGCATAGCCATACGCTTTGTAATGAATGCAACCTTTTATTAGGTAACCACTTAATAAATACAGTTATGTATGCACTTTAATGCGCTTTTCGCTTACGGTATATGTGCGATTGCTGTGATATTGTCACGGGTCATTACATAAAGATTTGTAGATGAATCATGCATTTATAATAAAAAGCGAAAGAAGCAAATTGTTGCTGAATTTTACAGAGTCAATCTGTAAAATTCAGCAAAAATTTACGCCTTTGTCTTTAGAAAGAGAATCAAAAGTCCAAAGAATTTCGAACAACAACGCAAATCATCCTGCCGGGGTTGCGGGTTTGTCCGAAAGGGATATCGCGGCTCCGGCACACAGGCAATGGAAGGAACACGGGTGGGTTTTAGTCAGTAAAAGTCTGACACACCCTCCCGCTTCACCCAGAGCGGGTGAAGTTATTTGATAAATTCACACCCTCAAAAAAAAAAAAAAAGCGCTCATCATGACTTTAATTTATTATTAGCGCCAATCCGTCGTGACTAAGAATGGTGATCACTGTTCATGCCTTCGTTGTATGAGAAGAGGCTTTCGCTCTGCAATGAGACAGTATTATAATAGTCTGGGGGCTTACCACCACCTCTAAATCAGTATTATTTTAATCTTACTTCAGTGGGGGAAAGAGATGGAGCTATACGTCCTGTAGAGCTTCATCTCTTCCCACACTAAAGTAATATTCAAATAATATTGCTTTAGAGGTGGTGGTAGGCCCCCTAGTATTATTTTACATTGCTTCCTAACCGGAAATCAGTAACTGAAAGTGAAATGAATTAGCTTTTAGGTGTCAGTTTAAATGCAGCTTATTATAAAAAGCTCCCACAAAGATGCACAGATAACTTTATTTCCCAAAAACGTCGAGTAACTTATCTAACCAAGAGCTATCGCTTATCCATATTGCAGATCATCAAAACCAGGAAGCGTCATTTGTGCAACAATCGTCACGAACCACGATCTTCACGAAATTGAAGTTCTTCACGTGTCACGGAGTCACGAAAGATGAATGGCTAATCTATTGACGGCGCCATATTGTTGTCGAAAGTTTTTGAAGGTTTTAGCTTTAGGCGGTGTTATAATTGGTAGCTTATTTAGGTAAGCGCTCAGTGTGAATTAATTATGTTGGGGTAAGTTCGGCGCTGCGATGAGACCGGTCGAATGAAATTTCCGGCAAATTGTTTTTTTTTAAATGCTGACAACATTACCGTTTCATTATGCCCTTATCGTCGGGGCAGACTAAAATGGCACAGGTTTTGATTAATTTGTATGGTCTTATCCCAGCACAGAACTTACCCCAACATACTCTACTTATGAGATGTCTATGGCATAACTTGGTATTTATATACTGTGTGTCATAATTTATCGCAAGATTGTCATTACTGCTTAGTCGTCCGCGCCGCGGTTGAGTTTAATATGACAATGATCTTGATAGTATTAGCATTTATCGACAGTCGATATATTACCAAGTCAATAAAGATTCTTCTTCTTTTCATGTGGTTAGTGACTAACCTGGTGTCAGAATTTTAATAATAGCCGCCCATGGGTCTCTTACTTGGCTTTACATGCGCCGTTGAGAAATATCTCTCAGGCATTTTCAGTTTTTACGGTTTTTTCACTAAAAGAAAGAAAAAAACGACGAATCAATATAGAATATATCATACCAATCAGTTTCTTGATATGCAAATAATAAAAAACTCTAGAAAATACTTGAAAAATCTTTTAGAGATGGTTAAAGAAACCAAGAAAATCATTTTGATAGCTGCAGTTGACTCATCCAGACTATAATTATTGTAACATCTCAATCGTTTACATTCCGTACGGAATTATTTTATCCCAAGATAGGTGTCGCAGCCCTAATGACAGATAACAGTAATCCTTGTGATGATTTGACAATCTTGATAGCCTAGCATTTGGAAAACATTTCATAATTAATCTTTCATCATTTCATTGTGACTGTGCAGGCATTTCAAATTCTGTCTGAAGATAATTATCTGTCTTGATTGACAGTGAACGAGCTATTCTTTAGTTCAGATAAAGCATAGACTTAGGTAATAACTTTATTCTGGTTGCTCATATTTTTTCCTTTCCCTCGCCGCCGAATGGTAAAGCTCAAAGTGACGTCGTTAGTGACAATAGTGGATGAATCAGCATTGTGAAAACCACAGAGTAGTTTTCGAATGGAGTGTTATATTTCTACCGCCAATCAAAATTACAGACCTAGCAAGTCATCTATGGGAAATAAGCCAACTGTGATTGGAAGATCCTGGCTACTATTCTGACTTATGATGATCATCGTAGCTATAAATAACCTAGTGTTTCACCCTCACTCCATTACTTACTTACTCCGTGTTATAAAACCGCAAGAAGCGATTATGTGTTATGTTTAAAGACTGCAATTGTGCGTAGTGGTGACAAGTCGCTAGTCAATTATTATTTGCAAGTTACAACATATTTGCGTGGGATGGTGTGCAAGTGACGCAGTGATGTTTATGTGACATTCACATGTCTCCGTGGAATGACTTCATTAGTTCAGTAGCTATCTCGCCCACTTTACATGGTCCTAAACAGATCTTACTAGGTATGTTTAACACTAACCGCGCCCCGCGGTTTCACCCGCATAAGTCTTGATCCCGTGAGAATATCGGAATAAAAAGTATTTTATGTCCTAACCCAGGTCATAATAATAATAATAATAATAAGGCAACACTGATACGTCAACAATGTCAAGTTTTTTCTTATCACATAATTTACATATTTAAATAATTCCGTACATCGTAAAAATACCAAAAGCGCCAAATAGAATAAACAAGAAATAAATATTTTGAATAAACAAGAAATTATACAATAAACATAACTAAAATGAAAAAACGAAAGAAATATAGAAACATCAAAATTACGCTGTCAAACTCGGACTCCCTAAAAACAAATTATGTAAGATTTGAAAACTAAATAAGTATGTTGACGAGATCAGCAGCTCGCCGTGCACGCCTTCTACCCCCGGACTCGCCGCTCAGCTCCGCCTCGCCGCCGCCGGTACCCAGCCCCATCGTGAGCGCTGTGTCGACACCGGCCGTGGTAGTTGCGTCGAGCTCGAGCGACGAGTATTTCTCCCCTCCGACGTCGCCAACACCTATACGTCGGCAAGGGAGAGGCCGGCCACCGAGAAGCTTGGGACTTAGGGGCCAACCGGCCCCGAGCCGGGTCCCCGCTGCCGGTGGTTGTGTGCAGCGCATGAGATGGACTCAGTCTATGAACGAGAACGTCATGCGCGCATATTACGGGTCTACAGAGGGAGGAACTAACCTCACTGCGTACCGTGTTAGGATGCTGTCTCTGTTTCAGGAACTAGAGCCAACCGTCAACGTCTCGGCCCAACGACTGTCGGATCAGGTGCGTGTCATCCAACGCAATCATAGGTTGGACGATGCCGCACTTGATAGGCTGCGCTCAGAGGTACTGAGCAACCATATCGTATCAACTCCAGCACAAACCGCGGCACAAACGTCAAATACTGATGCAATCCCGCCGCGGTTCAATCATGGTGTTGCAGAGGAGGATGATAGGGTTGACACAGTAAGTAGCCAGTGCAACGTCCGACTGAGGAGCGCACTGGAGGATGCGTTTCGCGAGTATAGGCACACTCCGACCGAACTTAGACCCCGACTTCCACGCTTACCCATGCACAAAAAAAATAGGGCGCTGGTGTGTGCCTTGGACTCGCAGCTTAAGAATTTCTTCGAGAGCAGCGAGGATCTCATTGATACACACTCGATCCTGTATTGTGCGGCTGTTGCGGCATGTCGTTTAGCTAACGTCAAGTTCCCAAACTGTGACGGAGCTACTCGACCAAAACCAGCCGTACCAGCCTGGCAGTGCAGGATCGAGCGACGTATTGATGGGACCAGGGTACTCATCGGCAAACTATACTGCTTCAGGGAGGGCAATACACGACCACGAGTGATGCGCTTTGTAAGGCAGGCATTCTCGGGGACTGGAATCAGTCCTCAAGAATACATGTCCCGTGTTACAGAGCGCATCGACTTCCTGAAGCAGAAAGTTTGTGCATGGGCGAGCCGAATTCGGCGGTATAAGCGGCGGGTTGACCGATACACGCAAAATCGCATGTTCCAGAGCGATGGGAGGTGGGTATATAGAGCTTGGGAGCGGCCTGAACAAAATGTGACAGACGTGTGCCGCCCAGATGATGCCGCCACGAGTGCATTCTGGCGCAGCATATGGTCGGTACCCGTCTGTCACGCTGAGGCTAGCTGGATGCAGGATGTCGAGCGAGTGTGTGAAACTATACCAGAAATGGATAAGGTGGAAATCACGCCATTAGATATAGCCAGTGCAGCCCGTCCGTTACCGAACTGGAAATCACCGGGACCGGACGGACTGCACAACTTTTGGCTAAAATGGCTAATTAGTTCACACACTTGCCTGGCATCTCAATTCCAGTCATCCTTAGAGACTGGGTCGCTACCACAGTTCCTTACAACAGGCGTAACCCACCTGCTCCATAAGTCAGGTAGTCCCGCGGAACCCAAGAATTATAGACCGATCACATGTTTGTCGACGGTTTATAAACTTCTTACATCCATTTTGAGAGCGAAAATTAACACACACATTGATAATAACTCGGTTATGTCTGCCTCTCAAAATGGATGTAGGAATGGGTCCCGCGGAACTAAGGAGCTACTCCTCATTGACATGGCCATAAGCCAACAGGTTCGTCGATCCCGCAAGGATCTGTCGATATGCTGGATAGACTATAAGAAGGCCTACGACTCGGTGCCACATACATGGCTCATGAGGGTGCTGGAGCTGTACAAGATAGATGCAACTCTGCGCACCTTCCTGATGTCGTGTATGGGGCAATGGAGGACGGTCCTTCGCTACCCAGGATGTCAACAGATCCAGGGGAATGATGAGCCTGTATGGATTAAACGGGGAATATTTCAGGGCGACAGTTTGAGTCCACTTTGGTTCTGCTTAGCCCTGAATCCTCTAAGCACACTGCTGGAGGATTCAGGTCTGGGCTATCGGTTGAGGAGAGGTGGTCAGGTCATATCTCACCTCCTCTACATGGATGACTTGAAACTCTTTGCCCCCAACAAATCGCGACTGATGGAGCTACTGAAGGTAACTGAAACATTCAGTAGCGCCATCAGGATGGAATTTGGTGTGGACAAATGTGCAGTCATGCATGTAAAGCGAGGGGAGATTATGGAATCCGAGGGAACTCAACTCTCGGACTCCATACACCTTAGATCCCTCTCCTCAGCCGAAAGCTATAAGTACTTGGGTATGTCGGAAGCGTTAGGCATCAACGTTGCTGACATGAAGCAATCGTTGAAGGAGCTCTTCTTTGGTCGCCTGAAGAAGGTTTTAATTAGTCTTCTTTCGGGCGGAAACAAGGTGCGCGCCTACAACGGTTGGGTCATGCCGGTTTTGATGTACTCTTTCGGCATACTCAAATGGACTCAGACCGAACTCGACGCCCTGGACAGAAGGGTCCGTACACTCTTGACCGCAAACCGGATGCATCACCCACGTTCATCGGTGATGAGACTGTACATCCCGCGGAAGTGCGGGGGTCGAGGCTTTTTAAACGCTAAGACCCTCCACAACCGCGAGGTGTACAGCCTCAGGGATTATTTTTTTAAAGCCGAAGTGGGTATGCACCGGGATGTGGTCGCAGTAGACAAGGGACTCACCCCGCTCTCCATGGCTAATGAAAACTGGCGCAAACCTGTAATACTTACTACAGATGACCGCAAGGAGGTATGGCAGAGCAAGGAGCTTCACGGGCGCTACTATCGGGCTCTTCATGAGCCTGGTGTAGATTTCTTAGCGTCCGTATCCTGGCTACGTTTCGGTGACCTTTTCGGGGAAACTGAAGGTTTTGTCTGTGCAATTATGGATGAAGTTATCTTGACGAATAACTACCGGAGACATATTATGAAGGACGGGACGGTTGACGTGTGTCGGGCATGCCATCGTCCGGGTGAGTCCATCAGACATATTATCTCTGGTTGTTCGCGTCTGGCTAACGGCGAGTACTTACACAGGCATAACCAAGTGGCCAGGATTATTCACCAGCAACTTGCTTTGAAATATAAACTTGTTGACTCTGAGGTACCGTATTACAAGTATGTGCCCGACCCAGTTCTCGAAAATGACCATATCACGTTGTACTGGGATCGGTCTATCATTACTGACAGGACTATTGTTGCCAATAAGCCTGATATAGTGGTGATAGACCGATTAGCGCGCCGCGCAATGATAGTCGATGTTACCATCCCACATGACGGGAACCTCGTGAAAGCTGAGAAAGAGAAACAAATAAAATATCTCGACTTAGCACACGAGGTTGTTGACATGTGGAATGTGAGCTCGGCTATCATTGTACCGATTGTCGTAACGGCCAATGGCCTGATGGCCGAAAGCCTCGACCAACATCTTTCGAGGCTCTCGTTAGGCGGTTGGATCAAGCGCCTGATTCAGAAGGCAGTACTCCTCGATACGGCTCGCATTGTGAGGAGGTTCCTGTCTCTGCAGCCCTAACCACCGGTAGCTTGGACCTTGCTCCCGACACCGGCGGAATACTATTTTTTATATTTTTAAATGTTTTTTATATAGTTTTTAAGAAATATTTAAAAATGTATTTTATATGTTAAAATGTTAATAAAGATAATAATAATAATAATAATAATCATTTATTTGCTTTGAAAGTAGGTACATAAATAAAGGTGTTTACAAAATGTTGAGATCCCTGTACAATCTACCAATTAGGCATGCAAACATTGAACGTAAATTTTATTAACAAAATCGAATAAAAATCAAAAGACAAATTAATTAGATAATAATAAAGAAATACAATGTCAATAATTAAATCTAAAGAGTAGGGTCATTTAAAAAATCATTGATTGAATAATAACACTTATCAAGTAATAGGGCTGTCAGTTTCTTTTTAAATATTTGGATTGGGTGATTTTTTATAATATTCGGTATTTTGTTATAAATGGTAGGACCCATGCCGAAAACACTTTTCGCAAGTAAAGCTGTATTGTAATTACCATTTTGTAATAGGTTCCTATATTGGCTTCTAACAGGCCTTAATCTTGTTTCTGATACTGTTAGAAAGTAATTCTTATGTTTTCTCACAAAAACGGCCATTTCCAAAATATATAATGCGGGAAATGTTAATAATTTTAGGGACTTAAACATAGGTACACAACTGTCTGTCATTTTCAGGCCACACATTGCCCTTATACATCGTTTTTGGGACTTAAATACTTGTTCTCTCAAACTACAATTACCCCAGAATACAATTCCAAATCGCAGAATTGATGCCACTAAACCATGGTAAGCTACCAATGTCGTAGTTGTACTCACTTTTTTGCTTAAATTGAATAGCACATAAGCAGAAGTGCTTAGTTTTTTACACACTTCTTCGGCTTGGGGTTTCCATGTTAACTGACTGTCTATTAATATACCTAAAAATTTCGCCACTGTTACTTGGTCAATTTTTTGTCCGTCGTATCCTATAGTCATTTGTTGTACCCGTGGTCATGGTCAACCCTTGTGCCAAATTTCATCGAAATGCGGTCAGCCGTTTTAGCGTGAAAGCGTAACAAACAAACATACAAACTCACAGACATACAAAAAATCAAATCTTTTCTCTTTGTAATATTAGTTTAGAAGTTTGGATAATCAGCCAATGACATTGTCACTACTGGGACACGAGCCTCCTCTGCGAGAGGGGCCATAATCCACCACGCAGCGCCCAGCGGGTTGATATATGTAGACTGTGGGTTTAATAGGTGAATACAATTTGGGTTATACCTTAACAAAAAAAGTTCAGTCAATATTTTATTTTACACTAAATGTCACACAAGTCACAATACGTAAAGAACGCAATCTTAAAATATCGTTACACAAAATGTAACATCTGTGTCACCATGCAATAATACGCGAATTCTATACGTGTTTACCCATTTTTAAAGCGTGTCGTTTTGCATCTTTTGTTTTCTTTATGCACTATATTGTTTCGTAAGCTTACTGCACTTTAATATTAAGTAAGTCTCTAACCTGATTCCATGTAGAGCGAAATTACTTAATCACTTCTGCAAAAAATCAATCTGTCTAGCCTTTTCCAAACTATATTGGGGTCGGCTTCCAGTCTAACCGGATGCAGCTGAATACCAGTATTTTACATGGAGCGACTGCCTATCTGACCTCCACAACCCAGTAACTGGGTAATTACGATACCCCTTGGCAAGACTGGTTGTCAGACTTTCGGGCTTCTGACTACCCATAACGACTGTCAAAGATCCACGAATGACAGCCGGGACCAACGGCTTAACGTTCTTTCCGAGGTACGGAGGAGTCTCGGTATGTAAAAATAGTCACTCATCCACGCCGGACCAACCCTAGCAAGGATCGACCCGTGCGGCTGTTATTACTTAGCCACGAGCTCCTCAATTATACAAACCACAATAAAAGTCACATAAATGTTTATATAATTCTTTATTTTACATATTTACAAGCATAATTACAGCTAAGTGATACATATTCAAAAACAATACAGTAACTTAAATCGTTAAAAGGAAATAACAAAACGAAACGAAAGCTACTTTCATTTTACATAAAATAGGTATAAATGTATAACAATAATGTAGAATGAAAGATTTTTATCATACGCCATTTGATGGAATTTGTTTAGATTGAATTTCGACTCACTCAATGGATTTAAGAAAGTTCGAGAAATACTGAACAATTACATCTCTTAAGGCGACAGCAACAGGGTAGTCCGCGTAATAAAACATTTCTTATTTTTTTTTCTATTTTTATATGTTGATCTAAATATGATTCATGGCCGTATCAAATATTTATTTTTAGAATCATAATCATAAAAATCATCATTACAAATCTCTAAGTTCATAATATTTCTCTATTGAATGACAATTTCATGAAATCATGACATTTGAGGGCAGTTCTAACATAAAGAGTAGTATTGCTGATTATAATGATTATAATTCTGTAAAGCCAGATTTGTTACGGTCGCGAAATATATTTTAATCAACATACAACCTGACCAGTTGACCTGCAAATTGAAAAAAAACGTGAGAAATTTTGAATTTCGCGTGCTATCTTATCGCATCCTCCTTAATAGCAATAGACAGTAATAGAGATTCACCACAATGGACAAAGAACTTTCGTCACACTCTCTGAGTTAATGGTCACGCCGGTATTTTTTAAAACTAATTTTGTATTTATTTTCAACGCTCTTTTACTCGCTAGATGACAAAAGTATTTCACCAGCGACCAAATAAAATGTGTCGGCGCGGAACAATACAAATTACGTAATGGCAATATTATTCTTAGATGTTTATCATTTAACTTATTTAAAAATAATGACCTTGGTAGCAAACAATCAAATTTACAGGAACTGAATATGTTGCGTTTTTCTTGATGGCTTATAGCGGTGACGTAGTTATGTTTGAAGGGCAAAACAATGCTTAGAATTTTTATTTGTTCCTTTAAAATAATTTTGTTTTAGGAACTGACTATTTTGTACAAAAAAGAGGCAATTAATGGAGAACAAGAACAATGTTAAATATTTAAAGTAAGGTTAACATAAAAAAAAATACGCTCGTTTCTGCTTTGTGTACTTTTCTATGATAAGGATCTCGAGCTAAAACATACGATATACTCGTATTTTGAATATTTGCTGTAGGTATGTAAACACAACCAATTTCAGGGCAAAAAAAAATAAGGGCCACTATGAAATCGCTTTTCCGTTTAATTCGACGTTTATTTTTATTTGATGTAACTGAAACAAAAGCTGTATAACTGCATTATTTGTTTGTTTGTTTGTTTCCCCAACTTCATACCAGTAGCAATGTTTTTGTTTTCACCATGTAACTTTTCACTATTATTTATTAATTCAGAAGTTTCTGTTTTATGATTTTGCCTATCTTGCAAAATCATTGACAAAGAAATCGAAAAGAAAGCAGTCGTAATGTTTGAAATTAAACTTTGTCAGTCAAAATCAGAATGTGCAAAAATAATTTAAGAGAAGTAATCTCTCTAAAACTCAAGAAACGGTAAGAATTTTTACTACAACCACATAAAGGATATTTCTATAAAAGATTAATTTCGTGTCGAGAGAGAAGGATTACCGACCGAATATTATGAACACACCTAATACAGCAAGATAGATCAAATGTAAGGAATATACTGCCTACACAAACTGCTTATCACATACACTGCCCAACCTAATTATACTGCGTAACAGAAAGCACAAAAATCTATTAGCTGCAGATTGCATGTTGCTTGGCTTTAACGAACCAGATGTTATCATGAAGCCCATTTAAGTGTTGGGTACGTCACGTCCCTCTTTCAGGTCCACGCGTTATTGGAGAATAGTGCTCTTCAATGATAAATGTTTTATATTACAATTAATGATCAAAGGAAAAGGTTGTGCTTATTAAGCTCAAGATCGTGTTTTGAACCTTCCTATCGAATGAATTGATAGATTCAGTACGTACCTAAAGGCCAATACAGACTGAGGCGAATAGGTGCCGCCCGAGAGACAGGACGATCACACGTCCTGCGTCCCGAGATAGATTCGTCTCAGTTTGAGTCCATCTTTACGGTGTGGAGTTTCACCACTTACACAATACTCTTGTGGGCTGTATGATAAGGTCTGGCCAGTAAAGGCCAAACAGCATGAATTCTGAATGAAAAAGTGATATACAGTGTGTGATACGTGCGACAGATCTTCCAGTAATTTGTTGGTTACAGTTCCATTGCTTACACGCTAAGATTGCTGTAAGTGTGTTAACAATAAAGGAGCGGTGACAAAAACGCTCTCTGCGCGTCATCAACCACTTATAGATATCGTTTTTAATGGTTGTAGATGAAAATATACTCACTGTTTCTTATTTTTAAAAGACAGTCGGTTGAAAGTATTGTCACAAATTCAATTTATTTATTTTTTATTTTTAGTAAGTTTCCTTTTGAAAAGGTACAACAGCTCTCCTGCCACTAACAGTCTAGCTTTTACATCCAAATATGAAAATACGGAAACAATCAAGTTGAACGCAGTCACAAACTGTTATGAAGGGGGATAAACAAAATTAATTTCATATAGCAAAACGTTATATTTATGCACTGCTTAATTTCCGTTCAAGCTAGTTTAACGTGAACCGATTATTTGTATAATTTTACCTAAGAAATAACCAAGCGATCCTTATTTTGTTTTGTCCAGTATACAATATTTATGAACACGAGCGTAAAAAAATACCGCGCTACCAAACAGTGCTATAATTTAACATCAATAAATATAAAAACTCCAGACTCTTTTCCGAACTGTTATAAGGCCGTAGGATATAACAGCCACCAACGATTTCCGTATTGTATAAACATAGATACATCTGGCACTTTTGTCTTAATCTAGAACTAACAATAATCATCACAGTTACTACGGCGTTCGTTTAACGACATGGTTAACATGTTGCAAAGAACTTAGTAACGTTAGTGATGCCGCGGGGGTACGTAGACTGGCCATTGATAAACTGCTCTTGCTGTGCCCTGGAAATAAAGAAAACGTCCGCGTCAGCTAGGGCCATCATACAAGTTGTAATCTGTATAACGTGGTAACTTGAAATAATATCATGATGGAAAAAAAAAACACAGGGGAACAAAAACTTGACAGAGTAAACAATTTTGTAATGGTCGGCAGCTTATAGTTTTATTTTACGACGAAAAAAAAACGGGGCTGTCAAGATCAAGGCAACAGAACTGAACCTACATATGTCGATAATTATTCTTCGCCTAAGGCATTTGATTATTGAAGCACGTCATTTAAATTCAACGTTACATTATTATGGTAGGAAAAAAGGTACCTACAATAATAATGTAACCTTATATAAAACACTAAAGAGTCTCTACAGCCATAGATATATATCTATAATAACTCCTGGACAGTGTCAAATGAAGGTTTACTCACTTCCAAAGAATTCCTTATGTTCCGTCTCGTGGCATCCTTCTCATATTTCCACTGGAAGTCACTAGCTGACTCCGCTCCAGCCACCACAGTCTCCTGACCATCTATTTGATTGAGCTTAGCATCATCTTGTCGTGCGGGCTTCTGCGTCGTTGGGTAAGCAGGAAAGAAGTACCGGAGACCGATGCCAGGCAAGCTCTGGCTGCCAAGAATGGCCGGTGGGCTGCTCGGGTTAGCTTGGCCATTCTGACTTGGAAGAATTGGTTTGACGGGAATGTAAGAGTTGACGAAGCGTTGAGCGTTATTGAGGGGCACTGGTTGTGGCTGGGAGTTGTAGATTACGTTGGTGTATCTCGGCTGGGGCACGAAGAAGGGAGGTCGCCTGAGGGACAAATTTTGTTGTGTAATAGATATAGTTTTAGGTTATCAGGCTCCTAGAAAAATATCATAACGTAAGCAACTCTCCATGAGTCAAATGTTTACAGATCGTGCGGAGCGTACCATTACGCAACCATATACTCATGACAGTGGTTATTTTCTGCTAAACAAGAGAACAACGTACACTTGTGGCAGTGACCACTGACCATCAGATTAGGCGTCGGCTTGTTTGACATTCAGTAACATACAAAAAAAAACTATATTATAAAAATTACCATTGAGCATTAGGATCGGGCGTGTCATTGGAGCGTTCCTCCCAAACTGGCGCAGGGATGCGGTAGGGTTGCGGAGGAGGAACCGGCTCTGGCGTCGGGGGTACAATGGGACCATCTTTAGTGCCGTACTTTACCATGATTGCGTGTGCGCTTGACGCGTACAGCACCAGGCATGTCAGCACCTGTGGAGAAAAAGGAGGTTTAGATATTGATACTAAACATTTTGTATTGGTCTTATAGTATCGCACGCGTTTGAATGGATCTAGTCATCAATTTAAACAGAAAATTAACCATAAGTAAGAGCTTTAACTTATGGTTAACTAATTCCCTCTCACCGAGAAGAGGCCTATGTTGCAGCAGTGGTAACATTATAGGGTGATTATGATGAAGACCTTTGACAACTAGAAAGTTTTTTGGTTTCGTAGATAAATTGTGAACAAGTAAGACCGACCAAGAAGAGGTGATCGACTAGACAAGCGACCCTATTAGCATTATTTTCATTTCGACTACTCTCATAATACTTAATAATTACATATTATTAATACTAGCCTATTACTGTCCCACTGCAGGGCAAAGTCCTTTTCTCATACAGAAAGGGCATGAGCATTGATCGCTGACTCAAGACGGGTAGGCGATTTCAGTCTTATATCCTAACTATATATACATGCGAAAGTGAGTTTGTTTATTTGTTTCTTACGCTTCCACGCTAGAACGGCTGAACGGTTTTGGATGAAATTTGACACATGGATAGACCATGACCTGGAGGACACGGAATACTTTTATGCCAATACTCCCTCGGGCTCGAGACTTATGTGGGTAAAACCGCGGGTCACAGCTAGTTACCTATAAGTTCAGGTTTCCTCACAATGTTTTCTTTCACCGATTTTAGTAATGTCCAATATAAACTCAAAAAGTAATAATGACATTGATTAGCATATTCATCAATATAATGTTTTGATAGTTAACAGTTCTAAAATATAATATTGAAATGTAGCAGGATTAAAGAAACCGATGCTGATTTATGCAAATAACACATTTCAAGCTGTTTGCATAGTTGTCGTCTAAAGTCAAAGCAGCGATCTGTAGCCATAAAATAGGCTTACGTCAATACTTGATCCGCGTGCTGCGTAGGCGCCTTTGAATATGATAAATTAAAATTTTCATTTTATTTAAATGTTTAGCATCTATTAGAGTCTTACTTACTTAAGATTCTTTTGAACCTACCAACGCAATCTTCCTTTTTATTAATTAATTTTTCCGATTTTTCAACGCCGATTTCTGAGTTGTTAAAGTTGTTCGAATTTATGAGTAATTTCACTCAGATTGGCAATGCATTCAGAGTCAGTCTATATTTTTATTTACAAGATTTTTTATTAGTTACGGACCGAAGTCCTCTAATTTACATGAACTTGTCTCAAACTGCGCGGTAAATTAGTGACTCAGAAATAATTGTAGGTAATATTTTTATACGCATATGAGTATAAAAAACATATGCAATGATTTTAGACTATACTTATGTATAGGTACATAATTAAATGTGGACTATGATTTAATTAGACCCATTCAGTATGCGTATGACCTTCCAACTATGTTAAATTATAAGGAAGTATCTCCTAAATGTAACGTCCCTCATAGTTTCATTATCATAATAAAAATACCACATTACAATACATCACATCTTGATATAGATAAGTGTGTTGAATAAGATAATTATGTTATTTACAGATATCCTGTTATTTTATCTTTTTGTCTTTGCTTCTTCTTGTTTCCTTTGTCTTTCATCAACAAGCAATATTTAGTCCTCTCAATACACTATAGGGAAACTTATAAAGATCGACTCGTCTTAGCCGTGATCGGCCTATAGCCGCTTAGCAGCAGTGATAGCCTAGTGGTCATCGGACTGCCAAGTCATAGGTCTCGAGTTCGAACCCAACACCTCTGACTTTTCGGATTCATGTACTTATTGTATAATTATCACTTGTTTCAAAAACGGTGATGGAAAACATCGTGCGGAAACCGGCGTGCCTGATAGATATTTCTCAACGGCATGTGAAGCCAAGTCAGAGGCCCATGGGTGACTTTAAAACTCTGTTCCCAGGTTGTCACTAACCACACGAACAGAAGAAGAAGATGACAAAGCATTGTCTCCAAGAAAGCTATTTAATAAACTTCACTGTAGGTCACAGATAAGATGATTGAGAAATTTATGAAATCAATGTGTCGTAGTTTATGCCTTCTTGGTTTAGCGGCTACAAACGAGACTGCTGAGCGTGAGTTTCTGGATTCTTAGGTTAGGCAAAGAGTTATTGAGGTTTTTCGTCAAGAATTTCTCAGTAGCAGAGTCTGGATTTGTGCCCGGTTGATGGCAATGGTGGCGGAGCAGCGGTGGCCCAGTGGTAACCAAAAAAAAAGGGTTCAAACCCACGAAATACAACTCGGAACTCACGTTACGAGTTGTATTTCGTGGATTTAAACCCTTTTTTTTTGGTTGGAAATTATCAAATAACTTCTCCCGCTCTGGGCGGAGTGGGAGGGCGTGACAGGCATTGGCCCTTACGGACCCCGTCAGTTGGTGCTGACATCTCTTTGAGGCGCTCGTGGAACTCAACGCGCCGTCGACCCGGGCCTGGTCCTTTTCGGACGGCGAGCTACCCACACGGGTTTGAACACTGACAAGCGCTTTACTTTGTGTAAATTATTTCATCACCACTCCTCTCAAAACGGTGAAGAAAAACATCGTGAAGAAACAGAAACATCTTCAAGAACCAAACATTCGAAAACATGTGACATCTACCAACCCGCACTGGGCCCGCGTGGTGCATTTACGGCTTAGTAACTACCACCACTTGCCACTTGCCACTGCACACACACATCAAAGGATACACCATTAAAGGATGATGAATGATTATGCTACATGATGACAATAGGCTCGGCTCGCCCCGTATTACATGGGACATAAACATAACCAGCGAAATGTGGGTGTACTATACGCACCTCCGCCTGACCCTTCGTGAAAAACAGCTGTGATATGTATGTATCGTGTGTGGTGTCGTGTTTCTATGGTGTGATGACTTGAAGAAAAGTGCGAACCTTCGGAAACTTCTATGAAATCTCAGAAGGGTTTACCTGATGATCAGGTTTTAAGCTACCTCTAAATAATCTCTCAATGAATTCAAGACTAGTTTTGAACCGGTGTTTACAGCCGCAGACCTTAAATACAGTGCCTACATTTAAACGTCCAGTTCCAAGCGAAATCTCGTTAAACTCAAAGACATAATATTCTCGAATAAAACCCAAGATGGGCTAAGTGGCAAGCTTGTATTGAATAACATTACTTGGCATAATTATGGCTGTGCTTCAGTGCTTAATGACATGGTTTCTTGCCAATGACATTGAATAATGTTGCTCGGCAGTCAGAGGTACAAACCAGTTTTTGCATCGATTACCGTAGTTATCAATTCAAAATACTTAATCGATATTTATGGATAAATTACAGCATTACAAAGTAACTACGCCTTGGAGGTGACATTTTAGTAATAATATGCGAATGGAGGAAAATTATTACCTATTGTATAATGCATTTTGACAGATAATGTTATAGAGGCTCATCCTAGTACGACATAAGTTTTAGTTTAGGGCCACTGCAGACTAGCTACTTTTAGCATCAGCGATCGGTTATTTAGCCGCTTTTTAGAAGCTAACTACAGCGACCAAACATTCCACACCGCACACATAAAAACGCCAAAAGCGGCGATTGAGTCGATTTTCGGAAGCTCGACACAGCGGCTGAACACTACACTCCGCACACATTCGGATGCTGGTTGCATCGATTTGGCATCTGCGGAGCACGACTGCACTAGTTTTTGACGAAGCAACCCCACTCACACTCCCCCTCCCTTCACCTCTCCAGCCTCGGAGCAGTCGCTAAAAAGCGCAATTTTGATACCGCATCCGAGCACCTGAATTCGCGAAATCGCGATGCAGAATCGATAGAATCTCTAAAACGCGCGATTTTAATACTACGATGGAACGCAGAGAGTCGCCAAAATGCGACGCAGCATCGATACAGTCGCAAAATCGCCGTTCGCCGACGCAAACGACGTTTCTCATTCATTAAAGCAACCCATTTCCAATTAAATCTTACGACGCAGATAAAATGTTCGATTAGATTTAGATCACGAGGAAAACCCCATTCTCATACAAACGTACTTAGTTTCCGCCAAGTGACTTCATTTTAATGAAGAAAACTTCATTAAATCAGCGTCATACATCTTCATCTCACGGCCTTGACGCAGTTACTTCAACGCTTATGTTTCCCACGTGAACATCTTTTACCACCACATTACGTGGTTGCAAATAAAAGCTAGTTTTTTCACTAAACTTTATCTATTAAATGCTCAGCAAATTGCACATTTTAGTACCGGTCGCCATTGTCTATGTAAAGTTAGCACATCAACTGTTGCAACATCCTCGAATTTCCAAACTTACGATTATAAAGTGCGAATGCTCGTTATCAGAGCATCTGGACGAATTTATTAAAGTTGAGCATCAAATGGATTGAACCAGATTAATGTTTGTTAACGAGCAAATTGGTTCGCAGAATTCAGGGGCAAAAGATCTTCATTTAGATTAGATGATATCAAAATGTGTAACCGTTTTACATACCTGTAACCTCGCCGAGAATCTCATGTTTGTTTGTTTGTTTGTTGACTACCTTGACATTCGTCTCTGCTCCCTGTAACAACGTTAAAATAAATTAGTACAATTTGTCAGTGAGTCATACAAAAAAAGTTGATGATATCATTACATGCGACTCCTTATTAAAATTGAAAACAGCGAGCGCCTCCAATTTGTAATAACAAGTGTCCAAATAATTATACCCCCATCAACTTGACAAGAAATTACAGCTATCAACAGCCCGTACTTACAAAAAAATATTGTTATGAAAACATTAATTTACATACTTTGCAGATTAAGACGGTGGATTGCAATAATTATTATGAGAAATATTTTGAGTTTCGAAAGATGTTACTGAAGTTACATGGAAGAACTTTATTAGGAATTTGTTGGCATTCAAGATGCGTGTCCAATGTTAAATAAAAGTTAGTTAATAATTGTACAAGGTGTATTCTATTTTCCAGTTTCTGGGTTGTGGAGTTCAGATAGACAGTCGCTCCATGTACAAAATACTAAAATCAGCTGCATCCGGTTAGATCGGAAACCGACCCCGACATGGTTGGGCAAAGGCTAGGCAGATTGATTTTTGAGTTAATAATGGTACTAAATGTGAATAAATAATATGGTCAATATTACAGAGGATGTAACACCAATGCCAGCCGAAGCAGATACCACGGCTTAATAGAAAGAAACAATTACGATTACAAATAAGAGTATAGATCATCCAAATCATGACGATCACTAAGCTGTTCAACAAAATATATTATTGCAAAATATGACACCGGGTCTTCAAACAAAATCAGGTGAGCAAACCCTATTCACAATACAGGTACCTTACAAGACAGGTTTCAATAAGCCTAAGTAGGTACTTTATTATATTGTAAGCTATTTTGAAATATTAAAAGGAAGAAAGGTGAACAAGTTGGCGTATCTCGCACGCATCACAATGCTACCAGTAAATAGAGCTTGGCATTTGTTATAGCTACCTGGTAACAGACCATGTTGTAACACTTACAATAGAAGTCAGCGATGACACGGTTAACAAGGTTGTATCTGATAAGGTTAGTTGTAACAACCATTATGTGGTCTTGGAATGTGCGTGGTATGGACACTGGTGATGCGAAAGAAACAACATAGAAGCTTGATTTGACTGATGGTAATCATCATCATCATCATCATTTCAGCCGAAAGACGTCCACTGCTGGACATAGGCCTCCCCCAAGCACCGCCACCTCGACCGTTTCTGTGCTTCTCGAACCCAACGGATTCCTGCGACCTTCACCAGGGCATCGGTCCACCTTTTGGGAGGCCTTCCAACGCTACGTCTTCCGGTACGCA
Organism: Agrochola macilenta; assembly: GCA_916701695.1. Taxonomy (NCBI): domain Eukaryota; kingdom Metazoa; phylum Arthropoda; class Insecta; order Lepidoptera; family Noctuidae; genus Agrochola; species Agrochola macilenta. The sequence continues at coordinate 15,972,063 of OU753558.1, forward strand.
CCACTCCAGAATCTTTCAGCCCCATCGGCCATCTGTTCTGCGAGCAATGTGATCTGTCCACTGCCACTTAAGCTTGGCAATTCTTCGGGCTATGTTGGTTACGTTGATTCTCCTACGGATCTCTTAATTTCTGATTTAATCACGTAGGGAAACTCCAAACATAGCATAGCATTTACTGACGGATATGAAAAAAAACAAAAAAACAGCTATGGACAACGTTATGTTACAATGAAACTGCGTAAGTAAAGGAGCTTATAAATGCTTAGTGACATGAACATATTGCTAAACGTAATTACGGAGAAGTTAACAACAATGATCAATCGATAATAAAGGGTAACCGAGCAATACAATAAACTGATACGATCTGGATCAAAATCTGAACACTGTTTTGCCATTGATCTGATAGATAGCCTATTGTTACTAAATTGGATAATGCTTCTGATGGATTGCAATAAACATGTTCATGATGTCAACATTTGTTATACATAACCTGAAGACTTAATAATAATTTCAATACAAAATTTCAAATTTGGGCCTTATTACAAACTCATATTGACATACTCGTAGTTACCAATGCGGTAACATGGCGGAAAATGTATTAACATTTGTGTACGTTGCACCTAAATGTTAAAATATTGAGTGCCAATGTCCGTATTTCGGCACACGACTCGACACAAATTCGTGCCGAGAATACGCATGGATGTTTTGAATTTTTAATACACGCATTCAGTGATTGCCACAATTCTGCTTTTGCTTTTAGCAACCGCGGGCGTATTTTATAAAGGCCTACATTTAGCATTGAATAAAAATATGTTTTATACATTACGACTACTTAAATTGAACTTAAAAAGGAGAATCGGGGAACATAAATTTTATCATCTTGAAAGGTTAAGCGTTTCATGTCACTGCTTGAAATATTAAAAGCAATTTACATGAGTACGAATCATTATTTCTTGTAATTTCTTTTTATGTATTTAATCAAAGTAATTGTACGTAATACGAGTACTCGTCTGTTTATAAAGTAATGTTTAACGTTCAAAAATGGTGGCGTACACGGTTCTTTACTTATGTAAGGTCAAAGTAAATGATGTTGGTGTAACACAATTTCACATCGGTCATTTGCATTTTTTATTGTTTGATAATTATTATGAATTTGGGTCTAGTTTGCTGTTTGTAGAAAAATACCGGTACAACCGTGTAACGCTGTGTTTTTTCTTCTTTCATGTAGATGGACTGAACACTGATCCGCTGTCAATAGTTCGCATGAAGCAATAAATAAAATAAAATAAACTCAATAAATTGCCATTCAACCTTTACTGTTCCCACTGCTGGCCCACAGGCCTCCTCTCTGTGAAAGGAACTGGGCCGTAATCCACCACGCGGGTCCAGTGCGGGTTGGTGGATATCACGATATATATGTCTTTGATTTTTTCTTTAATTCTAGGGCATGCCGGCTTCCTCATGATGTTTTCCTTCACCGTTTTGAGAGCAGTGGTGATGAAAAAATATAAACAAAGTAAAGTGCCTGCCTGGGTTCGACCCTACGACCTACAACTCGCAAGTCGCGGCCGTTCCTACTGGGACACCACTGCTCCCCACACAATAAATATTACCGTCTAATTAATTTGCATTTGCATCATATTATTCCGCACCAATTGTTAATATTTGCTCAAGAGCAGTAGCAATTACAATACAACGTAGTTAATTCGACATTAGTTCTACGATTTGTAGTCGAGTCACGAGTTTGATTATAATAATTCAATAAGTTATAGACCTTGTATTATTTCGATATTCTAAAGATTATAACAAGTTAAATCGCATCTTTGAATGGCTAGACTATTAAGTAACTTTCATTCATTATAAACCGTCTTGAAAAAATCATACATTAAAATTACGTTCTAATTTATGCTCCAAACACTTGAAAAATAAATCTCAGATGCATTTAAAAAAACATTAAATAGATAAATATCGTGTTGAAAAAAGAGATTGCCATTATAAAGAATTGATAACATATTACGTTAACATTCATCTTAATTATAGTCGTAAATTATTTCGGTAAGTATTACTGGGTATGTATTTTGATACAATATTTAGAATTGGTCCAATGAAACAACATTAATATTTTACATGGAGCGACTGCCGATCTGATCTCCACAACTCACTTACTGGGTAATACGATACCCATTGGTAAAATTGGTTGTCAGACTTTCGGGCAAAGATCTACAAATGACAGCCGGGTACCGCAATTATTACAATGTAATTGGTATACCATAACACCATACACATATGAGAACTTCAATTATTTCGTGATGCAACCTTCGACCAACTTATGCGTAAAGATAGGCAATAAATTACTGTTTGTTTGTATTTAATTACTCACGATATGGAAATTATTATGGTCACGCTCTTATTCCCTTGGGGCTAAATAGCTGAATCGATAGTAGGCATCAGTGAGAACTCCTCTACATTTTCATTAATCATTATGAATGTTACCGAGCTATGGCTGATTTGTCTCGTGAGCATGTAATGCGTGCGAATGAGTAAAATGTCGTGAGGAAAGTTTTTATTATGAATGTGGATGTTAAGATAAGAGTGGTGCTTCCATAGTGGAAGCAGATTGATCCATTCATCACTTCCATTAAAATGCCAAAATTGCATCGACAATAATAATAAAAACCATAAACAAGGCAAATGATAAACTATTCGTCTCTTAATTTTCAAACTTTGTTTTTTTTTCGTCAAACTTTTTTTGTTTTTCTTTACAATTTAAACTTAACTATAACCCCTCTAGTGTGATGACGTATAAAACGCAAAATTACGTATAATGTGCGCTATGTCTGCGTAAAACGCGCGTAGACCGCGCCTGAACGCAAAAACGACGATATCTCTAAAGTTACGATAGGTAGCTCTCTGCCAGTTATGTCGTTGGTATCGTTATTAAATAAGCTAGCACACTTTAAAAGAATGAATACAATACTAACAACTTTTAATTCATGAATTCTAGAGGAAATTATTTCAGCCCATTTTACAAAAGTAAGTAATATACTTAAAATTGCACTTTTTGAATTTATATATTTCTAAGTAGTCCGATCGCATGTTTTATACATATCCTAGTTATACAGTTCCCTGTATAACTGTGGTATAGGTTTCCACCTATTATTAGCTATACAATACTGTAATTTGTAACATACTATATGTATCGCTGTTGGTTGCCTAAATAAAGAAAAAAAAAAATAAAGACATTAATGACCAATACCTCGATTAAATTAATATGTACTTTACTTTTTTTTTAAGTTATATTTTTTCTATGTAAAACGTTAATTTCATATTTATATGGACCTAATATATCAATCAATAACATCGATGCGTAAGTAGATACCTAGCCATATTCTGGTACTTGTTGAATTGATGCGATGCGTACATTGATATATAAATAGTATATCAATGGATGCGTACCATGCAATTTTAAGTAGGCTATGTAAAAGTCTGTTTGTCATATTGCTAACACCATAATTTTCGTATATAACAATAACCTTGTTCCCACAGCAAAAAACAACGCCTTCTGTGGGGTTACAGGCAGCAGTTACGACAAGTTTTTCTCCAATTCCCACAGTACAGCAGAATGCGTACGTCAATTTGCTAAATCAAACAGTCTGTCCATTCTGAGCGAATATTCATTTATATTCGCGACGCCTAATCTTAAGAATGTGGCGTCATGAAATAAGTATCAGTATGGATTCGATAACAGTACGCGTAAGTTGCCTAGTCGATGTCAAACGTCGATCGGGCGGCGAGATGTGATAAATTAAATTAAGTTTATTAGTCAATGCTATGCTTAGTTACCAAATAGAGGTGTATGTTTCCCTTAATGTGTGTAGGAATTTGTCATAAATTGGCTGGGTTACACATTACACATACATAGGTAAGCGATGTCTTTTCCACGATAAATCAGGAAACTCCGATGCCTTGTACGTACATTATTGTTAAACGGTTTTAGCTGCCAACTCCTGTAATTTACAATTGGTTGTATTAATTCGATATTCGACGCGTGCCATTTACATTGCGGTGTGGAGAAACTGTCTGCGGTTATCGAGGAATTTTCTAAAATACCTCGTAACCGCAATAGTGGTTTGTAGTTATTATCTATTGTTGTGCGTAGGTATTGTGGAAGTAAGGGTTTACTGGTAATTCTAGATGTGTATTACAGGATGAGCTTTTGCATAATATCAGCATTAAAAAAACCTGCTATACATATTAAATCGATACCTTTATTGAAGTGATTTTTTTTTATGAATTACTCTTTAGGGATATGAGGAACCTGCTGGTTTTGCGGGTTTGTCCGAAAGGGATATCGCGGCACACAGGCAACGGAAGGAACACGGGTGGGTTTTAGTCAGTAGAAGTCTGACACATCCTCCCGCTCCGCCCAGAGCGGGAAAAGTTATTTGATAATTTCCACATTCAAAAAAAAAAAAAAAAGAAGTGATATGAGCAACAGGGTGTAAAGTTCACTCATCCACCATAGAAAAGGGAGGATCCTCCGACCAGACGGGTGTCGTGTCTGGCGGGCAACTGCCCAGAGGTTGAAGTCGGGAGCTTGTATATACGAGTGTGTCCATCGCGCGGTAAAATCTAAAAACGCGATGATTTGGGTGACGTCAGGTTGTTGTGTGACGTCAGGTTGTTGTGTGACGTCAGGATGTTGTGTGACGTCAGGTCTCTGATGTGTAGTTCGCATGTGGTGATGTAGATGCCACCACAACTCAATCAATTATATTATCTGTCTTATATATTTTGTTAAAAGAAAATGCTCAACGATACTTAATTTGCGAGTCACGTTACAATGGCAAATAAATTCTTTTAAACACAATGAAAACTATGTAAGTACACAATTAAAAAACTATGTCAATGAAGTACAGTGACATTAATTATATCAATTAATTCATTTAATCCATTAATATGCATAGCCATTCAATTGTTTTCTCTGCAACATTCCTTAAGGAATTGCACGCACATACATAATCATATTTAATTGTAGTAGGGAATTGTAGATTTTTATCGTGACACTGAATAATTTACTCTATGTGCTTCAAGCTAGAATTGACATTGCACTGTGTGCGAAATTTCTATAGTTACGCATTATTCAAAGCCAGTTGCACAATATCGTGGCGATATTGACCATTATTAGCAGTTCAACTCGATCATAATTTGTCATTTACTGTCGATGCCTATGAGTGTCAATGGGATTTCTCACATACCGAAATAAATTGAGTCTTTTATAAGGAATATAAGTGCATTAACAACCTACGCAGTTTGTTTAACAACAAACTTGTCTTACCAAATAAACTATCAGTAAGTATACTTATGTAAGTTATGTTTTAAAGCTTTGATAAATCACAGCCTAGAAAAGGCAATAATCTTCCGAAAAATACTGTAAGTAGACAGATAAAACAATTCAATAAACTTTGACTGAAACAATTCAGAAAAACTAAATATCGAATAACATTTCTTTTAAATTACGTACATACACGTACGTAAACTGACGCTTTTTTAACCTGGGGATAGGCAAAAGGCTTCCTTACATACTTATTTTAAATTAGTTCTCTAAATACTTTAAGGTGCAGTATTATCATTTAAAATATACCGCCACCGAGCTTTTATTACGCATTTGCATCAAATTGCAAACTACCTTGAGTATGCACTACACCTAACCGCGAGGAAGCATTACAATAATAATTGGCCTGTTTCCTTGGCTGTGCCTTGACAGTGCGTCAAATAACAAAGAGCTAACATTAGTCAGGGCAGGTAATGTAAATTTCCCACCCACTCGTGCGCATAATGTTACTCAATGGTTCGAAATACGAATAGAAGTGCAACTGTCGTTGCTAACTAGTTTCGCACCGCATCGAATTAATGTGATAGGAGTAAATGTGTAGTCAATAATTGTCGGATGTTTGTTTGTTAAGATTTTGTAATAGAAATACAGGGTAATGATGAAGATATTAAAGAAAATTCAAAATAAAAATCTTTTATTTCAAATAACCCTACATGGGTACGTATGAAACGTCAGAAGCTAGGTGCACGGTTCCACTTGGTCGTTTCCTATAGAGAAGAGTCGGCAAGAAACTCCACGGTTACTCGTTTAAAAATAAATGGCTTTTAAAATATTTTCAAATTACAGTTTTAATAGGTATGGGAGCACAGTGTAGGCCTTTCAACAAGTATCAGGTACTTAACAAAATAGAAAATGGTCTACAGTCTGTTAAGCCTACAATGTTTTGTAACGTTAAAACTGTTATGATAAAGCGCGCATGTGAATACTCGTAGTTTTGTTGGTAAAGTCTTTCCAAATCAAGAAAGATGGATTAAAACCAAAGAAACTGCTGTACAGTGAATAATTAATTGTTCAGACAAAATACATAAAAAATCTAGCATTCTTTTCTTTCTACACAATATAACATCACGCCTTCCTATAATCCCGTAATCCTGGGTTAGGCAGAGGTGCACCGTACACCCACATTACACCAGTGTAATAGATGACGAGCCTATTTCCTGAGAAATTTTTATTTATTTATTTATTTATTTATTGTTAGGAGAACCAACAGCTATAATAAATGGATAACAGTTGTATATGAAACATACAGCCAATTACAGGTTCTCACGGGTAAAAACAGAATAAGTATTAGAAATCTTAGGATCACTAACAAGCACGAAAAAAATAAACAAAGTATATATATATATGTATAAGGTACAATAAGCACTATGTACTTTTAAAGAAGTCAGCGTTCAGCCGAGCGCGTGCAGAATAGGTATTGATGGTAAATGGGTCAAATGAAAACTCTTTACAAAGAATATTAAAGTCCTTACTCGCTCGCACCATGTATGAGTTTTGTCTGTAGTTAGAAGAGGAAAAGGGAATGGAGATAGGCGGATTAAATCTAACTGATCTCTGAGGAACATTGAAACGTAGTTTATGTAGATCAGGACAGTCAATTTTGTTTGACATCATTTTTAAAAGGAAAGTGCAATCTGCTAGTCGACGACGATTTATGAGTGGCTGTAAATGAAATTTCTTGCAAAGATTTATGTAATTATCAGAATGGTATGGTATACGTAGCCGAAAACATAGAAAAGGAATAAATCTTTTTTGTATATTCTCAATACGATCAATATACTTGCCATAACACGGGTTCCAGATTTGTGACCCTACAAATTTATTTATTTTTGATGGGAAACACTCTATGTCTACTTATCACTGCCCTGTAAGGCCCTGGGAGACGAACCTCATGCTGAGCAGTAGCGTTTCCTTTCTTTACTCTGGAGATAAAGATAGCCTGCTTGTAATGTGTTTTTTTTTTATAATGCGTTTTATTTTCAATCTGCGTAGCCTTTTCCCAACTAGGTTGGGGTCGGCTTCCAGTCTAATCGGATGCAGCTGAATACCAGTATTTAATTTGGAGCGACTGCCTATCTGACCTCCACAACCCAGTAACTGGGTAACACGATACCCCTTGGTAAGAATGGTTATCAGACTTTCGGGTTTCTGACGACCCGTAACGACTGTCAAAGATCCACGAATGACAGCCGGGACCAACGGCTTAACGTGCTTTCCGAAGCTCGGAGGAGTCTCGGTATGTAAAGATGGTCACCCATTCACGGCCAAACCCCAGCAAGCGTAGCTTAACGCGTTATTTAGCCACGAGCTCTCCCTGCCAAGATACTTAACTAGGTACTAGATATAAATGTTACGTGTAAGTGGCAGAAATCCACTAATTGTGGACTTCCTAATGCAATGATGGCTACTATTAGATGTCATTGCCACTACTGCCTACGCTACGCAATTATACAGGATTGTGATTGACTGTTTTACGTCAAGTAATTAATATTTAACGTCAAATAAACATATTAAGAATATTCTGTTAATTTCATTATCATTTATTCATGCAATAGTACCATTTTTTTTTTCTTTTTTTTTTTAATGTGGGTTTTAAATCAAGATAGATTATGCCACACCTAATAAAAATTATTAACACTATCTAGATCTACGATTAGTACAAATGTTTACGAGCTTATGCAGCATCCTGGCTGCTTCCGAAGTAGGAGCAGCAAGGACACTGATACATACCCCAGTCTCGCAAATATGAGTTTGAGTTTATGATTAAATACAATTAAGAAATCTCGTCTTTCCGGCTCGTTCCGGACACACTCTATGATGATATGATAAACATCTTCGATTAAGTTTCATTCCACACAATTTGGTGACTCAACAATAGTACAATCTTAAAACATAGTAAATTATGAACGTGATTGTTTACAATAAACGAACCTAATAATTTTCTCACATACATTATTTATCTACTCTTTCTCAATATTGTTACCAACTAGAAGGTGTTAACTTCAATAAATAACTCTGAGACGTATTCCACGTTATAATATTTAACAGCTTATGTCGGAAACTCGTTAAAACGTTATTAATGGGCAATTCGAATCTGAACAATAAATCCTAAACCATCAACTTTGTTAATGTTTTTGCAAGAAACTGGTGATATTTAATTGAAAGGGAATTAATTGTATACAGACCGTTATTCTAAAGATGCAATTTATATTTATAAATATATTTCTATAATGGTTAAATTAATTAAACACGTAATAAAATTTAAGTGTCATAATTAAATCCAAGCCCAGTCAATATCAAATGCAGAATAGGCCCGTATACAGCATTTGATATTGACGGGCCATATTATGTAAATCAATAGTTAATTCATATAAAATCTATGTAACATTACAAAAACGTTTACCTACATTTCATTAGCGTCTGGAAAGTAACACAGTACCCATCTTTTACAATCAAGTTGAAATGACTAAAAGACTGAAATGCTGTTCTTATCTTTAAACATTAGTCGTAGGAACTAATGCTTAATATAAATCATAAGGACTTAGTATATTGTGTACAGCTACGTATATTTCCCAGCCTTAGGCAAACATTACAAGGCACCACACAGCTGCCTAGTCGATTAATCAAATGTCGAATTAAACTCGATGTATGCGACATGTCCGAGAGTAGTAACACGGTAAACGATACGTAACGTAACGTAACAGACAGGTTGGACAAGGAAGGGTAAATCTATAATATGATACACGCCCTTTCTCTGTCGGTGTTGCATACTTATTCTACCGTGACAGCGTTTTGTCATATGATATTATAAAAAAGTGCGTAATGATTGTGTACGTGGGTTTGTTTTGTTTTAGGCTCTGCGCAGACTGAAAGACAAGATTCTCTCGTGGCAAGACCTCCTATGTAGACTATCGCCCTATGAAAATACTTATGGTACGTACTATCGCAATAAAACACTCCCATAATGTAAAAGTGTTCTGAAGGTACTGAAGGTTCTGAAGGTACCAGCAATGCAAGCATGGTTCTTTTTTATCTTTAACATTTTTATCATGTAATTTTCATAGTATTCGGTAGTACTACTGATGCCAATAAAAAGTCAACATTAAAATCCAAGATGGCGGCCTTTTCTACGGAAATTTTCGTAAGGGTGCTCGTACACAGCCTTCAAAGAATCATATGCACCAACTTTCAAATGATGATTACTATTCGTTATAATTCGAAAGAATACGGTAATGAATAATTGTTTCTATTTATGAATGCTCACCACCTGATTATGTACATTAAGGATTGCAATAAAGATTAATTGAATTGAAGAACTGTTAAAATAAGAAATCTTGTCAATCATGTTGGTTGACAGGTCTTGACGATTGAATTGATAAAAATGTCGACCTTAAAAAAGAACCATGCTTGCACTACTGGATTAGCAGAACTGATAAAAGTCAATCACGGCCACAATAATAGCTTCTTTGCTAATTAAGGTTTAATTGCATGATTCGTAAATCAGATCCTCATTAGGTTGCTTCGTTTTCACAATAATTTATGCACAGGTCATCCTTGATTCTATAGATATGCATCATCACAAATAATTAATTAGTGGCAAAAGTTCAAGGTAGGCTTAATAACTAATAAAAAAAACTGTGTTAATGGGCAAAACGATAAGAGAATCCTAAAAGCCTCGCATTATTTAGGGTCATCTGGAACTGGATTAAATGACTTGATGTTTTATCACACTCTAAATAATTACGCAAAAGAAGCTTTATAATGTAGCAGCACAGAACCTAACGTAGACCAATTACCTACCAATAGTAAAAGTAAAGTCAGAGTTGATCTCGTATTATGTATTACTAGCTTCTGCCCGCGGCTTCGCCCGTGTGAACCATAATTATTTTTATAAAATTAAAGTTACTTTTTATAACATCAGCTATCTGCCAGTGAAAGTCCCATCAAAATCGGGCCAGCCGTTTCGGAGATTACCCGAAATTACACAAGCGACAAAAAAAAAAGTTTAAAATAAATAAATACTCTATATTCTTTCATATACATTTAGTAAAAAGCTACGCACCTCTGACTTTTCGGATTCATGTGCGTATTGTTTAATTATCACTTGCTTCAAAAACGGTGAAGGAAAACATCGCGAGGATACCGATGCCTTTTTTTTTTTTTTTGGGTGGGAAATCATCAAATGACTCCTCCCGCTCTGGGCGGAGCGAGAGGGAGTGTCAGACTTTTACTGACTAAAACCCACCCGTGTTCCTTCCGTTGCCTGTGTGCCGGGGCCGCGATATCCCTTTCGGACAAACTCGCAACCCTGGCAGGCATTGGCCCTTACGGACCCCGTCAGTTGGTGCTGACATCTCTTTGAGGCGCGCGTGGAACACAACGCGCCGTCGACCCGGGCCTGGTCCTAATCGGATGGCGAGCTACCCATTGCCCACCGTCCGCAAGCCCGCGCCTACGGTGGCCGGAAGTCGGCTCGCGACTCCCGACGCCCGGGGCGTCTCCTGCGGCGACTAGGGGCGCGAGGGCGCGCATCTTGCATTTCCCTCGCGCGCTCCGCCTCCTCCTTCGCGAGCATTACTGCTTTGCAGAAGGAAGTGACGGCTTCCCATGCACTCTCGCTCCGGACCATGGCCTGAACCAGGGCCGGACGCGAGAGATCGCCGCTGCCGATCGCCTCCGTGAGGACACGGCGGTGCCCCGCCCAAGCCGGGCAGACCTCCACCGTGTCCTCCGGGCGATCCACACAATGGTAACACCCGGGCGTTTCCTCCCGCTTTATCCTGAACAGGAACCTCCCGAAACAACCGTGTCCGGTGAGGACCTGCGTCAGGCAGAAGGTGAGGACGCCGTGGCGCCTCTCTAGCCACTCCTCAAAGAGGGGCCTTACCGCCGCAATTGTGGCGTGCCCAGCGCTGGGTTGCGACAATCGCACTCTCCATGCCGCCATGAGATCCCGCCGGAGCTCTGTCCGCTGTGTCGTGATTTCTCGCGGCAGCGGAGTTACACCCCGGCGTTTCGCCTCCTCGCGCAACTCCCACATGTGCGCGAGGACTTTTGCCTCCAGATCCCATGGCGGTAGTCCGGCAAGGAGGCTCGCCGCCTCACGGGAGACCGTGCGGTATCCTCTGACCAGCCTAATGGCCATGACCCTTTGGGACGCGTTCAATCGCTGGGCTGGTCGCAGCCTTAATGAACGCGCCCACACCGGTGCCCCGTAAAGGGCCATGGACCGCACGATCCCCGCTTAGAGCCTCCGGCAGGAGGCGTTTGGACCCCCTAGATTGGGCAGAAGCCGCTTCAAAGCGGCCCCAGCCCTCTGCAGTTTGGGAGCCAAACGTCGGAAGTGCTCCACGAAGTTCCACCGGCTGTCGAGGACGAGTCCCAGGTACTTCATCGTCGACTCGACACCGATGTGAACCCCTCCCGCCGTTATCTGGGAACCCGACAGTGGCGCGTTCCGAGGACCGTAGAAACACATGGCCTCGGACTTGTGCAAGGCCACCTCGAGTCCCAGGATACCGATGCCTGAGAGATATTTCTCGACGGTATGTGAAGCCAAGTGAGAGGCCCATGGCCGGCTTTTAAACTCTGACACCAGGTTAGTCACTAACCACACGAAAAGAAGAAGAGTAAAAAACTGTTATTTTGACATTACAAACAGAAATTTAAATTTTATTTATTTTTGTAGAAGATTTATTATTATTATTATGTTAAGCCTGTGTTGTCCCACTGCAGGGCAAAGGCATCTCTGTCTCCTATCCACTCCTCTCTGTCTTGAGCGCTTGTGAACCAATCCTGTCTGTAGGCATCAAGCTCGTACCGGTTGATCTCGTACCTACATTTAATTTTGGGACGTTCCAACGGAAACACAATGTAACACACATAATTGGCCTGTTTGACAATGTGCAGAACAGAGTCAAAACAGTTTTGTCTACCGTTAACAAAAACAGTTTAGTCTTGAATCTTAGAATGTCATCTTTTCGGTAGATTTTCGACCAATTTAACAAAGAGACTGTTGTGTTACGAGTGTGTGCATCATTGTTTTCATAGCGCGATAGTCTGTCTGGAATAACAAAACACACCAAAATTGCATCTAAATGTTAACGACCTGCCACTGACTGCAGTGCTTGCGCGAGATTAGTTTAAACTCAACATATAGATAAGTGTCTGCATTTATGTGTTCGAACGCACTAATTAATGTAAATAGTCCGTCAATTTGTCAGATGACGTCACGGATCAGGACAAGGTTAGCTCGTCAGTTCTATGGTACAGGTTTGTTTCACTTGTGACTGTTTGATACACTCCAGTGACTGTTTGTAACACTACTTCCAGCTATTCATATTTTGTGATCTTGATTCGGTTCAAATTATTTTATGTTAGTCTAAAAGCCAGCGCACATCGGCGGACGGCGGGGCTGAGTATTTTACATTTACCAACGTAAATTCGTACGTATTTAATGGTAACAAGATATAGATTCCAAAGCTCAGAGACAGACCACGAAGAATCAAAGGAGTTTTTTTCTCTCTGCGGTATTGAAGAGCACACTGGAGGATACTGCGGCGGGATACGAAGGCATGCGACGGTATCCGCCGGAGTCCGCTAGCATACGAGCGCGGGGGAGAAGCAGGGCAAGCGGGGGTGCACTCCGCATTTCCCCCGTAGCTTACCGCGGGATGCTCCTCAGCAAATCCTCCACGATGCCGTCCCCCGCCCGTCCACCGGTGTGGGTTGGCCATTATTCGTGCTTAAGCGATGGACCATTTTTAACTGACAACAATAAGTGCGTGAGTGCTATAGGTACTGTATGCGTGACTGATGAGATACTTGATGACTACGACCTAGGTCACGCACGACAGTTGAAATGTAGTACCGACTGTAATGTAGGTACCCTCTTTTTCTGTCACTCATGTTTTAATTACAGACATTGTTTCTAATGACAGTAATTACTGTATGAAAACATTTAGGCAATGTTTTAATCATGCCACTGGCTAAATGTTTCAGCGTTTGGTTGCACTGTTAATTAATTTATTGCAAGAGAAAAAAAGAGGCTGACATTAAATAGTTATATTTATAAAAGAAGTGGCTTTTATTAATTAATCGGTCGCTAGAGCCTTGCCTCTTTCGACATCTATACTGTGCTGAAAAGCCTATGTAACTCCAGGCTATTGATCTACTAATTTAAATGCAAACAAATGATTTGACTTATTAAACAAATGAATAAACCAGAATCTCAAATGATATTAAACAGAAAAATAAAGTAGTAATATAGTTTATAAGTTTTTTTTTGTGGCTTGCAATTATAGACTTTGTGTGAATAAATAAATAAATAACTATTATTATTAAAAACCAACTAAATATATCTTGACAGTAATTAAATTAATTCTAAATACATTACAATCGTTCTTGACATCAGTCCATACAAAAAGCCACATTTTTCAAATTGTCTTTCATCTTGGTATTTCTTCGGTAACGTAATTTGCTTCATAAATAAGATAGGTTCTACTAGATCTATCGAAGGATAAACAGTTATTTAAATGAGTATGTCATCGTCGCAAGCGCTCGGGATTCGATGAATCGACGTTACACCATAAGTTCATGCAAAATGTGTAATGTAAGCACGCTTTTGAAGTTGCTAAATGAAGATTGCTTTTTATACTGCCTTTACTTGGGTGGCTAATGTCTATGAATATATTGACCCCTATTAAGTCTAGTTTTTAGTATTGCATTGACATAATTAATGCCATCTGATACTATGAACTTGGGCTAACATGATTTTTCTCAAACATGCTTGGAAATTCAAACATTATTTTGACAACCATCTTCGATATAAATCGACATTGCTGTACTGGTCAAAAACAAGTGAGTAGACGGTTTCCAATGAAACTATGAAAATACTTAACTTTCGTGTTTAGCGGCCAAATAAATTACTATTAAAACTCATAACGTGTTATTTAAAAATGGAACTAACTTTTAACTTCGGGCCATGGCAAACAAGGAGGTAACTTATCAAACATTTTATTTAAATTTCGAACTGGTTTACCAAATTTAAGTAAAGAAGAAACAAACGAACTTATTGACGCATGAAAATTTTCTTTCGTCATTGATTCTGGAATTTATAATTAATTTACTTAGTTTGAATTTCCGCGCAATGTTTGAGAAAAGTACTTTACAAGCCTTGGCCGCAACCAGACAGGCATTGCTGAACTCACGTATGTGTGCATATTTACAGCATCGTCCTTCAATGCCCTAATGCTGGCAACGACAGAGAGCCTCGAAGTTTGTAATTGGTTTTCAACACCCGTTACATTGAGCTATGTTAAATTTCACATTTGATTTTCTTTGAAGGATCTACGCAGTTAGGCATGTACAGACCTAATCAATCATTTATAAATCTGTTTAGGTCACAAAAAGCCGGACGTAAAAGGAAAAACCTGGTCATGTTTTTTTTCCTAATCGAACAAACAGACTAATAATGAACTAGTAAAATGATGGCTTTATTAGCGGTCATCTAGCCTTACCTATAGTAATACAAGGCTGTTCATAAGCTTAGTTTACACTGGAGTAAATATTACCTCAGTGCGATATATCATTGTGGCGTATGCTTAAAGACGGTCGTAGCTCTGCATCAACGTATGTTTTTTTGCAAGCCGCAAGTTCTTGCGGCTTGGGGTTCGTTCATCCAGGGTCGCGGGAAAGTCCGAAAGGGATACCGTGGCCTCTGGCAATGTACAGGCAACTAGAGGTACACGGGTGGGTTTTAGTCAGTAAGAGACTGACACAGTTATTTGATAATTTCCCAACCAAATCAATCTGCCTAGCCTTTTCCCAACTATGTTGGGGTCGGCTTCCAGTCTAACCGGATGCAGCTGAATACCAGTATTTTACATGGAGTGACTGCCTATCTGACCTCCACAACCCAGTAACTGGGTAATATACGATACCCCATGGTAAGACTGGTGTCAGACTTTCGGGCTTCTGACGACTCGTAACGACTGTCAAAGATCCACGAATGACAGCCGGGACAAAAACGAACGTCGTTCATTAGTCACGTGAGGCGATTTTGGCGATTTTTCGGCCACCCCCCCTTGGTGAGATGTCGTGAGATTTGACTCGACCCTCCCTCCTGGGACCCTAATCTCACGTGAGATTTTAGAATTTGGAGATTGGGTGAGATTCGGCTCGTCCCCTCCCGCCCCCTAAATGCCTCACGTAATTAATGAAGTATCCAAATGCTGTAAATTTTATGCATCAATGTCTAGGAGTCGAAATATCAGCTATTTGGGTTGCATAATTATGTTTATAATCTTTATGTTTAATTATGTTTATTATCATGATACTGACTTTTGTAGCATGCAATAAACTATAGTCGCATGCTACATGAAGCAGCATAGCGCCACGTAGTAGAATGTTGTCCCTTTGTAACCTAAGCTTTACTAAACGTAAGTGTTACATTGTGGTAATCAACTCAATACCCACATAAATATTTAACATCTCCTATAATATATAAAATTGTAGATTTTATCATTATTCTTGTGAATCTAGTTTATCGCTTCGCTCGTTAAGGGTAGTTATAATAGGTAGGTACTTTATTTATGACGCTAGCATGTAAGGAACGTGTTGTGATTGATTAAATCTGCCTGGGTATGGATAATACTCGTAATATGTTCAGAAAACGCTTACATAGTAAAACCTAAAGTGATCGCTTCTAGGTAAATTAAGTTGTTGTTGGTACGTTTTTGTGATATATTTACAACGAACAGCTTGATTTAAATAACCGATAAAATAAACGGTTTTGGTTTAAGTTAGTACTCGTACAGAAATGCCTGTTTCTTCAAAACTAGGCATGGTAAAATAGGTTGATTAATAAGAAATACAAATATGTAAGTCGGTAACAAATGAACAAAACACATTAATTAAGGGTACGCACCGTTTTATTACTAAAACTGCTACTTATTAAGAAAGATAAAAATCTCAGCCTCCCACATCCCCGATTTGTGAAATAAAAATATGCTTATACATTCCTCAACATGTGATGGAAGACGAGTTTTTTGTCACCATATAAAAATCGCAGTAAGGGCTGGAACAGAAAAAAGTAAAAATGAATTTCTCTAAACGCTTCCACATTTTTTTTCGTCTTGTTTTAATACAATTAAATTTTGTAACATATTAGTCATTAGTATAGTAAGTATAATATAATAAAAAATGCGTGGAATTAAGTTGTAACTATCATAGTTACATCTAACTCTTATAATTTTTATTTTATTCTACCTATGAGAAATCAAAATTTACGACAGGCAATTTTGCATTAAGGCTCTCGCAGACAGGTGCGAGACTCTATTTGAACAATTTCTGTGAAAACTTCATTGAAATTGTTCTACCAAAATAGCGTCGTCGTCGCACTTCGCACCGTCGTGCCTGTCTGCTGGACCTTTCCCATACTTAAAGTGATATTCATAAAACATCACGGTAATGTTTTAAAGTTGTATGACTATATTAACTACATCAATCATTTTGATAAAACCTTTATCTGTAACACACAGTTGAACTTAAACGTGTATCATTAAAGTTGTTTTGATTGTTTTATAACAAGCTATTGTTTTAACCCAACTGTATAAAAATGTATGGGCGGAAAAAACAAGGAAGTTATGCTTCTTTTATAATGTATATCGTTAACTACTAGGTACACAACTAACGGGTTTAGTTCAGAAATTGAAAATGGTTAGACTGAATTTAAAAAATCTGTGTAACATTAATTTAAATAAATTTATATTATAATTTAAATTAAATTAATAATTTAAACGTATTTTTTTTAACGTATATTAGTTAGTTTATTAGTTAATTTCCACCGATATTAAGGTGGTTACACTGATTTTAAAATTTTGGTTGCAGAGGTATGTATTAAATGTGATTCATCAACATCTGGCCTTTCCCTACCAGGTTGGGGTTGTCTTCCAGTCTAACCGGATGCATCTGAATACCAGTATTTTACATGCAGTGACTGTCTATCTGACCTGTTACTGGGTAACACCTTTGGTTAGACTGGTTGTCAGACTTTCGGGCTTCTGAGTCTGACTACCCGTAAAGAGTGTCAAAGATCTAAAAATGACAGCCGGCACCAAAAGCTTAACGTGCTTTCCGATGCAAGGTCTCGATATGTAATAGATGGTCACCCATCTATGGACCGACCTCGGCAAGCGTAGCTTAACCTGCGATCAACCCGTGTGACCGTTATTATTTAACCACGAGTCCCTCACTAAATATGATAAATTGGAAATAATTAGTCTACAAAAGTTACGAAATTACAGTTCAAATCTCTGAAGCATTTAAATCAAATTTTAAACGAAAAATTCGAAGACATTTGACATCTACTAATCCGCCCGCAATGGGCCCGCGTTGTGGATTACAGCCCACTCTCTCCCGAAGAGAGGGCCTGTGTCCCAATAGTGGGATCATTATAGGCTGCTTATGCTATGGTTTAAGAAAATGCCTGTTACAATGATTTAATAAGTTTATTCTTATTCTTCTTCTTATCCATCAACATCGCTACAAAACAAAACTTTTTACAAAAAAAAAACAACCGACTTCCGAAAAAAAACACTACAAAGTGAAAAATAACTTTAATTTCGGAAGTCGGTGTCTTTGGTTTTTTTATTTTTCACTTTTTAGTTGTGGTACCTTCCCCACACAAATTCGAATACCAGTACCTGCTATGTAAATAACAGTCACAGGAAGTTATCACCATAACCACATATATGTTATGTTATATGTTATCCACATATATACTAAGTGGGAAAAACACGTATTATTGAAGCTTACTTAAAAACTGTCCAAGCAAAGTTAATACATTTTATATGGGACCAACTTGGAAGCATACCCTTTCATAAAAAAAAAGAATTTTCAACATCGGTCCACAATTGACGGAGAAATCGGCGGACATAAATAAAAAAAACATACACAAGCGACGAACATATAACCTCCTCCTTTTTGGAAGTCCGTTAAAAAGAGCTTTAACTAAATGAGTTACACACACCTAATTCAAGGAAAAAGAACAATACAAATTTATAATAGTTCAACAATAGTTGTATCGTGTTGTAACGTTAAATAATGTTATTACATAAACATAAAGCAACTCAGCATATGGCAACAGGGAACTGATTATTTCTTCTATTTGTTTTTCTTTTAGTTCTTAAGTTCTGCTCAATTAAGAACCTAATTCCTCGTAACGCGTTTCAGCAAATCATTTGTAAGTATGTCTAATGTCCAGACAGGTGAGTAACGCCAGTAATTTCCTCTTTATTTTGTTTCTTATTTAATAAGACACTGTACAAATATTGTTTCTTTTTTACAAAATGCTCAGTTTTTTTTTGTTTTTTTTTGTTCCTCGTGTGTTTACTGACACAGAAACCTGTTTTACTTAGATTTTATAAATTGAGTTGAATGAATATGTAACATTTCGAAATTCACATTGGAATTTTTTGTAAATATTACTTAGAAAGCAGGCACGCGTAATCTTATAAATTTATTAAGTTCAAGTATCCACGGACCGCTGCATGTTTTTGCCCTTATTCCTATGTTAAAGCATAAGGGACACCCAATTTCTCGCGTCCGGCCCTGGTCCAGACCACGGTACGGAGCGAGAGAGCATGGGACGCCGTTACCCCCTTCTGCGAAGCAGTAATGCTTGCGAAGGAGGAGGCGGAACGCGTGAGGGAGAAGCAAATTTCGCAGGCTGAACTGACGAGATCCGCTAGGGCCGATGCCTGCCGGGATCGCGGGAAAGTCCGAAAGGGATACCGTGGCCCCTGGCAACATACAGGCAACTGAATGAACATGGGTGGGTTTTAGTCAGTAATAGTCTGACACGCCCTCCAGCTCCACCCAGAGCGGGAAAAGTTATTTGATAATTCCAAACTAAAAAAAAAAAAAGAACACCCAATCGATTCAGCTGTCTCGACATAAAAGGTGCTCCATTATCTTGCAAAACAAAGCAGATCTACTAGTACGTGTTAATATGGCGCCAGCGACCGGTGAACTATAGCAACCTATAACGATTTACGCTCTATTTCTGATCTTATACCAACACATTGCCGTCTCACTAGATTGCAAACGATACCCAAGCATTTGTAATACTTCCGCGTGAGCTAACTAACACTAGCTCCATATGTTGGGTGGCTAGACAGCGAATATATTGGTCCCTTGTTGACTAACTAAGCCTTTTTAGTACGTACGTAGAGGATATTTTGGTGTGCCAATCAATTTTAAGTTTGAAAATATAGTTGTTGTAAAGCAACATCCTGTAAATCTTGTCATTCTAGGTAACATCGTACAACCGTTCATCCGGTAAATCGTGTCATCCTAGGTAACATCGTACAACCGTTCATCCGGTAAATCGTGTCATCCTAGGTAACATCGTACAACTGTTACTGGGCTAAGAAGGGTTCATTTGATTCATTAACTTTTGCCACAGTTTGGCATAAAACAATGAAAATACAAGTCAAAAATAAAACAAAACGTTTGGAAAAAAATTAAAAAGCTAGAAGTTCAATATGAAGAATTTAGAGAAAAAAAACTGTACTCATTTAGAATGAATTTGTTGGCAATGACAGCTAATGCATTCCGATTATCAATTTTCGTTTGGTTTTTAATATCGCTGAGGGAAAACCGACCACAAGTAATTTATCATTAAGTCACAACTTAATAAAAACTCGATACAATAGGGAGCTGTGAATAAGACGATAACTCCGTTATTTTCCAATACAAAAATGCTAATATTACCTGGGAAAAAATGAGAAAAGTTCCAATACGTGTTCATTTGTTCTTATAATGTTCTGAGAACTAAAGAAAAGCTAGTTGTCGTCGTAACGAGGCCATGGGGACGTGTCATGAATTAATCAAGGATGATTATAAGTTATACCTATCCTTCGAGTGTGGAAGTGCAAAGTACACATACATATATATAGTCACGGTGTCTTCTTCCCATGGAGGTAGGGAGAAACTACAGAAGGCCACCTGCTACGATCCTTACATACTTATTTTCTTCGTACACGTAATTACCCCACTGATGTATGAATCAGCGGGGGGTAATTGCTTAACACATAAAATGACTATTGATCGGAAAAGGTTTCATTTTGACAGTTCACACACGTCCATTGCGCTATTTACGCTGTTGAGCAGACGAATTTTCCAAATCTATGAAGAAATGGATTAGCAATATCCTTCAAAACTGTCGGATCGTAATTGAAAGTGTGTTACGCAATTAGGTTGCTGGCCATACACGCACGTCAGTTGCGAATACAATAAATCCTAATAATCCAATTGCTAATATTGCATAAATTATCCGTGAACAACCAAATGTTTCCTTTTTTCCTCTTTCTTGGGAAATAACATGGGAAATTATACCAAATCCAGGTAAAATTAAAATTACCTGACCTTTCTGATGAAGATCACCAAAAAGGTGCAAATTAAAGTACATTTAAAATGATTTTCTTTGATCTACTTGCTATCGTTTTTTTTCACGTTTTGTTTCATTCGTTCTGTATTTTCAAAAATGTTTTCCAGTGAAAAGAACAGTGCAAGTGCAGCAAACACCTACCTACTTTTATACCTACTGTTGATAGGTGCATATGAAGAAGTATATGTTGTTCCTGTTAAAGCGATAATTTATCTAAAATTTTCCATGCAATATTCGAATGGGATTTCGGATAAGAATATTTTCATTCAGGACAAGGTGTGGGTAATTTATGTAAAGTTAATTTGAAAAATGGTATTAAACATGGAGTTACAACGAGTATCTTATGACTAATAATCTTTTTGACTGGAAAATAATTATGATATTAATATTAAACTCTGTGCGAATGACAATTATATAATTTACAAGCTGTTGACAGGGGTAGAATATTAGGTATCAAACTGCTAAACCTATTAGTTTAATGCCTTATTGAATTATGTTTTGATATTAGTTACGGTATCTTAGGTTCTACATCTATGTACTAAAACCTTACAGATCACGATTTCGTGTTAGAAAGAAAGAAAGAAAATAGTTATTTATGCTATAAGTGCGGAAGGTAGGTGATTCACGAGTCGGAAATCATCTTACGCACGTGTATCATACAACGTTTTACTAAGCATTGTGCGAGGAAATTAAAAAAAAACGAGCGAGCCTTACGGTAGTCGCATATGATGTACACATCATAGGCGACTACCTACCATCTACATATTACGACGTATATATGATAAAAACAATATTCATGACTTCGACTTCGACTTCGACTCCGCCATTGCCATCGCCATCGTCATCGATATCGTCATCGCCATCGTCATCGCCATCGCCATCGACATCGTTATCATCATCATCTGATTTGTAAAACTTTTCTCAAATAATAAAAACTCTTTGCAACGGGCTGACGACCACAAAAATTAAAAAAAAACAGAAAAGTAAAAAGCACTAGTGAAAAAAAGTGACACTTTCCGCACTAATTTACTTCTTGGAAAAGGCTCTTTTCGAGCAAATGCATTGTAAAGTATTTATAGAGACTCGCACAGGAAATTACAAATTAAACTAAAAACATACTAAACATAAATAAAAAAACAAAAAAAAATTAAAAAATATGCAGTCCTGTACGTGTTGATGTATTCACAGAGAACAATATTCGGAAAACATAAGAAGGTGCTCTGAACTACCTCTAATTCCCGCACACATGGAAAGCAATACACATACAAAAGCCGAGTAAATTTCTATTCCGAATAACATAAATTACAAACACAATGCGATATGTGATTGTAAAAAACGTTAACATTATACGTTAGCACGTTGTTCCATTCGAATACAATAGCGGGAAGGCAGCAATTAAACAGGTACACATTATTAGGGCGCCTACACACGCTGCGCGGGAGTTCACGGCCAAGCCACTGTTGCATAACGCCCTGATGCAGTAGAAAACAAATAAACCGATACTAATCTCCTCTTGATACACCATAAATCTTTTTAAGGTTAAATTTTGCAAGTACTTGTGAATTTAAACTATAAAATATAAATGTTTCGAGAGTGGGAACTGTTTAGAAACAACCCATGTAATAGCACGATGTGTAAATTAAATTAATCTTTCAAAATAGGAATAGTGTGTGAATTTTTCAAGTTTATAATTAGCGTGAATTAATTAGCTAAGCAAATTTTTTATGCAATCGCCATTTTGGTACTGTATTCGGAAACGTCATAATCATCCGTGTACAATTGAACGATTTTAAAACACGCGTTTGATTTCAACACCATTAGACGGTTCAATAAACTGCTTGGTATGATCGTTCTAATAGACTACTGCGATACATTATTGTTAGACAATGCTGCTATAATCATTAATGCCTTGCCTCGACCTTTGCTCATCAATCATCATCTACCTAGCCTTTTTTCAACGTTGTTATTGTCGGCTTCCAGTCTTACCGGATGCATCTGAATATCAGTATTTTACATGGAGCGATTGCCTATCTGACCTCTACAACTCAGTTACTGGGTAAAGAAATAAAGAAATAAAATTTATTTATTGAGACTCGCACAAAATCGCTCGCATGAAATCTCACATACAATAAAACACACATAACATAAATGAAAAACAAAGTAACATTAACATTTAAAAAAGGAAGTCCTGTACGAGACCAAAAGGCTTCTATCTCAGCATGATGCCGCGGCACTTAAAATGTCGCAGCTCTGGTATTCTGATAGGGCCCGCAGTGATGTCACGGACAGATACGAGTAGTTAAGGAAACAAATAAACTAAAACAAATATAATAAAAAATGTATAGGTGTGTGACATACAATAAAAAGTAAAATATATGTAATCTGCATGTCTGCATCCGACGTAACATCAATTACTTGTCTATGCCTTTAGCATCTGTATGTGTCGGTACTCTATGGCATCATTGTGACAAGTAACAGACACAGACGCCGACACCGGCAAAAAACAAAAAAGTTATTTACAATAGGGTTTACACGACTTACACTTACGGCTACGGACTTACACGGCTTACGGGCTAGGGGTAACACGATAACCCTTGCCCTTGCCTCTTTGCTCATTATCGTCCTGCTCATGTCACATATTACTTGAAGTCGGCGGAAAACGTTTTCTGTTTCCATTCTCCCCTGTCAACAATCACGCTATCATTTGCCCCTTTCTCTTTCATACCATTACACAATCCTTCTTTGCTATTCTTTGGTATATTTCTCCCTGTCCTTCCATCAACATTGATATTCATTACTCTGATTATTCAAATGCGTTTCATCCCTCCTCAGCACACATATATACATAAACTCAGGCATTTGTCCCTTACATACTCCTTTTTCCCTCCATATCAAATAAAAGGAAAAAGTTTTTGCTACACAATTTTCCTCAATCCAACTTCACCGAACCAGTCTTGATTAACTCCTTTCAAAGCTTAGGAAAGTGAGCCACGATCAGGGTTGGATTTAGGTATGTTGAAAAAGATAGCACAAAAAAATGAAAAGGATAGTATTTATAAAAAAATATAGTACACTTTCATTATTTTTAATTTAACATATAATAGTCAATAAAATCAACACCCGTTAAGGCAAAATTTATTCCTCTTCTAAGTTTATCAGTTCTTGAATATTACTATTAGTTCTATCTTCATCCTTGGCATTTAATCTTATCAACATATCCTCAGTAGGAATAAAATCAGTACAACGGACACGTGACGCTATCAAAAGCGGTAGCAAAAGTGGGAAACTTTTGCTACCGCTTTTGATAGCGTCACCAGACAATAAAATGGCGTCTTTGGATTGTGTTGCTATACGCACGGTCGAAATAATCATAATATGACGTAAAATTAAGCATTAAGGAGCAAACTTTAAATTATAGTATTTAAGCGTACTATCCTGAGATGTGGATAGTATATAGTACAAAGGGCGAAATCATAGTATAAATACTATAATTATAGTACCAAATCCAACTCTGGCCACGATACGCATCATGCATTACATAAGGCACAAGTATATAGGTGAGCTGTGGCGTTGACATGGGAACTCCATCGTTAATATCAGTTACGCAACCTTCGTCGATGGAGGTCAAAGAGTAAGTTACGTGTGCTCTCTGGCGCCATCGTGATGTTTATTATTTCACTTGAAATTGGGCCCCGAAATTGGAGATGCTTGGCAAAGGTCATTGTACATTATCATGTGGCACAACTATGAATCTTCTTGAAACTATTTTCTTTCCGTGTTAGTTTTCCTGATGTCAATTGAGCAAAAATTAAGAATGATAGAATTGGTTGGAGTTTCTATTGATTTATGTGTGACGTCTTCAGAGCTATATTGCTGATTGTATAGTTCATGGTGAAACATGTAGACCTATTCTTAAATATAGAATATCCTTCTTTTTTTTTTTTGCGTGGGAAATCATCAAATGACTCCTCCCGCTCTGGGCAGAGCGAGAGGGAGTGTCAGACTTTTACTGACTAAAACCCACCCGTGTTCCTTCCGTTGCCTATGTGCTGGGGCCGCGATATCCCTTTCAGACAAACCCACAACCCCAGCAGGAAATATAGAATATCCTGGCAAATGAATTACTTTGACTTGGACTTTTATGAGAGGTAGAGAATCAGAAAACCGGGAAACTACCCGACCATCACTATATTATCCTGGATTCACAGCTCAAACTATAATTGTGCTCATATTTTAAAATAAACTACACTCAAAATAATTCATCAAACACGTTGTTTACTTCATCTTTCAGCAACATATCAGCACCGTTGTCTGTTATCCATTTACTACTGAAGTGCATTAACAACTATATAATGATGTCATTTGTATTTAACTATGTTTATTTTTTCAGATATTTCAGAGAAAGTTTTTACCTGTGACCGCATAATCCGGAAAAATAAAACATCTGCGAGCTTTGGTATGTGAATTTTTTCGCATCATCTTATGTCGACATAAAAATTCCGCTCAAGTTAGGGCCCAACACCAAGAGGTCGCTAAACTATCACACACAATAGCTAATCGCGACCTGTCAACTCATCAGAAGGGGACCATCATTAAAATTCATTATTTAAAACATCATTCACTATTTGTAACTCTTTGAAAGATCACGATTTTGGTCTTGTTAACGTTACGACACCAATATAATAAAAAACCGGCCAAGTGCGACCACGCATAATGAAGGGTTCCGTAATTGGAATGAATTTATCCCAAGAACAAATTTAGCATTGTAGTTGAAAAACATGTTCGCCCATACGGAAAGTATGGGAGAACATGCTTTTGCAACTACAAATGGAAGTTGGTCGATTATTACTCGTTAACTTGTAGAGCCTACTTAGCTGTGATAGTTTTCCTTTTAATTTCGTTATATTTATGTCGAAAATACTTTACTAAGTTGACTAATCAGGACGCCAGCGCCGCCGTGCAGCGCTGGACAGACTCTACAACATAACGCTCAGACCGGCGGGAGCTAAGCAGACTTCATGGGTGGCGGTCAAGCAGTGAAGACGTTTATAAACTGTCTCGCGTTTCGAATAGTTGTGTTGTGTCCCTACAGTGTGTGAATTGCTAGTGAGATTAATTTGATAGTAAATTATAATGTGATTTGAACTGCAAACAGTTTTTCTATTTCGTGCAATAGAAAAACCAACATTACCCACAGTACACACACACAGTTACTCACAGTAGTTAAAATATGACTGATAATAACGAAAGAGACACTTAACCTTCTACGTTATATACTACTGCCGTCACGTCTATCCTAAAACATGGGTTATACGAGAAAAAAAAAGAACATTCCCACTTTACATGTACCCTGTACCATACCTGTAGGTACCTGTACCATGTACCCAAAAAAAATACTCGGCATACCACTTTGTCGGCATGACCAATATGCATACCCCTTATACCCAAAAAATAAAAACCCCGCGGACAGACAAACAGACAGACAAACATGGCTAATCTATAAGGGTTCCTTGTTGACTACGGAACCCTATAAAATTAACTTTAAAAAAAATGGAAACAATATGACCTATTTTTGTCTCCGATTCCAACAATCTCGTGCAGTCGGAGGCATCTAAATAAATAACTAAATAAATAACAATAAGGACCTGTTGCCTCCGACTGCATGAGATTGTTCATTGTTTATACAAAAATTTATAAACTAACTTTACTTTAGAATTAGAACTAACGTATCTTTGACACACATTACCGTGCTTGACCACAAACATTTTGAAAATATAATAGCAAAACACCTTTTACTTGTTACCTGAAGAGGTTACCGTATCAAGGTTGTATAATTTACATATTTTACGAAACTACTATCCAAAATATTATAACAAAATCCTCCTGCGCACAATAGAAGTAGAAGAGAATTAGCATTTTTAATAGAATGGCGCAAGAAACCGCAGCTCATCATATTTTATGTGGAGCCAGTACAGCACGCGACCGCATAATTGAAATATTGCGACCATCGAACTTTCACCTCGGTGTTTAAGATAATTTATGTGATTGCCTCAACAACTCAATGAGCGTAGTTTGAATTGTACTATGAATTCGTGATCGTCAGTCTCCTGGCCTATTTTCAAACTGACTTACTCTAAATGTAAGTTCCATTCGATGCGATAAACGTTATCGTCAGCCACCTTTTTTTCTTCATTACCAATCGTTTTGAATAAATAATCAAATATTCCGACAGTATCATAAACTATCGAACGAATGCGTACTACCAATAGCAGTCGTCAATGATCACCCAGCCACTACAAATTACGAAAGCAAAAAGCTCTCACGTCACCAAAAGCAATTCGCTTCGCATGCAGTTCACGTCCATCCCTCATCTAACCGTAACATTTGCGTAACCTTTGACTTTTGCAACGATTCGACCAAAACCATTCAACTTGGTTTCCGAACTATAGTTACACGGTACTATTGACGCAAGATGAGTACGTCAGTTTACACGCAAAAGGCTTGCTGGTTATGTAAAGCTGAAGTAACTTTGTATAATCTTTCAGATGTGTCATAATTTGTTTAGTACTGTGTGGTCAATGCATTAATATTTCAGCCGGAAGTTTTTTGTTGTCGATGTTTAGCATTATTTTATTTTTGTAAAACTGCCTTAGCACCAATATTGCTCCCACTGTTTAGATGTTAAACAAATTTATTTTTAACCAGTGACAGAAAATACCTATGCTCGCGAAGTTGAGCTCCATGTTTATGTACCTATATTGTCAATGTTTCTGTTTTAAGTAGATTGATTGGTTGATGCTGGTAACTACATATTTGCAAAAACACCTTTCTAGCTTCTAGAAAGACTACGATAGCATCTGATAAACATGTAGCAAGTATTTAAGGAGAGTGTACTATTTGGTTCAATTTTTTTACATAAATAATGTAAGTTTATCTCATTGCCATAGTTGTATTGAAAATTCACTTTCTGTCTGATGCAATTTTGCGTGTCGTCTTCCAATTAGCATATAATGGGTGGACGCGGTGCTATGTGCAATGAGTGAATTAAAACAAGCTGTTACATTAGGACTGTTAAGTAATCCGGTGTTACACACGATGTACAAATAATGTCATGATTTATTAAGGAGAATGATTCTATGTTTACTTTTAACACGGTATCTTTGAAGTTAGACCAAATCATAAAGTGTAACTTGCATATATCGATATACAAATTTCTAGTACATCAATGCTTGCATATAATTGATGCCAAGTGTGTGATTATTTATACACTTATATTCTTTTGCGAAAAATTGCATGTTCAGGAAAAAACAAAAGCTTTTGAAACTTCAACTAATGTAAACGAAGCGATTATCTTACTTTTGGAATATACATATGATCTTGGTCTAAAAACAGCATAATTGCAGCAGGATCGTCAAATATTTTGCATTACACCTTGTAAATTCAAATTACCCTCTTGGACGTCATTAAGTCAAAGAACGACAGAAGACCTATTAGTGTACGTAATTGCGTAATAATTGTATCCTGGAAGACATACCTAACAAATAATGCTTAGAATTGTATGTACGAGTCGTTATAATAGATTTTACTGTTTATTTGAAACCCCGGTCACGAATACTCGAATACTCCAAAGCGTGGTATTAAATGTTTGCGGAATATATTGCCTTTATAAATGTGATAGATATTACTGCCAATGATCAGTTTCGAATACAAATTGCAACCTCATTTCCTCAAATTAACACGCACATGATATTATTTATGAAGGCTCCGCTGTGTCAATTAGATCATTTAGGTGCTAACATAGTTATTAATAGCAAATTAGAAATAATGAATCGGATATCTGTATATAAATCAAATTTGGTAAACACAATATCGGCTAGTTTCATTTGTTTATTAAAGTCCTCGTTTAACTTTCGATTATACCTAATAATGTAGTTAATACAGTTGAAAATCATTTTTAAACAGTAGCATATTTACGGACTCAGTGGAGATATACACACATATACATATGTATACATACGTATACAAATTCACATTTACAAAAAAATTATCATATATTTTTGCAAGTTTTTTTTTTAAGTAAACGACATTGACGTGTCGGTAGCAGACGTAATCTTGAAACATTGATACACATATAAAAAATAATTACACTAAACGCGAAACCTAAAGTTCAATCAACTTAACAAGTTAAGCCCTTATCAATAAATCTAAAACAAGAAATACTTGAATAGGGTCAATGGCAGTACAACACTTAACCGTGAAATGATTGAATTACGATCGTAGTCCGCTATTACAATATCGAGGTTTATGTAACAACTAACAACGGTTTATAGATTCATTCATTGATCCGCCGAAACTATGCCAGTAGTCAGCTTCGAATGTATTACCCAAGAAAGTTACGCGACAAAAAATTGCACGCTTTTGGGCACAATACAATGAGAGTGATGGGTTGTTCATTGTTCGTCTTCTATTGAGCGAATGTCATTTGTTATTACTTCTATTACGTCATTGTCATCTGCTGTTGTTGTTTTTTGATGTGTAACGTCTTTCCTATCGCTTTCCTCAATCTGTAGGAACGATTTCGTGAAAAGGGACGGAAGTGTGTATCAGGAAGCCAGGGAAGCGCGCGCTATTTGACTTGATCAATGAGCGCTCGCGGTGCTAGAGTGCCGTCAAAAACGACCTTGACGAGGCCTCCACCCCTTTAATTTTATATTTTATTACCAAGGTGAGATGTCAGATGTTACACATCATATGCGACTACTGTAAGGCTGGCTCGTTTTTTTCTTTATCATAGTATCTATTAGGTTCATCCAATAAATGAGCGTACCTAATATTTCCGATATACGAGTATTATTCATATGCAACAACGTGCACCTTAGTAGTTTTGATGCTGCACATTAATGCCTACACAGCACAACGAAAGTGATGAGTACAGTAAAATTCACCGCGGTAGTTTTAATATAATATAATTTCATTTATTGCGGATCATACATAAAAATTATATATAATCCATATAGTATTAGTATCAAAGACTTAGAAACTATGTTAGTAAAACTTACAAACTAACCTAACACAATTAATACCTACGTGGCTCAACACATGTTGGCACGTGCCTCCGCATCCAGTGCCTAATAAATGGGCTGTCCACCTTGTCGGCCAATGTTTTAATGCCGCACTCTTAAATATCTGATCTGTCTTAGGTACGTTTGATTGTCTGAGCTTGTAAACAAGCAATATGACTCGGAACAAATGCCATACAAATACTTATTCAGATACGGCAGTTGAACTCTCGACCCGTGACAGCTAAAGCCAAACTGGCATTGCAACGCCTTATTTCAGAGTTGCATGTCAATATTTGCATTTACAAACATAACGTGTTGACTAAATCTTCAATAAGTTATTTATTATCCCACACGCAAAAACTGATACTCAAAACTACCTTGGACTTGATGACATTAATCGAAGTCAAAGACCACGAGAAGGTTGTAAGTTCAAGAAGATTCGATCAAATTACGGCTAGGTATCGATGGAATGCCATCATCATTATCCAAGAGTTACGATCCATGCTCGCGAGCTGTAATGACGATCATTAGTGGAAAATTATACCTAATTTGACAAGAATATTGAATTTTATACATAAACAGTAAACACTCAATTCAGACACGTGCAAATTTTGCATAAGCATACATATTTCATATCGGAATATTTCATTGAAATAAACAAGCAGGAAATTGAAAATGTCCCATAAATTCGTTTCAAACCCAACATATCAAGAGTCTCATATTAAGAGTAGGTAGCCGGCAAATGATCAAAGCTTTTATAATGGATAATTATATATACATAGTACTCGAACTTTAGGCATACATTAGTATTACATGTCCAATATAAATATCAAATACTTGGTATCGATCATACGGAAGTTGGTCGCATAAGACAAGATATTATTATCATAAATCAAACAGCTTAGCACTAAGACTATCATTAGACCACGTATAAGAAAATTAATTCGTAAACATATGTAATCACAGTCAAAGTCTATTACTTTTTGATGGCCCATTACCGATTTGAAGATCAAATTGCGTAAGACCCATTTAGCCGATGTAGTTCAAACATCGATCATTAATGGAATTTAATTTGTATTGCAATTTTATTGCCAATTTACGAGTATGAAACTAAAAGTATATCTATATTAAATATAAATATTATGATGTAGTTAATATCAATCAACAGTTTTTAAATTCAGGACAGCCATAATTATATGAATGTAAATGGCCTAGCAATATTTTGAGTCCAAAGCTTCCGTAGAATGTTTTCAAATAATAATTATGAATAGCCTTATTCTTAAATGTGAACGAATTAGCATGATATTTAGATAAACCTGCATCTAGACAAAACACATAATAGAATCATTTGAATACTTATATAGAACAAGCGATTTTTTTTTTTTTAAAGCTCTGCTAATTTTAAATACTTGATTATTTTATGCAGCTGCCAAAGTGCACCAAATAGAATATTAAATAACAAAACAACCTTAAGATGCAATTAGAATTACATCATGTGATACTTTGCTATGCCGACAAAGTATCAAATTATGAAATAAAGAATGTATGAAGGTCAATACCGTGTGCATTTAGCCAATATCCGATGACAGCGATAAAGATAATACTAATATAGGTAATGATATCAAAGAGATGATTGTGAAACGTAAAAGACACTTTGTTCGCACGGGAAGAGATGTCGAAACTGAATTGGGTGTAAGAGCTCGGTCTGCGTACCCAATGTAAGAATTAGAATTAGAATTAGATGAAGCAACGCGTGCGGCCAAGAGAGCAAGATTGAAGTGCGTTTTGTTCATAGTGCCGGCCGCATCTAATAACGGAGTGAACTCAACACCGCAGCGAATTGTGCTGTCAACGACAATATTACATTTCTTGAGCCCCTGTAATTGATTTTGATGTTGGTGTTCATGACATTATTGTATTGGTCATGGAGATTAGTGTAGGTGGTACAGTATGTATTACGTAATTCGTCGGTGTATGTATGCATGTGTGATAAAAAGATAATCACTTAACTGTCTTAACAGACTGATATTCATGAATGAAAAACATTTTTGCAAAGGTATTCAAGATTGACTAACCAACAAATGTTAAAACTTCGTTTAAATTAAACGACTATATGTAGTTATTTAACACCCAGTCGTTCGATATTGATAGGGACTAATTGAATGTTTCTAACCAGAAGCCCATAGAAAACGCAATAGAAGTTGAAAGATATAATATTACAAACGATTATTACGACACCTCCTTAATAGCAACTCCTCGGATTTCTGCCGTTAATTTAATAGGCGTAAACGGTCAAGTTACATTGAATAACTTAATGAAAATTTTAATATTCTTGCATTTTATATTTTGAAGAACGATATTGTAATAACGTCTTTTTCAGAAAATTACTTGCCCAATCCTAGTTTGTTATCCTCCTTTAGATGGCTACTGTTTTTGTTAATTGCCCTTTTTTGTTTTATTAAGTTTTTTTAGTATTTTCTAACTAATGATTCTGTTGAAAGTGAATTCTGAGTGTCTCAGAAAAAGCAATTTACCTTCACACGGTTGTTGAGGTAAATTGCCTTTTCTTAGAATCATTAGGAGGAATATTGGAGGTCTTTCGAAATATTCACAACTATTGCGGTTACATAATATAGTACCTACCTACTTCAAGTATAGAAATACTTTTAAAGCTAAAGAAAATAATTTGAAACTTAAAATGTAACAGAATAACTCTCGCCTTATTTTAAACCAGATACATCTGGTTTTTTGGACACGGACATTGAATCATCATTACTCACAAATCCAAGTAACCACATGTAACATTTTGACCAAAAGGAAAATCCTATTTGTGACTAACAAGCAAGTAACATAACACATGGAGAAATGCTTCCCGACTAACACCATACATGGCTCAAGGAAGTTATTCAACAACTGAGGTAGATGACAGATATGAGATACAGGGTACAAAGGGCCGACAGTCTGCTTCGTAAGTGCAAGAGTAAGCTAGACTAAGGATGGCGAAGACGAGCCACCGATATCTGAAAAAAAGATAGGCAAAAAAGCAAAAAACACTCACGGAAAAATCTACGTAAAGAATAATAAATAATAATATCATAAAGAGGTAAAATTCTTTGTTTGTTTGTCTGGAAGTACTGATTCGGTTCATAAATTCTTTCACTAATAGAGATCTGCTCACTTTTCCTGGTAAGGATATGTTTTAAAGTGTGGTTGACTTCCACACGGACGAAGTCGCGAGCAGAAGCTATACCTTAATAAAATACCAATAACACATATATAGATATACTAGATATAGCATGCAAAATGTACTGTTGTAGTTTAGTATTACATAAAAATAAATAAAAAAGTACAGAAAAAAAACATGTATTGTGTTTCGATTTCATACTACAGGCGAATCCGTCCCAAGATATTTCTGTCGCGCGGCATCCGTGGCACTCACGCCAAAGATTCGTCATCCCTGAGCGCGCTAGACTATAGTCCTTAGAATATATTGTTGAAAACGTTGAGAGTAAGTGATAGATAATCTTTGACCATGATAAATGGTTATCGTGCAACAACAATGATGTCAAAAGATTTCTGAGTGTTGTGTTGACTTCAATGACATCAAGTGAAACTTTTAGGCCTTTTGTGTTCATATGTAATAAGATATTCAAGTAGATTTTCTATGGGTGTCGAATGTCAATAGGTATACCTACCTACATGGAGGTACCCACATCAAATGTCCACCATTGCTTTGTAATCAGAAGTCGTTGCTTAATGGTCAGACATGATGATTCTTCATGTACTTCGGAATTATTTACTCTCCCTCGTACGTTACATAATCAGCCTTTAAACTTACCACTGCTGAGACACAGTCCTCCTCTCTGTGAGAGGGAGTGGGCCGGTAATCCATCACGCGGGCCCAATGCGGGTTGGTAGATGACACTAGTAATTGAATATTTGGTTCTAGGACATGCCGGTTTCCTCACGATGCTTTCCTTCACCGTTTTTTAGAGCAGCGGTGATGAACTAATTTACACAAAGCAAAGCAGGATTCAAACCTACGACCTACAGCTCGTAAGTCGCGGCAGTTATCACTGGGCAACCACTGCTCTTACTGGGCCACCTCTCTTCATGTACCATCAAAAAAGGTCATTTCTAACCAGTGTCAAAACAAAATCCCGTGAAGACGATGACCACATCTGGAATCGGCCCGATTCTATAGCCGCCGACCGCTGCAAGCAAGAATACCTAGTCCTTACGGTGGTTAGATATGAACTTCTTCGATGGTACTAAGTTGATAAAATACATTTTTCAGGTTTTTCTTTAGTATTTTTTTTTATTTAAATTAATTTTAGTTGTCAAAGATATCCTGCCAGTTCTCAATATCCTCGATACATTTCCCAAAGCCAATCGATATTAGGTAAGTGAACATTATTAATAGTAGTTATTATTTCCTTAAAATGTTATTTACGCAAGTCTATGCATACGATTAATATTACCTTCAAAACGCTGAATTAACGAAAATCATATCATGAATACTTCGAAATGTAATTGACACCGACAGGAAAATAACTGTTATTCAAGGGAAGTAACGAAATCATTAATCGTTAAGTACGTTTTTAAATAGGTGGCGTGTCATCGGTACATAAGATATAAATGTATAGGTAATGTGCCTATTATGTAAGCTTTAAAATGTACATAATATATAAGTCTCAGTAAGATGGTTGAAGCCGTGATATAGTTATATCCGTCAGGATAACGTAACATAGTTATTTGAAAGCGGTTTATAACTGTCGGAGTGCCCTAATTTTTGTTACTACGACCAATTTCGACGTAGTTGGTCACAGTTCTAACCGAACCTATTTCGTCTGAGTATCCTAATAGTTACACTACTAGATCGTGCTCGTATTTTAATTTCTAATTTCTTTTAAATTCCTAGTAAGACAGTCTTCTTCTCTTCTTTTCGTGTGGTTAGTGACTAACTTGGTGTCAGAGTTTTAAAGCCACCCCGACGGCTTCACATGCCGTCGAGGTAGTTATGAACCGCTTTCATATAACTATGTTACGGTATATAGCTATATAAGGTATATAAGCTTAGGGACTATATCACGGCTTCAATCATATTACTCCCACATATACATTATGACAATTGTGGATACAATTGTCATAATGTATATGTGGTGTGGTGTGAAGTACGGATGTACTTCCATGGGTGTTGCAACCATTGACTAAGGCATGACAGCGACAGGTGATACGGGTCAAACGAAGTCAATACAGTGATATTGCATCATTAATTACTCATTCTTTATTGTAGAGCAGTGATAGCCTAGTGGTGTGACCGTCGGACTGCCAAGTCATAGGTCTCGAGTTCGAACCCAAGGCACGCACCTCTGACTTTTCGGATTCATGTGCGTATTGTACAATTATCACTTGCTTCAAAAACGGTGAAGGAAAACATCGTGAGGAAACCGGCATGCCTGAGAGATATTTCTCGACGGCATGTGAAGCCAAGTCAGAGGCCCATGGGCGGCTTTAAAACTCTGACACCAGGTTAGTCACTAACCACACGAAAAGAAGAAGATTGTAACTAAAGGTCTTCGGCTCATGGTTGTAAACAAGATTCCTTCTTAATAACATCTATACAAATCAGATATACTTTAATTGCAATAACTGAATTCTAATCTTAACGTCTTGATAAACAGATATTAGTACACGAATTATTTACATGGTGTAATTGGAATAACTGAAAACCTCGAATGGTGAAATAACATTAATAAAAAAAAATCCGTTTCATTTTTTTTTTTTTTATGTTTTCCTTAGCTGTCCTACTGCTCAGCAATATCACTGCATTGACTTCTTTTGATCCGTGATGGACGATGCCGCTGAGACCAGCCCAGGAAGTGGTGGCGAGACGACCTAGACGCGTATCACAAGCGCTGGATCGAGGTGGCTATAGAAAAGGATGCCTGGAAGGATTGGAGGAGGCCTTTGCTCAGCAGTGGGACAGTGTCCATGTTCGCAAAATGTATGAGGCACCCTTCGATCAATAATGCACTTGTTCGAAGGAGGCACCTGAAGATTTTTTCACGACTTCAGAGTTGGTCCTATAGTATATTTTTTTTCATAATGATAAGTAAATTGACCCATTTCCAAGTTTTCAGGTATTTAAATTACACCTTATATAATTACAAATCCCCTATCTACTAAATTTGTTCATCAAGACGATAAGATTAGAATTGTGGTTGGGGCCAATTGACTAACTGAAGAAACTAGTAGATTCCCTAATTAGCGGACGATCATTCTTGGCAACATGCCAGGCTAAGTTTAGGACGAGCGAGTATAATGTAGGTATGCAGGCATCCTATAAAGATACACCTAGACATAAGGCCATGGGCCGTTAAGACACATCTGCTTGGTAAATAATAAAATTTGTAAAAATTAATAAGCCTAGTGGTGTGTGTGTGACTTCATAAGTCTCACACCCACACCACTAGGCTAGGTCTCAAGTTCGAACCCAAGGTTCGCACCTCTGACTTTTCGGATTCATGTGCGTATTATATAATCATCACTAGGTTAAAAAACGGTGAAGGAAAATATCGTGAGGAAACCGGCATGCCTAAGAGATATTTCTCGACGGCATGTGACGCCAAGACAGAGGCCACACCAGGGTAGTCACTAACCACATGAAAAGAAGAAAAAATTAATTTTGTAATTAACCGACTTCCAAAAAGGAGGAGGTTATATGTTCGACGCGTATGTATGTTTATTTTTTTATTTTTTTTATGTATGTCGGTCGATTTCTCCGTCAATTGTGGACCGATTTTGAAAATTCTTTTTTTGTACGAAAGGGTATACTCCCGGATTGGTCCCATTTAAATTTTATTAACTTTGATTGGATAGGTTTTGAGTAAGCTTCAATATTACGTATTTTTCCCACTAAGTATGGATGATATGATGATAACTTTCTGTGACTGTTATTTACATAGCAGGTACTGGTATTCGAATTTGTGTGGGGTATTTACCACAACTAAAAAGAGAAAAATAAAAACCGGCTTCCGAATAAAACACTAAAAAGTGAAAAATAACTTTAATTTCGGAAGTCGGTGTCTTTGGTTTTGAATTTTCGTTTTTTGCCACCGACTTCCGAAATTAAAGTTATTTTTCACTTTGTAGTGTTTTTTTCGGAAGGCGGTTGTTTTTTTTTCTGAAGTCGGTTGTATTTTTTTTTTTAAGTTTTTTTTTTTGTTTTGTGACCAAGATATTCTTGCATATCTTTTTAATAACTGTATAATATTTTGCAACTTCTTAGCAAATTTTGGAAATAGCTATAAAAGTAAAAGACGCGGTCATAACCTTGAATAAAGTTTAGTAAGTAACCTTTAATTTTATTATCATTTCTTAATACTGAAACTGATACCAGCTGGTCTTATAATGCATTCAATTTGAATACATTGCTCAAAAATATTTAGTTTTACATTTCCTTTATTAGACGAGTTGAAAAAAATCGCTATTTTATGGATATTTTGAAACGAATCAGGCAGATTAAATCTAGATCATGATGAAGACAGAAGGTTATCTAAAAATATCATCATCAGTTTTTGGCCATTCCGTAATTTAGTTACGATATACGAGAAACGTGAGAAAAAGTGGACGGAGTTGGCCCATTGCCGACCACTCCTAAATATAAGAAAATCATCAATTAGGCAGACTGAACCAATAGCACTTAAGGCTCGCCCAAGTTGCGTCAGGAACCTGGCAACCTGTCTTCCGCAATCTTAAGGAATACCTACTTTAATAAAAATCAATATTTACCTATTTACAGAGCACTTATTGTATCGAATTAACATTGAATTGTTATAGGTAGTCGCTAAAAACTTTTTACACAGCAAAAACATTACAAAATGACTAATTAACCTTTTCCGGTCGGCTTCCAGTGTAACCGGATGTTGCTGAATACCAGTATTTTACATGGAGCGACTGCCTATCCGACCTCCACAACCCAGTAACTGGGAAATACGATACCCCTTGGTAAGATTGGTTGTCAGACTTTCGGGCTTCTGACGACCCGTAACGACTGTCAAATATCTACGAATGACAGCTGGGACATCATTAATCCGAAAACCAACTTCCAAAATGTGGGCGCTTAGCATGAATTTCACGCAATCATCAATATTATGAAAAGGAAAGAATCATTTTCTTTTCTTAATGGTTATTCAATCCTCTTTATTATTTTCGAGTCGACAAAAATCAACTCTTATCAAATGAGACAATGTCCAGTTTTCAATGAAAAACTAAACAGTTTATCTTTTTCCATGAAAAATAATGAACATAGAAAATCAAATTAATTAGATAGTACTTATTTTTCTTTGTTTATAAGATCATTAAAACCAAAACATACTCAAGATAATACAATAGCAAGTATTTAGTTTGTTATTTCTCATCTTCATCGTAATGGTGATAAATCCTGAGTAGGTATTGTGATTATTCATAAGTATAGTAAAAACAGCCGCGGTCAGCCCAAGTCATCATTTTGCTCTATGAAAACAATTACAAACAACTCATTTACAAAATGTTACTTAACAAATTTTTCTTTTATCACAAATTAATTCATTAATTAGCACACTACTTATTATGCTAACTAACCACACGTCTAAAACATGCACTAGTTAATATTTACACCGAAAATTTGTTAGACAGCGAATATTTAAGAACTTAAAGGAAAAAATACGTACAATTTTATCAGTCACGGAACCCACTACTTACTTAGATTTCCGCCTAAAGTAAATGTAAAATAGTTAGTTGAAATAAGTGAAATATTTGAATCTGTCAAAGGTATATTATAAAAATTTCCCATGCTCTAGTATTTTTCATTGAATATTTATGACGTAAACCAAAAACGTACATAGGTATGTAAACCTAACTTTTAATGGATTATGTAAATAAATAGCTTTCTTTTTATGTTCTGTATATGGAGTGTTGAGCGGTAACGTGCTCATTACGAATATCTAATGAGTCTGCTTGCACATCGACAGTGAGAAATATCTTATTTTTAAACTAGCTGCGAATTTAAGTGTAATAAATAATGATATAATTAAGATTTATGTGCCAACTTATTTTTTATGATAAGTGCAACGTGCTTTATATACACTTAAGACCTAGTTACATGTAGCGACAAACAAATGTGCAACGAATATCTTGTGCAACTAAACAGTTGTGAGTGGGTATTACCGGAAACGCTTATTGGTGAGTAAACAAAAGTCAAATGCGTATCGGTTATTGTTTTGACGTTAAACTGTATACCTACTCGTACATTTAGATAGGGATTCCTAATAGGTACCAACTTATAACTTACTTCACAGTATTTAAAAAGAACTTATAGAAATACTGTAGGTTGCGGAATGAAACAAGGCTCTGTTCCACTGTACTAAGCGTTTAAAAGTTCTTTTAGATAGAAAAACAGAGAAATAAATATATTCAACATCATACAGAAATGGAGTACCTTACAATATATTTTTCTAGCTACCTACTGAAAAAATATTATTCAATTAATTAAGAACATTTCCATAACCACACTGAAGCAATTCATACTAAATGTTTCAATTCAGTGTTGAATTTGGTAAGTAAATTTCAGCGTTTTTGTATGGAATAATTAATTAAACAGCGAACTAGAGCGATGCAAATATTACGAACTACAATGACTGCTCAATAACGCAGACTGCGTTTAATTGAAAAGAGTTCCGTAGCATTAATAAAAATATTATTTGACCATTTCTATTAGGACTTAAAAGAGTTACACTAACAATAGTAAAGAAAATAATCTGTATAGTTACTATCTTTTTGTGTCTAGTGAATTATAAAGCAACTAGCTTTTGCCCGCGGCTTCGCCCGCGTGGATGTCGAAAAATATCCGACGGGAATATACCTATAGGTTAATCCAGGTTATAAACTATCTGTGTGCTAAATATCATCCAAATTCGTTCATCCGTTTTTGTGCAAACCGTAACATACATACAAACAAACAGACCAAAATTCTAAAAACTATGTTTTTGGCATCAGACTTGAATATTCAATGTAAGGTTTGACTTCGTTACTATTTTATTTTACCTCGTCTGCGTAGAGTATAAATTCTTCTTTTTTCTAGATAATTATGAATTATTATAACAATAACAATATAGAGCTTTGTTCATGGCCAATTGTCCTCCACTATGTGTGATATTTGAGGAATACTGTCAAGAAATACCTTGTATAAAGGACCGGTATCTACCTAGATCCTTCACAGTATTTCTCTATATACAATGTTTTTCACTAAATTCGGAAGCGGGTACTAAAACAACCAGGCTAGTTGGAGAGCTACCACGTGAGTAAGCCACATAAAACTGACCGACGGAGAAACAGTCAGCCACGGTATCCCTTTCGGACTTTCCCCCGACCCCGGCAGGCATCGGTCCTAGCGGACCCCTGTCGTTGTGCTGACATCTCTTTGAGGCGCGCGTGGAACACAACGTGCCCTCGACCCGGGACTGGTCCTTATTGGACGGCGAGCTACCCATTGCTCACCGTCCTCAAGTCCGCGCCTACGGTGGCCGGAAATCGGCCTGCTATTCCCGACGCCCAGGGCGTCTCCTGCGACATTTGCCTCTCCGCCACGCGATCCGTCTCCTTCTTCGCGAGCATTACTGCTTCGCATAAGGAAGTGACGGCTTGCCACGGCCTCTCGCTCCGTACCATGACCTGGACCAGGGCCGGACGCGAGAGATCACTGTCACCGATCGCCTCCACAAGGACACGGTGGCAAGCCGGGCAGACCTCCATCGTATGCTCCACCGTGTCCTCCGGGCGATCCACACAGTGGTGACACCCGGGTGTTTCCTCCCGCCTTATGCGGAACAGGAACCTCCCGAAACAACCGTGTCCGATGAGGACCTGTATCAGGCGGAAAGTGAGGACGCCGTGGCGCCTCTCTAGCCACTCCTCAAAGAGTGGACTTATCGCCTCAATTGTGGCGTGCCCAGCAATAAGTTACGACAATCACACTCTCCATGACACCGGACCCTTGTGGGTTGAAATTAA
Organism: Agrochola macilenta; assembly: GCA_916701695.1. NCBI lineage: Eukaryota > Metazoa > Arthropoda > Insecta > Lepidoptera > Noctuidae > Agrochola > Agrochola macilenta. The sequence goes on from OU753558.1 coordinate 16,013,023, forward strand.
AAAAAGACAACGATTTACGTTGTATAGTTTCCAACCATAAGCCGAAATATTAGTGATTTTAACATAAAAAATAAAGAACTTTAATTAAAAACAAAATTTTATCCCCCTTTTCACCCCCTAAGGGTTGAAATTCTAACAACATCGTTGCGTTATTTGGCAAACAATAGGCCTAGATAGTAAATTTTGTGATTTTTCTTAGAAAATTATGGACTTTTTAACTTCATCCCCTTTTTTACCCCTTCGGGGTAGAATTATAAAAAACGTTTAGACACGTATAACTTAATTTTCAATCGTCAGCATAAACACAAAATTTGAAGATCCTAACTTCAAAACTGACGGACTTTCATACAAACTTCCATCCCCTATCTTACCCCTTTAGGGGTGGAATTCCCAAAAATCCTTTCTTAGTGGATACTTTCTCTTTACAAAGAACACACCCTCCAAGTTGCATGTCTCTAGGTCCAGCGGTTTGGGCTGTGTGTTGATATATCACCCAGTCAGTCAGTCAGTTTACCATTTTATATATATAGATTAATAAACACAACAATTTTCCCGACCCGGGAATCAAATTATTCGAAAAAAAAAGATTGGGTTTTTTTCTTTTTTTTTTGGTTGGGAAATCATCAAATGACTCCTCCCGCTCTGGGCGGAGCGAGAGGGAGTGTCAGACTTTTACTGACTAAAACCCACCCGTGTTCCTTCCGTTGCCTATGTGCTGGGGCCGCGATATCCCTTTCAGACAAACCCGCAACCCCAGCAGGCATTGGTCCTTCCGGACCCCGTCAGTTGGTGCTGACATCCCTTTGAGGCGCGCGTGGAACCCAACGCGCCGTCGACCCGGGCCTGGTCCTTATCGGACGGCGAGCTGCCCATCGCTCACCGTCCGCAGGCCCGCGCCTACGGTGGCCGGCAGTCAGCTTGTGACTCCCAACGCCCGGGGCGTCTCCTGCGGTGACTAGGGGCGCGAGGGCGTGCAGCTTGAATCTCCCTCGCGCGCTCCACCTCCTGCTTCGCGAGCATAACTGCTTCGCAGAAGGAGGTGACGGCCTCCCATGCACTCTCGCTCCGGACCATGGCCTGAACCAGGGCCGGACGCGAGAGATCGCCGCCGCCGATTGCCTCCGTGAGGACACGGCGGTGCTCCGCCCAAGCCGGGCAGACCTCCACCGTATGCTCCACCGTGTCCTCCGGGCGATCCACACAATGGTGAGCGGCAGGCAGCCTGGAGCCTGAATTTGTACCCGGTTGATGGCAATAGTCTCGCCACCCATTGGGGGGGGAACACGGGAATTGAACATAACTGGCACTGTGTACTAATTAGGTACAAGTATGCCTAACGCTTCGGGGATACCAGACGCGATGATTTGTTATGTAAATAATTAAACGTAACATGAAAATAAAATATGATTTAATAAACAAAACTAAGCCGAGTGGATACGACACACTAACACTCGTGTCAAAAATTACTTTCAGATAACCATCTAAATCTGTTCTAAATATATAATTATAAGTGTGATGCGTTTAAGTATCATGTTAAGTACTCCGTTGATGTTTTAAGTCACGAATCTATACGTGTACTAATATTAATATAAAAAAATATGATATAAAGAGGTATAAAAGCGGTATTTATTATAAAGAGGTAAAATTTGTTTATTTGGTTGTTTATTTGTTTGTTTTTAAGTAGGGGGTAATCTCGAATTAGAAAAAATATTTTTGCATTAGATAGACCAATTGTTGAGTAAGGTTAAAGGTTCGCGGACGAAGTCTCGGACAGATGCTAGTAATGAATAAAACATTACCCGGTAGTTACTTGTGACCGCAAACAAACGCTGGAGATGAGAAAATAAGAACAATAGAAACGAAATAAATGTACGTAATGAGTTTAATTTAGAAGTTAGGTTATGAATGTCTGTGTAAACATACCGACTAGCCTAGAGTCATAAATGTGAGGCTTTTATTATTACTACACAAAATGATTCAGTGATAAACTAGTAGTAACTAGGTATTGTACTTTAAGCAGGGTAATTGTTTTTTTATTGACTTTATCTAAGGAGTAATCTTAATATAAGTGAAGGATAAATGCTGGCCCAAATATTTAATACCAATTCAGAGTCGTCTCATAATCTGATGCATTCGACATAATTAGCAAGAAAAAAAAGGTAGGAGAATAGGTTAAATTTTTTCACAGAAACACACACACAACCATTCCTGAGGATTATTGGTCACCTTCCTTTACGCCAGAAATGGTGAACCAAACAAAGATTTTTGGCATTTAATGCGGCACACCGAACCCCAATCAATCTGCCTAGCCTTTTCCCAACTTTATTGGGATCGACTTCTAGTCTAACCGGATTCAGCTGAATACCAGTATTTTACATGGAGCGACTGTCTATCTGACCTCCATAACCTAGTAACTGGGTAATACGATACCCCTTGGTAAGACTGGTTGTCAGATTTTCGGGCTTCTGACGACCCGTAACGACTGTCAAAGATCCATGAATGACAGCTGGGACCAACGGCTTAACGTGCTTTCCGACGCACGGAGGAATCTCAGTATGTAAAGATGGTCACCCATCCACAAACCAACCCCGGCAAGCGTAGCTTAACCTGACGAATCGACCCATGCAGCAGTTATTACTGAGCCACGAGCTCCTCCGGAACACCGAACCCTAAAAACCAAAAAAGGCAAAATTGTGTATGATAAACAGCAATTTGATGATATCATGACTGTCCGGCGGCGCTACGCGTCGTCGACCACAGCCCCCGTCTTTACAACCATTAGGCACTTGAGGTACTTCATTATTAATTGAACTAACTACCTTTTTTGTTCACTATGAAAATGTCTGTCACGCTCAATTTATCTGATCGTCCTTCCCCGCCGCAATTGAATTGTAACTGCCAAGCCGTTTATGTGTGTAAACAATTTTGCATAAGGTTTTTTAGATGTTCTTCCCATGATTTTATAGTTTTGTAGTGAATTCCCGGTATGTAGGATCTATAAAGATTAGGTACAGTCGGCATCAAAAGTTGATGACCACATTTAGATTTTCAAAATCGCTGTACACCGTATTCACTAAGTGCTAATAGTGAATACGGTGTAGGTACAGCGATTTTAAAAATCAAAATGTGGTCATCAACTTTTGATGCTGACTGTACTATTGTTAATGGGAATACACAAGACAAGTTGTTAATACAGTTTGAAAATAAATTGGCTGCCTTTCGAGATCGGCACTAGGAACTGGATCCAGGCAACCATTGGCCGCGGCTCCGAGAGACTACAAATGCAGTATAGCTTGTCCACTTTGAAATGACGCGTCCCAGTACCTCATTCTCATCCTCATCTCATCACCCATAGAAATCCGCATTACCGTGTACGTAAATGCGATAGTGGGGCGTGTCATTTCAGAGAGGACAAGCTTTACCAGTATTATCAATAGCATACTTCAATACTCGTACTGCACGCTAAGAAAAACATAATTATGACAATCGCCAATCTGTCAAATGACGTCATCATATCATAATCATTACCAATATTTCTGGTCCCACAGGGAATTGTAGGGAAGTATAACTGCAGTAAATATCAATGTAGATATTATGTACCTATGTAAATATGAGCCATAAATTAATCTTACCACTGAAGTTTAATAAGAAAAGACTGGAAAGATCAACGATGCTTGAACGCTTAATAAACCATGTGATTATGAAACTAATCCGCATTATTGTTCCATTGGACATTACTGCGTGGACAGTAAAAAACGCATACCGGTTAAAATAAATGAACGCTTAGAATCAATTTCAATTTCAATCACAGTACATTAACGGCTGCACGATAATTTTATTATCAATCACAGTAATAATGATCTAATGATGGTTAATGTGAGTTACTCAATTATCTATAATATTTTAATTGGTTTTGTATGTATTTTTTTAATTAGTTGTCCTACATCAATTCTAATACTTAATGTCAGTTATCTTCCGGTAACTGTACTAAGAATAATCCAAGTTTAAAAATGTTTTGGTTGTTATTATTAACCCAAAAGATTGAAGCAAAAAAATACACACTATCTTAAATGGGTATCAGTGCAGTGCACAGTTAATTGAGACAAAAATTGGTTCATATAATAAATTATTGTTTTTTAAATTATGATAGAGGAAAACACTTCTTATTCAATCTGAAAAATAGGAACCTGCTGATTCGGCTTTAGGAGGGAGAAGGTCTACTCCACTATAGAAAATAATAACGAATACTTTAACTGTATTCTACTAAAAGAAACATGAAACCTAAACTAGCAAGACTGGCAAGGAAGATGATCCTTTTGTTTTTTTCAACCAATAAGTTAAACATATTAACAATAATCAATCATTAAAACCAATTCGAAATAAAATACAAACAAGAAGTAAATGAACAAATAGCATAACTACAAATGTACTGAAGGTAAAAAATAATAAAAAAGAACAGGCGTTGTACGGAATTAAAACGTGAAAAAGAAATGAGGAAGCCAGAAACAACACACGAAGTTGATAAGCAAGAAGTAAACATAACAGTAGGTTCTTTATTACAGCTTTTGTACAGTAGGTACATTACGAAGTGGATTTAATCTAGAATCAGTGCAATTCTGAGTTTATTTAGAACTAGATGCGCCCCTCGGTTTCACCGGCATAAGTCACGATCCCGTGGGAATATCGGGAAAGAAATTATCCTATGTCTTAACCTAGATCATGGTCTACCCATGTGCCAAATTTCATTCAAATCCATTCGGCCGTTTTAGCGTGAAAGCGTAACAAACAAAAAAGTCACTTTTGCATTTATAATTAGTTAGGATTATATAGTTATAGGGATAAACTATTTTACTCCTGAGATCAATAGATATGAAAAATTCAGTTCAGCTTACTAGGTCCATCAGTTTGGACTAAGCGATGATAAGTCTGTCAGTGAGTGAGTCAGGACTTTTCTTTTATATGTATTGATATCAGTAGTAAAATGGTTTATTCTAAAAAAAAACATTATGATTTTTGATGTAGACAAAAATAAGGCCGGATTTTTCGAATTTCGTCTTTTGTCGAATTTGCGATTGCTAGTCTTCTAACAAAATTCTGAATCAAAAGGAGTTCGATTAGAAGTAATACGAGTCAATTGAATAATATAAAAGTAAGTGTCACTTTGGCATTAAATTGTAAAAATCGATTGGATACAGAATTGAAGATGTCTTGAGAAAACAGAATTCACGTTGAATGAAACGTTAAAGAAAATGGTAATAAAACTGTGCTAGTATAATTGATTTGTCGTGTAAATAACATGAGTCGACTTAAAGAATGGGTTATTGTTCTGTGTAGAACGACGATGTATAAGACAATGTAATTGTTAATTGCCCGTCACAGCATAGTGTCATTTTGTAGAATTATCACATATCAATCATAATGTTGTAGATAACAGGTTCTGGTAACATAATTATCGCATCAAAAATACAATAAGGTTAGGTTTGCAAATAGGAAGGAAAATCCATGACGATACTGGAATATGTTACAAACTGATTAAAATGTAAATAAATGAATCAGAAAATGTACCTATGGATGCCACTTACAAATAGGGTGCTTTAATTATTTGAATTAAACCCGAAATTCTCATTTTAATTTTTTTCATTTGATAATTATTGAGGTTAATTTTATCTCACCTCAATTTACGTCGACATTATTAAAAAATATATTGTTACAAAAAGAGGTGAGATACGAAGTTCAAACCTTCTAAATACAAATGAATATGTTTAGTGTTTCCCTTTAGTGAGTAATAAATAGTGCGAAACAATAATTAGTGCGAAATAATTTAACCTGAACAGGGTTTATTTACATTTTCATCAGATACTTTTGGAACAGATATTATTTATTTATAATAGGTCCCCCCTCCCACATATGAAATCAGCTTTTTTATGGAGAATTTTAAAGAAGTTGCATTTTTCATACTAACATTTTCTTAATTTATATAACAACCATGAACACGAATGTTTTAAAACTTTTATACCTTATCTTTAAAAACGTTACTTTACGTTAAAGCAAATAGTGGTCATTTCTGCTAACAAAGTGAGGAGTAATTTTTAAGGTTTTTTTTACTATTGGTAGTTGTCTATGATGGTCATTATTCGATATAATACCAAGCAATTGATGAATATTTTAAATCATAGAAGTGACGAGGTTCTCTATTTGTGAGAAAAAAACGCCAATTTCATAGGTAGGGGACCCAATATATACTTTATTGTACCTACACCAGAAAATGCATAGCAAAAATAAATTGAATACTACATAACATACAATGGGCGGCCTTATCGCTTTCTGCGATGTCTTCCAGGCAACCTTGAAGGTATTACGTAACTGTGTGAGGCGATGTCATAAATTTCCTTATAATTGCTCGACAACCGTAAACCGCTTTGACAATGACATTGTGTGATACTAATTGCAATTCAATCCAAAATATTCCTTTGCCCTACTCATTAATTTATATTAAAAATATGTATAAGATACAAGATTTATCCGTTAGTAATAATAACAAAGAATTAATTTACATTGAATTTAAATCCTGTGAATAAAAAACTATGAACTTGTAATGTGATGTTGTCAATAATCCAACCCACTTGATATTTTTTTGCTGAAAATCACACAAAAAGTTGTACCCGTCTAAAAATGTGCTTGTGTATAAGTTTATGTGAAAAAGCACATAAGTGCATTTTTTATAACACGGCGAGAGAAAAACATGCAGTTGCATTTATATACATATGTCAAGCTAACTTGAAATTGTGACCTTAAACATGAAAAACGGCCATAACTACCTCAGTTTTTGACGCTGTAACTGCTGAAAATTACTAAAGAAAGACTGAGATTTCAAAGTAAAAGCTGTAAAACTCTCTAGTCATAAGTAGGTAAGATTTGAGTAAGGTGACATATGTCGTAGTTTCTCGTTGTTTTTAAAATTTTAATATTACAACTAGCTTCCGCCAGCGGCTTCGCCCGCATGATATGTTTAAAAATTATAGCTTATGTTACTCAGTAATAATATAGCATTCAACTGGTGAAAGAATTTTTTAAATCGGTCCAGTAGTTTTTGAGTTTATCCATTACAAACAAACATACAAATCTTTTCTCTTTATAATATTCGTTTAGAAGGGACCTTCCCATCGATTTTTCCGAGGTAGTTAGAAAACTCACATTCACAAGACCGATCTTCAGTGAAGGTTTCATATCAATCAAATAATTTGTGTTCCTTATTTCTCAATGCTCATAAAACCGACATCTTTAGTACTCAGTCATTATAGACAAGTAGTAACTTCAAACTTAATGTCTTCGTGATCTGTCAGAAAAGCAGATGGCAATGTTTTGCGAGGTCATGACCTTTGTAAGTCTGTGATCAACCGAAAGCTCACCAATGAAATATGCTAAATCAGTTCTGAATTATATTTTATTATCTTTCGCAATATATTTTAAATCATGATTTACAATTTGTTTATATTTTATTTTTCGATTCTGCGTTAAAACTTCGCTGGCCAAACATTTCATACGTAATTCATCATCAACTGCCTAGCTTTTTTCCAACAATGTTAGGGTCAGCTCTCTGTCTAACCGGATGCAGCTGAATACTAGTATTTTACATGGAGCGAGTACATATCTGACCTCCACAACTCAGTTACTGGGTAATACGATACCACTTGTTACGCAGCCAGCCAACCAGTCTTCAACCAGCAACCATGCCAAACCAGTTGATGGACCTTTTATACGTAAAAAGATCTTAAAGTATGTAGGTTTGTCTTCTTCTGGTTGTGGAAAAAAACAACTGAACAAGATATAAATCCATTTTTTTCTCTTTGCCTTCTTGTCTTCCTTACCTTGAACCTCATCATTAGCATTTCAGCCCGGAATCTTTCACTACCGGGTATTAGCCTTTCCTTTCTTCTGCCATACCTACTTCCCGGCCATACCAGCATACTTACCTTACTTTGTCCCCATTTGAGGACAGTTCCTTCGAAATACCCGACTCAGAATCAAGACTATCCGGTAAGCTTTACTATACAATTGCAATGAAGGTCAATGGTGCATCGGTTCCTAACCTCAAAAAAATACCGTAAAATACTAAGGAAATTGGAGTGAGTACTATGGAAATTGGAAAATGAGTGAGCTAAAAAAGATATTAAACGTGTTTTTCATCCAAGGAGAAATATTGAAACATATGCTATTTAATAAGGTTTTAAATATGTATGAGTTATAATTATAATGATTTCTTCATTCGACTTCTGTTATAATTTGTAGGTATGTAGATTACATTGTCCAGTAGCCCGCTAATATAGCATTACCATTTATGGTACGTAGATAGAGGTGTTACAGTATTGTGATGCCGCGCATAAAATATTCGTCACGGGCCACGATTTTGCATTCGTTTTTATGTCTTTATACTTATACAGAGAAAGCTTATTAAGTATACCCTCTCGTAATGTGAGTTATGTAATTTTTGAAAGAAATTTTAGAAAAAAATTATCCGCTTCAGTTAAAAAATACAGGAAAATATACGCGGAACTGTCGAAAAACAGGATCACTTGGTGCCATTTGAGTTTGTTATGTTAAACACAGATGAACATGTAGAAAAAATAAACAGAGCTTTACTGAACCATAAACATAACTATTCACACTTACGACACATAATCTGTCTTACAGTTAAAAACAGCACACATTTATCATGTGCGTCCTTATGAATATAACCCGTCGTCGCAGCGCATGCTAAAAATAGAAATACGCTCTGCAGATGTTCGTACTTCAGCTTAAAAATGGCATGCATTAAAACTATGTATACGTACTCCAAGGACTCTACCATACAAGATTGTATACCACCATAATATTTTATGCAAAAATAACAAAACACACGCACCCAATTAAATTTTTTTCAATTAAATTCACCGGCTTTCACGTTAAAGTTACCACCGTAGTACGGTAATCACCACGCGATATATTATCACAAGTTACACAGGGGCGCTAGGCGGCTAGCGGATGTGTCTTCCTTTCGACGCGCGAACATCAACTGTTGGTTTGCGAGCGCGCGCGTCCGAGCCTCGCCTGATAAGCGATAGCTACCACGGATAAACTCTGTATATATGTATGTACGACAAAAAATTGCCGCTAAATGCCTTTTCACAGACAAGTTTACATCATTTGTAACAATATACACGTTGTTTTACGAAACAATCATTGATTCATCCCTGCTGCTTCGAATGCAGTATAAAATTTATCATGCACATCGTGAAATTGCGCTATCGCTCAATACCCGTGCAGGTTTATTGAAATTTCAGTGACGAAAGTTGAATTTTGCAATGTTTTATGGTTTTTTGCCCATAAAGTGTTGCAGGGGCTTATTGTTTTTGAAACACATAAAATTTTGCTAAGATTTTAGGATGGGTAGTAAAATGGTAACATCATTTTAATGCCTTTTAAATTACCATTTTGCGAACGCCACTCCGAAGTTCACACAATAATCAAATTAGCACAAACTGGACTACAATTTTATGAAAATATTTATGATTCCAGATTGCAGGTCTGCATCGATTTCATATCCACTACCTAAATTCATACTAAAACATTACAAAAGTAAATAAAATAAAATGTAGACACAAAATTCTAAACGTTAATTTTCACTGATTATTTAGATCAAATGAAGTCACCAATGTTATATTTTGAATTGACATAATAACTACATCTAATTAATCTTTTACGGCTGTATGCATGACTGGTTTTACCTTTTCTCAATAAAGATATAATTTTAACAGTCGTTTAATTCATTTATAACACAATTATTTACATTGTTTTTGTTTCCTTTAAGAGATGGACAGATGTCTTACTGATTTCAGAGTAAAGTGAATCTGAAGACTAAAGACAATCTCTAGATTTAATCCAGGGTTCCTTTTACTTAAAAAAACCGGTCGAACAGCCATTATCTTGAAAAAGACCAGTTTAAAAAAAATTGTGCACTTTTTGGTTTTATGAGAAGGGACAGTGCAATGACAGTTTTATTTGCAGTGCTAGTATGTAAAAACTTAGCATTGAGATCGAGTGTAAACAAAATTTTACACTGACAGCTGACAGTGGAGAAAGAGATGACCTGGATGCATACCGCGAGGGTTGGTTCGAGGTGGCGCGGGAAGAGTTCCAGGAAGGACTTGCCCAGCAGTGGGCCAAAATAGGCTAAGCAACAAAAACTGACAGTGATAAAATAGAGTAAAATGCCGTCAAATAGACTAGAAAATAGTTCAAGCTATGATGTCGAAATATAGAATTAACCATTTGATAAAATCGCTTGAAAAGCTACAAATTAACGTCAAAAATTCTAAATCAATTAGCGTAACTTGTCAATACAAAGCTTGACTGACGATTGATATTGTCGCTTAATAGTCAATCAATGTCTCCAAGCGTTTGTTTGATACCGATAACTGTACCTACGTGTTTGTTGAAGCAAATATTTAAAGGTTTAAATGTTCACTTGTGGTCATTTATAGAATAATATTATTGTATACCGTAAACAACGTGTGTGACCTGAAGGAAGTGTTTTTCGAAGGAAAAGAAAGATATAAGTGTTCATGACACTAATTAGTTACCTAAAATACTAGTCTTATGTTTTATGCTAATTCATTCCTTCACCTGCATAAGCCAATTGATGTGACTTCAGCTTTTTGTTTTAACTGCACATTGCAGATTACGTAGGTAGCGCCTGGATCATGAGTATCCATTGGAAAAAATCTGACAGTTTCATCAGCATCATTGCATGAGAGTTCTCTTAAAATATTTTTTTCGAACGTATGGATAAACATTCATGAGCACTCAATAAAAAAAAACACTGCGTTCTCTTTACTTTAGATAATACACTTTCACACTCACTTGGCTGTCATACTGAGTAATTGGTGCCGATTCTCTTGTACAACGAACTAAACTATCACTAAAATTCCTTACTTTAGGCTATGAGAATCTTAGAGCTATTCTGTAAATAAAATATAATAATAAATTTGAGACGACAAATCGATTGCAAAATGAAAATAAAATTATTCTTTCTTTCATACACCAAACATTATGAAATATAATATATATATATTTTTTTTTTTTTTTTTTTTTTTTATTTGATTTCCTATAAGTAATATAGGAAATCAAATTTAAATATTAATACATAAATAATAACATAATTTAATAATAATGAAAATACTTCTAAGAATTTAAATAATAACTACCTACATTATTCTTATGCAATACACAAAATTAAAATAGCTAATATACTATACCTATATACACAAACCTAATAATATACAATATATACATAATTATACACCCAATTAAAAACATCTAATAATATTGAATTACTGCTTAGCCTTCTTCCTCTCTCCTTATTTTGCTGTGCCCGACAGGGTCCATATTGCTCTCTTACTTATTATACCATCTATGTAATACATATGGAATGCAATAAAAAATTGAGTATTGAGTATTGAGTATTGAGTAAAATTCTCAAAACTAAAAAATAATTTTGACACAACTAAAATAGAATTTGACAATCGCGAATCCACGTGGTACCCGTGGTTTGCCCTCACCCGTGATTTTTTTTAGAGCCGGAGGCGCGCAGGGGGTGCCGCCTCGACGTGTTTTATATGGAATTTTTCACTTTTTGTATGGAAAACATGAAAAAATATTACCTACATGTTCAGGTTTAAGGGTTTAAAGGTCATAAAGGGGGTCGAAATTTTCATTATTTTTGCGATAGGACGCACCATTTTCGAGATATAAGCAAAAGAAAAAATAAATACAGTACTGTTTTTGCACGCGAAGTCGAGATGTTGGTGTGAATTTTAGTTCATGACAACTTATTTTACACCACACCTTTTTAATCGCGATTAAAAATTGTCAGAATTAGTCTGGTTTGGTATTTTACAATCATAATTTTAGGTGAAAAATGTCATATTCAGAATAGCAAAATTGCCATTTTCACTAAACTAAAAACTCAGTACTATCTTAGTGCTGTCAAACTAAAATATAGTTTAATTGTGTCACTTTAGTCTATTTCAGAATGGGAAATCGTCGTTTGACAGGATTAAACTTAATTTTAGTGATTTTTAGTCTAGTTTAGAGGCATTTGTGACAAGAGAATCGGCACCTATGTCATAAATTAATTAGGCCCGATGTAAAATGTTTATAACCACTTACGTCTAGATTATTTTAATGAAGACAAGGCGTTTTAAAAGTGCGGTAAAACACTCTGTTTAAAGTTTACAACTGTGCGAATTAGTTCTTGATAAGCATCATATGTGATTAATAGGTCTACTAATATCTTTGTCCTGATAATATACACTTTGGACGGTGTACCGCAGAATGACCATGAAATTACCACGTATACCTGAAGGTGCAGCAAAGGTATACTGATGATTTGGTGAATCTATTAGATGCAGAAAAGGCAAGGGTAGGGCAGCCTATTGTGGCGATGCTTGGGGTCCAGGAGACTTCCACAGAGCTGACTGTTTAAAGTCCAGAAGACGTTTTTTGTCTGAATGATGATCATTGCATTCATATGTCTCGGAAGTATTTTATGAAACGTAAAGAGAAAAGCTATTTGAAAGCGTAAGCTGCATAATACTACTAATCTTCCTGAAGTCCTCTCCATAAATTAATACCTAAGGTCATACAATATAAATTCATGTATCCACTAGATTATAGGACAGCTTGTCACGGTGTACTACACGGTGTAGTAATAAAAACTCTACTTTATAACAGAAAATAAATGCTAGAAATTCTTCAGCAGTGTGGTCCGTTTACATGAAGTTCATGACGTAACATGAATCTATTTGAACACGGAATTAGAGATGTTACCTTTCACTACTTTTGCCCTATAGTGGCCTTTGACTTACCACGTAGTGCGTGGTAATAACGCACTCCTTATTGGTGGACGTTCCCAACTCTAGTTTATCCGCACCTTAGGGATGTGCTAATAGGTCACCGATGCCTTATAGGTGCGCTCTAATTGGAAGCTTTTACTTATAATTTAAAGACTGTGGTATTCGATTTTGACTGTCGATTCTCAGATGAACAGAATATTTGTGTCAAAGCATCACCTGCTTTTAAACTACATCAACAACAATATTCTTGTGTTTGATCTAATAACCGGAACACGGAAATACAATTTTTTTTATTTACAATGTTCGGAGTGATACTTTTTTTTTTTTTAGTTTGAATTTATTGATGAATCTTGGTCCTAAAAGTAGGACAAGGTTACTTTCATCCAAAAGAAATAAAATCTTCACAAACTGAAGGTAGAGCCCGATTCAAACTTAATGGTGACTCGGAACATGAGGGTGGGTTACTGCGCAGCGAGTGGCAACTTCCGAGCCGCCATTAAGTTTGAATCGAACCTAATAAACCTAATATAAGGTCAATTTGATGATTAGGTAAATCATCAAATTGGAGACTGTTGCAAAAACAAACATGATCCGTTATTTTCATCGATCATCATAATCATCAATCATTATTTTCATCGATCATTATAATGTTCCCACTGCTGGGATACAGGCCTCCTCTCTTCGAGAGGGAATGGGCTGTAATCCACCACGCGAGCCCAGTGCGACTTGGTAGATGTCACATGTCTTCGATTTTTTGGTTCTAGGACATGCCGGTTTCCTCACGATGTTTTCCTTCACCGTTTTGAGAGCAGTGCTGATGAAATTATTTACACAAAGTAAAGCGCCTGCCTGGGTACGAACCCACGACCTACAACTCGTAAGTCTGGGCCGTTAACACTGGGCCATCACTGCTCATTCATCGATCATTGTACCGAAATAAAATAATACCATAATAAGTGGCTTCAATGATATGATACAACACAGCTCAGTACCTTTCTTGTTTCAATAACTTATGTTTTTTTTTTTCTGAAACTGGTCCTTGTTTACGGAAATCGATCCCGCACTTGACGTTCATTTTGCATAAAAATAAGAATACAAAGTAAATGAATAAACATAGTTTATTGACACAGAGATAAACATAGTGAGTACACAATCTCTTGAAGCAAACGATCTTTGTTTTCAATGTAGCTTGATATGTAATACAAAGAAAAGAAAGAAAAAGTATTTATTGAGACTCGCACAGGAAATCACAAATTAAGCTAAAAACACACTAAACATAATATAAAAAATAAAATAAAAAACAATAAAAAAAACAAAGTTTACTTAAAAATTAATGCAGTCCTGTACGAGTACAAAAGGCCCCTATCTCAGCATAAAGCGAAAATAAATATTATAATATGTATCTTTCCATTTAAAAAATAAATGTCGCAGCGCTGGTATTCTGATAGGGCCCGCAGTGATGTCACGGAAAGATAGATACAGAATTATATTTAAATAAAATAAAAAATAAAGAAATTGTTGTGTGAAATATAATAAAAAGTAAAATATACCAATGTGTAATACCTTGATTATATTTACAAAGTGGAGACAAGACAGTGCATTTTCATTTTCAAACCGGAATCCCGGTTCTCTCGTTGGCCTAGTGGTCGTAAGCGCTACTGCTGAGCATGAGGTCACGTGTTCGATTCCCAGGCCGGACAATTCGGCCGGATGATTCGTGTCATTGGGTTTTCTTTCAGAAATTTCTCAGTACCTAGTAGCCCGGTGTGGGTTTGTGCCCGGTTGATGGCAATAGGCTCGCCTCCTATTACATGGGACTTTACCTGCAGCCGAAGTGTGAACGTACGTAACCTTAGTACACCTCTGCTAAAGCCTTCGGAGAAACATGGCGTGATGTTATGTACACGTAGGTACAGAGTACAGTAGTGAGCAATATCTTGGCAGTAACTCGATATAAAAAGAAAAAATGGGGAGGATCAGAAACACCAAAGAAAAGATGGATGTATTGTATGAGAGAACGAATTCTTCATGCTCTTCTGTATGTTTCATCGTTGGTGCGTTTCTAGGAATAAAATTATGATATTTTTAATTTGATTTTGTTAATGCTCCTGACGCCGGTAGCATACCTCCGCCGCAAAACCGCAGTAGTTTAATTGAACTGGCTCGCGTCATATTGCGCTACGCGACATTCGAGTGGGACTAGAGTGGAGGTGCGTTTAGAGGAATACTTTTGGTGCGCTTCATTTCGTGCGTTTCAAAGTTGGTGCGCTTCGAGGATACCTCATTATTATTATGAAAGAAAAAATAATGAATCATAGAGTGACGGCAGACAGGAAAGAATTAAAGAAAGAAAAACTATTATAGGTACGTTTTGTGCCGACCCCAAGTAACATGTAAAAAGGGCAGGAAAATGATGATGAAACACTACAGCCAGATTAACTTTCGTTCTTCTAAACTAATATTATAAAGAGAAAAGATTTATTTTTGTATGTTTGTTTGTAATGAATACACTCAAAAGCTACTGGACCGATTTAAAAAATTCTTACACCAGTAGAATGCTATATTATCACTGAGTAACATAGGCTATAATTTATATAGATATCACTCTGAAGAAGCCGCTGGCGGAACCCAGTAAATAAATAAAAAAATACCTGATGTCCCAGAATTAAATCAATATTTATAGGCACGTTACTTATATCCGCTATCCAAAAAGAGTATTGGAAAGCATGTTTAATTACCCACACTAAATCATTATATCATCGATCATTTAAAATCCAAAAAACATAACTAATTCGTGCGTAGACCCGCGCGTGAGTTTACAAGCTGTATAATAACAGTTTACACGGGGAAACTATAAATCGTAGTAAACATAGATTAAATAATGATTAAGTGTAACCGCAAACTTACCGGAAAACGACCGGTGTGTTCCAGCCCTGTATGTTGTTATGTAAATCGTTTATATAATTAATTATTGATAATGATATCTGTATGACTTGCTTGATGTACGGGTGGGTTGCGAGAGATTGTTTGGTCCTGGACTTCCCTAACTAAGGTACATTAATGTAACATAACATCAAGCCTTGTTTCCTCGAAGGGTTGAGCAGAGGTGTACCTATAGTAAACCCACATTCCGCCAGTTACGTTTAAGTCCCATGTAATAGGCGGCGAGCCTATTGCCATAAACCGGGCACAAATCCAGATCCCAGACTGCTACTGAGGCCACCACCCCAAGCACTAAGAGCCGTCACCTCCTTCTGCGAAGCATTCATTTCTTGCGAAGGAGGCGGCGGAACGCGTGAGGGAGAGGCAAATTTCGCGCCCTTACGCCCCTAGTCACGCAGGAGAGTGCGTAGGAGTAGGCGCGGGCCTGCGGACGGTGAGCAATGGGTAGCTCGCCGTCTGATAAGGACCCAGGCCCGGGTCGATGGCACGTTGTGTTCCACGCGCGCCTCAAAGAGATGTTGTAGGCAGTCATTCATCTAGCATTGACGTTCGGCTAGCAAGCCGTGTCCTAATCAAAGCGATCGTCGCGCAAACTCACGACCGTCTCTTTTATCTTAGATAGCGAACCCGAACGCGTCGTCGTGCCGACAAAGGGCGCCTTCCAGTTTTCAAAACAAATTAATGACATATCGTGACTACGCGGACGATCACGTAGGAGCTTTCGGTTATGACACGGCCTCACACGTTGAAATCTGAGAAAAGGAGTAACCAATAGAGATTGGCACATGCTAGGTTTTGCTAATGATTAGTAAATTCTGGTTTACGAAATGAAAACTGTGTCTTCGCTAACTCATCCCCTTCTAACCTAACCTATCCGAGTCGGGTGCCCCTACTCCAGAGACCTTTCGTTACTTACGAAGAATTTTGTATTAATATTTGATGAGCAAACGTTGTGCAGCGTCTTCAGCAACCCACAGCTGACAAACAAACAGGCCGCCGCAACTTTTAGGAGACTAGGCATGTGGTTAGAAATAAATATGAATCCAAACTCGTATGTGTCTGTCTTTATTTGCTTCATCAAATAAGAGCACATATACGTCACAATATTATCGATTAACATGGATTATAGTATTAATATAAGTCACAAAATAACACATCAGTTTTCACAGTAGCAGACATAGCAAAAAGGAAACTCAGTCATAGACACAGAGTCAAAAGGGGACCATAGACGAATGGAATGCATACTTACCACAGAATATCAAGCCTTTTTAACAATATTGATAAAGTGTTAATACCCAATTGAAGATAATATTCATCAATGAAAGGTTGACGACAGGTCAAGGTAAATACCGATTTAGACCGTCTTCTTTAAATCATTCAGAAATTATGACATCGTAAAACTAAAAAAACGTAACTCAGCCACGGCCGAGTATTTAGCCTTCATTATAAAGTCAGTAACTACTAAATTATATGCACGTATATTCTAGTAACATCTATATACCTGCCTACTTACTTCATAATACAGAGTCAAATTAAATTAGCTAGTAAAACACCACAGACATGATGGGTGTCTATACCTAAACATGATAAAATAAAAAATAAATTAATTTATTGTTTTTTTTTTGTGGGGTCATCGACCGCGCTTAGTGTAGTCATTTAAAATATTAGTATTGTTTGTGTAAACTTTACATATGATGATGGTTCGTGATGGTTAGCGATATCTAAACACTATACAATAAAATAAATAGTAGACTGTTTGCTTAGGGAGTAAACAACTATTTTAACGGCGAGAGTGTTTCCAGAGCAGAGCGAAGGATTCTAAAGTAGAATCCTGAGCGCAACGAGGGATTCAAAGTACGTCACTCGAGCTTAAAATAGTGTTGCTCCCGAGGTGGACCCCCTACTTTTTATTACCCTCTATGAGAAAATAAGTAAGCGCAACTATGTTCTCTGGAGTTAATATAATACTCTCATTCTCACTACTTGAGAAAGACACACTCATTTTTTATAAAACTAAGTAAAATCCGAATTTGAGTAAACAATTATGAACGAAGGCGGAATGCATTTCGCGCGTTTATTTGGTTCGCGCGCCGTTTTCTTCATATTGTTCCTTGTTCATAAAATGTTCGTGATTGATGATATCTTTAGTGATTGGAACTTTTTCTAAAAATATCCACATTCCAAATTCAAATCACATTTAGTCCCTAGGGATTACAGAGCTATTTTGGTCCTTGTCTACGAATAATAAACTAGCTCTTTTTGTGTAGATGTGATAAAAAGAGATTTTCTCAACTCGTAAGTAAAAACACTACCAACGCTCGTCCCTATATAGGCCATACAATAATGTTCATAGAAGTACTTTTGTCGGTTCAGTACCTACAAAAACTAAACTGATTACATTATCATAATTTCAACGCAACGAAAATATTAAATAAGTTTTTATATGTAGGCAAGCTAAATCAATTACATATTCACTCAGTCTTCCGCCAAACAAAACATGCATTTATTTACTAATATAGGCTACGTACCTACGTAACTTTGTAATGCGATTGCAACGCCCCCTAACGTCTCAAATAAGGTAAGCATATATGGACCATATAATCACTTCCACATTACATAAAACGGCTTTACGTTATCGGTTATACATTCTGAAAGTTCATGTTACGTTCAAGAATGGTAAAACCACAGTGGAGGAAGACAGCAGAAGTTTCAGTAAGGCTGAAAAATAATCATGACTTACATTTATGTATCTGCATAAAAGCAGTCCAGTGCAGCCCATAGGCCTTTGCAATCTCGCGCCATTCATAGATCTCCTATACCTTCCTACGTTCTTCAGTTCAACGGGTAATATGACTGACCCATTGCCACTTAAGGCGAAATGGTATCGTGGTAGCGTTCCGGGAGTTCAATAGAATTGCGCGCGGGCCGCGTTATACCGCCGATGACCCGGCCCGCGCGCAATTCTATTGAACTATGGTTACAAATATTGTTTTTTTTTTAAGCTATTGCATAGCTTCTATCGCGGGCCTTGAGCGTGGAGACCGAATCCAGAAATTCCGTAACGAAAATAACCTAACACCCCCATAGAGTGAAATTTTAAGATGCGCGCGCATCACTGTGACACAAATTGTCACTGTGACACAAATTGTCACTGTGACACAAGTTGATAAAAAATGCTATGCAATAGCTTTACCGCGGCAGTCTCCGAGTGCCACACGCCTTTTTTTTATTGTGTTGATATAGAAAAATAAGTCCATAATTCCTTAAAGTATTTAATAGTGAACCCGCAGACAAAATGTTAATACAATTGCTTTGATAACAATCGAATGGAATAGGTTTTTCTCTTAGTGGTTGTAACAAAAAAAGCAGATTTTAAAGTAACTTTGCCGTTATTTTCTATCGAGGAAAGTTTTGTCAATCGTGTTTCGGGCCTCATACTTCACTAAGGACACTCTTCAATTTTCGTAATCATAAAAAAAAAATGCAACTTTTTGTTGTTTTTTCAAGAGAAATATTGATTTTGCGTGAAGTAGAAACATCTGCTTTGGAACCCATTTCACCTTAAGATGGCTTAGCATATACATTATTAGTCTAGTACTAGTATTTTACATGTTGCGACTGCCTATCTAACCTCCACAACCCAGTTACAAGGTAACACGATACCCCTTGCAAAGACTAGTTGTCAGATGTTTTGGGCTTCTGACGACCCGTAACCACTGTCAATGATCTACGAATGACAGCCGGGACCAAGCACGCGGTACGTAGGGGTAATAGATGTCGATAAGTAATAAATGGTCACCTTCCAGCGGCTAGTGCGCCTCTTACTATTTAGCCACGAGCTACTCTTTCTTACCAATGTTAATGTTAATGTTATACAGTGTTAATGTTACACTAACACCAAATAATATTTTATTTGCTTAAATTCCACTTTGCAATTTCAGCTACAATTCACCATTTTACTTCCCACCAAGTGTCAACTGCTTTTAAAATAGATAAATGTAATTATATATTACTCTTGTTTGCAATCGGGTAAAAATATTTGAGCAACGATATTTTTTAATCGGGCAGTACGAGTAGGTAATTTTATAATCATTAGGTAATTTCAATACAAAAAAACTAAGGCGAATAGGGAAGAAAATGTGGGGCGAAACAGGAATATCTAATGTGGGACGAACTTCGTGAGGCCAATACGAAACAAATCACTTAACTATTCGTTTGTGTTAATTAACCTGCAGTGCTCATCTGTTATAATACGAGTTAACTATAACTTCTTTCTTTTTTAGCGTTCATTAAAGGAAGTTAAGCTTCTATTTTATTACCAAGTTAATAACTCAGAACCTATTAAGACATAACAACAATTATTTCTTTATTGGGATATCATATTTATAGACGAATGGCCATTTATAGACTGGTCAACAAGATATGCGACATTGAAAGATGTATCAGTGGCCTCAGTTCTAATACGCAGCTAAACTAAGTATCCATTAATATTTATAACTTGAACTTAAGTCAATCACAACATGCCGTGAAATTAAGTACTTAATTTTTATGGGTGCATATTAGACTTATCAACCTTTCATTATTATTATATTTTAGAATATCATTCCAGTTCCAGTCCTTAATATATTTATTTACCAACAGCTCTAATTTTCAAGCTATTAAGAATAACCACCACATTTGCTAGATGGATTTGTAACCAAAGTTGATTGATATATCGATGATGATCGATGCGACTGTTCCTCTAGTCCCAGGAGTGAAAAGACGTCTTTTTCAGGACTATTTTATGAAGGTAAGTTGGTTTCTCATACATTCTAATGCAGCTAAAGAGCAGTTGGTACAAAGACCTTCTTCTTTTCATGTATGTTAGTGTTTAACCTGTTAGTTAGTGACTAACCTGGTGTTAGAGTTTTAAAGCCATCCATGGGCCTCTAACTTGGCTTCTCATGCTGTCAAGAAATATCTCTCAGGCATGCCGGCCGCGGGCCAGTCCGAAAGGGATACCGTGGCCCCTGGCAACGTACAGGCAACTGAAAGAACACGGGTGGGTTTTAGTCAGTAAGAGTCGGACACGCCCTCCCGTTCTGCCCAGAGTTATTGATAATTTACCAAATTTAAAAAAATAAAAATGGCGTGCCGGCTTCCTCACGATGTTTTCCTTCGCCGTTTTTGAAGCAAAGACCTATTTCATAATCAGCCTAGTGTTCCCACTGCTGGGATACAGGCCACTTCTGTGAGAGGGAGTGGCCTAAAATCTACCACGCGGGCCCAGTGGGAGTTGGTAGGTAATTTTTGGTTCTAGGACATGCCGGTTTCCTCACGATGTTTTCCTTCACCGTTGAGAGCAGTGGTGATGAAATTATTTACACAAAGTAAAGCGGCTGTCTGAGTTCAAATCCATGACCTTACAACTCGTAAGTCAGGGCCGTTACTACTGAGCCAACAGTGTTCCAAAAACCTTTTTTTTTTTTTTTTCCAATCAGCTCAATACATTGACGTACACTGCTGAAAGTGTTTCACTCCCAATCTGCACCACAATACTCGAAGTATCAAAGAATGAAAATAAACTTAACTTCTTTGAAACGATGGAACTACATTTACTTGATGTTTCATAATAAATTATTTAAATGTAAAGACTTACTCGTGAGATAAGGGAAAGTAATTTGCAATAAACCTTTTCTTTGACAGCCAATCACAACAAACATTAACCAAATAAAATAATGTACTTTCCTTCACTTAAATCATTCGAAATATATAGGTACATATTATAAAACAAAGTCGCTTTTCGCGTTTGTCTGTATGTTTGCGTTGTTCTTCTAAACCACGCAACAAACTTTAATGAGGTTTCACTATCGTTTAGAGAATTTATTCCGGAAGGTTTTTAGAGATATGAGGAACAGGGTGTAAAGTTCACTCATCCTCATTAGAAAAAGCAGGATCCTCCGACCAGACGGGTGTCGTGTCTGGTGGGCAACTGCCCGATGGTTGAAGTCGGGAGCTAGTATATATGTCGATCGCGCGGTAAACTCTAATTGCGCGATGCAAGATTTGTGTGACGTCAGGACGTTGTGTGACATCATGTCTTTTTAATGCGTAGGTCGCATGTGGCGGTGTTGATTCCGCCACAGGTTTTTGTGTATAATACCTTTATATTAAAATTACTTTAACCTAAGAAATCTCGATATTTTGTCAAGTCGTAAAAACCGTACGAAGCAGGAGCAGGTCGCTAGTAATAAATATTTGGATACCTTCTGGTTAAGGGAAATACGTAACCAGACTGTAGAGGACTGTTCAGAAATCAACACTGCTGATGATGGAAATAAGAAAATGTTCAGTAGTAATTTTTATTTTCTTGTGGCTGGGTATTAACAGCCGCACGGGTGGATCGATCAGGTTAAGCTACGCTAGCCGCGGTAGGTCCGTGGATGGGTGACCATCTTTACATACCCCTTCAGGTCTCGGAAAGCACGTTAGGCCGTTGATCCTGGCTGTCATTTGTAGATCTTTGTTTTTTTTATTTGAAGTTCTAGGAAAACCCTATTTGTAACTGTATATATATCAGTACCTATACAATTACTAATAGGGTTTAAGGCATCGACAACCGACTATTAATTATTTTATACTGAAGATCACGTCAAAACGAGTAGTGTTAATGATTTGGAAAAAATATATGTTAAATAAGGAGCTCGTGACTTGGGTGACTATCTTTACATACCGAGAATCCTCCGTGCCTCGGAGAGCACGTTAAGCCGTTGGTCTCGGCTGTCATTCGTGGATCTTTGACAGTCGTTACGGGTCGTCACAAGCCCGAAAGTCTGAGAACCAGTCTCACCACGGGGTATCGTGTTACCCAGTAACTGGGTTGTGGAGGTCAGATAGGCAGTCGCTCCATGTAAAATACTAATATTCAGCAGCATCCGGTTAGACTGGAAGCTGACCCTAACATAGTTGGGAAAACGCTGGGCAGATGATGATGATCCATAAAGTCACGCCTTTTTACAGGGCAGGGGCAGGGAAGGGTAGGCAGACACTAACTTTCGCTTATCCTTCACCATCTTAGACATCTCATCCACCTTATCTTTAATACCTCCCCGCACATTCACTGTAGCAAAGCGACAGTACAAACAACTGACTTGGTGTACGGCGTGGGGTATGATTAAAAATAATAACCTAGAATTATAGCACTACGCACTGAGAAAAATGATGTAACCTAATTAAAATGATACCTGAAATGATTCGCGTAACCAAATGCCAATAAGAATAAATCTAGAGTTATTGAATAGGAAATATGAAATTAATATTAACCAACTGTTGTAACGGCTATTGAAAAATAAAACAAATAGTTTTTATTTCATTTTAAATGGCAACGATGCAAATTATATACTTGCATACAATCGAAATGGCATCAGGAAATAAGCTGAAGAACTCTTCTGAAGACATCATTAAAATCACTTCCGATGGGTTCAGCTTTTATGCAATTAATGATTAATAAATTATAATAGATATTCTGGTTTATTTATCTTCATCATTAGATGCAGAAAGTTTATATTTGAGTTTTGTAACAGGTAATTGAAAAGTAAAGGAGATATACCTGAATAATAATATTTATTGCGCCTGTATTCATTCAAATAATTTAAATACCTAATGATAGCGCAGGTACTTGTCTTGTTCATAACAACAATCTTGAGCAGATTCTATCTAGATATATCAAAACCAAAAAAGTCAAAACTCACATTTGACAAATTCGCGATTCCTCACATCACTACGTTTTTAATTACAATACATAGCTCTGCTTCTTGCCTATTGGCATAATCATTTGGCATTTTGTTTGATCCTGGGTTTACGAATGTATTTGTATAATTCCTTATTTATTCAGTAGTACACCTAGGTACGTCATACATTTTAACATTAAAGTCAGTGCCAAAAATTAACTCACTGTGCACCAAAATCATTGAACACATAATCTAAAGAATTAAAACAACCTAAGAACTTAGTTGAAATGAAATAACAAAGAAAATTACATCGAGGGTTGTGCTTGTGGAATAGTTACGTATTACTAATGAGCGAACAGTAGTGACCGATCTGTCCGTCCTTAAAACAAAAGTGATGAAGCAATGTGTTTGAATTGATACAGGTCGTTCCTAAAAGTTGTAGTAATAGTTAATTCAATAACATCTTGTCTAATGACATATGAAACATCATCAATGGGGAAACCAATAACATTATCCACACAAATTTCAATTTCGTCGTATTCAGACCACAGCATGTCCAATTTCTTAAGAAATTACCTCAGTAACGCACATATCAATTTATCATTACACCTATTAACTGACATAACCAATTGATTTAATACACGTTACCTACTCTATTGAAATCTTAGTTACCTAACATAGGTGAGATTTCATCAAATTACTTGTTTCCTTTCAAAATTTGGATGTAATAAATATTTATTTTAATCGTAAAAATTTATGCGCGTTAGTTCCATTCCGAATTTTTAATGGATCGATGTTTTCATGGTATATAACCGCCTAACTTATTTAGGGATACTCAATTTATGATATTACACATACCTAGATATTTTTTCATTATTACGCTACTAGGAAAATAGTTTACTTTTCCTTTCGTGGATTTAAGAGTAAGAATAGTTTACTTTTCCTTTTGAAATCTTTTTATTTCTTTCTTTTTTTTTATTATTTCTTAGATTTCCGGGCGGTTAAAATACAAAATAGGCAATACAAACAATTGCTTTTAATAACATCTTATAACGATAAACTAATCCACCAGCTTAACGTGACATTAAGGTAGTATTTATTAGGTAGGCGAACTTCATCGATGGGTATTTAAAACTGCAGAAAATCTCAACTCTGTTTTTGGCTCTACAGGCCCTTTGAACTTGATGGCATGATGTTATGAAGAAATATGAAAATGTGTGCAGCCGCCATCTTTGATTTACATTTTGACCTCACTATCGGCTTTAACATCCTCGAAAACTATGAAAACGACACCCATGACGAACATACTTAGTTGTTTATATTAAGGTAAGGTAACAATGTAAGTATACATTACATAATTTCATTTAGGACTGATTAAAAGTCTACCAGCCAGCCTTCTCTTACAGAGAAGGCATTGATCAGCACGCTTTCTCAAAACGAATTCAGACCGAAGTCTACCAATTAAAATTATAAGCTAAGATTCTGCAGTTCTTACGATATATTTACCTAAATCTCAATTCCCACTCCAATACTTCATATTAGTAATTTACCTTTAATCTATTAATTAAGTATGCATTTTAATCACCTTATTGATCCAGTTGCAAGTAACCCAGCTCCGTTATAAGCCTGTATCGGAGTGATAGATGACGATAGGCTTGCTGGCATATGATATGACTGGTTATAACATAATATTATTATTAAAACTTAATTACTTATTGATTAGTGAAAGAACTTAATTAGTTATTGAGGAGCTCGTGGCTAAGTAATAACAGCCGCACGGGTCGATCGAGCAGGTTAAGCTACGCTTGCTGGGGTTGGTCCGTGGATGGGTGACCATCTTTACATATACCGAGACTCCTCCGTGCCTCGGAAAGCACGTTAAGCCGTTGGTCCCGGATGTCATTCGTGGATCTTTAACAGTCGTTACATACGGGTCGTCAGAAGCACAGAACAGATATAATCTGTTTTGTGGTCAGAAGCCCGAAAGTTTGACAACCAGTCTTACCAAAGGGTATCGCATTACCCAGTAACTGGGTTGTGGAGGTCAGATAGGCAGTCGCTCCATGTAAAATACTTGTATTCAACTGGATCCGGTTAGACTGGAAGCCGACCCCAGCATAACTTTAATCAATTAACTACCTCCTACTACTATTGTGATCTTTAAAATTAACAATCACTGCTACGCATGACCTAAACCACTATACTATGTAAATTGACAGTTTGGAATGTCTCGCGTCAGGCAGGTTGGAGTAGCACATTTTTCTTTAATGTCAAATAAATTATTAATTAACTGAACCGCTCCACCAGTTTTTTTATCTACAAAGTTGAATATATCTTGGCACCTATGGCTATACAAGGTGTTTCCTAAACAGGGATATAAAAAAAGCATGGCGTCTCAATCATCGATATTCTCTCGGGTATTCTTCGATCCAATGTTATGCGTAGTGCTTTGATAACACTATAAAAAAAAGCCGTGATCTAGACAAGATTATGTCAGAATTCAATTTTAATCTAAACGGCCTATAAAAACTAAACGATCTATAAATAAGAATTCTCTGAAAGAGGGTAGGTTCGAGGACCACAAAAATTATTAAATGCTCGATGATTATTGTCGAGAAAAAATCATTCTGTATAATCCATTGTTGGTGCATTTTTTTATGAATATTAGTAACAAGAGCGTTACAAATAATGTCGTCACATTTGTGTTCGATTTATCTCAAACCTGTTGGTCGTGTTTCAAGTGCGATCGCACTACTTCCGCGTTTATCTTTGTTAACTTCTCGGCATGCTATGTAGGTATGGCGTCCACCATAAACGGCTCGATAGACTGCGTTCACAAGGGACAGTCGGAAAAATGTATTTTATATGAATTACTAATTAGGAGCTCGTGGCTAAGTAACAACAGCCGCACTGGTCGATCCATCAGGTTAAGCTACGCTTGCCGGGGTTGGTCAGTGGATGGGTGACCATCTTTACATACCGAGAATCCTCCGTGCCTCGGAAAGCACGTTAATCCGTTGGCCCCGGCTATGATTCGTGGATCTTTGACAGTCGTTACGAGTCGTCAGAAGCCCGAAAGTCTGACAACCACTCTTACCAAGGGGTATCGTATTACCCAGTTACTGGGTTGTGGAGGTCAGATAGGCAGTCGCTCCATGTAAAATACTGGTATTCAGCTGCATCTGGATAGACTGGACCCCAACATAGTTGGGAAAAGGCTAAGCAGATTGATTGACTTACCTTTTATTATTTATTAGAAACGGTGGATGGACTTTGTGAAAGATGATATGGCTAGAAATGAGTTGACTACCGAGATGATAACTAATAGAGAAGTACCTAAGAAAGAAAAAGACATGCGTCATGATCATGAATGATGATATTTATTAGATACTTAAACTATAGCTGCTGTTAGTGAAGGACTAATCCTTGATTTTTGGCCCCACTTAGTCGTCACCCGGTCTACTTCATGTTACTTCACTCCTGCAAGCTGAAGTGGCAATGGGCTGGCCATATTAGCCGTAGAACTCTACTAGATCGTTGGGGTAGAGTCAATCAATCAATCTAGCTAATCGCTAAAAACAGGGTTTGCTTGGACAGTTCTTGTTGTTCTCGTATTTTATTTTAATTTTGTCATTTTTGTAATTCGTTTATTTGTTTACTAATTTATTTATTTATTTAGAAGTATTATAATTATGTATTAGGTATGTTGAAACTGTTTGTACTCCCCGTCACTTGTCCATCAGGGTTCATTAGAAAACCAGCGTCAGGCAGTATTTGTCTGGCATTAATGCTGAAATGAACCTTTTTGGCGCAGCCGTGAGGCACACACTTATTGCCAATAGACCTACTTCTACTTTTTAGTTTGTTTTTAATTTTGTGTTTCACGAACTGTGTCCAAATAAACGTTCTTTCTTTCTAGAGTGGATACCGCGAATCAGCAAACGTAAGGTAGGACGCCCTCAAGCTAGGTGGAGCGACGATCATCACAGGGTGGACAGAGGTAGCGGCTGGATGAGAGTTGCCGAGAATCGAGCTGAATGGCGTGCAATTGGAGAGGCCTATGTCCAGCAGTGGACTGCTTTAGGTTGCCAATGATGACTCCACTCCAGCTATTTTTATACAGTCATCAGTTGGTCTGGCTAAATTGCAAACGTCCTACGCTGTGTTAGCAGTCAAGTAAAAACATTATATAGCATAACAATAACTAGAGGTACATGAAACAAACAGGGACCAGCGAACATTTAAATTGGAACTCGTAGGTCTATAGAACGTGTTCCTTTTCCTTTTTAGCCGGCTGTCGCTGAAAACCAGCACTGGGGCTCTGTCTCGCATAGGGTCGCAGCATTATGCTGAGCGATGGCCGTTTTGCGTGGATGTGACGCATATTTTCCCCCAAATTGTTTATTTTCGTGTTTTGTTCTTACCTTGCGTCATGTGTACCGCAAATAAACGTTTTTTCTTTTTTTTCTTTCTTTTGATATCCCATACCCATTTTACCCATCGTGGTATAGTAATCTTATTCTAGATGCATCGTCTTCACATATAATTATATAATTAATGTATACAAAATATTGTAAACACATTTTAAAAGAGTAACGGTGGAGTTTCTTGCCCATTCTTCTCTATACGAAAACTACCTTTTGGAAGGGGCGAAGTTAGAGAATAGAATAGAATCAATTCTATTTTTTTGTAAATTTGACGTTCATGTGCTTTTTATGTGCCTAATTGAAATAAATTGTTTGACTTTGACTTTGACATATCTCTAGGGTATTAATGAGACCATGTCAAAGAATCAAGTGGCATATTATATGAATTATTTATTATTATACAATTATTTTAGCAATTTAATAAATGGACGTTTGCGTAAATTATAGATACCTACGTAGATATATACGTAAAATCAAATGCAATTAATTCAGTAGCTGCCTGCCAATATTAAACCGAAAACATAATTGCGGCTCTATTTCCTAAATTTTAAATTATTGGTTTTAGTTTGTAACTTACATCGATTAGTTATAATTAATGTCTTTATTACAGAGTAAATACACCCAGTTTGTATAATTATTGAATGTATTTTAACAAGTTAGTAGATATAATGTTAAATACTTCAATATACGAACATTCAATGATTATATTGAAAACTAGCTTTCGCCAGCGGCTTCGTCTTTTTTTTGGCTTGGAAATAATCAAATAAGTTGTAAATTTCAAATAAAAATTTGGGAGGGCGTGTCAGACTATTACTGGCTAAAACCCGTGTTCCTTCAGTTGACTGGACGTTTCCGTGACCCCGGCAGGCATCGGTCCTAGCAGACCCCTGCTGTTGTGCTTCGTCCTCGTGATATTTTTATAAATTATAGTCTATGTTACTGATAATAGTGAAAATATAGAATTCTACTGTTGAAAGAATTTTTAAATCAGTCGAGTGGTTTTTGAGTTTATTCATTACAAACAAAAATATAAATCTTTATAATATTAGTGTAGATGAGAATAATCTGTAGGTATAAAATCAATATTTATGTCGAAATCACATCAATGATAAATTCCTTCAGTTTTTGTTTGTGTTGAGTTCTTAAAATAACAACATGTCTCTCTTATCTAATGGATATAGTAATTGCTTTGTACGACCCACTCTACACAAACCCTAACACTCAAGAAACCAGTTTATCTCGTAACATCGATGAACTAAAATCGAGCAAGAAGAACGGCGGTTAATTCAAGGTGAATGTCAAACAGACAATATAACATTTAGAAGCGAGGCACTTCCTAGATTACCGTACATTGTTGATTAGTACTGAGGATGATAGTCGTTTGTTTTGTACCTACTGTATCGAAAGGGTTAATGACCGTACCTTTCCTTTGTTCTTGAAGTCTAAGCTACAAGTATTATTAATGAGCTGAGCAAACAACATTTACGACTATTTCGAGAAATAAGTGTGTAAGGTGAAATATGAACTTGTTTCTTAAGGTTCCGTATCCGAAGGATGCCAAACGGAACCCTATTAATAAGCTTCCGCTGTCCGTCTGTCTGTCAGCGGGCTGTATCTCATGAACTGTAATAGGTAGACAGTTGAAATTTTCACAAATAGTGTATCGCTATAACAACAAATAATAAAGTAAATTAAAGTTAAAATTTAAAAGAAGAACCCCCATACAAGAACCGTATTTTTTTCAGCGTTTTTGCTAAATATTATAAGCTGTACAGAACTCTTCGTGTTCGGTTTTGATTAAATACATGAAGAAGGGCTTCTAATTCCTCAGCAAATTCTTGTTTAGCCGGTAAATACAAGGTTTGCACTGACATAGATTTGATGCTCCAGTAGGCGATAAAATCCTGTTGCATCAACACTAAAATGTGTACATTATAGTGGTCTAGACTACTTACACAAAGGGGAAGAGCAACAGCGCGGTGACGCATAAAATAACAGTAATTTGGGATGCCCATTGCATATTTCGCCCTAGTAGTATAAACTCCTACCCTTGAAATGTTTTACCGTAGGTTCCCATATTTATAAAATACAACTGCGATTTCACCCGTTTAAGTCTCGATACCGTAGAAATATCGGGATAAAAAGTATCCTTTGTCTAAACCCAGCTCATGGTCTACCCATGTACGAAATTTTAAAAATCCGTTCAGTCGTTTTAGCCGAACACCCGAAGAGAATTCATAAAGCTGACAGTTTTTCTTGAGCAAATTCATCTTCAATACTCAATATCAATACTTCACACACATCTATACGTAATAATAAAACTGAAGAGTTTGTTTTGTTTATGTGTTTGAACACGCTAATCTCTGGAACTGCGAGTCGGATTTATAAAAATGTATTTCCATTTGATAGCTCAATTCTTGAGGAAATTCCGTTACGATACTGAGGAGCAGGGCAACAAAAAAGAACGCTAAGAGAAAACGAAGTAATAGCAAGGACGGGCGATGCGATGTGACGGGACAAAAAATTCACGTGGACGAAGTCGCGGGCAAAAATTTGTTACTTTATAAATTCGAACCTCCATCCTATATCAAACTCAAGATGATTCCACCTCTTTGGCATTCGGAAATGCACATAATTTAAACTTCAATACTACCCACATTACTCTTCATAAATCACACGCCGACATAGTGACAGCTCCATTCTTTCTCACAATTGTCACAAGGTATTGCCATCAAAGAAGCATTGAACGTCGACATGCTTTTGGCGCCCTCCTACAGAGCCGTCAATCACGTTGACACCTACCGGATTTATGAAGCAACCAGTTTATTGAGACCCTTCAGTCTTGGTTTTTATGTCCCTTTGCAGTTCAATTATAGTAGATAACTTGGTAAGGGGTGAGGCCTGTTAAAATGGTTGAAAGGATTGCTTTGAATAACTTCTTCGCTTCTCCAGTGATTGTAGCTAATAGGAGCTGCAATGAGACTATGAAATGTGGATATTTATTTACTTAATTAGATAATTACTTTGCGTTAAGCAAGTCAATTCAAGAAAGTTTTGAAAACGTGAATAGCTCCTGACATATCTTCAAGCATCATCTCTTTGCCAATTTTCATCAAAATCAATTCAGTAGAAACCCGCGAAAATGTGACACCCATATTGAGAAGCCAGAAATATAACAAAACGCCTGTAATCTCGAAGAGGTTAGGCAAATGTACCTTTGCCAGTTAATCAACAGAAAGAAAAGATTGAGTACACGAACTAAGTCTTCAAGATAATATCACCTACAAGCTTTCCCTATTTGCGAACAACTCCTTGAAGGAATAGAGATCGTCCGTATTACGGTGCGTTTGCACTAGCGAACATTCACTTATAAACCTGTTGAAATCTCTATTTCCTTTCAAACATTGTATCAATCATTGACAGTAAATAGAAATTTCAACATATTGTTATGTGAATGTTTTGCCACTGGCAAAACATTCACACATTTAAACGCACAGTTAACCCTGTGGACTAAAAATATTTCGACGGTGGAAATTTCAAATGTCGTAAAGGACAGGGAATTACGACATTTGAAATTCCCACCGTCAATTTGTGTATATAGATACTAACACGTGTGCTTCTAATTTAAACGTTTATTTACTAGTTGACCTGCGATACACAGTAGTAATTTATTACACGAAAGAGGCCGTACTTGATAATTCAATTATCGATAATAGGCTTGGACGAATATATGCAGTATCTAGATAATATTATTTGATATGTAGATTTTATAGTGATTTATATTTATGTCTATTAAAAAATTATAAGTGTATTTTTTGTAATTGCTTGTTAAATTGAAACTAGTTTACAAGTCACTTTTCAGTCGAATAAGTAGATAAAGCTTTAACTTTGTATTCTTGCCTCCCCAACAAAAATATAAAGGCAAATTCGGGAAGGAGAAATTGATAACTTGATTGCAAACCTCGCAATTAGTAGACCACTGTGACCGTCAGACTGCCAAGTCATAGGTCTCGAGTTCGAACCCAAAGCACGCACCTCTGAGTTTTCGGATTCATGTGCATATTGTAGTATTATAACCTGGAATGCCTGAGAGATATTTCTCAACGGCATGTGAAGACAAGTCAGAGGCCCATGAGCGGCTTTAAAAATCTGACACCAGTTAAGTCACTAACCACACGAAAAAGAAGAAAGAGTCGACCAATGACAATAATGAACGTCTAACGTCACTTCGAAACACTGAATATACCCCTAGCATGAAACATAATCATTTGTTAACATTTTTAATAATAGACCGAAATGTCGACAAAAACTCAGCCCTTGCATCAACTTTAAGACAATCAGAAACTTCCGTAAATAAAGCAATTACTTTAAAATTCATGAATTATTCACAGAGTATTTAAAATCAACATTCATAACAAGTAAAACTTTTTAAATCACTTGTTAAAGTTACAGGTACAATATTACAGGCGAGATATAAAATAAACTTAGTCAACTTATCGTAGACAATCAATTAATTATTAACTTAATCAATATTTATAGAAGTGTTCCATTATAAACATGAGCTTTCAAATAGCAAACAATACTGAACTAAGGTTCATAAAATGGCTATAATTACCAATTTATTTGGCAGACACGTTGATGATTAATTTCTACCAAGTAGATGCAAGTAGTCTTCAAATAAATCACTAAAAGATCGGTAGTCTATCAAAATATCGCCATTGCTACTATCACAATAATACTTATACACTACTCACTCAATACTTGATAGACTGATCGGTGTTCACAATTATAATTACGTAAATCATTCATTATCAGGAGACAGTACTGCTCAGCCTATTAAAATAATCTTTTACACCACCCACGACTTCAGAGAGAGTTTATTTTCATTTATCCACACGAAGTTCTTTCAATACAATACAACTAAAACAAAGACCCTTTGACATTTCACCATAATCTATGAACATCATAATGAATCATGTATGGATTACCTTCGATATTTATCACTTACAACAATTACTGGTAATGTGATGTCACATCCGCCTGTTGAAATAGGATTACCTATAGCCGGAAGACGCCTACGAACGTTCGGTCACAGACCACTATATTTCTTCATTGTGTCATCCTGTTTCAAAACGTATGGTAAACGATAGGTCGTATATATTACTGACTATTCACGATACAATAAATGATGAACTAGCGACGTGCTACGCACACACACAATTTCTTTAAGTTGTAAAAGTGTAATCCATTGAAATGTGGTAATATTCTGAAAAACACCTAAATGAGATGATACTTATTAAGGACATAGAAGCAGTAGCATACTTTAATATAATGGGAATAAGAAAAAGTTTTAATTAAAGAGAAAAAAAGAACAACATGCCGACGATTCCAATAAATTAAACCACACTGCTTGCATAATTATGTGCAAACAGTGCATCGACAAAATTTGTGCTGGCCAGTTTAAAAATGGCCTGTGTTTCATGGTCTCAGATAAAGATTTATTCGTCAATTTGACTCAAATATTTACGGATCTTTTTTATGCTATTAACACATCATAACTCATACATCTGATCTTCGGCCATGTCGTAACGACTCCAAACACAGAAAAGCCATGGCCAAATGCCATCAAGATAGCTTTCAATATTATTTATCGAAGACACAGAACTTTTTAATCGAATTGTTACGTGCGCCGGGATCACGAGATGTCGTTACAACCTTCGAGCTAACAATGTAGGCTAGGAGCTAATGTCCTGATATTTTATCAAATCTAATTTTACTAAGCAGTACAAAATACGACTCCGAAACGAGCTTGTTAACGGGCAGATTGGTAATACCTATAGCTATGGGAGGTAATTCTCCTGGAAAAAACTGCAATTGAAACCCATATTGAAGGTAAAATCAAATAGAGCAACGTTATTTACCAAACCCAAGGACTGTCATGTCATCTGTCACACACTGTTTGACACATATAAAACAGATATTCCAGGCAATTCACGCTGCCGATAGCTGTTGCGTTTTCGATATGATCTTCCACAAGTCACTATATACTCTCCCTGCCTGAGAGATACCTATTTCTCGACGGCAAGTGAAGCCAGGTCAGAGGCGTAAAAGCCATGGGCGGCATAAAAACTCTGACACCAGGTTAGACACTAACTACACAAAAAAAAAGAGACTACTACTACTATATTATTGTCAAATGTTTTCACTGTGGCCTAAGTTACCCATGTAACAAAAGTTCGTGCGTCTAGAAGTCCATCTCCCTGTCTAAACCATGTACCTCATTCAATTCCCCAGAACGGCGGCTCATTGTCATTGTATGATAATATGAGAGCTTGTAATGACAGACGAATTTGAGCCTCCCATTTAATGCTCGCCAGTTTACTTGGCACTTGGCACTGACAATGGTCCGCCCACCTTCTACTGACAATGTCAGTCGATATACATAGAGATGTTACATACAAACACTACGTTAAATTGTTTGCATTTAAGCTAGTTGTACACGGTTTCAACCTAGTTGCACACTGTGTGTTTCTGTGACAAATAAACTTATTTTTCTTTCTTTCATTCTTTCTTACTTAAGAGCACGCTGTTTTGATTAATTTGGCAATATTACTGTATGGAAATATGAAATGTGGCTAACTAGTGAACTAGAATATTAATAATATATTACAATTATAACACAGAATTTGATGTTGTAACCGGTTTAGGTGTAATATAGGCATTTGGTGAGTTTCCAAATACTTTTTTACATCTTAAACGAAATAATCGGTGTTACGATATTAATTATTGCATTTCAAAATCAATATTTTAGTTCACTAGTTAGCCACATTTCTTAATATTTCCATACAGTAATATTGCCAAATTAATCAAAACAGGTAAATATTTGACAGCTATTTGCGACGTTGCCTACTTCTCAGCAAATTGAACACTGAATGGATCATACTGAGTAGAAGATTGAACGTGAACGAAATCACAGAAATGAACGTATAAATCATAAAAAATATTTATTATGCCCTTTCAAGGCAAATCACCTTTATTTTGATTAAGTCCGTCACCCAATTTAAGATTAATAGGCTCTCTAATGGAGTCGTTATTTCGTCTCTAACAGATCCAATTTTATAGTAGGGATTAGGTGACTGTATTTATTTATGTGACAGTTTAAAATAATTATTAATTATATAAAAGCTTGAATTTTACGTGACTGATCGGAATTATCTCTTGAACAGGCCACTCATACAAAAAAAAAAATGTATCGTTTCAGTCATCTCACTTAGGATAATCAAGTTGGATGATGAAAGTAAGTGGATAAACATAAACTCAATTTAGCTTCATAAACGCATTATCATGCAAAATAAATTACTGGCTGTTAACAGTAGTTTTATAGCCTTTACAGTCCACCTGATAAAAACATGCTTATCTGAAATCTGAAACAAATATGCCACTGAAATGGCCCCATTAATTTAAAGGTTAAATTGCAAAACGTCGTTCCTTCGCACCTTTTTACTCGACAATGCAAGGCAGACCCCAAAACAAATGTTATAGCGGCTCTTATAAGGAATAAAGATACATTTTTGGTAAAAAAACGTGCGATAGACCGATTACAAACGTCTTTATTAAGTCCGAACACGTGTAATCTTGAATATGGATCGAATACGAATTGATTGTGTCACTCTAGTGTGTTACGTCTACAGTCAGCAGTAAAAAGAATTAGGCGCTAGGATATTTCAGCTTTGTCTTTGTGAATTATTCTGTGATATACCTCTGGTCCGTGTGGTGCCAGACGTAAAGAATAGTACCACCCCATTTCTTCCCGTGGGTATCGTAAAAGGCGACTAAGGGACTTACTAGAGAATGGGCAGCAGCGTTCTTTATGCATTTTAACACCATACTGCGATCGCCAACCCGCCTGCCAAGCGTGGCGATAATGGCAAACCAAAAAAAAATTCTTTGTTATATATGTATAGATAAGCGGGACAGATGAGTCGGCAGTTGCATACAGCTCCACCGGTTTAAGGTTTGGCCAAACTACATTGTGACCTCTTTTTGGTGTTAAAAACCATTCAATGTTGCCTTAATACCGCTCCACCATCTATTAAACCTTATCACTTGCAACACCTCAAGGTAGGTACGCCTCAAGCATAGTGTTGCTTTGCGGAATTGTTTCCTAACATCAAATTCAGAAGCTGTACTTTATATTTAACTCTTGAACAAGTCGATCACGCCTCGACGAAGCACAAGGCACATTTATCTATCTATTATGAACCTAGTACCTGGTCGACCGGGTTCTGCTCGGGTGAAAAAAAAGAATGCTCATTTAATAGTATAGTTCATACTTATTCCATGTATACCTAGTACATACTAATTCCATGCTGCCATGATAGTAGGTACTTACTAATTCTATGCTGCCATATCATTATTCTAAGGTTGCCATCTTGTTGTGTCTAAACTTTGAACGACCGAGCTCTGCTCGGGTTAAAATAAGGAGAAAACAAATTTTCCCGTATATTGCAACTTTCATCGAAATCATTAGAGCCTTTTTCAAGAACGTGATTACAAATATATAAGATATACAAATATTGGTCATTTAATAGTACAGGATTTCGTTAGGACCACCGAATGGTCTATGTCTATCATTATTCAATCTAGAGAACGTCAAATTCCAGATGTCTTGGATCGATAAATTGTTGATTATTACAATCAAGTAACTTGGCGCGACTCAAGATTGGTAGTCGCTATTGTGTGCAACACTAATAAACATACTTTCAGACTAAGTACAGATATTAATTTGCATTGATATTGCGACACTGCTTCTGAGTAGGCAGACCGGTACAATTTTTGTGTTACGACAGGGTTGGCATACCAGAGAGATAATTAAATAAGCGTCGGTGTCAGTTTGTGTCTATTTAACGTAGTTTTTCTTGGCTAGAACTTACCTCACTTCTTGCTAAAAAGGGAATATTGCGGATGAGTATGATGACACGGCAGACTTACTGGATCGATGTTGAAATTGAATAGGACGTTTATTGAGACGAGATTCATAGTAGGTCTAGGTAG
Organism: Agrochola macilenta; assembly: GCA_916701695.1. Lineage (NCBI taxonomy): Eukaryota > Metazoa > Arthropoda > Insecta > Lepidoptera > Noctuidae > Agrochola > Agrochola macilenta. The sequence continues at coordinate 16,050,049 of OU753558.1, forward strand.
TACCCCGATATTACATGGGACAGTAACTGGCGAAATGTGGGTGTACTATAGGTACACCTCTGCCCAACTCTTCGGGAATTACAGGCGTGATGTTATGTTATGTCAAGAAGGTAGAAGGTAGATACTAAATTGTTTACACCATAACCGTATTGAATAAATAAAAAAATCGGCCAAGTGCTGTGGTATTCCATTATTTGGAACCACATCTTTTAGTTTATTTACGTATAAACACGTTACTCTTTCTTTATGTTATTATATTAAACAAACCACCTTTTGATATACGTCATTGCTTTTGATATATTCCTATTGATATTCTATGACACATGTACTTAACTCACTTTTATATTCTGTAGCACTGTTTACCTCTGTAAAGCATACTTTTAATTATCTCTTGTTTTAGCATCCAAATCGATTTTATAGTATTTAACTTTCCCTTTTGTAAAAACTTTAGAATATTTATATTCTGACGTTTTCATCTTAAACTGTCATCTGTCGTAATTTACTTTTTTAAAACAAAGACAGAACACATCATAGATAAGTACACTCTACCTTCTCTCATAAAGTGGGTGTACACACTGAACCTTCGCAATAAGCCTAGATCTAAGATTTCTCCTCTGTAAGCCGTTTTTATTAGTGCTGGTCATATCTAAATTAAGAATTAACTTGAATATATTTTTAAAACGTTTAAAAATATGACACAGAACGATAAAAACGGTCTTCATATTTTTCAGTCTAGTCTTGTCTTTAGCTTCGGAGAGTCGTATTTTTTTTTTAACTTGAGACGGTCGCTGTTTTTCTGCCTTTAAGTTTTATTTGTTGAACAGTTAGCTACTCGAATATTAGTCTCATATAACTAGCATTAACTAGCGTGCGCGAGTGTCCTAATTTTACTGTGTAATTTATACTATCGATACTGAGTGGTCTATGACAATAAACATTATTCCTGTGTAATACTGTGTTTAATTCGCTCGGCCCTCCTGCCTAGCCCTGTAGGAGGTGCTCACTTCAAACGAACTCTAACCACGCGGCGTGGAACGCCGCGAGCACACGCACACAAAGGCCTCCGACGCTAGACGACGTTCACCTCCGAGAGATACCTCCGCCGTCATCTGTGACGCTAGCGCGGTCCTCCCGCTAGGTGAGGCGCCTCAAAGCGCCTCCGATATCTACAAAGTCTCACAACCTCTACTCCGTTCCACAGGCTGGAGTGTACCTCCAGGGGGGATAATCCTCAGCCCAGCCTCCTGCACGCTGCCTGCGGCCTGCCTGCCTGCCCACCTGTTCCACTGCCTGCCTGCCTGTTCCTGCCTAACCTGAGCCTGTCTTGTGCCTGTTCCTGCCTAACCCGAGCCTGTCCTGTGTCCTAAACTTACCTTTACTTTTACTAATTTTAACTTTTAATTTTAATACCTTTTTTATTATAATTTAATTTGTGACCTACGTTTCCCTCCACGGAGGAAAGCGTAACGTTACAGTGCATGTCGGACTACGCACAATGAAGGGTATTTGGGATGAATTTATACATTCCAACTGCAAATGTTAGTTTGTACGCACAATATTGAGAGATTTACCATGTTATTTTAAGACTTCTTACTCAAAATTTTTGTTTCAGTAGTTTCGGAAATAAGGGGGGGGAGTTTCGGAGATTTTCGTCAATTTTCTTAAATATCTTAAAGTAATTGCATAAAATTGTAAAAAAAATAATTGAGATCCTCTAAACAAGCCCTTTCATTTGATATGTCACACGATACAATAAGCAATTTATTTTTTTTCTTTTTGGCCCCGACAAGTGACACCTGTATTCTAAATTCATTTATTTTCGTTACACCGTGTCCATATAGTCCGTGTTTGGGTCACAGAATCCAATATGTGTACCAAATTTCAACTTAATCGGTCCATTATAGCTCCTACACACTATGCCGGCGGCATGGCCGCCGGCACTGCCACCGTTCCTGCCGCCGGGCAAGCCGCAGAGCGCCCGGCTTTGCCGCACAAAGCCGCACAAAGGATCGCAAAGGTAATGAAGGCGCAAAAGCCGGGGGTACGTGCAGCGCGAAAAAAGCCGGCGGTCATGCCGCCGGCATAGTGTCAAGGAGCCATTAGATTTGGTGAAAATTGGCTGTGACAGATGGACAGACAGACACACGAGTGATCCTATAACAGTTCCATTTCTCCTTTTGAGGTACAGAACATAAGGTTGGATCATTCGGTTTCCTACAAAATGGTTGAGCTGGATGGTGCTGATCCACGCGTCATGGTCATCTCTTATCTGCCAGGGCTTATTTTTAATCTTATATTTTGAATTGTTTTGATATTTTTTGTACATTGTTCTCACATATAGAAGCAACAAGAATAATGTACCCAGGATTTTGTAATTTTCTATATTTAAAAGACTGTCGTTGGAGTTTCTTGCCCGTTCTTCTAAAAATATAAAGGTCTACGTTTTGGAATGGGCACTAGCTTCAACTTTCTGACTAACTGACAGACTATTTGACAATTCAAAAGTGCCTGTAAATGGTTTAATTGAAATAAATGCTTTGAGTTTGAGTTTCGCGTTTGAGAACCCTAAAAATGTATACTGGAAGCTTATTTCAGTAGGCAACCGTATGCCTATCATTAAATTCTGTAATCTTGCAGTTCGGTAAGCACTTTACTCGAATCTTAGTAAAGAAAATACCGAGATCTCGTTAGCTGTTCCTAATTGTGGATCTGTTCAACCTATTCGCATACGCAACAATCGGAGGCACATTACCTTATTACGGCATGTTGGTAATAGTAAAGTATGTGGTTGCATTTACCTTTCTATGGATTTTATGCGAAATCATGGAGTTAGAACAAGAAGTGCAGATAATCAATAATCGCTGACTTCTCCGATTGTTTTTTGACTTTGACAAAGCAAACAAACAAAATATTGATCCTAACTTAATAAAAATGCAGCTATAGACGGGCCTACCTTACAGTTTTGGTTTGTATGTACAACAAGGCTTATTTTGAATTTATTTTAATATTTGAACTGTTATTTGCTTTATTACGAACGCTTTTTAACGTGCACGTCTTTCTACATTGTTCTCACATGTATAATTACAATACAATACAATATGAATGATGTACGAATATTTTGTAACAATATTCTGTTTTAAAAGAGTGTCCGTGGAGTTTCTTGCCCGTTCTTCTCCATAGGAACCTACTACGCGTTGGAATGGGCAACTAGCTTCATATTTCTGACTGACCGACACCTTGACAATTCAAAAGTGCCTGTATTGGTTTATTTGAAATAAATGTTTTGAGTTTGAGTTTGAGTTCATAACCAAAAACTGACCTACGACAAGATAATGTGTAGTTCGTTGCATCCTCCTCCAAAATACATAAATCTTGACTCAACGAATGTTTGGATTGTCTACTATATTTAACAGGGCATGAGCTATTCCCATAAAATCCGATACACGAGAAGAAGAAACACACGTCTTAACGGGCTTAGAATAATTGAAAATAAAATACTGTAGTAGTATAGTCACGAGCATAAATATATTATTTTGGCAGCACAAAAACCTGAGCTGTCAGATTTTTGTGCTGCCAAAGTGATGTCAGATATTTTCGATCACAAATAAGTATCACATTCTTCTGAATTTAACTGAGTAGGTATAGCCAGATATTTATAACGCAAGACATATCCGTTAACATTGCATTGACACTACGAATAATAAAATTCGTAGCATTGACAATTATTTTTGAAGCCGATGCAGAATCGTATGTTTTGGAATCTCTTGTCTCGTCAGATAGTTTTGATGTTCCTTTGATGTCACATATTTGTGCAGCTACGTAAATGCTTTCCACAAACGATCACATATACTTATTTGCCGTTATGTCAACGAGATGAATCATGAAATCAGATATTATTGCCGAGCTATCCATAGTAATATCTTTATGCTCGTCGTTGCTGTACATGTGGCTACACATCAAGCTATACATCTCGCATTATATAGGATTTCCGTACAATGCGAGGTCAGCTTATACTGGCATTGTATAGCTTGCTGTGCAGTCTTGTGTACACACATAAAATCCGTGTACAGAGCATGACGTGACTGCATAATATAATAAAATAAAAATAAAAGCACAAGAAGTGCAAATAGGTTAGGTACTTACTTACTTTTTTTCCTGTTTTCATTTTAACATTCCGCTGCGCATATATTATCGTTTTAAAGTTTTAAATGTCAAAGCTGTTTTATCCTCAACTATTTTTGCGTTAACATGCATAAAACTAATTGGATTTGATACCCTAGGTCTTTTTTTACTGAGGGAGTCGTGACTTGGAATACGTAGTTTCATATTATTTTACTTTTTTTGTTATTATTTGTAGCAATCAAGTTTCTGTCACTTTTTGTTTATTTAGGTATAGGAGATATACCTACTGCATAGGAGGTGTCTGTTTTTGGTTCAGCATCATGATAGACTAGTGGTGTGACCGTTGGACTGCCAAGTCATAGGTCTCGAGTTCGAACCCAAGGAACGCACCTCTAACTTTTCGGGTTCATGTGCGTATTGTATAATTATCACTTGCTTCAAAACGATGAACGAAAACATCGTGAGGAAACCGGCATGCCTGAGAGATATTTCTCGACGGCATGTGAAGCGAAGTCAGAAGTCCATCTCTGACACAAGTTTAGTCACTAACCACGCGAAAAGAAGAAGAAGCATCGTGAAGCATCGAGAAATACATAATTACCTATCAACCTCTGTCTCTCATAAGATATTTTTAAAGAAAAGGTACATTTCAATCTCTGTAAATAATATCATCTGAATTTGTTCAGCTGTTACTGTATAAAAATAACTATTTGATGATGAAATGACTATGGTAAGTGATGATCAGGCCGAAGGTGGAACTGAGCTTCACCCGGAATCCTCAATCACAGAGAAACTGGCTACCTTACCTGCAACTGCCGAAACACAACAATGCTGTTAACATTGTTGTTATGACGACAGACTTAGATACGATAGTGGTAGCTAGCCAGGCGGACTTAAAACAAACCCTACCACCAACCAAACCGATCTGAAAATTTTGCCCCCACTGATAATCGAACCTGGGAGCTCTAGATCTAAGACAAGTGGTCTAACCACTAGTCCACAGACGCGATTAAAACATGTTCTTAGAACTAAATTATAATATAACAGAGTTTAGCACGAGATGATTAATTCTAAGTACTTTGATTAGTTTAACTGAGCCTTAACAAAAACCATGCATCTTAACAAAATATTACAGTAACCTACTCTAATGACTAGAATAGCATGCGCGAAGGGAGAAAGGAAAGAAAATGAGCAAGTAAGGCTAGGAAGTAATTGTTTCATTACGGTTAGTGTTCTCTAGCATTTCCAGGTGAATGCTGGACTGACATAACTGGGACACTAGGCGAAGACTATCTCGAGTTACGTGACATGTGGAGAATTGATAATTTATAATGGAGAGAGCAATAAATGGGTTCTACCAAAATCTAAAAAGGGCAGATTTTTATTTCTCCAGCATTCCATTGCCTGCTCTGTATGAGCGAGGGACAATAATACGCTGGTATTATTATTATTATATGGCTCACCCTGTATCGTGGGTTCGTCATATACACTAATGATAGACCCGGAACAAGAATCTTACGTTTTGGTACATACAAGTATATCGGTACGCCGATATATTTAATGGCCTTCAGTGGTGTGTTTGCGTGTTCTATGCTGAGCTCACGCAACGTGTCGTACGTCCAGCCAGTAATAGGACTCGCCCATCAAGGAGCGCTGTCCCAAATTAGACGAATTATTAATTTATTATACATCAATCGAAAGGTATTTTAATAAAACACGTATACTGAAAGTAAAATAATTAAATTATCTTTAAAACGGTCCAGGTATTAGAAAAATGCGCTTCATAGTTTTTACATGATTCTCAATTTTTTATTCGCGTTAGACATAACTTTGTAAATTAATTTCACTATGTTATATAAACATAATCTAAAATATTCATACATTAAGATTAAGAAAATGCTCTAATTTAAAAAAAAAAAAAAAAAAATATTAACAATACTCGTTTAGACGTGATCTTCAGTATAAAATCATTAAAAGTCGGTTATCGTCGCCTTAAACCTGCCACCAGTAGCTGAGAGACCAATCAATGTTCCACAGCTCTAAATAAAATGAACAACCTTTATTCAGCCTATAATATTCCCACTGCTGGGACCCAAACCCCCTATCTGTGAGAGAAAGTGGGCCGTAATCCACTACGTGGACCAAGTGTAGATTGGTGGATGTCACATGTCTTCGAATTTTGGTTTCTAGGACATGGGTTTCCTTACGACGTTTTAACAACCAATAAGTTTCCCTTAATTATATCAATACGAGTTGGCAAATTAGGTAGACAGCAGACACCTATACAATTAACCTGGCAAACTGCAGCTTGACCTATTGTCGTTTAACTCGTGCCAAATGAAGAATTAATTACACTTCAAGTTTAACCACAGATTAGTAGAGATGGGTGATTCCGCATACTCATTTAAATAAAAAGCAACTCTTGCTACGACACAATAAAGTGCAATTCAGGTCGCACAGCGCTAATTACCTACAGTTACATTCACCTAGAAATTGTCTCTCTTTCTATCGCGAACTCTTATATCTTCTGACAATACGACAAGTCGAGCACGCCGCGTACCTAATTGTAGGTTCACACCTCAAATGCGCAGTGTCCCATCACATAAATAAATGCATCTACTCATCAGCATAGACTTAAGGCCACAATTGTGCATCGAATAATTAAATGAAATTATCGTCAGTTCTGCAAAAGGGTCAAAGTGTTACTTTCGCAACCGATGCATCCAAGGTAGCGTTTCGCCATCAGCTAGGGCTTCATTCACCAACAGCTCGGATGCGCCCGCGCCGTGTTGAAACTTGCAAGCAAAATCGTGACTTATTACACAAATACTGCTTCTATGATGGCCATTAACAGTACACGATTTAATTATGAGTATTTGTTTCGTATTAATTATTATAATATTTTCGGCACGCAATATGTTACCGTACGGCAAGAGTTGTGTCTAACATCTTCCGTTGTGCCTCTCATCATCATCTACATCTCAATTTCACCTCGCACACACGCACGCCAATCTGATCTTACTTCACGTCATTCTTTTTTGCCTATTTTTTACCTACACTACCTCCAGCACACTAAGTCGCACACTGTTAATTAAGTTTTTGTTTGTTCTAATAAGATATTTTTCGCAGCACAGATCAGGATTTCATCTAGCGTCATATAATAATCGAACAGATTTTCCAATTATCTTCATAAATCTAATAGGTTATTTCTTGCCCGTAATTATAATAAAATAAAATAATTATCATTATCTTCGTAGCGTAGTAGGTACCTAATTAGGGTTTTATATACCTATGTATGAAAAACAAACTACTTTAAAAAAAAAACAATACTATATTAATAAGGTTAGGTACGTGGTAGGTTTAGTTTTTTAGTTTTTTGCCACCGATTTCCGAAATTAAAGTTATTTTTCCCTTCTTAGTGTTTTTTAGAAGCCGATTGTATTCTATTTTTCTTTTTAATTGTGATACTCTGCCCCACACAAATTCGACTACGACTGCCTTCTATGTAAGTAACAGTGAAAGAAAGTTATTAAAACATCATCCACATAGACTATGACGTATTATTGCAGCTAACTCAAAAACTACCCAAGTAAATTAATAAAATTTATATGTGACCACTAAGGAAGTATACAAACCTTTCAAACAATTTTTTTTATTCCAAAATCGAAGAACAAACATAAAAATAGATTACGAGGAACTGAGAATCTCCTTCTTTTTTGAAGTCGATCAAAAATACATTTCATTCGTTTAAAGATGAATAACACATAATATATATTTCTAGCTAATTGCTTATAATTTCATAGCAAGTTAATTTGACTAGACAAATATACCTACCTATCAACAAAAAAATCTTGTAATAATGGTCCCAAATTGCTTGGGTAGCCCGCCATAAAACAAGGAACAAATTAAAACAATGATGAAAAGTAATTCTTAACAGCATTGTTCCCAAGAAATCAAGCTTGAACAGTTAAAAATAATTATACCTTACTGTGTTACTATTGAAAACACCCAATTAAATCAGCTTCCGTACATTATACTGAAATGGACCTTAACAATAGGAGAGGTTTAAGTAGCTAATTTATTACCAACACTATTTTAATATTTATTAAATAGTTACGGATATATAGATACGGAACCTTTTGTTCTAGTTCAATAGATATAGTAAAGTTTCCAGTAACAGAGGCGGCTAGAAACTATAATCATCATTTGCCAAGCATTTCCCAACAATGTTGGGGTCAGTTCCAGTATAACCGGATGCAGCTGAATACCTGTATTTTACATGGAGCAACTGCCAATCTGACCTCCACAACCTAGTTGTCTTTCTTTCTTTCTTTGTCTTCTTTTTTAAAACGTTGCCCCACATTAAGAAATTCTTCTTGTATCGTGGGTGCGGTTACATACATAGCAACTCACATACACTAACACCCAGACCCGAAACAACTACTTGCAGATCATACAAATATTTTTTAACGTGCTTTCCGAGGCACGGAGGAGTCTCGGTATATAAAGGATGGTCTACCATCCACGTACTGACCTCGGTAAGCGTTGCTTAAGCTTCGATCGATCCGTGCGGCTGTTATTACTTAGCCACGAGCTTAGCAGCTAGAAACTATAGTAATGGTTTGAATAGAAGACGGGTCATGTGTAATTGAAGACGTTACTTAATCGATAATTTTATATAACAATACCAGCCTATTATTGTCGTACTGCAGGGCAAAAGCCTCTTCTCACACAGAGAAGCCACGGCCATTGATTGCCACGCTTGCTCAAGACGAGTTTGCGAGACTTATATTAACTACTAGCTTTTGCCCGCGACTTCGTCCACGTAGAAGTCGAAAATGGTTCTAATAGGTTTTTTTATTGGTTTTTTACGTTATTAATTTTTTGTTATAACATATAAATTATTATGTTAAAATGTTTGAATAATTAGTTAATATAACAATCTTGATTATAGTGTAGGGATATAAAAGTTCTCGAAGCTCGGCCTTTGATCTGGCGAAAGTTACACGGGTGTATTATCTTTTTACAACGAAATCGATATACTACACCTACCGCAGTATTTCTTTGTAAACAATATTTTTTGTTTTTCTTTCGGGTGCTAGAATCAAAAAAAAGTCAGTAAAAGTCTGACACTAAGAGCGGGAGAAGTTATTTGATCATTGCCGACCTTAAAAAAAAAAAAAGTAATTTGATGAAATTAATACAGACCTCTGTAAAGCTTACAAACCTTCCAATGCGGTACTAATATGTATAGTACCTTCGATCAATAAGTGCATTATTGATCGAAGTATAGTACGGTGACTTTCGAGACATTCCAATTTCAAAGAGTATTATTTGCATTGCAAGCACCAAGCCTTTAAGTGAGTTCAACCTTTTTTGAATAAAATCGGATTGACTTTTTAAACATGTGTCAAAATAAAATATAATTTAAATCAAAAGCACTAAGGAGTATTGATATCAACTTCGAAGCAAATCACTCCCAAAATAACTTTCTAACCCTATTTAACCCCGTTAGGGAATGAATTTCAATAAAATACGAAACAGGTCTTCCATTAATTCTGTTAAAAAATGTTTATGCAAAATTTGAAGTAGATTGGACCAAGGAATCACGTTGTCCCATACAAACTTTGCCTACCTTTTTCACCCCCTTAGGGGTAGAATTTCGAAAAATCCTTTCTTATCGGATGCCTACGTCATACAAAGAACATACCCTCCAAGTTTCAGGTCTCTACGATCAGCGGTTTAGGCTGTGCGTTGATCCGTCAGTCAGTCATTCAGGACAAAGCATTTTATATGTATAGAAAATAAGGCCAGGTTTCCTCCCGATGTTTTCCTTCACTGATGTCAGTAATATCTACGATATACTGAGAAAGTTCAAATCAATCGGGAAAGTCACATTAGTACTTGCTCGGATTTGAACCCTCGCGTATGAGAGGTGAGGTATTAACCACAGGGCCATCACGACACATCGATAATTTTATTTTTATTAATTAGTCGATATATTATAAATAAATGCCACATTTATCTACATAAACACCATAGTATCATCTTCTTTTATTATGTAACAACAAATTTTAACTCCATCCACGCAGGTACACTTATGTTTAGAAATATTAATTGACTGTACGTTCTAGGTGCACCGTAAAAACACACAGACTTGCATGCATTAATAAATCGTGGGCAACTAAAAAAAGTCATGGTCAGCATGCTTTATTATGAAATTATTCACCTAAAGTCGTTTATCACACCTAATTAATCACCTTCCCTGGTACTGGAATCCTCAGAATCCTAGTATTCCTCAATGTTTGTCTATACATGTAGTAACACTTCCTGTACATAGTTTCTGTCCTTATTTAAACCACGCTAATTAAGCGACACATGTCTTACCCCCCTCAGAGTTATTCTGCAATCATCATTTTGTAACACTAATCTTTAATTAAAATAGCAACTCTGTGTTAGTTTTTCCATGTCTGATCTTAACACAGATAAGCTTATACTCAGAAATTATTCTGAGCATAAAAAAATCGTTGAGTTAGTTAAAACTCTTAATTTTTTTTTTCTTGTTTTAGACCGACCCCTGCATGTACATTATTTCACCAGAAGTGCTAACAATTGTCTATCTTTGGCCTTGGTTTTGATAAACTTAGGTAGCTGTTCACAGATGAGTGATGATTTTTTTTTTACATAGAAACAACTGACACTGATCCCAAATTATCGCTCATAATCATAATCATTTATTTGCAATAAGTATTGGTACAGTGTTGGTCACAATCAGTAATAATTTAAATTCCTAATACAAAGTCAGACATTTGACATGCAAAACAATACAATGTGTTTAATGCTACAGTATAATATTGATGTCCAATGGCATGCTTTAAATGTTTCAATTATTTTTTTTCCGAATGATGAGAACTTTTAATATCCAACAATATAGGTTTGCAGCTGCAGTTGGAGCTGCAAATTCGTAGTAATTTAAAACCATGTACAATGTTGTAACGAAATATAGAGTTCATCCACGATCGAGCCTCATCTCTCGCTATCTTAGGTGTAAACGTGTTTCACACTAGCAACACCGCACTGATTCGTGAGGAAGCAATCTGAACCAGCACGGCCCTACATCTGCTCACGACGCGAACTCAGTAAAAACCTCGCCGAGAAATAAATTGAAAATCAATCCAATACGTTCCCATCTTGTATTGCGTCAAAGATTCACATAACTAGCAAGAAATATTTTACCAACCTCGGTATATCTTATCGATGAGGCAAGACGACTAGCAATTCAAAGTTATTGAATATTACTTATTAAAGTAATGTACAGCCAGTTCCCAATTTATGGCATTCCAATTTAGACAACATTTTAGTACTAATGCCATTTCCCATATTTACGTCTGTGGATTGTTTGTGTCAGTTAAATTGGTGACGTTTTAACAGCATTCTTTGGGTAAATGCTTATTTAAGCTCAAGTCAAGACAAATTGGACAAACATAATGCCTGAAGGCATTGCAATATGATCTAATTGATTTTATTCTAATAATACATACCTAGACGGGAGTGTAAAATCTGGTAATATTATTCGGGTCCAGTTGACTCGGGCCGAGCTGCCACTGACCCGAACATACAAGGAAAGGAATGTAACCTTAATAAAAAAGAAGCATCCAAATATATAATAAGTTACCTGAACATATAAGATCCACAAAAACACTGTGCTTATTTAAATTTAGACTTAAGTCATTACTTTTAGGAAAAGGTTATTATAGTATTAACGAGTTTATGGAAGATAAAAAGCTATAATAAAGCACAAATGTTATTTATCTATGTATAGAATGATTTTATTAATGTTACTATATATTTCAAATGTATAAATTAAATGAAATATGTTTACAAAGAGATTATACATTAGTAGTAATAATAATGAATGTTGTGATATTGATATTTAGTAGATATGCAATATAATGTTAACTTCCAAATATGTATCTAACCTAGATGTAAGTTAAATATAATAATACTTGCTGCGCCCTAACAGGGTCATGTACTCATAAGTTTTAGCCTAGCCTGTAACTGAGTGTACATTATGCAATAATAATAAATAAATAAATAAAAAAGTTCCTCAAACCTCGTCATGCTTTTGTATAGGTAGGCTAACATTATCATAGTTCCTCCTTTATATCGTTGACATACCCTACAACAGTGTAGTCTGGAAGGAGGGAAATTTTTATCTATTTCCAGCTGATATGAAATTCCAAATAAACTTTTAATCGATGTTCAGCCTAAAATTTGAATTTTAGATTCATGGTATCTACTTCATATTCATTTAAACCTCGCTATGCCATGGTGTATGTATTCAGTACATTCGCTTGTAGTAAAATCATTTTATGGTTGTCACGTGGCAAATTTAAAGTGATACGAAATTTAGGTCGCAACTTAGAGCGAGCTTCAATTCTATGACAGAAATTATCGATAAGGCCTTAGACTCACTTGAACAATCTTCTTCAAACAGATGTGTTAGTAAAACGCATCTACATGTCTTTAGCGATAATAGTGATTGATTCTCGTGTACCTAAATGGGACTTATTTACTCGTAATAATTTGGATATAAAAAGTATCTACACTACCTAATTGACAGCTTCACAAGAAACTGCACCCTGCTGATAGCGTAGCACACTTACGATCACAATCTGATTGATTTTGAAGGATATTGCTAATCCATTGCTTCATATCGCTCAAGAACGTAAATAACACAACGAATGTTGTTGAACTGTCAAAATGAAAGCCTACTGTAAGTGTGTGACAATATTACCCGGCTGTTTCGTATGATAAAATGTAGGCCCGTATTACAGAACCTCACTCAAAACTCAAGCATTACTTAAAACTAGTTTCAACCAATCAAAAGGCTCTAAACGAGTTTTAAGTAATGCTTGAGTTTTGAGTGAGATTCTGTAATACGGGCCTAAGTATTCTCGACAAAAATTTGAAGTTTGGAACTGGAATAGTTACCAACTATGTACATAGATACTTACTCGGCACCATAAATATAAGTAGATCGAAACACAAAAGTTTACCTAATAAAGTAAACTTTACTAATTACTTACGTGTGTACTTATTTACAAACCTAGTAATTAGTAAAGTTTACTTTATTATTTTATGGCTCAAAATCGGTTCGGTCCGTCAAAATCGGTTGAACGGACTGTAAAAAAGGTTTAGTTAAATGTCTAATCTTATTTCAAATGGAGTATGGGTGTGTAAATGAGTCCTTATGTCAAGTTACGTCTTACACAACATAACTGATACCAAATCTTGTAATTATCGACATTGCCACGCCCAGAATGTAAACTAATGGACCAGAATAATATAAAATAAAGTTGATGCACTTAGCTTTAATGTCACGGTCCGCGAAAATGCTATACTTTGACGAGAGCTTAGTAATTAATCAAGAACCAATTTATTTGATTTAATGACGTGTCCTTATGTATCGCTTATTAGCAATTTTATTGCTACGATATACAGTTCCACATATATATCTATCTATATACTTATTATAAATTAAAGTCGATTATCCTGTGTGTCTGTGTGACCGCGTTGTTATTCTAAACTCCGCACGGATTTTTATGCTGTCTTCACCATCTTTTAGAGAACTTATTCCGGAAGGTTTATGTACATTATACATTAAAATTTAATAAAGAAATCTCAATGTTTAGACAAGGATTAAAAACCGTGCGAAGTGGGCGGTCGGTAGTTGATGATAAATCGCTGTTGTCCGGAACTCCGCTAGCATTACTCAGGGGCGGACGCAAAGTCCTTTTAAATTACAGCTCCACAATTTCAAAAAAACATAATATGCTTGCACTGCACAAACTCAATTTTCAGTAACTTTGGACGAGAAAGTTTAAGGAGATCTGTGGTGTTACGCGAATTTATAGAATTAGAAATGAATGTACAAGTGGTGCTGAATGGAATATGTAGAAATTAGCTGTCTTGCTAATGTCACGGATTCAGAGAATACGGGACATACCGTGAAGAATGTTTTGTGTATGCATATTGAATATGTATATCTAAATGATTAGAATTAGAAGACCAAGGACGTATGGAAGAAGAAATTAATTGGAATAAAGGCAGTGATATAATATTTTCAAAGCATAGTATAGTCAGTGCGTTAACTGTCAATCATGCAGTCACGGATCCGTTATTATTATTATTGTAGGTACAGGTAGATGTTAATAGAAACTTATACAAACAACTTTGTGTATTAGTAAAGTAGTTGAGAACGGAATTATAAATAATAAATGTAGGTATTGAATGTGATTGTCAAAGGGAAAAAAATGTAAACAAAGAAGCCGATCACGAACTAGACAGACTTAATAACCCTTCACTATAGATAGGTTAAGTAGCATATAAATTACGTATTGTTAACTACTTACATACTTTATGTGTATTTATTACAAGATTAACCAAGTACCTAATAATAATTTACCACCTACTAAGAGTCATCATTCAGATAATAATATAATTAACTAATGCATGATATCTATGTAAATTAATGAATGAAGACAATAAAGTTAAAATTAAATCGGGTAAAACTTGTAACAATGTAGGTAAATCACAATTTGTTTTTTATATGATGGAAATGTAATTGCATGTACAGTATCAGAAATAAAGGCTATTTGAATTTGAAGTTGAAGAGTCAGCACAGACGCTCAAGAGCGATGCTTGAGCAGTTTGCTCCACTATCTACGCTGACAATCAAGCCTGATTGAATGTTGTGATTTAATTGCTTGTGGCATACCATAAGTTAAAGCAGCAATAACATTTGTTGCACCGTTTAAGCTTGCAAGACGATGCAAGTCATTTGTTGCTCCAATTTTAGTGTATACCACTGGCAATAAATTTTCATCGTCTAAATGGGGCTTTGGTCGCATGCGACTGATGAGTTGGGGAACTTCATATTTGTTTGTCCCTGGCTCGAGCAAAGTGTTAATTTTGCTCGTGGTTTTTGTGTTATTAATTTTTGATTTCCTATTTCATCATCATCATCACTTTGGAATTTAGAGAATAGTTTAGAATGTTCGGTATTCTTAGTAAATAATTTATTAATATATGAAACTATTGCCCGCGACTTCGTCTGCGATCCAGGATGAAAAGTAGTCTATGTCCTTCTCGAAGTCATATTCTACCCATTTGCCAAATTTCATCGATATCCTTTCAGCCGTTTGAGCGTAAAAACGTAACAAACCATCAAAAAAACAAACTCACTTACGCATTTATAATATTAGTTAGGATAACACGTAGTGTTATTCAAAGTCTTAAAACCAAACTTTATGTACCTGAGTGACACGGAAGCTCTACGGAACTAATTTTAAAATAAATAATTATAACTATTATCTTTACAGGTAGCAAAAAACATTATTCTTAATTTTAAAGTCAGTAGTAGTTGTTTTAGCTAACAGATCAATCATTATTTTAAAATTTATTGTAATCCGTATCATGTATGTTACAATAATTATTACGAATCGTGATCGATTGGTATAACTACCACTCACCATTTAGTCTACCCATAACTTTTTGTATCACAAGATACAAAAAGTTATTAATAGTTTATTAATAATGATTAGAAAAAGTCACCGAATCTATACTAATACAGGTAATAAAGCTGAAGAGTTTGTTTGTTTCAACACGCAAATATGTGGAACTACCAGAATGATGAGATTTTTTTTAACCAATTTATAGCCCAGTTTTTGAGGAAGGCATCACACTATTAATATCACGCTACGACCCTTATAGGTAATACAGGCTGGTCCGCAACTCCACGTCTAAGCGCGTATTTTGCGTACGGGTGGAACAATCGGTTATTCGATTCACCCCAGCTCCTCAAAGAAGGCCAGCAACGTCTTGGTGTTACTGACAATCTCACGTAAGGTACCATCGAAGAAGTTCACATCTAACCACCGTAAGGACTATTCTTGCTTGCAGCGCTCGGCGGCTATAGAACTGGGCCGGTTACAGATGTGGTCATCGTGTTCACGGGATTGTGTTTTGAAACTGGGTACTGCTACGACCTTAGGAGCCAAGCAAAAGAAAAAAGTCTAAAAGAACGCAAATGAAAACGAAGTGATAGCGCGGGCGGGGCAATGCGATGCGACGCGGTGGGCCGGGGCCCGAGAGAGTTTTATAAAAACGAGGGTGTTTTAATATATTGTGTATATTCTAAAATATTTACGAATAATAGTACACGAAGTCGCGGGCAGACGCTAGTCAATCAACACGACAGTTATACCTAAATAATTTGGAATACATAATAATATATTCATTTGCAACCCATTTAGTTTTATTGATAAATCCAGCATGTAATTGCAATAATAATATAACTGCTTATTGAGAGCCGTGTTAAATGGCAGTCTTAATTTATTTGTCGCATTCTGTAATTGCATAATTATATAGTTTTATGACAGCAAGCGGCACCTCTCAAAAACACAGGAAACAGAAATGTGTTTAATATTACATTATTTATTGCTCGACAAAGGATCGACAAAGCAAAAGGTCATTTATCAATAGTTTTTGTCGTATTGAGGAAAATCTCTAAAGCTATTTAGAGCCTCAGCTTTTTTCCTAAATATTGTGACGAAGAGATTTCTGACCGGTTATACGTAGATCTTTGTGTCTCAAACTACCTTTTTTGCCAATCCGTTAATAAAGTTGTTGAGTATACTTATTCAATCACCAATTAGGTCTGCCTTCGTCAATCACCTTTAACATAATAGAATCTTCGACAGCCGGTAGTTGTTTTACTCTTCTATTATCTTGTGCCCTATAAAATCTGGACTATGCAATCAATTACTTGTATTTTTTATTGCTTTTAAGTCAGGTTTCATGGGACACTGAACCTTTCACATGGTCCTTTTTTTTTGTGTGTTGTTTTGGGAAATCATCAAATGACTTCTCCCGCTCTGGGCAGAGCGACAGGGCGTGTCAGACTTTTACTGACTAAAACCCACCCGTGTTCCTTCCGTTACCTGTGTGCCGGGGCCGCGATATCCCTTTCGGACAAACCCGCAACCCCAACAGGTTTCACATGGTTCTAAGGAGCATATCACGATGACTCTTGCTCTTTCTGTTTTTTTTACTGTCGCATGACATTTGTATAATTCCTAGCTGCGTCCCGCGGTTTCACCCGCATTAGTTTCGATCCCATAAGAATATCAAGATAAAAGGTATTCTATGTCCTAACCTAGGTCATGGTCTACTTATGTGCCAAATTTCATCCAAATCCGTTCAGCCGTTTTAGCGTGAAAGCGTAACTAACAAACAAACAAACTCACTTTAGCATTTATAATATTATATTATAGTTAGGATATAAATTCCAGTCTTTGCAAATGTCCTAGCACTTGTACGACAAATCTAGCCATTGTACAGCGATGTGCATATAAAAACTCGTGTCGTTAGAAGGTCGAAGCACAATGCCGTTGTTATGTGAGTAGTCACATACTCATTAGTAGGACAACGTTGATGAAGCTGTAGAGCTTCATCAAGGTGGTCCTACTAATGAGTTAATGTCATGGCACTGTAATTATGAGTATTATCATATAACAAGTTGGTACCTGTATTTACACGCACGCCATTATTGTTCTTCTTTCTAGCAAATCTAGGAAAATTCACAGTTTCTAACAATTTGTATTGTAACTATCATCAGCCTCTAGCTCTTGTCCCTGTTATTAAGTGATTATTATTTATTTCTCGTTATCGTTTCTGTTCCTTCTTCAATGTTCTCTAATCTTTGACGTGACTGAGAGTCGGAAACGTTGAAATTTTTATAATTTCACGACTAACTATTTATACTAAGTACTAAATTAAATGAGTAACTATACAAATAAATACAAAAACGAACGAGCACTTAGGCCAACGCCTAAGTGTTCATCCGTATCGGCATCGCTGTCATCCGGAAACGTACCCAGAAGACTGGCATCATTGCCACGTTGAATGGCAATGCTAAGGCTACAACTAGACGCGGAGCAGAACAGAGTACGCAGCTGTTAGTACGTTCATGCATTACAAAATGTGCTCTGTCCTGCGCTGCGTGGACCTGCGTCACCTGCGTCACTTCATACGCTTAGCCTAATTATTGTAACGTAACGTTTTCCTCCGTGGAGGGAAACGTAGGTCACAAATTAAATTAAAATAAAAAGGTATTAAAATTAAAAGTTAAAATTAGTAAAAGTAAAGTTAAGTTTAGGACACAGGACAGGCTCGGGTTAGGCAGGAACAGGCACAAGACAGGCTCAGGTTAGGCAGGAACAGGCAGGCAGGGAGTGGAACAGGTGGGCAGGCAGGCAGGCCGCAGGCAGCGTGCAGGAGGCTGGGCTGAGGATTATCCCCCCTGGAGGTACACTCCAGCCTGTGGAACGGAGTAGAGGTTGTGAGACTTTGTAGATGGAGGCGCTTTGAGGCGCCTCACCTAGCGGGAGGACCGCGCTAGCGTCACAGGTGACGGCGGAGGTCTCTCTCGGAGAGTAACGACGTCTAGTGTCGGAGGCCTTCGTGTGCGTGTGCTCGCGGCGTTTTACGCCGCGTGGTTAAGAGTTCGTTAGAAGTGAGCACCTCCTACAGGGCTAGGCAGGAGGGCCGAGCGAATTAAACACAGTATTACACAGTACTAGAATGTTTATTGACATAATCCACTCAGTATCGATAGTTTAAATTACACAATAAAATTAGGACACTCGCGCACGCTAGTTATGCTAGTTTTAAGAGACTAATATTCGAGTAGCTAACTGTTCAACAAATAAGACTTAAGGGCATAAAAACAGTGACTCCGTCTCAAGTTAAAAATACGACTCTCCGAGGGCTCAGACAAGACTAGACTCTAAAAATATGAAGACCGTTTTTATCGTTCTGTGTCATATTTTAAACGTTTTAAAAATATATTGAAGTTAATTCTTAATTTAGATATGACCAGCACTAATAAAAACGGCTTACAGAGGAGAAATCTTAGATCTACGCTTATTGCGAAGGTTCAGTGTGTACACCCACTTTATGAGAGAAGATAGAGTGTACTTATCTATGATGTGTTCTGCCTATGGTTTAGAAAAGTAAATAACGACAGATGACAGCTTAAGATGAAAACGTCAGAATATAAATATTCTAAAGTTTTTTACAAAAGGGAAAGATTAAATACTATAAAATCGATTTGGATGATAAAACAATCAAGAGATAATTAAGAGTATGCTTTACAGAGGTAAACAGTGCTACAGAATATAAAAGTGAGTTAAATATAAGTGTCATAGAATATCAATAGGAAAATATATCAAAAGGTGGTTTGTTTAATATAATAACATAAAGAAAGAGTAACGTGTTTATACGTAAATAAACTAAAAGATGTGGTTCCAAATAATGGAATACCACATTTCCCCGACGACCCAAGAAAAATTTTCAATACGTTGAAAATTTTGAATGTTTAAATAAATCCTTGTTCTAACACACAACATCTTTCATACTTTCGTCAAACACTCTCACTCTCAAACACACATAGGGGATATGGTTCACGTTCTATGACGCATACTCCTCAAGGAATTATTTTGATAAAATTACGAAGGCTTATTTTTTTTTAATTAGGTGTCGTAACCCGCACCTGTTTGAAGACCCGTTATGAAGCTATTTACAAGGCATTGGAGGCTTTTTTAAATGAGTTGCCAAACCGCTCAAGAGTTGGGAGTTTAAGAAACCCAATTAAAGGATTTAAGAAAACCCAAGTTTAAGAAGAATCTAGGTTTAAGGGAAACCTACGTTTAAGAGAATTAAGTTTATAAAGGTATTAAGAAGAATCTAGGTTTAAGAGAAACCTAAGTTTAAGAGAATTAAGTTTAAAGGTATACACATAGGCTTGTTTAACGAGTTGTGTAGGAACCGCTCGTAAAGTTAAAGGTATACACATAGGCTTGTTTATCGAGTTGTGTAGGAACCGCTCGTAGAATTAAAAGTTAAGAGTTTACCCTTTAAGAGAGGGGATTTACTCTTTAAGATAGGAGAGTTTCCTTTAAGAGGGAAGAAGGTATACACATGGGCTTATTTAATGAGTTGTGTAGGGACCGCTCATCAAGTAGTTTAAGTGGAATAAGATGGCTGAAAAGCCGAGGTTAAAATTAAAAAAAAGGTGGGATACAAAATATGCCTAAAGGGTTAAGTAGTGAGGGTTGGTGTATATGATACAAAGAGTAAAAGGTATAATAATAATAATTGTAAAGAAGCTATAAAAAAAAAGAACTCAGGGTGCTACAGAAACGATAATTGTCTACATCTCAATCATGTTCGGCATGTTTGCCCGTCTATCTAAAAAACTTAACGAAACCGAACAACTCGAAATTTTGCTTCACAACGTAAGACCTTGCTACTCAGTCTTCATTGCTCTTAAAGATGTAAGATCAGTAGATGATTTGATATCAACCTGTCAGACATATGAACGTTTTTCTGAAAAAGACAGAGACTTTCACGAACCTCAATGGGGTGCAACAAATTCCTTTGCTAACGAATTTGCTTACAAACCCTCAACTTCGAAAATATCTCAAAACCTTAATACAATATTCACCGAAAAACCATCGAATTCTAAAAACAAGGATGATTTCTGTTTTCGGTGTCGTATTACGGGTCACACCTTAAGATCCTGTACTAAGCCTAAATATCTGATTTGTTTTAAATGTGGCTTGAAAGGGGTAAAAATTACTAATTGCCCCACGTTGGGCGCCAAACTGTAACGTAACGTTTTCCTCCGTGGAGGGAAACGTAGGTCACAAATTAAATTAAAATAAAAAGGTATTAAAATTAAAAGTTAAAATTAGTAAAAGTAAAGTTAAGTTTAGGACACAGGACAGGCTCGGGTTAGGCAGGAACAGGCACAAGACAGGCTCAGGTTAGGCAGGAACAGGCAGGCAGGGAGTGGAACAGGTGGGCAGGCAGGCAGGCCGCAGGCAGCGTGCAGGAGGCTGGGCTGAGGATTATCCCCCCTGGAGGTACACTCCAGCCTGTGGAACGGAGTAGAGGTTGTGAGACTTTGTAGATGGAGGCGCTTTGAGGCGCCTCACCTAGCGGGAGGACCGCGCTAGCGTCACAGGTGACGGCGGAGGTCTCTCTCGGAGAGTAACGACGTCTAGTGTCGGAGGCCTTCGTGTGCGTGTGCTCGCGGCGTTTTACGCCGCGTGGTTAAGAGTTCGTTAGAAGTGAGCACCTCCTACAGGGCTAGGCAGGAGGGCCGAGCGAATTAAACACAGTATTACACAGTACTAGAATGTTTAAAAGATTTGGGATCAGTATAGACCAAATACAAAGAACAGCTGGGTGGTCTCAGAACTCGGCCATCTTTGCTAGACATTATAACAGGCCGGTGATTCAAGAGCCAACTGCGTTCAGTGATGTAATATGTAACACCGTGAATAATATGACTTGATTTTGTTGATCTCATAATTTGTTACATTACTACATTGATAATGTTATACAAAAATTCTGTGATTTAATAAATACCTTACTATTTTTACAACCAGTATTTATCCTCTCATAAACAACCCTGACTGACTTCAAACATCTACTCGTTAATATGTCTCGGAGAAGGAGTAAGTATAATTATGTGATTAAACGAACTTACCTTAAGTGAAGTTCTATCATAATTATACGAAGCTCCTTCTCCGAGACAGGTCTCCCAACCCATCCCTAATGAAGCTCTCCCCTAAATAGGGTTGTTTAAAATAACTATCTTTAAACGAAATGACAGTACTTATAGTGTTACCTAATGAGAGAACAGTTTATTTTTTTTTAGCTTTGAAAAAATTGTGATTGCGCTGGTACAATCCCGTGCTAATAACCATAATCTAAAATATTCCTATATTAAATTATTAAGAAAATGCTCTTATTTAACATACTCGTATATTTTTTTCCAAAACATTAACACTATTCGTTTAGACGTGATCTTCAATATAAAATCATTAAAAGTCGATTATCGTCACCTTAATATGCAGATATGCTGTGTTGGAGGCAAAAGGATCTTAACAGGCGGCGCTCTGTAGTTTCTGCCTACCCCCATGGGAAGGCGTGAGTATACGTATTTACGTACGTTGTGTTGATGGGAAATCAACCTGGCATGAATCAACTTGACATAAATCAACCTGGCATAAATCAACGTGGTATAAATCAACCTGGCATAAAGTCAAAATCAAAGTCAAAGTCAAATCATTTATTTCAAATAGGCCCTCGTAAGGCTGCGAACAACACCCGCCAGACATGACACCCGTCTGGTCGAAAGATCCTCCCTTTTCTATAGAGGATGAGTGAACTGTACACCCTGTTCCTCATACCTCTAAAGTTATTTAATAGAACATCACACCTGTAAGTTTCAGTCGAAATTATTAATTCCACTGACTATCTCGTTGGTCTAGTCTTCGCAAACGCTATTGCTGACCATGAGGTCCTAGGTTCGATTCCCAGGTCGGGCAAAGTGTTAAGCGCTCGCCCCCTATTACATGGGACTTAAACATTACTGGCGAAATGTGGGTGTACGTACTATGGGTACACCTCTGCCCATCCCTACGGGGAAACAAGGCGTGATGTTATATTTATTATTAATTCTACACAAAGTCACGTGTTTTGCCTATGGAGTTAGGCAGACACTACAGAACGCCACCCGCCTGAAAATTCACCTATGTATATACACATTAATAAACATGTATGTATGAACACTGACGAGCAGTATAAACAAGCCACTTGCTTTAAATCTATTTTTTTTATCTGAATATCTCCTAAACCTAGTTAGCAAAATTATTTCCAAAAAAAAATTACTTCATGTAGTTAACTTAGGTTTAGGAGATATTCGATTTTTTTGCTTGTCTTTTTTATATTTCTCGTCAGTGTATTATTAATTCTGAATTATATTTGTATATATTTTAGCAAAAAGACCACCAACTTTTTGCTGAAGAACATTTTTCTCGATCGAGGCCAAAAGCATTTAGCGTGCGAAATAAGTAATAACGTTATTGCGAATTATTTACATAATTGTAGAAATAATGTAACAGTTATGATACTTGTTTTACATTTATTTTTGTATACTGCGGCTATCATTTAAGTTTACGCGAATATTTATTTAGCAATTACCTTATATTTTAAATGTCACGGCAGTTTTTCAGTTGTATAATTTCTGGTAACTTTTCATTGACTTATTGAATATTTACCTACATATTATTTTTATTTCTGCCGGTTTATCTGTAAAAATTTGAGCTGTCATTCCAACTGATGCTAGGAATTGACACTACAACATGTAAAAAAATTGTCAAATTTTTGTCAATGGGGAATTTTACCGGATTTTTATGGGGTGAGGGTGGCCATGGTTTTGCGGGTGTACAGGTACACATATGACCCTTGTTGAAAATTTTATTTTGGGGTAGTTTTGGTACCAAAAATTGTGAATTAATAGTTTTTGGTTATTGCAGCACCTATGTGTCCCTTTCGGATCAGACAACCTTTTTTTTACATATTGTACATTGACAGCTCACTTCAAGCTCACTTCACCTTAGTTGTCTCGGCGACATTTTTACAAAATAGCACTACAGGTTTTGGTAGAAGTTTCTTCTCGGTTTGAGGTGAAAAATATAAAATCGGGCAATATTTATACTGCGACCGACCTCGATTAAGGTTTATTCGAAGATATAGTCGCCGCACGTAACTTGACAACAATCGTAGATGCGCAGAATTCATCTTCGCTTGTTTTTAACCGACTTTCAAAAGGAGGAGGTTATCGAATGGATGGCTTTTTTTTTTCATTCAGGCATAACTCCGTCTTAAATACCTATTCAAAATACTTTTTTTTTTCGAAGAAATCGAGGAAACTCTTCATATAGGTATCAATATTATAGGCACAACTATTTGGGTAGTTTTTATAGTAACTCGTGTAGTTGCTCTCTCGGAAAGCACCATTTGGTGAAGTGGAACTGATGATGAAGACCACAGATGGCCAGTGGCACTGCTCAATAATAAAGTATTTAACGGGTGCGATTCTATTGCTTTAATATGGCTACCAAGGAATTTATGCTCGTCACAATGCATACGGAGAAGTAGAGCTGATGGTGAAGTACCAGGAGAACTCCTAAACGATAAACGTCCCTGCATCGGAAAAAACAATATTTTGTAAAAGGTGATGAGCAGTTGACATAAGGCTATTGATTAACTTAGATAAATTACAAACTGACCCATAAAAACACGAGAAATATTCTTTTTTCAGTAAAAAAAAAACAAAAAAAAGTGATTAAGGAGTTTCATGCTTCACCGTTTGGAAGGGGCAACTACAATCAATTCTATTTTCTTGTAAATGTTTACTTTCAAAAGTGCTTTTTCTGTGCCTAACTGAAACAAATGATAACTTTGACTTTGTCTATGTAACAGTTAGATTGATATTTTATAAATAACTTGCATTACCCGCCCCGACTTCGCACGGGTAGCACTAAACCCTACCTACCCTACCTACCATACATACCCGACCTACCCTACCTACCCTACCTACCATACCTACCTACCCTACCTACCCTACCTACCCTACCTACCCTACCTACCCTACCTACCCTACCTACCCTACCTACCCTATCTACCCTACCTACCCTACCTACCCTACCTACCCTACCTACCCTACCTACCCTAATTTTCTCACCGTTTAAACCTTCCCTGGACTATGACAAACACTTCAACAAATCGGCCCAGCCGTTCTTGAGTTATAAAATTACAACGAAAAGTGGCATTGATTTTTATAGATATAGATTTCAACTTTAGTGAAGTTTCAATTTACTGGGAAATGTTGTCAAAAGTAGTAAAACAATAACGAGGTCAAATATACATACATGCTACTCATTTTCGTAGCCAGGCTGGTTACGATATCTAAGTAGGTAGTTGGATTAACATACCTACTATTATTAGAAAAACTAAAATGAATATGTAGGTTTCTAATTTTAAGGTCAACAACTTTTAATTCTTGTTTCCTTATTAAATATAGTTTCAATCGTATAAATCAAACCCTAATCACGTAGATCTCGACAATACGATGAGTTTGCACCACGTTATTTGACGTCACTTGCGTGACGTAACGGAGGCGTGACTAAAAAACCTAGACCTTTGATTTCATGATATGCGGGATTTGATAAACCCATTGATTCATCATGCATGCCTTCTGTGATCTTGGAATACTTTGATTTAAATGTTTTACTCATACTCTGACTAAAATGTTTTACTTACTCCAAAGATATCACTACGGTGTCGAGCTGTGGAATCCGTGATCACCATCATCTTTCTGTCTTTGTCTCATGCAACTTGGGACAAAGACAGGAAGCTACAGCGCAACAGGTTTTCTTCTTTCATTCTTCCCTGTCAACCGTCACGGTATCATGCACTGTTACGTTACGTTTAGCTCGACGGAGCTGCTGAGAGAGAGGATTTCAAGCTCCTCCACTACTCTCCTGCTTCGTACTGCTTTGCTTCGTATTCGTAACTCCAGGCCGCTGCTTCTCTACGGCCTGCTGTTCCTGCTCCGCGCCCCTAACTCCAGGCCGCTGCTTCTCTACGGCCTGCTGTTCCTGCTCCGCGCCCCTAACTCCGGGTCGCTGCTTCGTTACTGCTACCAGCGCCGAGCGTCTCAAGCCACTACGCCGCTGCCGATACTATTTACTTTTTATAATCCCTTGTACCTTTATCTGTTTGTATGCTTCGTGTCTTAATTTATTTGTGATCTACGTTTAGGTCCACAGAGGTAAACGTAACGTTACAGCACTTCGAACTGAATATCTGTGGTAATTACCATAAATATAAAATGTGGTCATTTTTATATCGCGTTTGGCTACTGTCTTGTGAAAGAGGTTCGAAGTGAACTTTCAGAATAGTTGTTATACAAAGCTTTAAAATGGCGTAGGATTTATGACTTATAAATTACAGTTGCCTAACAGCAACACAATATAAACGAATAATTAAAATGATTACTGTTTTAAAAAACCTTGAAAATGATGAAATATACGGTGAATCGAAAACGGTTCAATAAACTTTTAATTCTGGATGATAAGTAGCGATATTTCAAAAGATGCGCAACTTGTGAACTTTTGTAAAAGATGAACATTTCCGATAAAACTGAGGTCACATTCCAAAACTGTTAGGTGCTTGTCGAACTATTATTCTAAAACTTAATAATAATGAGCATAATGGATATTAACATATTTAAGTAGGATATTATCTTCCAGTAGCGGATCCAGAGGGTAAGGGGGCTAAGGGGCTCAAGCCCCCAAAAGCGTCGTGAGTTCTTCCGTGACAAATCTTAAAGTGAACTTGATATTATTCTAATTAAACTTTTTAGCTAGTATTACTACCTAATGAACAATATGTCATCAATTATCCTTAACTTAATGATTAAGTATTATGTTTTCAAGTTTATTCTGCTACTCACGCTGCCCGGTTTGGCCGCCATGTATATTCACCAAGATATCTCTGGTAGTCTACAACCTAACGAAGTCATTGTGGAATTTGCGAAAAGTATCGGAGGAGGCTTGTTAAATGTTGTGTGCACTTTTAGTGTTTACTTTGCTAAAACCTACCCTCAGCGGGGTCAAACGCCTCCCAAACGACAATCCTGGATAAGCCACTGGTATCTTACATATCATTGCAGATTATTGGTTTCAAATGTTAGACGTTGCTGTTATTTCAAGAGATGGTTGATGGTTACGTGCAGTGGTAATCGAAGTGACTGAATGAAAGTGGACAAATCACTAGTGATGTCTTCCTTAAAAACATTTGGTTTATGGCAAAGTAAGTAGTGTGTAGACACAAAAGAAGATATCATGAAACAAAACATAACGTACCCACGTAGTTATGTAATACTTATAAGTTACTCATTGAAATGAAAATAAATTGAAATCCAGTCCTATTTCGACTGCGATAGCTAACAATTAACATAACAAAGGACATCCTATCATCAATCGTAACACTATTTACATTGTCCAATTTAATCTGAAGCATTAAAGTACCATGATTTAATATGCATACAACCTTCACGGCATCACATAAATGCAATTATTAAATGATTTATGTTCGGTAGCCCTGCTCACGCGCTGCGGCGCGGGCGCAGGATAACAGTCTAATTGAAGACTCGTCTGCCGTCGATCACGGCTCACGGCCAATCTGTACACGACTGATGTAGTGAAGCCCCGATGATCTAGTTATTCTTGGGTAAAATGCTGCTTTTTTTCTTTAGTAGATCTTTTTATTAAGAGCGTCCAAAATTTACCTGTTTTGATTAATTTGGCAATATTACTGTATGGCAATAAGAAATGTGGCTAACTAGCGAACTACAATATCAATCATGTATTGCAATTATAACACCGAATTCGAACATCAAATGTTGTAACGGTTTTAGTTGTACAATTTGGACACACATCTAAAACTAAATATTCGGTGTTACGATATTAATTATTACATTTCATAATCAATATTTAGTTCACTAGTTAGCCACATTTCACATTTCCATACAGATTAATTTGTCAAATTTATCAAAACAGATACATATTTGACAGCTATTTTCACGTTGCCAACTTTTAGGATAGCGCTCTTAACGCTTTCGCGGACACTGAACGAGACACAATAAAAGTTTTATTGTTATGAGGTCAAAATGGTTTTCAGTTTTTTTTACAAAACTTACCTAACGTTATAAAAATTGATATCGTGTTAGTAGTTATTACTACATATTCTGTGATATCGTCACAACTGTATACTATCAAATGTTGGTTTGGTCTGAACGATAAAAAATACTTGTGTTTCTTACGTATTTTGCAATTTGCATGTCAGTGTCAGGTTGTATGTTGATTATAATTTACAGAATTAAAATCATAAGATTCAGAGAGCAATACAAATTCTTATGTTAGAATTGGCATCAAATGTCACGATTTCATGAAATAGTCATTCAATGGGGTAATACGAACTTAGAGAGTTGTATCTATGATTTTTATGATTATAATTCTAGAAATATATAAATACATTCTGTGTAAAAGAAGCGAGAATTGTTAAATAAAACCAACAAAAAAAAGTGAAGTGAGATGTGTGGTGAGTATGGCGCTTGGTCGATGAAATTCGTCGAGTTTTTGGCTAAAAACGATTGCACAATGTTGGCTTTCTGCGTACAAAATCCATGAATTTGTCGTTCCACAAACCTGACCGTTTTTGGCAGATGTTCTCTCGCAAACGCCTCATGACGCCGAAATAAAACTCTTTGTTCACCGTTTGTCCCTCTGGAAGAAATTCGTAGTGCACTACACCGTGGTTATCAAAGAAAACTTTCCCGGTACTTTTTACACAGATAAGTAGATCACTAAACAACCTGATAAAGACCTGCAAATTGCAAAAAAAAAAAAAAGACTATCCTGATGGTTTTCAAAGTAATAGCAGCAAAGCAGCATTTTAGCCGCCTTTAAATTCGCCTCGTAAGCCTTGCTCGTGATAGGATTTTTATTGATGCACACCTGCACGTTTGGCAACCTACACGCGTATTGGAACCTACTTGACACATTTGTCTAGACAAATTCGACTTTTTAGCACCACTAATATGCAAAAGCAGTCTAAAATGTCTTATGTATTATTGAAATATACAAGATTTCGAAATAATAATCCACTGTTGCTAGTAAACGGAACGATTTTAAAGGTTGTTATTAAATACTGGTTCCAGAACAACTTTACTAATGATATCTATACCTAATTGAAGCATGGGTAGTAAAGATTTATAAAATATTAACTCATAGACCAGACAGCGCATAGATAATTTAAAGTCAACCACATATCAGTGGCACACTTCCACTACCTACTAAAATCGCCTTCACTGCTACTATATAGGTGAAGTGCGGTTGATTGTACCTAGCATGTTTTTAATTTGATAAACCTATTAACAAGACATAAATCTCTATCACAAAAATATTGATAACATTAATCATTGGTAATGTTTAATATTTCATCAAATGGAAGGTGATCTACCTTTCGTTAATATGAAATATTAGTTCCTTACGTTTAAAATTAGATCGTGGAGTTTGTTGCCGGCTCCTCTCCATAGGAAACGACCAATTGGAACCGTGCACCTAGCTTCTGACGTTTCATAAGTGCCCTTGTAGGTTTATGTGAAATAAAATATTTTGAATTTTGAATTTTTGGAGATTGTTCTGAAAACATCAACTTCTTTTTCTTTTCAAATAATATTATGTTAATATAGTAACAAATTTAAGAGACCAGTGGTGATCCCATTGATATCACTCACGAACACAGACAGGCACTGCTCTCAAAACTGTAAAGAAAAACATCTTGAAGAAACCGGCATGTCCTAGAACCAAAAACTCGAAGACATGTGACATCTACCATCCCGCACTGGGCCCCGTGGTGGATTACAGCAAATTCCCTCTCACCGAGAAAAGGCCTGTGTCGCAGCAGTCGGAACATTATAAGCTTATTATGCTTATGCCGTATGACAGAAGAAAAAAATGGACTTCTTACAAACCACTTGAAAGCGATGAGGAAGGAAGAAGTATTCAACATCAGTAGAAAAGAGCAAACAAAAGTGTCTATTGCAAAAGTCCACCCCGCACTGGGCCGCGTGGTGGATTACGGCCGCCTCTCTCTCACCGAGAAGAGGCCTGTGTCCCAGCAGGCACAGTATAGACTGATTATACTCTTATAATAACAATTTTTTTAACCGACTTCCAAAAGGAGGAGGTTATCAAGTCGATTGCTTAGTATTTTTTTTTTTAATGTATTTTCGGGCATAATTCCGTCATTTACAGACGGATTTGCAATTATTTTTTTATATCTGCGCATGAATCACACAGCCTAAAATTTTTAATTCTTCCACTGAAAAAATTCCTGACCCGGACCTGGGCTCATACCTTTATTTAATGCAACAATACCCACATTGTGTATCTATTGATAAAACTGTTTGTTAAACTTTAAATGGCAACTACTCATACATTTAAGAGATAATATCCTTATCCACATCCTATTACTGTATTTAAAAACCCCATTCATGAATAAGTCGTTAATAAATATTACAATCGTGTAAATTAATACTGAGAACACAAGTTGTTCAGTTTTTCCTTTTTTTGTATCTTTAGTTTTAATATGAGGGAAATCCATTTATGCCTATCTAGGATGTAAATATCTGATAAATGGCTAATAATAATATTTAATAATTGGTAAACATAGATTGCCTTACTCAAGCTTGGTACCCAAATATTTATTACGCAGCCACTATATGTTTCATTGCAGATGCGGGTGTTGCTTTGCTGAAACACATATTTAACGCATGGGAGAACTCGCAAAATGCTATTGGGGTTTTCTGTGATCTCTCCAAAGCCTTTGATTGCGTGCACCATGACACGCTTTTGCGTAAACTACGTCATTACGGTGTGCAAAACGAAGCTCTCAACGTTTTAAATTCGTATTTACATAATAGGTCCCAATGTGTAGATGTTGATGGTGTGAAATCTTCTGGGCTACCAGTTCAGTTAGGTGTACCTCAAGGCTCAATACTGGGTCCATTCTTGTTCTTAGTGTATATCAATGACTTACCATTCTATTTAAAGGGTATCTGTGAAGTTGTACTGTTCGCAGATGATACCTCTCTTATTTTTAAAGTAGACAGGAATAGACAAGATTTTGACGATGTAAACAGTGCACTCTCAATGGTTACGGATTGGTTTACGACAAATAACCTAGTTCTAAATACTAAGAAAACGAAATGTGTAAAGTTTGCCCTACCAAATGTTAGAAATCTAGGTCCCAACATCGTCTTAGATAAAGAGGTGCTTGAATCTGTAAACTCGGCGGTTTTTCTGGGCATAACAGTAGATGCCAAACTTCAGTGGGGCCCACATATATCGAGCCTAGCGGGAAGGCTCAGTTCAGCCGCCTACGCCGTCAGGAAAGTAAGACAATACACTGACGTCGATACAGCTCGGTTAGTCTATTTTAGTTATTTTCATAGCGTTATGTCCTACGGTCTTCTGCTGTGGGGCAAAGCTGCTGATATTCAAAATATATTTGTTCTTCAAAAACGAGCTGTTCGCGCTATTTACCAGCTTGGTGCCAGAGTTTCTCTGAGAGATTTTTTCAAAGATATTGGTATCCTCACGGTGGCATCTCAATTCATCTTCGCCAATATCTTATATATTAGGCAAAATATACACTTATACACTAAAAACAGTGATTTTCACAATGTTAACACTAGAAATAAGGACAAACTACGAGCTCCCTTTCACCGGCTTCATAAGGTTCATAACTCATTTGTTGGGCTTGGTATAACCTTTTATAACAAGCTACCCTCTTCTTTGCTAGATTTGCCTTTTAATGCGTTTAAAACGAAAGTAAAATCCAATCTTTGTTCAAAGGCATACTATTCTATCAACGACTACTTAAATGATAAGAATAGTTGGTCGCTGTGATTAACTCAAGACAATGTTTATGTTCTTTCTCCAGCTTACGTACTGACAAGTTATATGAGTTTATATAATTGTTTATTTTATTTGACTTTTTAAGTCAAGTTATTTTAATTTAACTTCAATTTATTTTTGACAATATCTACTCATCACACTGTTTTTTTATGAGTTGTATTGCAATATGTGGTTAGCTAGTGACCTCGACAATTGATCATATTATTTACTGTTATTAGTAATTAACTCTTTGTTTATTTATTTTACATCGATGGTCCTAGTTTATCATTTATAACTTCCAGTTACAACTATATGTAAGCGGGCACGCCCTTTATGCCTGGAGGCTTTTTTATTTAGATATTAATTCTGTTTACGTTTAGTTTTTTTTATTTCGGCCTGAGTATCGATGATTGATTGGTTGAGTTCTCGATGATTTTGTTTGGTATATTGGCGTGTGCTAGCTAACATATGGCTAATAATTTGAATTATGTTTTGTGTTGCGTAATGTAAATTATTTTGAATACTATTATATAGAATCTTTTTTTTTTGTTCTTCTAACTGAACAGACAGCTGTGCTGCTGGGGAGTTTGTTGCGCCACTTCTTCTTCCCAGCTAATGCACTAGGAAGTGGTGAAGGGTGGGCGTTTTGGGGGACTGTCTTATGTAATTTTGACGTTCGAAAAGTGCTGATTCTCAGCCTAGTTTGAATAAATGACTTTTGAATTTGAATTTTGAATTTGAATTTGCACATTCAAATTCAAAAAAAATAGTCGGGAGATGTCGGGCGACACTCGGTTGGAACGAAGTTCCTTTCGCTGTATATTATGCATTAATACAGAGCCATCTAGTATGGTCTTAAGTTTCAAAAGTTTTTGTTTTCTAATAGTTTCCCATCTAGTCATCATCTGCCAAGCTTTTTCTCAATTATGTTAGTCGGCTTCCAGTTTAACCGCATGCAGCTGAATACCAGTATTTTACATAGAACGACTGCCTATCTGACCTCCACAACCCAGTTACTGGGTAACATGATACCCCACGATACAACTGTCAAAAATCGACAAGTTACAGCCGGCACCAACGGCTTTACGTGATTTCCGAGGCACGGAGGGGTCTTGGTATGTAAAGATGGTCACCCATCTACGGACCAACCACGGCAAACGTAGCTCAACCTGATCAATCGATCCTTGAGTCTATTATTACTTAGCCATAAGCCCCTCTAGTATAAGTTTTAACAAAACGAAATAAAAAACTTTTACAACAGAGCCATCTAGTATAAGTTAAAACTTTTGACACTTGAAACGGACTTTCAGGCATAACGGTTTTCTGTTACGTGACGATTTTTACCAGTTTAGTCATACCACAAGCCGCGTTAAAGAACTTCGTTCCAAAAACATGGTCCGTGCTGCACTTTTCTCCTTGGTTTTGTACAGACAGATAGCTGATTAAATACCCCAGATTAATAATGCAAGAAAGAAAGAAAAGTACATTTATTTGTAACAGAAACACTTGCAAAAAAAAGGCAATTAACTCAAGTAGAACAATAAAATAAAACACAATAGATTTAAATATAATCACGAGCACAAAACAGAAATAGTTGGCAACTGCTGGCACATCATGACTGTGACAAGACTTCCACTCAGCATGAACCCACATCACAGCGCTGATTTTTAGTTGTCATGTGGTAATGAATGTAGCTTCAACGTAACCAAAGGAATTTTAAGAGCCCTCAGTTTACTCATAGCTGAGAAATAACGAAATCTATGGTAAATTTCAATCAATAAACATATTAACATATATTCAATTAACATATTAAAATTAACAACCTTCCAAAATGTAGAACAACTCCTTAGGATACGGGATTATCTTATTCCAAACAAAATTATAAACGATGACGCCTATGTTTTACTTATGCCTGATTGCGATCTTATTTCAGCTTGAACGGTACCTTAAGAGGTACGTTACGTTTTATTTATTATGTTAATTTAATAACTTGCAAAACTTGAAGTATTTGAATCAACGACGAATCCTTTTAAGAGCGTAGTAGCAATTTCAAATGGATCTTGTTTGTCAAATATGGCGTTATCTGACAGGTAAATCATCTTGCAAATAGGTAGGTACGTACCTGGTCTATCTACAAGTAATTTATGAAAATTGAGGAGGAGATTTATATGGAAGGCTGACCCACCACCCAACAGTTGACAAGAGAAAGATAACTGTTGTTATGTATGTAATCTCTCCAGTCATGAAGGATAAAGCTGGATACCTTGTCAAAATAAAATTATGAAACCAAAACCAAAAAGTTGAGAATAATTCCTGTAAAAAATCCAACCGAAGCCTTAAAGCGAACAAGTACATCAATCCCAAAGATAATCCAACAGCATTGAACAACAGAATACAACAAGTAAACAAAGTTGCTCCAATTAGTTTCGACACCTCAAAGGCCGCGTTTCCAAACAGCTACCAGTTTTAGTTGAGTTATTAACAGAACGATCAGACGCCTGCCGGACCGTCGTATGTCATAAGTCTATTATTCTCAATCGTCGGAAGCGTTGGGAAGCAGTCTTTAAAAGTCAAGGCCAACCCAGCTTATATCGGACCAATGTTAACTTGTGTTATTTAAATATCAGCACTGCAATAAGTATGTACGACGAATCTGTCTGTCCCCTTTCGAAACTTCATATCTTTTCCGTGAAGGACAGTTGTTCGTAATAGGGAAGCTTATTAGTTTGTTGGTGACTAGTCTTGTCGATAGTTTTCATATTATTAATTAGATTGGATGCCAAAAAAGAAACACTACTAAGTGGAAAATTATTTTATATACGTATATATATATATTAAGTCGGTGACTTTGGTTTTGAATTTTCGTTATTGCCACCGACTTCCGAAATTAAAGTTATTTTTCACTTTGTAGTGTTTTTTCTTTGAAGTAGGTTGTTTTTTTTTTTTTTGTAATAAGTTTTTTTTTTCACTATTTAGTTGTGGTACCTACCCGACACAAATTCGAATACCACTACCTTTTATGTAAATAACGGTGACAGGAAATTATCATCGTATCATCCACATATACTAAGTGGGATTTTTTATTATGATTGAAGCTAAACTCAAAAACTATCCCACCAAAAAAAAATTGACATAAAATTTTAAAATTCATGTTTTGCATGAAAGGGTCAAAACATGAATTTTCAAAATCGGTCCACAATTTGACGGAGAAAACGGTGGACAAACATAAAAAAAAAACATACATACGCTACGAACATAGAACCTCCTCCTTTTTGGAAGTCGGTTAAAAAGATCTGACTTCTGAGAGGACGGCTAATAGAGATGTATGGAAGAAAAAGACAAGCTGCGCCAACCCAAATAAATTGGAATACAAGCAAGAGGCAAGAGGTTAATGATGGGTTTCCATATCAAATTGCTGTTATTGTTACTGTAGGATGCTTTTACCGTTGGAGACCACTCATTGGTAGTAGGCTTCCTACGTGTCCGTGCCAATGACCAACGCAAAGTTGGAAAAGCTATAGGTAGTTTATCTACGTCATGGGATTTCTATAGTAGGTGTACAACTGGTGCCCATGCTTTTCAACATCCTAATTATCATGGCCGCCTTCAGCACTGGCATAGGATTAATATGTTAGGTTCATCCCCGCATTTCACGCTGCGATCCTTCGCCATAGCCTTTGTATTTGATGTTCGTTGCCATAGTTCTAATTGCGTAAGACATTCCTAATGATACTTGATTGTTTTTGTTTTGACATTTCACCAATATCCATTGCATTTAGCTGGTTTTCGTGAAACTGTATTTTCGAACACACGGCGCAATGGATTTTGGATTATCAAAATTAAAGCATTTTGTTATTAGGAGTGGGTTACGCAATTGGGCTGCTGAACCCAGCTTTAGCCTTTATTGACTACAAAGTATTTAACATGATTGTAGGTATTAGTGCATAGCTACTAGGTACCGGTCTAATTTATATTGCTCTGTGAAATTGCATGTTTACACATCGTGATACTAAAGTTCAAATTCAATCTAGGAACACC
Source organism: Agrochola macilenta (assembly GCA_916701695.1). Taxonomy (NCBI): domain Eukaryota; kingdom Metazoa; phylum Arthropoda; class Insecta; order Lepidoptera; family Noctuidae; genus Agrochola; species Agrochola macilenta. The sequence continues at coordinate 16,085,658 of OU753558.1, forward strand.
CAAGTAACCGCCGTCATTATTGGCGAAATAATTAGTTTCGAAATTCTGAAATATGATTTCAAAAGCGTATCTAATGTCGCATTTAAACCACTACCTACGTATTAAAGTTGGGATTATAGTTTTTAATCCTATTAGATGCAATTCATCACTGATCTACCGCGTGTGGGGAACTTTTTGAACCAATATTGTTCAGGTTAATTACTTCTAGTAATTGGTATAATTCTGTTGATGTATCAATCAAAACAAAAACCAGGTGCTATTCATATCAGATTGCCAATGAAAGTAGCTTGACATTGAGCTTGCATCCATGCTGGAAGCTCTACGCCTGTCAATCTCAATGCGACCAAATAAATTATTTATGTATAAACGCCTTATAAGATAACTTTATTTAATTTTAATCTGAAATTATATTACACCTATCCGTTTTTGATATCATTAATCTTAATGATTTGTTGGGAGTTCTTTTTATTTATAGAAGTTGTGGATCGCCTTAACAGTAGGAACTACAATTTCCGACTTGGAAATACAAATAGATGTTTATTTTTGTATGTGAACTTCACGTCGGTTAAATTTGAAGGTTTTGGTAAAAGTTATGTCTATCGTAACAGCACATTTCTACGAACGTAAAGACAATTTAAAACTCCCTAGCACGATTTAGAAAACAAAACACTAAAGCTGATTCAGACCCAACATTTATCGGCTCTAACAAATCAAACCACAGCTTAAGCCTTACCAAAATTGGAACAAAGTATCTAGCAACATCCGTTCCACAACAATGAATCATTTTCTTAAAACAAGGGCCTCTGTACCTTCGTACCTTCACCGGGAAATAATGCCTTCAGATCTAAAACGAACAATAATTTGTAGAAGTTTGATCGATCGGTATCATCGTAATTGGCTCGGTAAACTTGGGTTGTACAATAATTAGGTACTATCTGGATTATCTAAAGAACTTTATACAGTGGATGCTGCACGATACTAAGATAGTAAATCAATGCTGGCCCGGAGGCATTTTGTTGAATACAGTTGCAAAGTTAAATGGCTATGCGCAGCTTACTGTGCTATTGTTTAGCTGATGCATTCTGTTGCAGAACGAAAAGGTTGTCTTGCAGTAAGGTAATGAAAGTTGAGGATGATCAACTCCTGTTCGACTCTAGGTCATGTTCATTTGACTTGACTACCACTATACCTATGGCATTATATATATTGATATATCGGGACCAACAATGGGAAATACATTTGGTGAAGAAAATAGTTGCTGTTAGAAGTATCTCTAATTACTTGATGAGGTAGCATTTTTAGGGTTCCGTACCGGAAAGTAGAAAACGGAACCCTTATAGGATCACTTCGTTGTCCCTCTGTCTGTCTGTTAGGCTGTCAAGACTTTATTTCTTAGGAATGCGTGGAGGTATCAAGTTGAAATAAACATACATACATAGAAAATAAAATACGTAGGTCTATGGTCCTTTCGAGCACTAAAAAAATCAAGCTTCTAAGTCAACGCAATAAAAAAATACGGCTATTTATGCGACATATTTTGATACTCGCAAATAAATCAAAACCTACAAGGTCCTTCCCGTTCCCCTTCTGTTGACCAAGAATCATGAAATTTGGCAGGAAGCAAGGTCTCACAGCACATGTAAAGAAAAAAGTCCCAAAATAGTTAATTTGTAGTTTAACCAAACATTTTTTTTTTTTGCATTTCCAAACTTACATTTGCAGTTGGAGAATTGACCGTAATGTATATCGATGTATGGAAAATGATTTTCAACTACAACGTTAAGTAAATTTTTGGGATAAATTCATCCCAACTACGAAACCCTTCATTTTGCGTGGTCCTACACGCACTTGACCAGTTATTTATGTTATTAGATGGCAAATAAACCGACGGCTCACCTGATTTGATTTGATCTCCGCTGCCTATTGCATCACCATAGGCATCGCAGATGCTTTGCCACCCCAGAGGTGAAGCTAATATTTCAGTTACGTCATGTCTCGTCTCATTAGGATCGGTTAAGAGAAGATGATTTTGTCCGTATCACTTATTAAACGACTGCACCTTTTTTTTTTTTTTTGGTTGGGAAATCATCAAATGACTCCTCCCGCTCTGGGCGGAGCGAGAGGGAGTGTCAGACTTTTACTGACTAAAACCCACCCGTGTTCCTTCCGTTGCCTATGTTCTGGGGCCGCGATATCCTTTTCAGACAAACCTGCAACCCCAGCAGGAAACGACTGCACCTAAGCTGTACTTTACGAGCAAACAACATTAAAAGTTCGCCCAGTTGAAATTATCTTGGTAAAAGCGACAGTTTTACTGCAAACACAGCTTGTATTCGCAACATAGCGTCCACTACAGAGTTACCTTAAAGGAATGTCCGACAAGGAAGTGAGAGAGAGGAAGCGTCTCCAAGTTACGTATGTTTGATTAAGTTATAATGTTACCTTTGGGACACAAACGATGGATGATGGAGACAAATAACAGGTAATCAGTCCTCTGACAAGTATCAATCTGGTATTTTGAAAGTAAGCAAAATGATGATCTGAAATTAAATATCGAATCGAACATGATGTCATTTCTCGTTTAACGTTATTTCGTGTGAGTACATGGTTTTATGTTTTATTATACAATCACAGTGTAAATCATTAGCTCCACATAAAAAAAAGATAGGACATGACCAGTTCCTGGCTTTAAAAAATAAAGACCTAATTTATCATGGTTATATTGACGTAGATGACGTAGATTAAAAAGCAACTCACAACAACTCACTTTTTGTTTAAAATAAAAAAATTGTTGCATTTTTGAAAAAGTCAAACAATAAATCAGTGACCGCAGTCCACGCTCGTAATTAATCAATCCAATCAACTGTATAATTAGCCTTTTAGATGACTCCTCTTACAGAACTTTCCAGGTCATACAGTTCGTGTCTCGCAAATTCCCACGAAAAGTTCTCGATCACGCAAGCAAACATCTCGATAATTTTGCAACAAACAAATTAAAAACTATCGCAACATTCAAATACAAGGCGGTAGCGGTCCAGCGATGGAATTCAATCGAAACGCAATCGGACAATCAAGTTGCATCGATATAGATAAATTGTTATGACTAATCGATTAGGTGGCGATATTGCACTCGAACCAATGGATGTCATAGCAATACTTTTAAAAGGTCTAACTGTTCTCATACTTTTTAATGTGAGTCACAAAATAATGTGAGATAGACTGCATGGGCTATTACCGAATATAATCCGTATACCTAACAATATGATGTAATTTTTTGACCGACTCTATAAATAAGTGGAGAAGGTATACACATATTACCACAATGAGGAACGCATGTTCAAGTTATTATTTATAACCTTTCGTATGTAATCATGTAAGTGAATATGAGGTTAGGGAAAATGTTAAACTGTGATCTCTTACGTCATTTGTTCCAGCTTCAGCTTCCTATACATTTTAATTGAACTAAGTATCCATAGCAAAAGTGAAAATAACAAAAGTTAGTCTTTATTCTTCTTTCTTTTTCATGTGGCCAGTGACTAACCTGGTGTCAGAGTTTTTATGCCGCCCATGGACATCTGAGTTGGCTTCACATGCCGTCAGAAATATCTCTCAGGCATGATAATTATACTCACATGAATCTGAAAAGTCAGAGGTGCGTGCCTTGGGTTCGAACTCGAGACCTATAACTTGGCAGTCCAACAGTCACACCACTAGGCTATCACTGTTACTCTTTATTGGGCATATCTGGTCAATTAAGAAGTGATTTTAAACAATATTTGAAGCTCACATATTAGTGCCTTTCTTGACTTGAAATGGAACTCCTTTTCCGGAATGAAGTGCGCCTGATTAACTACCTTTTTACTATTTCCGGTAAAGGAACTTAGTCAGTAGGTAGCTACTAAAACAATCATAACACATTTTAGTCTTTTATGTCATAACCTACAGGGTACTTCCCGTTGACCTAAAATCATGAAATTTGGCAGGAAGCAAGGTCTCACAGCACATGTAAAGGAAAAAATCCGAAAATGGTTAATTTGTAGTTACCACACAATTGTTTTTATTTAATATTTGAAGCTCACATATTAGTGCCTTTCTTGACTTGAAATGGAACTCCTTTTGCGGAATGAAGTGCGCCTGATTAACTACCTTTTTACTATTTCCGGTAAAGGAACTTAGTCAGTAGGTAGCTACTAAAACAATCATAACACATTTTAGTCTTTTATGTCATCTACATAGACTCATGCGTATGTAGATGAGGAGCTGGGTATGCCCATGAGTATCCAGCTTGGTACTTTTATCGGCTAAAGTACCTACTTTAGCCGATAAGTACCTACTTAGGCATACACAATCCAGGGGGAGGCCGCTGCCCTCCCCTGGGTACGCACATGTATATAGGCTTTAGCATATGTAGTCTTAGGTCCGTATTACAGAACGTTCCTCAAGTTCAGTTTGATCTTCAATCAGGCGATCACTGTTTAAGTATAGAATCAGTACCTACTTGAGCATGGGTCTTATTCCAGAACGGTAATCATTAAGATCTCTGCTAGTGCTGTACACTTCTGTAAGTGACGAATTCACAATACCTAAAACTTTATGTGATTTTTGTATGTGTATAGTGAGTAAGTCGTTGAGGTGCCTTACCAATAAATAAATAATCAAACTATACTCATTACTCAGATAAATCGAGACTCAGATCCAGCCTCAAGCAGAGATGTGTACCTGTTGTATATGCTTAAGCATCGAGTTGTATGTTTTTTTATAACGTTTAATAATTCGTTTTGCTAATTTATTTAATCATAATGCTATCACTATAAAATGACAGGATGATAAAATAATTTCAGTCCATTGGAAAAATATTTTTAAGTACTTACTAAAAAATTGTATAAATGTTCTGATTATTGTATAAATATTCTGTTTTAAAAGAGTGTCCGTGGAGTTTCTTGCCCGTTCTTCTCCATAGGAACCGTGTACGCGTTGGAATGGGCAACTAGCTTCATATTTCTGACTGACTGACCTCTTGACAATTCAAAAGTACCTGTAATTGGTTTATTTGAAATAAATGCTTTGAGTTTGAGTGTTTGATTCAAAAGGATTTCAAGAATATTGTTGAAAATTAAAAAAACTGCGTGAGTGACGCTAAAGTTCAACCCTCTATTTGAATCATCGTTGAATAAATTATTGTAATGATCTACTTCTCCAAATATATCCAATTTGATAGTAATCATTCAAAAAAACATCAATATTTTACAAACTCGACAACGCAGATAGACGAATAGAACAAAAATTGACATGACAATCTATGCTCAAGCGCGGTCTCGACCACACTTGGGTGATTAAAGATCCAATCACTGCTTGGGTTCTATTCGTGAACTGAGTAACGTTTTAAAATAGAACCAAACTCATCTGAACTATGATCAATAAATCTATGCTTGAGGAACGTTCTAAAATTAAAACTTGACTCAAAACTAGTTTTAAACAGAGATCAATGCTTGAGTTTCCTTCTGTAATACGGACCTTAGAGTAGAACACACCATATTCTGCTGATATGTGTGAGACAGCAATTAGTCGCACCACCTGACTTCTTTTGAAAGAAGTCTTCATATCTCAAATCTATGCAAGTGCAAGATTTCAAAAACTTATTGTACTCTTTGTACAAAAAATTTATACAAGTTTTTCCTTGGAAAAAATAAGAGAATGAGTTGGATTTACAAGAATGCAGACAATATTTATTTATTTATTTTAACTCTTCGCACTCAAAAAGGTACAAAGGCAGACTTAATGCCTTAGGCATTCTCTACCAGTCAACCAAGGAAGAACAATACGATATTTCGATGTCATTTATCGTAGTGTAGCATTTTGTAGGTGAGCCAAAGTATGATTAAAATAATGAACAGTAATCAATTAAGTAAAATGAAACCCTTCATTAATAAAATTATTTTACAGGTAAGCAAGTATTAAAATCTATAAGTTAATACCGATCTATGGTAGGTCTAATAATTGTGATTCAAAGCCCAACAGATGTTTATCGCAATTCATTATATCGCATCATTGAGCTCAAACAGTCGTGAGTACTCGAGATGTTGATATTACACTTACTTGCACTATTATCTGGTTAGATTGTATTTATGTGCATTTTTAACCGACTTCCAAAAAGGAGGAGGTTATATGTTCGACGCGTATGTATGTTCTTTTTTTGTTTTTTTTCAAAACCTACAACACCGACTTCCGAAATAAAAAATGGATTTCTTACAACGCACTTGACAGTGATTAGGAAGGAAAAAGTATTCAACATTAGTAGACAAGGGCAAACAAAAGAGTCGATTACAAAAGTCGACCAGTTTACCTACATGAAAAAAATTGTGTATTTCGAAAACCCTGTTATCAGCTTTTGAATTTCGTAAAACCTTACTCCAACATCAAAATACTCATTTTTCCAAAAACACTGTAGAGAACCCCACATAGAAGAGGCCTGGGTCCCAGTAGTGTAGTGAGAGTGAACATTACATGTGCTGATTATTCTAATGTAGATTCTCGTAACTGTCTTGGCTTGTGTTGTGTTTTCGTAACTTAGTGTTTTCCATACTGAAATCATCAATCTGATTAATTAAGGAAACTGTTAGGCCAGCATTGATACACATAAATTTTACCAAACCACTAATTCATTTAAACTACCTACAAATCATTTTAATCACATCATTACAAATACATCACTAGAGCCCGTGATATTTTGTGATGTAATGTCTAATAGGTAGTTATACCCATTACAAAATTACTATGTTTACTATGAAATGAAATAAACATTTCATAGTAAAATTATGCGTTTACTATGAAATGTTAATTGACGTCTGTCTAGAAAATGTTAAAGACATTTCCGAGTCACTTAATAGGTAACATGCTATTTAAGATGAAAACCTTAATTATATTTAATTAATGACGAGGATGGAGGAGAGGAGAAAGGGAGGAGGCAAATACTAAGACAAGACAATGCTTGCGCAGTCCATAATTTACCCTATCATCGCTTATGGTGATATGTGCTACTATCTATCTGAATGCAGATCTCCTCGACAAACTTGACCGTCTTCTCAATAACTGCATTCGATTCGTTTTCAATCTGCGGAAATATGATCACATAAAGTAGTTGCCCAGTAATGCCCATGCGCGAGCGCAGAGAGCAAAGAGGGCTGACCACCTTGTCTTCGTTTCTTGACTCTCCCTCTTCCCCCCACTTTCAGTACATTTGCGCTAACTTCAAAGAAATCTACGTTCAGCACATAATATACTTCTTCAACATTGAATCATTAAGATTGATTGGTGGATTGATTGATTGGTTGATTTAAGTCTGTGCGGGGACCGTACATACACTCCCCGCACAGACTTCATTCACTCTTCCTTCTTCGTTCAGTCTATCAGATTTATAATATCAGTGGAATGCGCCTCCCCAGGAAATCAGGATGGCAACCAACCGATTATCCTTTAAAGTTAAAGTTCGCGAGCACATTCACAAGAACCTGGCAGTATTGTCACGACGCTAATATTTTCCTATTTTTTGTTTTATTTGTATTTTTGTGTATTTATTTGTACTTATATTTATATATAATTAGGTATTTAAATTATGTTTATAGTTTTAATAGATGCGTATATGTATATCCTTATATTTAAATAATACATATTTATGGTACAGTTTTCGTTATTGTTCCTACCACTGTTTGCAGAGAGCATCACCCAAAGGTGCCTATGGCATTTAGTCGGCCTCTTTACAGTAGGGATGATGCCTGGGGAAAAAAAATTAAATTCTAGTTAGTCCATCAGTCAGATAATAAAAAAATATTAGACACGTATTTTTTGCTTTATCATATTAATAAAAAATTACTTAGATAAAACGCATTTTAAGTTGGGGAGTAGGGGTTCGCTACGTCACTAGTACGTATAAAATCTGCATACTCGTGACGTCATGGCACATTTTACCTCAATGTATCGCCGTAATCTTTAGATTACGTAAAAAAAGAAAAAATACGTGTCCAATATTTTTTTATAATTTCAAAGACGGACTACAAAATATTTTTTGTCATCATCCCTATTGTGTCCAATGTATTAAATAAGGTATACTCAGTAGAGGGTGGAAAAAGGCTGCGAATACGGACGAATGCATTTGACATCACAGCAGAAATTATGAGCCTCCTGCGTAAACACAGTTCCAGGAAAATTTAGACTTTTCATTAATAGGTATTTAGCCTGATTAATGAGTTCCGCGTAGTAAAGCACTATTATAATGACGATGTCATAAATGAAAAATATTTCGATGGATGAACAACCATATAGAGGCAGCTGGGAAAGACTGGATGTAGAAGGCGTAGAACCTGCTTTTGTGGCGCAACTTGGGCATATGTCCAGCGGTATAGACTACGATAGGCTTAATTGAAGTACGAAACACTAAAAAACCTTAAACAGTAATGGATAGAAAAAGACTAACAATTTTGAAGTTACCTTAAAAATACTCTAGTTAATATTATAATGCACTGCACTGTATGCCTATAAAACTGAAGATGACTTTGTGATCGCATACCGGATCTAATGCTGACAGTCACGATGTGATCTTGAACACTGAGTTCTTAACATTACACGTGTTTATCTCTCTTCCTATTAGATTAAATTATTATAATGCACTATAAATTTAATTAATGGGCATATTTATTTGGATGTACCAACTAAATATGCCCATTAATTAAATTCTAGAATGCATATTAGGTCTATTTTGAATGCAAACAAGACATTCACTTTGTTGATTCAAAATAATGTTAATGATGATTTTTTATTTATTACAACAAATAATGATTGTCTTCCTCGTGTTTTCCTGATATTTTTTAACACAGTTGAGATAAAAATGTAAATAATGAAATATTTATTTGTTCACAAATAGATATTTAAATACTTTTGCTCATGCAATTAATTTATTTGGTGCGTTATATATTTATTTATACGGTAGATTCTAGAATGCGTTGGTAATAGAACTATTTTGAATGTAAAATAGGCATTTCGTCTCAAAATAGTCTGACTTTATTTAATATGAGACTAATATTTTATATAATGTAAATATTTTTAACAAAGAGCCATTTAAATATTTTACACTTGGCTGTTTTTCTTATTTATTTATTTATATATACTTTATTGTACACCACTAAAATACATAACGAAAAAACAAACAAACAAAAAAAAAAAGGACGTGAACGTGTTCTTCAAACGTAAAGGAAAATAGTTCCTCACCTCTGCGCGCTTACGTTGAATAAAGCCTACCGTAAGCGCCTGATCGTTTTAGTTTAGCATGTCGTACATATTGTATATTTGCCTACATAATGCAATAGGCGCTTTTAGTAGTCACTGAAGAAATCCCAGTGCCTGATAGTAAAAGCTTAACTATTGGTCGCGTAAGGAAAGAAGTTGTCTCATTATTGATTTTCACTAAGTACAGAACACGTGAACTTGTGGCTAAGTAATAACACGGGTCGATCTTTAAGCTATGCTTGCCGCGGTTGGTGCATAGACGGGTGAGTCTTTACATACTAAGACCCCTCCGTGCCTCAGAAAGCACGTGAAGCCGTTTGTAGATCTTTGACAGTTATTACGGGTCGTCAGAAGCCCGAAAGTCTTATAAACAGTCTTACAAGGGTATCGTGTTACCCAGTAACTGGGTTATGGAGGTCAGATAGGCAGTCGCTCCATGTAAAGTACTGATATTCAGCTGCATCCGGTTAGACTGGAAGCCAACCCCTACATAGTTGGGTAAAGGCTAGAAGATGATGACAATAGAACACGTTAAAAGACAGAAGTAAAATCTACATATATAATAAAACACAATCTTCATCCACACAATCAGCTATTTAAAAAAAGGTGTGTGTTTATTTGTACTTATTATACTTATATTAGCCTAACTTAGATAGCCTAACTATATTTATTTATTTAATTCGAACACACGTGATTCATATTTTGTTAGTAATACTTATAAAACTATGTTAGTAACACTTCTAATTAAAATAAATAAAACAAACTAAAATAAAACAGAAACAACAACCAGTTTAAAAACCTATAACTATATCCGCTTCCCGCTGCACCAGACCTGCAGCTGTGCATACGGGTCCAGTGCCCCAGGAACGGGCAATCAGGCTTATTTACTATCACTTTTAGTTTACTTTTTTTTTTATATACAAAATTACTTAGGTACAAGTAGTTAGGCTATCAATAAATGAGGATATTCATTTCCTTTCTTCCTTCTCAATACATTGTTTGATTATTACCCAACCTGTCGCTAAAGTGGTGACCCCGACGTGATAAACCATAGTCGCGGTTTGTCACGCCAAAACGGTGGACACGCAGGGAAAGTGAAATTCCGGCGATTTCTTGTTGGTACCTCGCTGCTTCTGGCATTGCTGAGCTTCGCTGATAATGGGCGTACTTGTAATACCGACAGGTATTCGGGCTTCGGGGTCACCAATTTAGCGACAGGTTGGATAGTAATCAATCTATGTATTGAGAAGGAAGAAAGGAAATGAATATCCTCATTTATTGATAGCCTAACTACTTGTACCTAAGTAATTTTGTCGTATACGTAGTTAGGCTATCAATAAATGAGGATATTCATTTCCTTTCTTCCTTCTCAATACATTGTTTGATTACTATCCAACCTGTCGCTAAAGTCCTTGAGGCGATGTACGCAGCGGGCCAACGATTTCAATACTATATACATATATATTTTTTTTTTTTTTTAATAGGTATTTCGTATACGTATATCCTGTTATAATCAAAACCCTCTGCCTCCGTCAAATAACATATAATATTATGCAATTCTAAGACTTCAGTTTCTGACTTCAAATCAGCCTTTAATATTCCCACTGCTGGGACACAGGCCTCCTCTCTACGAGAGGGCGTTGGCCGTAATCAACCACACGAACCCATTACGGGTTGGTAGATGTTACGTATTCGAAGATTTGTTTCTAGGACATGCCGGTTTCCTCGCGATGTTTTCCTTCACCGTTTTTAGAGCAGTGGTGATGAAATTATCTATTTAAACTGCCTGCCTGACACTTTAAGAAAATTTACTTTAACTAACCTAACCTAACCAACAACTCATAAGTCTCGACTGTTTCCACTGGGCAAGCACTGCTCTAGTTGTCTTAATTATTATTAGACATCGGATTATATGCATTTCCATGTTTGCATATGCAAATGCATATAACGCAATTTTTATAGCGTTATTGCATATTTTAGTACTTTTTCATTGATAGTGCTTATTAAAATTAAAATTAAATGCTGTTCTATATAAAAATAAAGAAAGTCAACGCATTTATCAACGGTACCAGCCAAACTCTGCCTGAAGAGGTTTCTGCAGAAATGGCGCCAGATTTCAAGTTCTGTCCAGTATCGTCAGTTGACGTAGTGAGGTCATTTTCAGCCTACATAACCTTCCTTTTTTTGAAGTCGGTTAAAATTTTATTAAGTGACAAACGTCCCAAGTCTGCTCTACAAAATCAAGAAAAATATTTAATTGTATATTGTCACAAGAATTACAACTTTTATTTATATAAATACGAGTATATTGTGAAAATAAACGTTAATTCTTTAAGTAAATAGTATTTTGATTGTGCATATTTTGTGCACATTTCACCCTGTTTTTGTGCATATTTTGGCATTTTAATAGTGCATAATTATAATCTGATGTCTAATTATTATTATTCAAATAAAACGAAATCGAGATAAATAAGAGTCATGACTGTATGTAATTTTATTTACATTACTTTTCTCATACATACATACATACATAAGTAGGCAATATATTTACAGACTTATATAGCTTATTGTAATAATATAATATTTTTACACAATTTATTTAATTCACTATTGTATTTTGCCATCAATGACGAATTCATAATTAACCATTACAATATGCTCAACAAAAACTTAGATTCAAACCTGGACATATTAAAAAAAAATACTTTTAGATTATAAGCAGCTTCTGTCCAATATTTTTATTCCTTAAATGAGTACATCTATAATTTGTGTATACATTAGCAGTAACACTATTTTAAAACAATTGTTGAATGTATATTATGCTGTTGGTGTTCTTTAATAAATAAATAAATATCACTTCCATAAATAAATAACGGAAATTGTTCAATTTAAAACAGTGATTATATTAAATTATATCTGTATTGTGAATTTGTGATCATATCATTTTTGAATAACCTAGCGAACGCTTTTATCATGGAGGACAGTGCAATATAATTCCAAAAAAAAAAGGTTTGTTATTTCATTTTATTTCATTTCATTGTAATACTTATATGGTGGGACATTGAATTATATATTTATATTATTTATTAAATCGTCAATTAATGATATCTTTCTATGCCCTCGACGAAATGGAAGGATTAATAGAATTTGTGTAAGATTTCACGTTGAAAAGGCTTTTCGAGCAATATACTGCAATAGTTCTTCTTGATGAATTAACAGTTAGTTATTTTAATGCACTATCCTCAACAATATGATATCTACTAATACTGGCCATTTACTAACCTAAGTTCACCAGTAAGTCTGTGGCACTATACTTAAATCTATTATTATACCTAAATAAGTAGCGTCAGTGCTCTAAATTATAAAATTATTTGGCTGGTAAGGTGGTTCAAATTCAAATCCACCGTAGTCAAACTGGGGATCACCTTGGGAGAAATCTGAAACAGAAATAAATAATGGTTTGTATGAACATAATATTTGATATACAGCTTAAGAGTGATGCTAATTATCTTCACTGGTTCACAAAGCAATAGAAATAGCGACATACTTTCCCCAGGATATACAGGGTGGCGAACTCGAATGTATATAACTTTTTTTGGCCACCATATTGATATGGCGGCAAAAGTATATCTATATATATCTACTATTTAGAATATGGCAAATTCGTTATACACCATTTATAAGACCATAACTACCGCGAAAATTTTCGCTAACTTTATTAAAAACGAAAATTTGGTGAAAATTTGGCGAAAATTTGGTGAAAACACGATGAAAAGCGATCGCATTTTAAATCAGCACAACGTTGGAGATTTGGTGGATATTATTTTTCATAATTTGCTAAGCCTGTTTAATATAATTATGGGAAAATATCTGGTAATTTTCGTGTATAATTAAAAAAACTTAATTTGTTTTAATTGACTTTGACAAAAAGAGATAAAATGAACCTAAAAGTAATCCTGTATCCCAAGAACAGCATATAAAGGAAAGACTCCAAATGCATTATCTAACATCAGGCAGAAGGAATCTGACAAACGACCCGGTCCTTTCCAGACGAAAGTTATACCAAAAATATGTTAAAGTGAAACCAGACAACTTCACCATTATAATAAACCATCAAATGAAGCCCGAACGTAGATGTTACAGGTATTACGTATTATTAACCGACATCCTTTTACGACGACTTTTTATGTATGTCCGCCGATTTCTCCGTCAATTGTGGACCGATTTTGAAAATTCTTTCTTGTATGAAAGGGTATGCTCCCGGATTGGTCCCTTAAATTTTTTATTAACTTTGCTTGGATAGTTTTTGAGTAAGCTTCAATAATACGTATTTTTCCCACTTTTTATATGTGGATGATAACTTCCTGTGACTGTTATTTACATAGCAGGTACTGGTATTCGAATTTTTGTGGGGTAGGTACCACAACTAAAAAGTGAAAAATAAAAACTTTTGACAAAAAAAAACAACCGACTTCTGAAAAAAACACTACAAAGTGAAAAATAACTTTAATTTCGGAAGTCGGTGGCAAAAAACGAAAATTCAAAACCAAAGACACCGACTTCCGAAATTAAAGTTATTTTTCACTTTGTAGTGTTTTTTTCGGAAGTCGGTTGTTTTTTTTTAGTAAAAAGTTTTTATATTACATATATATTCCTAAGCAACTTGGTAACCGTACTATACAATCTGTGCCCCTGTTATGCCCAGCCCATGATCAACACAGGCCCTTTTGTGTCAGCTCAATTCAAACACTGTAGATTATATAACACTGTAGACAACATTGAAGATCTAGACTTACGTTTACAGTTTTTACTAGATTGACGCAATTCTTATACCTACAGAAACCGGGCACGAACAAAACATATTTTTTATGTGATACCAGACAATAGTCTCCCGCACAATGCGATTAGTAATCGTAGACTGGCACTAATTAGACATAATGGCGTTGTGTGCGTTTGCACGTATCCGGTACTTACAGCAACACTGATATTTTTTATTCGATATGTTAATAGTATGGTTATGTCACTGATAAACGTAAAGAATAAAAACAACCGACTTCCGAAAAAAAGCACTACAAATTGAAAAATAACTTTAATTTCGGAAGTCGGTGGCTTTGGTTTTGAATTTTCGTTTTTTGCCACCGACTTCCGAAATTAAAGTTATTTTTCACTTTGTAGTGTTTTTTTTTCGGAAGTCGGTTGTTTTTTTTTTTTGTAAAAAGTTTTTATTTTTCATTTTTTTGTTGTGGTACCTGCCCCACACAAATTCGAATACTAGTACCTGCTGTATAAATAACAGTCACAGGAAGTTATCATCATAATATTATCCAATACTAAGTGGGAAAAATACGTATTATTGAAGCTTACTCAAAAACTATCCAAGCAAAGTTAATAAAATGTATATGGGACTAATTCGGGAGCTTCAGAGAAAAATGCATTTTTAAAATCGGTCCTCAATAGACGGAGAAATCAGCGTGTATCCGCCGATTTCTCTGTCTATTATATTATCGGTTTACCAACATTGAACTTTCAAACACGCTGATATAATATTTCCCGACTTCCCGTAAACAAACATGGTATGGTATAAAAAACGATAGTATATCTAGAACTCCAAAAATAACTATGGCATTATCCAAGCATACTTACAGAATGGTTCAGCCGACGGGTAAATCGGCTGGGGGTAATATTCAGGCACTTCCACAGGCACAGGAATTTGTTTGGGGTAGTAAACCGGCTGTCTTTGCTGGGGACGCGGCGCCGGCGCAGCATGCAAGTTCGGCCCAGTCTTGGACACTACTGCGTTGAAGCCGTGAATAGAATCCGCTGTGTAGTCCACGGTACGGATGGAACCATCTGGTTCTACGAGAGAGTATTGTCCTAGAAAAAAGAATAAAAGTATATTTTTTTTTATTTCTCTGTAGTCCACTGAAAGAATGTTTCCATTGGATGAATTTAGAATTTAGTGAATCTGTGTCCTTCGAACGAAGAATATCTAGTGTGACGAAAAGGAAAAAAAAATCAGTGGTTGGCCAGTAATCGCCCCCTTCTTCATATTGAGTCAGAAATTTTTCTTCTAATCTTAAAAGCTAAGATAATCATCTGCATTATATAAATGGATACCATGCTAAAGTGAAAACTCGCTAATCACAGGGTAAGATACAAGAAAAGTGGCTTGCTAATAACAAAGCACACATTAACAGTGTTGCTAATTAAAAACATCACTCTAAAGGCCAGCGTACACTGGCGGACGGCGGGGGACGGCATGGAGAAGGATTTGCCAGCGCATGATCATTTGCGATGCCGCCAGCGGCCGCCGGCGCAGTGCTGGATGCTGCGGCATGCCGGCAGCATCCCATGGGATCCCGCGTCATGCCACGGGGGAAATGCGGACTGTACCGCTATCACATCGTATGCAAGCGGACTCCAGCGCATACCGTCGCATGCCTTCGCATCCCACCGCCGCGCCGTAACCTGCCGTTACTAAACGCTGCATGGTGTCACTTTCAGCCGCATGTCGTCACATCCCACCGCGGTATCCTCCAGCGCGCTCTTCGATAACGCAGAGAGAAATCCCCTTCGATGCTCCATGGTCGGTCTCTGAACGTTGAAATCTATATCTTGTTACCATAAGGTACGTACAAATTTACGTTGGTAAATTTAAAATTAGGGATCCTGCGCCGTCCGCCGATGTACGCTGGCCTTAAGTGTCACCAAAGAGCCATTCTCATGTCAGTAATCACAACATCTCATTATAGTATTTAACGAAAGCGTAAGCTATACGACAATTACACCAATTATAGTATAATACATTGACTTATATCAACCACAGGACAGCGACCTCAGACAAAGATGCGAATTTGGAAATCGCTTGAGAAACGACAGTTTTTAACCCGTTTTTACATACTTCACATGCGTTTGTATGTGCCAACGTATCGTTAATAGCGGCATAGATTTGAGAACAATGCATCATGAAGATAATAATGTCTATCAGCTGTTATTTGTGGGTGCATTGTATGGACACAGAATAGATTTGTACAGAAGGTCGGCTACGTACAACGAGGGCAACACGCACGCACAGCGACACGTGACTGCACGTACAGCGAGTCTCGACAGGTATTCGATTGATATGGTTGGTTATTGGTTCGTTGATGATTATTGGTTGATGTTGACAATAAAGCTACTTAATAAATACGTAACGTACTACGTTAATTCTCTGACAGAAAAAGCACAACCTAAACTGCTGGGTCTAGATGCATCAAATTTTGCACAAGAGTTCCTTTTGTTTTTTTGGCAAGGTGTCATTGGGTTTATCCATCAGGAATTTCTCAGTTGCAGCCCGGAGTCTGGATTTGTGCCCGGTTGACGGCAATAGGCTCGCCCCCTATAACATGAGACTTAAACATAACTGGCGAAATGTGGGTGTACTAAAGGTTCACCTCTGCCTAACCCTTTCAGTAATACAGGCGTGATGTTATGTTATGTTAGTTCCTTTTATTAGAAAGGAGCACTAAGGAAGGATTTTTGAAAATTCATCCTTCAATTCGTTGTACAGGGCTGACCTTCTGAACTATTCTGTGGTATGGACATGACCAATGTACCACGGTCTCGGTACAGTACCAAAAAGTATTTCGCACAATGGATAATAATAGTGATAATGTATCATGAATATTAATATCTATTTGCAATGTTATTGATAACGGTCACAATGATTTAGTGTATGTCTTCCGGTTTGATACTATGATTGTGATATAGCATTGTTTATTTTTATTAGTGATCAATTAATGCATGTTTGGAAACACACCGCAAGGTTAAATGGGAATAGGCTCATTACTATTTTAACGCCCTATGTTCATGACATATTGGACAGTTACTACTACCAATAGTCATGAAGAAGGAAGCAATTGGAGAGCTTACTTCTTGTGGTCAAGCGTCTCATTGCATTCTGTATTTACTTACTTTTATGCTGAGGGAAATCTATACATATTAATTACCTTATAGGAGTTAAGAATAAGGTTGCGGTTGACCACTGTCCTACCTGAGTCTAAAATAACGCTAAAGAACTTTACATACACGTCGTCGTAGTGATGGTAAACGACCTATGAATAATTTCATCTCTTGCGGCTAAAATTATCAAAACGTTATTTTATAATTATTTTTGATTTTAAAATTGCTTTCCAGTTAATTATGGATCTTACTTACTAGAAGAATTACTAGGATATAGAAACTTCTTACCTTTAACTACATCTCCATCTCTGGTCTCATGTTGTGACTTCACATCGCCCGTTGTGTGATCTGCTACTCCATAGTTGAAGGCGTATTTCGGCGTATCCTAAAAAATAACATCCTCAAAATGTATTCATTACTCTATCGATTATGACAACATTCTCCCCGAAGTCCGACTTCAATATATTGTACCTATAGTGTCTTCAAAAATATTATTATGACCACAAAAGCAAAATTAAATAAACGCCTGAGTTAAGTAAATAAATCCACTTTTGTATATACTGTTTAGTATCCAAAAAAGGACCAAACATTTTTTTTTTACTCCTGGCTTGCTAAACAAATCTTAGAAAAATAAATCTTACATAATATTCATATCCAGGCGTCCGGTACACCTGTTCCGGGGGCAATGCAATTCTCGGCGCCGCCAGCGTCACTCCAAAACATACAGCCAAAACGAAGCACAGACAACGACACATAATGCAAAACACTTAGCACACACTGGGAATACAACCGTCTTGATCAGCGCCTACTCCTTGAATACCACAATGGTGGGTTCACAGGCATTTATATGTGGCCTTATTTGATGCTAGCCTTGGTTCGTCTATCTACCGAAAGCCTTCCGAAAATGAAGTTTCCTTTAGCGTTTCGTCGCAGCTAATTGAGAAAATTTTCGCACGCCACAATAGGTCGCATGTAGATTAGATTGCTTAACTGATCCAGATGATGGCTTATTAGGTTTTGTTTGTATAAGTAATACGTTTATCGGGTTAACGTAGGTGGCGATGATTTTATTGCAAATCTTAATAAAAGTATAATCAGCCTATAATGTTATAAGGGACCGGGCCATAAACCACCACGCGGGCACAGTGCAGGTTAGTACATGTCACATGTCTTTGAATATTTGGTTCTAAGACATGCTGGTTTCCTCACGATGTTTTCCTTCACCGTTTTGAGAGCAGTAGTGATGAAATAATTAATACAAAGTAAAGCGTCTACCTTGCGCGAGTGTCGTGATGGCCCAGTGGTTAAGGCCTCGCCTCTCATGCACGAGGTTGTGGGTTCAAATCCGGGCAAGTACCAATGTGATTTTTTCAATTCATATGTACTTTCTGAGTTTATCTTGGACATTATTGACATCGGTGAAGGAAAAACATCGTGAGGAAACCTGGACTTATAATTAATATAAGTCTGAAATCACCAACCCGTCTTGAGCAAGCGTGGTGATCAATGCTCGTGCCTTCTCTGTATGAGAAGAGGCCTTTGCCCTGCAGTGGGACAGTAACAGGCTGATATTATAAAGCGTCTACCTGGGTTCGAACTTACGACCTACAACTCGTAAGTGGCCGATGTTTACATTGGGCCACCGCGAATCTTATTCATGATAATTAATGCTTTAAATTAGGGCGAAAGATGTAGAACCAAAAACATTTATAACATGAAATAAATTTTGTATGCATCAAAAACTGAAATGATCTTTATTGCATTTAAAAAAAGTAGGTAATGACAATAGCGGCCACTTTAACATGTGATTTACTTGGGAACACAATTGAAATGTGGGAATACCAAAAATCCACTGCATACCCTTTCGGGAAATAAAGTGTAATGCTATCTATGATATGTTTAAAAAAGTTTACTTACACTACGTACTATATATTTCTAGACACCAAGTTACAAAAAGCTACAACTTAATCATTTTCTGGTTTTATATTCAATGAACTTCCATGAATGCAACTTCACTTGTGCAAGCCAAGATGAATATTATGCAGCTACACGTAAAATTTTCATGCAATGCAATGCTTGCATGAATGCATTGAGTAATATTAGTGTTGTCATGCACTTTGTCAATATTTCTGCCTCTACTAGAGGCCCAGAAAAGTTATTCGACACTACATAGCACAGGCTAAACTTATTATAATGACCAATGGGCTCAAATCCACACTCCATTACAACTTCCGTATGCAACAATCCCAAAAACAGGACACGACTCGGGAATCAAATCCAGTAGGTACCTCATACTCAGCAGTCGAGTTGCGACCGCAGATCAACAAAGTAGTAAATTCTAAGTTCCAAACTAAATTCAAATCCGTCCTACTTAAACTTAAACCTTAATACTAATCTTGTCCCTGAATTAAGTAGATACTTACAAGACAAAACCAAAATTGTAGACGCTCTAAATAAGGCAACAAAATTAACATGAAGTTTAAACAACCTGCAAGGCTATGCGACAATAGCTACGAATAAATATATTCTTCAGTCTTCCTATGAAGATAAGCGGAAGGGAACCGATATATCTGGAATAATCTGGATCCTACTACCTCATTTAATTCTGAAAAAAACCACGCACAATGAAGGGTTCCTTAGATGGGATGAATTTGTAGCAAGAACAAACTTAACATTGTAGTTAAAAAACATGTTCTCCCATACATTTCTTATTGGAGAACATGTTTTTGCAACCGCAAATTTAAGTTGGTCGATTATTACTCGGTAACTTGTAAAGCCTACTTAGCTGTGATAGTTTTTCTTTTAATTTCGTTATATATACTACTGCCGTGAATTTTTTCACATATCCAAAACTAACCATTTAGCTGGCAGGGGGGGGACACTTGACTCTAACAAATATTTGCACTTTAAAGCTTAATATTTCGCGAACGGATCCCTGAATCCAAAAATGGTTTTCAAAAACTCGCAATATTTTCGATCGACTTTTCCAACGACACCCCACACTAGGGGAGATATGAGAAAGAAAAACATTCCCACTTTACCTAAATAGTAAGTAACCTTAAAAAAAAACTTGATTTTATTTTACCACTTTGTCGGCGTGATAAATATACCCACGCCAAATTACAGCTTTACCCAAATCAGATCCCACCAGTTACCGTCCCATCAGTCTGCTCAAAGTACTCGGAAAACTCTATGAGAAGCTTATTTATAAGCGACTCAGAGACTACGCCGAGACTAAGGGCTTAATCCCCAACGAACAGTTCGGCTTTCGAACCCAGCACTCTAGCGTGCATCAGGTCCACCGTATCATAGAACATATAAGCAACGGCATCCACCGCGGCTTATTGACAGGCGCTATCTTCTTTGATATAGCGAAAGCGTTCGACAAAGTCTGGCACAACGGCTTATTATATAAGCTTTACAAACTCGGTGTGCCGGATCGTCTCATGCTCATCTTACGAGACTACTTGTCGAATCGTACCTTTCGCTATCGCATAGACGGAGCCCTATCCACCCCTCGTCAGATCCGAGCAGGAGTCCCTCAGGGCTCTGTACTCTCTCCCCTATTGTTCACGCTATTTACCAGCGATATCCCCAAAAGTAAAACGACTCAGTTGGCTCTGTTCGCAGACGACACTGCCATCTACTGTAAAGGCATAGGTTCCGCTTCGATGCTCCGTAACCTCCAGCAGGCGGTCAATAACCTTGGCGCCTGGTTTAGGAAGTGGAGAATCGAGGTCAATCCCGACAAAAGCCAAGCGGTCCTCTTCTCGAAACCGCGGCTAAATCCCTCTTTCCCCCGATCAGTCACCATGTTTGGCAAGCCGATCCCTTGGGCTAAGCGAGCCAAATATCTAGGTGTGATCTTAGACAGGCATCTCACGTTTTCAGAGCACATAAAGGCGGTTCACTCGCGAGCCTCTTTCGCTCTCAGTAGACTCCATTTCATATTAAATGCACGTAGCAAAATGTCACTCAGGTGCAAATTGCGAACTTACACCACGTGCATTCGCCCAATCATGACCTATGCGGGTATCGTCTTTGCACATACCAAACCCCGATTCATCCATAGGTTGCAAACCCTACAGAACCGATTCCTCCGTAGAGCCACGGGATCCCCCATGTATGTTAGAAATGAGATCCTCCATCTCGATCTTAAAATACCTACCATCCACCAGTTTCTCAAACGCATGTCCAAGCGTTACTTCGATTCAGCCGTCAAACATCGCAACCCTCTGGTTGTCGAGGCAGCTAGTTACATTCCCTCTAGAATCAGTCACTTTCGCCGCCCAAGGCATATCCTCTCCGACCCAGATGACCCCATCACCCTCCTACAGGAAAGTAATAGGGCCACGAGTACAGTGCTCAAATACAACCGACACCCGTGTTACCGACCTCGCCGTAGAGGTCCCCCGCGATCGCGACCCTCCCGAGTAAACGATACTCCCCCCCGACCCTTGCTCGTCGACGAAGCGCCAGCACGCGTTGCCGCTGAGCCTGTAGCTTTAAATTCAATAATCTCAATATAAATAATATCAATAATCATGAAACCACCATTTTGATCCAGCCTGTCCCTCTTGCTGTCCTCCCCTCAGCGAATGCCCTAAGCCGAGGTTCGCACCCACAGGGGGTGGCCCTTAGCGAGCATTCGCCTAGTTTTAATTAGAATAGTATGCCCTGGCTGGAGGCTTTGAGTGTAGTAGCTTAAGGCAGCCACAGGAAAGCCCGGTTAAGCAGTCACTACCTTAGTGGTAATCTGCGAGATGCCCTAGTTAGGAAAAAAATAAAATAAAATTACAGCTTTCTTCTTCTAGTACTCACCGTCTCTGATCTAAGCCGCGGACAGACAGACAGACGGACATGGCGAAACAATAAGGGTTCCTTGTTTACTACGGAACCCTAAAAACCAAAAACATTCAAGAACTGAATGACGCTCGCACAGACCTACCAGGACAGCATGGCAGAAACTAGAAGTGGCCTACTTACCGGTGGGTGAAACAAGGCTATAAAGACTTGGATGAGACTCACATACCAGGGAATCATGACACAAAAAGTATAGGAGACTCAGCTGTCGCTGGAAAAAGCCTGTCAATAATGCTGATGATGATACCGCAAAACTTTTTTTTCTATGTTCGAGTTTATGTTTTTTTTTTTGTATATTCATCGATGTTTTCTTCAATTGTGAAACGATTTTGAAAATTATTTTTTGATTTGGTAGAAGCAGCTTGCGCTGTGGTCACATAATTTTTTTAGTAGGTTTTCTTGAGTAGTTTTTGAGTTAGCTTCAATAATACGTATATTTCCCAGTTTGTATATGTGGATGATGTTCTAATAAGTTCCTGTCACTGTTATTTACATATCAGGTAGTGGTATTAGAATTTGAGTGAAAAATAAAAACATTTTAAGTACGGTTTCTTTGGTTTTGAATTTCCTTTGTTTGCTACCGACTTCCGAAATTAAAGTTATTTTTCACTTTGTAGTGTTTTTTTTTTGTAGTCGGTTGTTTTTATTTTTGTAAAAAGTTTTTGGAACTTGAATTTTTCACGAGGGCAGAATTATGGGCTAGCTCTTTACTAAACTCTCAAGTTTGTATCTCAGTATCCATTCTGATTAGTGTGGGAACTGCGACTGTGTCATAACATTCAATACCGGTTATAGGCGTGTGCACATGCAGTAGATAAGAACCTGTGTACACGCACCTTACAATACAGGCCTGTAACTAAATCTTGGTTATTGATCTCGTGTGAAACTGTTTGATGATCTATGTCCTCTGAATTTTATCTGTATAAACTAATTACTTAATTCTATGATAGGTTTTATATAGAGATCGGATATTCGGATGCATAATTGCCTAAAGTTGATTTTTTCCTAAGAAATTATGGGAGTGGCTCCCAGAATTAAATTAAATCCGGGAATGCACAACTAATCGAATACATGTTATGGAAACGACTTATCAGCCCTCTTATGAATGTTACTTGTGCGGTGTTAACATAAAAATTTATATACCTACCGTTATGCAAATGGCCGCCACGCCATCGAGACGCAAACAAATCGCAATTCCCATGGTGCATCTAGGAAACTATGGTGTATCAATGTAGACATATATTAAGGATTATTTGTGTATTATCGAAATTATTATAATTACTCAAACAACAAAAAGAAAACACACCACACTATACACCACAGAATACTTTATTTATCACACTGAAACTGCACACATTTATAGTACTTAATTACTTAGGTACTTAATTGTTTTATTCTCATTGTATTATGGTCTTAGTTTATGTATTATTATTATTTCTTAAATTTATGATATGCTCAAATACAGATATATATTTTTATTACTTTTGTATAATCTCACTTACACTTATTTCAGTGAAAATTAATACTAACCCGATTTAATAGGTCGCGTAGGGGGACGTCAATATGTCATTCCATAGGTAATTGCTGAAAACCAGCGCTGTTGACATTGGGTTCATCCGAATTTCACAGCAATTCGCTGAGCAATGACCTGTTCTTGCACAGATGCGACGCACAGCAATATTTTTCTTATTATTTGTTACAAAAGTAGATATCTCTGTCAGCATTTTATGTTGTCTTTTGCAAATGTCACAAGAGTGCTAAGAACTTAGAGTAATAACTAACATAGAGGGAGCGTGAAATTTCAGTATAGTTATACTGTTTATACTTATGACAAATTAAGTGTGAAAAACAAGGACAGATATATAGTTACAAGGGTTGCTTATGACAAGGCTGTCCACTTTTTTTGTCTCGGTAGTGATGTGCCGTATTTTGCAGAGGTATCGATATTAATTTATTTTAGACAGGAAATTTACTTATTGAATTGAATGTACGTTAGTGTCATGTCATACATTCCATGGATGATAAAATCAAAGAATACACTGTTTGTTTAAAAACGCTCTGGTTCCAACAGGCTTTTATATGTTAATCCTATTCTTCTTCTTGTCGTGTGAACTGCAAGATCTACGAGTATCAACCAGACACTGATGTCAGTTTTTGTACCGCTTTCCAAGCTCCAATGTTAGTAACGACCATTAGTTCGCAGCTTATCGTTCCTTCCGAAGCATGAAACTATCTTACTTTTCTTTTTACCGATTTCTAAAAAAAGGTTATCAATTCGATATGTATGTATCTAATATTGTTGGAATTGCACAATATGCATAATACTCTATGTGGGCTTCTAAACACGTGTGCCAAATTTCATAAGTGTATCTATGTATGTTTGTCCATGAATTTCTCAGAAACTCGTAATCGGATCGTAGTCATTCTTTTTTATTGGATTCTTATCTTTCAACTTAGGAAACGGTACAAGTTTCATCAAAATCGGTTCAGCAGTTGTCAAGATATGGAACATATAACCGAACTCCTTAACAACGACAGTACAATGTGTAAATTGTGTTCGTATGGGTATTTTGTCAATCTTTTAGATACCTTATATAGAACTTACTAATTTTTTAGTGATAGGTGTACCAAAACTAAAAAGAGAAATATAATAAATTTTGCACGAAAAATTCCACACTAACAAGCAAAAATAACTTTCGTTTTGGAATTCCGTGTCACAAAACGACAAAAAAATAAGAGGTAAAGATAACGACTTTCGAAACGAAAGATATTTTTGCTTTGGAAGTCGGTTAATTTTTTGTGGAAAAGTTTTTTTTCCTAAAATGTATGTAATGGAATAGAAACAATCGGATCAAAACGGATTTTTTTATTTAATATTTGGGGATAAACAATAAAATAAAGAGAAGAGAAGAAAGCAGTTTAAATTATTCGATTTTCAATCGAATAAGTTTAATTATTCGATTGAAAATCGAATAATTTAAACTGCTTTCTTCTCAACTCAAACTCAAAGCATTTATTTCAATTAAACCATTTACGGGCACTTTTGAATTGTCAAGGGAATCGGTCAGTCAGAAATATGAAGCTAATTGTCCATTCCAAAGCGTAATAGGTACCTATTGAGAAGAACGGGCAAGAAACTCCACGGACACTCTTTTATATAAAATAAATTGTTACAAAATATTCGTTACATCATTCATGTTGAAATTATACATGTGAGAACAATGTAGAAAGACGTGCACGTCAAATGCGTCCGTAATAAAAAGATAAATAAAGGAGATAAATAAAAAAAAGAACAATTTAAAAATTTAAATCAACCATGGCAGCTAAGAGTTGGCCAGTCCCAACTGACGGCACCCGTTCACGAACATGACGCATGTATCAGCACCATTCAGCTCAACCATACAATTATATGCAAAATTTCTGAAAACAACAAAGAAAACTAACTTGGTGTGTTGTGTTACTTGTGTTTTATCTACTATACTTTATTTATAGCCAAAAATACATATAAATATACATTAGGTAAAGTATATAGTTAAGTAAAACAATTGGTAAAGGTTAACACGTTCACAGTCCCCATACAAACCATTTAGTAGACAGTAGGCGGGAGGGCGTATCAAACTCTTACTGACTAAAACCCACCCGTGTTCCTTCAGTTGCCTGTACGTTGCCAGGGGCCATGGTATCCCTTTCGGACTTTCCCGCGATTTTAGTCGACCCCTCAAACCGGCAAGAAAAACAACTGAAGATACAAGAAAAACATTTTTTTTCACAGAGCTTTGGGACACAGAACTGTAAACGTTTTGTGATAGGTAAAACATAACGCGAATTGATCAATAAGTGAGCTCACGTGACTTTACTTACCAATAATAGGGATGGTATGGCGCCAGGTTTAAACCTTCTCCATTTATCGCTACTTACAAAGCAGTCGTTCGTAAAATGTTTAGAACATACTTGGCTATACTTAGTCCAATAATTTCTGGCTCTTGGAATAACTTTACACCAATTTGCTTTCTCATTTGAAGGTATACTGAAAAAGAAAATGATAACTTTTCCAATTTATCGGCATAAAATTATCATATCGATAAAAAGTATTTCCATCACTAGCATAACATAACCTCACAATATAACGATTTATTTTTTTGAAAATTAATTCGCGATCACAACATAATTTGTAATAAAGATAGTTTGAAGAGATCATTATCATTCTAATATGTATGTTATTAGAGATGACCTCCAAATATTTCGCGTGATTTTATATGAAAACTGTAAAAAAACACTTACCGATAAAAGCTTACAAATTCTTTGTTTTCTTTCCGATACGAATGTGATTTACACGATAACACAAAACAAGCCATGTTAACAGCCTATTTATCTGTCCTATGCACCAATTTTTTTTAGAAAATTGTGCATAAATCTATTATTTTGAATAAAATAATGACCAACACCTCAACCAGCACACGTACTGAAATTCACGACGTAATATACGACTAAATCAAATACTTTATACGGTTAACCGTGTGTACTAAGTAACTATTGTGGTTTTTTAATTGGTCGTGTAAAAAGAGACCAAGTATGACCATTTGACAATTTCGGAACGCCCATTTCGTTTTAGCATAGACGAATCCATATGCATTTGTCTCTTTTAAGTGTACAATCTGCGCCATAAGAGAGAAGAGCTTAGATATATCGTAATTTGTTGTTAATTTGTAGGCTCCCTCTATGCTTTAGTTATTACTCTGAGGCTAAGAGTACGTTTTAGTCTTTGGTCCGTGGCCTTGATATCAACCAATGAACAACATTATTTTATTTTTTAAATTTTATTTAATGGTTGAATACAGGGCCTTTGGCTGCTTTTGTATGTGTGTATTTTTTTTTGTGTGCGTTTTGTTTGTGCAGAATAAACAATTTTTCTTTCTTTTTCTTCTTTTATATACCTACTGTAAACATGTTTTAACTAAACTCAAAACACCGAGTTGTCTGTCGCTAGTGCTATGCCAATTTGGCAATCTACTTTACAACATTAGCTAGCATTTCTATAGTCAAAAGGTACTAAATTTATATATATAAATAAATTTTTGCGATCGATACCAAAGTGCATTCCATATTAGCCAACACCTGGCCGTAAGTAAACATACATTTAATTCTATAATCAGAACTCTAAATTTGTCGATCCCGGAATCCCGGGATTAATTCAATGCAAAAGTGCTTTCCAAAATAGCCACCTTCTTTAGGTAAATATGCATCCGAATATCCGATCTCTAGTTATAAAAGACTATAGTGCGTTACGCAGTATAAATAACTTAGGGAAAAAGACACACATGGTAAAGTAAGTCTATTACTAAAAATAAATAAAATTATGTTTATAAAAATCGTTTTCATTGTCCAGTCTTCCAAATCTCGCTGTTGCCTCGTTCAGGCTTTATGAACCCTAGTTCTCTTGTCTAGAAGATGTCAATAACTATACAATGTCGCTCATGGGTATGTGACCGCTCCTATTTTTCTGAATACTCATGTTTTTTTTTTTAAATATAACTTTAAAAGGGGGTCTATCTTTATCATGTTACAAAAAAAGAAATTAGTAGCGTTTGACATTTATCTCCGATGTTATTGTTTATTATTTCTAGAAGCTTATGACTTATCTTATCGGATTAACTAACATTTTTTATAAAAATTTGTCGACTATGAAAAAAATAGAGGTGAACACATTTAAAAATATAAAAAATACAGTGTTTATTTTAAAACACAATTGAAAATCATAGGGAATATTGAAAACAAAAATAAATATATACCATCCTTTTAAAGTTAATTTTTCATGAAAAATACGGGCGGTCGTGCCCACGAGTGGCATTGTATATAAATACATTTTTTTTTTATTTTTTTTTTCATTTTTTTATTTTTTCTGAGTAATGCAAAATATTTTCCTGCTATTTATACAAATACTACTTGTACAGTACACAGCACACCACAACAAATTGCTTAAACCCAAACAAGGAATGTCAGACTATGACTAATCTCCGTCGTTGTTAGTACTCGGTCTACGTTCACCACTGACTCTCCAAAGGTTGACGCTTCCTTATCGGAACAATGGGAGAGTCCTCTAATCAAACTCGAACCTTCGCATAACGCATTTGATTCGCTGCTCGATCAATGTAACTTAACAAACAAGGTTGGTCACCCCTGTCTGTATATCCTTCGTCAAGATTTTTCTCTGCTACGAAAGAAACGGTATTGTTAAGGGGGATGCGCTAAGGCAGCCCGCTTAATTACATTTTTCTTACTTTTTTGCAATTTGCCGTCAGGGTCATGGTTGTAGCTTGATCAAAATATGATTCGTGACCATAACAATTATGGCTTAGCATTATAATCATTAGAATCAGGAACACAACTCCATAAATTGGAATAATCCTACAATGTCATGACTTCATGAAATAGTAATTCAATAGGATTTTATGAACTTAGAGAGTTGTGTTGACGATTTTTATGATTATAATTCTATAAATAAATATATATTTGGTACGGCCGCGATTGCATATTTAGATCAACAACCACCTGAACAACCTGATACTAACCTGCAAATAGCAAAAAATGTAAGAAATTTTGTTTTCGCGGGTTACCCTGACGCTTTCAACTCTTTTGAGTTTAGCAAATAGTCAATAAATAAATTGGTATTGATGATTTAGGTTGAAATACTTGTTGAGCAAGAACAGCCGCCCTTACCACCGCCCGAACCATCCAACTATTTTATATAAAAAGGCAAAGTAAAAACATATACTTAGTCAAGTAGGCAATTAAAATAAACTTTTGAACGTTAATCATTTAGTTCATCTCACAGTCTTCTTCAGCGTAATTTACAAAAGTATAAAAAACGAAAAATACCCAACCTAAAGCGACCATTTTCTTTGCAACCAAAAGTAGTTACAAAACGTCTAACCGAAAACCTCTGCATAATACAAGGAAAAAAGGAAGATAAAAACAATTTGTTTAACTAAATGTCTCTGCTAATAGATGAGCCATTGAACGTTTGATTATCCTCACGATAACAAAATAGCGGATTAGCATAATGTCCGTTTGTTTCGTATTCTCAAGTGGCTAACAACAAAGGGCTAATGAAGTAATTATAAACACCAGAATTACGACAAAGATGTAGATACAAACCGCGAATAATATTATATTATGTAGGTAGTAGATTACTTACCTACCTTTCAAGTTTACTCATGGTCTTGGGCAATCATGCCCAAGACCATGTTTTTTTAACCCCAATGGGGAAGCCCTTGACCTGCATCTCACCTGATGGTAAGTGATGATCAGGCCGAAGGTGGAAGCGAGCTTCACCCGGAATCCTCAACCACAGAGGAACTGGATATCTTACCTTCAACTGCCGCAACACAAGAAAGCTCTTAACATTGTTGTTTTGGCGCCAGACGTAGATAAGATGGTGGTAGCTAGCCAGGCGGACTTAGAACAAGCCCTACGATCAGCCAAACCGAGCAGAAAATTTTGCCCCCACTGGGAATCGAACCCACAAATCTGAGTCTGAGACAGGTGTCGTCGTAGAAGGTTAAGAAGCGCTTTATTTTTCAGAACTCAATGCTGAAAAATATACTCTAGATATGGTAGTTATCCTATCAATCCAATGCTTTATTGCTTTACGCCCATTTTGTACAGACAAAATCAAAAAGCCTCATTATGCCTGTAATTAGATGCATCTCTAAAAGGAGAAATAAACATGCTCATAGAACTTTCCCTTTTGCCCGTAAAGACTCGTTCAAGAAAATGACTTGACACTTAATCATAATATCGACAGACTTCCACCTAATGCAGCGACAATTAACAATGGTTTAAATGAATGCATCTAGGTAAAACTCATTTTTGAAACTTACAAATGAATCAATCAATGAGTAGCAGATACGAATTACTACTATAAAACGACGTGCTATGAATAGAAAATCATATTGTTAGAGCCATACATTTATGGTGCGCGAAAAACAAATGTCCATGGGGATAGAAACACGGGCGCCATTGTTATCACAAACGTCTTGATATCCCATTGTTTCTATTCACACAGAACCACGGTACAAACGATTTATCCTTACATATTCTGCATATGTATCATAGCATTGTAATAAAGTCCTTCAGATTTTTCTCACACTGGTGGTATGGTATTTATTACAAATTTGAATTGAAACTAATTATTTAATTTAAGGTAACTAATTATAGGGTAGGGTATGCTGGTAATGGGTATTTAGAAGTGAATTCCTCATGTAATTATCAGACGCAAGTTGCAGTCTGTCCTTACTATCTTGGTAAGTTTTGCAGATTTCCTCTGTTGATTATAAGCCAATCGAAAATTAAATTTATAACTACGTATGCCACCTGATAAATGGAGTGACTGGATCAGTACATAAAGGGCCTGATATTAATTAACTAGCTTCTGCCCGCTACTTCGTCCGCGAGGCTATATCCATTCTCAAGAATTAGGCTATCCTAAGCAAAAATATTTTTTCAAATCCGACTGATAGTTCCGGAGATTACCCCCTACATACAAACTTACAAAGAAAAACAAATTTTACCTCTTTATAATACTGGTTTAGATTGGTATCACACCTAGAGTATAACTTTGTGTAGAAGTCTTATCTACAAAGAATAACAAACAATATTAATATTTGTCGATTTATTCGAGAAAATTGCTTCTTATTAAAGAATAACAATAAAAATAAAACAAGTAATAATATAAACAACAAATAACGTCCTATAACAAAACATCCAAGATCACTTTAACCTATAACAATTCAGGTACTTCTTGTGGAAACATTTAACAATAACAATAAATAAATGAAAGGTCTAACAATCAAATAACTTGGAGATCGAGAGTTTAGACTTATCCCTTTCATATAACAATATTTTTTACAAGTATTTTTCGCTAGTAATACTTATATAATCATTAAGACAGTAAGCACTTAAAACTAAGGCAGTAATAAAAATTTCGAAAATTGGCCTTGATTGAACTCGTAATTAATTTTTGTATCCGAAATTATTTAGTGTTACTCCAACATGAACTTCAAAGGATTATCTTTCTGCCCAAAATATAGTGACAAGACATTTGGTGATCGCCATGTGATTAAGAAATCTTTTAAAAAACGCATTTTTCTCATTGGTCTCAGTGCTTGCTCAAACTGAGAAAATGCCGTCAAAAATTCCAATGCAATGTTTTGAGGCCATTCTTTGTCACCAAGTCTACATTTCTTCTTATGTAATAGCATAGGTTGGGCTACAGAAAGTTTCAATTGCAACTCCAGTTGGTTCTTCTACAACTTCAATAGTTTAGTGGTGAAGATGAGCAGCCTCATGGGGTGATAGAGGTGCAGTCTTGTGCACGACTGCGTTGAAGCCATTGTGCTTGTCAGCAGTGTAGTCCACTGTACGGATGGAGCCGTCGGGTTCAACCACCGTGTATTGACCTGAAAGGAAAGTTGGGTACGGTGAGTTATTGTTAGGTTAGGTTAGGTAATGACTATTCAATATTGATGGTCAAGCAATTCTGTTGTGCTTTGATTCATTCCTGTGTTGACGTACAATTTTTTTTAATTTTGATGTGCAAGTTATTAGGGGTTTACTGTGGGGTAAAATCGATCTATCTAGGTCTCATAACTGGAAAAATTGTTTTCTCCGTATTTTCACCAGAGCAGAGCTGCAAAGTTCGGTCGCTAAGTTAAGAACCTTAGAATGAACCTAATCACATGGCAGCATGGAATTAGTATGTACTATCATGGCAGTATGGAATTAGTATGTACTATCACGGTAGCATAGAATTATGCAGTATGTACTATACATGGAATTAGTATGAGCTTTCCTATTATTAAATGAGCATTCTCTAGTTTTACCAGAGCAGAGCTCGGTCCCCAGGTACTAGAACTTTATGTGATTATCTCCAGTTCGTTATGAGCTATCAGGAACAAGTTATTAGTATCTAACTACAAACCATGGAAGGTTTCCACAAACGAAAATCCATCATCACGAAAAAAGGTAAAGGAAACTGAAAACCTTACCTTTGACGACATCACCATCCCGACTCTCATGATGAGTCTTGATGTCACCGCTGTGGAAGTCATTCACGCCATATTTGAAGACATATTTCGGATATGCCTGGAAAAAGATAATAATATAATAATTAAACAAACACTTACTAGAGACTCTTTAAGAGCGTAGTGTTTATGTATGAAGACAAGAAAAACGATTCCCAGCCTCTGGGTCTAATAAGATTTTCCCGCAGATTTTCTCGATGTACAGACGCAATTAAAATAACCCTTTTTAAGGCATACTGCATAGCACTGTACTCGGGAGCCCTGTGGTTCACATATACCCAAAAAGCTTACAATGCTCTGCGCATCCAATATAATAACACATTCAGGGTATTGTTGCGATTGCCGCGCTTTTGTAGTGCCTCGGCAATGTTTGCAGACGCACGCACTGACGGCTTTGATGCACTGTGGCGTAAGAAGTCTGCCTCGCTACTTCGCAGGCTGCGTGGCAGTCCCAACACTATCCTGCAATCAATAGCCGCCCGGGCAGACAGCCCGTTAGTGTGGGCGCTTGCAAACCGGACCCGTTCTGTTTTAGTTATTAAGTACTAACATAGGCTAAGCCATTTTGTTACTAACACTATAGACCATTGTAGTCTGATTAAATAAAGATAAATAAATAAATAAATAATAACCCTATTTAAGAGTAATGAATACCTATGGAAAATCGTCCTAAAAGCCTACGGTGTGAATACATTAAAGTGTGTTTTCAACCAATAAATGATGTATAATCACATAATGCAGAAGAAAACGTTCAATATAAAATAAATCAATAACAAACGTGACTCACGATAAAAACAGAAAGATGCAGGTCAAAGCAATTTCCCCTAAAAGCAGGCTACCAAAGCCATAATATTATATAATCCCAATGTCAAATGTTGCCCGCATGCAAATAATGAAGTTGGAAACACTCGGAAGTGTCATTCGTACGAGTTGCGTGCAGTGAAACCGTTTGAACCACGTGCCATTGCGCAACTGTTTTATACTATAACGTTTAGTTAATTTATAGGCGGATAATGATTTGATTTAAGTGTATTAACTTAATTTTGATTTAGAGGCCCGTTTTACAATGGATACCATTTTCTAACACTTCATCTGTTAGATAACCATAACATATCCAGCGGCGATGAAGCAGGTCCTTAGGTTAAATTAGACTTATCTTGATTTTTACTTTTTACAAGATTTTTTCTTACTTTACTCAGCTTTTTTCTCTTAAATTTGCAGTCTTAATTATAATAAGAACTTTGCAGTGTGGAATGGAACGATAACTTCAGAGAATGTAAAAGAGGTAATTGGAGGTAATGCACTTAAAAAAAAATTAAGACGCCTTTATCTTCTTACTTGGACCACAAATACGCCTTGCGCTTGCGCACGCAGTTCATCAACAAGCGGAACATCGTCGCACAGGAAGCGCGATCTTGTCGCAATTCCCGCTCATTCACAAATGGATGTAGACGTAAACACAAATAATTATGTGACCTTTTTACGTATACTTAGTTAGAATTTGCTTTCAAAAAAGCCATTGTTACGGGAGGAAGCTAGTTAGGAAGTAGCGAATAAAGATGTTTATTGCTTGCTTTATGGTTCGTTTAATTATTGACGATGTATGAGTATAACAGTTAACAGAAAGTTAATAGAAATTTATTTAAAAAAAAACTATTGAACGATAATTTATAATATAAAAATGTGATTTTATGTTCAGCACGCATTTGCATTTCCTGTTAATCATCCGGTTACGCAAGATATTTTCTTTTGCTATATGGTGATTCAACTGGGATTATATCTCATAAAATTATGCAAGTTTAACTACTATCACAACTATATTTTCATATTTTAATGATTATATTTTCTACGCTTTGCCAGTTTAAATGATTGACTATCTGTCATCACACACACAGGTCGTTACTATGTTTGTATTTTCATTTTTTTATTATTATTTACTGTTTGTATTTCCTGTGCGTGTCCCAAATAAAATATTTTTCTTTCTTTTTCTTTCATCATAAATGCCTATTTTAATATTCTTGAAAATATATGGCAAACCATTATTAAATCTATGTGTATGTCTATCTTATATTACTAGCTTTCACCTTATATATCTAGTATTACATACTGCAATTGTCTATTTTTTTTTATTACTGTAAACCTATGTTAAACTATCTGTAGCAACAATAAATAAAATTCTGTTCAATTTTTAGTGCCCCATAAACAGGAAAAGACACACTAACCTTTATGCAAAACAAAATTAATAATACAGAACGGTTTGTGAATGTAAACCAAAGTTGTGCCGAAGAAAGTATGCGTACTTCGTAACATAAACCATTGGTCTGAGTATCATGTTAGGTTGTAGAACATAAGAACTACATAGTATATGCAAAGTTTACAGATGCGAAATGGATATTCAGAATTAAACACATCATCTTGTAGTAAGCCACGTCTGTCATATAAATTAAGGTTATGACAAGATTATAATAGACCTATTTGATACCTGCAAGAAAAACGACAAATGGCATGCTTTTTTATTTAAAAAAAATATTTATATTGTTAGAACTTTAATGATGTGATGCACGGTTGCTTAGCAGAAACCTATTCACTCTCAACTATTATACATTACTCCAATATTATTATTTAACAACAGTTGCTACCGCTAGATATTGTTTAGTGCTTATATCCGAAGATATTAAATCAAAATCGATTACGGTAGCTGCCATAAATCGATAAGTTTTACACAACACTGAACAATAATGTGTTATAACAAACGTTACTTCACTCCACTTTTTTCTTATTTACTTTTACCCATGTTTGAAGTAGCTCGGTAATAATTAAACGGTTATACACTTCGACGTAACGTTATTGCATGTGCACTTGTAACGTTTTTCGTAAAGGCTTGTGCAGACCAGCGCGACTTGTCGCGCGACGCGATCCGGTTATTGTTATACTGTGAAGTTTTCTTAGAAATTGTATTGTTCGTGTCGCGTCGCGCGACATGTCGCGCTGGTCTGCACAAGCCTTAATACTGGATTACACTTCAACTACTTTTTTTATTAAAAAACTACATGACCTTCTAAGGAAATTACTCCAAGTAAACAGAGTGTTACTAAATCAGGAATAATGAGCAGTTATTGAAGTTTTTTAAACACAAAAAACAAATGTTTATAAGGATTCAGCGAGGTAATTGCGTAAAACAGACCCACTTGCACGTTTAGTAAGGTTAATTAAATAAATACGAGTATAGAGTATGTAAACTCGGAGTTAATTAAGAAATTACCGTTTTACAATGACAATGCCTTTCATTTCGACAGTTCAACACCATACAATAGGGATTATGACAAAAAATTGTTTTTGTCCGTCATGGAGATTTAAAAAAAAAATTGAAAACTATTTTTTTTTACGTAATTTAAAGATTATGGCGATACATTGTGTTAAAATGTGCCATGACGTCACGAGTACTCGTATGTAGATTTTATACTTAGTTGTGACGTAATTTTTAATTATATGATAAAGCAAAAAATACGTGTCCAGTATTTTTATATTATCTGACTAACGGACTAATTAGAATTTCCTTTTTTTTTACCCAGGCATCATCCCTATTGCATTATTTATTCTGTTGAGCAACCGAATTTTCCAAAACTTAAATGCAGCAATGGATTAGCTAATCCTTCAAAATCTTTCGCGTTGTGATTAATAGAATAGTGTGTTACGCAATTAGGGTGCTGGGAACCTAGATTTACGCTTGGAAGAACCCACAAATACTTACTCCATATATTTATTTATTATTGCACAATGTACACTCAGTTACAGGCTAGACTAAAACTTATGAGTACATGACCCTGTTAGGGCGCAGCAAGTATTATTACATTTTTCTTTGTGCCTAGATAAAGGCCATTTTCACATTGGACGATAACGATACGATATCGTCGGACTGATAGATTCATACAATTACTACTAAACACTTTCACACTGTGTTGGTGTAATTTACGGTATCGTCGCCAAGATTGATTGTCGTACCGATATCGGCGGACGACAGAGCACTTGTTCACTGCTGCCATTATTACCTCGAATACAATATTAGACAGAGAGATGTAAACTTTTTCCGGCGCAACACGACTATACGTGGTTCGTACATGCGCAGGACAATTATGCTATTTTATAAGAAAGAGTAGGTATCAAGTCTGCGATGACAGTCCTTCCAGGCCATTCTGTAAAAACCTCAGACCTGTAAACTCGAAGTGAACTGTCATTCCACCAGTCTGATGCTGATTGACACTATTGACAGCTTTACTTGACCTAAGTATTCACTGTAAGATTTGTACAAAATAGATCGGCTTCTTTCTAGTCTATTCATAGATACTTTGATGCTCTAGCCACATTGTCGCGATAAGACGAACTACACTTTGCACCCTCTCTGTCCCACACCGCTCGACGTCTCACTGTACAACAGAGAGCGCGCGAAGTGTAGTTCGCGTTATCGTGACAATGCAGCCGTAGCATATCAAAATATTGCAGTTCAGAATACTCACATAATAATCAACGTGTTCATCTTCGGAAATGTGATGTTGTTCGTAGCTGTGTTTAGGCTCTTGGTGTACGATCGTCGCGGCCGGCTGCAGGTCGGAATGGACCACCCTGATTGGTCGCAGGTTGTAGAACATCCGCCCGTGTGCGCACGCGACTATCGTCAGGGCTATGATCACCACCTGAAAATAATTGGGCATGGAAATGTTAGAATTTTGCAAAACACCAACAATTAGACAAATAAAATTAGGTTCATGGTTCATGGACCAAACATTTTGGAATTAAAAATTGTTACAGGTTCTTTCCATCAGACATTTCTTAGTAGCCGGAGTCAGGATTTGTGCCTGGTTGATGGCAATAAGCTCGCTCCCTATTACCTGGAACTCAAACATAACTGGCAAAATGTGAGTATATTTGTGGGTACATTTCTGCCTTACCCTTCTGGAATAAACTGGTTATGTTTTAAAGATGACTTCTCTTTAAGATAAGCGTTGTGTTTATCAGACCCAGACTCGAATTTGCAATAAATAATAATCTCTTTTAAACAACTATCAATTACGTTGTATTGATAGGTATCTTATTTTATCGTTGTTATTTACTTCAAAACTATTGACACAACTCTATAGTCTATTCTTTCAATTTTTTTGTTATGGCAAGCAAAGCCGATGTCGACTATTCTGCAAACTCTATAGTCTTTAAAGTGCCTACCTAAGTTCAAACTTCACTTACGCGTGCATTCTAGAAGTTGGCAACGTCCCAAATAACTGTCAAATATTTACTAATCTTTTATTAATCCGTTAATATTACTATATGAAAATATGAAATATCGCCATATACTGAACTAAAATATTGATTATAATTAGCCAAATTAATCAATACAGCGAAATATTTGACAGCTATTTGCGACGTTGCCCACTTTCAGAATGCACGCTTTTTGAATATTTTTACGTAAGAGTTAATGTTTCCTTCAAGCAGCATATCTACTCATAAATACTTGTTGAGCTAACCAAGCTTAGTTTCCTGCCTCGTTAATATTAATCCATGTTACGATCATACTAATAACAGACATAATTAAATTATCTTAATTACAAACTAACGTTAACATAGTAAAAGATCTTTTAGAAAATTACAGTGCTTTGAAAGATATTGTTTTCGATTCATAGTCTTGTATAAGCTATTAAATACTTGTATAATAGTCAATTTCAGAATGTATCGATTCTTGACTAAATTGACAATTGTAACTGTAGTGAAAACTTGAAGATATTCAGCACCCCAATTGCGTAACACAGTTTCAATCGCAATCCGAAGAACTTTGAGGGAAATTCTCCATTACTTCATAGGTTTGATGTTGTTGAACTGTCTAAATTAATGGCTTTGCTTTTGCAAGTGTGTTACGTAATTACCTGCTGATGATTATTCGGGTCCTATTCGCATATTGTTCTCGCCATGAAAACTATTCTGAAGTTAAGAGATATTTTTTTTTTATTTTTTATTATACTCTCATTATACTATATCACATTTGTGTCAAATGTAGGTAGCTCCTTTGTACAAGTAAGCTATGCACTCCACTTGCCCCTTTATTAAAACTTTATAAAATACTAACTGCAGCCCGCGGTTTCACCAGCATAAGTCTCGATCCCGTGGGTATATCGGAAGAAAAAGTATCCTATGTCCTAACCGAGGTCATGGTCCACCCATATGCCAAATTTCATACCAATCCGTTCAGACGTTTCAGCGTGAAATCGTAACAAACAAACTCACTTTCGCATTTATAATATTAGTTATGATCAGGATGTAAACGCTGAACATGCTCTTTTTAAAAATTACTCTGAAGAATACAAGTGTCTACTTCGTCGTAAACCAAAACCAAATAAATGCTACAATAAATTTCGAAAATTTTGAATTTTTTAATAACATTTTACAATTTGACATTTAATTTGATAGACGGTTCTGACATTTTTATAATTTTTTTGACAATATTAATTATTATTTTTATGAATTGTTAAATATTTAAATTTAATGAATCACAATTTTATTTGGGTTTTTGGGATTAATTTAAAATAGATATGAATAGTTTATAATTTAAATGCGTGTGTGTAATAAATAATATATAATTATAATATAAATCGAAACACCGGGACGAGACACCCAAGAACACGCCCACAACATAGTCCTCGCAACCGGCGTACGTATAACCAGATTTATGAACATAATCGAAGCAAGAAGAGTATGTAAAAATGGTAGCAGGTGGCGTTCTGTAGTTCCTACCTACCCCCATGAGAAGAAGCTGTGAGTTTATGTATGTATGTAACAATAAATCAACTCGTTACGAATTCTTCAGAACGCCCATTACATAAGAACAAAACGTAAACAATAACAAGGCATGAATCGAATAGTTTTTTCTCAGTCACCGATTAATCTGAACTCGAGCACAATGCAGCCATAACAGAGTTTTCGAGCCATCTTCCATGAAACAATGGTGTGTTCTTACACATTTTACCAATTCTCTCACACACGCTTTCAAGACTCCGTTGATGGTTACCCAGAATAAGTTTTTGTTTATGCATTAGCAACTCTAAGTAGCACTTTTGTTTTCACTTGAAGATGTTTTAATGACCTTATGTGTAGCAATTTTTTTGTCTAAGTAACCTAAGAGTCTATAAAACCTCACATTGCTTAGCATGATCCTCCGTTATATCGAAAATACTGCAGCAGTTTTTTTTAATGATTATATTGGTAAACTTGAGGAATAATGTTAAGAGAGAAACTATGTGTGACGAAAACACGATTCCATAAAATTTAATCTATAGAAAAAAAAAACAAAATGATCTAAACTATTGGCGCCGCTCAGTCCACAAGCAGTTTCTTGCGAGCGAGATTAAGGAGCAAATTTGAGCTGAGGTATTATTGACTCTTAAAGGTGTTGTAATTGGATTCATGGGTTCAAAGTGCGAGATTCTAGGTTCGGTTCCGAATTCCAGTAATGAGAGAAATGTTGTTTGAGATTTTTTGAATGATGGAAGTTCTGTTTATGATTATTTGGGCAATTTTAGAGATAATTAGAATAGCGTATCTTTCTAATTACAAGTTTTGGTCTTTAGCTTAAGTATTTAAGTAAGTCAAGAGTATATCACATCTTTTAACGGAGAAAGCTTCAAAAAGACGTTAATATTGTTAGGTGTCTCTAAAAGTAGGAACAGGATTAGGAAAGAAGTCGAGCTACGGGTCGTCGTCGGTACATTTGAAAACTGAAATCTTATTGAAAAATCTTTTCTTTATCTTTTGGTATAAGGTTTTTCCAACCATGATTAACTTAAAGTCACTACAATTTATTTTCATATAGATATGCAGCATAAACTTGCAAAGATTTTTCTGAACTATATGTAAAGCAGCTGTTTGTAATAAAATTGGTAATGAATAATCAAGGATGTTTTACTAAACCATTTCTTCAACAAACGATAAACCACGACAAACTTTTCTCATAACATTACTATTTAGTTGTATTAAATTAAGGTTTACCTTGAAGGCCATTTTCGATGTACTCGTAATTAACACCACTGCTTCTAATTAATACACCAGTACGCGATCACTCGATTCTTAATCGATTTAAAACAAAAATAATCGAATGATACACTCGTTCGAAGGCTGAGTATCGAATGTGGCGAGTGAAATCACACGCTAGATTTATATGTGGGTAGCTAGAGTGGTGGGTACGTCGCAAGCCGGGGAAATAATATTAAAAGTAGCTACAGATTTTTTTAATAAATAATATTTATTATATCTCGTTTATCACAATTTCGAACATATAAAAAACATTTTTAAATATTTCTTCAAAACTATATAAAACACATTTAAAATATAAAAAATAGTATTCCGCCGGTGTCGGGAGCAGAGTCCAAGCTACCGGTGGTTAGGCCTGCAGAGACAGGCAATATTTATTATATTATTGTTATCATATTGGAATTTCTAAAATCTTCTTGAAGCTGGAGAAATGTGTGGTATTATAAAGGTACACCTCTGCCTAACCCTCTTAAGATTACAGACGCGATGTTATGTTATGTTCTTGAAGCTAAAAATGTTTCAGGAACTATATGCAGAAAGTCCTAGTAGAAGCAATTGAATATGAAAGCATTTTCATAAGTTACTTGTAGCTCTTTTAAATAATGTATTAAAATATGTTTAAAAAACCCAGCTATCTAATTACACAACACATTTTCGTAAGCGATTACGACTAATCTGTTTAATTTTGACAGTTCAACAACATTCATTGCGATATTTACTTTGTTGAGCAGATATTTTTTTTCGAACTTATGAAGCAATGAATTAGCAATCTGTTTCAAAATGATTCAGATTCTGATTGATCGTGTATTACGCAGTTAGGGTAGAGGTCCATAAAACTAAAACATTTCACAGACATATGATATTGATCCGATCCAGCCTTTCCCTTGCTGTCCTCCCCCCGCGTTGCCTTAAACCGAGGTCCGTACCCCAAAAGGGGTTCTCTTAAAGTTGGTCACTCAGTTTTAAGTTTTATGCCCTGGCTGGAGGCCTTAATGTATTGAGGCCCCCACAGGAAAGACCGCTTAAACCGCCGACAACCTCACAAAAAAAGACATATAATACATATTATATGAAAATACCAAGTTCCTTCCTAATCATATAATTACAATCACGAACGATGATCAATAGAAAACCTAATAAAGCACTATCGCGTTACTAACCAGGAGTTATATCACGCTTGCACGCCTATCACTTAGTTAATACCCTCATTACATTCAACTGCGTCCAGCGGTTATCAACACTGCATGCAATAAATAGGCGCTGTGCGCTGTTTACTCAGCCATAAAAACATTAATTACCATTCCAAAGAAACAATTACGAATCGACATAAAAACGACCTCTCTTTCACTACCCATAGTTATGAATGCGACAGCAATATAAACGTCGATGTCGAATAACATAGTACTAAGCAGATAGGTATTGAATAACGATGGATGTCTGATACACTTACGTCAGTTTGTGAACAAAACAACA
The DNA here is from genome assembly GCA_916701695.1 of Agrochola macilenta. NCBI lineage: Eukaryota > Metazoa > Arthropoda > Insecta > Lepidoptera > Noctuidae > Agrochola > Agrochola macilenta. The sequence goes on from OU753558.1 coordinate 16,127,366, forward strand.
TAGGTACAACGGTACAACCGCAGACGATAGCATTATAAGAAGCTTCCTGATGTAAAGAAATTGATCTAAGTAGGTTATACAAGAATCAAATCAATCTGCCTAGCCTTTTCACAACTGTGTTGGGGTCGGCTTCCAGTCTAACCAGATGCAGCTGAATACCAGTGTTTTATATGGAGCGACTGCCTATCTAACCTCCACAACCCAGTAACTGGGTAATGGAGAGACTGGTTGTCAGACTTTCGGGCTTCTGACGACCCACAGACATATAAAGCATAACGACTGTCAAAGATCCACGAATGGCAGCCGGGGTATGTAAAGATGGTCACTCTCCCAAGGAGCAACCCCGGCAAGCGTAGCTAAACCTGATGGATCGACCCGTGCGGCTGTTATTATTTAGCCACGAACGCCTCGCGTTTATACAGGAACCATATGTGATAAATATACTATAACATTATGATTTTCTCTTTGGATTTACGATTATTTGCTAATAATGATTGCTTTATTGTAGGGATAACTTATGAGCTGAAGTGTTGTCTGAAAATGAATTGATACAACATAAACCCATTAAACTCATTTAACCGTAACCTTTTTAATCTTTCAATTGTCAAATAAAACTTGATGTCCATTGAAATTGAATGATGTCTGCTCTTACCATAGAAATAATACACCTATGGCTCTTACCGAATTCTCATCACTATTCCTACTAATTTTAGAAATATCTAGAGACCGAGACAGAGTTTTTTTTTAAATAAAATAGGTATTACAATTTGTGACCTATATTTTTAACATTGTCGGACATCCAGCAGTGGACTTCAAAAGGTTGACGATAGTGACAATTACAATACTAACGTTAGAGACTTTGTTAACTTTCTGATGTTTTGTTCAAAGGAGAACCCTTTTGAGAAACAATTCACAATGTTTACTGGTCTCTTGCTCAAGAACCTTTTAACTTTTACATGGTTTTTCTGTTACAATATGTCACTAATACGCGAGAGGTATTACTTACGTAAGCCGTGCACGATTGCTAGCCCACTTTCCTTACACCTAATTATATGACAATGGAGGTAATGCACGTTATGTGTCCAGAAAATAATATGTATGACGTAAATCGATGTTGATATTATGTTCAAGATTGGTGGAGGCACCAATTTGTCATGGTGAATTGATTCCTTGTGGTAGGAAGTGGCTTGGTTATTTGAAACTGATATAATATAGTCTACGGTTAGTGAATAAAAGCAAGACTTATAAAAGGGGGATTGTTGATTGGTTTTGTGTAAACTGTGAACTAATTTGCAGATATTTATTAGCTTTTCATCCTTGTGAAGTAAATAACAATATAAAAGATGCCGTATTCGGTTTCATGATGAATGAGAAATTTACTCCATTTAAAAAAGTAGAACAATACAGATGGCTAAAATTAAGTCTCCAATCTTAAAAAGTATGTAATTAAAGAGCTATATTACAACATTATAATAAAAAAATCCCAAAAATCAATGCGTATTACGATTGCCCAAAAAGTACCATATCTTTTAATGACAAAATGTAAAGCATTATATTATTTATTGGTAATGCGAACAACTTACATAGAAGTTTTTGTTGCCTAGCATAATTAGTTTACTTTTTACTCGACTGCCAAAAGGAGGGTAATGTTTTTCTATACTTTGCATGTCATGCACTATATTTTCAATGTGTTTACTTCATAATACACAAAACAAAAGAATGTAGAGCATTTTCATCTTATTTCAACAACCAATGAATATGCGCTCAATTAGATGTTTTCCAACTACATAACATTACACTGCTCTTGGCCTAATGAAGGCGAAACACTGGCATGTGCGTAATCATACTTCGTTTTTCGTTTAATTAAATCTAATAATGAGCTTGGTCTATTGCCAGTACCTACAAAAAATAGCAAAACTGGAAAGGCCAGTAAAACTATGTGATAATCAAATTATCGACACGCAGGAGACTCAGTTCTAGTCAATATTATTTGGACTGCTTTTTTGGCACCTATGCCTATTATTCCATTATCCGTAATCCGTCCGTCCGTCGTCGTGTCCGTTATTATTCAATTCCATTTTTTTTTTATTTATCCTTAGCTTTTGCTTGCGTGAGATATTGATTAAGCTGTCAACCAATTTGGCGTATTTTTAACACTAATTCAATTTTAAATCTTAAATATAGTATTAGATGTATATTATATTTAAGATTGTACATTATATTTGACACTAAAAACACAATTGACACGGAAATACATGTTTTTTTTTGCTCTGTATACTTGTACATGATTTATATATTTTTGTGTTAGAAGTATATTACATTTAAGATTGTACATTATATTTAAGATTTGTCACAAATAAAGATAAAATAATCAAAAAAAAAACTTGAGTTAAATTAAATGAATACGTAGAACGACAAACAAGGTGAACATTAAAACTACAACATTTCTTCAGAATGATGATTAGGTACTAATGTGCGCAAACAATAACTGACTATAAACAGGAAAGTACGAGGCTGTAAAACTCGAATGGGCGTATGCGCAAATGCTTGACTGGTATCGCAATAACGTCTGCTACTGGCAGTACGCACATTGCTTGATTGAGTACCGGATATTAAGCATTTTACTGTTTACTTACTTTATTTTATGCAACTTCATTAACAATAACATTGCCTGTACTCGTTTCACTCACTACTGAGTGTGGGTCTGCTTACCTTTAGTCTGCAGCTTCATCACAATCATCGAAGGACTCTGCCCTACCTGCTGTTACTTAAACATTTAGTAAGTGATCTTGTTAATATGTTATGGCATGTACAATCGTTTCAGAAATATAAGTTACTAAATTATCTTCCATTCTATGATATTTTCCTACTCATCCTCTTGATATTACTCCTTGAAGACGCCTTTTGTAACACCCATGGGAACCCGCTAGTAGACTCAGAAGAATTTTGGAGCAAACTCCTTCCCTAGTTCTTTGTATCAACTAAAAAGGTATATAATATATACTTATATTACTATATACTTTTTAATCTTTTTTATTCATCTATGACATCCGACATAATATTTTTTTCAATGTCACAGTTTGTCAAAGTATAAACGTATTCAACGTGATAAACGATTTAGAACGGTTTATTTGTATTAGAATTTTTTCAACTATGTTAAAGAAGGTAACGTAATCTTCCTTAATCGCTGCTAGACTAATCAGATCGGTTTGTATATTAGTATTCGTTTTGCACATTGTTATTTTGTCATAGCGTCCGGATGCAATGGCGGTACATGGCAATACTGTTAAGAGGAATAGGACACTTTCGCTACATATCAATAAATTCCTATGTTCAAAACATAAAGAGTGGTGACGTGAAGAATTGTATTAGCATAAGTAAGCAAATGGAATAATAAGCCACTTCGCCAGGCTTTTACTACTTTGTATAGTATCTGAGCATCAAATGGGGGAACATAAGCGCACACACACACGCACACACATATTAAGGGGCAGTGCTCCACCTATTTTCATTTGTTTACTGTTTTGTGAATTTAGATGGGGATTTATCAACTAGCGTAAACGCCTACGGTTATCATAATGGATGATTGGTGTATATTACATCTAATTGAATTTTGAATGATAAACATTAATTATCTACCTACTAAAGGGAAATTAAGGGTTAATATGCGTAACTAATAAATAAGGCAATCGTTTTAACAAAGTGGAAAATTATGGTATTGGTATAAATATAATACAATGCCGCCCATGGGCAAATGACCACCCGTATTTTTTTTTTTTTTTTTTTAGAAAGTTTACTTTAAAAGGGGGTCTATCTTTAATCTTTTTCATGTTATTGAATTATTTTTTTAACCATAGGGGGATTTTATGGACTAACACTTGTACACTGTATTTTTTTTTTAAAACCTCAGTTTTTCAGATAAAATCACTCATAAGCTTTTAGAAATAATAAACATAATCCAAATGAAGCCAACAACATCGGAGATATCACAAACGCTACTCAAAAAATAAAAAACATAATAACATAAAACATATTAAAGATAGATATCCCCCCCTTTTAAAGTTAATAATCGATATTTTTTCATGAATATTCACATGCCCATGGGCGGCGTTGTTTAAGGTTGTTTGGCATAGTAGTATTAATAGGACTTGTTAATATTGTAACATAATATATTTTACTCCCTACAAAAAGAAAAAAAAAGTATTGCTAAATTTAACAGACATGGCTGAGCCTTAAACTTATTGAACATGCTCATTAACATAAAGGTTTTGCCCACTTCGCCTCATCTGTAGTTCTAACTCGTCGCATCTGGATCGAATGGGCCTCAAAGATGGAACTGTTGCATGCAAAGTAACGTTAGATAATATAAAATAGAGCATTCACTATATTACTAAAGCTATAGTAAATGAATGCAATGTTATCTTAGATACAGAATACCTTAAAATATGTTTTGCCGAATTTAACCCAATATACGGGAATAAGAAGCACATGCCTTGTTAAAAAAATAATTCTGCAGATTGGTGCACAGAACAAACGCTAAATAACGCTCCTGTCCCCGGTAGGAGACTTTTTGAATGTAAAAATATTTATATTTTTACATTTTAAGGTTCCTATCCTTAAACCTTCCAACACATCGAGCGCGGAAATGAATCAAACTCAATGCTCAGTTTGCAAAACAACAACGGCAAACTCTATCATTTATGCATTCGAGTCCGGGCATATTATCTGCAAAAGCTGTCAACGTTTTGGTAAGAAAAACATATTACATACAGATTCGATAAATTAATCATCGAATCTTTATAAAACAAAACCAACACCAGAATTAATTTTGATAACAATCATTTTAAGAGGGGAGGCAGAGAAGATATTTTTGTAATTTATTAAGTATATTCCTTTTGCTGCAATAGATGCTGTAATGAAAGGCGATAATGAACGTGGTGACCACGAACCTGAAAAGGAATTCGATCCTGATACTGATATCCCACTCCTACAAATAAAAAAATCCAATAGAAAAGCATCAGATTTAGCAAGTGGTGATCATGAAAGTGAACTTGCTGCCAAAGGTAGAATTTTATTGAAACATGTTTATTTACTACGCCATTTTAATAATACAATCTTTTTAACCAATACAGAAATAAAAGTCAAAATAAAGAAACCCTGCAAAGAAGACGATACATTATTAATTTATAAGGTACAAACTTTTCACAATGCAGCCTTTGAAACAGACAATGAACAACGCCTAAATATTGTTGAAAATTTTCAGGAACTTCATCCGAAGAAAAGCATTGAAACAATTATCGAATATAACAATTCTAACTTCCAAGAATCAAGCGTAAGCGCTAATAATTTGGAAAATTACTCAAAAAATACTGAGAGCAAAGAAGAAGAAGAAGAAGAAGAAGATGATGAGGAAAGCTGTGATAAAGATCCAAGGTAAAGTAAATTTTATAGTAGATTATTCACTAAGGGGATAAAGCCATGTCTTTTGTCATGGGCGCTATTTTGAATCCCGAACGTAACGAAGGATTCTAGGAATCCCGAGCAATTTTACCAAACTCTTAAGCATTTTGACGGACTGTTCTGAATAGTAAGTACGTACGTGAAAACAAGTCAGCAAAATGCTTAACGGGACATTTAATAACCAACAGAGTATGGCGAACCTGGCCCTGAATAAACAATTTTCATTTCAGGCCTGTGGTGTGCCCAGTAACTATCTGCTCAAAAATAGTGACGATTGATTCATTCATGTTACATTTTCTATTCGATCACTCCAAAGTCCCAAGAGCAACATTGGATGACACGACGCCTCAAGAGGTTATCCTCAAATCTGCAAATTTTTCTACTGAAATACAATGTGCCTCTACGTTTATTATTGAAACCCAAAAAAGGTAATTTTGAGTATTGGGTACATAAAAATATAAATATTATAAAATAACTTACAATTTATAATTTCAGGCCAAGCCAAATCCTACTTCAGAAGAAAATGAAATCAATAGCTTCCTCTCGCAATTCAAAGAAGCACAACAAATTATTACTATTATTATCTGTGAGATTGCCGACGAGTTCCATAAAATTGCCAAATGTTAAATGTGACCCATCGGCGATTTTCACTAGGAGTATTCACACGCAGACCGAGAAAATGAACGAACCTTATTCAAAGGTATCCGTATGATATAGCCGCGTATTCACAAGGCACAATACGTGTCGCTAGAGAGGTCCGGCAAAGTCGAGCGACGTTGCCCGACTTCTCTAGCGACACGTCTCATGGTGGGACATGTGTCCCCTAGTGAATACGAGACTTTTTTTAGTTCTAACTGAACAGGTAATCTTATTAGATACTCTGTTTCAGACTAGTACAGAATGCCTCAGTCAAAGTGGTAGCGACTTCCAATCTTGTACCAGTAGATCTGTGCTTGATACGGATGAAGTTTTACTATTATGGCTCTGCCAATTAGATGACACAGAAAGAGTATTTAGTGTAAGTAAAAATGGTCATTCTATACGTTGATTATGCTTATCTTATTACAATCCCATTCCATGTTGTCTACCCGGTTTCATACAGGATGTAACAAGACCCACCATACTCGTATAGCCCATAACTACGCATTCTGTACCTTAAAGTAAGTAACAAGTTAGGATATCTTCCAAACCATCGAGTGGGGTATCAAAAGACGGGGTTTATTCCGCGTGTGGCGCTGGGTATATACAATTTAAAAAAAAACAAAATGGCCGATATTTGGCGGCAAAATGTATGATCTCAAAAAAAATATCTCCCGAACCTATTCAGTGGGGTATCAAAATGAAGGGTTTTAAAAGGTGATTACAAAATTATAGACATATTATTTGTTAAAATGTAATAATAATTTGGAATGAGTAATGTTAAAAAAAAAATCTTAACTAAAAAGTGTAAAATATTTTTTTTATTTCGGAGACAGTATATTTACCTTTTTTGTTCACAAATGTGAAATGGTAAAAAACATCCCGACTAAAAAGTGTGAATAATGAAAAAAGTGAATTTTTTTGGAGACAGAAATAAGTCATCTTATTTCCATCTTTTTTAATGTTCACTGTTTACGCAGTGGGTTTTTGATATTTTAAATTTACTTTTTTTGTTCACAAAATAATGTTTTCGGCGGGGATTGTACTCGCGCTTCGCGCAGAAAAGGTTTTCATGTCACACGATGCCATTTGTCTTTGCACAATACAGTGCAAAATCCAATAAACTAATATTATTTTTTACTTGGGTAGCACTGTTGCTAATTGACTTTGAACGATCCTGCAAAGCAAAATCCACGTTATTGCATTATATTTTTTACTTGGATAGCACAGTTTTCCACGAAAAGTCAAAGTCCTAAGTAAAATGTGGTTACATTTTAATTTGAACGTCAACATTGAGTTTCTAGTTGCAAAACTTGAATATGATCCAAGATTCTGAATTCAAACTTAGCGTATAGTATATGCAAAATAAACAGATGTTTTTAGTTTTTACTTAATGAAGAATTTCATTGAAAATAAAAGGAATGGGCAATGATCATAATTTTCGTTTAAATATTGTAATTGAAAAACCATTACGAGGAATAGGGTTACTGATCACTACGGTCCAACAAATATTCTATGTTTATTGACATTTTTGTACAAACCTTAATATGACTTTTATGATGTTATCATTCTAAGAAGGCTTGATTTCATTACCTCAAAGAAGGGAAGGTAAGTGATACGATTATATTTGCTTTCATATCGTCAAAAAAGTAAGTTTATTGAGATTGTTTTCATCATGACTCATACTTTGCTGATGATCTGCTCGCACTTGCGCGGTTTTTTAATCAATGCCTATAACTGACAAATATCATCAGATGTATATATAATAATGATGTTCAGGTAAATAAAACAGACTGACGGACAAACAATAAAATTTAATAATATACCTACTTGTACACAGCGATCATACTTAGGTAAATTAAATGAAATGCCATGAAAGTGCCGTTTCATCTGATTATTTTGCGTATATAAACGCCGGACGTTTCTGCTGGCGGGAAGGGATTGTGTTTTGTTTTCGTAGTGTTTGATGAGAGGAGGAGGTAAGGGTTGCGCGGGTAAAATAAGATTTTTGTTTGCTTTATACGCCTTCTATTGAAACCAAAACACGTCGACCTTCGCAAATAACTTGCCAGTAAGCGAATAATCGATCTTCTTCATCTACCAAAAATTACCAATATTCATAACATCACGAGCGCTTTTTACACCCGTTTTCATAAGAGCTGAAGTGTTAAGCACCAAATGTCATAGTATGTGCTTACTATGGAAAATGAGCAGAGATTTAAATAACACATATCATCTCGCCTGTAAGCCCCGAAAGTAAGGCAGACATTTAAATATAAAACCCCAATTTATTCTAGTTTTTCTTTGTTTTAGATAACTCTTTTAGGGGAAGACAAAAGAAGAGGCTACTGTTACATCGGTGGTGCCGTTCATGTAAGAGACAAACAGGATCCATCTTTACTCTACGACAGATCCGAGTGCCTCATAGTCAAGGGATCTGCTCTCAATCGCCTCTTCGACACCAAGGGTCAGATTACCGCTATAGTTAGTATCATCGGATGATTTAATAAAATACATTATAACCAAAAACACCTTTTATTGTTAATCGTTATCTAATTCGAAAATTGTTCACAAAACTTGCCAGCTTCAGCTATCTCGTTGATTGCACTGCGCATCTTTCGATGTTCTTTATGATCGAAATACACACGATATTTTTCTTTGTTACGTTTCTTGGATCCCTTCAGATCATTTTGATAAAAAATCTCGTAATCGGGATTAGGCTTTTCCACTTTGTAACGGTTAGTTTTACTTACTTCTTTGTTTAAAAATTTGTATGGACTCGTGAATTCATTGTTCTTGTATTTATAGCCCGCTTGTAAAATGGGATAATTATTGGTGTTTAGTAAATCTGACGCCACGTTTGCATTAGGTTCAGTGTCAAATTTATCCGGAGCATTCTGAATAATATTTGTAGTCGGGAATGGTTCGCCAGTTGTATCTACCATTTTGATGCTCTTCATCTCAACTCTGAAATTAAAACAAATTTTGGAGCTGGTATGTAACAAAATAGGAAATATGCCCAATTACCTCGTTCAAGCTCAGATTGTAAAACGAAATATATGACGAAGATGAAGGTCACTCTTATTCAGTGGTAATAATTGATTTAACATCCACACACAATACCATAAAGTTATTTTAGCCTAATCTCAGCCCACTACAGGGCTCTGCCCACTCATGCACCTCGGTAATCTTGGTATCAACTTCTTCACCTAGTACATCCAGTCGAGAAAATGTTAAATTAACAACAGAAATGAACTCTACAATTTTTTTTTTTTGTTTAGACTCGTTATCCGAACCAACAAAAGCAATTTTCATTATCATTATTCATAATTTCAGCCTAAAGACGTCCAAAGACCTTCCCCCAGCACCGCCACTTCAACCGGTTCTGTACCTCCAGCATTTATAAAGTCATTGGTCCACCTTGGGAGACTTTCCAGCGCTACGTCTTCCGGTACGCGGTCGCTACTTCAGAACCTTTCGGCCCCATCGCCATCTGCTTTGCAAGCAATGTGCCTTGCCCACTGGCACTTCAGTTTGCAAATGTTCATTTTAAGATCCACTCTTTTGGAAGCTTTGAGGTCATCGAGCATTGTACTGAGGTCCTCCATAGTCTCAGCCATGAGAACTATATCGTCGGCATACCGAAGGCGAGTGATGTACTCGCCATTCAAGACGGTTCGTGTTGACTCTTGAAAACAGCTTGAAGACTTCTGAGCCATCTCAGAAGTGAGATGAGCCTATATTATTTTTTTGTGCTTTATAGTAGGATCAGAGAGCCTCTTGTTTATATTAGTACGAAGGGTCTTAAAAATCTTACACCTTACTGTATGGACAGTTTCCACGAACCCATCGTTATTATCGTCTACTAGCTCCCTAGGCACTCGAAATAATTCTGAAGTTCGAGCTGAAAGCTCTCGGGGTTTTGGACTTGGATCGGTGCTGGGTGGAGCGTGGACTTCATCAGTTGAGATCTTTTCAGCTCGATATTTAAATTCAATGTCCTCTTACCATGCGGTGATCACTTCCGGTTTTTACCGCGTTGATAACAGGGACATCATTTAATACTTGCTTCTTCGTCGACATAGTGAAGTCAATCAAATTTTTTGTTGCACCATCAGAGCTCTGCCAGGTCTACTTTCTGTGCTCACGTTTTCTGAAGACAGAGTTCATCATTAAAAGGTGTTCCTTCTCCATAAAACTAGACAGTAGATGACCCCGGTGGCTCCGACGTCCAACTCCAAATTGCCCATCATCGTTTCGTTTGCCCAGTTTCGCGGTGAATTCCACCAAGACAACAGTGAAGTGAGAGTATTAGAGCCATGCATGGCTCTGGAATATATCCTCATACGTGGTCTCCACCTCATCTTCGGGGTATGACGAGGCCGGGCCGTATACCTGTTCGACCTTTAACGAATATCTTGCTGATATTCTGTGCCGTGTGGTGCCGAACTTAAAGAATAGCACCACCCTATTTTTTCCGGGACCCGATTTTCTCAAATCCGGGAACTTGCTCTATTTCCGGAAGAGCGACCAGCAGTTCCAACTTGGTGTCGGGTTTATCGTCCATAAGTCCCTTGTGAGCAACGTGGTGAGAATCGAGAGTGTATCGACCAGGGTGACGTTCCTTAAATAAATTTGCATATATAAAATAAAATATTGGATCTTACCCATAGCTTGCATCGTCAGCATAATACCTCACTTGTATGGGATTCCCTTCGTTGTCCATATAAGTGTATTTACCAATTGTAGTTCCATTGGGGAATTGCTTTTCATCTCCTAAATCGGGCCGCGACTCTAAATCTGGCTTCTGAATAGGATAACCTATGAAATATTTAAAAAAAAGTATGAATTTAGGGTAACTAAAATAACAGTCAATCTCTTTAGGTAAAATAGTCTGCTGCATCCGGTTGGATTGGAGGCTAAGCCCAACGTAGTTAGCAAAGGACTAGACAGATGATGATCAGGAGACCCTGCGATTTGTTGTGTTGTTCTCTTGAAATAATATGAAAAACTTAGAATACCTTGAAATGTTTAAGCAAAATCAAAACGAATGTTTTTCAACATTAGGTTTTTTTTAAACTTACATGCTACTGCTGTAATTAACACCAAAGGAAAAATATAGATTTTCCACAAATAACTCATTTTCACTTCGATACGCTTCATTAAAGTAAAATATCTAAAACAATCCCATGCCACAGTTTGCCTCAAAATATTTTACATGTCAGTTTCTTGATGACATAATATTCAACTTATTTTTTTTGTTTATTTTCAAAAGCCTAGGAACCAGACATAGAACCTTAAAAGTAGTTCAAATTGCAATTTGAACTACTTTTAAGGTTCTATGTCTTACAATCTAAGATTAACATATAACTTTTCTGAAAACTCAAAACTCAAACACAAACTCAAACTCAAAACTCAAACTCAACTCAAACTCAAAGCATTTATTTCAAATAAACCAATTACAGGCACTTTTGAATTGTCAAGGGGTCGGTCAGTCAGAAATATGAAGCTAGTTGCCTATTTCAACGCGTAGTAGGTTCTGAACCACGAAAAGTACTCTACTGCTAGATTTATAGGCTCAATAATAAGAAAGCTTATACTTATACATATATATAACTAACATCACGCCCGTATTTCCCCGAAGGGTTATGCTATAGTACCATTTCGCCAGTAATGTTTAAGTCCTATGTAATAGGGGGGCGGGCTTATTGCCATCAACCGGGCACCAGGCTTCAGGCTGCTACTTATAAATTCCTGATGGAAAAACCCAATAACTCTTTGCCCGACCTGGGAGTCGAACCCAGGACCTCATGGTCAGCAGTAGCGCTTGCGGCCACTAGGCCAACGGGCAGTCACACCAGCAGTAAACATACACCTGTGGACATTAAGTTAATGATTGCAGAAGAAGCCTTTTGAACAGGACTTGGCTGGCATTTTAGTACTTTTAACTCACTCTGTAAGGACTTTTGAAATCCCAGTTAATAAAGATTGGGAGTTCAAAAGTCCTTAAAGTCCTTAAAGTCCTCTCTTAGGAAATTATAGAAACGCAGACGAAGACCCGATGAAATAAAACATAGTAACAAACAATATTGTTCAATAATTTATTAGCAGCTTATTAAATAAATGCTTGTACTAAATACTTATTATCTAATATGGACTATTATTATTAAATGCTTTTGTGGTTCTCGACAATATTAAACAGACCCATTTATATGAAATTAGTTTTAGAGAACAATGTTCCAAGTTGTGACACAATATCGTGAAGGACTTCAATCTTGTTTGGTTTCGCAGGTCGCGTCCACGAGATGGATGATTCTGTTGGTTCATGTGCTAGTACCATTGGGATAGGTCGTGTAGTTATCACGTCAGAGTATACCCTGAAAAAAGAAAGGGTTTTGTTATAACAATAATCTTAGGTTAGTTTCCTAATAATTTACCTACCGTAATCATCATTATAATTCAAACTAAGAAGGCCGAAGAGCGAATGAATTCGAATGAAACGAGTTGTTTCATTCAAATTCAATTCGCTCTCCGGCCCCTCTTCCCTGAAAATATTTGCTTCGTCTGTATTGATGTATATGAGGAACAGTGTGTACAGTTCACTCAGCGTCTATAGAAAAGGGAGGAACCTGCGACCAGACGGGTGTTTGTGTATGGTGAGCTACTGTCTGACGATTGATGTCGGGATGTTGTATATGTTAGTCGCGCGGTAAACTCTGCATGCGCGATGCGTAATTTTACGTGACATCAGTGTGATGCGTAGTTCGCATGTGGCGATGTAGATACAATATATAAAATATACAGATATAATGGTGAAGACAAAAAAAATTTTTTGTCGGTCTTTGAGATTATAAAAAAATATTTGACACGTATTTTTTCTTTTTTTACGTAATCTAAAGATTACGGCGATACATTGAGGTAAAATGTGCAATGACGTCACGAGTATGTAGATTTTATACATACTAGTGACGTACCGGCCCCCACTCCCCAAGTTAAAATGCGTTTTATCTAAGTATTTTTTTATTAATATGATAAAGCAAAAAATACGTGTCTAATATTTTTTTATTAACTGACTGACGGACTAATTAGTTTTTTTTTTTTTTTCCCAGGCATCATCCCTATTGTCTACCGTGTAAAGTCGCTGAAGAGATACTAATGTTCTCACTTTTATTACAGGCGTTACTTTTGATTCATACTATTTTATTTAAGTTGGTACTTAAGCTTTTTGAACATCTGAAATTCTTCATTAATATGGTTTATACGGTTCATATTTATACTGAGTATATTAATCTGAAGTGAGTATGGTAAGAATGTACTTGATATTGCTATTTAGTTTTGAAAGCACTATCTGCTTTAAAAACGAAATAGCAATATCCAATAAAACGGCTTTTTCTTCGTTGCTTTATTTAGACGGAAAATTCTAATGTAATGCAACATTGAGAATTCAGAAATTCTTTGCGTATGATAATGATAATATTTAATTTTATTACAACGAAGAAAGCATAATAGAACCTAATTTTTGGCGTGTCTCATTTTTTCTTCGGTCTATGATCTACGTATTGTGTATTTAAATATGTTTACCTGTAACCGAATTGATCAGCGATATATTTGAATTTGACTGGTTTGCCGTAAGCGTCTATATAGCCATAACGTCCTATAACTGTTCCATTAGGATGTCTCTCTTCAGATCGGTACTGGTTGTTGCCAGTTGCTGGGTCCGCTACATCGTAACCGAACGAAGATACTTGTGGACTTCCTGAAACATATAACAAAATTTTCTTAAAATTACCATTTATATGAGGTTGTGGCTTAAAATCGTAAAAAAGTGCCAATGTGACTTTTTCAATTAGTAAGTACTTTTTCAGTTTATCTCGGACATTACTGACTTTATGGAAGGAAACACATCGTGAGGTATCCTGGACTAATAGTTAAATAGCTGCACCCCACGGTTTTACCCGTATAAGTCTCGTAAAAGTATCTTATGTCCTTACCCAAGTCATGGTTTATCAATGTGCCAAATTTCATGTAAATCCGTTCTGCCGTAAAGCGTAACAAACAAACAAACTCGCTTCCACATTTATAAATAAATAAATAATATTAGTTAGGATATAAGTCTGACTGAGTCAACCCGTCTTGAGCAAACGTGCAATGGTGATCAATGGTGAGCCTTTTTTCTAAAAGAGACTTTTGCCCTGCAATGGGACAATAATAAGCTGGTATTATTATCATTAAGTTCCAAAGTTGAACATGAACACTAAAAAGATTTATCTTCACAAGGACCATGCAAAGCGGTTACGAAAAGCCGGGTTTTATAATTCTCCTACACGCATGGGATAGATAGGAATATTAAATCACAGATGCTTCGTTAGATTCTTTTAAAAATATTCAGAATCATTATCAATATGATTGTCACTATCTTACCATCAAAATTGTTGTATATGTAATTGGGTGCATGTTCTGCTAAAGTGAGCCTGGGAGTCCTTGGAGCCGTGTACGCTTGAGCCAGAATCGAGATTAGAAATACCTGCAACAGGAATCATGTTATAATTATTTGAGAATAGACAATAAGCTCTACGGTTCCGAAATTTGTTGGATATTTCAATGTTTGTTTTATACTTGTCATTGGTTTAAAAAAAAGATGGACACATTTTCGTAAACGATTATTTATTTATTTATTTATATATACTTTATTGTACACCAGAAAATACATAGTTAATCATAAATTTAACACTACAAAACATACAATGGGCGGCCTTACGGGCCTTGGATTACGACAAATCTTTTTCATTTTGACAGTTCAACAACATTCATTACGTTATTTACGTTGTCAAGCATCTTTTTTTTGAACTTATGAAGCAATGGATTGGCAATCTGTTTCAAAACCATTCAGATTCCGATAGATCGTGTATTACGCAATTAAGGTACAGATTCTGATAGATCAACGACCTCAAGAGGACAGCTGTGGCAGACTAGATGCAGAAGGCGGTGAACTGGTTGTTATGGTGCAACTTCTGGGAGGCCCCTCAAGATGCAAAAATACTATTTTCATCAGTTTTGGAATCCTTTACTTATTACTGAAATAAGTATCTCTAGATTTACGGGCTATCACCTTCAACCGCTCGATACACCAAGACACAATACTTAATACTAACCCTCTTGTTCAAAAACGCTTAAAGTTAAAAGATGTTTAAACGTCAGAAATGTATGGTTAAACAGGCGCTAATCTTAGTAAGCTTAACTTGAAGCAACGTTTAGGAATAAGGGCCTTAACCTTCCGTTTCCTAAGAAAGCGGTAAATAGTCATACAATAACGGTTGTGCAAATACAGAACCTTTTTTTTGACACTTAAGGTGTCAAAAAAAGGCTCTGTATATGTCAAGTAATTGTGAAAATGACAGATTTTTATGACGGCCAGCGCTCTTTTAGGAAACCGTAGTTTTAGGCCCGTATTATAGAACCACACTCGAGACTAAAGCATTAAGGCTCGTACAGACTAGCGCGACTTGTAGCGCGACGCGACCGTGCGAATGACTGGATCATTCGCAACGTAGAACCGGATTCGATCGACTGTTGAATATTGGTGTATGTGGTATTCTTTGTGATATACTGTATTACCATCACATAGGTACCATTATTGCATATCAGTGAATCTTTAGATTTTATAATTCCCTTCCGTAAAACATATCTACTTGTTGTTTAGGTACCTTACTCGCTGCTTTCTTTAATGTCAAAGTAAGCAAAGATAATTACCAAATTAATAAGTTATCAATACGATTAAATTGCAAGATAACCCCTTAGCCTTAGATATGATCAACATTTAAGGTGCGCGTGCATTTATTTTCCGACAAAAAGCTTAAACGCGTTCATTTATCTACATTAAAGTCAGTTTGAGTAATACTAACCATTAGTTAACTATCCGTTAATATGATACGCATGATCGCAAAAAAGGTATTAGTTTTAATTGTAGTTTTTGTATAAAGTTTAACAAATTAATATTTTTTATGCGTATTCCGTAGGCGAAAGCTCATCTATGCATCATACATGCAAACAAATAAAAAAAAAAATTAAGTATGTGTTTGGAATGTCAAAATAACAGCTTTTTCCTAAATTCTTAGGAAATTATATACGGTACTTATAACAAAAAAACACTTTTTTTTTTTTTGTCTCTGTCGTTTCCGGCTAATATCCGAAACTGCTGGACCAATTTTGACGGGACTTTCACTGGCAGATAGCTGATGTTATAAGGAGTAACTACTACTACTAGACTACTTTTATTTTAGAAAAATAATTAGGACCACGCGGGCGACGCCGCGGGCAACAACCTACAGCTAAATATAAAAATAGCTTAACGTTATTTATTTTTGTTGTCATATTTTTTATGTATTGCAATACATAAAAAATATATATAATATAGAGACTTGTTCTGTTAATATTTTTTGACGAAGACCATCATGGAATATCATAGGAATTATTGATGCCTTTTCTTTAAAATACTTTTATACAGGGTGGCAGGGACATCTACGCGAAGCCTGTTACCATGGATTCAGTACATGATTCTGAACCGACATAACCGAAATAAAAAACAGCTGTTCCATACATTTGACCGCGTAGGTATTGCACTTTACTATGAAATTTATGTTTTTTTTCTCAGTTGTTTTCAGTATCATGTAGGTACTGAATCTATGGTAACAGTCTTCGCGTCTATATCCCTGACACCCTGTATAGCTTCTGCTAGCGACTTCGTCCGCGTGGAATTTCGGACCACGACCCACCTCGTCGCATCTCATCACCCCGCCCGCGCTTTTACTTCGTACTTCGCTTGGCGTAATTTCTGACTTTTTATATTTTTTGCTCGGCTCCTAAGTGTCGTAGGGTGATTTTACTTAGACTATAACCTTTTTCAAGAATTGGGCTATTCAACGCAAAAAGATTTTTTCAAATCCGACCAGTAATTCTAGAGATTACCCCCTACAAACTTTCAAACAAACAAACAATACCTCTTTATAATTTACAAAAAAATAAAATATTACTATGTTTTCCAATTTCTAATCTTGTTACGCTAACACGTAATGATAAATTTAATAATGCCAAACATAAAACTATAATGTACCTAAATGTAATAATTTAAACAAGATCCTTTAAAAAATATAACTTATCATATCACCAAAGTGAAATTTTCACTCTTACAGTACACCTTGGAACATACCTTGAAAACACCGTCCATGTTCCTTTAAATTATTCACAATTCCACACATAAACTTGGCCAGTCTGCACAGTGTTGCGAGCTTCGTTCACATGAATGAACATATTTATCCACCTCTCCTTTTAGTAGTTTTTTCTTCGTAAAAAACAACGGCCACGCACAATGTTCGCAAAGTCAGTGGGTGAAGGCAATTTCGCCCGTATTCGCTTTAGTGATGTCATACTAGGTACGACAGGATACGACAGTATTGCCTTTTACGCGATAAAAGTTAGATATATGACAGCCAACGATGGGAAATTACTTTAGAAATCAATTATATAGAAGTTGTAATAAGAAATGAATGGCAGCTATTAAATTAAATATGATTTTAATAGAAATGGTCGTATATGGTTTGCAGATTTGCAGCGATCAACGAAAAAGTTGATTTTGATGATTTTATAATGATGTTAGTTGGCAGGAGTTAAGTTATGACTTGACTCATTAGAAAAGTTCGATGCACCTAAACACGTCATTGATTTTAAACTCTATAACTTAATTTAATCACTGTCATTAATTTATTGAAAAGTCACACAGTTAATGACAGTGTAAATTAATTTTAAAGACTCCAGCATTTTAGCAGCAACTTAATTTTATTTTTAATTTATATTTTACTAACTGATAAAATCATTACCAAACCTTAGTTATCTCACTTTAGCGACACTTTTATTGTCCTTCGGTTAAAAATAACTATACTGAACAACGTTAAGGGGTCAATAAAAAGACAGTTTGGCTTAAAAGGCATGATATCGTAAAATTTCTGTTTTGGAATGCTCCTACAAAGGTAAATCACCCACGCAGAACAACACAAAATGCTTTGGCGACTGTTCTCTTGAGAAAATATATTATGTTCTTAAGAAAACTACATCATCGGCAGCCATGTTAAATTGTGTTTTATGACTTTCACACGTGTGAGGTGAATAAAAGCAAGCAAACTTAGTTATTTTTTCTACTTTCCTTACATTGAACTGAGAGAGACTTGAAATTAGATAACTAGGTATCATTCATCATTACACTATTTTAAACTTTATAATATTTCCGATGAATGTGATCACGTTCATAATGATTATAATATTCGTGCAATTTCTTCTTTAACTGTTGTACACAAACATCAGAAAAAATTCAGCACCCATATTGCGTAATCCTAGTTAATAGTTCATTGGTTTGAAAATTTGTCTACTCAACAACGTTAATAACGTAATGAGTTTTGTTGGACTGTCAAAATGAAAGGCATTGCCATTCTAAGTGTGTTACGCAATTATTCCGCAGGTTTAGTTTTCTATAGCTGTTTATCGCTTCATCATTCTACGTGCTTGAAAAAGCCTTTGATACGTGGAGTTTCTTGCCCATTCTTCTCCAAACGCAAACTACCTTTTGGAAGGGGCGATTAGAATCAATTCTATTTTTTGTAAATTTGACGTTCATAAGCTTCATAAGTGCCTTTTATGTGCCTAATTGAAATAAATTGTTTGACTTTGACTTTGATATACTTAAAAATACGTATCATCAAAATTCAATCGTATCTATTAGAAACGAATTTTCTAAAAAAAACAATAATAAAATTCAAATAATGCTTACTGAATTGACTCATAAAATATCAAAAGACGATAAATATCTTCGACGATGAAGTGATTAACTAACCTCTCCAAATTAGGATACAACATAAAGGAAACAAGTCATTTGTCAAAATAACAACTTTTCTATTAAAAACAGGTTTTGTGGTAAACGACCAAATAAATTAAGACGTAGCCTAGTAAATTAAATATTACTAAATAAAGTTAATACAGGTTATCGAACTTCAATCTTTTTTTGACGAATATTATTTTGATGATTGGAAAGATTGAAAGAAAGAAAAGAAAGATAAATAGGTTTATTTTTCACAGAAACAACATACTTATGTACATTCACGCCTCCGCGTCTATACATTCTATACAAGGCCAGAACGCAAGGGTGTGAAACTAATCGCGTATAAATTTGAAATCACTTTTTTACTAAGTTCTTCCAATCTATACCAAGAATAGTACGCAAATACTCGCGTATACTTCGTAGTGACCTAATTAACTGCCTTATTCCAAAATATACAGTGCCAGTACGCATACGGACTAAACGTGTATATATTGCGTCAAATTGTAAACTGGTATCCAACTTGTTTGCGAAGTAATGCACCTTGCGCTAAATAGTCTGTCTGGCTGCGAGCAACTTGGAAGTAGCGCTCGCCGGCCGCTGCCGCGGCACCGCTCGGTTCGCTCTCTCGGCTCGCGCGCGGTTGACATAGTTCTAAACTAACCTAACCTAACCCATTTCATATTCCGTTCCATTTGAACCAGCCCACATTTATGTTTAAAACTCATGTCAAGCGTTTGGAACCAGGACGCGCGCGTCTACGTTACAAACCATACAAATTCGTGTATACATTGTAATCCCAGATTAAAAAATAGCATTACAATGTATACGCGAGCAGTTTCCTATGGCTGCGCTCTGGCCTTGTATTGTGTGGAAATACGCCACGCCTCCTTCCCAATGGGGGTAGACAGAAACTACAGAACACCATCTGCTACCATCCTTACATACTCTGTTTCCTCGTTTACGTTCATACATCTGGTCATACACGCACGCCGGTTGTGAGTACTACGCATCTGACCTTTCTGAAGAACATCACTAATATGTTCACTATATGTCGTCCTAAGGCGTCTCCCGACTTTTCCACTCACATCTTTTCTTAGTCGCCTTTCATTCATTCTCTCAACATGACCAAACCATATAATTTCTTAACTGTTTTTAATTTTTAAGCTATTGCATAGCTTCTATCGCGGGCCTTGAGCGTGGAGACCGAATCCAGAAATTCCGTAACGAAAATAACCTAACACCCCCATAGAGTGAAATTTTAAGATGCGCGCGCATCACTGTGACACAAATTGCATAAGTTGATAAAAAATGCTATGCAATAGCTTTACCGCGGCAGTCTCCGAGTGCCACACGTCTTTTTTTATTTGTGTAAATTTAATACGATTTGCAAGCCCATGTGACGATAGAACATGGATCACTATTATAAAAAAAAAACATATGTACTAATTGCCCATATTTGTAAAGGAATAAATGATTTCATTTGATTTGATACTGCCTATTGGAGGAAAGTCAGCGCCTTCACCAAGTCAACGCCTTGGGGCCTAGACAAATAGCAATCGCTTCAAAGCGTTTCGTATTTACACACCTTTTTAATTTATTTTCAAACTCTGCACACATTTCAAGGACAGTGAACCAAACAGATTTACCGTCTTCACTTTCAGTGAAATTACTCGCACATATTTGAGTTACACTCAGCTCATCCTTCACTTCGATATAATTTTGAACAAATGTCAAAAACTCGTTAATTCTCACTCATACTCATTGATTCCGCCATGATTCGTTCGCGTAAGCGCAGGACATGCGCGTGACAGGCAAAAACATTGGTGGGATTGACAAAAGGTTTGCGGCAGCATAAGTCGATATATTTATCCAATACATTTTTGACTGTTCTGTACGTTATCGCTGATAGAATGTCACTGTGTTTAACTAACTGTACTGTTTGTTTGTTTGTTTGTTTATGAATCAATAAACTTTTTGTTATTTATTATTATTAACTAAGCCCTCTTGTTCTGGTTTACCATACCAATTTGTACAATCATACCTACATCATAACCAGCCTAGATGTTCCGACTGTTGGGATTCAGGCCTCCCCTCTTCGAGAGGGAGTGGGCTGTAATCTACCACGCGGGCCCAATGCGGCTTGGTGGTTTTTGGTTCTAGGACATGCCTGTTTCCTCACGATGTTTTCCTTCATCGTTTTAAGAGCAGTGGTGATGAAATTATTAACACAAAGTAAAACGCCTGCCAGTTCGAACCTACAACTTTACAACTCGTATAATATACTTGTATAACATTATGATCAGCCTAAAGTAGCAGCTCCACTCCTGAACATAGAGCTCTCCAATTTCACGCCATTAAACTCGATCCTCGTTACTCTTATTCATCTGCTAACAGCCTCGCTAACAACCTCCACCAAAGCGTATGATTCACTATTGTACTATTCTAAACACGTGTTCTAAATTGATTTATTTAGATAGACCTACGGTGGTACTAAACTTCGTGTGTGATTGATAATGGACCATTTGTTCACTTGGCTCTTAACAGTGTATGATTAATATTAATCACTTTAATTATTATGAGTCAGCATCGTTATTCTATGCTGAATGGACCTTCAATTTTAATAATATTGCCCCTTTTGATTAATAAGTGTAATTAAAACAGCTCGGACCATAACTGGACATTGGGTGAAGTAGCATAATATAAACTTTTCCTAAGGTTCGATTGCACAATAGATATTTTGCTGTTATCCGGAGGAAAGCGTTCTTAATGGATAAACATAATAAACTACGGTTTTAATAAAGTGATTCTATTTAATAGTTACAATATTACACATTTTATTAGTCTGAAAACACAGTTGACAGGATTTTTAGTAAAAACAATATACAATGTCAAAATATTGAGATCATGGCAAATGAAACTGAACAGCTTTAGAAACACGGTCTACTTCTAATAAAAACTTAAACACAGTATGAATGGTACAAAAGACTCATTTATTTATTTATAAATAAATTATAAGTGATCTCTAAACTCTATTATGTAAGCATTTAAAGCGATTTAAACCTATAAATATCAATAATAATTGTACTTCAGATGCTTCATATACAATGGCAAGTTATTCACATAAGTGAACAAATATCCACAAACTCTTATTATTCAAATAATCCTTCCACACAAATATTTATAGTTTACATAATCATACCCATTTTTATTGCGTTTGATGTTAGCTTCCGAATTGTGTCAAAAAACGAGCCATGTAGCTTAAAAGTATCATTCATAGTTGAGTTTGATCAAAAGTCATCAGTAAAATGGCTCAATACATTTTTTTTTTCGGAATTCTAAGTCATCAGAACGCTCCGGCCTAACCCTGCGCGTGCACATAACATAGACCCACCCTTACCATTAACATACAGTATAAACATAACATCTACAGAGTATTTGAGTCGGTAACATTAGGTAGTAAGTAGGTGGTTAGTGTAGCCCGTAGCCGTGGCCGTAGGAAGCCACTGCGATGGGCGCAGGCGCGTAGTGGACTGGAGCCGCGTGCGCAACCGCTACTTGTTGCTGGAAAAAGATTTGCTTTTTTTAAATCTATCACTTCATAAAAAAAATTGAATTCAGAATGCAGATCCAAGACTAGGGTATGCCCTTTTAATTAATATTTTAATTTACATATTTTTTTTAAATATTTTTAATTTTTATATTATTCAGTATCTATTTATCCGTTACATCAATGCGGGCCCTATCAGAATACCAGCGTGGCGACATTTATTTTTTACATGTCGCAGCATCATGCAAGATAAACTGCTATAAATTTTACTTTGTTTTTTATTTTTTATTTTTGTTTAGTGCGTTTTTAGTTTAATTTGTTATTTCCTGTGCGAGTCTCAATAAATACTTTTTCTTTTCTTTTCCCTATAAGTATGTCTTATTATTAGAAGTTTTCAGATCTACTCCATCTGAAGGTTAAGTTTCACAAGAATTCATAAACATTTTACTCACAAAAAAAGGTCGTGAAACTATTTTGAAACGGTAAATTCCGAAGCTGTAATGGACCAAATATTTTTTATGCGCGTGAGTTGTGTCGCCGCCGCCGCCGGTTCAAGGTTGTGGCTACTCAACCATTGCATTTCAATGGTAACCGATTATTCACAGCTGTTTAACTCTTTTACTACTTTCGATATTTATTTACTCTATTCATCATTTCTATTCATCATTTTGACGGTTTTAATTAAAGAACCTGACTAATATAGCTGTTGAGGCTTGATTTGTTTTGTGGCATAAAAACTAAAATAATTAATTCTGGTAGGTAGCCTCCAGGACTCTTAAATCGAGTCACTCTGTATTAGTAGTCACTCTCTTATTTTTTAGAAGGTCGTGAATTCAAATGATGGCCAGTATGTCGGCTTCAAAACTGCATAAAAACTTTTTCTTTGACTCATCATTGCATCTTTGCATTATTTTGATTTTGAAAATGCACGATGGCTCGATTTAAGAGTCCGGGAGTGTACTTTATTTTTTTATCAAGAATATTCAATACGATAGAGTACGATGATTTTATTTGAACTGGAAATACCTATTTTGATTCCTTAGTTCAACGTCCCTTTTGACTTGCCAACATGTGATCTTAAACACACTTCGCAAGATACCTAACTCCCGTCTGTGAGTCAATGAAAATCATGAATTCTTACCACGTACAGGTAGTGCGTTGAGATACGAATAAAAAATGACCATTCACTCCTAACTTGTTAGATAATTTAAAACTTGCACCACATTTCCCGTAAAGGGCTTAGCCAAACCACCAAACGCTAAGGCAAAAAAATCCAACATCAGAGTCGCAACCAGGTGAAAAAAACAACCAGCTTCAGGATACCCGTATCTAAGTCGCATTGGTAATGAGGCATTCCATACACTTTAAAGTCCTAAATTCAGTTTCTTCAATGACCGCAACACTAAACTATTTATCGGGCATTTTTCTAGGAGCGCCCAACGGCTGTTATCTGAGAAATTCAGAGTAGTTTAACCAAGATCCACAAGTTGTGGCGTTTCCTTATAAGCGCACGCGCCATTACTGTTTGCGCAAGAGTCGCCGTCGGCTCGCAATCGCAGAGAAATCGGGTTTGTGTAATGTTGGCACATGACAGTTATCAGTGAAAAATCATAGTTCTTTAAATGAGAGAATGGGCCGTCTAGTCTTGGTATCATAAAAGGATCCGTATGCTGCCTAAAATCCTTACAAGTGTTGTAAAGAGGACTCGACAGAAAGTCTAATAAATAAGTTCCTTAAATGGCTATCTAGCGGAGGTGAGACATTCAACATGGTATCCAGTTTATTGGTATCTCTTGAGTTGTTTGAGACTAACATAAAAAATGGTGTTGCTGAGGAGGCAAATTATAATACCATTGTAATATAAAAAAGGTTTTTTTTTTCAATTCTATGGTGTTTCACAGGAAATACCTACAATGTTAAATTGTTTCGTAAAATATTGAGTATTTTTTTCTTGCAAATTGGCCTAATTTATTTATAACTATTATCACAAGTTTTTTTCAGAACTTCAAAGTTTATTATTATGATATTCGTTCACAATCGTTCAAGGCATCAGATCAGAAATAATCAGTGTCCATAAATGTTGTTGTCACAGATAATTCCATTAACTTTCGCAAATAACTTAAAAGTTAGTCAATGAATCTTACCGGATGGACAGCGTGTCCGGACTTGTGCACGACGGCGTTGAAGCCGGTGTGGTCATCCGCGGAGTACGCAACTGTCCTGGTGGAACCGTCCGGCTCCACTAACGAGTAGCTTCCTGAAGTAGTATAAAATAATACTTAGTATTTAGTAAAGTAGTAGGAGGAGGAGCTCGTGGCTAAGTAACAACAGCTGCACTGGTCGATCCATCAGGTTAAGCTACGCTTGCCGGGGTTGGTCAGTGGATGGGTGACCATCTTTACATACCGAGAATCCTCCGTGTCTCGGAAAGCACGTTAAGCCGTTGGTCCCGGCTGTCATTCGTGGATCTTTGACAGTCGTTACGAGTCGTCAGAAGCCCGAAAGTCTGACACCAGTCTTACCATGGGGTATCGTATTACCCAGTTACTGGGTTGTGGAGGTCAGATAGGCAGTCGCTCCATGTAAAATACTGGTATTCAGCTGCATCCGGTTAGACTGGAAGCCGACCCCAACATAGTTGGGAAAAGGCTAGGCAGATTGATTTAGTAAAGTAGTATTACTCGCCACGAAAGATAAGACTTGACCGCGCCTCCCGCGCTCGTTCCGCCGCCCTGATCACGCCCGCAGACCTCATTCCGCTAAAGAGGCATATGGATCATCTACTGCGCAAGTCAAACCACGTGGTGTGTCAAGTCTCATCTTTAGCGGTACGCACTGCACAACTTTTGATATTTTTTGTGTGGGTAATTATTAAACTTCTCCCGCTCTGGGCGGAGTGGGAGGGGGTGTCAGACTCTTACTGACTAAAACCCACCCGTGTATCGCTTTCGGACTTTCCCGCGACCCTGGCAGACATCGGCCCGGGCGTGTCCTCCCGCCTTATCAGGAACGGGAACCTACCGAAACAACCGTATCCGGTGAGGAATGGAAACGCGCCCTCGCGCCCCATACGTTACTAAAATGACTCCACATATCGTTGTTTGCACATGTTCTAGATGTTAGCCGGATGTATAATAGATACTTAAAGTGCGCGCAAGATAATTCTGCGCGAGACTGGTGGCGCTGGCGTGCTGAATTCTATATTGTCAAATTTAAAATATTTAATCTATATTATTAATTAATCTTATATTAATATTAATTAATTTGACCGACATAATACACCGACCAAATAAACGAGTTAAGACGGCGGCATACTTATTAGTTCCGATTTCAGCCGCGCGCACACTTATCTTGCGAGCACTCTAGGGGTAATTGGGTCAATACGAGACAGTGAAAGCACTGCATACATATTTGATCTGTTGAAGGACACTGAACGAGACATAATAGAAGTTTTATTGTAATTACGTATTAGTGTCCCGCAAAGTGTTCAACACAGTACAAGTCGTGCCGTTAAAGTTGAGACTTGACCCACCACGTAGTTTGACTTCCGCAGTAGACGATTTTTGAGTATATTTGTGGTATGAGGTCCCCCCGGGGCGTCATCGGGGCGGCGGAAAGAACGGCGGGTGGCACGGTCGACTTGCTTGCAGGCTTTCAATTTCTAATGCACTCCAAATTATAAGCTATCATAAATTGGATTCCAAAATAGGTACAAATAGGTAACCTGAACTAAATTAAGGAGAAAGACTTTATCATTCGCATGTTCACTACCATTTAGATTGTAATAGAAGGGCCTTTAACCTTTAAAGGCCCCCTACACTAACCTTTAACGACGTCACCGTCACGCTCCTCCTGCTGCGACTTGATGTCGCCGGTGTGCGGGTCCTTCACTCCGTAGTTGAACGCGTACTTTGGATAGGACTGTGAAGACAAACAGTATAGTAAATACGATTTTTTTCAAACAGAAAAATGTACCGATTTCATGTAACCATTAAAAAAAAATAACACACATACATAACTTCACGCCTGTAATCCCCAAAAGGTTAAACAGAGGTGTCCCTATAGTACACCCACATTTCACCAGTTATGTTTAAGCCTCATGTAATATGGGGCGAGCCTAATGCCATCAACCGGGAATCCAGACTCCGGACTGCTACTGAGAAATCTCTGACGGAAAAACCCAATAACACTCTCCTCGAACTGAGAATCGAACCTAAGTCCTCATGGTCAGCAGTACGGCTTGCGGCCCAAAGAGGCAGTATATAATAACATATAATACTAATAGTTACAATAATACCTATAGCAATAAATCGTATTACGGCATTTATACAAATTCTATCTGCTTCAGTTCAAGTATCAGGCGTGTCGCACGAACGAACAAATCATGGTGAACACGAACATCGAACACGGAACATTTAGTTCATACGAAAGCGAACGCGAAAATCATAAGAAACAGTTCGCGCTCAACCGCTCTCTCTAGTAGCCATGGATCCGAAATTGGATCGGCAATCGCCACGAACATTTTTGTTTTATCGTCGTTCGTGGTATGCATATGCGAACAGTGTTTGATGTTCGTGTTCACGATGTTCTTGTTCGCTAATGAGTACACGCATTAACGGTCGGTTTTTCGATTGCCTATTTTTTCATGTTAAGTACTTCTCAGCCCACTGTTGCAGCTATCTCTACATCGTAATAGTGATACCTACAAAGGTTTCTGATATAATACCTCACATTTTAATACGTAATAGACTACACTGGCGCCAGTGCGATAACTTTATCACACTGTAGGTACGTACTTAAATGTTTACTAGAATCTCCGTAATCTGTAAGGTATAAGCTCAAGTGTATGTAGCCACTGTTAAGTAATCTCTTATAATAATGAAGACTGGTTTTCTGTAGGTTCTTCTAGCTTGATTATGTACCAAAGTTGTAATAATGTTACCGTTATCGTGTTTTGTAAGCTTATTTGGAACTAAACAAGTAAGGCTAAACTTGAAAAATTTGTGGAAAGGTTGCAGCCTGCACATTCTTTTTTTTTAAAGCGACTTTCTTAGCACGTCGATGGCAATCTAAATGCACTCGTGTTTGGCGCCATCATTAGCGTGCATCAGACAATCAAAAGAAGAGGTGAAAAAAATGGACGACAAAAAATCATGTGGCTATGATGACATAAATATATCAGTAATAAAGGAAAATATAGACGTACTAGCGGAACCTTTAAGCATCTTTTATAATAAATGTTTTGATGAAGGAATTTTTCCAGATCAACTGAAGATAGCCAAAATAATACCTGTACACAAAAAAGGATCTAAAACAGACCCAAAGATGTACAGACCAATTTCATTACTACCTATTCACTCAAAAATTCTTGAAAAGCTAATTAAAACTAGATTACTCAGACATTTCAACCTAAATGGAGTGATAAGTAGAAGACAATTTGGTTATCAGAAAAACGTTGGGACACAAGACGCAATATCGACTCTAATTAAGGACGTAGTTAGCAGATTGGACGACAAACAGAAAGAAGCTGGGCTTTTCTTAGACCTAAGTTCAGCATTTGACACGGTGGATCACAAATTACTGCTAGAAAAACTTGAGCACTACGGTGTCAGGGGTAAAGTATTGGCACTTCTAACGTCATATTTAAAAAACAGGAAGATGTTCGTGGAGATCAAAGCAGTGGAGTCACAGACAAATTCTTCAGGTAAAAGTTGTCCAAGTGAAGAAACATATAGGTCCCAACTGTCTCTTGTGCACACGGGCGTTCCACAAGGCTCCATACTGGGTCCGATTTTTTTTTATTGCGTTTGTTAATGACCTTATACAACACATGAGTGGAAAAGCTGCGGTATCTATCCAGCTTGTAGTGTTTGCTGACGATACCAATGCAGTTGTTTTGGCTGAAAATATAAACGATCTTAATTCCATAGTTAATCAAACCTTAGATATCTTTCACAGCTGGTTTGCTGTTAACAGTCTTAAAGTTAATGCCAGTAAAACCAATGTAATGCTTTTTCGTTCTACTTCCAAAAATAAAGATAGCATTAACTGCGTCATAAATGGAGAAACAGTGAACGTGGTCCCAGTGGTTAAGTTTCTGGGAGTTCATATCGATAGCCAGTTAAAGTGGAAACAAGAGCTAACACACCTAGAGAAAGCAATCAGCTCTGCCTGTTACGTACTAAGAAGTCTAAGAAACGAGGTAACCTAAAACATTTAAAAATGGTCTATTACGCATTAGTTGAGTCAAAACTGAGATACAGCATACTTTTCTGGGGAGGAAGTTATGATTACAATACTCAAAAAGCTTTTGTGATTCAGAAAAGAGCAGTCAGAACCATAGCTAGAATTCAACAGCAAGAATCATGCAAGCCACATTTCAATGACTTAAATATATTGACAGTCCCAAGTTTGTACATTTTGGTCCTACTTAGTCACTTATCAATATATATCTTTGAATATGAGACTGAAGATGAAAGGAAAAAAAGGGAGAGTACAAGAAGAAAAGATCTCCAGATGAAGCAAGTGATTCACCTGAACGTTGCAAAGCATAGCGCCTACCACAAGTCATTAAAAATGTTCAATAAACTGCCGACAGAAATAAAAAGTCTAGTATATACAAGTGGGTTTCAGAATAAGCTTAAACGGTTCTTGTTAAATAAGTGTCTATATTCTATTGATGAATTATAAATTATTACAAAAGTTGAAAGTAACATAATTTTATTGATTTGAAATGAACATTGTATTGAATTTTATGAATTGACTTATGACATTTATTTTTATATTTTTTTATTATTTTTATTGTTATTCTGATTTTAATGTAATTTTGATAATTTTATTGTAATAATTTAAATATGGATTGCATGCATGATGTTTCTGTAGGTATTTAGTTTAGTTAGAGAATGTCAGACACGATGTCAAAATTGTTATAATAAATGAATGAATGAATGAATGAAAGTCATTTATTCAAACTAGGCTGAGAATCAGCACTTTTCGAACGTCAAAATTACATAAGACAGTCCCCCAAAACGCCCACCCTTCACCACTTCTCACCTATGGTCATGCTGTTTATCCAACACTATAGGTAATAACGCCGACACTGGCCCTTGACAAACAAAAATGAAAATGTGGTATCCGCGATGGTACCTTGAAGTCTAATAAAAAAGTATTCAACAAAAAAGTGGGGTCCGCGATGGCACCTTGAAGTCCGGTAAAAAGTATTCAACAAAAAAGTGGGGTCCGCGATGGCACCTTGAAGTCCGGTAAAACGTATTCAACAAAAAAGTGGGGTCCGCGATGGTACCTTGAAGTCTGATAAAAAGTATTCAACAAAAAAGTGGGGTCCGTGATGGTACCCTGAAGTCCGATAAAAAGTATTCAACAAAAAAAGAAGCGGCGTAAAGAGCGCGGGAGGTGCGGTCAAGTCTCATCTTTCGTGGCGCGTATTGTACTAAGCTCATAGAAACTTAAGCCCCGTGTCCAAAAACGAAGCTGAAAAGAGTCGTTTTAAATACATCCTCCGCCAATTTACCACAAGACACACGTTGTAAACACTTACGATTGTTTCAGCCTGCACGGCGTGTACTACCGGGGCAGCATGTACCACAGGCGCCGCATGGATCACCGGGGCCGCGTGTACCACAGGAGCATGTACCGCTACGGGCGCATGTGAGAAGTATCCGCCATATTCCACCGGCACTGCCACCGCCACCGCTGCGCTCACGCATGCTAATACCAAAAACATCTAGCACAAAACAAAGTAATGGTTAAGGAGGCAAGTATAATAAACCTAAAGGTTTTTTTATTAGAAGTAAATGAAAACCATACTCATTCTAGATCAAATAAATTAGGAAAAACTGAAATTGGTTTTAGGAATCCTACAATGATCATTTTAGAAACTATTTAAAATGTATTACAATAACCATTTTTTGTAATCCTCAAGTCAACTTCTATAGATAAAAAGCTTTTTTTTTAAATTGAAAAAAAATGTTTTTTTTTAATTTCAATAATCATGCATCGTCACGAGAACCAAACACGTATGCCAAATTTCAGCCCGATAGATTCAGTGGAAGTGGGTGAAATGTTGATTGCAATATTGCAGGACAAACATACAAGTGAAGTTAAAAATAAAAGCTTTTAAAAAGCTAGGCTGATGTTGCAAACTTAAAAAAATTGGAGACAGCTTTTGTTATTTTGCATTGAATATTATCTTTGATAATCAGATAATCTATTTTATTACGAGGATCATGATTATCTTACCTTCATTGACATGAAGGAAGTAAGCCACCTTATTTTATTTTTATCCAAAGGCACCTAGCACCTTACTTATACGTGGATATAGTAAAAAGTTGCAAGATTTAAAATTGATATAATGATTTCAAAAGAGGTTTAATGCCAAGATACCAACCTGTTTGTTGCCTACGGGCATGATTTATATCTCCGGGCTGTTTCCGTGTTTACTTAAGAGGGGGGAGATGCTAAAGTATTGCATCATAAAAGCTCTCGTTTTTTAAAGTATAAAATAAACTCAGTTTATAATATTTGCAGTTACTAAATCTTGCCAAATAAGTGTGATTAGTTTTAATGCATCAGAACTCTCAAACAAATTGCTGAAGCTTTATATATAAAATAAAATAAAAAAGAGGTTTAAAATATAATAAGAAATTGTTAGAAATTAAATTACAGTAAAAATAATATATTATTCTCGAATTGACAGATTTTTTTATTGATATTTAAAAAAAATCAAGTAAAGATAATATCGTTTGATAATGTAACACTTATCACACAATATTATTAAAAGTCCTCATAAATTCTTAAATGAGGCAACTCACCCGCATATTCGTATCTGAGGTGCACAACGACACAACACACTCCCGGCAACTTGCATCGGCGCAGGCGCCTTATAAATATAGGACCCCACTCTATGCACCGGAGTTAGATGGACCTGCAGGGGACACATTCATAGAAACGTTTGATACCGTTCGATTGTTTTGATGGCGACAACGTATAACTAAACTTATAGAATATTTCTAAAAAGGGGTCAAAGAGTATTTCAATTTCAATATTTGAACCAAGTTCTCCAGAAATTGAGAGATACACCGAAACATAATGTAGATTGAAATGTTAAATAGTATAAAGAGTTTCAGTTTAAAGGGTTTATTTTCGCTAGCTTAGGAACTAAAGCGGCAGCTATTAAAAGAATTTTCTTTGGATAGTGAAATGGCCTGAAAAAGAGCTTTTTTTGTCACGATTTAGCTGGCTTTAGCTTAAAAAAATATTGTAAGGATTAATTGGAATTATTATGTGGAAAACCTTTAAAAAGTATAGGTAATAAGGTAGGTACGGTGTGAGTAGTTTTAGTATATCTCTAATTTAAGAATGACTCACAAGCAATTGTAATAAAATTACCAAATGTTATCCCATCGAAGAATTGGAGCAACAATTCGGATAAAGCTTATTGATGTATCGATCGATCATGCATTTTCACGTGCAAAATAAACAAAGCTGCAACAAACATCTAAATTATGTTCATAAATAATACTTGAAATACCTGGCATCGTTTATTATCATTACTGAAACATTCTGCAAGAAACAGCAAGGGAACAATGTATTACAAAGCTTCTTTTAGCCAATCCTTGGAAACCGGCATGCCTAAGAGATATTTCTCGACGGCATGTGAAGCCAAGTCAGAGGCCCATGGGCGGTTTTAACACTCTCTCTGACATCAGGTTAAGTCTCTAACCACACGAAAAGAAGAAGCCAATCTTTGCCACTCAGTGGTCTAAAGTAACATTTGACATAGTTTGACATAATATGTGTTGTATGTATGCGCCTATACCCAAGCACCCGTTATCAAGTCAGTGAAGAATAGAAGTTACAGGCCGGCCGTCGAGTGAATGCGTTCCTGACACCTGTCAAGTGGAGAATTTCTAGTAGTAATAAGGATCAAATTCGCAAAACCGTGTGAAACTGACAGGTGTCAAGATCGCATTCTCGCGACGGACGGACTGTAAATTATTTGGTATAGCTTTTGCATTATTGAATGTATTGTCTTCATTGTGGCTTCATCTTTGTAGTTGTTTTCGTCTTAATGCTGTTGTTAATTTTCTGTCTCTTTTTTTATATTTCGGTCAGACTAGTTCCTAGATTTTTTGATGCCCTATGATTCTTTCCGCTCCTTTTTTATATACATATTATTATTATTGTTCTAAGACTGTTAGTGAAACCTGAATCACTTAGGTAGTCTGTAATGAGTTTCAAAATAATACATAATTGTAAGCTGACCCTCGAAGGCCTTTATTACTTTTCTAAAATTGAATAGCAAAGTTTGAAATAAGTAGGACACTACCAATCTCGCTATCAATCATCATCATCTCCCTTATCCTTTCTCAACTATGTTGAGATTGGTTTCCTGTCTAACTTACTGGATGCAGCCGAATACCAGCACGCTTAGCATGACCATATTAGAAACGGGTTTTTGTCAACGGAAGAATAGACAAAATGACAGATTGTCATTGTTTATCTGTCATTTTGTAGAAAACCCGTTTATTTGGTTGACATGCTACGCTTGCAAAATATCACGATGAACATTTCCTTAATTATATTTTATTATATTATAAGCCTGTGTTGTCCCTGCAGGACAAAGACCTCCCTTCCCTCTTTCCTCTTTTCCTTGTCTACTGCGATTGCGGGCCAATCCTATAAGAAGGAGTCCAGGTCATCCCACCATCTCTTTCTGGGACTGCCGCATAGTCGTTTCCTGCTATTTGAGATCCACTGAGTGGTGGTTTTTGCGTATTGCTGCTCCGACATGCGACAAATTTGGCCAGCCCAGTTCCAGTTTAGTCCAGCAGCTCTGCGGGCATTTCTTACCTTTAATTAAGTGTCTCTAAAAACTGTTCCGTTTTCTGACTTCGATACGGAACAATAAAACTGTTGTAATACCGACATAGAAAAATGTTGATATCACACATACAGAGGAAAAAAATACAGAATGCCGTCCAGCATTTGTTCTACATCTTGACCGATATATAACTGTCATTGGTTAGTATAAATATTTCATTACGAAACAGATATAGTCCCACGCCAGTTGCACTGATTTTATATACTTTAAAGGTTTAGAAAGTATGTTTCAGCTAATTGCTACACATTAGGCCTTATATAATGTACCTATAGCTATACTTAATATACTCGTGTGTGAACCGACACATATTCAAGCCTTAAGTTACTGATAACGAGACCTAGAGTAATTAGTGAGTCGTAAATTGGCTAGTCCACCTAGATTTTGAAACTCCTTATCTATGGGGACCCAGATTTTAAAATTTTATCAATATGTAGATAGAGCTAATTACCTACAGTAAGTATATACGTAATAGTAGTAGTAGTATATAATATAGTGTAAGTATAGGCACGCACCTCTGACTTTTCGGATTCATGTGCGTATTGTATAATTATCACTTGCTTAAAAAACTGTGAAGGAAAACATCGTGAGGAAACCGGTATGCCCGAGAGATATTTCTCGACGACATGTGAAGCCAAGTCAGAGGCCCATGGGCGGCTTTAAAACTCTGATACCAGGTTAGTCACTAACCACACGAAAAGAAGAAGAAGTAAGTATATACAGGGTGGCCGGGACATTGACGCGGAAACTGATACCATGGATTCAGTACATGATTCTGAACCCCCCTGCGTTTAAATTTTCCGTCGGTTTTTTTTTAATCAGCTTTTCCATACATTTTGACCGCACTTTTCTATGGAACAGCAGATTTTTTTTTTAATGACTGACGAAAACTTTCAACGCATGGGCTTCAGAATCATATAGGTTATGGTACTGACTCCATGGTATCTGTTTTCGCGTCGATGTCCATGCCACCCTGTATAGGATGGGCAAAGTGTTATTGGGTTTTTTCATTAGGAATTTCTTAGTAACAGCCCGAAGTTTGGAAGTTGGCGGTGTGATACCCCCGTGCCTCGGAGAGCTCGTTAAGCCGTTGGTCCTGCGCCTGATCTCTCTCCGGTCGCGTCGGATTGCCGTCCCATCGGACTATGACAGTGAAGAATGAGAAGATGGAGATGATGATGAGATGGTGGAGATGTGGTGGGAAGAGTGAGTGTACCTGTGTGTACGCACAAACTTGTGCACTATAATATCTCCCGCGCCGAAGGCTGGTCTCCGCTGAGATAGGTCGCCATGGCCGAAATTCAGTCTGCAGGACTATTATTAATATATATGTTTAAGATGGTGTTGCTAGCGGTGGAGTGTCTGACAGGATCTTATAGCACATCAAAGGTACTTATTTCCTTAAACACGTGTTGGTCTGATATATTTTAAGGTAGGTACTTATTTCTTCGTGGTCTGAATGCTTAGATAGGTACTATTGTTTACCTATGAATCGGACTATGACAGTATATATGAGGATTTGGTTCAGTATTAAGAATATAAACAAATGTTTCGTAATCCAATAAAGCCATACAAAAAGCTGCATTGAAGACATCATCAGACATAATATGTGACATAATAGATTCACTATTCAGGACTCGGCTATTTATTACTAACTACATCGCTTCTAAGTTGACAAGAACTCATGGTGCTTAAAATGCCACTTTTAGTTAAAACCGTATATATAGAAGCAGCTTTTGCAAAAGGAGGCATGTATGTATGGAGGCATGAATGTAAGGAACCCACATCTGCCTGCCGGGGTTGCGGGAAAGTCCGAAAGGGATACCGTGGCCCCTGGCAAAGTACAGGCAACTGAAGGAATAGGAGGGGTGGGTGTTATCAGTAAGAGTTTGACACGTCCTCCGAGAGCGGGAGAAGTTATTTGATAATTACCCACACAAAAAAAAGGCATGCAGACATATTAGGCACATACATGACAGTGAACCTAGTAACCTCTTTAGTAAAAAAAGTAATTTTAGTTCAGTCTGAGATTTCATATCACCAGAATGCTTGAAAAACTAACTTGTTTTAAAAATGTTAACAATTGCAGACGGGTTTTTAAATTTTTCAACTTTTCGAAGGGTTGGTATCGTCATCAATCCCCAAATGAGCACGTAACAGAAAAAATCCTTGCTACAGCTTTTGTCATAGTTTTTTTTCAAATCTATTTAGCCAGACTCACTCACGACGCCCCCTTTTAGCCTCTAGGAGGGAAGACAGATAGACAAAAATACATACCAACCAAAAACATTACCCTGCTTTTGAGTTCCGCTGCAGTCGAGTGATATATATGAAAAAAATATTTTCTTGATCAAGTCTACATGCTAAAAAAAAAACATTTATGTACAACTTCTTGCAAAAAAATTCATAGTTTTAAAAGCAGCGTACTAGCGCTCACCGCTGGAGCTGCGCCAGAGCTGCGCTGTCTAGGACCACTTCTTATGCAAAGTGTATCTTTGTTTGTACTAACTCTGTTTTACGTCATTTCTGTTCTGCATAGAATTTCTCAAAAGGAAGCTGTCTGTCACATTCCTCGCGAACATTAAAATTCTTAACTAACGGTATTTTAGCTGCGGATGCTGACAACAGAATACGTTCTCTAGTTTTATTTGAAATAGGGTTCATTTATTTAGTTAGTAAACGGAAATTGATCTTTTGCAAGTAAGACAGCGTGCGATTTAAATTATCTGTATCTACGAACATATTTTAACAGCACCTAGTTTATTTGTTTAACTCGTAATAAAAAAAAACAATCTCGATCGTCTTTAAGAACCAAATGATCGTAAACACGTTAATATTACTACAAAATTCTATGTCGAAGTAATAAAGCAAATACTATAGAAAATGAGACCTATATCCTAAATAGAATTAAAGTAATAAAACATAATATTCCGGCATAGTATTTCATGTTGAAATTCGCTCTAGATTGCGGCTAGGTACTCACTCGAGATGCGTGGCCGTGTAGCAAGTTAAATTTGTGGCTGCGCTGGCGCATTAGGACTGTCACACACGGCAGCTATACTGTAAAATCCCAGGATGTGAATTACAAAATACCCGAAAAGTGTCTCACACGCAGCAGGTAATGTTATGTAGGATTATCTTTCCTGCATTTGACTGCTTTAACTTGGCTGTACACATTGTAGATACAAATGTAATGTATATTATTGAGGGAC
Source organism: Agrochola macilenta (assembly GCA_916701695.1). Classification (NCBI taxonomy): domain Eukaryota; kingdom Metazoa; phylum Arthropoda; class Insecta; order Lepidoptera; family Noctuidae; genus Agrochola; species Agrochola macilenta. Next base: position 16,163,989 of record OU753558.1, read on the forward strand.
TGCTTAACTCGGTATCAGTGATTTCGGATGTTACAATATACGTTATCGTTGCCAGGTGTTAGCTCCTCGGGCCTGCGGACGGTGAGCGATGGGCAGCTCGCCGTCCGATAAGGACCAGGCCCGGGTCGACGGCGCGTTGTATTCCACGCGCGCCTCAAAGGGATGTCAGCACCAACTGACGGGGTCCGGAAGGACCAATGCCTGCTGGGGTTGCGGGTCTGCCCGAAAGGGATATCGCGGCCCCAGCACATAGGCAACGGAAGGAACACGGGTGGGTTTTAGTCAGTAAAAGTCTGAAAGTCTGAAAGTCTTTTTTGTATTACAGCTATTGTGCGTGGAGGCCTTTAGACAGGTGTGGGGGATTCGGATTTAACGGCTAATTGCATGTTTACACGCTAAATGGCTTATACCTTTTTGAGAGTAAACCGACACAAGTAGAATGGTTAATGGCCGATTCCTATAATTGACGGACCGTTATTGGTTAAAATTAAGAATTTTGTATCTTTACCAGTAAAGAAGCAAAGACCATGCAGAGCTTTGCTTAGTAGACCCTGCTGCTTACGAATCTATTTATATGCCCAGTATGGCAATAAAAAAAGTTACCATTGGTAAGTAAAACGATTCGTTTTTAGGGTTCCGTAGTAAACAAGGAACCCTTATAGTTTCGTCATGTCCGTCTGTCTGTCCGTATGTCTGTCCGCGGCTTAGCTCAGAGACGGTTAGTACTAGAAAGCTGTAATTTGGCATATGTATACATATTAATCATGCCGACAAAGTCGTAAAATAAAATCAAGAAAAATATATTTTTTAGGGTACCTCCCCTACACGTAAAGTGGGGATGTTTTTTTTTCTAGTCTACCCCATGTTGTGGGGTATCGTTAGAAAGTTCGTTCAATATATAAAATATAGTGAGTTTGTGAAAACCATTTTTGAATTCAGGGATCCGTTTGCGAAATATTAAGCTTTTAACTGAATATTTTAGTTGGAGTCAATTGTCCCCCCCCCCCCCCCTCTGCCAGCTAAATAGTTGTACTTGGATTTGTGAACAAAATTCACAGCAGTAGGTATTATATATAACGAAATTAAAAGATAAACTATCAGAGCTAAGTAGGCTGTACAAGTTAACGAGTAATAATCAACCAACTTAAATTTGCGGTTTTAAAAACATGGTCTCCCATACATTCCGTATGGGAGAACATGTTTTTCAACTACAATGTCAAGTTTGTTCTTGGGATAAATTCATCCCAACTACAGAACCCTTCATTGTGCGTGGTCCAACACGCACTTGGCCGGTTTTTGTTTATAGGAACCGAGCAGTCGTTAAGCACTGCCGATGAGGTCGTAAGGCTAAGTCCTTTTAAAGTTCCTCTTGAAACTTTATCAAAGCACAATTGGGGAAATACCTCTGTACCATGTAAATTCAGGTATATCTTACTTAAAGAAAATTATTCACTTGACATTATAAATATAATCTCAAAAGCAAACAGTTTTAAGAGGCTTACAACAGCTAAAGCGCAGTCACAGTCGTACTGCACAGAAAAAAAAACAGAAACGCAATGACACAACGCAGGTAATTTATTGCAAAATATGAAACAATTATCTATTTACAATAAATCAAACAAAAAAATAAAACATTATTACGCTAATATGTTGCTTTTAGAATAATCTGACAAAAAATCAGAACGATTGCATGTATATTAATTTCATTTTTAATAGTTAAAAGGTGATTTTTTTTTATCGTATCAAATTAGTTCTATTATGTTTTCAACACACTATCTTCCTAGAATATATCCTAAGAATATCATACGGGGTGTCCGGGACATCGACGCGAAGCCGGTTACCATGGATTCAGTACATGATTCTGAACCCCCCTGCGTTGAAATCAGCTGTTTCATTGAAAAGTGCAATACCTACGCGGTCAAAATGTATGGAGCAGCTGTTTTTTTTTTTTAATAACCTACGAAAAATTTCAACGCAGGGGCGCGGTTCAGAATCATGTACTGAATCCATGGTAGCCGGCCTCGCGTCGATGTCCCTGCCACCTGTATATTTTTCTGATTTTGTTTGCTGCAGTAGATCATATATTTTGTTTGCTGCAGTAGATCATATATTTTGTTTGCTGCAGTAGATCATATATTTTGTTTGCTGCAGTAGATCATATATTTTGTTTGCTGCAGTAGATCATATATTTTGTTTGCTGCAGTAGATCATATATTTTGTTTGCTGCAGTAGATCATATATTTTGTTTGCTGCAGTAGATCATATATTTTGTTTGCTGCAGTAGATCATATATTTTGTTTGCTGCAGTAGATCATATATTTTGTTTGCTGCAGTAGATCATATATTTTATTTGCTGCAGTAGATCATATATTTTGTTTGCTGCAGTAGATCATATATTTTGTTTGCTGCAGTAGATCATATATTTTTAGGCATTATAAAACTTCCGTTCAGGCACGTTTAGTTCTTGCAGTCCTCAAAATTTGCATCAGTTTCATAATCGTTTACTTCCCCAACATAGTTATTCTTGCGGTTCGATTCTGAATCGAATAGTTCTGCATTCTTGAAAACAAGAAATGATATACTATGCTACTTATATCATTCCATTTTATAGACCCTTTCTATTATTATACAATAACAATCGAAGCTCAGTTACCTAATGTTTGTAAGAAATAATATCAGGTTATATCATACACTTATTTAGTACTTAAGTACACCGTTATCAAGCCAGTACTTACCTAACTTAATATTGATACTTACTTGCTACGTGATGAAATAATTCTCAAATTGACATAGGGTGTCAATTTCCTTAACAACTATTTGCCTTGACTGAATCCATCCCAATTATGTACCTACCAAAACATACCCTTAAAAAAGAAGAACCAAAATCTATTACTGGCATCCTAGAGCCATTTTCTTTTTTAAAGGGGATTTCAGCAACTAACCGCGTTCAACAGCTGTCAGTGTCAAAATTGTTGTAGAATATTGTCACTGACATGTCTTGAACGCGGCTTAGATAAAGTGCTGAACGCGTTCAGTTTCATTGGTGAACTTCGTCCTTAATCTTTAAAATGTTGCTATGCTATGCGGACACCGGTTTTAGTCATCAGCTAATTGATTTGTACTAAATCAAGCTAAGGCAATTTTCTGCTACGACACATAATCTGCTACAAAAAATCTCACACTGGCTAGTCGTTCGAAATCATAAATTATATGACATATTGATTACAGCTTAAAAGTAATTAAGCCGACACTTTTCTTTCATAGCGTGCAACCCGGTAACGGCGCAGGAGTAAATATTATCACCTGAGACCGTAATATACCTAGCACTCACATACTTGTACCTACACAGAAAATTGAAAGATTGCAATAGTAAATAACTAGTGCGAGCCTTTCCCATATGAAGCAATGGTACTGGACACATTTATTTAGCAAAGTCAATTTAATGGTCTACAGACTGCAATCTTGTACACCATGATATTGTGGGGAGATAAAGATATACGGTGAAGCTTGCAGAGAAGCTTTTGAAGTACTCATGTAGAATTTGTAAAGTTTATGTTCATGCTCGATTTTGTACCTACCAAATTTTTAAGAGGTCGGTAGTTTTCATGCCGACGGTACATACCACTTTTTTAGGCGTTTTGACGACGTAGTATTTGGTATTATTATTTAGGTTGAGATGACTCGGGCCGAGCTGGACTGACCCTATCATTCTACGCTACATGTAGGTCTTTCATTCATTGCTTGATAAAGGTGATTTTTTTCCGTGTGGAAATCTTCATGGATGATTTATTTATTACCAGCTGTTCCCCACGTATTCGTCTGCGATTCAAGAAGAAAAGTATGTATATATGTCCTTGTCCAGGTCATGGTCTACCCGTGTGCCAAATTTCATCCAAATCCGTTCAGCCGTATTAGCGTGAAAGCGTAATAAACAAACAAACTCACTTTCGCATTAATAATATTAGTTAGGATTACATATGATCCTCTGCAGGGGGAGGTGTCTGTCAGTCTCTGGGCAGGGGGAGGTGTCTGTCAGTCTTAGAAGACTCGTAGTTACAGTAAAAGACTCGTAATAGCTACACGATGTTAAACCAATTTAGCTTGGCCTGGGGGCAGGAGAAGCTACATGCACAACTGGTAGAAATATGCGTCTCCTGGATGATAGTTTTAGATATTATTATAGTTAATTTATTACGAAAAATTATAACAACTTAACTTATACTCAATTAACTTACTAACTATACACTTTACACATATATAAAAAAACGCAATAAAATATTCTAACTTAATAAAAACTAAAATATGGCGTCGCAAAATCCCTACATGTCGCTCTTGACTTGTAATGTGCCCAGCCCAAAAGACTGGCGTCATTGCCACATTGTATGGCAATGCTTAGCATGTGGCCAAGGTATAAGCTAGCCCATGGGTCAGAGGAAGAGTCCACGTCAGCTGATAGTTAACTCCGATTCGATGCCTAATTAGCCAATTATAAGGACAATTATTTATTACCTCACCCAGCTCTTTAGCAAAGTTACTTCGCAACAGTCTTACAAAAATATTAACAAAGATTAGATAAATCGATGGAATGTTATATTTATCTAAATACTTCTCGTAAAAGATAAATGTCCCACTTTCCAGCCTAAAAAAAATTAGACAACAATTTTTCAATTAAATTAATTGTATCAAAGAGTTTTTTCTACGAAATGTTCTATATAGTATTAAAAGCTGTAATTACGAGTATATCATCCTAACTAATACTATAAACACGAAAGTGAGTTTGTTTGTTAATTTGTTTGTTTCGCTTTCACGAACAGATTTGGATGAAATTTGGCACATGGGTAGACTATGACCTGGGTTAGGACATAGGATACTTTTTATCCCGATATTTCCACGGGATCGAGACTTAGGCTGCCTGTCCATTGAACCTGAGCGAGGCAGCGGACTGGAGCGGAGTTGCGGACAGTGTATGTCCATTGATGCGGAGCGAGGTAGCGGAGTGGAGTTACGTACCGTGCGGAGCGAGGTAGCGGAGCGGTGTTGCGAATTGTGTGGAGCTAGAACGAGTTCACGCGACGAGTAATAATTCCCCGCTCCGGTTCTCCGCTCCACTTCTCCGCTCCGTTTCCCCGCTCCGCTTCCCCTCTCCACTTCTCCGCTCCGTTTCCCCGCTCCGCTTCCCGGTTTTGTATGAATTTTTAAACTAGTTCGCATATCCCTGTCCACTGAAGCGGAGCGGAGGTTTTATGCAATTCCATTGGTTAATATTAGCACACCGCTACTCCGCTCCTCTCCTCTCCGCTCCAGTGGACAGGCAGCCTTACACGGGTGAAACCGCGGGGTGCAGCTAATTTCCAATAAATATGATGGTAATTAGTTTTATGTAAGCTGTGTAAGTTTGTGTTAATCTTATAGTTGATGAAAGTTAATGGTATAGGTATGTGTAACCATCACTTAGCTGGGTATCATAAATATTACGGCAAACTAGTACCTCTCCTCAACTTAATCTTTATTAAAACCTTTCAAAATGAATCGTAAATGTGTTTCTTTCTCGGGAAAGTCCGAAAGGGATACCGTGGCCCCTGACAAAGTACAGTCACGAGCACCAATATGTATCCACTTAGCAAAATTCAAAAGCGATTTTCGCATGGAATAACGACTGCAACTTTGAGATAAGACCTATTTCATATTAGTGTGGGTTCCAAAATACTATGTTCGTAACAACATAAAATTACAATCACCACAGTAGGAGAAAATCACTTTTTAAAGTTGCTAAGTGTATACATATTGGTGCTCGTGACTGTACAGGCAACACTGAAGGAACACGAGTGGGTTTTAGTCAGGTAGAGTCTGACAAGCCCTCCCGCTCCGGAGAAGTTATTTGACAATTTACAAAGCAAAAAAAGCCCTTCACACACAGTAGCTGTAATACAAAAATGTATAATTTATTGTATTTTATAGCAAGACATCTTGTCGTAAAACATTTTTTTTTTTTTTATCATAATGTCGAAACATTCAACTAACAAAATGTGGGTGTACATTTGATTGTACTGTACACGTAGCCGTTCGGGAATTACAAGTGGAATATTATGTAAGTAAATAAATAGCAATACAACTGACAAAATGTGGGTGTACATTTGATTGTACTGTACACGTAGCCGTTCGGGAATTACAAGTGGAATATTATGTAAGTAAATAAATAGCAATACAACTGACAAAATGTGGGTGTACATTTGATTGTACTGTACACGTAGCCGTTCGGGAATTACAAGTGGAATATTATGTAAGTAAATAAATAGCAATACAACTGACAAAATGTGGGTGTACATTTGATTGTACTGTACACGTAGCCGTTCGGGAATTACAAGTGGAATATTATGTAAGTAAATAAATAGCAATACAACTGACAAAATGTGGGTGTACATTTGATTGTACTGTACACGTAGCCGTTCGGGAATTACAAGTGGAATATTATGTAAGTAAATAAATAGCAATACAACTGACAAAATGTGGGTGTACATGATTGTACTGTACACGTAGCCGTTCGGGAATTACAAGTGTAATATTATGTAAGTAAATAAATAGCAATACAACTGACAAAATCTGTTATCAAAACAACGTTTAACGCATACAATGTGGGCCTGACGTAAGCGTCGAAGTAAATTAGGACATTTCAGCTTGGCAAGCTGAAATCCGAGCCAATTTGAATTAAGCGCAGCTAAATGTATGAAACAACTTTATTACTACCAATAATTATGTACGTCCACATTCTGACAGATGTATAATACAAATTAGATTATTGTAACGTTTACTATTGTTGGATCAATAAGCGTGTTTATATAGAACCAATTAATAGTAATATCGAAAAGATGAACACGTTATTAGTGAAATAGTTTTACATCTTAATTTTAGCATAAGGTACTGAAACGTATATAGATATGTCATGGCGAGATCTTAGAATTGACCATCTCATGAAATGGCCAGCTAAAATTGACCTTAACGTTTAAACGTCAATATTTAATGATATGTCAGTCGACGTTTGGCAATATCATTAATGTAGGGTGACCCATGGTTTAAGGTGTAGCAGAAATAGCCAAGTAATTGCGACCAACTTGGAAGTAGCGCTCGCTGTTTGGTCACAGTTCTAACCTAAATACGAGTACATTACTTCAAACTAAATTCAATTTTGAATGAATTTAACACCCTACCCCACCCGGGAAGCACGCGTGAATTTATGTAGTTATGATGGATGAATCCGGCTACTACTGACCTGACCAACTGATTTTATCAACCATCCAATCGTTTACGTAAAAGATCACAAATGACGTGTTTTTCTCACTGGGACACCGAAATCATAATGATCTCAAAGCATTTTAATGTATGTTTAGAGGTGAGTGAACTTTACACCCTGTTCCTAATGGAACAGGGTGTAAAGTTCAATCATCCTCTATAAAAAAGGGAGCATCCTCCAACCAGACGGGTGTCGTTTCTGGCGGGCAACTGCCCAATGATTGATGTCGGATAGTCTTATATGTCGTTCGCGCGGTAAACTCTAATTGCGCGATGCAGGATTTGTGTGACGTCAGGATTTTGTGTAACGTCAGGTCTTTGATGCGTAGTTCGCATGTGGCGTTGTAGATATCGCCACTTATGTACTGGCTTATTATTCCCTACCTTGAAGGTGTGGTAATGTTGTCAGCCAAAGAAACAGAAAATAGAACGAAATATCATTATAATCCTCCTAATAATTGATGGCAATGCTATAAAAAATCTGAGGACCTACATAAAATATGGCAAAAATTTAATATGGCTATAAACATCCAGTTCCACGAGATAAAATATCTACATATAAAACACTAGTGTAGAAGCAATCAAACAGCACGCTAGCCGCCGGTGGCTAAATATCAAAACATATCCTGTAATACATCTGGTAAAGTCGTTACGCATCCATGTGTACACTAGCAAATACATTGCAGAAGTTTTACTTCGAACAGAGCTTAAATACAACCCGTGCGAATTAATTAGGCACCTCGCTGGAATGCGATCCAGTACTGTACTGAGCAGTACTGTACGAGTGACGTCACAGCAGCAAGTGTCTAGTTAACTAGGCACCTCGCTGGAATGCGATCCAGTACAATACTGAACAGTACTGTACGAGTGATGCCACAGCGCCAAGTGCCTAGTTAACTGGGCACCTCACTGGTATGCGATCCAGTACTGTACTGAACAGTACTGTACGAGTGATGTCACAGCACCAAGTGCCTAGTTAACTGGACACCTCGCTAGAATGCGATCCAGTACAGTACTGAATAACTGTACGAGTGACGACACAGCACCAACTGCCTAGTTAACTGGGCACCTCGCTAGAATGCGATCCAGTACAGTACTGAATAACTGTACGAGTGACGACACAGCACCAACTGCCTAGTTAACTGGGCACCTCGCTAGAATGCGATCCAGTACAGTACTGAATAGTACTGTACGAGTGACGTCATAGCGCCAAGTGCCTAGTTAACCCGCACGAGTTGTAGGTATGTATATAAAAGAATATATATCTAGGCAAACACTGGAGCCAAATTAACGTCATAACGATAGAATAGCATAGGTATTTTTCAAAGGCAATAATTTATCCCAAATTTAAAGAAAAAAGAAACCGTTTATTTGCGGTAAACATGACGCAAAACAAAAAAGAACAATTTGGGGGAAAATATGCGTCACATGCACGCAAAACGGCCATCGCTCAGCATAATGCTGCGACCCTATGCGAGACACAGCCCCAGCGCTGGTTTTCAGCGACAGCCGGCGTTGACGTTATGACGTCGACCAGATCAGGTAACCTAATTGACAAAGGAAACTGACCTTTATATTTGTGGTTATTATTTGGGCTTCAAATATTCCATGTTTAACGCCGCAGCTACAGTAGCTAAAAATCCTAATTGTGTCAAAAGGTGTCTTTGTTTTGGCAGAAGAAACAAATCACGAATCTTAGACTACAGTTAGAGAAGATAACCGTTTTTCCTGACTATCCCTGTATGTCAGTTTTCTTACTCACTCGTAAAAACAAAAAATCGCACCTTCTAACCTAGTCGTTTACTATGCAAAGATCGGTATGCCAGCCTTGTGTACAGCAAGCAATTTAGAAACCAAGATACACATGCATGTAGAGTGTATGAACAGCTTATCAACATGCATTGGAACCGGACAACTGACGGAAATAGGTGACTCTAGTACTCGTATGCGGTGGAATGGTTTCTTGTCAGCAATTATGCAAAAAGCCTGACAAGCTGAGTGCAAGTAAGTGATACACATGACTTTATATGTGATTGAGATATTATTATGTCGTTGGAGTGTTTAAAAGTAGTGCTAAACAAGTCCTAGCGGTATCGTAAATTATTATACAGGTTGGCAGGGACATCGACGCGAAAACTGATACCATGGATTCGGTAGGTACATGATTCTGAACCCCTCTGCGTTTAAATTTTTCGTCGAAAAAACATCAGCGGTTCCATAGAAAAGTCAAAACCATACCAACCTACGCGCTCAAAATGTATGGAACAGCAAATTGTTTTTAAAATAGCTGACGAGAAATTTCAACGCAGGGACGTTCAAAATCATGTACCGAATCCGTTTTGATATCAGTTTTCGCGTCAATGTCCCTGCCACCCTGTATAACCTAACTTTTTATTTTTTACGGTTAGAAATTATCAAATAACTTCTCCCGCTTTGGGCGGAGCGGAGCGGGAGGGCGTGTCAGACTTTTACTGACTAAAACCCACCTGTGTTCCTTCCGTTGCCTGTGTGCCGGGGCCACGATTACCTTTTTGGACAAATTCGCAACCCTGGCAGGCATTGGCCCTAACAGACCCCGTCAATTGTGCTGACATCTCTTTGCGGTGTGCGTGGAACACAACGCGCCGTCGACTCGGACGGCGAGCTACCCATCGCTCACCGTCCGCAAGCCCACGCCTACGATGGCCGGAAATCGGCTTGCGACTCCCGACGCCCGGGGCGTCTACTGCAGCGATTAGGGCCAAAAAAATATGGCACGCTCTAAAGGTCATAAAGTAAAGACCTAAAAAAAAATATGATGCCATGTTGGGCATCTAATGAAAGAGCTTAATTAGCACATTTCAAATATAGATATATTATAACCCCAAATATATATGAAATCAAAATAAAGCCGAATGCGGCATGTGAAGCCAAGTCAGAGGCCCATGGGCGGCTTTAAAACTCTGACACCAGGTTAGTTACTAACCACACGAAAAGAAGAATAAAAATAAAAGTTATAAAAACTAAAACCCACATACGAAAAAAACGCCAACTAAAAAGGTATAAACAAGACATCACAGACAGACAAATTAAAAATCCAGAGTCACACGTAATCTGTTCGATTTATGGCCCTAACACGACGTCTATTATAACTTATAATAGATGATAGACATTCTTGCTATCAAAAAAGCGTGTGTTCCAGTTCACCTATTCCATTACAATAGATGCGAAAAATTTACAATAGCCGATTGATCCCCACGATTCTCGATTGTATCGAGAGAAGTTGTGCAACGACGCAGGTGATTACCTACTTGTATACATTAGTACAGTTAACCAAAATATATACCTTTACATCTACAAGAATTCACTTAATCTTCTACGGGGTTTTCGTTCCATAATATTGTATCAATGTGTATCCACAAAACATATTACATATTGGTTACTTAATTTTCATTGATACAGCAGTATTATAGGTCACCACACATTGTAGACAATCAAAGGAACTCTAGTCTTGTCTGACTGTACCTATTCAAGTAGGTAGAGATCTATTAATTTAAAATTGCATGCCCCTCCACAGCTTGTTACAAAAAATAATATAAAAACATTGTGGAGTTGCGCGCATTTTTTAAAGTACCTGGGCGACCAATCTCTGCTCTTGTGAAAATTGAAAATGCTCATCAGTATAGGAAAGTTCATACTATAGCCATGCTGCCATGATAGTAAATACATATTAATTCCATGCTGCCATTATAGTAGGTACTTACGTCATTATTCTTGATCTAAACTTTGGGTGACCGAGCTCTGCTCGGGTTAAAATACGGAGAAAACGATTTTTCCCAGTTATGAGACCTAGCTAGATCGATTTTTCGCCCCTGTAAACCCCTATAATGCAACTTTCATTAAAATCGTTAGAGCCGTTTTCGGGAACGTGATTACAAATATATATACATAAATATTGCTCCTAGGATACATATATCTTATGTACTCGTATACCTATGTATAGGTTTATGTCTGATTACACAGTTGCTGATCAAAGATACGAGGTGAAGATAAATCTCTTGAGTCCATTTGATGCGCGGCAACTTGAAATGGCAGAAAATTGAAACTGATTAGTTCTGTGCATCAGTGAAAGTATGTTACGTGGATCAGGATCTGCTGTTCAATATATTTATAAGTACTACCGAACAAGCAAAGACAGGTTGCAGAAGATCTCCACAAGAAAACTTAATAATGCTACTTGGCCAATTAGGATTAGTCAATTTTTAGGTTTCCGTACCCAATGTGTGCCAAACGGAACCCTATTACTAAGCCTGCGCTATCCGCCTATCTGTTAGCGGGCTGTATCTCATGAACCGTAATAGGTAGACAGTTGAAATTTGAAAGTTGCCACTATAAGAACAAATGAATTTGTTGATAAAAATTAAAAGATCAAGGTTGCCTGGAAGACATCGCAGTACGCGATAGCCGCCCATAGTTTATTTGTATTGTGTATATTTTGTATTGTATTACTTTTTCTTTTTGTAATGTATAATCTGGTGTTTAATAAAGTATAGTAACTTTTCTGTTTTAAATAATGAATACGAGGGTTTTGGCTAATTTGTAAAGCGGTATTGTAATTTGTTTTTTTAGTAATGTGCGTTTAGTTTGTGCAGAATAAACACTTTTTCTTTCTTTCTTATATATAAATAAATAAATGAAAAAATAAAAGGGGTCCCCCATACAAGTATTTTTCGGCGTTTTTTACTCAATATTTCACGAAATGAAATGAAATGAAATGAAATGAAATGAAATTGTTTATTCTGTAAATAGGATATCGGAATCACTTTTACACGTCATATAAAAAAATATTAAAAATAAGCTTGGTGAGGTCGGTGTTTCCTATCTGACTACTCTGAGAAGAAAGGCCGAAACAAACTCAGAGGTCACAGTCTCTTTTAAAGTCCAGACATAATCTTGGTCAAGTCATGTGAGGACCATGTAGATTAGTGTCTGAAATGGTCTTTTGAGGAAAGAACCACACAGATTTGAGTGGACCTGTCCAGTCAGTGCAAGCATTTGTCAGTAATCGTGGAGCTCAACTCAGAACTTAAGGAGCTCAACTCGACGAACAATACCAAGGAAAGGATATTTGGGTAGGCCGCATCAACTACTCAAACTGCCAGACCATCATTAAAACTGAGAAAGAAACAAAGAAATGACAAGGGAAAATAAAAATATCCACATAGTCCTCACATTCACAATAATTAAAATAATATAATACTTTACAAAGTAATCGTGTCATTTTGAACATAATTTTCAACAATGTCAATGTGTATATAAAACTGGTTTATTGTGATGAATAATTAAAATGTCAAGTTTTATGGTTTTCACAAGGCTTAGCAGAGCGAGCAGCTCAATCCCAAGCTTTTTTATCTTCTAAATAATCTGAAATTTTATAGTACCCTTTTTTACAAAGTTTGGTTTTAATACAGCTTTTAAATCGTTTAATGGGTAAGTTTCGAATGTCAATGGGAAGTTTGTTGTAAAAGCGTATACATTGACCCATGAACGAGTTGCTTACTCTGTGGAGACGTGTGCGATGTACAGCAAGGTTGTGTTTATTCCTGGTATTTAAACTATGAATATCGGACATTTTCTTAAAATTTGATATATTTTTGTGTACATACAATAGGTTTTCAAAAATATATTGTGAGGCTACAGTCAGAATATTTATTTCTCTGAATTTATCTCGAAGGGAATCTCTTGGACCTAGGTTGTAAATGGCTCGAACAGCCCTTTTCTGTAGAACAAAGATAGTATTAATGTCCGCACCGGTTCCCCAAAGAAGAATTCCGGTGGTATCCGATTAGCACTTGGGCGGTTTTTCCCTCTTTTGGTAGGCCAAAAGAGGATAAAATTGTATTCAGAATGCCATCTAAAACTGAGACCACATGACGATGCGATGACAACGCATGCGTAGATTCATATTGATGATGTGGAACCATTGTTTTCTCCTAATGTTTTTAAAGAAAATGTTTATGAAACCAACCCGGTACTAATCAAGAAGCTGATTACTTGGCAGCCCGCCATACTACAATACGATAGTTGACTTTTATATCGTTTGCGAGATGGTAAACAATTGGATCATTGCTTCTTATACTTTCCCTGTACATCGATGTCTCTTAAATTTGTCTGTGAGGCCCAATAGCAGCTATACATGACTTCGGACCGGTTAATAATAATAACTTAACATCACGCCTTATTTCCGCGAAGGGTTGGGCAGAGGTGTATCTATTGTACATCTTATGTCCAGAAAATCACTGTCCATTCTAAGGTGCCTGGAAGAGATCGCAGTAGGCAATAAGGCCGCCCATTGTATATTTTGTAGTGTATTACTTTTCTTTTTGTAAAGTATAATCTGGTGTATAATATATAAATAAATAAATAATCCACATTTCGATACACAGTTATGTGTTAAGTCGCATGTAATAGGGGCGAGCCTACTGCCATCAACCGGGCACAAATCCAGACTCCAGGCTGCTACTGAGACAAACCCAATAACACTTTGCCCAACCTGATGGGAATCGAACCCAGGATGTCATGCTCACCAGTAGCGCTTGCGACCACTAGACTAAGAAAGAAAAGAAAGAAAAGAAAGAAAAGAAAGAAAAGAAAGAAAAGAAAGAAAAGAAAGAAAGAAAATAAAGAAAAGAAAGAAATAAAGCAAAGAAAGAAAATTATTTTATTTGGGACACGCATAGGAAATACAAACAGTAAGTAATAAAAAAAATAAAAAAAGGAGCATTTAAATAAAAACTAACAGAATAATAACGACCTGTGCGAGGCCAAAAAGCTATCTCAGCATCATGCGGCGATATTTAAAAAATAAATAAATGCCGCGCTGGTATTCTGATAGGGCCCACTGTGATGTCACGGACACACCTACGGACTTAGATATATCCCATTATGGGATAGACCAAAATATAAAGCAATAAATATAATAATAAAAAATAGCACAAATAAAACTGAAACTAAAGAGGCAGTTATTAATAAATTGCACAGGATAAGACACTTTGAAGGCTAGGAAAGAAGTTGAACACTGAGATGACCTCCCATACCTATTAACACTGTAATTTTAAAATATTGTAAAAGCCATTTATTTTTAACACTTTCGAGTCCACCCACTTTTCATAGAACTCATACGTCAAGCCACCATACATATTGGAAGTGAACCCTCCGGGAGGGTTGCCGGCATTACGTTTGCGCTAAAGTTAACCATCGCGGACGGTCAACAGCACTAGGTTTAAAACCGTGTTATAAAACACTAGAACGAAGTAAAATTGTGTTTTCAGGGGGTCTTGTCGCTATACGTAGTTTCCAACCTTTTAAATTTTGTGAATATTTTTCGTGAACAAAAAAATCAAAAAAATGCTTGGGTTTTAAAACCAACGCTTAAACTAATAAATATTGTTAAAATATACATCAGATTTTATTTTCAGTTTATAATGCTGTATTCGCTAAAAAAAACCTACATTTAAAATAAGCCCTCCGCAAGGGCTCCCGGCTCTGAACGTGCTAAAAGAGTAACCGCGTGGAGTTTAATGCCGACTCATCTTCATAGGAAACGACCATTTGGAACCGTGCACCTAGCTTCTGACGTTTCTTAAGTGCCCATGTAGGTCTATGTGAAATAAAATATTTTGATTTTGATTTTGACGGCTGAAGAAAACGACGTGTGACTGTGTGTTGTATTTTATGTGCCGACTCCAAATAGATTGGGATTAAGATAGAGACATGATGACAAGGCACTTCTTAATTAGTGGAATCCCACGAGTCGATAAAATGTCAAAGTGTCAATCAGGGACGTGTATGAATCATATCAGCTCAGCTCATCTTTCTCAAATAAATAAAAGATTGACGATCGAGATATTCTTTTTTTGTGCTGCAGTATATTAGCACATACGTTGATATAGTATAGATTTATGGAAGTTCGTTCACAGCACGTATAACTGGCGGGGATCGAACCCACGACCTCTTACTCGCCAGTCGACGCCTAGCCGTTGAGCTATTGATCTCAAACATTACACAGATTTATTATTGGGAGCCGACGTTTAATACTAGTACGCTAAAACCGTATTAATTAGGTCGGTAAATAAATTCTGTGCTAATGACTTGACCCCGGTAAACTTTCACGTAGAATATGGGTAAAGTGTAATAATAGATACATTTTTAGTTTCTTGCTCGTGATGAGCCACAAGTTCAATGACACGATTCGTCAGCATTTAATCGAGTACCCTGGAATTTGAATTTCAAATGACTTTCTTAGTACCTACCATTATTCCTTGTACTCCATTTGAAATAAGATTAGACATTTAAATAAACGTTTTTTACAGTCCGCTTCAACCGATTTTGACTTCTATACCGTAGGTTTAAGGATGACATTCAAAATCAATCTGCCTAGCCTTTTCCCAACTATGTTGGGGTCAGCTTCCAGTCTAACCGGATGCAGCTGAATATCAGTATTTTACATGGAGCGACTGCCTAACTGACCTCCACAACCCAGTAACTGTGTAATACGATACCCCTTGGTAAGACTGGTGTCAGACTTTCGGGCTTCTGGCGACTCGTCGAGCTCCTCCTCCTAAGGATGACATCAAAAGCTATAAATTGGTTACAATACTAACTGTTTACTGCAGCTGCCATTTGTCATACCACCAACACAATAGAAGTCAAAATCGGTTGAACGGACTGTAAAAAAGGTTTATTTAAATATCTAATCTTATTTCAAATGGAGTATAGTTACAATGAAGGGAAATATCATAAAGAAACATGGAAATAAGTTTGTGCTTAGCATAATAATGTTCCCTGAGACACACGCCACATGCATCCTCTTGATGAGAGGGAGTGGGCCGTAATCTACCACGCGGACGTGGGTTGGTAGATGTCACATGTCTTCGAATTTGAGAGTGTTTTGAGAAAGAAAGAAAGAAAGAAAAATATTTTATTTGGGACACGCACAGGAAATACAAACAGTAAGTAATAATAAAAATAAATACAAACATAATAGTAACGACCACTGATACGACTGTTGAGAGCACTGATGGTGAAATTATTTACACAAAACAAAGAGCTTGTCTGGGTTCGAACCTACGACCTACTGTAACTCGTAAGTCGAGGCCGTTACCACTGGGCCGCCATTAAATCATAAATCATTTATTACTTTGCAAACATTGGTAATTATTACATTGATGTTAAATTTTAAGACATTATAATTTTAAAATAAAAATATTAAACAAAAAAATTTCAAATAGTGGTTAATTAATAAGGAATAACTTTTTTCAATTAATTGCCTTTTGAATTTGAAAACAGTCATATTTTAATTAGCATTAGGTACTTTATTATAAATGCAATAGCAAAAAAACTTTTTTGCATTAGTGCAATTCCACTGCTTCAGTTCGTGCTGGTCCAATGAGAAATCAACTTAGCCTATCGCAGTTTATTACTGAACATAGACATCTCAAATTGCACGCCACTGGGGTCGATCTTTGGCCAAGAATGATGCCTGTATATAAATGTCTAGTCTAGGTAGAGTGTCTTGCTGCAAAATAACTAAAACAAGCAGGCCATTGTTTTTATGTTGGTGTGCGTGACAGGTACCTCTTACATTCGCGTGTACGCATACACGCGTTTGCCTGCATTTAGCGGCTAACAGTTGGACGCATTTTTTTTACATGTTCACAGGTTTGACTGTCTATCTAGACATTGATTTATTTATTTAAAGACTGGAAGACTTACAGCTAAATACAATGGTTATAAATAACGGTATGATAATCTGACAGCCAATTACAGGTCTTCACGTCTAGAGCTTGTCTGGTATAAAAGTACTGTGGAACAAATTATACACACTGCCAAATATTGCCAAAAAAAACAATAATAAATATAAAAAATAAAATTGGCATCACCTAAATTATGTAAAAACTAAGCCTAATAGGGATTATGACTAATGATTTTTTTTAGCCCGTCTGAGATTTTATAAAAATATTGGACACGTATTTTTTATTTTTTTACGTACCTAATCTAAAGATTACGGCGATACATTGAGGTAAAATGTGCCATGACGTCACGAGTATGTAGATTTTATACGTACTAGTGACGTAGCGACCCCCACTCTCCAACTTGAAATGCGTTTTGTCTAAGTATTTTTTTATTAATATGATAAAGCAAAAAATACGTGTCTAATATTTTAAATTAACTGACTGACGGACTAATTAGTTTTTTACCCAGGCATCATCTCTATTGCGACAGGTTATTTCCCATGAGAACCAAGATGTTAAAAATCCAATTCAAAAAAATTAAAATAAAAAGGAAACAAAGTCTAAAGAATTTAAGCTTCACATACACATACACATATTTATATCTTTGGATTTTCAGTACCACACCACCAGCCAATTTGTTCGTTAATATTTCCCCATTACATTTACGTAAAACTGCAGTATATTTGAGAGCAAAAATAGCCGTAGTATTTAAACCGGGAGACGTCAGACTGAGATCAAAGATAGCGTTGTGTGAGTTGGACATCGACCGACTTTGATAGAGCTGTGACCTACATCAGGTTTACAATAAAAAACCATATTTTCCACGTGAATGTTGCTCTGGTTTGCTTCTATGTTACGAAAATAATATGCATTATTATAATATTATGGTGAAGTGCGTGCGCGCACTGGGTAATTGGGGAATATTGAAGTCGGTTTTGTGTAGTGATCGCACTTATTATTTTCCGTGAAAATTAATGACTGTGAAAATACCTACACACATCTCTCACCTCTCCCTAGCTTTTTCCCAACTCTGTTAGGGTCAGCTTCCAGTCTAACCGGATGCAGCTGAACACCAGTATTTTACATGGAGCGACTGCCTATCTGACCTCCACAAACCAGTTACTGGGTAATACGATACCCCTTGGTAAGACTGGTTGTCAGACTTTCGGGCTTCTGACTACCCCGTAACGCCTGTCAAAGATCTATGAATGGCAGCAGTGAAAATACCTATATACTAACGAAATATACATATACGTAAACTAACTTCGTGTTTAAACCTAGATTATCCAAGATTAAAAATTCGTTACAACTAGCTGTGTTTGGGAGCTGAATTCTCAATAATTAATATTTTTCAGGATGTTATTTTTCAGTGGCGTTTACAGGACTCAAACAGACCATATTATTAATTGATAAAGTGTACCATAGCCGCAGTTTTCTATAAATAGAGCACATAAATGTTCAGAAATAAAAGAACAAGTGCCCTAAATCACAACGTGTGATGAGCTTAGTAAACAAATTATTATCATAACTGCTATACAATATTTAGACAAGGAATTGATTTGCGATGTAAATATTGTATAGTTTATAAAGGCAACATTACATTACCCAGCTGTTCCGAACAAAACGAGTGTTAAACAAAATATGAATACTGAAAATAGACATTCAACATCATTTTTACATCCGAAACATAAAATCAGTTGGTACTTGTCCTAATGACTCGTCTTCAGATCCAGCGCTCGCGCTCTATCGTAAAACAATCTGATATTCGCGTACTTATTATCCAAACATCCTGTTATTATTTATGTAGTGCAGCGGCGCATGAAACGCCTCAATATACCTAATTCTCACAATTTGGAGCACCGCGGCCCGGTGTGCGCCCGCGCCGCCCATCGTTATGGCTGAAAGTGCGTTATTTATTTATTTTTATCAACAACCTGATCTTCCGCGCGTCTCACCTTAGTATCAATATAGACAGCGGTTCGAAGACACGACCACTTTACCACGATTGACAGCCCGGTCAATGCGTTTGACAATTCGCGCTCTCTCGTACCACATGGATTTCGGTTGTTACGACAAGGATTCGGGGGAAGTGGAGTGCTACCTCGAAATACGTAAATACATTTTCACTAAACGCTATCAACGGTGATTTATAGCTTTCTTATTGTTGTGGAACATCGCATTGTAATTGATATTTTTAGTTGGAATCAGTGTAGTTTTTGGGTCGTGTAAACAGCTGGACTCTTCTGACAGTAAGTTAGTCTGTATGTCAGCGCAGTCCGCGATTGTTAGTCGAGTAAAACGCTGTTATTGCGAATTTATTGCTGCTCCCTCCGATATTACAATAACATAATAACACAGTAGGGTACGGCGGGCTCTCAAAATGCGCACGGAGCTAAGAACGATAAGCACTAGGCGTGACAACGTGCCCAGTCGTGAGTAAACACTGAACTTAGTGCGCTTGCGGTCTCTACAGATTAAATAAGCTCTAATTTTGAAAATTTGAATATTTTAGATTGCGATACGGGTACTTCTTGCGCTATCACGATACAAATGCGTAAGTACCTTGACGTAAGAGTGAAGCTTGCAAGGAGGCTTAACAAATAATTCGCGCTTTCGTCGCACTTATTAACCGATTGTTCAGTTTTGCGATATTATTGTCTTTTTGAAAATGCGTGTGCACTTGTGATATTGGAGTTACGTGATATCAATCGTGATAATGGAACATAGTGATGTAGGTATTGGTGGTTTTGGTAATTTTTTAATTAATTGATAAAATGTTTTGTGTGTGACAGCGAATCCAGACTCGGTGGGATGTATAGAGCGATTTGCAACGTTTCTATCGTTCCTGCTTGTGATCATCACTTTCCCGTTTTCACTGTTCGAATGTTTCAAGGTAAATAAATAACAACATCCCCCTACTTCTGATGCATAGTGTCGATCATCGCCTTCGTTATTAATCGGTTCAAATACATCAATCTAAATGAATCTGAAAAACTTTTTCGAGATTATTTACTAGAGAATATTTTTCTTCTTATATTCTTCTTTTTCTATAATTCTTCGCTGCTAACCCGTTTACTACTAAATGGTCTGATTAATTAATTACTTACCTATTGGAATATGATTAAGGTAAATATTTGAATGGATCCATCTAAGTTTCACAATATTAAATATAATATACATCTAACACTAAAATATATAAATTATGAATTATGTACAAGTATACAGAGGAAAAAAAATAAAGGAAGAGCTCATTGGGCATCAAAAAATTCATCCGCATCGCTGTCAGTTGGAAAAGTGCCCAAAAGGCTGGCAGCATTGCCACGTTGGATGGCAATGCTGATTCTTTGATCTAAAAATTGGCCAGCCCTCTGGTCACGTGAAGAGTCGACCAACCGCTTGGCGATGTCACGAGTTTCACATAATTAAATACAATTGAAAAAATTAAGCAGCTTTTTCCACTTTTGTACACTACCTCGAAATTAACGAGTCTTTTAACTTTTCAGGCCTTGTTCTAATTTACCTGAAAAAAAGTCAATCTTGTATATCTATTTTCATTTAAAAACTGCTTGATCTCATTTCTAGGTGGTCCAAGAGTTTGAACGAGCGGTCATATTCCGGCTCGGTCGGGTAAGGAAAGGAGGAGCAAGGGGACCTGGCCTGTTCTTCGTGCTTCCATGCATCGACACTTATAGGAAAGTGGACTTGCGAACTGTCTCCTTCGACGTGCCTCCTCAGGAAGTAAGTGTACTTATTTAATAAGCTTTATATTGATCTAGCAACCTGCCCAGGTAGCAGAGCGTTACAATGTCGCCCATGGGCATGTGACGACCGTCCGTATTTTTCTGGATATTCATGAAAAATTATCGAAAATTGCCTATTTTTCTTTTCTGTCGCTGCTGCGTCGACCGTGTCGGTTAGATTAAAATGTAACTGATGTACATCCTACTTGCGAGTGAGTTGGTGACAACCATTTATTTATTACCATCCAACCATTCATTTATTTTTTAAATGTCGCAGCTTTATGCTGAGATAGGGCCTTTTGGCCTCGTACAGGACTTTAATTTTTAAGTATACTTTGTTTTTTTATTTATGTTTAGTATTTTAGTTAGTTCAATTTGTGATTTCCTGTGCGAGTCTCAATAAATACTTTTTCTTTCTTTCTTTTCTTCCTTTCTCACCTTATGAAAATCCGTGGTAGTTCGTTTTTAGTTATATGTACGTGCTAGTTTTTGAGTTTATCGCGTTCAGACAGACGCGCCGACTTTGTTTTATAATTAGTGATGTACAGTCACGAGCACCAATATGTATACACTTAGCAACTTTAAAAAGTGATTTTCTCCTACTGTGGTGATTGTAATTTTATGTTGTTACGAATATAGTATTTTGGAACCCACACTAATATGAAATAGGTCTTATCTCAAAGTTGCAGTCGTTATTCCATTCGAAAATCGCTTTTGAATTTTGCTAAGTGGATACATATTGGTGCTCGTGACTGTACACTTTTACAGTACCTATAGTAAGAAGATTTGGCTTGGAATCATCGGCATTAAACTTAACGTGTCGGTAAGAGACAACGACAACAGCAAATGAATGCAAGTTCTGGGATGGCATATATCTAATTATGATAGAACCCATTTATGTTTCATGTGTGTAGCAATTCAACCCATTGACTAGGTTGTGGAGGTCAGATAGGCAGCCGCTCCATGTAAAATACTGGCTGGCTGCATACGGCACTGGAAGCCGACCCCAACATAGTTGGGAAAAGGCTAGGCAGATTGATTGTGTATCTTAATGCAACTGGTCGTATCCTAGATCTATGCATCCATCTGTCT
Source organism: Agrochola macilenta (assembly GCA_916701695.1). Lineage (NCBI taxonomy): Eukaryota > Metazoa > Arthropoda > Insecta > Lepidoptera > Noctuidae > Agrochola > Agrochola macilenta. The sequence continues at coordinate 16,185,881 of OU753558.1, forward strand.
CTATTTCTCAGCTCTTTCCTGCCTTCTGCATAATATTGACGTCTTTTAAAGAGGTTATGTAAAGATTAAAATTAAATCTCATTATTTTAAGTAGCAAAAATATCATCACCTTCCTTAATTTCTATGCTTGGTTTATTTTATGATGAAGTTTCCAGTAGCTTTTAATAGTAGGTAATTTATCAATTGCTCTATTACTCGGGGCCTAGGAGAAGCGAATTTATGTAATAGCACTTAATTTATTTCTAACTCTGCCACTGATTATATAACTTCAGTGGTAATGGATTCCATTTTATGTTTTCCGTCTGAATGTCATAAGAAGAAGTAATGGCTAATTTACTTTTGCAATTATGTTTCCATTTGATATTATTCGTCAAAATCCCATTTTTCATCTCTAAGCTTTTCAGTGGATTTGTCTCTCCTAGCAGCTTTAGCTATTCCATCCTTAAATCCTCGCTATTGTGACTATTCTCTAACCCAATATTGATATTTGGAATTTTGAACGAAACAATTCTATATTTACTGAAAAATATTTTATACAATGACATAATTTACATTTTGTGCTGACAATAAAAACAAAAAAACCGGCCAAGTGCGTGTCAGACCACGCACAATGAAGGGTAGTTGGGATGAATTTATCCCAAGAACAAACTTAACATTGTAGTTGAAAAACATTTTCTCGCATACGGAATGTATGGGAATGTATGGGTATGGGGGTCCCTGAATTAAAAAATGATTTTCATACACCCTCAATATTTTTGAACAACCTTTTCAACGACACCGCTCACCATGGGATAGACAAGAAATAAAAAACATCCCCACTTTACGTGTAATTTTTTATTTTATTTTACCACTTTGTCAGTGTGACTAATATGTATACCTATGCCAAATTACAGCTTTCTAGTACTAACCGTCTCTGAGCTAAGCCGAGGCCAGACAGACAGACAGACGGTCATCAACCAATCTGCCTAGCCTTTTCCCAACTATGTTGGGGTCGGCTTCCAGTCTAACCGGATGCAGCTGAATACCAGTATTTTACATGGAGCGACTGCCTATCTGACCTCCACAACCCAGTAACTGGGTAATACGATACCTCATGGTAAGACTGGTGTCAGACTTTCGGGCTTCTGACGACTCGTAACGACTGTCAAAGATCCACGAATGACAGCCGGGACCAACGGCTTAACGTGCTTTCCGAGGCACGGAGGGGATTCTCGGTATGTAAAGATGGTCACCCATCCACTGACCAATCCCGGCAAGCGTAGCTTAACCTGATGGATCGACCAGGGCAGCTGTTGTTACTTAGCCACGAGCTCCTCAGACAGACGGACATGGCAAAACTATAAGGGTTCCTTGTTTACTACGGAACCCTAAAAACCGTGTTTACATCTTGGTCTCAAAGAAATCAAATGTGTTATAACTGGGTCATCTGGTCATAATATTTTGATATCATCCATTACGAGTCTGGCAGACCCGCCACATGTTCAAAACTGCACGTAAAAACCATAGCATGTCCAAGAGCTGCCGGTCAGTGGCTTTCAGAATACAAATAAACACGTCCATACTTTAAATAAATATACTGATACCCACGCATTTATTTAGTACATACATCTTTCAGTAATATTTATGTAATTACAGCAGTTTGGTTGGAGTTTTTGTAATAAAAATGTCTCCTAACATTGATTCAGTGGAGTTTTTTGCATTTTTGTTTGCCCTTGCTGCGTAGAGAGGAAGTGTTTGCCAATTAGCAGATCTAATCAGTTCAATATAGAAGTCAATGACATTTAACAAGAGTCACTAGCAATTCCCAAAAACCCAGTAAGTAATGAGTTTTAGGTCTTTTGTGTTTTTAAAACAAGCACTAACTATTAAAAAAAACAACATTTGGACTTGCTGAGTCGAGCCTGAATAAATGGGGATAATGGCAGAAAATTGATGATGAAGACGACATACGGAGATGGTCCATCATCTGCGAATATCTCGCCCTTGTCTACAAATAGTGACTGATCCCTAGGTCAATTTCCAGACAATTGGTTTACAAGAAACGTTTGTTTTACATGTCGTAAAACTTTGATTGATAGTTTACAGCCACATCAATTAATCGTTAGCCAACTGAATGGCGAGAAGCAACTGGGTTAACGATTTTCAATACCAATGCCATACCAGAGCCAGTTTTGTAGCGGCCACGTGCTGTACAATTATTTACGTTATTGTTGAAGGAAAATGTTAAGCATGCGCTAGAAAGCCTAGAAATATGCAAAAAGCGTAGATTTACGTGGTTGGTATTAGTTTTTATATCTTGCATCTGATGCAATGAAACTATCAATTCTGTTTGTTTTTCTGTTGATAAAATAAAGCTGTAAGCAGTAGTGCAATAGATGTAAGAACGGAGTGCTTGCAGAATGGTGGCACGTCAGTTAGGTTATAACTGGCGTAAAAGTTCATTATTAGCAGTGATGGTAATGAAACAAGACTTCTTCAAATATAAGTAGGCGTGTAGCCGTGAGCAAGCATCGTCCTAGTTAGTAACCCATTGAAGGTTTACTTAACAGTGAGACTACATCACGCGACTAAAGAAACAAACTATAGCCCAGGCGTAGTAGTCTCAACTGATCGTCCTAATTAAAGCAGGTGCAATTTATTGACACGACCCACAGACTCCACCAAATATCGGTACGGCCGATCTGTAAGCAAACACGATACCAGACAGATCAGAATGAGGACACAACGATTAAACAACTCATAATGATAAATCAACAGTTTCAGAATCAAACAGCCATCAATTGCACATCGATTCAGTAACAAGTCAGGATCCTTAGCATTCGTCGGTCTGGTTTATTTCAGTCGACATTATAATTCTCCACGTTATGAAATTCTGCAATCAACATTGTTAGTTTTGCACTTAATATATCGGGTAAACTGACTTCCATGTGTAAGATCTCATAATCATCGTGTATTTATAGCTGGCCGTCGAAGTCGCTCCAATTATCGTTGTTCAAAAAAAGAAGCTTGAGCCGTTTCTATGTAAATATATGGTCAATATCATGAAGGATGCAAGGCAGATTGTTTTAACTTGTCCATTGTTCTGTCGAGAACAGACAGCTTCTTTGACCTGAATACGTTTTGTTTGCCGGATGAATTAACGACGATTAGATGGTGTAATGATAGAACTAGAGCATTGAACATTCTACAGTAACGCGATAATAAGATGTTGGCACATTCATGCTTTTTAGAATCTCTTTCAAAGTTTTCAAAATCGGAAGTGTAGAAACTGAGTGAGGTGCTTGTGAGCAAAAAAATTATCTGTTAGACCATTGTGAACACAGACCAGTTTTTGTACAATTCAGTTGAAACTTGAGTCAGCATTACCTAGTTTTTGTTACCTACACTTACATTATCATTAAGTAACTTGTGTTTTTCATGGAAGAGTCTTAAAGTTATATTAAACACTTGAATGAAATTACATGCGCCTCCAGCGTTACTTACTCACGAATTGCATAAGATTTATAGCTGTCCTTGCTCTGGAAAATGCACAGTACTTTGTGAATCATCTTCAGATAACCATTTTGGATCAGTATTGAGGTATGCTCGTTTGTTTTGTGGTGGAAGATAATTATAATTAGATACAGTGTGAAACGTAGGAACGTAAACCAAAACGCAAGGTCTGTTCAGACAATTGATTACTGTTTTCAATTTTCATTTTCAAAGTACAATAGCATCTATACATAATAAAAATTAAAGTCGCTTTTCGTGTATATTCTGTGGGAATGCGTCGTTTTTCTAGTTTTGAACAACGCCGAACGGATTTTGATGTTATGTTCACCATTATTTAGATAATTTATTCCGGCGGGTTAATACATTTATATTTATTAAACTTACTTATCATAATAAATTAGATATCTCAATGGTTTATCACGTCGTAAAAACCGTGCGAAGCAGAACGGGGAGCTTATAGTTCATACGAAATCAAGATACACACCAATTACTTTAATCTATTTTAATAAAGATGCCTGTGCATTGTATTGAATCCTTTTAACATTGACCAAAGTGTTATTTGTTTAAAAAGCAATATTGGTAGCTTTCAGCTGTCAATATGATTGCTGGTTTAGAGGGCTTCTTACAATGATGGTATTGATTGGATTAATATCGGTTTATTTATGAAACAGGATGTCTGAACTCTTCAACGTCAGCATAATGTCTTTCTCAAGAAATTAGCCAGAATTCCACCTCTTTCATGTCAATATTCTGCAGGTCTCGCCGACATACTAATAAATGTCATCGATTAGCTTGCCATCAGTTTACGTATGCCGAGTAGTCTGTACCAACAAATTCCATACTGTAACGATTGCAAGATTAAGTTAGATAGATAGATTCTATACACTAATCTTTATTATGTTTAGTCAGCCTCAAAAAGATGTATAGGTGACCAGATCTTCGAATTGATCATTTCATGAAGTGTTCAACCATTTCACGAAATGGCTAGCTAAAATTGTACTATATCGTTTAAACGTCAACGTTTAATGATATTTCAGTTCACGTTTGGCCATCGTATCAATATGTATCCACAAAACATGTTAGAAATTAAGTACATAGTTGTAGCTACACATTGATACATCATTATGGAACAATAATATTAATTATTATTATTTTTGAGTTATGCCTTGTTCTATGTCCACCTTGCCAGCTATATCTAAGTCAGTCGCCATAACAACAATGTTAACAGCATACTTGTGTTTCGGCAGTTAGAGGTAAGTTAGCCAGTTCCTCTGTGGTTGAGGATTCCGGGTGAAGTTTGCTTCCGCCTGATCATCACTTACCGTCAGGTGAGGTGCAGGCCAAGAGCTACTTTAGGGGACAAAAAGCCGGCTCACTCGCGGAAGCTACTTTAACTCTTTCAGATACTGCATCGCAGACAGTGAAAGGATGCGTTCTAGTCTGATGTCACAAGTAGTATTCATTTCCTTCGTTGTAATCTTTAAATAATATTAATCAGCCGTGGCGTCGTGATGTCGCTAAGAGAGCGGTGACTTCCCACGACATTTGAACTTGGCAAATGTCATCCCACAAGTAGCTGTCCCATGCCTCACAGTTAGTTCTCAGTCGAGTTGAACACGTTCATTTACATTTACTAATTTACTACAAGGTGCATTTATGAGTTATCGTCGGTTTCCTACCTGGCCTAGGAGTTATTATAGAAATGTATACGGTAATATTAAATCAGCTAGATTAGGTAGGTAGGTACTCGGTTTTTGACATAGACAAATTAAGATCGCGTGAACTATGATAATCATCAGACAGTTATAATATAAATTAACCTAACAGGATCATTTAAGTACCAATTTTTTTTTAAGTTCCAGCATTTCTCGATACGATGCTTGAGGAAATCTTTTGTTCAGCAATGGACATCTTTCGGCTGAATGATAATGGCGATGTCGTTAGAATGACGTAAAACCATCAGTATGTCATTGCAATGTAACTCTTATCTCATTGTAATTGCCGGGAGTTTGATAAACTCTGAGCAATCATAGGCGAAATACAATTGTGTTAGCGTTCCGGGAGCGGCGGTATGACCCGGCCCGCGCGCAATTCTATTGCACTATGTTTACAAATATTGAATTTAAACATTTTACGCGTGTTGATATAGACTGGAAGCCGACCCCAACATAGTTGGGAAAAGGCTAGGCAGATTCACGCGTGTTGATATAGAAAAATAAGTCCATAATTCCTTAAAGTATTTAATAGTGAACACGTAGACAAAATTTTAATACAATTGCTTTGATAACAATCGAATGAAATTGGTTTTTCTCTTAGTGGTTGTAACAAAAAAAGCAGATTATAAGGTAACTTTGCCGTTTTTTTCTATCGAGGACAGTTTTGTCAATCGTGTTTCGGGCCTCATACTTCACTAAGGATACTCTTCAATTATCATAATCATAAAAAAAAATATGCAAATTCGTTGTTTTTTTAAGAGAAACATTGATTTTGCGTGAAGTCGAAATATCTGCTTTTGAACCCATTTCACCTTAAGGCGAAAGCGTCAAGGTAGCCCGCGAAATTCATATTTTGTTACGTTTTTTGCAATTTGCAGGTCAGTATCATGTTGTAAGTTGATTTAAATATGATTCGCGGCCGTATCAAATGTATATTTATAGAATTGTAATCATAAAAATTATCAATACAATTCCCGTCTTATTCCAAAACACGGTCTAAATTTTTAAGTTCATTTAGTTCCATCGAATGACTATTTCATGAAATCATGACATTTGACCATTGTGCTTACTTATGGAGTTGAATTCCTGATTATAATGATTATAATTACGTAAAACCATATTTGTTACGGTCGCGAATCATATTTTAATCAACATAAAACCTGACACTGACCTGCAAAATGCAAAAAACTAAAGAAAATTTGAATTGCGCGGGTTACCTTAGCGCATGCCCCATATATATCTTACCTTACCTTTCTGTATGGATCGGAATGCTGGGCCGTGAAGAAATGAGAAAAGATTGCATGCAGCGGAGATGAGAATGTTGAGGTGGAGTGACAAAAATTGATAATGTAAGAAATGAGTATAAAAGGGGAAGTTTGAAAGTGACGCCAGTGGGGTCAGTGACAGAAAAGTTGAAAGGAAATCGTTTGGCTTGGTATAGGCATGTGGTGAGGAGGTAGCAAACGCATGTGACTAAAAGAGTCAATCAATCTGCCTAGCCGTTTGTCGGAATGTATATTCCAGCATCACGCAAATACTACCTGATAGATTTTGTTCAAAATTTGCATAGATATTCCCTATAAGTCTGGTCAGTCTATAGGCTATAAATTAGCACACAATATCACTTGTATGTTCGTATTCTTCTATAGTTTACGCGAATTGTAAAAAGACGAGCTAAAAGGTTAGAATGATATGATATAAGATTGTTACAGATTTAACCTTTTAAATGATTCATACCTTTATGGAGCTCAGCAGTCAATCAATCTGCCTAGCCTTTTCCCAACTATGCAGGGGTCGGCTTCCTGTCTAACCGGATGCAGCTGAATACCAGTATTTTACATGGAGCGACTACCTATCTGACCGCCACAACCCAGTTACTGGGTAATATGATACCCCTTGGTAAGACTGGTGTCAGACTTTCGGGCTTCTGACGACTCGTAACGACTGTCAAAGATCCACGAATGACAGCCGGGACCAACGGCTTAGCGTGCTTTCCGAGGCACGGAGGAGTCTCGGTATGTAAAGATGGTCACCCATCCGCTGACCAACCCCGGCAAGCGTAGCTTAACCTGATGGATCGACCAGTTCGGCTTTTGTTACTTAGCCACGAGGTCCTCATGTGACTAAAAGAGTGATGCATAACATGCATATAAATGTATATGGAAGGACCGGGAGAGGAAGACCAAAGAAAAAACGGATGGATTGCGTGAGGAGTGATATGATAGAGAAGGCAATGAATGTGTGAATGAGTGGAGAAGAAAACGTGCGCTGGACCCACGTAACATGGGACAAGGGCAGGAAGATGATGATCTTACCTTACCGAGATAAAAAATACATTGCAATGTCGTAATTTACGTTTTTAGGGTTCCGTACCTAAAGAGACAAAAATAACCCTTATAGTATCACTCGTATCTGTCTCTCTGTCAGTCCGTCTGTCACAGACAATTTGCTCCGAACCTAATGGACCGATTAAATTGAAATTTGGTACACATATATCAATTTCTGTGACCCAAACACGGACTTGTAACGAAAATAAATGAATTTTTACGAGGGAGTATCACATTTCGGAGGCAAATTAAGAAATAAAAAATATAAAAAACGAACTTCTGTGTAACATATCAAGGACTTGTTTTGACGACCACAAATATTTTATTTTTTATCATTTTAAAATAAATACTATTAAAGATATTTAAGAAGAAGATATAAAGAATAGTTCTATACTTATAAATTACAGGAAAACCTATAAGAAGTCTTAAAATAACATGGTAAATATCCTAATATTGTGCGTACTAACTTACATTTGCAGTTGGAATGTATGGGAGAACACGTTTTTCGACTACAATGTTAAGTTTGTCCTTGGAATAAGTTCATCCCAACTACGGAACCCTTCATTGTGCGTAGTCCAACACGCACTTGGCCGGTTTTTTTTTAGTTTAACGTCGATCGTGAATATCTTACCTAAGTCCAACGAACATCGATGGTTAAATAACATTTTTTACTCAATGTTTCAGGTTTTGACGCGAGATTCAGTAACTGTGGCTGTGGACGCAGTGGTCTACTACCGGATCAAGGAACCTCTGAATGCCGTTGTTCGAGTGGCTGATTATAGGTATCCTCCTTTAACATAATCTCTTATTCTTTGTGTCTTAAACGCCCCAAAACACATCATTTAAATACTTTTCATCCATATTCTTGTATTTTCTGATAAGAAAAGAACTGTTTAGAGAGCTATTTAATTGATTAATATGGTTAAGACCACCCTAAACGCGGAGATAAAGGAATCGATAACAAATGTTGTTATCGATTGCGCACCGCACATCTGAGTAGTAACACTTGCACTGCGAAAATCACCCTTACTGCTACGACATAAAGGCGCTGTTAGACAGTCGACAGAACAGTCGGCGTTAACACTTTGACTTTGAGCTGGCCTAGCGTCGTACGAAATTTCAATAGAATAAGAGGCCAGCTTATACCGGTGGTGTTACCACTGGTATGCGGATTGCGACCTACTGTACATGAACATATTCATGTGTTAAAATGCTGGATTCGATTTGAATAAACTAGGAATTAACAAACCAATTGTCATCATTTGCATCAAAGCTTATTTTATTTTCCAGTGCATCAACACGTCTTCTGGCTGCAACGACACTCCGGAATGTTCTTGGAATGCGAGACTTGGCACAGCTGCTGTCAGACAGAGAAGCAATAAGTCACATGATGCAAGCCAGCCTTGATGAAGCGACTGATCCTTGGGGAGTTGAAGTGGAGAGGGTCGAAATGTAAGCCAGTATTTGAATACCTTACAAACGAATCACGACAAAGTCATATGTATTTCTCCTTTAAAAGAGAATGTGGATATACCAATAGCTCATGCACTTCTCTCCACAAATTAGTTACTTGATCTCCATCTGTCGGTTTCCCTAGCCAATCTTTAAGTCCTGATTCCTCATTCCTCAGATTCAATTATTCTCTTTTCAAGAAGGAATACATATGCCTCAAATACTGACTTCCATTTCCAGTCTCTCCGTTTTGTCTCCCCAAGGAGTTATTCTCAGTAATAGCCTGAGGGTGGAATTTAGTTTTGCCTGTTAATTGACTGCAAGGTCCGCTCCTAGCAAAGTGGGCTTTTTATCGTACTGAAGTTACTGAGAATTAACAACAGTCGACTAAAGGTTTGCCGTTCTAGACTCACCAACGTGACGGTAATGTATCGTATTATACCGAAAAGTAACCTACATCGGACCCCTAAAATTAGGCATTTTTATTATAGTTCATGTCTTGTACCCTTTAAGCATTTATACCGTTTGACTGTTTCCAGAAAAGACGTGAGACTGCCTGTGCAGTTGCAAAGAGCAATGGCCGCAGAAGCCGAGGCAGATCGTGAAGCACGAGCCAAGATCATTGCAGCAGAAGGAGAAATAAAAGCTTCTAAAGCCTTGAAGGAGGCTTCACTTGTAATGATAGATAACCCAATGGCATTGCAGGTAAAAATAATACTTGCCATAGCCTAGCCAAGCTGAATAGATCAACTATCAGTTAAAAGACATCTACCGATGGACAAAGGTCAAAGGTCACCACAAAGTCGTGCGCTGCAAATATTCAGCGGATTCCCGCGGTCTGACGATCTAGAGCAGGGATTCCCAACCGGTGGGGCGCACCCCCCACGGGGTCGAAAAGTGTCCAATGGGCTCTAAAAATAAAATATAGATTTATTAAATTTTATGCTAAGGGTAGTTTTCAATATCCGAACGTTTCATAATATTGTAGGTACGAGTAGATACTGTAAAATCAGCTTCAGCTTTTCCGTTTAAGTCAACAAAGTAAGTTTTCCTACTTATGTATGAATGGATTTAAGAAAACCGAACCTATGCGAGGCGGCGCGCTACAATTTTTTGTGGTCACTTAGCTCGCTCTTCCATTCTACATTCTCCTGATTCTTCAACTTTTCTGCAAAATTCGACAATATAACTGTTTTTTCTGTATAAAGAAAAATGTAACGAATCCGAAATTGTACAACATTCTTCGAGCTCGCTCTTACATTATGCATTCTCATAATTCTTGAGTATTTCTGCAAAATTCGACAAAGTAACGTCTATTTCTGTCTGAATGATCAAAAGAAAACCTAACCTATCCAAAGGGGTGCAAACATTTTCGACCTCACTTTTGCACGCTTTACATTCATAAGCTTTTCAGCTTATATTGACTAAGTAACTCGGGGGTGTAGTGATTTTTAAAGAAAGTTAGGGGGGCGCGTATGTTAAAAGGTCGGGATCTAGAGAATAGATCGACAGTCTACCCTGTGGATTCATCCCAACCTGTGCTTGCTGAAACGCGTATGTCCGTGGCTTTATTAGGCAGTTTCTTTAATAAACCATGTCCATCTATTTCAGTTGCGGTACCTCCAGTCACTCAGTTCGATATCGGCGGAAAAGAATTCCACAATCATTTTTCCGTTTCCGATGGATTTCTTGAAATCATTCATGGGAGGACCAGGACCAAGCTCACACCACCAAGTCAATTTATAAATTATATATCAATTATTGTCACCGAACCAATTAACATTAGTCAAATAATAATTTTAATAAAATTGTTGAAAATTATTTTTATTTCATTTCTTTCTCAAATTGAATGCAACTTTTTAAGAAGTAGAAAGTATTTGATTGACGTTACTTGTCATCATTCCGTTGCTGTTTGGTATTTACATTGAGCAAGATTTTAGTGTATTTTACACTTAGAGTATATTACTCTAAGATTTTACACATTGTTTTTTATTTCGTTATCATGCCTCATATTGGGTCCCGTATGTCTTTGACGTCAGAAAAACAGTCAACAGATTTTACAGGTTTAACATCCGAATCTGAACGAAGTAGGTACTTTATATACTTAGTTGCAGTTTTAATTTATTACAATGATTCGAAATACATAATAGTCAATTCGGTCTTAATAGATGTGGCCTGAATTACCTACGTGATTCTGCAAAACGGGGATCCTGAATAGAAAATCTTGGCCTCAAACTTTATGAAAAATATGTATTTTTGTAGGTTATATTTTTATACGTCTATGTTGTAGGTTTTAATTTAGTGGAAAAATCTAATATTTTTTTCAGATATAGCAAAAGAATCTCATACAGAAAAAATTATTCGGATACTAGCTTTAGTAGTAATCCTCTTGTTTCCAGTGTTGATAATTGTATGTGTTAGGGTAAGTTTTATTTGTTGATTATTACTTCCAAATACTAATGAATTGTAAGGCACAATCGCGGTGATAAGTCTTTGAGGGGTGGCTAAAGGGGCGCCACGGCGCGGCGTCCTCACCTTCTAACTGACACAGGTGCGCACCGGATACGGTTGCTTCGGGAGGTTCCTGTTCCGAATAAGGCGGGAGGAAACGTCCGGGTGTCACGGTGGAGGTCTGCCCGGCTTGGGTGGAGCACCGCCGTGTCCTTGTGGAGGCAATCGGCGGCGGTGATCTCTCGCGTCCGGTCCTGGTCATGGTACGAAGCGAGAGATGGGGAGCCATCACGTCCTTCTGCGAAACACTAATGCTCGCGAAGGAGGAGGCGGAACGCGTGAGGGAGAAACAAACTTCGCCGCAGGCATGCCCTGGGCGTCGGGAATCCCAGGCCGAGTCCCGGCCACCGACAGCGCGGGCTTACGGACGGTGAACAATAGGTAGCTGGCCGTCCGATAAAGACCAGGCCCGGGTCATTGACGCGTTGTGTTCCACACGCGCCTCAAAGAGATGTCAGCACAACTGACGGGATCCGCTAGGGCCGATGCATGCCAGGGTCGCGGGAAAGTTCGAAATGGTCAGCGGGCCCCTAGTAATACACAGGCAACTGAAGGGTGTTCCTTGAGTTGCCTGTGTATTACTAGGGGCCCGGGGTGGGTTTTAGTCAGTAACAGTCTGACACGCCCTCCCGCGTCTCCCAGAGCGGAAGAAGTTATTTGATGATTTCCAGCACAAAAAAGGACTTGGGCATTAACAATCTATCTGTTCAAATAATAAAATCGTAGCGAAATCAAAACTGTAGATTGTGTTACATATTTTTTGTTTTAAATGCCAAAAATATACGTTTTAGAATTTATTTATATTTTCCTGTTCAGCTGTTTATCGGAATGTATGTTCCAGCATCACGCAAATACGCCTGATAGATTTTGTTCAAATTTTGCATAGATATTAGGATTACGTTTTGTAATCCTATTAGGTGCGTGATAGTTAGTAGAATGTACAGAAAAACATTAAGTTTAGGCCTCTTCTGTTATCTATGGTTATAATAAGAAATAAATATCTAGGTATGGTTAGGTGATAATTAATGAGAAATCCCGTGTGTTTACAAGCTACTGTTATGGGGGGGCACTAATCTTCATAAATCTTTTCTCGAAGCCATTCAAGACATTTTCGACCCCCTGTAACTTCGTTGTGGATAAAGCTAGCAGCCTGAATTTTCAGTGGCCAAGAGGGCTTAGTATAGGTAACTAGGTATAGTCCCAAATAATATTCAATTTGAACCTGCAGTTTAAGAACTATAGCTGGTCAAAGTTCCTTAATGTTGTCACTGACAATTATACATAAAAATTCTAAGGTACTCCTAGCAGACCAGAAGCTGAAAATTTTTAATACAAATAGTGTTTACCCTATAAATCAAGGAAAAATTTATATATACCGCAAAATCAGTCTCGTTTCCTAAATATAAGAACTGCATAAGTAACTTTGTAATCGCATATTATTTATATAGGATTACAAAGTTACTTGTAGACACGGCACAAGAACGGCACGGAACGGCACGTTCACGGCAATAGAATCTACATTCTACATACAACAAAATCTACCTAATATTAGCGCTGTCCTTTATTTAATTAGGACTATTTAAAATAGTAGATTATTCTTATGTGATTATGTTGCCGTGCGATGGCCAAGTCATTCTATTTATTACAGAAATAAAGATGACAAATAGATAGGTACTCAATAAATTAACAGACTTGAATAATTTACAAACACATGAAAATTTTAACCAATAAATAACATTCATATTTTCACAAGCACATATATATATTGTTTTAGGTAGTAAAACAGTACAAACGAGCAGTTATTTTTCGATTCGGCAGACTTCGGAAGGATTCGCCAGCTGGACCAGGAATAATATGGGTGATACCCTGCACCGACGACGTTGTTATGATTGACCTTAGAACTCAATCTTTCAACCTGCCACCTCAAGAAGTAAAGTTTTGTTTATAAAGGTACCATTTCGTACCCGACCGCAGGAATCAACTGCAGGCGACGTGTCGCCGCAACACGACTGGTTTCTATGAAATACCTTCCGTAGCTAGCAACACGTCGTTGGCAGCTACGGGCGAGGGACAGGCGACACGTGCAGCCCGACCGCAGACCAGAAGGCCAATTCTAGTACTTAAAAAACGTTCACATTCAAGTCGCAATCTGTCAAACTTGTCAAAAATGTTGGTAAATTGGTTGTATTTTTGACAGATTGCGAATGAGATGCGAATGCGAACGTTCTTAAAAATTAGAGGAATTGCCCCTCAGTAGTGCCACCCAACGCTCGCGCGATAGTCACGTTTTTCTATCTTCTACGAGTATCTACCAACTGGAATACGGCCAGTTTCCGCCTGCGTCGGGTTCGGAATCATGACTGCAGCGACATGACGCCTGCAGTTGCCTCCTGCGGTCGGGTACGAAATGGTACCTTAACCGTAAAATAAGAATAACATTTTGTCTGTTGCCTTCGATTTGATTTTCATCGTTTTGTACTCAGTCCTGTTGTTTTGTAGAATAGTAAAATATTATTGACTGATGCTTCTTTAACGGTATATAATTCAAATTAAGCAAAGACTCTTCGTTTCAGGTTCTTACAAAAGATTCAGTTACAGTGACAGTCGATGCAGTCGTTTACTTCCACATAGAGCAGCCACTCCCTTGTCTATTGAACATCCAAAATAACAAGTAAACTAGCAAATTGCAAATCAGAACTGAAATTATTGTTTATTACTTAGTTACAGCCCGATTCAAACTTAATGGTGGCTCGGAAAATGAGGCGAGTCGCTGCGCAGTAACAAATTCATGCGACAGCGGGGGGTGGGGATGAGGGTTGCGGTACTGCGCAGCGAGTGACTAACTTCTGAGCAGCCATTAAGTTTGAATCGAACTATACTTAATTAGGGCAATTCTCAATTACAGATACGCTACAGAGTTAATAACAATTGCTACGATAAGGAATATTATTGGCGGGCACTCGTTGTATAATCTGTTGACAAGTCGGGAATCAATAAGTTTTAAGTGCAGGACGGCAATAAACAAGATCACAGTTAGATGGGGAGTTGTCATAGAACGAGTTGAAATGTATTTTTCCTCTCAATCAACAGTAGTTACTAATATTTTCTTTACTTATATTTTTATAGCTGTGGCACCACTACAGTCCTACTTTTCCGTTCGTGACAGTCCCATGGTTCACGCGGGTTACCGGGGACGTACAGCGGGGGTGTTTACAGGTGTGCAGGCGGCGAGGCCGCCGGACAGGAGCGTCTGCGTCAGTCGCAATGTGACCATGTGGCAGTTTCCTGCCTTTTTGGCAGAATTGGCCTCTTAGTTTAGCCTCTGGCATGTTTGGATAACGTTTTATAAAATTGGCAGTTTTTGACAGTAGCGCAATGTAGAAAATATTTTTTTAATTTCCTTAACGGCATCAGAAAATGTCGATAATTGAACGAGTATTCTCACTACGTGAATTTACGGTGTGATATTGTGATATTTCAATCAGTCATAGACGTAGATACTTACTTTGGTTTCGGTTCTGTTTCACGGGGATCGGTAGTCGAATGAGGTGATATTTGCTATTGGTAATTTGGCATCTGGAAGATGAAACGCAGATATGAAAGAATGTATAGAGTAGTAGAATGGAGGCAAGATTAATTACTTAAGTCGTGGATTTCCAAGGCTAGAGCTGATCCGGACGTGGCCTTAAGTTCTGCAAATTAACAACATGACTATGACTATCTGCTTCAAAGGAGCATGCCGCTACCAGGAAACATAAAAAATATATGAGTGGCTACAGTGTCATTTTGTAATTAACTTACAGATGTAAGTTAACTACAAAATAATAAAATAATAGACGATGTATATTTAGTAACCTAATCCGCTTAACCGTACTTAAGGAGTCATAAAGAACCCTGTAAGAAATCGACACGTGTTTCACCTCTAAACGAGGCATCCTCAGGATGGCTATTGACTTGTTGCGAACCCGGACCCGACGTGTGAACACGTCAAGCGTCGAGAGCAGTGTGAGTCAATTCGCTTTTATTTTTTTTTTATTTTTTTATGTAGGGCATCTCGTAGCTGACCACTGAGGTCATGACTACTCAACCGGACAATAAGAGTCAATTCGCCCGCCAACCCCACTTATATAGGATTACTGCCCCGCCCACCTCGGCTAGGATCGTTATCAGCGCGATAAGGGGCTGCGAACAAACGCAGTAAAGGTGACCTTGGAATTGTTGTATTTAATTCATTCAACAGTGTAACGTTCCCTGTATTATTTTTAGCAATTTCTAAACTCTCTAGTACTGACATTCTGAAACCTTTATCACATGTGAGTAAAATTTTGAAAGTGTTATTATTATGTAACGAATGACCTGAATCGATTAAGTGTTGAGCAAAATGCGATTTTTCTGGATAACTATTCCTATACGCTGCAATGTGTTCTTTATATCTTGTTTGAAAATTACGACCAGTTTGACCTATGCATATACCATTACAATCATCGCAATGTAATGTAATGTTTTCTAATCGATCTTTTCCGTTACAAATCTATCTTAGTGAATTATTTGTTTTAAAAGCTACCCTAATTCCATTTCGAAACAATGTTTTAGAAACCCTATCACTTATTAACCCTAAATATGTCAAACTACCTACGTAATCATTTGGTCTTTCTGGAGGCAGTGGGTACAATAGGGAACGAACTATGTTACGACGTTTCGTTTAATTAACTACAAAATAATAAACTGAACGTATTTTTTTTTTTTTTTTACTCTTCTTTTTAGGGATCCGTACCCAAATGGTGCTAACGGGGCCCTATTACTAAGCCTCCGCTGTCCGTCCGCCCGCCGTAAATTTGAATTAATTAATAATAAAAATAAATTATGTAAAACAAAAGTGTACTTTTTGCTACTACTATACTAAATAAGGTTGGCAATTAGAGTATTACAACTTTGATTTTATATTCGAGTCTTGGGCAAGATTTGGCAGGATTCAAACCAAACTATGGCAGAATCGGTAATTTTAAAATGGTTACACCGGTCAGTCGCACGCCGGCGTCGCAGGCGGCAACACGTGCTCTCAGATACGGCTGCACAATTGCGCATCAGTGCAGTGAAGGCCCAGTGGTAACGGCCGCGACTTACCGAGTTGAAGGTTCGAACCCTGATTGACGCTTCACTTTGTGTAAATTATTCCATTACCACTGCTCCTAAACGGGTGAAGGAAAACATCGTGAGGAAACCGGCATGTCCTAGAACCAAAAATTCTAAGACGGGCCCGCGTGGTAGATTACGGCCCACTCCCTCTCACAGAGAGGAGGCCTATGGCCCAGCAGTTAGGGACACAGGCTTCCTCTCTGTCTCTAGTTCCACATTACAGGCTGATTATGAATAAATTGGTCATCTCAAAACGTACATGATATTACACTATCCAAAAAGTATAAAAAAACAAATTGAAAAAAAAAAAAACCATGCTCATCGGATCTTAAAAATCACCAACTACATATTATCTTCACCCTTATGAAAGAAATCCTTACATACTGTAAAACAAAGTCCCCCCGCAGCGACTGTCTGTCTATCTGAACACGATAAACTAGAAAACTAATAACCTGTTTTCACCAATGGATGCAGTGATTCATGAGAAAGGTTTAGACATTATACACGTACATTAAGGTTTTGTGTAAATTCGCTGAAATCTGATGATGATTGTAGATGTCAGAAAAAATCATACCGATTGGGAGCTTTACTGGCGTGGGTGTCGTAAACCGTAAGAGATATATAAAATGAATGTTCTACAAGATTGTGTATCTTAAAAAGTTCAATATAAAAGTCCGGGATTGTTATCTCGGACATAATGTTATCCCAGACATTTTTTATTGAACTCAGTTACCATTTTATCTTTCAGAATTTGATAAATATTTCATTGTTTTTTTTTTTGTCATATTTATTAATTTTTTATACTTTATACACCGGCAGAGTCGTGGGCACATATAGTTTTGTATAGATAACATTTTTGAAAAGCTTATAAATATAAAACTTATTTAAAATCGTCTTATGCCTGAAATTTCGTTCAGCAGACGCAAATCACGAAATATTTCATAGAGAAATCTGCAGACTCATCATTGACAACGTAATACCTTGCGGTCGGGTGTGCGCGTCACTTGTTTTACCCGCGTCCCCCTTCACCCGCTAGGACCATAGAAGTGTTACAAACGAAAAATTAGGCCTTATAGCGTGATTGTATTTAGCGAATCTATCTTTTTCTTAAAAGAGTCAGTTTCTATTCCATGATTTGATTCCAGAAAAGATGTATTTTTACCTTTGGAGCTCCAAAGAGGAATGGCAGCTGAAGCTGAGGGTACTCGTATAGCTAAAGCTAAATTAATTGAAGCAGAAGGAGAAATTAAAACAGCTGAAAACCTCAAGGAAGCCTCTCGAATAATAATGGAAGATCCACCTGTTATGCTGGTAAATAATAATATTATATAAAAAAAGAATGTTATATTCAAGGGCTGAAAATACGCATTTATAATAAGTTCTACATTTTCTTTAACAGGTATAGTAGTAATTTGGTTACCGTGTCCCCTACGCAGTACCTTACAATACAACTTTAGCTTAACCTTAGCTGTTCCCTACATTTCGACGAGATATGCGAACATATGTAAATGTAGGGAGCAGCAGATTTTTTTTCGCGATTTCAGCGTTGGTCCCATAGTGAAAGTTGTTCATAATGATGAGTACAATGACAAACTTAGTTTTTGTTTACCCTAAACCTCTTAAGGGGTAAGAGGTTTAGGGTAAACAAAAACGAAGGTTGTATATCCTACTTCTTCTTTTCGTTCCAACAACTCAACTAACTCATGTTCGACCAATATGTCGCGGTCATGGCTATACTATCGGAACATTTTTCTGTTCCGGAATTCCGGAGTTCGAAGCTTCCTTTAAAAATGGTATACACAATGCATATATTTACAGATTTTTTGATATTATGGAAATGTAAGGCTAGTATTTTAATAGGAAAAAATTAAACCGGTTACAAAAAGTATTTGGTCACTCTCGCGGCTCGCACTGTGGCGACTCGACTGCGCTGCGACTTGCGTGAAGCGTGCGCGATTCCCGAAAGCAAATGAGCGAATGACTAGAGCGCGCCTGAGGCTTGGTGGGGTGGGGAAGCGGGCGTTGCGGAGCAGCCGGCGGACACACCGCACCTCAAGCCGTGACAAAATTAAACCTTTTTTTAGATATCGAAATTCCGGTTTTGATCACACCAATTCCGATACTACAAACAAACAATACTGAAATATATAGGAATTCCGGAATTTTGTTAAAACCAGAATTCCCGAGCTCAAGCCCTAGTCGCGACCTGGACGGCTCTGTCGTTTGATTTCCTGAAGGGTGCCGGTGATTGTGCAAGTAGGAAAGACGATGCAACATATCTCTTGTGAAGGAACTCCATCATAGACTTCTTTATTGGCTACTTCAGTTATTGTCCATATCCTACATAGTATCTTTACACATTCTGAAATTTCAGCTCCGATATCTGCAAACATTAGATTATATTGCTGCGAATAAGCAGACGACAATAATGTTTCCCTTCCCAATTGAAACTCCTGGATTATTATCGGTAAGTTATGCTCCGGGCCCCAGGTCAGTTTGCGAGTTAGTTCAGCTGAGTTTTCGGGGACTTATCGCCGCAATTGTGGCGTGCCCAGCACTGGGTTGCGACAATTGCACTCTCCAACCCGAACCGGATGGCCATGACCCTTTGGGAGTCCGTATCGCCCTCACGGTTGATTTGGTCCGTGTAAATAAACTATTAATTTTCATACAAATTAACGTCCGTCCAAGTGTTGTCGTTGTAGTGTGGTTGTGGTACGTGATATTGGACCCTAAAGGAAAGCACTCATTATAGCAACACAGCTCCGACACGGCAAACATCTTGTCATTCAAGTTAGGATTTTAAGTTAAATGCATTAAAGTCTATTTTACGATGGCTATACAGAATAATTGACGGCTCGTGGGCAGTGAGCGGCCCACGCGCCGTCACACGTCGAGCCGACATGCGACAGCACGCTTCAAGCGAGGAGTACGCTCCCCGGCTAAGAAACGCCTGCAGTCGGTTTGCATGCCGGCGCGCCTCGCCGTCCACGCGGTAACGCCTCATCGTCTGCGCAGTGACTCCTCGTCATCCGCGCGGTGACGCTTCGCCGGCCGCGCGGTGACGCCTCGCTTGTGAATTAATAACAAGCTGTCACTTGCCTTGCTGACGGCGCGTTGGCGACTGGCGGTCTCCTTGCTTACGGCGCGTTGACCAGATTTTTCGAGGCGGTACCGGGGCCTTACTGCGCTGGAGCGGTGCTGCTATAATGGACGATGAACTTTACTCTGTTATAATGTTACAATATAGTAAAAACATTTTCTTTTTACTTTCTTATTTATTCCTCTACCCTACATGACCTTGTTCCAAATATTAAATGCGAAAATTAAGTTACATACGAGTATTATGTCACACATGGAAGTTACTTCAGCCAATGCTGATATGTGTACTTTTCCTGTAGATTTTTTTATTCTGTCAATAATTCTGATTCGTTTTCATGTAAATAATTAAACATCATATCTTCTACATATTCTTTATTTCGTAAAGCAGGCCAAACCAGCCAACTGACCCGGTGATCAAAACAAGAACAATCATCGTAACATTTCAACTAGAATAGACATCACATAATAGTAAGTAGCGATTAATTTCTCTACCTATAAAATTATCTCCTTATATAAACCGGGGTAATAAATACAATATGCAACCAACTGATTATCTTTTAAAGTTAAAGTTCGCGAGCACATTTGTAAGAAGCTGGCAGTTTCTCTTCAGGGCAGGGCTTTTCCTTCCCTTTCAACATGTTTAAACGCGCTTTCTTCAAACACGATTATTTTATCGAGCGTGCGACAGAAATGTTCGGGTCAGCATGATTCGGCAAGATTTGGCACTCGGGAGCAAAATATTTTGTTTTAACACCAGGTCTGTGCCGAATCATGCCGATCCGAACATGTATGTAGCCCTCCGCAGGCACCTGTCCCAAGGCAAGTAAAGAGAAGCAAGTAGAGCTAGCAACTAAAAACGAGATGGCGAGCAACGAGCAGCGAGTGCTCGACGGCGACGAGTGATTACTCGCTGCTATGCGTATGTAATAGGATACGTATACCAACGAGATATACAGGGTGGCAGGGACATCGACGCGAAAACTGATACCATGGACTCATGATTCTGAAAACCGGTTTTTTTTTTAATCTGCTGTTTCGTAGAAAAGTGTTCCATACATTTTGACCGCGTAGGTCAAAATACCAGTCAGTTTTTTTTTTTATAACCGACGAAAAATGTCAACGCACGGGCGTTTAGAATCATGTACTGAATCCATGATAACAGTTTTCGCGTCGATGTCCCTGCCACCCTGTATAAGCGTGATTCTCTCAGCGAGTTTTCTACTAAGCTAGAGTCGCTGAGCGACTTTCTTTGATAATTCTTGTCGATGTGACAAACGAGTACTCGCCGACGCGCGGCGGTCTGTTCAGTCAGCGATCAACTATTAATATAAATGTATCTCTTTTACTTACGCCGCCGGACCTACAATTTTTTCGTCGCTTCCTCGGCGACAGCGACGGTGACAGGTGCATGTGACACGTCCATAGTGTGTAATCTGGTATAATGTCATTTTACATAGAGGATTTACTGTTGAAGTGTCAGTCTGGTGTCAGTGAATAAAAAGCTATTTTTTTTCACTATGACAGTTCACCGCTGAATCACTCAACGTCACATTTCCTGGATTGTCTAGCAACTACTGGCTAAAAATTTTATCAATTAGTGTAATTATGTCTGGTTCAAAAACAAATTTATCAGAAACCTCTAATCAAAAATATCAAGAAAATATCGCTGAAGCAGAAAGAAAAAGAAGAGAGAAAGACCTTAACGTATCTACAATATACCAAGGCTTCAATTTAGATCAAACTGATTCTGGTGTAGGTAAGTACCCTTTTTTTGTTGGTCTGAGGTAAGTACAAAAAAATTAAAATAAAAAAAACATGAGTTTACTTATTTGGCTCTAAGAGTAGGAAGAAATGATAGATGAGTAATGTGATCTAGTTAAGGGCGTTCGCCCACTTATCCGTATCCGTACGAACCATATACATATACGCATGAGTGCACAAACTTCCATACTATTATTACTAGGATGGCAAAACTAAATCAGAAACGAACACGAATCGAATACGAACCGGATACTTATGAGTGGGCAAACGCCCTGAGGGTTTGTATGAAAGCTAAAATAGTGATTTGTGGGAGAAGACGACATACAGCGACCACCATATTTTCTTCAGGAAGATGATGGTGATAAATAAAAGAAAGTGGAAGTGCAGCATGTTATATTAGTAAAGTTAGCTTTATATGTTCAATTACAAGAGGTAAATACAGTGCCATTATTCCCTTGACAGAGAAGATTCTCTTGATTACAATGTTAAAACTTACAACACCATGGAGAGAGCTTACTCGTGGCTGACCATTATAATGATGGTAATGCAAATCTAAATAATTTCCGAAAGCTATTTATAATCTTCTTCAGCCCTTGGCTGGAGACTGACCAGCAATCCATTTGCGTAACACACTTTTATTCACTATCCGACGTATGTTGACGGAAATTGCTTCATATATGTTTGAGAAATTCGCCTGCTCGATAACGTAAATGACGCAATGCATGTTGTTAAATTTTCACTGAACTTAACGGCGTTTGTCCACCTTAGCCGTCACCGAGACTTCAACGAGAAATGAGATTATTCGACCGACGTTGACGGTGATCGCTTGTCCACCGCGACCGAACTCGGCCATTCAGTTTGTTATGATAATAAAAAAATGTTTGACGGCAGTGTGTAGACAAGATCAAACGTGTTTTGTATTGCCGGCACATCGGTCCGTCACATTCTCGGGCCGAGTTCTAGCGGTCGCGCTGAACTACTCAAAATTTGGGACCTCGAACCCGGCGCTCGGATGACGGACGTGCGGTGGAGACGCCATAGTAAATTTATGTATCGCTACTTCGGCGCAGTCATCTCGTACTCGTTGACGTCCTAGATCGTGGCGATGCGATGGACAAACGCCCTGACCCTGATTATGTACGAATATTTTTTCCTTTGCAGATTCTAAAGTTAAATGTATAGAAAAATGCCTTGTGCTCCTGTCGTATATCTTTGTTATTCTGACGTTGCCGCTTTCGCTGTTTGTTATCTTCGTGGTAAGTTTAGAATACGCATATCCCTGTTTTAAATTAAATAGATGCTCTCTCTCATCGCCCCAAGCAACAAAATCAACTATCAACGATGTTCAACACGGTGTTGCAAGTCTTCGTGCGTCAAAGTGCGTGTCGGACCACGCACAATGAAGGGTTCCGTAGTTGGGATGAATTTATCCCAAGAACAAACTTTACATCGTAGTTGAAAAACATGTTCTCCCAAACGGAACGTATGGGAGAACATGTTTTTCAAACCGCAAATTTAAGTTGGTTGATTATTACTCGTTAACCTGTACAGCCTACTTAGCTCTGATAGTTTTTCTTTTAATTTCGTTATATTATATACTACTCGTACTGCTGTGAATTTTTTCACAAATCCAAGAACAACACTTGACTCTAACAAAAAAATTCAGTTAAAAGCTTAATATTTCGCAAACGAATCCCTGAATCCAAAAATGGTTTTCACAAACTCACGATACCCCACAACATGGGGTAGACGAGAAAAAAGAACATCCCCGCTTTACGTGCAGGGGAGGCCCTAAAAAAATTTATTTTTCTTAATTTAATTTTACCACTTTGTTAGCATGATTAATATGTATACATATTTTATGCCAAATTACAACTTTCTAGTACTAACCGTCTCTGAGCTAAGCCGCGGACAGACAGACGGACATGGCGAAACTATAAAGTTTCCTTGTTTACTACGGAACCCTAAAAATGGCACACGACGATTTTTTTTATGGTACCTACATTTTAGGCACAGAGCGAACTCTGCTCTAGTTTACGAGTCATCATCACCGTCTTCCTGTCATGGGTCCCGTAGGCCCGTGTTACGTGGAATCGGCGCAACACGTTTTCTTTTTCCACTCTCCCCTGTCAACCATTTCGCTATCATACACTCTCTTCTCTCTTTCGACTCAACCCACTTTTCATAGAACTCATATGCCATGCCGCCATACATATTGTAAATGAACCCGCCGTGAGGATCGCATTACCTTTGCGCTAAAGTTAACCAACCAATCACCAAAATTGAAAATTCTTGTCGCTATACGTAGTTTCCAATCTTTTAATTTTTTTGAACAAAAAAAAATGCTTTTATTTTAAAACCAATTTATATAGGTACTTACTTACTAATAAATCTTGATAAAATATACATCAGATTTTATTTTCACGGTTTATAATGCTTATACGCTAAGAAAAACCTGCATTTAAAATGAGCCCTCCGCGAGGGCTCCCGGGATCCCATATTTGCGATTTGGTGAACCCTCCAGGGTTGCCGGCACTGAACGTCTTAATATGCTTTCTCAAATAATCCATCCATCTTTTCTTTGGCCTTCTTCTCCCGCTCCATCCATCAACTAGTCTACTATTGATATCGGTACGTAAATGATTTATTGTGCTATACAGGTAGTGAGGCACTTTGAACGAGCGGTAATTTTACGAAATGGAAAACTGCGTAGCACCGAACCCTATGGACCTGGTCTCGTCCAATACCTACCATGCGTTGATACCGTTAAGTTCACGGACTTAAGAATCATGTGTTATGCAGTACCGCCTCAAGAGGTAAGAGAAACTATCTCTCTGAAATTTTCATCGACATAGCTGACCGATGTAAATTCATTCATTCACTTTAAAAAAAACCCCCAATAATACTTATCCCGACATGGAATTTGATCCCAAACCCTAGAAGCCTATGCTTAGCAGTTATACATGTGACTACTACCCTTGAGTTCATACAAACATTCTACGTATATAGAAAAAAAGACGTTACGTTTTTCCGAAATTATAAAATTTTCCAACATACTTAAAAAAAAACAAATTCGGATTACGACGAAATTTTTTTAAAACAAAAATTATCCAAATTGGTCCAACCGTTCTCAAATTAATTTAGGGATCTTAAATATAAGAAGTTCCACTTATTTTTTTATTTTAACAGACTTTTATTAGCTTGACCTGTATGTATCTAGCTATCTATCTACTCGTATGTAACGGAATCTTTCAACGTAATTTTTACCAACTACAAGACGTTCGATTAACTTGAAAATTTGCACACGTATCATGGACCAATGACAATACAATAATTTAGTATCTTGGAGCTGATCTGATGATGGAGCCAGGAGGTGGATAGTGGAACTCTTTAGTGGCTACTTTTATTTAACTAGTAAACCGGTCAAGTCATAACTTCGTTGACTTTAGACTTATTAACTAAATGAAAAATATACTAGGCTAAAAAGTAATAAATAAAAAATATTACATTAAAAAAAAAACACGCTTGTTGCACGTGGGGTGCTTTTTAGCTGTGTATACTTTTAATTTATTTAAACAAAGCGCTCCACGCTTTTTGCTTTAATAATTGGATATAAAAGAAGTGACAAGCTGGATTGGTACTTATATCGTAATTAGTACAAGTCAATTTAATTATTTTATAATTTTTAGTTCGAGTAAAAAGCGTGTTTCTTTTTGTTTTTTTTTTTAATTTTTTAACAATTTTTTTGTTCTTACTTATATAAATCAGCATGAAAAAAATACCTTTTAATAAAATGATATGCAAAAACACTTCAATTGTCATGAGGTAAAAAATACCATGATGCGGTTGATGTAGTTTTACCAACGAACAATATTTCATTTTCGTTTACATAAATAAATATTTAGATATCAATATAAGCATACTATTTAATTCAAATGATTATCAAATGTCTCAACAGGCTTTAACAAAAGATGCTTTGACTGTTGCCGTGGATGCAGTTGTTTACTACAACATTTACGATCCGATTTGGGCGGTGGTCAACATTTCTGATTATAGGTAAGTAAGATACCGTATCTTAAAAATAATAATAATTATTATTATTTTTAAGATACAAGACTGTTTATTTATTATATATTTGCTTATTAAAACTTTATGTAGATGTATTAAAATACCGTACAAAGGCGGACTTAATACCTGAGGAATTTTGTACAGTGTGATGCAGAGACAAAAAATGGCAGGTGCAAAATAAGGGACAGATAACTCGAAAAAGTATAAATACAAATATGTATATGCATAAATACCTTTTCAGGAGAAATAACGATAGGTAGAGCATAACACGAATCCTGCAAATCAGCGCATACAGGATGATCCTGTCAAATTCTTACGATACAAAATTGCAGAGCTACCTGGGGGCCTACCACCACTTCTAAAGCAGTATTGTTTTAATCTTAAATCAGTGGGGGAAAGAGATGGAGCTATACGTCCTGTACAGCTTCATCTCTTTCCCACATTAAAGTAATATTAAAATAATACTGCTTTAGAGGTGGCGGTACCTGATGCTCCAGTTCGTTAATATGAATCAAATCTCTCTCTAATTGGCTGAAGATTTAATAAAATAATTGGTTGTCTGTAAAGTCGGTTTACGGACGACAGTTTACCGTGACAACGTCATAACAAAACATTCCCTTCCCTCGCTCTGATCGTAACGTTGCAATGAGCATAACGGGACAATGAGCGTAACGGGACACTTTTACGTGCGTGCAGCCGGCGTTCATCGATTTATAAGACGTTGTCACGTCGAAACAGATCAGTTTTTTTTATTTTTTATTATCAGATTTTGTAATCTTCATAGATTTAAGGCACCTTTGTGGAAGAAAAATAAAATGTTTATTATTATTATTATTAAAACATAATACATCTCTTTAGTGGTTATAAGACGTCCTCTGTGTGCCAGACCAACAGTCAGATAATATCGGGTTAAAAAAAAAAAAAAAATATGCAACATGTAAAAAAAAGCTTTTTTTTTTTTTTTTTTTGCTTTTTTGTTATGTTATTGCAGTACCTTTGTGCCCCTTTCAGATCGGACAGGGTTATTTTTACATATTGTTGATGAAAGTATATACTTACCTAAATAAAATTTTCTGTTCACACAGAATTTCCACGCAATTTTTAGCAGCTACAACTCTTCGCAATGCTCTTGGAACGCGAAAACTATCTGACATCCTCTGCGACCGACCTGCAGTTAGCTCTCAGGTCTTTCAAACTATGAGGAGTTTGACCGTGAACTGGGGAGTCAAAATCGTAGCGTTTGAGGTGTAAGTGGCAGATACAATTATTTTAATAAAAATCGGAAGAGGCGCTACGGTGGAACATAAGTAAATACAAACACACAAACATAGACTACTATACATATATACATACTATATAAACATAACCCTTCCTTTTGGTTTTGCCGTAGTCGGGTAAAAACAAAATGACTATTAGCATGCCAGATGATGAGAAGATGGTATTCAGAAATGATCCCGTTATAATATTATGTTTTATTAAGCTAATCGCTGAAGAGTGCGAATGTCGCGGTGACAGACGTCCTGCAGCTTGACATCGTAAGTTTTCATCCGTTTCCATCCAACGAACTAAAGTCATCGCAATCAGTCAAAAGTTTCGCCACAGTAGGTACTATGTTCTGTACCTGACGGTGTCTCACATCACTAAGGCTGCCTATGGAGCGGAGAGGAGAGGAGCGGAGTAGCGGTGTCCCAATATTAACCAATGGAATTGCATAAAACCTCCGCTCATCTTCAGTGGACAGGGATTTGCGAACTAGTTTAAAAATTCATACAAAACCGGGAAGCGGAGTGGGGAAACGGAGCGGAGAAGCGGAGAGGGGAAGCGGAGTGGGGAAACGGAGTGGAGAAGCGGAAAAATATGTGAACTTGGTCTAGCTCCGCACAGTCCGCAACACCGCTCCGCTACCTCGCTCCGCACAATCCGTAAGGGTGACAAATCAACATCGAGCTATGCTGCGCTGTACTGCGCTGTGCTATGTTTGGTCAACTCGCTCGTCTAATATTTTAATGAGAATACAAACAAACCATGCTGTGCTGCGCTGTGTGTACAGCGCAGCATAGCTCGATGCTGATTTGTCACCCTAACTCTGCTCCGCTACCTCGCTCCGCACAGTCCGTAACTCCGCTCCGCTACCTCGCTACGCATCAATGGACATACACTGTCCGCAACGCTGCTCTCCACTCCGCTGCCATTCTCCTCTCCGCTGCCTCGCTCCGCTTCAATGGACAGGCAGCCTTAAGGCCGATTTTCGATCTGCACATAACTACTTTAATCTTAGGAATTAAATAGCAGTTTGACAGCTTTTGTATCTTAATAAAATAAAATGGTACCTAACGAAGTCAAAACTGTAGGTACATTGAATATTTAAAATGAAAAAATTGCTACGAGGCGTGTTAATCCAGGTTATAAACTATGTGTGTGCCAAATTTCATCCAAATCGATTCAGCGTTTTTTGCGCCAATTCGAAACATACATTCTAAAAAACAAACAAACACAAACGGACAAACATTCTAAAAAACTTTAATTTCAGCAACAGACTGGTCACACCTCGTAGCAATATTTTTTTTTCCAAAAATATTTAAGAGCGTTTATTCTGAAGGTGGGCAACGTCGCAAATAGATGTCAAGTATTTCACTGTTTTAATTAATTTGGCAATATTAGTGTGTGTAAATAAATAATGTGGCTAACTAGTGAACTAGAATATTGACTATGAAATGCAATAATTAATTATTGCATTATCGTAACACCGAATGTTTAGTTTTAGATGTAAAAAAACTATTTGGAAACTATCCAAATGCGTTTTTTACACCTAAAATGGGTACAACATCAAATTCAATGTTATAATTGCAATTCATTATTAATTCTAGTTCGCTAGTTAGCCACATTTCTTATTTCTATTCAGTAATATTGCTAGAACCAAAACAGGTAAATATTTGACAGTTACATATTTGCGTCGTTACCAACTTTTAGGATAAACCCTCTTAATGTACAGTTTTGATTTCGTTACATTTTCATTACATAGATTAAAAGTTATTGACGAAAGTCGGCCCTTACTAGGACTAGATCCTCCGATCCGCCTTATAATATAACCACTAACCTCATTTTTTTTATTTATAAATCAAACTAGTAATAAAGAAGAAATAAAATAATAAAATCAATATTAGACGCGATCTCATATACAGACCCATCTAGCGGCAACTAAGGAACTAGCTAGTTTCATAGAGTTATTGCATGGTCTGTTGCGTATTCAGAAACGTAGTGACAGTTAACCGACGTTTATCATAAGCTTAATTTTAATGAATCAATAGCTATTGAGAATTTATCTGGAGAACTCAGAAACCGGGCATAAATCCTCTAGTCTATACTAAGCTCCATTAAATCTTGCGTTTTTCTAACTCATAGTAAGGACATACGCCTGCCCCCGCAACTGCAAAGAGTAATGGCTACAGAAGCTGAGTCATATAGATTGGCGAATGCTAAAATAATTGAAGCCAAAGCTGAAATAGAATCCACTAGAAATCTTCAGAAAGCTACTAAGTTACTAATGGATAATCCATATTGCATGCAGGTTAGTAGAATTTTATAATATTACATAAACAGGGTGGCAGGGACATCGCCGCTCAACCTGTTACCAAGTATTAACACTTTCAACTCCACCCACTTATCATAGAACTCATACGCCATGCCGCCATGCCGCCATACATATTGGAAGGGAACCCTCCGGGAGGGTTGCAGGCATTACGTTTGCACTAAAGTTAACCATCGCGGACAGTCACCGGCATTAGGTTTAAAACTATGTTGTAAAACACTGTAAAACGAAGTAAAATATTATTGGTCTTGTCGCTATACGTAGTTTCCAACCTTTTAATTTTTTTGTGAATATTTGTAACCGTAAATTCCTGGATTTTAAAACCAACGCTTAAACAAATAAATCTTGTTAAAATATACTTACATCAGATTTTATTTTCACGGTTTATAATTCTGTATTCGCTAAGAAAAACCTACATTTAAAATGAGCCCTCCGCGAGGGCTCCCGGCTGCCTAGTCGCATATGGGATCATATGCGACTAGGTGAACCCTCTAGGAGGGCTCCCGGCACTGAATGTGTTCATACATTTTGACCGCGTAGGTATTGCACTTTTATAGGAAATAGCAGGTTTTTTTTTATAACCCTCGAAAAATGTCAACGCTGGGAGGTCCAGAATCATGTACTTACTCGTACTGAATCCATGGTTGTTAGTTGTGCGACGATGTCCCAGCTACCCCGTATAACTATGCTTCTACAATGTGTAACTGAATTAATGCACATACAAAACAAGAAATACGAGTAGTTTGTTCTTCTGAACAAACTAGTTTCATATTGTTTACTGAATCGATTTAGTTCTGTAATTATTTATATACGTAATGTTTTATCCCAAAAATAATTAAACTACGAAAATTACAGTCACACTTCCACTGTAAAGTCAAAACAAACCAAAATGGACGCGTGCGTAGATTTGTAACGTGACCACAATTTCCTACTACAATCAGTATAACTAATTGAATAAATAAACAATGTTTTATACATAATAATAAAATGAGTAATACAAAAAATGTCGTATCGTCTACATCTAATAGTATTAAAAGTCACTTTTCATAAAATACAATAGACGACGCATATTTAGTAACCTAATCCGCTTAACTGTTCTTAAAGAGTCATAAAGAACCCTGTAAGAAATCGAGACGTGTTTCACCTCTCAACGAGGTATCTTCAGGATGACGATTGACTTGTTGCGAACCTGGACACGCCGTGTTGCTACGTCAAGCGCCGAACGCAGTGGGACTGTGTGAGTTACATCGCCCGACAATCGCCCTTTACGCGCTTTATGACTCTTTAAGAACAGTTAAGCGAATTAGGTTACTAAATATACGTCGTATATTGTATTTTATAATGGATTTCCGCAAAGTCACGCCTGAGTCAATTAACTATCTCATTTTTCATGACTGGCTGCGAGTCCGCTTAGTTCTTTTAAACTACACAATGGATTTCTATTCAGTTTTCACATCGTTTTTTAAAATAATAGATTCCAGTAGATTTATTGTATAAATCCATTAAATAACCAGGATTTAGCCGAGAAATCCCGACATTGTGACTTGTCGACATGACATAAGTAGGGCGGGTCGCTAGTTTGCAATAAAATTACTGTTTTCGGGAGTAAGATCAGCTTCAGCTCAAATCTTGATTGATATTATCAATCAAGATTTTATACTCGACATCTATTGTTCTTCAATCATTGTAAATTTTAACCTGTCTATCAAACTTTGCAGCTAAGATACTTACAAGCATTACAAACGATCGTCGGAGACAAGACGCACACCATCGTAGTGCCATTTTCAGCAGAATCGTTGAAGAAATTATTTAAGTAAGCAAACGAAAACTTTCATATTTGGACCTGGTGACTCATTCTGTAAAATTCTCACCGTGAAGAGTGAAGTGAAGTGAGCTGTCAATAGTGTCAATCCCTAGCATTAGGTGCAATGACAGTTCACATCAAGCTCACTTCACCTAAGTTTTCACGGTGAGATGTTTACTGAATGGATCGAATATAATTAGTTAACATGCGTTTGGAATTGTAAATTATATGACAAGTAATTGTATCACTTCTTTTTATTGAACAAAAGGAACTAATAAATAGTCAACAAAGTATAAAACACTAAACTAAAACAAAGTAACAGGACTAGTATTCTCTGGAGTCGTCTTCTTGCTTTGTATGGCCATAATGTACAAGTTTCTGAGGTTGACCGCCCGCTTTCTTATGCACTGTAGCCTGGAAATTATGGAAAAGGTTACGTAACACTGTCATTTACATCAGCATACTAATACTTAGGTAAGTAATGTATTTTTTACAATAGCATACTATAAGCATAATGAGTATAAGCTATAAAATTCCCACAGCTGGGATGCAGGCCTCCTCTCTGAGAGATGAGGGTCGTATCGACGCGGTCCCTGCGCGGGTTAGTAGATGAACACATGTCTTCGAATTTTTTGTTCTAGTACATTGCGATTTCTTCCCAATGTTTAAGACCAAAACTATACAGAATAAGTAGGTAAGTCTTTTGAATAAAAAATTACCTGGAAACCATTCTTGGGGTCAGCAGTGTATCTTACAAGACGGATTGAGCCATCAGGTTCGACCAGTGAGTATTCACCCGTGACGACGTCGCCATCGCGATGTTCCTTATGGTTCTGAAGGTTACCGGTGTGAGGGTCTTCTACGCCGTATGAATAAGCGTAGTCGGGTTTGGCCTGGAATAATTTAGGAGCAGGTTAGGAAGAGAGAGTGCACACAAGTCCGCACAACTCCACAACACTGCTGATTGTTATAATATTACGATCTTAACATTAAAACCTTACCACGTAATCAACAGTCTTCAAATGTGCGTATTTAGAGGTGTCCGGGTGAATTTGTCCTGTTTTGTGGTCGTACCCGTAATCTGCGTGTTGCTGAGCCGGGATCCCCTCGGCTGCTGGCACCTGGACCTCAACAATCTGACCACTAACAGGCCCACTGAAGCGGCTATATGAGTAACCTCCAGGTTTTCCTGACAGCACAACTGTTGCTAACGCCACCGGTATGAGAAACTGGAAGAAGAAGAATTCATATTAACATAGGTAACTTGGTGGGTACCCTTGGGGTATCGTGGTACCCTAGTAACTGCGTTGTGGAGGTCAGATAGGCTGTTGCTCCTTGTAAAATACAGGTATTCAGCTGCATCCGGTTAGACTGGAATCCGACCCCATCATAGTTGGGAAAAGGCTAGGCAGATGGTGATAGGTAGGTACACAAGGCTACACCTCAAGCTATACATTTCCAGTTTACGCTGATCTCGCATTGTATAGGATTTCCATACAATGCGAGGTCAGCTTATACTGGAAATGTATAGCTTGATGTGTAGCCGTGTGTACCTATTGCCCTCAAAATAGCTGCTATATGTAAATATACCGGCTATGACGGCCACTTTGGTACGAGTATGAGTCGCTCATACCAGTCTATGAACTGTTCGACGTGTTCGTAATACCTTAACACGATACAGATAGTGCAATTCACGAAGACGCGCCCCACTCCGCGATAACTGTACTGTAAGCTGTACTTTAGTACGGAGCGGAGCGGAGTGGGGCGCGTCTTCGTGGATTGCACTATCTGTAACAGAGCATGACCCATCGTGAGTCTCATATCGTACGTGCATGCCCCATCCATGGGGCGTGAGTCCATACAAGTTTATAGTCTTTTAAATGTATACTCGTGGGAGCTTATTCGTTTCTATCGACATGTTTTAACACACTTATAAGCATTGAAATAAATAAATAAAAACCTACATTTTGCGATTACACGTAAGGAGTGGTACCCATCTGCCGGGGTCGCGGGAAAGTCCGAAAGGGATACCGTGGCCCCTGGCAACGTACAGGCAACTGAAGGAACACGGGTGGGTTTTATTCAGTAAGAGTCTGACACGCCCTCCCGCTCCGCACAGAGCGGGAGAAGTTATTAGATCATTTCCCACCCTAAAAAAAAGGGTAGCTAATAATATCCTAGTAATGTAAGTATCCAAGTAATCCAATAATCCTAGCTACACAGGGAACATCAACCCACTAATGGTTCTAAATTAAATATAACATTATTTTTCGTTGACCAAAACAAGGGTCATTAGAAACGTGTGTTTGTTAAGTAGGTACCTGGTACTTGTTGAAAGACCTACACTGTCCTCCCATACCTATAATACTGTTATTTGAAAATATTGTAAAGGCCAATTATTTTTAAAAGAGTAACCGTGGAGTTTCTTGCCGGTTCTTCTCCATAGGAAACGACCAATTGAAACCGTACACCTAGCTTCTGACGTTGCATAAGTGCCCATGTAAGTTTATGTTCAATAAAATATTTTTAATTGAAAAAGTACAATATGATAAATAACAATTAAAATGTTTATATTATGATGACGATCGATCGTAGGAGTTGATTTCCCGTTATTTGATTGACAACACTTCCAGTTCACTGGTGACAAAAACCCGCGGCCTTCACGGTCAGTAGCTTTAACTCGTTACTCAATAGCGCCAATGAAAAATAATCGACCACGAAGAAAGTGAGACCACAGTTTTTTACGGTAAGTCAACGAGACTAATTTGATTGATGTTTGATTGGTATTTTTATTTAAAAATAGGATAAGGTGATCTGTGTTACTTAAAATTAAAAGTAGGTTGGTGTCACGTGGAGCTACATATTTAAAAGGGGGCTGATTTTTTTATTTCATTAGAAAAATTGCATCGCGACATAAGACGGGCGTCGTCACCAAAGAAGGCCATAGAAAACGCTGGCGTGACGGCTTACTTAGATGCAATTATGGGGGATTGGCCGGAGAAAGCAACACACAGGACACACCGTACATGACTGATTTACCTAAGGACATCTGCAATGTATTAAATGCGAAGAACTGCTCAAAAATGTCAAAAATATACTTTCTAGATAGCAGTGTAATCTAGAAAAAATCTATGTACCTACCAAATTGTTCACAAATTAATATGTACTGGCACCGAGTTGCCGTGTCTGGCCACACCACTGTTAAACCCGAGATGTTTTGTGTGGCGTGTTTAAAAAAAAAACTGTTTTTTTGTTTTTTTTTTAAATAGTAAACAATAAAAAAAATTGGAACAATCGAAAGCTATTAGGGAATCTTTGAAATTGATTACGATAAGTATCGAGAACTCGTCCAGTCTCAGGCTCTCTATGGAGGTAGTCAGGGCTTACAACAATAGATTACTGAAATTAAAACTATAACATGTTTTTTTGTATGTTTTTGTTTTTGTCTGTCATTTGTTTTTGTGTGAATATTTAACTTATCCTAGGTCTAGTAAATTTATATTATTTCTTTCTTTTCTTTATTCTTATGTCATCTTATAAATGGTTCCTTGCATGTTATAAAAGATTTCTGTTGATATACTTCATTATATAATTAAATTAAAATGAGTGATAAACAGGTATTAAGTACCTACCTAGGTACTTCTAGGGATATTGTACACGTGAAAAGGTACAATTTAAAAACTATTATGTTACGGGCAGGTCAATTTCAATTAAAACGATCAATACCTATTCAAATAATCAATTAAAACTCCTACCTTTAGAGATAAGTTTAGATGATTTAAAATTGAATCGTAATTAATAAAAAAAATACAAAATACCTTGTATATGAAAGCCATTATTCTGGAGGTAGTGTCGTGGTGGTCTCCCAATGATTCCTGCGGAACTGATGCCTGTACCACAAGTGTTGTGGTTTTATACCAGCTGTCACCTCGGCACGAATGAAGTGCAATCGTGAACTTGTACACCACGGTTGCAGCAAACTATGAATCAATAATTTTCAATATTCGGCATCGAGTACGCAGCCAAACGTTACAATGAAGTTGCGTAGATTTGTTTCAACGATCAATTGTTTGTTTATAATCAAGACCTTGGGCATTTTTATATATTCCTACCTAGGTAGTAAGGCCGGTAGGTTTCTTTGACTTTTCTGAATAGACCAACAATATTAGGATAATATCGCTGATTGTACCTACCTACATTAGTACACTTAGCGATATTAGCCTACATCATACCTATTTTATTAATTGCTTGAGACTAGAGACGTTCAAAATGACACGATTACTTTGTAAAGTATTATATTATTTTAATTATTGTGAATGTGAGGACTATGTGGATATTTTTTTTTTCCCTTTTCATTTCTTTTTTCGTTCTCAGTTTTAATGATGGTCTGGCAGTTTGAGTAGTTGATGCGGCCTACCCAAATATCCTTTCCTTGGTATTGTTCGTCGAGTTGAGCTCCTTAAGTTCTGAGTTGAGCTCCACGATTACTGACAAATGCTTGCACTGACTGGACAGGTCCACTCAAATCTGTGTGGTTCTTTCCTCAAAAGACCATTTCAGACACTAATCTACATGGTCCTCACATGACTTGACCAAGATTATGTCTGGACTTTAAAAGAGACTGTGACCTCTGAGTTTGTTTCGGCCTTTTTACTAGAGTAGTCAGATAGGAAACACCGACCTCACCTAGCTTATTTTTAATATTTTTTTATATGACGTGTAAAAGTGATTCCGATATCCTATTTACAGAATAAACAATTTCATTTCATTTCAGTTCAGACGGCACTCGCTCTTGAAATCGTAGGTATTCTTTGTTTTACTTTATCGAATCACACATTTAAATTTTTAATCTTCATCTCATTGAACTAATTACTCTTAGGTACAGGGATGGGATGGGAAAAGACGCCATGACGTTGTTGCCTTGGAGGGTGGGTAGGTTGTGGACGGGGGACGCAACCTGTGTTCACACCCTTGCGCCATCCCATGTTCCTAGCACGGCGACTTGTGCTAAGCCCTCAAGCGGCGCCAATACTGTAACGTTATGGGTATCTACAGTTTTGTGCCGTTTGGGGTCGAAACCAGGGATGTTGCGGACGTCCGCATCCGCATCCGCAACCGCGGAACTTCCGCATCGATTTAGACATCCGGATCCGCAATAATTAATGCGGATGTTTATGCGGATGCGGATGAAGCACAGGTCGCGACAAGAAAGATAATGGGTGGGGCCGGGTCTGGCGCGAGCCGTATGCGAACGAAATCTTCGCTCCTATTGGCCAATGTGCACTTCTCATTGACCAATAGGAGCGAAGATTTCGTCCGATGACAAGATCCGCCGTATTTGTTATTGTGTAATTATGAACCTCTGCGTAACAGACTTGACCCCGAAAAGGCGGCAATATTACTTTTTATCAAATATAATGCTCCAATTTTTTAGTTCACTTACTAAATAATATAAGTAATAAATTTAAAAAACTAGTTACAATTTTTTTTTTTTTTTCACCAACATTATTAAAAAAAACTTATAAAATATCTTAACATCCGCATCCGCGGATGTGAGCCTTCAAATATCCGCATCCGCGGATGTGAAAAAATCTGCATCCGCAACATCCCTGGTCGAAACGCTTGGGTCATGGGGCCCGAGTACGCGTCTCTTTTTCAGGAAATTTCTCTATGACTGGGAGGGTTCTTTAGCCAAAGAATTACCATTGCCATTTTACATGGCAATGCTGCCAGTCTTCTGGGCACGTGTCCGGATTACAGCGATGCGGACGAGTTCTTTGACGCCAAAGTGTGGTTTTGTCTTTGTATTTATTTGTATAGTCATTTAATTTAGTAAAATATGCAAAGATAAAACCGAAACTCACTATAGAACTAATAAGGTATCTACAGGATTATTCAGGTTCATCATGATGAACCACGTCGTTAATTTCAGAGTTAACAAAAACTAAATAACAGACAGCATGTATATCCGTATAACAATGATCTGCCTAACAGTTTCCCAACAGTCTAGAGAGTGGACGTTGGTGCAATAGGTAGCATACAGTACTTAACATGGAGCGACCGCCTATCTCACCTCCACTGCTGGTAACACGATACCCCTTGCTGAGACCATATACTCTTGGTATCTACCTATCACCATCTACCTATCACCATCTACATACTGCAAAAAAAAAAATATGTTTGTTAGTTACTTACAAAAACGTCAAAAAAAAGTTCTCACGTCTAACGCTACAAGTTTATGCTGGCGCGTGGCCAAAACCGGAACTAACGCAGTCATCTTAAAAAAATCTGTACCAATTTCACAAATGTTTACCAACAACGCCTCCCTGTCAATGTTATTCAGTAGATCTCGTCATATTTCAGCTAATTTACACAAAACCTTAATTAATAATACACCAAAACCTTCCGCAAGAATCACTCCGTCCATTGGTGAAAACCGTTTGATAATCCGTTCAGTAGTTTTTGAGTTTATCGCGTTCCGACAGGGGACTTTGCTTTTTATTATGTAAGGATAAGGATATTGGCTATTAGAAGCCATTTTATGCAAAAAAAAAACATTTTAAAATTTAAGCTCCTATTTCTTAGAGAGCCTTTTTTCGATCCACAGTGCGGCGCCGCGCCGCCGCCCGCGACGCCGCGCCGTCGCAACACATCGTGTGCACAGGCTCTAATGTTGCTTTCTGCAACATGTTAAAATAAGTTAAATGGAAGATTAGTATTTAATGGTGGCCTCAGAGTAATAACTAAAGCATAGAGGGAGCGTGAAATTTCAGTATAGTTATACTGTTTATACTTATGACAAATTCAGTGTGAAAAACAAGGACAGATATATAGTTATAAGGGTTGCTTATGGCAATGCTGTCCACTTTTTTGTCTCGGTAGTGATGTGCCGTATTTTGCAGAGGTATCGATATTAATTTATTTTAGACAGGAAATTTACTTATTGAATTGAATGTACGTTACTGTCATGTCATACATTCCATGGATGATAAAATCAAAGAATACACTGTTTGTTTAAAAACGCTCTGGTTCCAACAGGCTTTTATATGTTAATCCTATTCTTCTTCTTGTCGTGAGAACTGCAAGATCTATCAACCAGATACTGATGTCAGTTTTTGTACCGCTTTCCAAGCTCCAATGTTAGTAACGACCATTAGTTCGCAGCCTATTGTTCCTTCCGAAGCATGAAAGCATCTTACTTTTCTTTTTATCGATTTCTAAAAACAGGTTATCAATTCGATATGTATGTATCTAATATTGTTGGAATTGCACAATATTCATATTACTCTATGTGGGCTTCTAAATACGTGTGCCAAATTTCATAAGTGTATCTATGTATGTTTGTCCACGAATTTCTCAGAAACTCGTAATCGGATCGTGGTCATTCTTTTTTTATTGGATTTTTATCTTTCAACTTAGGAAACAGTACAAGTTTCATCAAAATCGGTTCAGCAGTTGTCAAGATATGGAACATATAACCGAACTCCTTAACGACAGTACGAATGTGTAAATTGAGTTCGTATGGGTATTTTGTCAATCCTTTAAATACCTTATATAGAACTTACTCATTTTTTTGTGATGATGTACCAAAACTAAAAAGAGAAATATAATAAATTTTAACCTAATATAAAATATATATATAAACAATAATAATTTAAACCGACTTCCACATTAAAAAGCAAAAATAACTTTCGTTTCGGAATTCCGTGTCACAAAACGACAAAAAAATAAGAGGTAAAGATAACGACTTTCGAAACGAAAGCTATTTTTGCTTTTAGTGTTTTGCTTTGGAAGTCTGTTAATTTTTTGTGGAAAAGTTTTTTTACCTAAAATGTATGTAATGGAATAGAAACAATCGGATTAAAACGGATTTTTATTTAATATTTGGGGATAAACAATAAAATAAAGAGAGGAGAAGAAAGCAGTTTAAATTATTCGATTTTCAATCGAATAATTAAACTGCTGCTTTTCTCAACTCAAACTCAAAGCATTTATTTCAATTAAACCATTTACGGGCACTTTTGAATTGTCAAGGGAATCGGTCAGTCAGAAATATGAAGCTAATTGTCCATTCCAAAGCGTAATAGGTACCTATGGAGAAGAACGGGCAAGAAACTCCACGGACACTCTTTTATATAAAATAAATTGTTACAAAATATTCGTTACATCATTCATGTTGAAATTATACATGTGAGAACAATGTAGATAGACGTGCACGTTAAAAGCGTCCGTAATAAAAAGATAAATAAAGTAGATAAATAAAAAAAAGAACAATTCAACAATTTAAATCAGCCATGGCAGCTAAGAGTTGGCCAGTCCCAACTGACGGCGCCCGTTCACGAACATGACGCATGTATCAGCACCATTCAGCTCAACCATACAATTATATGCAAAATTTCTGAAAACAACAAAGAAAACTAACTTGGTGTGTTGTGTTACTTGTGTTTTATCTACTATACTTTATTTATAGCCAAAAATACATATCAATATACATTAGGTAAAGTATATAGTAAAGTAAAACAATTGGTAAAGGTTAACACGTTCACAGTCCCCATACAAACCATTTAGTAGACACCTTTTTTTTTGGTGGGAAATTGGCAAATAACTTATCCCGCTCTGGGCGGAGCGGGAGGGCGTATCAGACTCTTACTGACTAAAACCCACCCGTGTTCCTTCAGTTGCCTGTACGTTGCTAGGGGCCACGGTATCCCTTTCGGACTTTCCCGCGATTTTAGTCGACCCCTCAAACCAGCAAGAAAAACAACTGAAGATACAAGAAAAACATTTTTTTTCACAGAGCTTTGAGAAACAGAACTGTGAACGTTTTGTGATAGGTAAAACATAACGCGAATTGATCAATAAGTGAGCGCACGTGACTTTACTTACCAATAATAGGGATGGTATGGCGCCAGGTTTAAACCTTCTCCATTTATCGCTACTTACAAAGCAGTCGTTCGTAAAATGTTTAGAACATACTCGGCTATGCTTAGTCCAATAATTTCTGGCTCTTGGAATCACTTTACACCAATTTTCTTCTCATTTGAAGGTATACTGAAAAAGAAAACGATAACTTTTCCAATTTATCGGCATAAAATTATCATATCGATAAAAAGTATCTCCATCACTAGCATAACATAACCTCACAATTTAACGATTTATTTTTTTGAAAATTAATTCGCGATCACAACATAATTTGTAATAAAGATAGTTTGAAGAGATTATTATCATTCTAATATGTATGTTATCAGTGATGACGTCCAAATATTTCGCGTGATTTTATATGAAAACTGTAAAAAAACACTTACCGATATAAGCTTACAAATTCATTGTTTTCTTTCCGTTACGAATGTGATTTACACGATAACACAAAACAAGCCATGTCAACAGCCTATTGATCTGTCCTTTGCACCTATTTTTTTTAGAAAATTGTGCACAAATCTATAATTTTGAATAAAATAATGACCAGACCAGACCAGAGAGAAGGCCAGGAACGCCTTGGTGTCGCTGACAATCTCACGTAGGGTACCTGGGTTACCGAAGTACTTTGCCCTGTATGTGGCGACCACCGGGCAGTATAACAGCACATTGGCTGCTGTCTCGTCGTCCTCCATGCAGGCTCTGCACAGCGGACTGTCTGTGACTCCTATGACAAAGAGGTGTTTATTAAATGACCCATGGCCAGTTACAGCCGCTGTAACTGTACGTAGCTGTTGTTTCGATAGTCGAAGAAACTGTTTCGTGAGGCGGCCATCAATTGTAGGGAGTGCCTCCTTGGCCTGCCTGCACTCACCGTGGTCCGACCATAGTTTGTGATGTTGGTCCCTGGTTCGTTTCCTTACCAGAGTGCGTAGGTACCCGAAGGGGAGTGGCGCAATGGGTTCAGGCCCCACTGGTGCCATGCTCGATCCCCTTCTGGCAAGTTCGTCAGCTGCGTCATTACCCCGCGAACCGCTGTGTCCTTTGATCCATTGAATGGTAATATTATTGAGGCTACCCACCTGGTTAAGGCGCTGGTGGCACTCGTATATCAGCCCAGAGTCAACAGTGTAGCTGTTTAGCGCTTGCAGAACAGCCATGCTGTCTGAGAGTATACGTATCGAGTAGTCCTTAACTTTCCTGGCCATGATGGCTAAAGCGGCAAGGGATATACCCATGCATTCGGCCTGGAATACTGTATTGTGGACTCCCAACGGTGTGGCTATATGTATGTTGAAGTCCTCAGAGAAGATTCCAGCACCTGTGCCACTACCTGTTTTGGATCCATCAGTAAAGATTCGCAGTTCTGCGGGGCGCAGCCCCTCGCATTTGCGATCCTCATGAAGTTGGATTCTGTATTTTTTATCGAAGATAAATTGTTTGGGTATCCGATCATTAATGGCTTTCGTGATAGGGAACTCATTATTGAGTCCCTCAAGCAGCACGGTGTGTTGTGTGTCTCTCTTACCCCAGAGATTGATTGCATTAAGACGTACCGCTGCCATTGTCGCTTCCTGCTGTATAAACAGGTGGAGCGGGGGCAGTCCCAGCATGGCTTCGATTGCTGCAGTCGTAGTAGTCCTCATGCAGTCCGTGGTCGCCACGCAGGCTAGTCTTTGCATGCGTTGTAGTTTGTTAGTAGCTGTAACCAGCTGAGTTCGGGGCCACCAGACCACGGCCCCGTAAGCGATCATGGGGCGGATCACTGCTGTATAAAGCCACAGTATTATTTTGGGGGATAGGCCCCACTTCTTACCTATCATTTTCCTGCACTGCCAGAAGGTGATGCAGGCCCTGTTTAGCTTGTTGTCTACATGACTGCTCCAGTTTAACTTACTGTCTAGAATGACCCCGAGGTACTTGACCTCACTGGCCAACTGGAGTTCTGTATCCAACAGTTTGGGTAGGCGGAAGGGGCCTAAAGCTCGTTTTTGGGTGAACATGACTAGTTCAGTTTTAGTGGGGTTCACTGATAGTTCAAATTCCCTGCACCAACTTTCTACTATACGTAGTGCTTGCTGAGTGAGGTTACAGATCGTTCCCGTCACCTTCCCCGATACAAGGATTGCGAGGTCATCTGCATACCCTATTGTATAATAGCGGTTTGCGTTGAGTTTAGTA
The DNA here is from genome assembly GCA_916701695.1 of Agrochola macilenta. NCBI lineage: Eukaryota > Metazoa > Arthropoda > Insecta > Lepidoptera > Noctuidae > Agrochola > Agrochola macilenta. The sequence goes on from OU753558.1 coordinate 16,227,935, forward strand.
ATAAGGTCATTAATGACCAGATTCCATAAGAGGGGGGACAGAACCCCTCCCTGGGGGCAGCCTCTGGCTATCATAGCCAACTGCCGCTCATCCTCAAGGCGAACCACTCGTTTGCTTAACATGTTCGTAATCCAGTCCGTTAGTAACTGTTCTATGCCATGTCTGGAGAGAGCGCTGTTAATGCTGGAGAAGTTGGTTTTGTCGAAGGCTCCTTCGATGTCTATAAAAGTGCCCAGGCAGGTGCCTTTTTGATGAATCGCGTCCTCTATCTGGCTGACCACTAGATGAAGAGCGGATTCGGTCGACTTACCGGAGCTGTATGCGTGCTGATTACCATGTAGCGGTATGGTTTTTAGAGCGCCGTCCCTCAGCCGTGTACTAAGTAACTATAGTGCTTTTTTAATTGGTCGTGTAAAAAAAGACCAAGTATGACCGTTTGACAATTTCGGAACGCCATTTAGTTTTAGCATAGACGAATCCCTATGCATTTGTCTCTTTTAAGTGTACAATCTGAGCCATAAGAGAGATGAGCTTAGATATATCGTAATTTGTCTCTAATTTGTATGCTCCCTCTATGTTAGTTATTACTCTGAGATGGTGGCTGAAAAGATTCATTCATTTCATTGATTTTATATTTCGTGCTTGAAAACATCATCAAAATTTTCTAGCGTTGTGATCCCATGCCTTGCACGGTGCTTGTACGAATGCACGTCCTTACTGTCAAAATGTCAAATTGCCAATAGTGTCACTGTCAATAGTAGCTGGCATTAGAATTTATACGTGTGCTGACTAGTTAATTTTCGAACTAGTTCCACCTAGTACGAGTATCGAAAAATATTAGTCCAAATACCGTTTCGAGTAAGTATGAATTATTTACTCAAAATTCAGATAGACTCGCGTACGGTGCAGTGGATCGTATCGTATCGTATGGTCCTTCCCACAACGTACCAATTGTCAGGCATAAAGTCTCTCTCATGCATCAAATTATTTTGTGTTAACTGCATCCGGTTAGATTGGAAGCCGACCCCAACATAGTTGGGAAAACGCTAGGCAGATGATGATTTCGATGATAATGACAAAAATTAAAATTTGTTCATCAGCATGTAAAGTTTTACAACTTTACATGCTGATGAACAAATTTTAATTTTTGTACTACATGCAACTAGTATTTTGTGAACTAAACAACTTAGCAAGTCCAATGGTGCCGATTCTCTTGTACACCGTACTAAACTAAACTATCACTAAAATTCCTTCCTTTATTTAGGCTATGAGAATCTTAGAGCTATTCTGCAAATAAAATTCTCTAAATTAAAAAATAATTTTGACACAACTAAAATAGAATTTGACAATCGCGAATCCACGTGGTTCCCGTGGTTTGCCTTCACCCGTGATTTTTTTTAGAGCCGGAGGCGCGCATGGGGTGCCGCCTCAACGTGTTTTATATGGAATCTTTCACTTTTTGTATGAAAAACATGAAAAAATATTACCTACATGTTCCGGTTTAGGAGTTTAGAGTCTCATAAAGGGGGACGAAATTTTCATTATTTTTGCGATAGGACGCACCATTTTAGAGATATAAGCAAAATAAATACAGTACTGTTTTTGCACGAGAAGTCGAGATGTTGGTGTGAATTTCATGACAACTTATTTTATCCCACACCTTTTTAATCGCGATTAAAAATTGTTAGAATTAGTCTGGTTTGGTATTTTACAATCAAAATTTTAGGTGAAAAGTGTCAAATTCAGAATAGCAAAATTGCCATTTTCACTAAACTAAAAACTCAGTACTATCTTAGTGCTGTCAAACTAAAATATAGTTAAATTGTGTCACTTTAGTCTATTTCAGAATGGGAAATCGTCGTTTGACAGGATTAAACTTAATTTTAGTGATTTTTTGTCTAGTTTAGAGGCATTTGTGACAAGAGAATCGGCACCATTGTCAAGAAGCATTCTTTCATTTATAGTATCGTGCATGTAATTCAGCTTATGTTTACATAATATGAATAGACTGGAATAGTCGGATATTCGATATTTGATAGCTGTACGCTGTGTTTACTTTGCCAAATACGGACTCGGATCGTATCTCGTATCGGAGAAATAAATCAGGACACTTTTTATGTAATGCCGAATAAGCATACAAAACAAAAAAAAAAAAAAGGGGTGATGTTTGAGAGTTAACATTGTAAAGCGCTATTAACATCGTAAATTCTAGTCACAGACTGACACATTCTTTTTGTATGCACTTATTTCTGTGACAAAAAAAAACAATTTTTCTTTCTTTCTTCTTTATAAATTGTACAAAAAAAATCACTATTATAAAAATCTCGCTTTAATTTACTCGATGTACTTCGTACTTTTAATGCGTCTTACTACTCGTAGAAGCGGCCTAGTCCATAAAAATACCCATTGCGCATACCTGTTCTAGTAAATAAGTGTCGTATGTCTATACTCTATAGAGTACAGCTTAACGTTTTTTAAATTTTGATGTGTACTGAGAAGTCAACAAAATGAAATCGTAATTTTCGTCTTTTATCGTAAAAAAAACGAAATATATCTTTCAAAAGATTCCTCGTAGAATACATAAAATTCCAACTCAATATCCTAATCGGAGAACATAATAATGAGTCCTAGACGGAAAAAAACTAAACATTCTCCACGAAAGACCAGTTTAAAGCGGGAAAGTAATACTGAAGAGTTATCTAGCAAGCGTCCAAAAGTTATTAAAAGCGAAGAAGATGAACTAAAGGCTAGAAAGAAGAAAAACTTCGTCGAAGCTTGCAGACAAGTCTCCTGTAGGGCTTATTCCGATCACCGTGCGAGATTATTGTTATTATACTATGTTCCGTCTTGTATGAAGAAAAGGCTTTGCAAACATAATGATAACACTGAAGTGAGTACCAATGTGCCGTAGAACAAGTATTATGTATAATATACTGAAATCAAATCCAGTTAGAACTTCAGACTAAAATAGTCTCATGCCACCAAAGTTTCAGTGAACCTATTTGACCATGATCATGGTGGTTTCAATGAAATCTTGAATGAAATAGTTAATAAAATCATTAAATGTTATCCGATAAGGCTTTAAGTGCTTTAATTCTAGAAGTTATACTATAGGGTTGTTATGTTTCAGAAAGACATCAAGGGAATGCCACATTATGCTGAGGAGTCATTCACAATAGAAATTAAGAATAACATGTGGTATGAAGCTTTAGAAGTATGCCAAATGTGTATAACTCCTGTCCAGTATTTATCTGAAAATGTACTCAGAGAGATTGTGGAGATTATGTTGGTAAATACCTACTTATCTGTATTTTTTTCATTTCTTGAAATATAGTTCCACTGGTTTTGGATTTTTATTCATCTATCAATATTGTTACATTTCAGAATGTCCATGAGGATGAGTTGTCTGAACATACAGTGCCTCACATCATCGACAAGTGCCAACAGATACTGTCTCAAAACTTTAGCACTCACCCACCCTGCATTAAAAGTTTAAAGACCTGTTACAACTCTTTCTTAATAAAACCCATGGATCACAAGGAGAAGACTTATACCAACAGAGAACAATATGAATACAAGAGTGGCATTGTAAAGTATTGCATGAATAGATTGGAGAATGAAATCAGTTCCGACAGCCTAGATGGCCCTTTAATTAATAAGTGTGCGAATATTCCAAAAGAAATGAAACAGAGTCTGAAAGGTCTACATTGGCAAAAAGAGAAATTTGAAATTTTTGAACTTCTACATAGACCAGACAGGATAGAAAGATTGATGGCTGTGCTAGAAAGTATTGTAGAATTATTACAGTTTGATTTGGCCATTTGGCAGTCAAGGTACAAAAACAAGATTATTTTGCTGATTAATATACTGAAAAAAAAAAGAACTGCTTGTCTGTCTTCAAAGCAAGAGTGAACAGGCATCTTCTGGGATTGCTTGTTCCATTGCTTACCATCTGGCGAGATTGGGGTCAAGAGCAGGCCCATTCTGTAATAAAAAAATAATGCATCTCAAGCTATATATTTCCAGTATAAACTGACCTCACAGAAATCCTATAGTATACTTAGCAAAAAGAGATATGAATTTAAATGACAAATTATTTTTCAGGTACACCAATAATTTAGTAAGACATATCATGAGGTCGCACAAGCCTCTAATGGCGTATGTGTTATGGTCAGAGGTACTGTACACGGGTGGTGTAACTGCCAACTGCAGGCAAATAATGAGGCTCTTTGTGTATCTAATACATCTACAGTACCCAGAATCCATGATCAGAATTATTACAGTAAGTAATGAGAGAGTGTAAATATGTAATAAATTCATGAAGCCAATTGTAGTAACATAACCATATTGACAGCAACTCAATTATGTCTGTGTCTCCGTAGTATTACTGAGGCTAGACAAAAACATCAAAAGTTGAATGTTATTGGAAACTGCTCTGACTATAAATAATCTATACATAATATTATAAATTAAAGTCGCTTTTTGTGTCAGTTTGAGATTTAGAATAGAATAGAATAGAATATTCTTTATTATGTACACCATAAAAAATACAGATAAAAATGTAGTCATTTTACATAGGGTGAAATATTATTGTAAATGATATGTAGGTTTATAGATGCAATAAAGGAAATAATAATTTAATAAAAGCTATTTTGTTATGTTTCAGACCTGGCTAAATGTAATGATTCAAACATTTTATCTATGTGAGCAAAACTCAAACAGTGACTATCCAAACACATCAAAATTTAGCACAAGATTTGCAAATGAATTCTACAAAATAATCTCAGGTTTGTACATCTACTTGTTTAGGTATAGTTTGACAGGTACCGCTGTACCGCGCCTTAGGTAGATTTGTGGCGAGACGGGGGGGGGGCCGGGCAGGCCACTCATTCGTCAACGCTTACGGAGTCCCGCCGCTCATTCTTCACTGCTTCCCCCCCGCCGCCGCCGCTGGGCTGCGCATTCCTAAGCCGCGATACAGCAGGGCCAAACTATAGTGTTCTGTCCATTACATGCATTCATTCAGCGAATCATAGTCCACTCTTTGTGTTTTAGTACAAAGGTCCTGTACATACTAGTTATTTGCAGATTAGGTCAATGTAAGCACTGCGCATGGTGAAAAATCGCTTGACTATTCACATGCCAAAACCCGATATGATTCAAAAGATCTTTTATTAAAAATATTTTTTTAACTGACTTCAATAAAAGGAGGAGGTTATCTCCTTCGTATACTTGCTACCGCATACGGCGAGTTTTTTTTTTCGTTTTGTGTTTGTAGTATATGTGTTTGTGTGTGTATGCGTTTGTCTGTGTATGCGTTTGTCTGTGTATGCGTTTTTTGTGATTTTGATTACTGGAGTTTTTATGTGATTCTCTTTTCATTTAGTAATAAGTATAGAGGAAGGCCATGTGGTCCCATATAAATTTTTATTAACTTTGCTCAGGTTGTTGGTGGGTGGCAACCGTGGTGTGTTTTTAATAAAATGGAACAAATATAATTTTCAGAAATGCCGCATGAATCCATCAACAGAATTTTGGAAAGGATTGAACCAGCATTTATGAGACATCTCATTGGCATGTTACATATCCAGAAGTTAACCAAAACAAATAATGAATGCATTATAAGCATTATAATTAACAATATCAAAGAATTACAGTCAGGAAAATATCCACCAGATGAAACTGAAATAGAAATCTCCAAGAAGTTATTTTTTAAACCCAAGAAAATAAAAAGAATAATTAATTATGTGATCAAAAAATGCATGACTCCTGAGAGTGAGGAAAAAATACAATATGCAAAATTCGATAAAAAAGAATCAAAATTTCTGTTACAAAGCACTACTGATCATTTCTGCCTTAATCATCTTGTTCACACTCAATACACAACATTAGAAGCCTATTTAGATACATATGATGTACAAAGTGTGGAAGAAACATGGAATAAATTAAACGAACAAATATCTGATGATAGTCAAACACATACCCAAGCATTACCTGAAAGTAGCTCATATTATGTCACTGAAGATTTAATAAAAAAGTACAAGCATATAATAAAGACAATCAAGGAATTACAGATAGTATTTCATGATTTGAAGAGCAGAGATGATTTGCCAGTCATTTTGGAAGTTTTTACGAATATAGAACTCTTAGAACAGTAAGTTGAACCTGTGATAGATGTATGAATATTGGTACAATGCAGCACAACTTTAGGCTATGATGTCACTAATGGTGACAGGATAGATGGCTCACTAAGATGTACGCTATGCTAGTGTATAGTACTGTCGACACTGTAGAGGCTTGTTGTTTTGCTAAGATATAAGAAAAAGCTGCATTTGGACTTCGTTTGATCAAACGGAAAGATGTCGTTAATGAAACCATTAAAACGTTAACCAACCATTTATATGGTCCTTCTTACATGTTATTTAAATTCGACAAATGGCGAATTTTATAATAATTTGCATTTTTATGCAGTTTATGAATAGGGGAAAACAAAGCTTCTTGTACAAGAAAGGCACTAATCCATTGATGATATATTTTTGCTGAACTTCCCTAAGCAGCTAACGAGGACCACCGCTTTTCGTATGTTTGTTCATTTAACTAAATAGAATGATTTATCCTGGCATCTATCTATATTTCCAATTCCAACAGGTACTTGAGCCTGCCATTAGTAGTGTGCACATGCACTTAATGGTAAACTCAGTAAACTCTTGCCTAACGTGTGCATACGTTTTTTAATATTCAAGTTGCATTTAACGTTGGAGATGTTTATCCTTTTTACCGATGTAACCTTAAGTTGTGTTGTTGTACTATATAAGAGTTGGGACCACAGTTATTACAGTAGGTTTTGTTAATTATAAATATTGGCAGTGCCATTAATTATTGTTGTCATTTTTTGTTGAGACAAAACGAAATCCTCTGTTTTTTTTACTATTTTTATATAAATTATGATGTGTAGACATCCAGTTTGTAACTTGTTTCTATACCTTCTATGAAAAAAAGTATTGTGTAGTGAAGTATTGTAACTTTTATTGTAAAACACCAATATGAATCCTATTTTCGAACCCACCAATGCTATATTATCCTAATTTAAAAACGGCTACAAAGTATTACATTGTATAATTATGTTACATAATTTTAATGTTGAACTAATGCTTGTTTTCACAACAGCATAATTGATTATATTTAAGTATTATGCCCATTTTCACCAACACTAAGTGACACTTAAATTAATCCCTTTAAAAAAGTGCACTGTTAGATTTTCAACGCTAGGCTCAGCACTGATAGTTGAAAATCCCACAGTGCACATTATTTACGGATTTATTTAGGTGTTACATAGTTGTCCGTAAAAATGGGCATTAATCCAACATATAGATATTATTATCTTAATTATGTTGCACTGTTATCATTGCAGAAAATGGTAACATTTATTTTACTATGATTGTGTAACCTATAAGAACAAATAAAACTAAAAGTACTACTACACTATTACTGTTTAATTAATATTTCGGCATAAAATGTCCTCTGGCTTTCTTGGATCGCTTAGCTTTTTCAATATCTACATTGGGGTATTCCGCTTTCAATGTCTCCATACTCATGTCGGGGAAGCGTTTCAGTAAATGCTGCACATGACTGAACTCCCTATTGCGTGCCTTCCTATCAACATTATACTCCTTTTCTTTGTGCAGTCTGTAGAACTTCTTGACAGCTGCACTGGTTATAAAGCCATTTTCAAGGTATGGTCTCACCCAACGTGTATTCATAAACTTGGGGATATAATACTCCCGCTTCTCATGCTTCTCTGGTAAACCAAAGAGGTTCACAACATCCTCAACAGGTCGTTCTCCAGTTTCTCCTGTCTCAAGCTTGTAATAGGCGACGTTACGTTCCCTTATAACAGTTTCTATATTATTCATTGATTCTTGAACTTTGTCGATTCTTTCAGGATTGGGAAACAATCTCATTTTATCATTACATTCATGTTCCATTGTGTACAACATATTTCGTTCTTTTAACAGTACATACCACAGTTTGTGTAAATCTGTATTCGATTTTATTCTCAATTCGTCCAACTTCCAGGATCTGCCAACTCTAATATTCGTTTCTCCCCAATTTTTCTTAGCGTCAAAAAATTCCATTAGGTCGTTAGCAGGATTTGTGGTGTGTACATCTCGTCTGATGATTGTAGCAGCTGCGACTGTGATAGCATTCTGAGAGCGCAAACATCGAGTTATAGTACTTCTAAGCAAATTACTTATCATCGTAGTATTCATTTTATAATCTTACTGAATAAATAATAGACAGAACACTTTTAGGTTAGTTATATTAGCCTCCCTTCCCCAACAAATGCCAAATTCAAGTTTGACATTGACACTAAAGGATTCAGTTCTGAAATCATTTGGACCCTGTTAAGCAGAAAAGATCCACGCATATTGTAATGAAACGTTGCACGTTGGTCGGATCTTTTCTGCTTATCAGGGTCCATTTATACACTAGCTTTTGCCTGTGGCTTCGGCCGCGTGGAGGTCGAAAATTATTCCACGGGAACGTATTATCGCGGTAAAAAGTATCATAAGTACCCAGCACGATCAATCAGAATATGAATTGTTTTGAAACAGATTGCTTCCTAAGTTCGATAAAAAAAATCTGCTCATCAACGTAAATAACGCAATGAATGTTGTTGAACAGTCAAAATGAAACATTAGTCGTAATCATTTACGAAAGTATGTTATGTAATTAGATAGCTGGCCATGGCCTATCCGTATGCCTTTCATCTAAATCCGTTCAACCGTCAAAAGGACAGACAGATAATTTTAAATAGGTAACTGAATAATAATTATTAGTTTTAAATAATCACCATTAATCAATTTTAAAAACACTAGTACCGCCGCCATGGATCACGTAATACCTGTTAGCTAAGCCTGTTAGCCATGATCTGTGTGGGCCAGTCTAAGAACCGGATTAACCATATAAAAAAGATAATGATTTTTAATACAAGAGTCTCGGTAAGGAACGATTTCATTATGATACTTACTTCTTTATTTGAGATCGGATTCCATTAACCGTGTCATGATACCATCTTGAGGATTGTTAGTAACCTTTTTCATCAATAGTTCTTGGCCATAACGAATAGCAAGATAATTGTAGTTTCTGTTTTTTTAGGTTGCTTTTATCTTCGGTGTGACGTGGGACACTGGAAAATGTCGTTAACCGACCAGACCACGGTAAACTGAGTAGGATTTAGGTACTCAGTTTACAGTGGTCCGTTAACGACATTTTTCGTTCAAGCAGTACGCACAGTTACAGCAGCAGTGTACGTGAACACCACAAACTATGGTTGGTCCAAGGTGAGTGCAGGCAGGCTAAGGATGGCGGCGATCTCTCGCGTCCGGCCATGGTCCGGAGCGAGAGTGCATGGGAGGCCGTCACCTCCTTCTGCGAAGCAGTTATGCTCGCGAAGGAGGAGGCGGAGCGCGCGAGGGAGATTGAAGCTGCACGCCCTCGCGCCCCTAGTCGCCGCAGGAGACGCCCCGGGCGTCGGGAGTCACAAGCTGACTTCCGGCCACCGTAGGCGCGGGCCTGCGGACGGTGAGCGATGGGCAGCTCGCCGTCCGATAAGGACCAGGCCCGGGTCGACGGCGCGTTGTGTTCCACGCGCGCCTCAAAGGGATGTCAGCACCAACTGACGGGGTCCGGAAGGACCAATGCCTGCTGGGGTTGCGGGTCTGTCCGAAAGGGATATCGCGGCCCCAGCACATAGGCAACGGAAGGAACACGGGTGGGTTTTAGTCAGTAAAAGTCTGACACTCCCTCTCGCTCTGCCCAGAGCGGGAGGAGTCATTTGATGATTTCCCACCCAAAAAAAAAAAAAAAAGGAAGCACTCCTTACAATTGATGGCCGCCTCACGAAACAGGTTCTCCGATTAACTAAACAATAGCTGCGTACAGTTATAGCAGCTATAACTGGCCATGAATCATTTTATAAATATCTCTTTGTCATAGGAGTCACAGACAGTGCGCTGTGCCTGCATGGAGGACGACGAGACAGCAGCTCATGTGCAGCTAAGCAAGCCGGTCAGATTCCTGCTTGAGATTGTCGAATACGTGGATCGAATAATCGATTTTCCCACCCGTACGCAAAATACACGCTTTGACTTGTTTTGTGTGATACTGATAACCTATCACCCCCATTTTTTGAGACAAAAAGACAGTGTGTTTTTCCGTTTTTTTTTTTCAGTGTGTGGCTTCAGTAAGTTTTTCATGATTTTTTTTTGTGTTGTCATAAAGTTTCTTATAAGTATTATGAGTTTGCTATACCTACAGTTATTATCTATTATTTAGGCAAAAATTTAATTATTTACTTTATGAGCACCTGAGATGAGCACTCAAGAGAGATGAAAAATATAAACAAAATATTTTTGAACGATATAATTTTGACAGTGTTTACGTTTAGTTTACACATAGGTACTCATTCTGAAGTAAAAGGTTTTACAGGATAAAAAATAATTACAAAACCTTAGACAAAAAACAAATACATTTTATAAAAATGACAAGTGGTCCACATTAGCCCTGACTTTCAGCTCTCGTTCCACGAAGAGCTGAAAGTCATGGGAAGAGCACTTTGCCCAGCAGTGGGATGATGCAGGCTAATAGTAACACAGTAACTTTTTATGAAAATAAGTTCAACAGTTGCTTTAGATAAATATTTTTCCACTAAGAATCGAAATAAAATAATAAATGACAGAAAGAAAAGATCTTGACAGTCGAAACTCGTAAGGAGCAACTAAACGTAAGAGTTGAATAATGTCGTGGATGGAGTGAGTGGTTGAAAGGACGCATTTTCTTCGGTTTAATGGGAAATCACAATGAAAACAAATTAAAATAATCGATTTATTTACGTGCATTTTGATGTGGTCCCGGTGTTCACATGACTAAAGTACTGAACAGTTTGTGTAGTGTATGTTATTTTTGAAGATTTCATCATCGTAGAGGAAGCTTTTTGAAAGGTACAAACATCATTCACCTCTTATAATTTTATGAAACTTTTGTTTAGTTGATTATTATTTTTACTTGTCCTTGGTCTTGGTTTATTGTTGAGGTATTCCCGTCTATTAAGATTCTGGTATTTTGATTTAATCTAATTGGCGTGGTTTTTATTTTTTTTTGTCATCCTTCAATGTAAACAATAATTCGTATGACTAACTTCGTAGATAAAGTGTATTACTGGAGGTGGAGTTGTTATGAAAAAAGATTTAATTCATTTACTTGTAGGTTCTACTGTGTGTAGCTTTTGTCAAAACAACCATTACTTTTTTTACAAAAAAATAATTTAAGACTTTTTTTTTTAAAGCTGTAGTTCAGAACTCATTTTCGTTGGTGCTTAAACTATCGCTTAGTCAAAAGCTTTAGCAAACAATTTGTCTGTAGGTACTTGATAAATCAATGACAAAATAATGTCTATTTGCCATGTTCCCAAAGCTTTAAAAAAACAAAACTACAATCATATTATTACTAATGTGTTGCTACTCATGAGATATTTATTGTAGCTGTACAGATAAGTATAACAATCTTGTCACTATTGATATTATTTTAGACTTACTAAGTTGTATTAAATTTACTCAATAAAAAAAAAAAAGGTAGTAATAAACAAGTCTGATAGAGTATTCTATTCTATTGTTCAGCAAGTAAGACCTTAATTATAGGACCTGTACATGAGTAATTTGAGATCGTTTTTTTATGTCTTTTTTTAAGTTCAATTTGACTGTCAGAGACAGAGTTGTAATGTATCGAGTTTTTATAACGCGTTACAGTAGTCAGTGTAGCGAGATGAGCCGCTCGATGCGGGTTCCTTTGAAACGGAAATATGAGGTACGAAAATTTCATGGTGCTCGAAGCAAGTGTTCGCTGCGTCTTGTGTATCACCTTAAAGTAACCAAGCTCGTCTGAAATGATACATTACAAATAAATGTTACAAGTCAGTCAGGCCTTTAAGTAGTGCGCCAGAAACAATTGGCTGAATTAATTGATTGATAACTGTCAACATAATTTTTAGTCACTTTTTACTTAAGGGGATGCGCTAAGGTAGCCCGCGAAATTCAAATTTTGTTACGTTTTTTGCAATTAGCAGGTCAGTATCATGTTGTAAGCTGATTTAAATATGATTCGCGGCTGTATCAAATGTATATTTATAGAATAATATAGTAATCATAAAAATGATCAATACAACTCTCTAAGTTCATATAACTCCATTTAATGACTATTTCATGAAAACATGTCATTTGACGTTTGTGCTTACTTATGGAGTTGTATTCCTGATTGTAATGATTATAAATATATAAAGCCATGTTTGTTACGGTCGCGAATCATACTTTAATTAACATACAACCTGACACAAACCTGCAAACTGCAAAAAAAATATTTGAATTTCGCGCATAGCCTTAGCGCATCCCCCTTAAGATTTATAACAAATTTACTTGATGGTTGATGGCAAGAAGGTCGCCCCGTTTACATGAGACTAAATTATATTTGGCAAAATGTGGATACAAAGTACCTACACGTCTGCCTAACCCTTCGGGGAAAAAAGACTTGATGTAATGTAATTTACTTTCTTTTTGTTACCCGTTATTGTGTTCCACTGCTTTGGGCAAAGGTCTATTGAATCTACCTCTATTGTTTGCAATATCTGGCTAGTCTCCATTAAAATGTTTGAGGTGTTATTTTAATTACTACTTAAATTATTTTTAAGTACTTATGTAAGAAAAAAGTATGGTTTCTGTTTTGCTTAAAGTTAGCTTCTTCTCAAGTTAAATGTGAGTAAAAATTTATGAAATTATTTTGTATTTTTTTCACTTTTTTTTTTTTTTTAAATGATGTATTTCTACTGCATTGTTTTTGTTAGATAAATGTAAAAAAAAATATTAAAGAAATCATAAAGTAACATTAATATTTATAAAGCATTTCATATAATCTAGGTACCTGCCTAGATTACTTAGTCTTAAACAGAAATCGAAATCTATTTAGCTTGAATAATTAAGTATGTACCTACGAAAGTACGTAATTATACACAACATCTGTGCATGAATGGAGAGCACCAAATTCTCAGAAAGGACGCCGCCACTACTTACCGTTTGTTTGTTAACTAACTAGGTGTGCTACAGTTCCGTTTGCCTTACAATTTATAAGGTGACAAAATACGTTAATTAAGAAGGGGCCTATCCTCTCGTCGTGTGTTCCGGAGGGTAATTTGTCGCGTGCATTAAGCAAGTTGTGCGCGCTCGTTACGGGCCCCACAGAACCGCACGCTAAACAACGTAACGTCTCAATTGCGCGCCTGTGCGGCCATACCGCCTCTCCGCCTACCTACGACGTCATAAACATTTTACATGATGGCACGCTTATGACGCCAACTGACGCTGCGACGCCAGTTAAAAGAAATAACCCAATTTCCACTCCAGCCCCATAAGACCCACGTTGTCTTTCAGGCCACTTACACCATTTCAATCAAGAACAATAATTATCTTCGTAAAACAAGCTTGATATATTGACAGAAGCTTTTGCACTATAAGTACCTACTTACCTAACAATCTTAGTTAAGTATGAGACCAATAAAAAAAAATACTGTCGCGGCCGTACTTGAATTAATATTGTCATAACTGCATAACTTTTACGATCTTTTCCTAAAAATGTCAAAAGAAATGTCGAATCGAATTAGGATTCGACATTCAAGCCATGTTCGATTTATTACTCATATACATTATTTATTACGTCGGAATTATATTAGGAATTACCTTCACGTCCCACTTACTATATCTGTCACCGGCCGAATAGGTGCTTACATAGGATCTTCGTATAGAATCGTTGATTAAATCAGGCGCCGTCGCTTTGTTTAGGCAGCGATCGTATTATCTCGCATGCTTGTCAGTCACACTCGACCCGCTTGTGACGTCGGACATCTCACAGCTCTAGACCATGAGCCCGGAACGGACAGGGATGATTGTATTGCATAACACAGTAGGACATCGAAATTAATGCAACATTTGCAAAGATGTCGCATACATCCGGCATCAATGAACACAGCAGTTGCAGTTGAATGAAATTGTGTGCCTTCTCCGAGTAATGTAAAAAGTTTTTGCCGAAGTTATCTTATTAAGCTGGTGGTTATTCTGGAGACGGGTCGATGATCAAATCAGGCGAGGCTATGTTCCTCCAAGAACACGGTTCATCTTGCACGGCTGTCGCACACATTAGACCTACCCGTCAAGTAAAGCCTTATTTTTTCGATCAATCTTTCTCTTCTATAAGTTTTGCAGTTCATTAGTCGAATTTTCTAAAAAGGCCATCTTAAAATCTACCTTTAATTCGGGCAAATGATTTGTGCCAACCATTCTTGAATAGCATTATTGCTAACCTCTCCTCGTGTTTTCAATTTGCAAAATGCTATCCAAGGCAACTTCATACCGCGCTTTAGGAATTTATTGGACTGGGAATTAAATCTGATTGGTGTATCGCAGGAGTTTAAATACCTTCACCATGTTTGGGTCTAGTTTAACATTTTAGGAGCAGCTACACGTTAAGTTTGGTTTAACATGTGGAACAGTATGCGTCAGTGAACCCATTAGGAATTTATTTGAAGCATAAAACAGATTTTACTATGGTTTTACCTGACTGCTTTTATTATTCGTAGCCTGACTGAGTATTATGACTAAGTATTGCCTATGATGACTGGTCGACCTTGGTGGATACATAGTGTTATTATGATTCATTTCTTTCGTAGTCTATGATATTAGTGTCGCAGGCAGATTGTATGATTCGCCATTATTCCAACGGCGCCGTCCGTTTACAAACGCTCGCAGTTATGAAATATGCCGAAGGCAAATTGGCAACTCGTTCAATTGTTATAATTTCGACATTGATTGTTATTGTAAGGTGATTATCATGAAACACAGGTTGGACAAATCGAGACTTTATTCCAACAATCAGGTACCTATTACGTTACCGTAAAATTGGAAGAACCGTTAGTTTATAATCTAGTATCGGTATTATTTCCATTAGATTATAAACTGTCGAAAAATGTTGAACTGTGTGAAATGGGTTAGGTTAGGTTAGAACCATATAAATATAAATAACACTTCTTTCTTGTATCTATGGTTAGAACTGAGCAACCGCTGCTTACAAATGGCTCGCTGCCAGGCAGGCTATTTAGTATTAGTGCAAGGTGCGTTACGTCGCAAGCAAGTTTGATACCAGTTCACAATTTTTCGGTATTATGCCGTTAATAAATTATTTCGTTAAAAAAAAGGGGTTGAATCTTAATGGTTAGTTCACAATTTATCGGTATTATTCCGTTAATAAATTATTTCGTTAAAAAAAAGGGGTTGAATCTTAATGGTTTGTTGAAACGACAGTTATTTTAACAATAATATTCCGCGCAGGAGTCCTCCGAGCACTAGATTTCATGGACACCTTAGCGTTTTTACATGGCGGATAACTAAATACCTACTTCAGTTTTCCGCGGCATTTTGTAAACGGCGGCAGCGTTTGAATTGTCCATCATTATGTTGTGGCATATTATAAAAAAGTGACAAGACAATTTACATGTTACCTTCGGCATATTTTATAACTGTGAGCGTTTGTAAACGGAAGACGCCCACACCTTTTGGAAGAAGCGGAATCATAATAATTGCCTGCGACATTAATACTAGTATCCAAAGGTCCTCGTAATACTAGTTTGTGACCTTCATGGTTCAAATACTTGTTAAGGATAGTAAAGACCAATCCAATACCAAGGCGCCAAACTCTGTCATATTATGTATTTATAAAATCTTGGTCTTATGATCCGCAAAATGATTTAAATGGACTATATGCAATTTAAATATAGTTCATCATTTATTGTAACGTGGGTTTACATTTAATAAGTCATAAAAATTTTGCTACTTATCTATTACTTAAGTAATTTTAAACCTATAACCTAAACTACACTACATCCAGATATTTTATTACCAATGGGTAGATATAAATTATTATCATTAAAACTGGTCAGTTGGACCGGGTACATTGCCTGACGATACCTTTGGCATCACTTCCGCCCGCATTTAATTTTTAAATTTCGGTTCCAATGTTCTTAGGGACCCCATCATCCCTAAGAACATTGGAACCTTTTTTTGGAACGCATTTGAATCAGTAAATCAGCTGTGGTCATCGGCTTTTAAACGCAATATGAATGCGACCATTTATTTGAACTCCACCCATAGTAATTCAATGTGGAATCTTATAATATAAAACCATTTATTTAAAGTATTTTGTGATTCTTAAGAGGCGTTTTTCAAAGGGCCGAAGATCAAAGCTATTCAAGCGAATAAATAAAAGGAGATAGGCACTTTTTCTTTCTTTATTCTATCGGGGCCACATTACATTTTGTTTGCGCGCAACTAAGGGTTTATGGCTTACAAGTTTTTGAGCTCCGTGAAGAAGATATATTTGATCAAGTCAATTCTGCCGCCAGGTACGTTGATTATGTCATCAGTCATCATCGCCTGAGTAATACGATGGACTCACATAATGTAAGCCATTTCTATCGCTTTCAGCTGGTTGAGACTCCGACTGAGAATGCGTCCATTTGCATACTTATTTGAAGGCAATTCAGGGGGCCTACCACTGGGCACGCCACAATTGTGGCGATAAGTCCTCTCTTTGAGGAGTGGATAGAGAGGCGCCACGGCGTCCTCACCTTCCGCCTGAAGCAGGTCCTCACCGGACACGGTTGTTTCGGGAGGTTCCTGTTCAGGATAAAGCGGGAGGAAACGCCCGGGTGTCACCATTGTGTGGATCGCTCGGAGGACACGGTGGAGCATACGGTAGAGGTCTGCCCGGCTTGGGCGGAGGCCGTCACTTCCTTCTGCTTCGAAGCAGTAATGCTCGCGAAGGAGGAGGCGGAGCGCGCGAGGGAAATGCAAGATGCGCGCCCTCGCGCCCCTAGTCGCCGCAGGAGATGCCCCGGGCGTCGGGAGTCGCGAGTAGACTTCCGGCCACCGTAGGCGCGGGCTTGCGGACGGTGAGCAATGGGTAGCTCGCCGTCCGATAAGGACCAGGACCGGGTCGACGGCGCGTTGTGTTCCACGCGCGCCTCAAAGGGATGTCAGCACCAACTGACGGGGTCCGTAAGGACCAATGCCTGCTGGGGTTGCGGGTTTGTCCGAAAGGGATATCGCGGCCCCGGCACACAGGCAACGGAAGGAACACGGGTGGGTTTTAGTCAGTAAAAGTCTGACACACCCTCTCGCTCCGCCCAGAGCGGGAAGACTCATTTGATGATTTCCCACCCAATCATACTTCAGTGGGGGAAAGAGATGGAGCTAAACGTCCTGTAATGCTTCATCTCTTTCCCACACTAAAGTAATATTAAAATATATCTGCTTTAGAGGAGTTGGTAGGCCCCCAGGTGTTCTGTCAGAAAGAGAGCAGACAGAAAACATTTTTGGGAATCAAATTGTTGTTCATATGCCTTGACTTTTGTGTTAGCCATTTGTCTAAGTCATGGCGGACATATACAGCGATCGATACCTAATCCATCATCATAACTAGACATCCGATTATAAAAATGCATATAATCCGATGTCTACTAATAGGTAACTAATGGTTTAATTTAAATACTTACTAAAAGTTTTTACAAAAGACAGAGTCATGATTCGTCAAACCGCCACTCCCGTGCATGTTAAAAGCCCATTACAATCTGGACACTAAAGGCTATTTGAAAGTGAAAATGCATCGATCTGAAAGCAGTTTTCCGTGAGTCACCCAAGTGAAGCAAACTCACAATAACATCGAAAATGAAAGCTGTAGCATATAGTGTCTGATTCTTTTATTCAAACGTTAGAGTTGTTTTAATATTTATTTCAATAATCAACACGTTTTTCTTGTATCGTTTTGTTTAGGCTTACGATGCGCGGACGCCATCATTGTTGGTGTAATCGTTCGTGAAACGCTTTATTCTAGAGAGGTCACACGTTATCTAAACCAGCTGTCGGATGCACACGGCCTACAATGGACTCGTTTGTAACCCTGCCGTATAATATTGTTTGTAATTTAAAATATCGGATGTGTTGGCACGGGTGGCGGACGGTTTATTTTCCAGCTCAATTGTGGAGTTATCCGAGGTGTATTGTTGCGTTGATTAGATCAGGGGAGCTTTGTTCAGAGGAGAATGGCTGGCTTCGCGTCGCTATCGTCTGTCGGCTGCACGCAACCTGTTCATGAGTTTGCGGCTACACAGGTATACCCGTTTCAGCGTTCTGAGCGACCACAGTATATATTTTTAGGTAAGTACAAGAATTCTGGAGCTCCTAGTTGCTATCCTACTAGGAGATTCAAGCAAAGCAATCTTCAAAGCTATAAATGTTATCAGACATTTATTGTATCTTCTTCTTAAGTAATGGCATTGGCAATTATAGAAAAATAATTTTACTTACGCTTTTCATGTTTCTTTTTTATTTTGTTTACTTTCCAATATCGAGTTTCCGTTGTGATAAAATGTAATTTATTTTGGTATAGATACTCGAAGATACTCAACAAAAACCTCGAAAATGGAGGGTACAGTTGAAAAGACGCTAACAATACGCTAATGGCTTATGTTTGCGATGACTGTCCCTCGCAGCCAACAGGCTCTATTATCACGGTCGGTCCCTGTGCGCTGAATTGGCTAAATGTTTTGTGCCTCTGAAAAGATTCAAGATGACGGTGAAATTGTTGAGAAAATTGATCACTTCCACTCGAGCAAGCCGCCCTTGTTACTGCAGAACTCGTTATCAGCTTTGTTTGTCTCGCAGGCCTAATGTGTATTTTTTTGTATTTAAGATACCTTTAAAAAAAAATGCTAAGCTTTAAGTACCTTCTTAATACCTAAAACATTCGATAAAAATTTTATAAACAGTAAGATTAGTTTTAAAATTAATAATCCAAGCTTGTTTTTCAGCCTTTTGGTAGAGTTTATTCTTGTTTTCTAAAATATCAGCCAAATTAAAGATGTTTGCTAATATTTGTATTATTTTAAAGCTTTGTTTGTAGGCGTTCTACCAAACTACCAAACCCTTTTGAGTTTATAACTCAATTTGGCTTTTAAGATGTACTAGTACATATTTACTTATCTAATGTAAAAAGAGGACAATTTACGTAGAATCGGGACCGTAAATTCACATGGCAAAATGTATTTTATCCCACTGTAGTTAAAGCAGAAAAGTTTACTAATAAAATACAAATTTAGTCTCCTACTTTCCTTACTAAAATACGAGATCGCCGTCTTAATACTTGTTCAAACGTTTTCCAGATAGGACTTTTTAGATATTTTTTATTTTAAAAGTTAGCAGTTCTTTTCCTCGTTCTCCGTTTCTCATAAGGAAAATCGATATTTCCTGTATGTATTTTCAAATCATATTTGCTTTGTGTACACAAATAAGCCCAATGACTGCATTTCCATGACCGACTGCATCCGCAGACGGTATTTGACTTTTGCATTTACATTTATGGCACAAATTTGGAATTGGTGATGGATTACGCGCGATATCGTGGAGGCGATGTAAGCGATGTGTGTGCACACGTCACGGGGTGTGTCGATCAATCACGGGCGTGGATGGACGAGCGACAGGCCATTAGGGGCGCTTCGTCGCCGGACTCAGGTGCCGCTGGTCCGTCCGTCACCTCGCCGCCGCCGCCGCCCGAGCCGCTCGACAACAGCCAAGCCCTAGTCGTCTTCAATCACCCCACCAACCGACCGCATGATTCATATTACTCTACACTACGGCTTTATTATTTATTGCCTTACCCCATTTTGCTCGGAATTAAACTGAATGGTAGATTTTTTACGAATAAGCACCGTAAAGAACCTCTTAAGACAGCAATCAAGATTACTAACGGCTTTAAGAAGACTAGCAAGAACAAGTATTCCCTTTTATTGAAGTGATAACTCGTGGACTCCTTGTAATTTCAAGAGCACTGAATTCTGAGTTAAGACTGTAAAGCCATGGTGATATTCAGTATCTTCAGCATAAGATAAATAGCATGGCAATAAAATGAGTTTCAGCGTAGTGGGCCACGGTTGTGTGCGATACATGCCATCCTTAACCATGCAGTAGATGGCTCAACTAGACGGCATGCGGAATTAACTGCACTTCTTGTGTCTTATAACGTAATAACAACTGTGTTTTATGTCCCCTTTTGCTTAGGAACTAGAGAGAAATATTAATATCTTAGTCTCAATCCAATTTAGCTGTGGTTTGCATTTCGAATACTTGCAATGGTCTGACATTTCAACTGGACTTATTTCTGAATTGAATTTAAAATTATGTTGTTTGAATAAAATATGTCATACTGTAGGCGACAGTGTAACTAACAATACGATCACTAAAAGTTTCCAGCGGACCTAGGCTTTTCAGTTATTGATATTTTCTTTGTAAATAAAGGACATTGGGCAAAAATGTATGAGGCTTGTTCCAAAAGTCCATCACTAACAAGACCTATCCCACTTAATAGTCTTTTAAATAAGGAGTAAGTTTTTCTAAAGCACTCAAAAAAATAAACTATCAGAGACAAGTTTAGAACCGACACCGATTTTTTTTATGGGTGCCTTAATTAAAATGCCTAAGCATAAAACATAAATCAGCCTATGATGTTCCCACAGCTGGGACCGTGTCTCGTCTCTGTGAGAGGGAGTGGGCCGTAATCCACCCCTTGGACCTAGGTGCGGGTTAGTAGATGTCACATGTCTTCGATTTTTTTGGTTCAGGACATGCCGGTTTCCTTACGATGTTTTCCTTCACCGTTTTGAGAGCAGTGATGATGAAATAATTTACACAAATAAAAGCGCCTATAGTTACATATGTCTTGATAGTGATGGACATTTGGACTGCTTCTGCCCATTGTCTTTTCTTTTCAGTTTACTTACCGTAACTTAAATTATACTTAAAACACGCCAGGGACATTTAAAGTTTTCTTAGTTGCTATTCATTACGAAACACGTTCAGTACTGTGCCATGGCTTCACGAAATAGAGAGAGATATTTATGTAAAGATGGCGATACATGAGCAAGCTCGGCACGTGGTTCCCGCACAATAATAGACTGTGTCCATTAATTAGACCAACATGTTTCATCGTAAATGGACATCAGTGACGCGTACAGTACAGTAGCGGTTGTTCGTATAACATGAACGTAATTGATGGTCGCACCTCTAATGTTTTTTGCTTTGCTTAAACATAACTCAACCCGTTTTTGTTTAGCTTCCGATTTCATCTAAAATGTTCACATATATTCCTGTGTTTATCCATTTACTGCAAATGTTAGTGTATAGTGTGTTTGTGTGTATCATAAAGATTAGATAACTTAATAAATCCTCGTCTGGGAGTAGCTTATCCCCCGTTCTGCGTTAGGATGGAGCTATTCACCTTTCATATGTAGGCCATTAGTAGAAAGATAGGCTCGATATTGTAGCACGTGCGTCCTCCCGCACCCTGCCTCGTTTGAGATAAGCCTCGAGCGTTAAATATGTGTCTCTCGTGGCTTGTGGTCGGCGATAAGGCCTACGAAACATGGATACACCCGTTTGTTATAATATTTTTATGTTTTGATCGTAATGCTAAGGGATTGTTGATTTCGAGACACCACTACATTTATGGTTTTTCTTCTCAGGTACGCCACAGAGCCACAGAACAACATTTTATGAATTTATTTCTCCAAACGTGCTTTGTCGTAAGTTGTTACCATATTTTATTGTACGATCCTACGTCCATATGTTTTGATCTCTCCTTTGTTACTTAAATATGTATGTTTGCATATTTTCTTATTGTGCTATGATAACCTATATATTTACTAATTCACACTATAAAATATTTTGCTGGTGGAGTTAGCCAGAAAAAATAATCAGGGTCTTTTACGATAGAGATCGAAGGAAAATATAGGTTGGAAAAAATCCCTTAGTGTTCTGGAATTTAGAATATCTCTTAATCTTATGTTTTAATAAAGCATGTCTGCCTTAATATCTACACTGAATAATACCCAGTTATTTAATCGCTTAAAGGTTAGTGACAGGTCGTCTCCCGACGACCCCTTTCGCAGTGAGCTCCGAATGTCAACTGGTTTGACACTTGGAATACCACGATACACCGAGTTTGTCGGCACGGAATGTCGTGACGAGCCTGCGGAGGCAAATATCTTTGGACCAAATACCTTCAAGACAAATACTATACAGAATTGATTTTAGTTATAGTAAACTACCCTACCGTCATTGCGATTTGCGTTGCGACCGACTAACCTTCAGGTTTTAGTTCAATCGAGGATACCCACTGAATTTTTAATGGCTCCTCGACCCATGGGATTTAGCAGTGCTAATCGAATTGGCAACTTTTGCGCTACGGAAACGGAAATTCACATTTATTTCGAATATTTGTTTTCGGTTTTCTATTTCAGGAAATGGGGAAAGCCTTAAATGCCAGAAAAAATTCGACTTAATGATTTCCATTATCAATAAGAGTCTCTTGACCAAAAGTTTATAGAACATCATTCATTTAAATGATTGGTCGTCATGCTATCGAAAAACAATTTTATTAATTTATACTCCATATAAAACGATCCCGTTCAAGTGTTCGAATTAGAATTCCAAAAACTGCGCCCCTCCTGTCGATTCGGTAATGAACTGTAATTAGGGATTCGGCAGAAATTCTTATTGTCAATTTGTATTGTTGGTATAAAGTGAGAGCTCTAATTTATATCCATATTTATTAAGGTCGGGGCTTTCATTCAACTGAAGCGGCATGCCAAACCAGCCGTTATTCGCATAGAAATTAAGGTTTAATTTCAAATTGAAGGCTCCGCTGATATTTTATTCGGATGCTTAAAACGTAGACGTCATCTAAATAAATATTTGAAATGAATCCCCTAAGAGTTTGGATTTCAGTTAAGTTGTAGGGCAAAAAGAGGCTTACCTATTGATAAAGTTTCATAAAGGTTAATTGATCTCAGTGCTGCAGCTTTATTCTGTTGAAATGGGTAATTATAAGTGCCTAATGGGTCTAGTGGTCTCCTGCGCCATTTAGCGTGGGGTGCTGGGTCAGGAGGTCTACTACCAAGCAAAATGTTCGTAGTTTGTTCTGCCGAAGTTACGGGAGCATAATACTGCATGACACCTACGGACATAAGATTAGTTCGGAGCCCGAAATAAGATTGAATGACAACACGATTTGGCAGTTGTCCCTACACGCGATGTGCTTTTGCCCGTTCGAAAAATTTAATATTGTCAGTTGTTTTGATGGATCAACTACTTTCGGACGGGCCCGTAGCTTCGAGAGAGTAGACCCCCAAATCTTCGAGCAACGTGTTATAGGATATTTTTTCAGGTAATTCTCAATAGCAGCCTGGAGTCGTACTTATGGGAAGTTAAATTTCGGCAAATTTTATTAAGATATGAGTTTTAGCCAATCTCTTTTGTTGACTGTACCCACCTACATTTCCACGCTTAAACGTCCTTCCCATATATCGTGTAACGGTGTTCCTATAATGTAACATGCATAGTTGAAAGGGACAGTAAGTGGATGAGGACAGTACGGTGAACATGTTGCAGGTATTGTTCGCCGACACCTTTGTTCTACCGGGGCACGGTAGCGCGTTACTTTATCTTATTAAACAGGTGTCGCCGGTCTAACGAACCTGCTTGCCACAATTGGCCCACGTCGTCAATTAATATGCCTCACCTAGTACCTTATGACAACCACGAAATACCAACAAGTTGTGACCTTATAGTATTAGTGAGTAAAGCTAGGGTTTTCTAGAAGAGCGGTGACCGCCACATAACGGCCGG
Organism: Agrochola macilenta; assembly: GCA_916701695.1. Classification (NCBI taxonomy): domain Eukaryota; kingdom Metazoa; phylum Arthropoda; class Insecta; order Lepidoptera; family Noctuidae; genus Agrochola; species Agrochola macilenta. Next base: position 16,251,769 of record OU753558.1, read on the forward strand.
AGTGACGGCTGTCATGAAAATGATGGCAGCGGGGATTGACTTCAAGGTGTCTCTAGGAAAAAACACAAACCTTCAACTATACCTACTAAAACTGAAACGTACATAACGTTTCAGTGAAATCATTCGCCGGGTAATTTCTGGATGCTATGTGGCGGTCACCGCACTTCAGAAAATCGTAGGTTAACAGTCTCGAAATAATACCGTCCAATCAATTTATCTTTATGCTTGACAAGGCTACAGCAATTTACCCCTATACCTTTCTAATTAACAGTAATTCATCGTTCAAAGCGACTTAATCACGAAACGGATAACATTATCGCAATCTGTTATACACAGCAAAGGTTACTTTGTTGAGATTGGAGGAAAATTCAAGAGATCAGGAACCAGGAAACGTAGTAAAACACAGTTATCTCTTACAATATTCAGCACGCGAATCTTGGGATAATCTTGTGTCGTGTCTATTTATCACTGACACAAGTAACTAGATAAGTTATTAGGGCGATAACACGTGCGTAAAAAGAATATTTGTTTTGTTTAAGATAGGGAATCAGGTTTCATTATCATGTGTGTTGTAGAGACAACGATGTTCTTGCGTTGCTAGTTTACGTCTATACGTGATTTCTTTGGTTATCGTAGTAACATTTTTGCAACTCTTTTTGTTACTTTGGTTCTTATTATACCTATTATAAAGTAGATAAAGGATTTCTTAGGATAGTTCCTAATTATGTGTAACTGGCTTCTGCTTGCAACTTCATCCGCGTAAAATTTCAGCCCCTGACCCAACGCGTCTCAATTCGCATCCCATTACGCCCGCGCTTCCTTAGATTTCGCTTAGCGTTCTTTCTGGCTTTTTTCTTTTTGCTTGTCTCCTAAGGGTCGAAGTGTGACGTTTAAAAGCCTATAACCTTCCTCAAGAATTGGACTATAAAATACAAAAATATTTTTTCAAATCCGACGGGTAGTAGTAATCCAGAGATTAGCGCGTTCAAACAAACAAACTCTTAAACTTTATTATTAGTATAGAGTATAGATGGATGATATATCTTTGTGATTTCGTTGTATTCTAGCTTCAGTCATCCCTGTATACTAGTGTAACAACCAAACAGGCAAACACCCAATAAACACGTTTCCATGTTATCGGCATTAAGCGTAGGCTTACTGTCGTTTTTCATATAATATGCTCCATAAAAGCGATACAGTGGTGGTGGCCGGCCACAAATGGCAGATGGTAAATTACCTTCCGTTAAGACCTGGATTGCGGCAGTTAGCTCGGTGCGCTGTTGCTATGGCGCGTTAATGAGTTCATGCCATATGTGGCCATAACACAATGTCCTTGCAATTGTTACCGTGGATAATAACCATATTTTGTGCTTGGTTTTTGTGTGTACCCACATTTGTACGTTATTTTCTCTTTATACATTCTTTTAGTGTTATTGATTGAATTTCCGTTGCAATGTTTGTTGGAACGAAGTTCTTAAAAGCAGCTTGCCGTAGGAGTGCACTGGCAGAAAACGCCACGCGAAAAAGCGTCTATACTTGCGACTGTCTTTATGAATACAGAAAGATAGTGAGGGAGAGAGAGTGTGAATTTACACTCTACCTCTCACTCTCTCTTTCTCTTTGAATTTGAAGAAGACCGTGGCAAGTATGAAGAATTTGGTCAAAATTAAAATCAAAGATGGCAGCTGCAGAAACTTTCACATTTTTCGTTATGGGTGTCGTTTTCATAGTTTTCGAGGGTGCTATGCTAAAGTCGATAGTGAGATCAAAATGTAAAGTCAAAGATAGCGGCTGCGAAAAGTTTCTAACTTTTCGGCATGTGTGTCGCATGTCGCTGTTAAAAATGACACCCATGAAGTGTCGTTTTCAACAGCATTTATAGGACTCCTTCGATCAAATTGATTGATGTTCAATTCGGCACGGAACGTATCGAATGGTTGTGAATAGCTTTCCTGAAAAGGTTTACCACTTCCTTTAAAAAACTGCGAAATCAATGTGTTTGGTGTTTACTGGCGCGCTACCAACCTTAGGCATAAAGTTAAAATATCTTTCGTGCCAGTCATTTATTGGTCGAATAGTATGGCTGTATTACTTCTAGATGAGAAGAAATTTCACACGAAAACTACAAACGAAATGAAATTTTGACGTAATTATACCATATAAACTTTTTTATGTTCGTTGTTTCAATACGACATCAAAAATGATTGGTGTGACGATAAAAAAGCAATTTTTTTTTTTTTTTTTTTTTTTTTTTTTTTTTACTAGCCTACTCTGTCCCTCTCCTGGGCAAAGGCCTCCCTCCACTCCTTCCATCGTTCGCGAGCCCGCGCGTCTTCCTTCCAGTTTTGACGGAACCTATCCAGCTCGTCCCGCCATCTCCTACGCGGTCTGCCGCGACCCCGCCTCACTGTCTCAGGGCACCAGTTTTGTGCTATTTAAAAAAGCAATAAGGCAGAATAAAAAATAGTTTGGGAGTAGACAAGATTGCTTATATTTTATGATAAGAGTGTGAACACCTGGCATGATCACTCATAAGTTACCCAGCCCTATGAATAAATAAGTGTCAACATGTATTTTAAGTAAGTACTTAATTTAATCATATTACATAATATTAAAATTATAAGAAAATCTTAATGATGTCCACCTGTTGGGTACTTAATTATGTCGTTAAAACATAATGTTATTATTTCGTTAAACTTTATGTAATCAATTCACATTTTTATATCAGACAACATAGAACGTATAAGCCACTAAACTACTACTTACTTACACTTAGGTATTCACTGTAGGTACGATACCTAGTGTTGCTTTCAATGCTTTCGTCATGTCTTTTATATTAGGATACCTAGTGACTTATAAAATTTGAATTAAAGTCTACAATTTCTTAAAGTAAATATATGTAGCAGGAAGATTTAACCATTCGAATTTTCGCGAAATCCCTAGGGATTTTGCGAAAACACGGATAATTAGAAAATGTTGTAAACATTTCTGCGAGTAACTTGGAATAGTGCTCGCCGTCCGCTACCGCGGCACCGCTCGATCGGCTCGAGCGCGGTTTGTCACAAGTTCTAACCTAACCTATTTCACCCAGTTGCTCGCAGAAATGTTTTCATCATTTTCAAATTATCCGTGTTTTCGCAAAATCCCTAGGGTTTTCGCGAAAATTTGAATTATCAAATCATCCTACGACATATACTCAAAATATAAATGTTTTTGCTCGACTTTGGCGGGCGCACTGCCGTGCCCCCAGATGAACGAAAGGTGACCTTTTTGATATTAATGAAATTATTTTTGAGCAGAAGAAGGTTATGATACTAATGACCTACAAGAATAACAGCATAAATTGTTCTGATATAACGTTGACACCTAAGCTTTGGGGAGGTCTCATGAACTTAATATGCTGACCGTACAATAAAACTTATTACGTATGTATTCAATATTTTTTGTTACGGATAATGTTAAGACACCTTTGCTGCACCTGCCTGGTTCATTAATCGTTTCATAGTCTTAACGTTAGTACCTACATACCATCTGTGAGAAAATTAATTCCATCTCACGTCTTCCGCGTAGACTTCATTACAATTTTCGAAACGTATCGTTCAATGTTTTTAATTATTAATTCGCGTCAAAGTTTCACCGTGTGATGTGGGGCGAAGTTGTGCGTTTATCGTTGCTTTCGTCTTATGGGATAAAGTTCTTTCAGTGTACTCTTAAGGACATGATGCGCCATCCTATTGATCCTCTTAGAGGTATTGTAGGCTATAGAACTTTTTAAAGATTTATTTATCAGTGGCGTAACTACTAAGGTGCAAAGTGGTGCGGGGCACCAGGGCCTCGTGTTTGGGGGCCACTCAGCTCATTGTCGGGCCCGGAGAAACAAAAAAAAATACAAGGATATTTTACTATTAATTTGTACATCAAGCGTAGTCATTTTTTTTTGCACTATACAACATTTTGTATGAAGTAATAGCAAAAATTACAATTTAAAAAAAAAAATGTTTGATTAGTGATATTTGCCAAGGTTTTAGGCATTTTTGAACTTTTAATTATTAACAAAGATCTGCTACGGCATCAACTATGATAATAACTTAAATTTCAGTATAGTCGCGCCGGAAATCATTTTTAAATTGGTTATAAAAGATTTAATCTGGGATTTTTCATAAAAAACTAAAAATCGAACTAACTTAAGAACTACTGAATTTCGGTAGAACATTTGGTGGCTTAATTTGTTGCATTTTAACCCTACTATGACGTCCTGCAAGGAATACGTCGAGTTACCAGTAACCTTGTATATATATATATATATATACATACAACGTTACTGGTATATAAGATAAACAATAAAAAGGTTGAAAATTCGAAAATGCGCCATCAGCACTACTTTTTATAAATTTTGGGTTAAACACCAGAATCAGTAGACCGCTTCAAATTGCACCTAAAGTACAAACAACCGTAGAAATATGGACTAAGACAAAACAGGGATGCCATTGAAATAACATAATTTATAATTGTTAATTAACTACACCTCTAGTTGTAATTTGTATCAACTTACTCGCCGCGGGAGGAAGACCTGGAGTCCTGAAATACAGGGCTGCCCTAGCAACACTTCCTACCAATCTTTCCATCACCTATTGCAGTCGGCTTATTAGCTGACCAGGGCTACATTTGTCAGGTGCATAACATTTTGATTGTACCTGTCTCTTGGTCTATGCAAAAACCTAGACTGCGTCTCATCTGCAAATCAACATAGCTAAACATATTTTTTTCTTTCAATTATTTATTAGGAGGTATCTTCTAAAGTCTACCTATTAATTATTACTGAATGCCCGTTTGGATAAGCTTATAGAATTCTCCTTCACAAAATTGTTTAGGTAAATTAGGTTAATATTCATATTGGAGTCAGGGTGCGGAGGATATAGGTACATGTTTCTCTTGTATGACATGAAGCTTTTCCTACATCCCACCTACAAAGTCTTTGTGCCGATTTCCCGTCAAAGGGGATGTTTTGATCGGTAATGATATACGATTTTGTCATTTTCCTTTATTGCAAGCGAAGCAAAATATCAGTATTGAAAATTGAATCTCCTAAATACCATGTTTGAACTTATCTTACTCGTCATTTGGCTTCATCGTTTTCTTTCTTTTGATTTTCTTAGTAAGTATTAACTCGTAATTTCAATTTAACTCCCCAAAATTACCTAAAGAAATGGTTGTCAAACCATTTCTTTAGGTAGACACGTCTACTAAAGCATGCTTGCTTAATTCCCATATACTGAATTCTATTCTACCAAATATCCTGTTGTTTGTTACGTGACATTCGTGACTATGGCTTTTGTCCACTATAAGTGGTCCACCTCAACTTCGTGATCCAAAGCACTTGTCCTAGTTGATTTATTCCCATAAACAACTTGTGTAATAGTTTTCCTCTTAGGCACCTGTCCCACCGCCGGCGATTAAGAGTCTATAATACCTCAAATTGCTTAGCATCCTCCATTATATCGACAATACTGCAGCATTAACTTTGAAATAAATATATGGTAAAGGTGAGGATTAATGTTAAGTACTATGTTTGACAACACGATTACATAAAGAAAAAAAAAACAAAGTTACCTCCTAACCGAACAATAAACCGCTGGTATTAAAAAAATTGGTAATTCAAATTGGATCATGAATTTTTTTTAATTACATTTATTTTCGCCGTAAAAAGAAATTACTTAACTATCGGCGCCTCTTGGAGGCTTCTCCCCGCCGTCAGTCTCGCTCTCACTCAGTCCGCCCAGCAGTATCGTGCGAGTGAGATAAGGAGTGAATTTGATCTGAGATATTATGGACTCTGAACTAAAAACGAGTTGGCGAGTAATGACCAGCAAGTGCGCGACAGCGACGAGCGATTATTCGCTAGTATGCGCGAGTCTCACAGCGAGTATTTTGCCCACTAGGTGAGCGTCGGTCGCTGAGCGAGTTCTCTGATAGCTCTGGTAGCTGCGAAAAACGAGTAATCGCACTGTGGATCGAAAAAAGGCTTTACGTATCATATAACGAAATTTAAGATAAACGGCACCTAATCTGAAAAAATCAAGTAGCTACGTCAAAAATCATAAATAAATAGTTACATCACCGTGTGTCACTATGGAACGAAAAAAGGCTCTCAAAGACATTTAAGCTTAAAGTGTCGGTTTTTTGCTTGAAATAGCTTCTAATAGCCAATATTATGCATACATTTAATATAGGATTAAATCTGGTATGCAAATTGGCATATAGCGACATTTAATGCGTTTTTTTTTTAACCGCACCTTATCTGAATAAATCAAGTAGGTACGTCAAAACATCATAAATAAATAGTAACATCATCGTGTGCAGGGATATAACGGTTATTCTCTCCGTTCCGGAGATATAGGCATTAGCTCCATACATTTTTTTTTTGCAAAATAAATATAACTTGCTAATTGGCCTACCAGATTGCATCCTAAGACATATGTATGCATAATATTGGCTATTAAAAGCCATTTCAAGCTAAAAACGACACTTAAAAATTTAAGCTTAAATGTCTTCGAGAGCCCTTTTTCGTTCCACAGTGCGGGCGGTGTGAACAATCAGCCATCAACTATTAATATAAGTATCTCTTTTACTTACACGAGTGTAAGTCCCGTGTAAGTCTCTTATCTCTTCTATCTTTTGTACATTTGAGAAAATCGTTGATAGCTAGTCGCTTCCTCGTCGGCGCGGCGGTGGGACGGGCGTCTTAAGCGTTCGGTGTTGGATTGTCTTCCTTATTTCTCTGCTTGTTCTGTCTTCCTTATTTCTCTGCTTGTTCTTATACATTCTTAATATCTTTGTGCACGTGTAAGAAAACATCCTCACCGGGAAGAAGACGTCTTAGGAAGTTAATTACTAACTTACCGATGCTTTTCTATCTTTATTCCTTCTTTTGGAAAACACTGCTGTGCATCGGCGGACTACCAGAACCTAACCGAATTTACAGTTTTACGCATGTTTAAACACTGCAATTGGAGAAGCCTATGTTGAACAGACACCCAGCGATTTTCCGTAAATTATATTATCAACGTTGTTACAAAAACATGTAGATGTGATATAATTAAAAGAAGGTCTTTGTTCTCTTAGTATTAAAAAGCCACATTAAAAAACAATACTTTTAAGTTATGTAGAGACAGCATTTTGCAGCGTTCCATTGTTTGGTTTCTGTTATAATTACGGAAGTAACTAACAACATGGCTACAACCTGTTGGAGGCGTTGCTTACAACACAAATAGAAAAGTTGAATTCTGCTAAAGTTTTACGGGTGAACATAAAAGGTACAAAATAGCCATTGGCGAGAAAAACAACGTTGAATAAATTAAATGTCCTTTACATTTTTATTGGAACCTCATGGTAATAAAAAAAGTTTCGTTAATATAAGCTCTTGAATCATTACTACGTGGAAGCAATCGAATGAAAATCTTCAAGTTGAGTTTGTCAGTTTATTTTGCGGAACGTTTTCATGGATAACGTTGAGTAAAATGCCGCAGGAAAAGTTAATCTAGTGTCTGGGACCAACAAATATTGTTGTTTGGTCTGCTCCATGGGCTATAAGTAATCTCGGCACGTTATGCACTCAGCCGGGTGGTTTATTGGGAAAGTGGATGCCTCGCCACTACGCCGGGGCCACTACGCCAACTAATGCTTCACAAATGTTTGTTGATATAACGCTCGTGTAATTGGGTCTGTAACAGCAGTTGTATCTAAAACTAGTTTTCTGTTTTGAGGATACAAAGAATCTTTATATCTGATTTTGTTGTTTTTTGTTCCGCTGTGTATTGCATTGTGTTTTTCATTATTTCATTCCTTTTGTCCATTGTTGTTGGATAAAGAATTTTGATTTGAAAATGCGGACGGAAAGGAAAACGTATAACAAAAACATATTAAAACATTATTTACCCTATTTACCTACTTATAAAACCAAAACTCTTGTCCACCATTACGGGAACCACCACGGTATTCTTTTTGTTGTCACATTCTGCTACAGTTTGTTCAATATTCTAGCAGTTACGTTCGTTTTGGCTCAATTAATTTATTTAATAAATTCGTAGAGGCCCCAGCGTACCGTCTGTCTCCGGTTCGTTCCGAAGTTATGAATTTATATAGCCGGACGTGTTCAGAATTTATGCGCAGATGTGTTTTCTTAGTTTGCGCCCTTGCAACCGTAAGAAATTCATCGTTTGGTGCCATCACCAGATGTCTCCTCGCCCGATCTCTTCTCTAAACTTTTAATTTGCGCTAATTAGTTTTTAATTAACTCGAGGAGTGATTCAGGTCGCTGTTGTTACTTTTGGCGAACTTTATAGACGCAGGGAACTACACAAAATAAAGTCTATTTTGTAATATTAGGTACCTACATATAGGTAGGTCCTGATTTCGTGCCACCTTCGGCTCCATTAACTCTCAAGTAATAGCAGTGATAGCCTAGTGGTGTGACCGTCGGACTGCCAAGTCATAGGTCTCGAGTTCGAACCCAAGGCACGCACCTCTGACTTTTCGGATTTATGTGCGTATTGTATAATTATCACTTGCTTCAAAAACGGCATGCCTGAGAGATATTTCTTGACGGCATGTGAAGCCAAGTCAGAGGCCCATGGGCGACTTTAAAACTCTGACACCAGGTTAGTTACTAACCACACGAAAAGAAGAAGAACTCTCAAGTGATGTTGTGTGATCTCACATGACATATCCGCTATACAAACAGTGGCGCCTACGATAGTGGCTAGATGTAATCTGCAAATATTTAATTCTGTGCTCAGTTTACTGAAAGGTGCGGCGGGAGATGCCATATCTTCCTGTCAACTAACCGAGCACAATTAGAGTTAGTTCGATATTCAGACCCCTCTCAGTTCTCCAGGAAAGTCTGCTAGTGCTAAACTCATTGAGAAGTAATCTAAGATATTTAGTGGTTGTACCTGACAACAGTTATGACGGCTCCCATCGCTTTGTTGTCTCGCACACCAATTGTCCCCTGAGGCACGCGGTTAGTTTTAATTAAGTTCGCTTTGACTGTTCATTTCCGATTGTACGATTCCAGCCAATGCACATAAACGTTCTATTATGTTCTCCTCATTGTAAATAGGTTTCCCGCTCATTATGAGCTAGTCATATTACGGTAAGTCCCAAAGGAACTGCTCCATCCATGGTCAATGCAGACAACTATTTCTCTACGGTGTTCCATTTTCTTTTTACTATTTTGAACAAATGTTTATTCAAGCGATCATTGAATCACAACTTTTTTTTACAGTGAATGAGCATTTTCTTTTATGAAAAATGGCAGCAAATAAGCCATAAGTACTAATGCTTCTATTGTTCTACTTAAGTAAACAAAGCACGCGAAAACTAAATGAGAGAAATGTTAAATGCGTAAATTAATTTTGAAATATTGGCGTAGAAGGTGGTAGAGACATTTAACTTGGGCTTTGAAGGAACCAAGATGTAATTAAAATAAATATTTGGCACGAAATCCGGGTCGCGGCGGTTAAGCGGAGACATTTCCACCCTTTGAACAAGTTTTTGTTTATGTTTGCTCATTAAACAAATAAAAGTGGAAATTCTGTCTTAATCTGGGAAAACTTTTACGTTACCTACTGTGCCGAGTTGAAATTATTTTGCGTAAATAATTCACAATTTCTAAAGTTGGAATTCGTTATGTATTTACTTATTTAAATGATTATAACTTGGTTGTATTCGCATTTCAGTTAGTCTGAAAATGATAAAATTGCCTTTCGGAACGTATTATGGTTTGGCGATTGAACTTTGGCTAATCGCTAGATTCTATATTAGTGTGAACATCAAGATTTTTGTTGAAGATACGCAAAACAAGACATTGTTGTAGTAATTACACGCTCGATTTGAATTCATAGAGCGTACGCATAATGAAGTAGCCGTCAGCGGCGCTATTTGATTGCACATTAGCAAGCTAACTCGATGCCAAGTCACGACTAATGGTACAACAACAGTCTCATCTAATGGAATCTGCACTACACAGCACACTACCATCTAAAGGAAATAACAGCTTTGCAAATATACTCGTAGATTAAAATGGATGCTGCAACTAAATCACGGCAATTGGTATCTATTTTAAAAGTTTCCAACGAACGTTTAAAAAGTTAATTGCATTGTTGGCGACATTCCATTTTACTCGATAATGTGAAAATGCACAAACGCCGTTATCTAACAGTTTTTATTCGATGCCCTCGCTCTGCACCTGCCCTCGCTACTCTTTTGCCAGTTTGTTATTCATGAGAATTTAGTTTTTATATTTATACAAATAACTTTACCTGTAGAAGCGAGCAGTTCGAAGAACTTTCAAATCTATATAGTCTTGCTGTCGGTTTCTCCTCTGTAGGTGTACTAATAACTTAGTTAATAGCCGTAGATACTCGTTAGTGCTCTAGCAGTGAAAAATTACTAATTATCAACTGCTTTAATTGCATCTCGCTCTATGAACCTCTCGTAAAACGTTAACATGAAGAAATTTATATTTTCTTGTTCGAAAACCCTACTATTTATTCTTTAGAGCTATACATAACTATCTGCGCCCCGCGGTTTCACCCACATAAGTCTCGATCCCGTGAGAATATCGGGATAAAAAGTATCATATGTTCTAACCCAGGTCATGTTTTAAACCTACTAGATTTCATCCAAATCTGTTCAGCAGTTTTAGCGTAAAAGCGTATAAAAAAAACATACAAACTCAATTTCGCATTTATAATATTAGTTAGGATTCATACTATACATTATATTATTTTCTTTCGTTGACGTTGTTTCTCCGCCTCATCTCCATTACGGGCACACGTTTCCGATAAACATAAATAGTGGAGCGCACATCTCCCATCAAAATATGATTCCGTACATCTGCTTCTATTACCTCAGCGCTTTTCCTCGAATATGTTTATAAGCCAGGAAATGTGTATCCCGAGCTCAAGCCTCACATGTCGACGTTGATAGTTCATAAGCGAAACAGAGATATCCTTAAATTCGTAGTGTTTCAGCAATATTTGCTCTTATGATTCGTTACGCCAATTGAAAATTGCTGAGGTTTTCACTTATGTGTAGCTTCAGTAATATTCAGAAAATTTTCAGTGGCTTACACAATTTTAAATGTTTTGGGTAAACATATAAACTGTTTCGTAGAACGGTATTTGTAAACACGCAATCAGCAAAGAGCAGGAACACAAATAGCAAACTTAACTGAAAGTGTAAAAATTTTAGAACTTCATCGGAAGCGAGGAAGCCTGAAGTCGTTTCCGTGATTGGATTTTATTTCCTTCTTATTTTGATCGTCAGTCTCCTCAAAGGTCGCACTGTCATTAATCGCTTTATAAGAGAGGAAGTGCAAAGTGGAGCGTACGAGCACGCTGTAGTACCCCGGTCCCCTCACCCCGCCCCACCTCGGGCCTGAATTCATTATTGTCCTCCAAGTGAGGATGCGCTTCAAAGAAACTGCTGACTTCCACTCTATGTCGACCCGTGAGAGGGTTCAACGGTTTATTGCGCTTTCGGGAATTTCGTTTATTGATATCGAAGTTACTTAAGCCCTTGGTTTATTCCATATTGATCTTCTGCATTTAATCAAGCTGCGTATCTTGAAATTAAAATCCGCCTCTTTGCAAACACTTCATCCGATGACGTACTTGCTCTCAAAGATTTCGTAGAAGTTTCTCATGTCTTAAAATCTAGACTTTAAAAATATAATTGGACAGTTTGTCATTGCAACTACCGGGAAGTTTAAACTCTTCTAGGAACCTTCTTATTATAAAGTATAATTCATTCAAGCATGCAGCAACATAACCACAAGATTTATTAATGCAAAACCACGCTACATTAGTTTTAAGAATCTGATATTTTATTAATAAGATGAGGCTGACTACGTCGAGAATTTAATTAAAATTCGTCCATCTTCTAGGTAGGTAAATGCGACTCGGAATTTATGAGAGAGTAACACTTGACTGTGCTCAAGATGATTTAGTAAAATTATGCTGGAAGCCAGCTGTTTCTACAACGTACGTTTGGCGAAAGACGGTACACAAAAGTTCAAGTGTGGACTTTCTTTATGCAAATAAAGGATTGGAGTTGACTGTGCGCCATGCTACGTGCAGAGTTTAAACGTATGTTATGTAGGGGATATACAGAAACGTTGAGCAAAAATTGTTGTTCGTTATGCCGGGGACGGGTGCAAGAAGTATACAGCGCGGGTGCATCCCGGCGCCTGACGGTTGCCCGTCTTGGCACCACCGGACACTTGAGACGCTCTGGCTGTCGCCCAACGCGCTTTATCTTAATGCACTCGCCTGTCCTCTCCCTTCACTGTGTCCATAACTCGCTTTTCCACTCCACGATTGTTTCAGCTATACTACAACGCGTCGTTAGCGCGAAATTTGATACGACCGCTCTCCTTTACAACGAGTCGTGCCGAGGCGCCATGCTACAGTTAAATAACGTACCTAATTTTAGAAATCTCTCTACAGTTTTGTTAAAGTTCTAGCGAAATTTATGCTAGGGAGCCGCAACATGCGCATTGGCGACGAGGACAGGAATTTAATTCGGGTGTTTCTTCTCTCCGGGAGTGACGGTTTGTGACATGGTGCGACGTCCACCCAGCGATTTCCGGCACATTGTATGTAACCGAGAAAGGATTTTATTGTGTCCTAGACATTCCGAACGTAAACTATATTCTAAATTGTTGTATTTATTTTTTACAACTGACATTTCATGTTTGGGAAAATCAGCCGCTGCATTTACCGACAACGTCTAACTTTGGTAAACGTTTGTGTGACTAATTTAAATTGTACAAGAGTTTTGCCACGTCTGACAATAATATTGAGTGCAAGCAAGTAACAAAAAGAAGAACTGTGTAGGTATGTACGACGGACTCCACAATTATTGTCCAAAATACTCAGCCGCATGAAATGTGTATTAAAATGCCAACAATTTGTTATCAGTTTGCTTTTTCGTGTGGTTTTTGTCTTTCCATACAAACTATGTAAACCAGTACAATTCACAAACAAGACAAAAAAAAATGCGGGGCATTCTTTGTGGACTGCTGATAGAAGTGAAAACTAAGTAACTTGTGAGTTGTAGGTATATCTATGTACACAGTATACATATAGCTCATGGGAAGCGTGCGGTGACGATGACGCGAGTTTCACGTTTTATGTTCACCCAAAAAGTACACATATACTTATACACAGTATACATATAGCTCATGGAAAGCGTTCGGTGACGATGACGCGAGTTCAATGATTTTTGTTTACCCAAAAAGTGCTCAACGCGCCTAAAGAAGTTTTCACTTCAAAAATATTTCAATTAGGAATAAAAACTATTCCCTATTTTGTATACACCCATAGTCATCGTTCCAATATAGTTGAACAATTTTCCATAAAAATGTGAACAAAGATCGATCACATCGCTGCTCCCGAAGAATTCTTTTAGCTGAAAACTTAAAACTAAAGTTTCTCGAGAGGAAACATCTGTCGTCTTTTCAACTCGGATTCATTGAACACAACGCTTCAAATTGTTAACAATTACCTTCGTTTAATGAAATCTCGCTCTTTGTTGGCATGAAAATAAATACCTTGTCCAAATACTAAATTCTTGCTATTTAACAGGTTTTCAAATAAAACTTGTCTTTCATAAAATGTATTGAATTAAATGAGGCTTTCATAGACTCTGTCACTTGTGATTTGACTTTGACTTGTATCTTTGTATCTTTTGTTTTCGTAGACGTAATTTAAAGTTTTTCTGTTACGTTTAAATTTTTAGGGGTTCTTATTCAGAGTTATTTTCACCTAAATTTCGACTTTACGCCCGGACCAAAATTATCTTTGAAATGGTATTTATGTAACAAAGTCACCGTTAGGTTCTGTCTGATGTCTGCCCATAGAGTTAATTTACAATTACTTTTATTAAACAGAACTCGTATATTTTCACATCTGGGTTTATGTAGATATAGTAAGCGTTCTCTGGTTATCGCGTAATATCCATAAACTATGTCGCATTAACTGTTAATGATACCATATCTTGCATGTGTTCTAGGTCACAGCTTAGCACTAAACATGAACTCTAGTAGCGATTAGTGCGGCGTGTATCATGCGTGACGTCAGCTGTTTGCCCATTATTCGAGTAGGCACGTGACACTAAACCATTGTCCACCTCCATCTATTATATTCACGACCACAATGCATCTACACCATGAAAATCTATTACACATATCCATATAAAATTCTCATAAATCAAAGGCAACGATTAATATTTTTCAAGTCATTTTCATATCATTGCTCTTAAATACACTCGATATTGTTGTCGTCTTATGTATTTTTAAGGGTAAATTTACGTCATTGTCTCTAAAATAAATCAAATTGTCTATTTATACCACACCCTTTGAATCTTTGTTTACCCAAACCCCGTTAAGGTGGATCCAATAAATCATAAACTTAGTTTCGCGCGATCTCATATCTTGCCTATCGATTATATTTGAAAAGACCTATCGACGTTATAATACGTTTGAAGTATTTGAGAACTCTATGATTTATGCGCCGTATTCAAATGAAATTATGTAATACGCAAGTACCTACAGAGAGGAATGTGCGATAGAATGGGTGATTTAGATTCCATTGTAGGGACAAACTGTTCGAATGTTTTAAGGATTGCCAATTCCCATCGCAGAAATTGCTGTGAATCTGTAGGGCTGCATCCCACTATATTGGAAGTGGAATCACGTTCCATTTCGCGGCGGATATAGGGCCCCGCGTTACGGGCCAATCCGACGACACGATGATGGTTCGGCGACGACTACGATTTCCGGCTCGCACGCGTCTGTATGCCAGTTTATCCCGTGTTCACACCCAAAGTAAACTCAGTTTAGTTTCGAACGAGATATCAAAACAAGCGATTGACATTTTTTTATCCTTTGCGCGATCCGGACTTAAAAGGCGGACATCGCTTGCGCTGTAACATGTTGCTTGGGTCAGCCTAACTGACAGTTAAAATTACATTTCCTTTTTCAAAACATCACAGTCGCAGACTTCTCCGGTTACGTTGGGGATACGAAACGGGGAAAATTATTGACTTTGTACAGTCCACTCAGGAAATAGTTTGTTGGAACATTAAACAACTTAGTGACGCATGCATAACAAGATAACTATGAGTGAAACCGTTTAGAACCGTGAACGAAAACTAGTTTGGAGTGTACAGATAAATACAAAGAGCCCAACAGGTTAGAGAAGCGGCAGGCCCGACAAAGCCTGTTGGACAAACACAAAGTAACGCTGAGTAAACATCAGGTTCCTACGCGCTAATGCACGAGGACCTCTGTGCCGCAGCCACAGCTCTTGCTTGTGGCGAGGGACCTCATTAAACATATATGTATTTTTAAGTACCTATGTATTCAAAGATAAAGTAGCATTTTTGTTTGTAATCTGTTTCTTCTTGTCTTGCTATTCGTTTTGAATTCACGGGATACGTTTAACCTAGAAAACTTTTGAGAGATATTTTTCACAAGACAATCCCGTGTCATGCGATCACTTTCGCAGGCTTATCTAGATGCAAATGTTGTTCGGTAAAATGTCGTGGGTAACTGAATATTCAGTCGTTCACAACAATGAACTGATTTTCTACTTTGTGATTCAGCGTGCGTCCACGCTTTTCGGATAAGTCGCTCTTTCGTGACCACGTGCTGAAGAACCCTATCCATGATTGAGTCCACAAGAGCAGGACGCAAAGAATATTTTTGACATTATACAGGGTATCAGGGACATCGACGCGAAGCTGTTACCATGGATTCAGTAGGTACGTGATTCTGAAACCCCAACTGACGAAAATTTTCAACACAGGCGGGTTCAGAATCATGTACTGAATCCATGGTAAAAGTTTTCGCGTCGATGTCCCTGCCACCCTGGACGGATAGTCCAAAGATTGTATGGGAGTTAAAACTACTTTTTCATCTTATTAAATGTCTTGAAAATATAAGGTATTCGTGTGATAGTGAAGTTGAAGTCATCCAACTGCCTCATTTTATCCTCACGTTTAACCAGGGCTATATTCAAAGTATAATAAAAATTATAATTCAGTAGAGTACCTAAACATCATAAAGGTCGCTCAAGACGAGACCGTGAAATTTACATGCGGAATGAGATTTGTCATCCCGAGTTTGGTTGTGGGCGGGTAGACGGACCAGCTTACTTGAACGTATTTTATTTACCGAGAGCACGTGACGGACTCGGCTGAGAGGCAGCCGGTGTTCAACCGCTCGTCTGTCACTCAGAATTACCTAGCCCGGGACATTTATTCATTTGAAACATTTAATAAAATCGAACCTGGTGACGCTGTCACCAGAAGTAATTACCTGGTAGATGGTTACTGTAAGTAATTACTTTTAACAAGAACTGATTTTAAATTGAATCAAGATCCCGTTAATATTATTCAAGTCCATTTGTGTTACAATTTGTAAAATAAGTATATAAGCTAAGTAACAACCTATCGCTTTGAGATATCCTGTTATAATAGAAGGCTGTGTGTTACAGAAAAAACACTTGTTTGCTAAATACGCCTGGTGATTAACTCGCCTATTAAAAAACTTCTCCGTCCAATCAAGAATTTTTCTCTCCATTGATTCGTCCCGGGATAACTTCCCCGTTTAATTTCCGGGCTTAATTAAACTGGCGGGGAAATCAGCTTTTTTTAATGAGCTTCATCCAAATGTGTTGCGTTATGTGAATTTACACCAACACCACTTCAAGTTTAATAGAAGGTCTTAAATAAAAATATGTTTCAGCTTGCGACACTCATTGTATTTATTCCCCTTTTAGCAGGAAATTCAATTTATGAACTCCATTAAGTTCGTAATCTTATTTTGTTACAATTCCGGTTTCCTCAATTAGTAATTAACGGTCAACACTGGTCGTGTTTTGTTAACAAACGGCTAATAGCGTATTATGAGGTAGTTGAAATGTGTAAATAGCCTTTTTAGAATGAGGCCGAAATCCCATTACAAGATACGTCGCGTCCGGAGCCGCAAATTGGATTCACGAGGGATAGACGGGCCGAAATAATGCGGCTTCGACGCTACAACCTTTTTAATTTGTGTGAAAATTTTGTACGTACATACTCGAATCCCTCCTGCGCACCAAAATCCTGAAAATTTACGAAAGCCCACACTGGGTCCGTTACATTTGGATTACGATTTTGTTTTTCGGTGTTTTTAATATCAATATTTTCTGTCATTACACGATTGTACAAAGCAAACTAATGAAGCGTCTGTGAGACCCGAATTGTTTTTTTTTTATGAATGAAAAGTTCGAATATAGAAGCCAAGTTTTACTCACAACTACTTAAAATACAATAGACGACGTATATTTAGTAACCTAATCAGCTTAACTGTTCGTTCTGTTGCGGTCACGGACAAGACGTGTTGCCACGTCAAGCGCCGAGAGCAATGTGAGCGACTTCGCCCGAGAACGCAACAAGTGAATCGTTATCCTGAGGATGCCTCGTTGTGAGGTGAAACACGTGTCGATTTCTTACAGGGTTTTTTATGACTCTTTAAGAACAGTTAAACGGATTAGGTTACTAAATATACGTCGTCTATTGTATGCCTGAGTCAATTAACTTCACAACTACTTAAAAACTGAAAGATTTATATTTTGTGATTGACTAAAATACAATGCCGCAGCATATCGTGTACAATTTGCATGCATAAAACATCGACTTTATGCCTTCTGGCTGCCATATTAGAACAAAACAAATTGGAGTTTCGAATTTATCGTGAAAACGTGATACATTCGACGAAAGGTAAATGTCACGCAACTCATCGAGCGAGTATTGTTCGTTGCACCGGTTTCTGGTATTCACTTACCATACATTGAATTACAGATCTATTAATCTTTCATGAATAATGAATAATTTGAAATCTACACTATTAAATGTATAAATGATAAACCGTATGAATACGGTAACAATTCAATGCACATTTGCACACCAAATTAACACTTAAAGCCCACGTACATGTTGAATGAGCAAAATACACGAAAATTAAACGACAAATCAAGCAAAAGGGCCCAGTATACGTTGGCCGAGCGACGGGCTCACCCAACGTGTACTGGGGGCTTCAAAAGACGAACACAAGTTTTTATTACAATCAACGCTTAAGTACTTACTCATACCATAGTCAAACTCTTCCTTAGTAAGTATTGCTGAAATTCGTGTGTTTTACGAACTCTGTGCATTGGTTTATAGGGGAGCACTTTATTTTGTCATGGCCTGTCTATTGTCTACTCATTGCCCATTACTAGTTTCATATATTTCCCAAATACCGAAGACGAATCCCGAAACGAAAATATGCTTTGTAATATTAAACAAAACGTAACATAAATCAAAAGTCACAGTGCTCGTATTAAATAGCTGAAGCGCGTACAAGCCTACCAAAAGCAAAACGTATTGCTACGAGTCAATTGGTTGTTCAAACAGGCAGACGGAGGCGGAATAGCAAATGTGAGCGCCTATTTGCTACCATTATATGGAGGAAAAGTCGCGGGAGACATCTAGCTGTAGGTACCCATGCGGCCATACCCAATAGATTTAGTTTATGTGGTGCTATTGATAAACCATGATATTTTCGTACGAGTCTTCCTGTTGAGTTGTTATTAATAGCCTTGTTTACACAAAGATTTGCCAGCGATCTATGAAGCATTTTGAAGCTTAGTGTAAAAATAATGGCTCAAATCTGATCGGCATTAAGCTGGGCATCAGATTGATTCCGTAAATACTTCAGCGCTTAGTTTGCATGAGACCTTTCTAAGATCCTAGAAAGGTCTCATCCAAACTAAAATCTGAAGTCATAGGCAAGCTAATTATGTATGTCAATCTTTTCTGTTTTCGATATCCTGTAATATAATTTGAATTAAAAGCGTGACCTGTTAATTGACTACTAATTATTATTGCAAAGTCGATTCATTTATCATTTGTATTATCTGTATGCTATACTTCCATGAACTGTTGCACTTTCATTGAGCAGTTAAGTGAACCAATTCAGAAACATTTTATTATATTTCTTACTAGCTTTTGCCCGCGACTTCGTCCGCGTAGAAGTCAAAAATGGTTCTAATAGGATTTTTTATTGGTTTTTTACGTTATTAATTTTGTTATACATATAAATTATTATGTTAAAATGTTTTTATATAATATAACAATCTTTATTATAGTGTAGGGATATAAAGCATAAATAACCCTGAAAAAATAAAAAAATCTGGCGAAAGTTACACGGGTGTATTATCTTTTTACAACGAAATCGAAATACTACACCTACCGCAGTATTTCTTTGTAAACAATATTTTTTGTTTTTCTTTCGGCTGCTAGAATCACCAGGCTACTCTGTGCGCTTACTCTGGAGCATGCCACATACAACTGGCCGTGGGAGAAGCAGCTTTCCCTCAAGTCTACTCCCGTTACCTTAAGAGTTTGACCTTGAGCTTTGTTTATAGTCATTGCGAAGCATACTATGGGAAACTGCACTCTCTTGAATTCGAAGGGGTAATTTGATGGTGTTAGGAAAATCCTAGGAATAAATACAGACCTCTGTAAAGCTTAGAAACCTTTAAATGCGGTACTAATATGTATAGTACGGTGACTTTCGAGACATTCCAATTTTAAAGAGTATTTGCATTGCAAGCACCAAGCCTTTATGTGAGTTCAACCTTTTTTAAATAAAATCGGATTGACTTTTCAAACATGTGTCAAAATAAAATGTAATTGTTGTTTGACGACACGGTTGGCGCAGTGGCTGAGCGATCGACTGCTGCGCAACGTGTCGCGGGTTCGATCCCCGGACGGAACAAATATTTGTATGATCTGCAAGTAGTTGTTTCGGGTCTGGGTGTTAGTGTATGTGAGTTTCTATGTTTGTAAACGCACCCACGATACAAGAAGAAATTCTTAGTGGGGCAACGTTTTAAAAAAAAAAAAAAACAAAAGCACTAAGGAGTATTGATATCAACTTCGAGGCAAATCACTCCCAAAATAACTTTCTACCCCTATTTAACCCCGTTAAGGGATGAATTTCAATAAAATACGAAACACGTCTTCCATCAATTCTGTTAAAGAATGTTTATGCAAAATTTGAAGCAGATTGGACCAAGGAATCACGTCCCATACAAACATTGCCCCCCTTTTTCACCCCCTTAGGGGTAGAATTTCGAAATATCCTTTCTTATCGGATGCCTACGTCATACAAAAAACACCCTCCAAGTTTCAGGTCTCTACGATCAGCGGTTTAGGCTGCGCGTTGATCCGTCAGTCAGTCATTCAGGACAAAGCATTTTATATGTATAGATTATGGCAAACAAAGCCGATGACGACCATTCTGTCTAAATAAAAAAATATTTAAAGTCTTCGATGTTAGTCTGAGCCACCACTAAAGTCCAGCGGAAAATTATGGACCTACTTAATAAAAAAATGATATTTGATGCAATGACATAGACACTAGCGCCGTGTCAAAAAGACTTCATTGGTTGCGCGGACTCTACAGTTGAACTTAATTTAAATCTTAGTTCGGGAATTCAGAAACATCTTTATCGTTTGCCAAAAACATGGAAGTATTTAGACAAAAAAGTGACATCTTACTGAATGTGTCAATGACGTATCAAATATTTGGCGGGTATATTCGCAGACAAAACAGTCCGGAGTCTTTAACAGCATCAAAGTCTGATCCTGAATCATAACAATTTCGTTTGTTATCTCGGCAAAGCGGCGTCGTTAACTCCAAAACGGTTTCACTTGTTGGAACAGTTGCCTGTTTGAATGCTAATTTCCTTACCCGTTAAATGCGTACCGTATAATGCCACTTAAAGCCACAGTTCTATCTAAGAAGTAGTGGCTTTAATTAATTAAGTTGTTGACATAGATATAATTAATGTATACAAAATATTGTAAAAAACATTTTAAAAGAGTAACGGTGGAGTTTCTTGCCCATTCTTCTCCATACGAAAACGACCTTTTGGAAGGGGCGACTAGAATCAATATTTTTTTTGTAAAATTGAAGTTCATAAGTGCCTTTTATGTGCCTAATTCAAATAAATTGTTTGACTTTGACATCTAGGAGTAGGTAGATATTGCAAGATTTGGATGACATTTTAGGCACTTTTGAAAGTTTATAGACTATCTTTAAGCCACTAAAGATACAAATAAATGTGCCCGTTATAATCCTACTATATATTATATAATATTATAAATGGTCGTCAAAAGCCCAAAAGTCTTGACAACCAGTCTTACCAAGGGGAATCGTGTTACCCAGTAACTGGGTTGTGGAGGTCAGATAAGCAGTCGCTCCATTTAAAATACTTGTATTCAGCTGCAACCGGTTAGACTGAAAGCCGACCCCAACATAGTTGGGAAAAGGCTAGGTAGATTGATTGATATAATATTATAAATTTTAAAGTTTGGATCTTTGTTACTCAATTACGCAAAAACGGCTGAACGGATTTGAATGAAATTACAAATAGTTTATAATCTGGATTAACACATAGCATACTTTTTATCCTGGTAGTGCGTACCTTGGGATAATTTCCGATCACCACGCGAGCGAAGCCGCGGGCAAAAGCTAGTAGATCATAAATTGCAGTACTTTTAAAACTTCTCTCTAAGTATATTGTTCATTGCTCCACGAACTTTGGATTTCAGACACATTGACGAAGTTACCAGGAATACCAATCAATATTAAAGAAACTCATAATAAGACGAAAATTTAATAATCGAAGCAATTTTCTAGATAATCTGCCGTCAAAGGCTTCACAAGTAAATAGATTAAGTTTTTTAATTAGTACTCCTAACACAATTTGCTAGCGCTGAAGCTGTGAAGTCTGCAGCAATAATCAATTTTACCTTTCATTAGGATCAGGGAGTTGCAAAACAGAAAGAGAAAGCAATTGAAGTAAGATCTTATTTAAGTGAGATGCTGTGTGATCTTTACCTATCTAAGACTGCCTGTCCACTGGAGCGGAGAGGAGAGGAGCGGACCGGAGTGGAGCTGTGCCAATATTAACCAATGGAATTGCATAAAATCTCCGCTCCGCTTCAGTGGACAGGGATTTGCGAACTAGTTTAAAAATTCATGCAAAACCGGGAAGCGGAGCGGGGAAGCGGGGCGGGGAAGCGGAGAGAGGATGCGGAAAAAAACCGGCCGCGAAGTACCTATTGCAGCCGCAGGGCCAGGGGGAGGGGCAGTAGTGTGCCACCGATATTCGGCCAGAGCGTGCGTGCCCCGGCTGGGCTAGTATATTTATGTGGTCTCTTTGTTTCGACTTTGGGGAGACCGGGTACAAAAGTAACACTTTTTACTTTGACACTCAAATTACTCGTCGCGTGTACTCGGCCTAGCTCCGCACAGTCAGCAACTGCGCTCCGCTACCTCGCGTCCGCACAGTCCGTAACTCCGCTTCGCTGACTCGCTCCGCATCAATGGACACAGACACTGCCCGCAACTCCGCTCCGCTCCACTGCCCCCCCCGCTCCGCTCGGCTACCTTGCTCCGCTTCAATGGACAGGCATCCTTATATATTATAAATGCGAAAGTAACTGTGTCTGTTTGATACCATTTCACGCCTCAAAAGAGCGTTATCACACCAACGGTTTACCAGCATGTTTCCAGCGAAGCAATTTGTGAACGTGCTCTCCGCGGGTGCGAAGCGAAGTAGCCGCGACTACGCGACGTGTTCTCCGCGTTTTCACAATGTTATATACTCGCTTGTCTCGCTCTCACTTGTGCACTCACGTCAATCGCTTTCGTTACGAAATGATGGCGAGCTCGTTGCGCACACGTGGCGTACTCGCTACGCATACGCAGCGAGCGCTTTAAACAGTCTCTTCGCTGGCTTTACGGATTTCGATGACATTTGTTACACACGTAGACCGTAGCCTGGGTAAGGACGAATCCGCGGGCAAAACCTAGTGTTTCTAATTATATAGTCTGAAATCGTCTTTTGTCTAAAGTACAATATAGGTAACCACCGGTGCAGACCACAACGTTTCAGGGTACCGACCTGTATTGTCAACTATTGTGTCTCGCATTAATTATTCACGATTCAAGTTATTTTTTAATCACCATCATTGTGAACGTGTGTGCTCTCAACAATGGAGGCTTCATAATCACGAGGCTCTGTACAAAAGGTTTGGATATAGGTCATGATAATCCGTTTGCAAACGTGTCAGTTCAATGGGCAGCTCAATTTCGTCCCTGTAATTAAGGAGTCACCTGCGTGAACAACTCAGTCCACGTAATTAAAGCTTTCAACTTGGGTCGAATTATGTCGACCCACTACCACTAGGGAGACTGCGGTTTGTGAGTCAAATTTCATGCAGATAATAGTACCTCTATAACTGCGCAACTTGTGAGCTTAGCCACGATTTAATTGAAGCCGAGAATAAACTGAGCAAGTTTACAATATAAATAGGCAACCTCTTTGTGGATTAATTTCATAATTTAATTGTTTGACGAAGAAAAGAGAAGCAAGGGGTCTACCTTTATTGCATTTTGGGATTATGTTTTCCATTTTCATTTGGATGAAATAATTATATTTTCTGTTATTTTGTACTTTAAATGGAAAATGACAATAAACATTAACGCAATAAAATTAAGATACACTGTCAATTTTGTATTTTCAATTGTTTTGAATAATTAGAGAACTTGGTATCTACTAGGCGATAGAGCAATAGGTGTATCTGGAACGGAACGCAGTGCTAACGGTGGCGCCGGCGCCCAGCCCAGTTGGACTCCCGCCAACATCTACTGTTTTGTTTATAACATTAAAACGTTTAGTGTCGTCGAACCTCTTCCAAAGTGGCCACTGTGAATTTTTATCAACATTCCGCAGATCATTTATTTTGAAACCTCCAGAATCATGAAAGCCCGAGCCAAAAGGAATAATTTCCGATTTCAGTATTTCGATCTCGTGGATTACACTCATTTTTACACTGTAATCATGTCGATCGGAAAATAATAAAGCTCTCGCAGTAATAACTTTTTATTACATCGTTTTTTCTTTGCGATGGAATTAAAATTGGTAACGATTTGATGACAAATGTACTCGCAACAGTTTTTAGGTAGAGCTAAGGTTATGTATCCCTTAGCTCTAGGAAACTTAAAGTAAAATAGGATAATGCAAGTTACTAAAAAACGTATTATTAATATGTGTACTAAAAAAAAAAAAAAAAAACTACTAGTACTATATCATCATCATACATTTTCCGGTTTTAATCCAACTCCATCCGTTCCTAGAACCTAATAAACACCGATAGTTACAGAACCAAAAACATGGGTTGCTATCGATACTAAAATGTTGGTGTTTAATTTGTAAACAGTTCCGTAAACACTTATAATAGGGTGGTGTTTAATCATACGTGCCGCGGAAATGTCCGTGTTTACATAGGACTCGGAAACATCTGGTTTTGATGAACTGAATACTTCGCATTCAGGTTGGCGGCACTTGAAATCGTGCCAGCTTATTTTAAGTGGCGACGTCTGTTCAAGATTTGTGTCTAATGCCCCGAGCTATAATATTTTACGATTCCTATTGGAATCATCATTTATATTGTGTTTTTCATAATATTTGAGAAAAGCGAGCGTAATTTTCTCTCAGAGATCACGAAGGCGAAGTTTTATTCAGCGTCTGTAACGTTTGAGTGCCCTGAAGATATGACATTTACACGATTTCACTTTCGCGCCGTTCACTCTCTCCGTCATCGTAGCTTCACCGATGCGCATGGATGGCTACGATACGTTCATGTATTATTCATTAATTGTGCGGCTCATTTTTGCAATATAATTAATTCGGACACATGTCGCATTGACAATGCGGCTGACATTTAATTTTACATCTTTGAATTTTAATTGATGCAGTTCATCGAAAATGTAATCGATTGGAACCATATAAACTAGTTTTTGTTTCTTAGAATGTCGATAATATGTAGTGTAATTAGAGTGCACGTTCAACTTCTAACGAGTCTTGAACTATTCATATCTTGTCTCTGTTGCGCAGTTTAAGCGCTCCTGCCGCAGTTTCGTCTGTTGGTAGCAGACTAGTAGTATGATAATGAACCAAAATGGGTTATAGTTTGTTCCCAATATCCCCGGTAACGACGGCAACTTGACGGCAACTCGACGGCAACTCGACGGTGACTCCCCGCGGAAACAAAGTTTGATTTAGTTTAGACACGACAATCCGTTTGTTGTAATGGTTACGAATCCAATTATATGTGGTTAGCTACCTTCGTTTGGCGCTGAATGTTGCTCTTGTGCTGTTTCACGTGGAAGATTTATTTGGCCACTTGAGAATTCTTGGCCTTTGAAACGGTAAATGTAGATATTATGTAACCGGTTTACCGAACTAAATGTTTGTTACCAAAAGCTATAAACTCGACATTTTGTCGTTGTTACACAAACAAAGTCTGCAAAAACTCCCAACAAAATAAATGCAAATATTATTGAAAAACCAATGTAACTGCAAACGAGCAAGAACCTATTTATGGAAAGTTGAAGCGGTGCATTTTTTTGCCTACGCTGTCAAACCCTTTATAGCGTAAGCAGAAGTCCCGAAGGTATCACAAAGGCTACGGGCAATGTTCTTTTTATTGTATTACTAGCTGCGCCCCGCGGGATAAAAAGTTTCCTATGTCCTAACCCAGGTCATGGTGTACCTATGCGCCAAATTTCATCCAAATACGTTCAGCCATTTTAGCATGAAAGCGTAACAAACACTCACTTTCGCACTTATAATATTAGTTAGGACTGTATTCTCAGTATGCTATACGTGTTACAATTTTTGTTGACAAATATGTACATATTATAAGTAGATTGAATGTTAATTTTCTTCTTTATAAGGACAGATTGCTTATTGCCTTAATTCTGGTCTTTATATCCGAACCCATTTGGTTGAATTGCTGTAGTAGATAAAGTGTCACAGTTTTTTTTGTCATTCATCATCAAATCAACAATCCGTAGCGTAGGTTAGATACGTCATCAATCAAAGTCAATTCTGTCGTTGTTATCCCAAACGTATTTCAACTTTGCAATTTTAAATGTAAACCAACGAAACGTACCGCCCTTAATGGCACAGATTACCATTTATGAAAAATTAAAAAGCAGGTTGGATATAACAAAACTTCCCTTTTGAAGATGTTGCTTTCATGAAATCGTTTTCGACTTCCGGGCTGAACATTTAACAGTTTTTTCCGTAATACGTATTGCCTCGGGCTAAGGATAGAATTCTCGAGATACTTTCCCGTTTTAACACATTTGCCAGAAAGTCGGGTACAACGAGGCAGAGTGCCCGGAGCCAGTCGTCAGCTGTTCGCTCCTTGCACATTTATGAAAAAACTTTCCTCTACATTCTTGGCATTGTCTCTACCATTCCTTAGTTGAATTTATTCTCCTTTCATGTACCTACGTTTGTCTGCCTCGTTTTACAATCTGATCAAAACGAATTTTTCCATTTTATAAATTTCCAATAAAAACACAAATAATTTCATTTGATCTGTTATATGATTCGGCAGATAAAATTATATTATCACAGATCAAATTTCGTTTGAGCGTTCGTTGTTTGTCGTTATATTAGGGCCGCAATTTCAGTTCACTGACTTGGTAAGTATTAGCAATAATGCAAATAATATAAAATGTTGAAGTTATAAAAGTTAATAAGTAACCTCGACAACTGTTCACTTGTTCGCTCTTTCTTCGCAGCCCACCGCCTCGTTGTACTTTTATGAAAAAAGTTTTACCCGTTGCACTCTGCTACGGGTTTTGCCTTCGGAAAATTCTTGTTCGCTACAAATCGTATGCATTTATACACGCAGTAATAAACCGACTTATCCTGTTCAAAATTGATACAATGTTTTCTGAAAAATATAGGTATGGTAGATAATAGGTAGGAACGTTGTTTGGAAGCTTTTTTATTACTAATGCAAATCTGTAGGATCTCGCGCACTAGACAGGCATGACTCCGGCTATTCGTGGCAGTCTAGTGGTATTTTACGGTCTGCGGCTAGTTGGCCGTTGCGACCAATTGCGCGATTTGTATCGGTTTCTATAGTTTACCTGGTCGCTGCAAACACTGGCCGTGGTCGTGGCCGTCTAGTGCGCAAGATCCCTAAGAGTCAATGAGTTCTAGTTTTATGCAATTTCAATGGGAACTTATATATGCCTTTCGATACCTGACCAACCAATCTATTGACATCATGTCTTTCTTAATTAATTTTCTTAAAATA
Source organism: Agrochola macilenta (assembly GCA_916701695.1). Classification (NCBI taxonomy): domain Eukaryota; kingdom Metazoa; phylum Arthropoda; class Insecta; order Lepidoptera; family Noctuidae; genus Agrochola; species Agrochola macilenta. The sequence continues at coordinate 16,279,057 of OU753558.1, forward strand.
TTACTCCTTAGTCCTTATATCGCTTTGAGTCAGGAGGTAAATTCTGTGTAGGTATTTTAGTATACGTATCAAACTGTTTCTGTACGCGTATTTTGGCAAAACAGTAAAACCACAATTTAATCAAGTCGCATACTCAGATTCGCTATCATCCGCCGACTGAAACCAAACATATTAACAATGTGATAAAGTACGTTGTATATTAAAATCACTTACATTACGACCAACTGTGACATTTAATTTCGCTCGGCTGGAATATCATTCCGACCGACCAATATTGCTAGAGTAAATATAAGGCACTTGGAATATTCTGCTCGAAATAAAATAATCATTGTACTCGAACTCAGGTGCAGGTCTGATACGTAAGTCTTTCAGGTCTAGAGTATGAATAATGACATAGCGCGCGTATGCAAAGATGAACGCTCCGTACAATTAGGTCAATTACGACCTGCAGGAACTGAACAGGGAACAAATAAAACTTCTTAGCAATTACGCACAGTTTGTAGTAGTGTTACGTTCATGGATCATATTTGGCCAACATACATCCTGATACTGACCTGCAAATTAAAAAAAACGTAAGTAAATTGGTATTTCGCGGGCTACGTTAGCGCATGTCCCTTAATAGGCAAGAAACTGGTTCTATGACTGGGAAAGAGAAACGTTTGAAACAATACTACGGTAGTCGTAAGGTATCCCTAAAAAAACCATTAATCAAATTGGGTATTATGTTTAGTTTCAAATGGGATATTTCGTCATTTTAACCAAGCCATTTTCACAAGTAATTCAAAACTCTTTTTAGGTAAAGGTAAGTAATGAAAATTAAAGAAATCGTTTTCTGTTACATACGTAGACCATAGAAATACCTACCTAGTTGGCTACAAAATAACTTTCTGTTTTGTGTACTCAAGGAATCTGCCAAAGAAAACAAAAGTGTTGTTTGTCTTATTTCTGCTCTAAGGTTAAAAAGCTTTTTCATTGTACGCTCCTGAAGATCTAGGTAGCACTTCGACTGAGCCGCTTACCTCCGTCACGAACGCGCCCCGAAGCTTATGCACCGCTGCGGCTGGACCGCCCTATCTATTTGCGCAGGCGTCCAATCAGCTGTGTCGATTCAAACAATATTTTTACTTGAAACTCTACTTTGAATTTGAATTTTGTTAGGAGAACTGAGGTTACGGTTGGAGATCAGTTTTAGTAAGTTGTGTATTTATATCTCTGAGATCCATAAGGCCGTAACTTCGCCCGCGTGGATGTTGGAAAATATCCCACGGGAATGTACTGCCGGGATTACATACTAATACCCGAGGAAAATGTCATTGACTCCTACCGCTGCGCCCGTGTTGCCGTCTACCATAATTATTTTGTTACGCGTAATTTTGAGTCTGTGATATATTTTAAACTATTCACATAAATATATGATGTCAATACATGTTTTAATCTAAATTAAATGCCCAATTTAAATAACATATTTTTATTGGATAAGGATTAATATGATACCGGTCAAAATAGCTTCAGAAATAACAATTAGGCTTTATTATGCATTTATATAGAAATACATTTTATATTATGCATAATAAAGCCATATACATACGGCCTACAACTATGGGGCTCAGCGGAAAAATCAAATGTTGAAATAATTCAGAGATTCCAGTCAAAAATATTAAGAATGAAAACGAATGCACCTTGGTATGTCTCAAATAAGAGACTCCATCACGACCTCTGCATCAAAACTATAATAGAAGAAATTTCAGAAAGGACAAAAGCGTACAAAGAGCGAATCACAAATCATCCAAACATCCTTGCAGTAAACCTGATGAATACCCAAACAGTCGCTAGAAGACTAAAGAGAAAGATTCCTGAAGACCTAATTTAAGAGGCTGTAAGAATAAACGGGGCAGTCGCTGGACAGCTTCCGTACAAACCCGTTCATAAAATCAAACATATTGCTGAATATCTGCAAGAATGATATGATTGCAATAAAAACCATTGAAAAAAATAAAATAAAAAGAAATAACAATTCAAATTCAAAAGTCATTTATTCAAAATAGGCTGAGAATCAGCACTTTTCAAACGTCAAAATTACATAAGACAGTCCCCCAAAAACGCTCGCCCTTCACCACTTCCCAGTGCTTAGCTGGGAAGAAGAAGTGGCACAACAAACTCCCCAGCTGCACAGCTGTCTGTTCAGTTAGAAAAACTTGATTCTATACAATTAAATTTTTATCATATTCTGAAAGATAATAATAATTACTGTGGGTCATCTTTAGAAGATAGACATATGCCATCGTACTATTTTTACCTACGACTATTGTTTTACGTAAAGAAAAAAAGAATAATACAAAAGCAAACATTAGACATAAAGAAGAAAGGTAGGCATATTGATATGGACAAAAAAGTCGTTACCCCAACCAAACAATACAACGTCAGCTCACGTCAAAGCAACCCTTTTCGAGAATCTCATAGCGAAATAAAAAGAGATTCCACGTAGACTGATGACGCGAAACATTTTATAATATCATGCCAAAATCCTTGCGTGGTATTAGTCTATGGGATCACACACAACTAATCCCTGTGCAAAAAATGTTTATTTCGCCGACGAAGGGATCCGCCAAAATAAGTAAATATCTTGATCAAATCCCTTACACAACATCACTATCTTGACAAAGACTCCAGGGATTCTGTTTAGGTTAGTTTGTGCTAGGTTATGTTTGGTTATCAGCCATTTGATCAAATCCCAAGAGCTAGGATCACGACATTTCTGGTATAACCATCCGCCTTATATTTTCTTTAATTTACTTTGTTTTGTTTTTGTGAGCGGAAAATTGTTTCAATTTCCTTACCTATACGAATATAAATGTGTTTGGAGTACCTACCCTACATATTTTATATCCGTATTCCATGATGGGCTATAACCCAAAAAAGCATAGGTAATTTAAATAGACAACTGGCTATTGGGGAACAAATATTCAGGAAAGAAAATAGTTTATTCAATACTTGATTTATGTAAAGGCTTGTCGAAAGGAAAGGCGATTTGAATAGAGCTACCCGTTAACCGTGTCGAACCTGAAAGCTTTTCATAAATGAACCTACTACAGTGGGTGTTCAGTGCAAGGTGGCTAAAAGCCTCCGTTGGTATATGTGTATGAAACTTTATACTTGGGTGCGATGAAGCAGACGTACCCATTGAGCGACACATTAAAAGCATGACGTGTTGAATATGAGCTCGCCCGTCATCACGATGTGTTGTGTTACTAGTGAATGTTTGTTATTGTACTGAAAAGTTAAGTAAATGTCACTTTGATAATGTACGAACGAACACAGTACATTATCAGACAACTTACTTAAGCTAACAGCAAACATTGGAACAATCGAATTTTCCCCGAATTCTGTACGAAAGTACTAAAGCTGGAGCATACGCATACGGTTTTCATTTTATTACAACTAGTTCGTAAGTACTTAGGGATGTTTGGAGTGTCTGGAACGTTGCATGTATGTTTCAGTCGTTGCATAATTAATGCATGTTGTTCACAAGTTCTCACGCTGTTATTGAAAAACTCCACTTTATCTTGTCTACGACAGTCTGGGGGTTGTTCTTTGCTAACGGTTATGATCTCTAGGCTCGATTTAAATATGCATTTTCGATTATTGCGCGTAAAGCTTTCTCTAGCCTAGCTAGGTTCCATTGTGCACAATGGAGCCACGTCCTTTGTAAGTAAGGCTTATGTCACTCACCCGTAAAATTGTTTTAGTTTTCCCAATAGAGTAACAAAGTCTGTAAAAAATAATACACTGTTAATTCTTGGGTTTAATCACGCGAGGGGCCCGAGCTGACCTTTGTCATGTTGCTGACAGAATTTCATTACGAACTATCGGCATCGCCTTAAATATTAAATTTTAATTACTCCTTCGGAGAGAGTAAGTGCCATCCATACATGACACATTACCAAGCATTGAATAATTTAGTGAAACATGTCCATTTATTTATGAAAATAAGACTGACCGGAAGGTTTTTATTTGGGCGAAAAACCTATCTAGCTAGGTCTCATATCTGGGAAAATTCGTTTTCTCCGTATTTTCATCCGAACACAGCTCGGTCGCCCAAAGTTCAGAACAAGATGGCTACCTTAAAATAATGACATGGCAGCATGGAATTAGTAAGTACCTACTATCATGGCAGCATGGAATTAGTAAGTACCTACTATTATGCAAGCATGGAATTAGTATGAACTATCCTGTACTATTAAATGAGCATTCTCTATTTTCACCAGAGCAGAGCTCAGTCGCCCAGGTACTTATGTCAAAACCAGGAAGGCACAAGAAAGGCGCTGAGGAATTACTAAGGAAATAATTCAAACCTATCATACATTACCGTGTTATCTTCGTGTAATAAAAATAAAAAAGTAAAATTTTACGAGTTCACCGTTTCTGAGTGGGAAAGAGACGGTAGATTATGAATGCGAAGTGTAGGGACGATACATCGCGTGAGGATGGCTCGTGCCGCCCCGGCGCTGGGTGATAGCGTGAATGTAGCCGTACATGCGATCATCACGCGCACCGATACCCATCCTTGCTTGCCACAAACGTAGCCGCTGCTAACACATTTATCACTTTCTTCAACACGCCTGTTTTTCCTCGCGGGTAATGTACAGTTTTTTTCATTTAATTGGTGTTGTGCATGCTGTCTCTCTTATTGAACAACAACACAAAATATTACGTTCGTTTGTTGCGGATTGTTAACCTCAATCGAAAGTTGATATTTCATCAAATAAATTGTCAGACATCATACAGTACATTAGGCAGTGATAGCCTAGTGGTGTGATCGTCAGACTGCCAACTCATAGGTCTCGAGTTCGAACCCAAGGAACTTCTGACTTTTCGGATTCATGTGCGAATTGTATAATTATCACTTGCTTAAAAAACGGTGAAGGAAAACATAGTGAGGAAACCGGCATGCCTGAGAGATATTTCTCGATGGCAGGTGAAGCCAAGTCAGAGGCCCATGGGCGGTTTTAAAACTTGACACCGGGTTAGTCACTAACCACACGAAAAAAAGAAGAAGATACATTTACTCATACAAGAAATTTCAAAATTATTATTTAGCCCTGCAGCGTCTTTAGTGTCTGGAACTGTATAAACGGGCAGTTTACTAACCGGTTGAACGGGATATTATTTACGCGTTTGCAGTCTACTAAAAACTAGAGTCGTGTAAACCAACCTTAAGTAATCCAAGTAGCTATAGACTACAAATATCAAGTGATTACGATTCCGCAATCTCGATCAGGAGTAATCGATACTTGCCAATTTTATTACCAATTTTATTACAGCAACATAGTCATCGCATAGATAAATCGATGATTTATTGTTTCCTCAGAGCCCTTGTTGGATTTAATGACCAATAAAAAGGTAAGGCCTCCTGGCCTTCACATCTTCATACATTTGTCGTAGAGTCGATTGTAAAAGACCAAGCGTGGAAGGACCATTTTTCGTTTTTGCCTTTTCTCGCCTGTTGGCCGAGAGTGAGCTGTAATTAGTGTTGCCAACTCCAATAAAGCTGAATTCGGGACTGCCTTTTATTAAAGGTGGTGCACGACTTCTTTAATTGGAATTCAAATTGAAAATACCAGTGAGGATAATCTGGATTTATTATTCAATATTAAAATCGTTTGAATTGTTAGTGCAATTCATTAAACTTACTGAAGAAAACTCAATTATTTTAGATTTTTAATATTTGGCTCAGATTTTTCCCGTATATCACGATTGCATCACACATGAGGAGTTCAGGACGTCGTAGAAAAGCGGTGACATCTGGCAACAGTATGGCAGTAACGTGCAGGACGCCTGTTCCTGCAAGCGCCACTTGCGCCGGTCGCAGCCGCTATGATGTACGCGGGCCGTTACGTGACTCGGTTCTTAGCAGAGGTGTTTAAAATATCCAGGACACAACGGAAAAGAAAAAACAATGATACTCCCTCACCTTTTACACTGCGGATTTTTTTAACGAAAGTATCTTCGAAATACAACCTTCCTTTTTCCATCAAGGGGTATATGCAGACATTTATTAATACCTGTCGTATGTGCTTCCTAATTCAAGTCTATTCTATCCCTATGGTTTTCTTTATTAATATTTATTATTATTTTAGTTTTACATAACAACTGCCAAACGGCAAAGCAATTTGTCGGTAGTGTCGGTGTACGCTACCTACAATTAGGACTGCCAAACAGATGGACCCAAATACAGTCTGGTTTCGTTCTGGGTGAGGTATCACCCAGAACGAAACCAGACAACCTTGTCCGAGAACACGACTCAATAACTAATGTGAATGCTAAATTCAATGTGCTCTCTATAAATAGTAAATACACAGAGTTCGAGAGTCTAAAGGTCTTTTGAACTTAAGACTAGATACTCAGAAGTCTATATAAGGTCGTCCATAACGACGACTGAAGGACTCGAAAGGTTAGACACCTATTAATAATATTTTCCAACTTCCAGTAAATAAATAAAATAGATTAAAATTCGACATATGAAGTTACTACGTATATAAATTTCTGGATTAATGCAATATCATGTCTCTGGCATACAGCAAAGCCTCATATATTAATTATAAGATATCATCTGGCATGCTCTCATTTGGTGAGCTGTTAAATCGACGTTCTTAGACGCTTTCGATTATATTCACGCTACCTTAAAATTTTAAGAATCGTTTTACTTGAATACTCATTGACTACCAAAATTCAATCCATACACGTACAAAAAGTAATTCAATCCATATAGGTGTAAAAAGTACTCTTCAGCGAATTCTAAATTGAGTAATAAGATCATTGCAAAAACATCAAAATGCGCTTACATTACCGTAATAAAGTGAATGTATCGATACAATAAAGCGACGCGAAAAGCAAAATAACGTGAAATCCAAAACGTATCTGAGGTACGCGATTTGTCAGGCAACCGTGAGTATCCCATTAATAAAAGGGAACGAATCTTCCGTGCAAGACAAAGAAGCTAGTATCAATATTTATTGGCGTGCTTAGTATTAATCGGGGCGGATCGTGCCTTTGTATCGCGGGGCGCGAGCGTACGTTGTCGGCGGCGAATAGATGGACTGTCGCGGTCGGAGCTTGCCTAATTTTTCCACCGTGAATAATTTTTCGAGACCCGTGTTTACAGTAATGCTTTTAGCTGGCGAAAATGAGGTTACTGAGTTAATTTACCGTTTTATTAAATGCTGGCTACATTTTGTTTTCCTTATACTGCTCTTTTCTTCCAGTTTTATTCGTACCGTTAACATAAGAGAGTATCTCAATTCCATAAGAAGATTGTTTCATCTAAAACTCGTATTCAATGATACAATCTTCCTGTCTATTTTATTTAACATTTTTTGGCGTAGGCCCCGTAGCGCGTAGCGTAGAGGTCTCGTAGCCGCGCCCGCCCTACAGGCCGGCCGCCCGCTTTGATATCTCCGGTTGCCTCCGGTATCACCAATAAAATTCTGACTCGAGTCGAGTCAGTATGCCCCCAGACACAACCGAGGTCGGACGTGTGGCGCGCGCCGCGATCTCACTCACTATTCGCGTACGAAATGTGTGACAATAAGTGTTGCTTCCTCTTTGTTATCTAAAATTTTGATGTGTTTATAGATAGATAACGTTGTTAGTATACTTAGAACTTTAAAATATATAACGATTGTAGTTAATATTAAGTGTGTAAATACCGCTTTATCCTCTCTGCGAATGTAATCAACCGAAAAAGGGTAAGATAATTTTGAAAGCGTTTTGTTATGTTTTTGTTTTATTTTTGGCTTCTCTAATTTCACACAAATTGTTTAGTATAAATGAATATCATTTATAAATCAGTTTTGTCCTTGAATTCTGTGGCGGGCGGGTAGTGAAAAATGTAGTACGCACGCAACCGTTTTATGATTTCATCGCACAATAGTTTGTGATTTTCCATATTGCCTCCATCGTTGAGTCACCACGTCGACAGGTTTTATATTATTTGACCAAATTCAAACGATCATGACACAATTATTATGTTCCAAATAAATCATAATATCTAGCTACAATGGACAAATAAACCGCTGTATACGCTGGGAGAGTTCAGCAAGGTTTTAATTGGTATTTATGTCAACCCTGTTAGGTCTTCATACGAGCTTATTACTCCCTAACGATGTTGTTTAGAGATAAAATACTGGTCAAACTATCCTCATTAAACTCTTGTTCATGACGCAAAATGTGTTCGCGTTTTGAGAGGTAAGTAAACATTAAATAGAGTTTGTATTATTTTAGCAGAGGATCTGTCGATCAAACGATGTTTAGCTATCTATATGTAGATTCTGTTCACGTAATATAATGTCAGCATTTTCTCGGCCATGCATTATGCTGTTACTTACAGGCATATCTTTCGGCGGCCGCAAATATTGGCATCGTAAAACTTGGCCACAAAAAACTACGCTGTATCCCTTACGCGTACAAAGTTTCCATATCGGTATTCTTAGGAATGGTGATGGATCTCATTCATGTCTGTCGTGTTTGATGATATTATTACGTCGGAGCCTATTTCGGGTCGCAATTTGTGTGGGATCGATGTCATTTAGCGGATTAGATTTGAGCGAGTTACATTTTGGTCCTTTTCGTTTCGTCCTTTATAAGGAAAAAGGCTGTATAATAGGTAGTTCGGGCGTTGCTCTTACCATTTAAGATGAGAAATGGGCAGCGATGCAGTCGAGACAGCGACGCCGGCGCGCACTAAGATTGCGGCCGTATTATGCTTATGCACTGAATATTCATTGTCGCCACGCGCACTCAGTTGGTGCTCTTTAATCAACTCCTTTTGCTTACGGTCCTTTGAACCATAAATATGGCCGGATAACTTTTAAGGAATAAATTAAATGTAGACCTATTTGGTTTTGCAGTTGTTTGCGACACATTTTCATGTCCAATATGAATCAAGGCCTGCGTCGCGCGACAAGTCGCGCTTGTCTGCACAAGCCTTCATCATTTGCCTAGCCTTTTCCCAACTACATATGTTGGGGTCGGCTTCCAGGCTAACCGGATGCAGCTGAATACCAGTATTTTACACCTTCACAACCCAGTAATTGGGTAATCCAATACCCGTTGATACCTTGAATGACTGACAAAAATAGAATAGATGCGAGAATCTGAATTAAGTTATCTTTTTTATCTATGTTATCTACCTATTTAACAGGTGCAAACAGTCAAGTCAGTGACACCAAAAAGCAAAAAAGTTTAAAAGATAATTTCTTAACTTTTGTTTAGGTAGACTTCCGCAAACCATACAGGTACTTCGACATGAAAAGCGCTTGAAAAACTAAGATATTCAAATTATTGATGTACTTGCCGTATTAGACCTACTTGGTCTTTTCATACATTATTAAGTTATGCGATTTAGGTGCGTGGTACCTACTTACGAGTATATTATTCAAATAAGCATGACAACAACGGAACTGGTATAATTATACGCATTGTATTCTAGGTACTCAATAATCTATTACAAGTGATCCACGGAAAAAACATCCATCAACAAATTGTTTCGTTAGAAGAAAACAAACTCAATGTCAGTGAAAGCCAATGGACACAGTATCTAAGAGCGAAATTACTCGAAAAATTGGTTCGGAAAGGATCCCTGTGGTAGCTTTATTGAAAAAAGGTCGGCTTGATTGATATTCGAACTTTACACGTTGAAAATGGTGAAATGCGAACCGTTTCGGTTTTTCGTCTCTGGCAAAAAAAGATTGACTCAATTTGTTCTTGTCCGTTACGAAATAAACTCGACGAAGGGTATTTTTAACTACGAATTTATCTTTCGGGAGAGTCTGTAATCGGCCTTATTTCGTCTAAACGAAATTGGTATTTAGAATGTTTTAGATTTATAGCTTATGTTAATGAATGTTACGATAAAGTCAGTACCTGCCTACTCAATTAGGGATTGGTCAAATAAATACACTTTGAATTGCCTTAAAACTTTCATAACTACCTACTGCCTACTGGCGCTTTTACTGTCGCCTTTTTAAGTGTCTCGCGAAAATTTAATGAGAAATTCCTTTCGCGGCTTATGGGTAATCCAATAATTTCCTAAATCCTCCATAAAAATTAAATAGTCATTTGGCTAATTACCACCCCTCGTTTCACCTTCATAAAGCACAATGGCTTCAAGCGAATCGTTTCCCCTTCTACCAAAATACTTATCGTGTTTTTACGAGGCGGTATCATTATTCTAACAAAAATTTAATTACCTTAACTGCGGTGCTCTAGAGGCCTATTGTGCCTTAAATAAAACGTCGTACGCACTGCCGGCGACGGTCACGAGAGAGCTCACCGTGATAGATGATATTCGAGAACAATTAATCTTGGGCAAAATATGCGGACGATTTGCGAGCGAGTGGTCGGGCCTAATGGTCGGGAGATTATCACGCGTCCACGTCCCGCGCTCACCCCACCCGTCGTCATTAGCGGGTATAACGTCGCTTTAACTATGCCAGCGAATTAATTGATTGCCAAAACACGAACTGATATCTGCACCGGCTGATATAAAAAATAGTGACGTTTGCATACAAAAGACGTCGAGGGAGGCAATAACGTGTCGGCACACAGCCATATATCATAGTGAGGGTTTTCATAAAGGAGGCGACGCCGACGGGGAGCCGCGCGCTCGGACACTGAAGGCGTTGTTATACGACGCCGCTGTCCTCGGATAATGTCTTGCATAAATTTACTGTAATCGTGTAAAGCCAGTGCCACTTGCATAATTTAATGCAAGCAATGCTGTTTACATTAAAAACGTCACAGGCAAACATTTTAAAACAGCTGCACCACGAGACTACGTTTCCACTTCTGTAAAGTGAATCCACTAATTATGCATGAGAATACGCAATAACAAGAATTTAATGGTGCCAATGTTCCGTTAATTTGAAATACCTGCTTGTAACTTGCATTACCTTGCAAACTAGAATGGGTTATTGTTGTTGTCCATATATGGAATCGATATCTGCACGATGCCTTTGATCAATTAAATAGCACTTGAGTTATTAATGTTTAGTGCTTCGTACAATTAAATTACTGTTTTTTGCGCTTTTCTTTATTGTTATAGAAAAACGTACCTAAGTCACGTAAAATATTAAAGGCTCTCGCAGACCCTGGTAAAACAATTTCTATGAACATTTCATGCAAAATTGTTCTACCACAATCGCGTCGCGCCTATGATCTGTGTGAGCCTTAACTCTTAGTTGATATTACTTTCAGAAACCTCAAGCGAGCTATTCACAAACAACAAGCTCTAAGAATTGCTTAATCAAAAGATGTTAAAGTGAGAACAAAGACGAACTTGATAATCCATTAAGTATAGTTTGAGCAGAACTTTTGAGACAGTCTGATCAATGTGGGTAATGAAAACGCAAACAACGTATGAAATGAGAGTAGATCTAAATGAAGGCGCGCTGCGATATGAAACGTTAATTTTAATCAGATTTGGTGGGTTCCTGTATAAATAGCCGTAGTGTACGGTGTGAGCGTGTTTGCTATACCTACCTACTTAGAGAAATTGGGCGGGTGCAGCAGGCAAGCACGGGTAAGTCGTCGCGGCAATGCAAATTAGTGGAATCACAATTAGCGCTTGATTGTTGTTCGCCCTGCAACTTGCATTTAGCAAATGAAACAACCAGGTAAGAGATTCAACAAATAAATTATGGAACGGCACACTCTGTTTTCCTTCAGCCCTGCCCTCTACTGCGCTCTCTGCAAAAACGAATTCAATATTACCTGCAGTAGCCACCGCGATGATGCAATATTTTATCTAAGTAATGCTTCTGTGTGTTTTCACTTTGGGTTCCTCATAATATTTTACAAATAAACCTTATTTTGGGGCACATATTTTTTGCACGAAATCGTATGTTACGCTCGAAACATTAATACCCCATAAAATGTAGATATGTATTAAAAGCCACACGCAGTACAATTAATAACGTGCTACAAGACGAATATGTTGAGCTATTTGTACAGCAAACAAAATGTCCACGGAATGTCCCTCGGGTTGACAGATGATGTTAAGGGCAATTAATCTTGACCAAATATGCGGGCGAATTGTGGGTTTCGCCTTCGTAGCCTAAAGGCGACGGTTCTGCGATGTTCCAACGCCTTGCGTGCCTCTCCACTCCGACTTTTATCTACAAAAATTCAAGCTCATTTTAAACGTACGGATTCCACGTGTATATTTCAACTAATACGTCATAGAGATATTTCTATTTGGTTTTGATAAACAAATATCACAAAACAAACGAACGGTAGTCTAGTTTCGATACCGTCACATTTTTCCGCGTCGATGTTTTCGTATGTAGTTTGATTTATATCCCATAAATATTTCAGTTGTGCAGTAGCTATGACTCAATGTTTTCATATAATAGTCATGTCATTCCACTCGGGCCACAAAGATGAAAGTAATACCCCGATGTCCACTTTGAGAAAATATTTAATGGTATCCGAAAGACCCCTGTCATTTCCACCGTATCGTCTGATTCACACAGTTCAATATTTTACAAGTTTGATCTCCGTGTTATACGAGTTTCATGGTAGTATTATTATGCGGGTTTTCTGAACAGGCACTGTGACGACGAGGTGTGGTGAACGAGCAAAGTTATAATAAGTTTGTCCCTTCATCTCTGGAGCGAGGCCATTGTCTTTTGATCCGATATAAAGGCGCTAACACTACATACGTTTATTTTTTGTCGAGAAAATAAGTTACACTGCTTCCTTTGTTATTCATGTTATTATGTGTGAAAAGGATCAACCTTTCTTGATAGAATCGCCTTTTTACAGGATGCTTTATTAAAGTTAAGCTCCTAATCTGACGTTACTGATTGTTGTTTTTATTATAAACCCTACATTTTCTTTTCACAAATTAGCTTACGGTATGTGTTATAGAACACATATTACGCCAGTCATCTCGCACAAAGTCCGGCTAACCCTAATCATTAATAGGTAATTCGGCCCGCTATCTTTCGTGAAAGGGCCAAGGGTTAACTAATAATTGTTTTCGCCCGTTACCCGTACTACTGTAACCCGTCCAGATCGTTTACGGTCATTCCCTTAATGAGATTAATGCATCACTATCTTACTTTGTTTCTATCTAGTGCCGTGGTGGAGTGGGTGGATATACACGTACGTGTTTCATTTAGATAACACCACTTTACTTATATTGAGCCTATAATATTCGTGAGTGTTAAATGTGGTGCTTTTATACGCGGTCTCGTAAATCTCAGGATTCACGTACAGTTAGGTATTGTAAGTACCTGCTTTGGATTATGGGAGGTCTGTTTATGATAGTAACTGCAAAAACTTTTGATACCATTTCATAAACTTCGTTACAAGATATTGTTATTAGATGTATGGAACTTTGAAGACTCTTCAAGAGTTTTATTACATGTTACGTATACTGTTATTGAAACTGGGATATTACAATTATTTTGCAAGACTTTACCTGTAATCCTACTTGATGTTACTTCTTGTACTTATCGTTACGCGAAGTTTATCGTCAGAGCCATTGCTACGCTCTAGATGGACGTTCCCTTTAATTAACTACCCTACTTTTTCTTCGCCTTCTACTCATTTCACAGCAATCATTCTTGTTTCTAAATAATGTTGTTTTAAAGCAGCTTCTCATTTTCGCATAAAAATAAAATTTTACAAGGGTTGGTTCTTTTGCAGCTGGAAAAGACGCTAATTTCGATTTAAACTTCTTGGGTCTGGCTTTACCGTGGAATACGTCTTGTTAATTAAATTTTCGTTCGATTTAAAGTTTCTAAAGTTATTAAGTTAGATTGGCTACTAAAAAAACAATTCTTACAACCCGAAGAAGGATTGCGGTGTATATATTCCTAATTTCAGCACAGTATGTAGAAAGGTATTCTTTTTCAATTTACATCAGTCCCTACGATTTTATCGGGGTCGGAGAAATAAAGCACGTCCCGACAGTGAGCAGTTTGAATTAACCTTTCGAGTAGCCTTGTAGATTCGTGGCCCGGTTACGAGCGGGTCATCTGCTAGTTAATATTCAAAGGGTCGCACAATCACGGATTCCGTACGCGTCTCTGCTCCACGAACGCTCACTGCGACCACCCGAAAACCTCCCTTTTACTTACCAAATAGACTACTTACACTGTTTGTCTGGAAAATTACGTAGACAATTTAGTCAAACGAAACAAACATTTCGCAAACAGTAGAACGAGCGCGAACATGAAATTTCATTACAGCTAAAGCATGTGTTCGGACAATAGGTATCGCAAAATATTCACATAAGCCTGGGACCCTCCATTACGGTTCGTTCGTTTAGGTACTGAACACAAAGACTGACGTATAAAAATTCTCTTTCTTATCAACAGACACCAAAGTAAAATATGAAAGTGTTATTTTCTTCGTGTAATCAAGGCCGCTGGAGTTCGATAAACTGGCTTTGCCCGTAACATTTCTTTACTTTATCTATAAATAAACGCGAACGCATTTTCTAACATCCTCCCCGGCGTTCCCCAGAGATATCCTAGTTTGAGAAGATAAGTGAAACTTCTGAGATAGTGGAGGACTCTATTGATAACTTTTCTTTTAACGTTCTTGCGAGGTGCATATACGTTGTATATGTATATGCAATACATGCTACTCGTACCTTGTACCTTGTACATCAGGCGAATCATTCTCCCAGTGCTAAGTTGCTCTATAAGTATCATTTTACCTACATAGGTATTCAAATAAACAAATTAAAATTGAGAAAAAGCGGTATTCCGGAAACCTCGTTCGTTGATCATTTCATTATTGTATGAATCTGATTTCACGTTCATTACTTAACTTTTTGATCAAATTTAATTCAGAATTTTGAGGATTGTTCGTCCAATTTCACGGTTCAATGGATTTGTTTCGGGACTGCAAAGAAATGTTTCAATGTAAGCCTACATTCAAATAATGCGAAGGGGGATTTATAGGAGCGGCCGGTCCAAGTGAAGTATTCGCGATTGAATAAACACAGGGATTCATAGATAAATCGTAATATTACTAATTGATAAAGTATTTATTTTTGTATAGCGTTGTGTGATTCAAGATTTGGTCCTTTGGTCCAGTGGAGAAAATATTTTATTTTAGTCTTCTTTCTTTTTCGTGTGGTTACTGACTAACCTGGTGTCATAGTTTTTATTCCGCCCATGGGCCTCTGACTTGGCTTCAAATGCCGTCGAGAATTTCTTTCAGGCATGTTTAGTTAAAATCACTTCTATATCACAAGATATTATCTAATTTGACACCGAGATATTAATTAGTAAGTGTTGGAATAATAACATTGAAAATATAGGCCTAACCTGCGGCTCCTGTCTTTAGCAGCAATAAAACCTTAGCAGAATAACTTATTGCCCAAAGGAAAGTTATAATAAAGCACTTGTTCTATTATAATTAAAATTTACGACTAGTCCGTTTGTAATTAATGGCAGTTTCCATGGATAAATGATAGCACCGTTTATAGTGGGACTATTTTATATTCTTGTCTCGCCAATTTGATATTTTACGAGTTCTTGGTTGTGGAAACTACAAAGTAAAATGTTGGTGAAGCTTGGATCTGATTTGCGTTATACCTAGGACTTAATTAAGTATATTGTCATCTGCTATGATAGAATTTTACTCCTTTAAATTTTAAACTTTGTCAGCGATATTTTCTTCTATTGTAGGTACTGCCTTTCCTTGTACAGTAAGCCACACGTTAGAGGATACAAAAGAAGTATAAGTTGGCCTCTTATTCTAATAAAACTCCGTAGGCAGTATGCTAGGCCAGGTCAAGGTTTGAGTGTTACCACCGAGGTGCGGTTGCCTGTACCTACCTCAGATGAAATATACAGATAGAGCGAATATAGAGGGGTTGGAGTCGGACGCATATATATGACTAATAGTTGGTAATTCTATTGTTGCAGATATCACCGATGACCCGAGGCGTAGCAGACCCTGAGCTGTCGTGGAGACGGATGCCGTGAGCTCTATCCCAAGGAGCGCACGACGTCGGCGTGATGAGCACAACCCGCCATAATGCGTCGGCGGCCATTTTAAACCGGAAACGGACGCGTTTGTCGGCTCGAGATGGCCGTCAATCGCGGCGTACGCGCATCCAGCCTCCCCGCGCACGCGCAATCCCATACTCCTCCGCGGCACTATGAAATGTGGAAACACGGCAAGTGGCGACAGAAAACGTCACCACCAAGGACAAACGCAGCCGTTAGGGTTCCCAGATAGAAACATTGTATAGTGAAATCCTTAGAGGCCTAAGTGTTACTTTTGTGTGTAAATATAGTGGTGTATAGATGTTAAGGATGGCGGGCGAAAGTCGAGGTGCGCGCGCGCCTCTGTTGGAGTGCGGTGGGGCTGAGTTTGCACATCCGCACAAAACGTCAGCGCCGAGATGCTGCTTCTGGCTGGCAAGCCACGTCAATGTGAGGAAGTGTGTCGCCGGCGTCATGCTGCTATCCGTCCTCACCATATTCTTCTATACATATTACGTCACAGCACCTCTCACTAGGTAAGTCAACAGCCGATGCTCACGTTTCACATTCGTCTTTACTGAAGCGCATCAAATTATAGTTTCATTAATGAACAACGTAAACATGAAAGCAAAAGTGGAATTGTGTGTACTGTGTAAAACAAATCACTCGAAGCACGCTACGATACTCAACCTATGATTTATTGTTTCGACGATTCTTTTCAATAGGATTGCAGTGCGTTTTTCAACTACATGTGTTACTTATCGTTTTACACAGTTTATCCAATCGAATGGTAAACTTTTCTCATTATAACATAATATTCATTATAATTTAAGCGAAACGCGCTTGAATTTAATTAATTAATCTAGTTGAAAATCAGCGTCATTCGCATAAAATCCAATTTGCTTCCTATCGGGAGCCAACACGAAGCTGATACGAATTAATAATATGAAATTATCGCATTCGGACAGCTCGTCGTTGTCACCGTGTTATTTATTGGGATTAGTTGGGAGCTAAGTGGTATTTGTGTTGTCTCTTTATTGTTTTGATATGTTTTCATTACGGCCATAAAATTTTCCGAGTTTTCGTGCGCATAAAATACTACCTACCAACTATTTACTTTCATTTTTGAAAGGGTCGCTTCTATAAACCCCTTTGACATGCAGGAGACATTTTCGTTTTATATCTCTCAAGATTTTACGGAAACGTATTTGCATAAACTCGTCCTATTCTTATCTCATGTTGTGGAAGTACACGTACGGAAAACTCCCATTTTCTGGGTCTTTTGCCGGTCGCACGAGAACAAATTCAAGTGACACAAACATGTGACTAGAAACACCGAACTCGTTCACTTTACAATGTTTATCTTTTATTGCAAAACCAGAGGATTCATTATGCATAAAATTTCCATTTAATACCTAAAGGAAATCGGTTCGCGGAAGTATTAAAGACGTTTAACTTTGTGCCGAGCGTCCTTGTCGCCCTTTGTTTGGCAGCTTTTCGCAGCTAAATTAGGACGAGGAGGCGAATATTTCAGAGTAATTTATAACGTGATTTTATGTAATTAGGGCAGATGGCGTGTAGCTAGGACCCATAATATTTTATTTTATCGGCTTAAAATTACATCGCCCGAGATGAGCGGCAGGGGCGGCAAGTTTCGCCGACTCAGTTGGATTTATAGCAAAACTTGTATTCTGGCTAATTAATGGAAGCTGCTTCGCTAACGCGCCGCCAACTCGCTGATTTAAAGCTATATTGGTTTATAAACGTTTATTTACTATTAACCCGTTATCGAGTTCACTGTCAAAATTTTCAGCTTCGTAATTTGAATGCAAATCTAACCACATTGTTGCTAATCAGGACTAATTGGCTTGTTGATTTTAAGTAATAACATTGTAGTGGTAAATAAAGGCTAATATTTGAGCTCAATCATAGGTCAGTAGGTACCGTACCTATGTCTTTTAAGCGTCGTTGTTAAAGTTTCCTCTCGGTTGATTCAGGCGTGGCTTTCATTAAAGCAAAGAGGCCACAAGACACAGCCGCGGCTCACAGGACCACTGATGCCGCTTACGGATAAAATATTTCCACAAATTCCTGCCTTTATTTATTTTACGCTATTGAGATAAACCTTAATGGCGCTTTGATGTGGCTGTTACTTGGAACGCAGCTTTAAGTTTGGCAGTCTTTGATTGATTTTCTTGTAAAATTTGTTTCGGAGGTGACTTAGTAGGCAAATGGTGTAACTTGGGTTTTAATTGCCGGCTCATTTGTTCAGGTGCAGGAAAATAAACTTAATTTATTAGATTGAGGTTTTTTTATTAGAACTTTTTTCATCAATATTTATTGCCTTTTATAACCGATACCACAAACATAAGAGTATCGTTGTATGGATGGATTCCAAATTTGTCAAGAACAGGAAAATACACTATCGGAAGACGAAATAGCGAATCATCATAAAATAAATAGAAACTACAAGGAAAGTCCATTTACCTTTATTTAGATAGTCGAGATATGGTTTCACGATACACAACGGCTAGAGCACACAATCCATAGCTTTTACAGTTTACATGTCTATAAAATTATATAAGTAGTGATGTGATAATAATGAGCACTTCAGTCTCGCTATATCTTAAACAGAAGATATCTAAATGATGATTACCTTTTATAATGTTATGTCACAGCTGGGTGATTCTTGAGAAAATCAGATCATTTTTAAATCACGTCTTTACTGTTCCAGACTTTTTTGTTGTTGTTTTTAATCGTTGACTTTTTGCTGGATAGCACTAACATAGCGTCGTCTTAGAGTAAAAACCTCTTATATGCGAAAAACTGGTGGGCAACTGGGAAGTTATATTATATGCTGATCGCGCGGTAAAATCTGCTTACGCGGTGCAGGATTTTGCGTGACGTCAGTATGATGCGTAGGTCGCATGTGGCAATATAGATGCCGCCACAAAACTGCGTGTGTTGCGAGCTATTTTTTTCCAAAAAATTAATAAAATAGAAAGTCAAAGTTTCATTCCCGAGCTTTTCACTCTGATGCGACGACAGGTGGTTTCTGTTTAAATAAAAATCTGTAATTTTAATTTGAACCTACAAAATTAAGAAAATCTCCATGATTGGTTTCTTCATTAATTAAGAAAATCTTCTTGTTTTCTTCATTTTGTTAAGGATTGTCTGAAAATCCTCCAAAATTTGTAATTGATACTTTCTGCCTCAAATAAACCGTTACAATTATTATTAGTAAATATAAGATTGTTTCCAGTCTGGTGTGGCGCGACCGTGTACCGCGACCGCTGTCGCAATGTTCCTTACTTGCGTCGCAGCAACAGGCGGCGCGCGACCATCGCTCGGACGCGCGTCTTCGCATCGACGCGAAGGTGCTGGTGATCGTCGAGTCGGCCTACTCGCGACTTGGACGCGACATCGCCGAGCTGCTTGTCGCCAACCGTATACGGTAAGTGAACCTGTGTATACAGGGTGTAAAACTTCCTATCACATAGCCGTTATCTACGCATTCTGAACAACTTAATAACATTGAGCAAATAGTATTATTACTGGTACTTTTATTTTTGGTGTGAAAAATCGCTGTTACGGTAATGAACAAAGTAACGCACGCAAAACTTTGCTTAAATTTGCATACGTTCAGGTGTCGTGGGTTATTTAAAATTAAGCTATAAAATTAAAAACTGGATTTCGTAAAACAAAAAAAGTGGTTTATTTGATCTATGCATCAACACCAAGAGTCAAGCTGAAAGCGCAACACAGCTATTTATTTATATCTTACAAAAACTGTACTAGTAATCTGCGACCATACTCCCATTCCTTACCAAACGAACAAATTCAGCATAAAGCGCTCGAATCTCAACTGAACATTAAACTTTTGACCGCTACATAACGTGTAGCTTTCGCTTTGGAAAGGAACTAGTTTCACGAAATATTTCACAGTGTATTTAACTTTCAGAATTTTTCAGCATTTCGTGTATTTTCTGCGTTTATGGTTGTTGGAGGACTAGACATTAAACTCTTTAACTGTCAAACATTTTGAGAGACTTGTTTCACTTGTGTTATTGTTATCTATATTATCGTCCCTAAACTGCTGTACCTTTTTCCGAAATGATAAAATACAAAACAATAAAATTAATTATGTCGGAAAGCTTCAATCAATCTGTGCCAAATCATAAAACCTCGCAACGTAGGTACTCGTGACAGTCAATAGTCAAATTAACCCATCGTATTTCCATATACAAATACACATGACTTTTTAAGAACCAATTTCTTAAAGTTATCATGTAAATATTTACTGAGTCGGTTCGCTTGATAGCTGTTATGGGCTTGCCTCCCTTTGTTTGTTTTTCCTTGTAGAGAGCGGGGAGTCACAGAATAGATAGGTTCAGAAGGTGTAGAGAGCGGGGAGTCACAGAATAGATAGGTTCAGAAGGTCGGCTTCATAAAGCGAGGGGAAAGGCACGCACGCATATGGCCGATTAACTTAATTTACGAACCGTTATTGGTTAAAAGTAAGACTCTTGTATCTTAACCAATACTGAAGCAAAGACCTCATTGCTTTGCGTAGTAGCCCCTCTATGGAAAATCTATATGGAAGTAGCTATCACAGGTAAAATTAGCTTACGAATCTATTTATATGCCCAGTTTGGCAATAAAAATGCTACTATTGGTAACCAAAACGATTAGTTTTTGTGTATAGGAACCGAACATTAGACACACGTCCCGTACTTACAGCAATTGCAAGCGCGATCGCGACTGGTATTCTATTCAAATTCAAAAGTCATTTATTCAAACTAGGCTGAGAAATCAGCACTTTTCGAACGTCAAAATTACATAAGACAGTCCCCCAAAAATGCCCACCCTTCACCACTTCCTAGTGCATAAGCTGGGAAGAAGAAGTGGCGCAACAAACTCCCCAGCAGCACAGCTGTCTGTTCAGTTGAACTTGATTCTATATAATAGTGCATATTATTATGCTAAAATAATTTACATCACCACAAATTGCAATACAACTCATAAAATAAAAACATTTTAAAGAGTAGATTATGTCAACAATAAATGAAAACAAAATTAAAATAAATTGACTTACAGTCAAATAAAATAATCCAACAATTATATGCTCATATAGTATCGTGTATTCTAAAATAGTTTAAAATAATTGTTTGTTCCTTGGGGTACATTGGAGTAGCTTAATTAGTCCCAAGCCTTTTTGTCGTCTAAGTAATCTCTAACTTTATAGAAACCTTTTTGACATAGTTTCTGTTTAATAAATGATTTAAATTTATTGAGGCTCAGTTCTTTGACATGGCTTGGGAGTTTGTTGTAAAAACGTATACTTTGGCACTTAAATGAATTACAAATTTTTTGTACTCGTACATAGTTTCTGATTGCCTTACGTACGTGTCTATGTGTGCATGCGCCTGTTTTCGCCAGTTTGTATAGTGGGCCTTCTTTACCTACATATTCTGTGGCGAGGCGATCGGTGCCTGCTGACAGCTAATATGCGCGCAGGTGATGTACTGCATCGGGCAGCGTATTGGGGAAACAACCTTTGTTTTGTAGAAACTGAGAACTTGCAGTAACAGCGGATTTCAGCCGGAAAATTTCAAAATTTTCCCTTATTTTATAGTCGCTTTCAACGAACTGAAATGATTGTTATGTTTCTGGTTTTCAAGTGGATGTAACGTTTCCGTATAAGTTATAGCTAACATCCTACCTACTATATATATATTATATTATATTAAGGTTGCCTGGAAGAGATCGCAGAAAGCGATAAGGCCGCCCATTGTATGTTTTGTAGTGTTAAATTTATGATTAACTATGTATTTTCTGGTGTACAATAAAGTATATATAAATAAATAAATAAATATTATAAACGCGAAAGTTTGTGAGGATGGATGTACGGATGGATGAATGTTTGTTACTCTTTCACGCAAAAACTACTGAACGGATTTGGATGAAATTTGGCACACAGATAGTTTATAACCTGGATTAACACATAGGATAATTTTTATCCCGAGATTCCCACGAAATTGAGACATATGCGGGTGAAACCGCGGGGCGCAGCTAGTCTATTATATATTCTTTAGTTTTCTCCATTGAATCATATCCTTTTCAATTATGATATTCCATTGTATGTGACCAGATGTGAATTTCCATAACTACTACTATCCATAACTCTGGTACTATTATAGTAAACATTACGAAATTATCTTATTAATATGTATTTATACGTTTACGCTATAAAGGCATATTATAGCAGAGAAACAGCGTTCTGTGCCCTAACATTCATAGTGCAGTAAACAAGGAATCTTATGATTGGCTGGCTACTTGATACGTCCTACTTCGTTTTATTGGCCTATGTTTATTGTTGTACATAAAGACGTACAAGATAGCTAAAGATTGAACTTTGACTTCGGGAATTTCCTATGAAGTTAGTAAGCCGTATTATGTAAGGTTATCATTATCAATCCACACGATTTTACTTGATGTTATTAGTTTATTCTAAGAAGTTATCACGATTCAGAATAATCATGTAGTCATTGTGTTAATGAATGGCGGGTACAAGCATGTAAATAATAAGTTATCTCTGCGATATGAAATTAACTTATTAACCCCGCGATATAGACGTAAATACTGCAACGAACGGATTTATTTATCAGTACTGAGTTGGTAACTGCGAAGTTAACGATATTTTTTAATGAATGCTTATAGTTAATGTAGCAGAATTATATCCAAAGATGAGTTTGATAATCTTAAAAGTAATAAAACTGAAATTACAATGTGTTTTAAGCGTCTTACGCAATTTTTTCAGCTTTTACAATAAAATCAAAGGTCGATCTTTATAGGTTTTGTTAGATAAAGATGTAATACACATATATACAGACACACTACACACACACACACACATACATACACACACTACATATTACTTATTTTTCTTTTTTTCTTTCGATGGCACGTCCATATATATTAACTTATCCATACTATACAATACTATATAATAATAATATTATTATAAAGAGATAAAATTTGTTTGTTTGTAAGTTTGTATGTAGGGGGTAATCTCCGGAACTACCAGTCGGATTTGAAAAATATTTTTTGCATTGAATATCACAATTCTTGAGAAAGGTTGTAAGGCGAAGTCGCGGGCAGAAGCTAGTAATTGATTAACTTGATGATTTTACCTGTAGGACGTGCCATAGACCTGTTCATCTTACGTAGGCACTGGGTCGATAGCACCACACCTCATTGAAACTGCTGAATATCTAACTAGAACCCTTATACTTATTCCAGTGGCTATTCATCATTGACTAAATTAATTCATAAATCGTGCAGTATTAAAATGTCTCCGGCTATTTTCCGGCCTGTATATCGTATCTCACGGACGGCCGCCCAACTTGTGTTATATGAGTTTTTTTGCTCCTGTCGGGTAAAAATCGGTTTCCTCTCCAACAGCGCTGTGCTTCAGTGAACTCTACGCTTGCTTATGAAATGTTTGACGGGTCAGGAATTAGTTTTCCTCCTTGATATTTTTTATCGAAGCATTTTCCTTAGTCCTCGGGTTTTTATCGCATCTATTCGTTTAAGGTCTGCAGACGGAGACTATTTGTAACTACATCCGTCTCGTTACAAAATGACTTCTTACTTTAGTCCAAGCTTAAACATTCGAGCTAGTTTTTACCCGTCTATGGCAAAGCCAAAAGGAACGGTTATGATTTTAGCAGTCTATGTAAGTATGTTTGTATTTGTTATGTGTGTTCTACCGTAGCGCCTAAACTACTGAACCGATTTTGATGAATGAGATACTAATAGATTCGTAATAATTATCCAGGTGACATAGGTCATATACATTCTCCCTAAATTTAATATGGTGAACTTTACATACACATCAATTTCTGACCTCGAAAAATTTTTATTGAGATAATCATGACATGTTTGGTATTAAAAGAAAGGTCTTGACGAGCACATTACAAATACGCGTATATTTGATATTGTCTAAGTAAATAAATATGTTTAAAAATACATGGTATACAGGCATGTGACCACGGCTTTATCTTGACCATTCTTGTATCTTTGTCTTGATTTCTGTCTGAAATATTTTCTTGTTTCGTAGATTTTAGATCACTTTAATTTTTCTTGTGTATTATATATATAATATATGTATATATATAATTGTTAACATTTACATCGGAATCTATGCAAATGTTAACTTTATTTTTATTATTTAATTGAATTAAGTCGTAAATCACCTCTCCTACATTCCCTTAATGGATTGCTGACTTATTCCCAATAACCCTGTATTTAGATATTTATGGGCGGCTTATAAGCAGGTGCTGTCTACGACTTTTCGTAGAAACGTTATATCATTGATCAGCCTCAGTGATCTAATAAGTTATGTCGTATGGCCCATATACGTCACTAACCTTGTCGGACATAATCGGAACAGCAGCTTCTGTAGGCGTTATTTATAGGAAACAAAACGCAATCACCAATGAGTTATCAATCAAAGCAACATTAGTGTAGTTACGTAAGGGTATGTTAATTGATCTTTATGTTTTATTTGTTGTGCTAGGCAACGATAATGTAGGTTTTATATAAAAAAATATTGCCGCTACTAACTGCTAAACAACACAAAAATCATGTGTGTTAAAGAAAACACCGGCCAAGTGCGTGTCGGACTACGCACAATAAAGGGTTCCGTCGTTGGGATGAATTTATCCCAAGAACAAACTTAACATTGTAATTCATAAACATGTTCCCACATACATTCCAACTGCAAATGTTAGTTTGTACTCACAATATTGAGTGTTTTACCATATTATTTTAAGACCATAGACTTCTTATAGGTTTTTCTGTAATTTATAAGCATAGAACTATATTCCGTATTATTTTAAAAAATTTAGGCTCTGTAGTTTCGGAGATAAGGGGGAAATGGTCAATTATCATCAATTTTCTTAAATATAAAGATATTTAAGAAAATAGATGAAAATTAAAAAACATTCTAAGTATTTTTTTATAAAGATTTAAAAAAAATAATATCCTCGCAACAAGCCGTTTCATTTGATATGTCACACGGTACAGTTCGCAAAACTTTTTTAAATTTTTGTCTTATTTGCGACCCCCATATTCAAAATTAATTTATTCACGGTACACGCCCGTGTTTGGGTCACAGAAATACATATGTGCACCCAAATTTCAACTTAATCGGTCTATTAGATTCGGAGCAAATTGGCACAGACAGACACGAGTGATCCTATAAGGGTTCTGTTTTTCTTATTGAGGTCGGAACCCTAAAAACGTATCTCATAAAGCACTGGATCATTTTTACATACTATTATAATCTATTACATAGTTAGAAGCTCTATTCATGAAATCATAATATTCCAGCTGTACAGCGCCGTCCTAACTACATAAGTATTTTAGCCTTAAAAGTTATGAGTAGGTACAAGTTGCACGAGATAAGTCCACTGGGGGAGATTTGTCTGGACTCGGTAGCCTAGTAACACGACTACGAAGATACGAGCTTATCTCTGCTTCGTCATTACAATAAAACTCTTATCATTTTCATTGAGACTGGAACGAGAGTAATTGTTATACTTACCTACTCGTAAATAGGCAGTTACAGTGTGACACACCTTAAATGTAGCATAAATTTGAAAATTTTCATTTATTTCAATTGTACGAATGTTTTTGGTTATATGACTTTACAAGTTATTGCGTTTTCGTAAAGATCATTTTCATCTAGTGATTTTGAAGGCGCTCTCAGTTCGGATGGTGATCGGTTTTACGAATTTTGCCGATGCTACATCTAAGTGTCGTACTGTACCCCCTTATTCATAAACACTGCTTAAAGTTAAGCTTGTTTTTGAATACATTATTGACGTTTAAACGTCACTTAAATTTAAGCAACGTTTATGAGTAAGAGGGTAATTTGTTTCACAAATACAGGGTGTTGAAAGCTTGCCCAATTGAGTTTAATTTGCTAATTAACTTACAGCCCCATAAAGGGTGTTGACCCAGACAACTGTTTAATGAAGGATCACCTTTTATTACATGTACAAACACACATAAAACGAAAGGCTCTATTTTGTTCTGAGAGCTTGTCATAAAACTGTACCCAAAATAAAAACAAAGTGAGTAACACAGAAACACTATGACCTCCTAACAGGCATATAAACGTTCGCAATATTATATACACGGCTTATGTACGGATACAGTTACATACACAAACATCAAGCACTCGGCTATTTCCAAATCCGGTTAAACTCTACTGCTGTCATAGAATGATTTAGCATCAAAATATACTGTATGGATTTAATTCCGAATGCAAACAAAAGTAACAATGTTGAAATTCCTCTTTATTATGAATTCAATTGACCCGAATATTGTTGCTTTAACAAAATTACCTCGACCCGGTAATGCAGTGCGGTCTAATTAGCTGATAATTCGGAAACAAACAGCGTCAGTACGTACGTGTGATGTAAACTTAATTAAATATAAAGCAAGGTGTAAGGTGACAGCTGAGGCGCGAGTCGAGGCTTGCGAACGCGAAGTCTACGGCGAGTCGTTGTGGCGACAGTTAGTTAGTTAGTAGTGCCATTAGAGGCAAGCCCGCGGCATCCCGCCCCCTATCTCGCCGTCTCGTTCTCCATTAATGCTCGTTTGTGTCAAAACGACTTAATATAAAGTAATTAAGTCGTTTTGACACTGTTTCCTTTAATCCTGCCCGAAACCTTCCTCGTAAATACAAGTAAACTGCCTTGCGTATACAAACGTATACAGGTACGAGGATTTGTTCCATCGAGTCTCGCTTTTAAACTTAGAGACAACGGCTACAGTAAATTGAGCGTGAAAGAAAGATTAGCAGTTTTATTCTTGCCTTTACAACAACCGGAGTGGTTCTGCTTTAATAAAATGCTGTGGCGATTTAACATTGCTCACTTCTATTGTGCGCTTCAGAACAATGTCGTTTCACTAACGTTATTTGATGACCCTCACATGTGTTCTAGTTTTCTAGTTTGATTGCTAACGTTCACTTGACCCTCATGTGATCTGAGCTTTGGCACCGTTTATTACTCCCGGCCCTCGTAAACTCCGCTTTATAGTGCACAAGAGGGTAAACCGCTTTTTTAATAGAGCGTTAATGGTTACTATAATACTCTAGCTAGTGTCAGGGGCCCAACCCTCAGACAGGCCCTTCAACGACTTTCAATGCAGTTTAACTTACATAACAGTCCCTTTAGAATTGACGACCTCCTCATTCTTTTCTTTTGTCTTCAAATAACATTATCTTTTATTAGGAAAAATAAAATTGCTGACAATAAAACTTCGTGGAAGTGAGTGAATTTTATATTGACCAATTTAAAGTAGCGTAATAAAAGTTTCTTCTAACGACTTTCATGTTGCAGGCCCCAGTTCCTACTGGGTAGGTAATGTATGCCCTTAATTGAGTTCGTGTCTCACGAGGTTCTACTTTTTCAAGTTGGTACTATTGGACATGTAACGACCAAATGGTTCGTTTAGGAAGTCACAAGTTACCATAAGTACTGAACATAAAGTAGTGAAGT
This sequence comes from Agrochola macilenta, assembly GCA_916701695.1. NCBI lineage: Eukaryota > Metazoa > Arthropoda > Insecta > Lepidoptera > Noctuidae > Agrochola > Agrochola macilenta. Next base: position 16,306,643 of record OU753558.1, read on the forward strand.
CTTGGAACGCTAGCGACTTGCCCTCAATTAAGACGGGGTGGCTGCTAATTGCTATAGTATCTTGAGTAATTCACGTTAATAGTACCACAGAGCGATGCAACTTCCATTAGAGTCGCAAGTTCTCTGTATCGTTCAACGTTCCGGTAACATACCTAGTTGTCATATAAAGGCACTGGTGATCCACTGAACAAAGACCTACATTATAACACACACCGACGCAAACGTAACTCAAATGTAATTAACTATGCCAGGTACTATGGCTGTCACACCCAACACCCTTGAAAGTTTGTAAATACGCCGGGTTAATTGCGTGAAGCTAAGCTTTCAGGTTACAATGTAAGTAAGTATACGGTTACCGGGCGACGGGCGACATAACTGAGAATAATATAAAGATTCGCTTAATTTTTTCCGTTTTCTGGCTAACCGTAGCGCAGTTATACCGGCCTCTTTACGATAACTGTCGTTATCCTAAGGGGCGGCAGGTCACCGAGGTCGCACGCCGTGACATTGCTCCCCTTTATTGAACTCACTCGCGCTCCCTTATCACGAATTAGCCCTCCTCGCATTCGGTTCACGGACAAAGTATAGGCCGTTTCGCGCGCTCTAATTTAAACTGAACGCTCTCTCGTTTTAATGTCAGGACACTAATTAAGGTAATTAGAAACATGTTAGCGCAAGCTAAATAGTGACGCTGTGCTCACGTTTGTCGTTTCCCCGCCGATGTAGCTTGATGACCGCCGAACTTTACATAAGCGTCCGCATTTTAAAATGCGCATGAAAATGGCAAACTTTTGTATCGGACCGTTTGCTCGGCGAATATAGTAGCTGCGCAAAGTTGCCAACGAGTGCACCGTACATTAGACGGAAAGACGGACCGGCTCGAGTGGGTAAATGCTATTTGCAAGTTGCCATTCGCCCTAGACTCGGTCTGGAGTGCTCTCAAGCTGCCAAATTGAAACGAGCCTTAACTAGAGCAAAATGAACGGCCTGGTCCCGATACCTGTATGTTACTCGCAACTCTTTCCACTAGTCAGTCGGTGCATTTTTTGAACCTGTATTGAACTCAAAGACTTGTCAGATTTTCCCAATATCGGTAAAATGGGTATTTTTGATTGAAAATTGGAAAGTATCCTAAAAGCGAATGTTTGGACAGTTCAATTTTCAATATTGCCAATCAACTTCGGCGGGTTGTTCACTGTTTGACAAGGAGACGGCATTGCCGTCTGCTATTTAAACTGTAGGTACAATTTTATAACACGGGAGTGGAACCGTCATTGATTTAATTGCTAAATACTTACAGTTTTAAATTATAGCTTTGAATTTAGTATATTTACGCATCAGTTTCACCATAACATTCTTTGAGATAAGAGATACGAGTATTAAATAGTAGCGGGTTTCTTCATCAAAACACTGTGCAGCCCAAGTAAAACACTTATCGTACAAGGCGCTGTTGTTTATAACTAAAACTATAATAACCAGTCCGCAGTAGGAAATGGTGCCTACCCGGATCCATAAAGTAGGTTGCATTACCTACAAGCCAGATCGGCAGGCCGTTGATATTACGACGTTTAATTGCAATAACTCAAAACCTCAGACATTTCATCCGATTAATATTATAACAAATTGATCTGGCTAATATTCCGTATTTGTTTGTGGAACTTCCTACTTCTGTATATTTGTGTAATCAATTCATAGCTCAATGTTTATTCATATCAATGATGATTCATTCACTGCTTAATTTCGCTGCAGGTAAAAAAAAAATAGTAGGTAACCTTTATGCTGAATTCTAGTAATTTTGCTAAAGAAATCTACTAAATCTATGCATTAGAAACTCACTTCTTGTGATATATTGCGTTGCATACGATTCAGATTCATTTATTTGAGAAAACATGTGTAGATAATAGACATGGTATGATGCTTATTATAGGTGTTACAGGGTATTTTTGCTCAACATGTTTGACCACGGCTGGTGTACAAATTAGTTCGAAAGACGATAAGATTTCAAAATAATAATATAAATAAATCAACAATTAACATCAATATTAAGTACGATAACAAATATCAATAACGATTACAGTAAATGTTTTTTTAAATGCATAGATTTTTATATAAAATCAAGAGCCCAGAAGTCAATGCGTTGCATACGTAGGACCATTTTGTCTTCTACCTTAACAGTAATTGATTCTACTCATAATTCTGAAAAATAATTGCAGGTGCAATTACACGTTGTATAATAGCAGTAAATGCGAAAGGCAGCACAGCCAACCACTTTACCGCCACCGTATTGATCTCGGACAACAGATTCTCATCTCATCTGCAGCGCTTTACTGCACTATTATTTATTACTATTCTTCTTTGGTATCGTAACAATAACTTTTAATTAAATGCTATTACGACTCTTATCTTACTTGAGGAGCGTCGGTAATTGCATTGAAGACAATTTATATAAATTACTCACTGAAAAGAATGTTGATAGCGAAATAATGGATTAATAATTACAGTGGGACTCTGGGTTACTTTTCACGTTGAAGTAAATAACATGAATGCTGAATTCCACGGTTAAGAAATAAGACAGTTTTTATTATGTATTTAATGTTAAGGTGGATCCGCAGTTGTAGCACGTGAAATTAAAATTTTCTTACGTTTTTTTGCAATTTGCAGAACAGGTTCGGTATCTTAATCAAAATATGATTCGCGACTATAACAGATATGTATTTATATAATTGTAATCATTAGAATCATTAATAAAACTCTCTAATTTAGATTTGTTCTATAAGAACTTTTCAATAAGAGATTTGATATTGTCGCGTATATTTTGATCAAGATACAACCTGACACTGATACATGATACACTGCAAATTGCAAAAAACGTAAGCATTTCGCGGGCTACAACTGCGGATCCACCTTAAGTAATTTGAAGTTTTTCTAATTGTTATGCTTATTACTCGTATGTTTGAAATCAATAGAATTTGGTAACATTAGGTATTGATTCGGTTATCAGAAGGGAGTGGCCTACACCAGCCTAATTTATTATTTTATGATAAAATTCACTAACAAGTACACAATGATTTGAAATAATTGCAAAAAAAAAAGTTCACCGTAGCGTTCATAGTTACATTGATATCTCGAATCGAAATCGATACCAAGTAGGTAAAGTGTACACTACCGGTGTTACGAGTATCTCACGCACGTTTAATAAAAATACGTTATTGTTCTGTTTGCATGCGAGTTGTCATTCATAAACAATGTAATTATATCAGCCATGATCTAAACTGACCCACGATTACCGGTAGGTACAGTCAACATAAAAAGAAACTGATTAGTGGAAGAGTCATTCCGTGAAAAAAAATCCCTAAGGAACAAGTACTGTCACAAACATTTACAAACAATTTACAAGACATTCTTATTCTTTAATGAATGCAGTTTTTTTGTAATATTAAATAATAATAATAATAAATAAAAAGTTTATTGATAAAACAATCGTTACAATAATATAATGTACTGTTTAGTTCTTATGCTTTGAAAAAAAAATATAACGGAGTCAATTGTTGCTAATATAACTGATTAAAAATTAAAAGCAAAACAGGCAATTTTAGCGTGTCACACTTCCTGTCGCTAACTTTAACTAACCGATGTTCATCGTGTTTTAAGATACCTCAGCGTTTTTTGTGAGGTTTTACAGAATACTGTTTTTTTTTTAAATTATAACATTAATTTTATAGACATATCTTATTGTATAACAATTTTTTTTTTTAATAATGATAATCAATTTAACACCAAGGTAGACATTCCACTTTAGTCACTACCTTTTTATATGCTTTCTATAGTACAAAACTACCAAAACAAGTTATTTAATTTTCATGGTATCATTATTATGGTAGATCAGCCATTTCTTTTTACCCATTGGGAAACCATGACGCGGTAATCGGTGACGGAAGGCGTACGAACTACAGGCAGTCAAATAAGAAGTCCACTATAGTCACAGTTATAACGTGATACTGGGAACTTCTTAAAACATAATTTCATTTGCGAATTATACTTTATATATCTGCGTATGTAATGAAATAATGATTCCCTCTAAAAGAACAAAGAATATTGGTTTTGTCGTCATTATTGTTAGTAAAGCGGGAGTTCGTCACGTCCGTTTAGTAACGTGAAATATTAGTGGAATTTTAAAATTTACTATTTTGTACCTCTTCAATAGGGTCAATTTTTCACGGAATGTCTCGAAAATGTCCCATTCATTCAAAATTGCCAACGTATCTTTTACTGATTGGCTTTTGACATTTGACCTCTGAATCATGTCATTGAATTTTGATTGATAATGACAAAACTTTAATATTTACTGATGTTACATTGCCCAAGATGGTTAGGCAATTTCAGATTTTTATTAAATAGAAGTCCAGGTTCCCACCATGTTTTCAGCAATACTTCCTTCTTTAAATTTTAATAATGTTACTTTGTTTTTTATTGCTTTTTATTTATGTTTTAATGTGTTTTTAGTTGTGTGATTTCCTGTGCGAGTCACAATTTTATACTTTTTCGTTCTTTCTTTCGATAGATAATTTTTTTTTTTTTTTTTTGTTCAGGTACAAGGTGGAAGTGGCGGGCAAGAGTCTGCCCGTACTTACCACTTTGGACAAGGGGCGTTACGGCGTGATCGTGTTCGAATCGCTATCGAAATATGCGAACATGGACAAGTGGAATCGAGAGCTTCTCGATAAATACTGCAGGGAATATTCCGTGGGTGTTGTTGCGTTCGCAACGCCCGGGGAAGAGACTCTTGTTGGCGCTCAGCTGAAAGGATTCCCTCTGTTCATGCATACCAATTTGAGGCTAAAGGTGAGTTCTGTCAGCTTATTACCTTAATAGACACTGATTTTATCGTAGAATGTTCACTATCGCGTCTTTACACGACAATTTTATCTAGTTTTTTTTTTTCACTTCATGATTTATTAACCACTAGCTTTTTAGTGGCGTTGCCAGCGTGATACCTTTATACATTATAGCCTATGTTACTCAGTGATAATATAGCATTCTATTGGTGAGAGAAATTTTTAAATCGGTCCAGTAGTTTTTGAGTTTATTCATTACAAACAAATATAGGTACAAATCTTTTCTCTTTAAAATATTAGTGTAGATTTCATGGTAGAAAATAAAAATAACTTGTGTATAATATTGTATAATATAATGTTGACGTCTATAAATAATACCCAAAACCCCGCAGGGCAGCCATTTTCTTACGACATACGAGCTTTACCGGAAAAGTTTGTTACTTTATGTAGAAAGAAAAAACTTTGTACATATGATTAAAACTATTGTGTTCAAACGTGACAGAACAATACATCGTTTGGATATAAATACATGACCTTTAGTTAGGTACGGGGACATTTTCCGACGTCTTTAATTACATGCAAAGGGTCAAATGTTTTGCTATATTTATTTTATTTCATACCATCAAAATATATTTATATTAAAGTAACTTTATTTTATTCTGCGGCAGAAAATGTCGGATGAAATAGACCTTCCACCGGAGGTTATAAATATGTTTAAATTTTGGTATGAAACTCAGATAAACAGTGTTAGATGGTCAGATGCTCAATCAGAACAGTATGGGCTGGATTGTGGAGTAAGGCAGGGGGGGTTGACTTCACTCACTCTATTTAACCTGTACATGGACCGGCTGGTTGGTGAGCTGAGTAGCGCTATGGTTGGTTGTTCTGTAGATGGAAGAATGATCAACAACATTAGTTATGCTGATGACATGGTGCTGCTCAGCCCGTCAATGTGTGGGCTAAGGAAGTTGTTGGCCATATGTGAGAGGTATGCGGGAGGCTCATGGCTTGAGGTATAATGCTACTAAAAGTGAGGTGGTGGTTTTTAAAGTGCATAAGAATACACTCACGAATATACCACCGGTGACGTTACAAGGAACACCATTAAAAGTCTTCACTCAATTTAAATAACTCAGTCATGTGGTCACGGGTTCTCTTACAGATGACCAGGATATAGATAGGGAGCGCAGGGTGTTGGCAGCCCGATGCAATATGCTTGCCCGCAGGTTTGCGCGGTGCACTGACGAGGTAAAACTGACGCTCTTCAGAGCCTACTGCCAGTCGTTTTACTCGTGCAGCTTGTGGGTTAGGTATACGCAGAAGGCTTACAACGCGCTGCGTGTGCAGTATAATAATGCGCTGAGGATATTGCCGGGGCTGCCTCGGTTTTGAAGTGCATGTTTGCGGAAGCGCGAATAGACGACTTTCATGCCATCATGCGCAAACGGTGTGCATTGATGTTGCGGCGATTCAGGGGTAGCCCTAACAGTATTTTAGCTATACTGGCGGACAAGGTTGATGGACCATTTATCAGGCTCTGGGTCAGCAGACATGTGCGTGCACATGTTCATGTAGCCTATTAATGTTCCTGTATCTTTATTGTATTTTGAATTTTTGTGTTTACTAACATAGGCTAACTTCATACTAACACTAAATGGATCTCTTGGTCTGAAATAAAAATTTGAATTTGAACTTAATAATTTTCCTTGGCTCCTGAAGTAATTTAAGATAAGAACACAGATCTTACACAAATTGTGTTTTAGGTTTCGTGGAACTTGTCTTAGAAACTGCTTTAGAACAATAACTCTAAGCAAATAAGCTTTACTGTCTATAAATAGCTACTTTCTGCCCGCGATTTCGTTTGTGAGGAATTTCTGGGTGGCCCCCGACCCACCCCGTCGGATCGCATTGCCTGCCCACGCTATTACTTCGTTTTCGCTAAGCATTCTTTAAGCATTTTTTTTTCTTTTTGCCCGACTCCTAAAGGTCCTAACGTGATGTTAAATAGACTATAGCCTTCCTTAAGAATCTGGCTATCAAATACAAAAAGATTTTTCAAATCCGACTGGTAGTTCCAGAGATTAGCGCGGTCAAACAAACAAAAAACAAACTCTTCAGTTTTATTATCTTCTATATAATAAAAATTAATCGCTAAATGTGTTGCTAAGCGCAAAACTCGAAAACTGCTAAACCAATTTCGCTAATTCTTCTTTTGTTGTGTTTGTTATTGTAAAGAGAAGGTTCTTACGGAAAAAAAAAGAAGTAAATTGGATAATTTCAGAAATCTTAACGACTATTTTAACTTCGCGCGTTGGACAGTTAGCGCGTTTGATGAATGTGAATTTAGCAGAGTAATAGGTTCGTAGGTATGTAGGTAGGGTAGGTAAGTAGGTAGGATAGGTAGGTAGGGTAGGTAGGTAGGTATGTAGGTAGGGTGTGTAGGTATGTAGATACGTAGGTAGGGGTAGGGTAAGTAGGTAGGGTAGGTAGGTAGGTAGGTAAGCAGTAGATAAGTACATAGTGCTACCCGAGCGAAGCCGGAGCGGGGCAGCTAGTTAGTCTATAGATTAAACAAAGACTACATCTCTTTATGAATAATGTTTGGATTGTATATACGTACATCAATATGATGCCCAAGACTTTTTGTTTTATATTTCGAAGCTGAGAAAAAACTAGAACATTCAATTTATTCAGTCTAGACTTAGCAATAAGGCTTAGAACAGATAGACGAACGACTTATTACTTAAAACGTTTTTCTTCTTAGTCTACTTATGTGCTCTTAAGTTAATGGAAATTAGTTTTCTTGTGTATCTTTAAAAGTTAAGCCTTGCCTACTGCCACCTCCTCATCATCGCCTGCTTAGCATTTTCGGTTTCAAAATGATTCAGATTGTGTATTACGCAATAAGGGTACTGATGCAGCTGAATGCCTGCAGTATTTTACATGGAACGACTGCCTATCTGACCTCCACAAGGCAATACGATACCCCTTTGTGAGATTGGTTGTCAGACTTTTGTGTTTCTGAGGACCCGGTACGACTGTCAAAGATCCAAGAGTGACAGCGGTTTATCGTGCTTTTCACCTGTCTTATCAGTGTGGAATTTTAATAGGTACACGAGTCTAATGCTCAAACACAATATGGTTAATATCAAATAACCGATAACACAATCATGAATATAATTGACTACCCTTTGTTATGCACACCATATAAATTACAGATGTAAATGTAGAACTTTTACATTGGGTGACACAACGGGCGGACACATCACTAAAAGCGATATTTTAAAGCCGTATGCTATTTATACATTGCGTTGTTTTTTATTGATGTATCAATGGATAGCGAAGCCCGATGAAATTCTTCAGCTGAAAACTCACATTTCCGGAAAATACCTATGTAGGTATGTAGCCAGCAATGGTTGGTTAGTCGTTTCTGAGTACTGCTTTTAAAGCCTGAAACCAACTGAAACGAATAACCTTACCCGTAATATTCTGGATAGTGATATTTATTCAGGAATTTCGCCATAAACTCATGAATATATTTTTTAACAAGAAACGGCCAGTGTGTCGGTGTTAGAAAAAAAAAAAACGAACGAGCCTTTCAGTAGTCGCATATGCTGTGTAACATCTGACATCACCTTGGTGAATAGCAAAGGTAATAAGCGACATTAAAGGGGCGGTACCTCGTCAAGGTCGTTTCTGCGGGCCAACTCTAGCACCGCGCACGCTCATTGTGCGCGCGTTCAAATCAAATTGTGCGCGCTTCCCCGGTTTTTTGTTACACAGTTCCGTCCCTTTTCATGAAATCACTCCCACAGATGTTTTTTTTTTTTTTACTTTGGTTTTGATTGAAGGAAAGCTCTCGCTGGAAAGATGTTACACATCAAAAAAAAAAAAAAAAAAAATTTGCAATACTTAGGTATCTACGTCATACTTTTTTTTTTTTTAATGTTATAGTTTGTATTAATTATAGTGTAATTTCCTAGGACGCCACGCTGAACCCAGCATCACCGGTTCTCCGGCTAGCAAGAGCTGGTGAGACGGCGTGGGGGGCACTTCCAGGAGATCACTGGGCCGTGTTCAGGGCTAACAGTTCAACTTACGAGCCCGTCGCATGGGCGCTCCGGCAAAACGAGTATGGATCAACTGGTAAGCAAGATTTATATCTATTTTTTTTTTCAGCTTATTATGTTCAGTCACAAGCACTAATATGTACAATTAACATAATTCAAGAGCGATTTTCTCGAGGTATTAGGATTGCAACTTTTCGATAAGACGCATTTCAAAATTACAATTAATACAGAAGGAGGAAATTATTTTTAAAAGTGGCTCAGTGTATACATATTAGTAGGTACTCGTGACTGTACCCATGGCATTGTGGTGCAAAAAAAATTGAGAATATCTGTATAGAATAAAGTAAATGTGTGAACTTCTCGGTTAAACCCCCAGCTTGATCAATTTATTCTTGAAATAAACTGCAGGTAACGTGAGAACTGTCAATAGATTTACTAATCGGAGATTTGATCAGTCTTTTAGACGGGCTAAATTGAGGAATTTCTTATCATTGTCCATGTTATGAAAATACGTATCGATGTTATCCGTTATACGAGTATACTCGTATTGTAGCCGACCAATTTGTGGTATCGATAATAGCGGCTATAAAGTAGGAAATAATAAAAAAAAACAAAAATTAAAGAGCTCGTGGCTAAGTAACAACAGCCGCACTGGTCGATCCATCAGGTTAAGCTACGCTTGCCGGGGTTGGTCAGTGGATGGGTGACCATCTTTACAAACCGAGACTCCTCCGTGCGTCGGAAAGCACGTTAAGCCGTTGGTCCCGGCTGTCATTCGTGGATCTTAGACAGTCGTTACGAGTCGTCAGAAGCCCGAAAGTCTGACAACAGTCTTACCAAGGGGTATCGTATTACCCAGTTACTGGGTTGTGGAGGTCAGATAGGCAGTCGCTCCATGTAAAATACTGGTATTCAGCTGCATCCGGTTAGACTGGAAGCCGACCCCAACATAGTTGGAAAAAGGCTAGGCAGGCAGGCAAATAGGAAATAATTTGAGTACAGGATCTTAAATGTAAAGTGTCTGGGCTGTTTTACTTCTACTGGCGATTGAAGCTCTGGTCAAACTGAGGCGAATCCCGCGCGGGATGCGGGACAAAATATGCTATCACCGATCGTGTCAACTAACTTGAATGGCGGTGTTCAAACTCGCGCAAATAGTCGCGTGACTTCTTAATCATGAAAACAATCGACGCGCGCCGTCGCGTCCTTCATACCGCGCGGGACTCGCCTCAGTGGTGTGACAGGAGCTTCAAAGTCAAAGTCAAAGTCAAATAATTTATTTCAAATAGGCACATAAAAGGCACTTTTGGACGTCAACATTTACTTCAATCACCAGTAGAATTAAAACAGCCTCCGATTTATATTTTCAATCCTGTACATAGCTTTCAAATTATTTCCTACTTTATTACCATTATAATCTTTACCAGAATTGGTTGGCTATAAACAAACAGCTTACGGCAATAAAATTAAGTCAGGCTTATAAATATTTTATTGAATATTTACCATGTTAATTTCAGAACCGTATTTTCCCATTAAATTGAATTCATCAATCACTGAATCCATTCTAGCATGGTCATTCAAGTAAGCTATGTAGGCATTGAATACTGAAATCGATGCCTTATCTATTAATTTACCAAGCGGGGAATGTATGGTCAACAACGAAAGTATTTGAATTGACAGAATATTATTTCAAATATTGCTTTTTAACCGACTTCCAAAAAGGAGGAGGTTGTATGTTCGACGCGTATGTTTATTTTTTTATGTCCGCTGATTTCTCCGTCAATTATTGTGGACCGATTTTGAAAATTCTTTTTTTGTATGAAAGGGTATGCTCCCGGATTGGTCCCATATAAATTGTATTAACTTTGCTTGGATAGTTTTTGAGTAAGCTTCAATAATACGTATTTTTCTCACTTAGTACATGTGGATGATATGTTGATAACTTCCTGTGACTGTTATTTACATAGCAGGTAGTGGTATTCGAATTTTTGTGGGGTAGGTACCACAACTAAACAGTGAAAAAAAAAACTTTCTACTAATAAAAACCCGACTTCCGAAAAAAAAAACACTACAAAGTGAAAAAAAAAAAACACAACCGACTTCCGAAAAAAAAACACTACAAAGTGTAAAAAGTTTTTCTTCATTTCATAAAGGTACTAAATAGTTAAGTTTAAATCTGCCAAATCAAAATCAAATAAATCGGAATTAACAGAAAATTATTAGGCTTTTCAACATTTCATTAAGGTGATGAATACAAATGGTTCCCTCTGCAAAATCACTAAACTCTTGCGACTCTTGCTACGACACGATAAAGTGCAATTCAGATCGTACAACGCTAATTACCTGCAGTTATATTCATCAAGAAGTTGCCTCTCTTTCTATCGCGTAACTGTTATACGAGTATCTTCTGACTACTTTACACTCACTGAATTGGCCCGACAAGACTGGCTTGCCGCGTATTTGTAGCTTCATACCTAAATTGCGGAGTGAACCTGTAGTAAATCTTTAGTCTTCTGTGGTTATAGGCAAGAGTTTCTGCTCCTTTAATTCTATATCTGTTCAAGTATATTATTGTGTACAGTTTTAATGTAAAAAAGTTGCAACTGACTTTCGTTGCTAACTGCACCACCGAAGGCACATAAAACCCAAAATTTCTCCCATTTCCCGAACTTCTGGACCAACTTCTCCATTACAACACAAATCCTACTAATATTGTAAACGCGAAAGTTTGTGAGTATGAATGGATGTATGAATGTTTGTTACCCTTTCACGCAAAAACTACTGAATGGCTTTGGATGAAATTTTGCAAACAGATATTTATAACCTGGATTACCACATAGGATATTTTTATTCCGGTATTCCCACGGGATCGAGACTAATGCGGGTGAAATCGCGGGGCGCTGCTAGTTCAGGAATATAACGCAACTCACCAATCATAAAGATCGAATGTATTACGCAACACTTTACCCGATACATCGTGCTCAAATCTAATGGTAGTTTCGAATAACGTCAATTAATATTAATCACGCTCCGTCATCATGTCCTAATTAATGGAAGGAATGCCATAACACTTACATAGATTTGAGCAATGTATTCTTGATGTAACGGTATTCCTGTCAAGGTTTTTCTGGAAATTGTTTTTGTTGGAAGTATCATTTTCTTTTTGGCTGAATCACGTGTCTATGCGTAACGTCATGAAAACGTGTGTGCTTTTAATATAGGTCATATTGACATCTATGTAATGTTTATGTCACCGTATAATTATGAACTTCGTTATTTTATAATGTACGACCTGCGCCCCGCGGTTTCACCCGCATGAGTCTCGATCCCGTGGGAATGTCGGGATAAAAAGTATTCCATGTCCTAACCCAGGTCATGGTCCACCCATATGCCAAATTTCATCTAAATCGTTCCGTTTTAGCGTTAAAGCGTAACAAACAACATACACAAAATCAAATCCCTGCAACAAACCATTTACCATTTAACGCATTTGTTTTCGATACTTTATAATCTATCCATGGGAAACCGACAAATTGTGAACTGGTATCAAACTTGCGTGCGACGTAACGCACCTTGCGCTAATACTAAATAGCCTACCTAGCTCGCTCGGCTCGCGCGCGGTTGGTCACAGATTTAACCTAACCTAACCCAGTTCACAATTGTTCGATACACAATAATACCGATAGATTATAAACTAACGGTTCTCACAATTTTACCGTGACATTTATACAAAAGCTTCGAGGGGTTTAATTTTGGGTATTTCTCGAAATCAGATTACAAGTAAATATAACCTAGTCAATAAGCGTTGTTCTGCTAAAAATCGGATCCAGGCTAAATATGACTTCAACGTTAGCAAGTAGCATTGAGTATGGTTTACCAGAAAATACTTAACTCATCGATAAGCTATGCCACTGATCACTTGACTTGATCATCATCATTTCAGCTTAAAGACGTCCACTGCTGGACATAGGCCTCCCCCAAATGGGGGGGTTTGCCATAATCGCCACGCTTGGCAGGCGGGTTGGCGATCGCAGTATGGTGTTAAAATGCATAGAGAACGCTGCTGCCCATTCTCTAGTAAGTCCCTTAGTCGCCTTTTACGACACGCACGGGAAGAAATGGGATGGTGCTATTCTTTACGTCCGGCACCATACGGACTTGACTTGATAGTTACCGAGAAATAAGTATTTTTACTGGGAGTACTATAGGTACACCCCTGACTAACCCTTCGGGGAACACAGGCGTGATGTTATGTTGTGTAATAAACGAATAAGTATTTATCTGCGTTATGCTTTATGACTTTGCTAATAAAATTCAAGTTTATTTAAGGGGCATGCGCTAAGGTAGCCCGCGAAATTAAAATTTTCTTTAGTTTTTTACATTTTGCAGGTCAGTGTAAGGTTTTATGTTGATTAAAATATGATTTGCGACCATAACAAATATGGCTTTACATAATTATAATCATTACAATCAGCAATACAACTCCATAAGTAAGCACAATCGTCAAATGTCATGATTTCATGAAATAGTCATTCAATGCGATTATATGAACTTAGAGAGTTGTATTGATCATTTTTATGATTATAATTATACAAATAAACATTTGTTACGGCCGCAAATCATATTTAGATCAACATACAACAAGATACTGATATGCAAAAAGCAAAAAAGTAAGAAAATTTTAATTTCGCGGGCTAGCTTGACGCTTTCGCCTTAAAAGATTCCAAATGTCGCCCGTCAATAAAAAATAGTTTTGTATTTCATTCAACCATCAGATTTTATAAACCAAAAGCTTGTATAAAATGTAAGCCTAAGCACGTTTACTCTAAAAACAACGGTAAAAGTTAAATGACTGTTGAGTACCGATTACGAGGAAAATTTAATTTTATGCTTTAAAAAAGGTCCCACAGGAAGTAAAAGGCAACAATGAATTAATTAAACTAAATTTAAATAATCTGTTTAAATTTTTACATAAGCCTCAAAGCTGAATGCACCTCTTGAAATAGATTTAAAATTACAAAAGTGGAAATGATGTTGCTACACTGGGTACACGCACTAAAGTTCATTTCTATAACTTTATTTTGATTCTTTTATTTTAATTTTATATAGATTGTTTTCTATTTTGTGAATGTGAGAACATTGTAGGCCCAGAAGACTGTAGATTTGTTGACCATTTTCTATTTTGTTAAGTACCTGGTACTTGTTGAAAGGCCTACACTGTCCTCCCATACCTATTAACACTGTTATTTGAAAATATTATAAAAGCCAAATATTTTTAAAAGAGTAACCGTGGACTTTCTCGCCGGCTCTTCTCCATAGGAAACGACCAATTGGAACCGTGCACCTAGCTTCTGACGTTTCATAAATGCCCATGTAGGTTTATGTGAAATAAAATATTTTGATTTTAAAACCAAAAAAATTACACTCATTTGTCAAGACTCATACGTCACACCTATTCAATAGTCATAAGCAGAAATTAAAGAATGCAACGTGTGACGCCACTCTTTTATATAAAAAGATTTCTACACACACGTGACATGACACACGTACCTGTGTGACTAATAGGATAATAAAGATCCAAATCATAATAATATATGAGAATTTAATTGAGCAACTTTTAGACATCATTGTATATATAAGTGGTATAACACCTATGCTAATTCTGTTTCCTCACATTGTTTAAGAAAATATATCCGTTCGGATTGCACGAATCATAGAACAATATAGCCAGTAGAGCTATTAACTTCCTCTCACCAATAATTTCTATGCTGATGAATCGCTATCGAATATATCGTTCTATTTCCATGGGAACCAAGAGAAGCAGTTCATTTTGTTTCTCGTATAAATGCAAACTTTACCTTAAAACAATATTAACTTGACTTGAGGCCTGTATCTAAATCTCAATATAATAATCTAATTCTTGTATAATTCACTCAGTCAAAGTATTTAACGAAATTGTTAAGAATAAACACCCCTCAATCGATTTGTTTGCAAGCAGCTTAGCGTCCATTACTACTGTTTTATCTGAACACTATATTATTGTTGGATGATGTATTGTAATAGCGGTTGCGCATGCATCTTAGCCTATGCAGGTACTTAATTTAATAGTTGATTTTAAAATATACTTATTGTTTTATACATAGTGAGTGTAGTTTACGAATTGTTAATCAATGTGAAAATTTGTACAACAATAGTCTATTGCTAACTGTGGAGGCTTGTAAATAGCTTGTCGTCAATTACCTCACTGTTTCTTCTGTACTGATAGCTGTAAACCACCCAAATATAATAAAATAAAATAAAATAATATATGATAGAACCTTTAAACTAACCTAAATAAAATATCGTTAATTCGATCGAATTCAAATAGGAAAACAGAGCATGATATCCAAAACACCAAGGACAGTGAAAGAACACGTCCGATCTTAGTATTCTCAATTCAAATACATAGATTTTCTCTTCGAATGCCAATAACCCATTATGTTTGCCCCATCGATCTCTCAAAGGCAGAACAGCACGAAACCATGTCAATAAAGCAGTACACTAAATTATAGCAATGTTTACAGAGGAGCGCTTGCCGCTTGCGACAGTGATACAAGACCACGGACGTTTGGACGGCGTCCAACGAGTTCTGTTCGGCTCAGGCCTACAATTCTGGCTGCATAGGATTCTGTTCCTGGACGCTCTGAGCTACCTCAGCCATGGCCAGCTTAGCTTGAGCCTCGACAGGTGGATACTCGTCGATATTGACGATATCTTCGTGGGAGAAAGAGGTATGTTATAATTTTAAATATATGTTTCTTGCAAAGAATTAGTATTTAACTCTAAAACAAGTATTCATATCTCCTTCATTTAATTTAAATACTTACAAATTAAAAATAAATAGTAGACCGGTGTCGGGAGCAGGGTCCAAGCTACCGGCGGTCAGGGCTCCAGAGAGAGTAACCTCCGAACGGTGTAAGTAGTGTCCTGCCGTAAGATTTATCGTCAAACATAATTTAAACTTATCCTTACCATTCGAAGCACGAAGTAAAGCACACTTCGATGCACTTCTAATCGTATCCTACAACTACCAAGCAATTCAATAACAAGAACTTAACACACTCAGTAAAATTTTATCGTACACTTACATTGGCTTTTTACTGTCCATTTTCGTATTAACGTACACAGAATAGTGCAATTGACTTTTATTACCATTCTTGTGTTATCAAAGTCTCAAACGTCCTGGACTCTGAGCACTGAATACATATCGGCGATTACCCATATTCATTTCCAGAAACCGATATTAGAGGCAGAAATATGGACGGAATGTTAAGCACTTCCTAACGTAAAACACGAATAAAATTAATATAGAGCTCAATCAATCCAACATTGTATAGAGTTTAGTTGCCTTTGTCTTAACTATTAGTATGCGTGCAAGATCAGAATAATATTAGCACCTAGGTGCATTGAATAATAATAGGTGCCCTTTATACGTTTGTTATAGAATGGCAACTAATATTCGTATGCATGGATACGGCTCTCAGACCTAATCAAATTGCTAGACTGTGCTAAATAGATACCCTACAACGACTGGCAATTAGTGTTTAACAAGTTTATTGAACTCGCTTTGTAACCTTGAAATAACTTGGTTACTTGTATTGTAATTCAAATCCAACTACTAGGCACAGAAGTGACGTAGTATAGTCTGACATCATGTAGCAGTGTATCGAACTGAGGGCAAATTAAATTTTTGTTTGGTTTGGTTTCAACAGTTTATTGGGACCTAACTCATCTATAGCAAGGCCATCAAGCGAATTTAACCCTACTCAAAGCAACATAAGCTTGACCCCAAATAACCTTTTGCCTAAATTTACGACTGCAGTTTCAAGTTTGTTGCCCTATAGTCTCATCTTATTCTGTCTGTCAGTTTAAGAGCGTTTATTCTGAAAGTGGGCAACGTCAAACTCAAACTCAAAGCATTTATTTCAATTAAACCATTTACAGCCACTTTTGAATTGTCAAGGAATCGGTCAGTCAGAAATATGAAGCTAGTTGCCCATTCCAACGCGTAGTAGGTACATATGGAAAAGAAAGGGCAAGAAACTCCACTCACTCTTTTTTCTTTTATTTACACTCTTTTTTTTCGTCGCAAATAGATATCAAATATTTCCCTGTTTTGATTGATTTGGCAACATTACTGTATAGAAATAAATGTGGAGAATATTAATAATGAATGCAATTATAACACTGAATTTGATGTTGTAACCGTTTTAGGTGTAAAAAAAGGCATTTGGAACGTTTCCAAATACGTTTTTTACATCTAAAACTAAATATTCGGTGTTAAGATATTAATTATTGCATTTCATAATCAATATTTTAGGTCGCTAGTTAGCCACATTTCATATTTCGATACAGTAACATTGCCAAAATAATCAAAACAGGTCAGTATTTGACAGCTATTTAGGATGTTGCCAACTTTTAGGATAAAAGTATAATTATAGCGTCAAAATGTATTTTATTAACAGGGTCTTCTTAGGGCCGCTTGCACCAAAAATCATTAAATGCATTTAGCGCTAAACGAATTGAAAATATCGTGCTATTTCTGTCAATTGTTTGAAGATGACAAAGACAGAAGTTTTATGTTTTAAATACGTTTAGCATTAAACGTTATTAGCTATTTGTTGTGGAAAATGGCCCCTCCGTGCCTCGGAAATCACGTTAAGCCGTTGGTCCCGGCTGTCATTCTTGGATCTTTGACAGTCTCAGTCTCACTAAAGGATATCGTATTGTCCAGTTACTGGGTTGTGGAGGTCAGATAGGCAGTCGCTCCATGTAAAATACTGGTATTCAGCTGCATCCGGTTAGACTGGAAGCCGACCCCAACATAGTTGTGATAAAAGGCTAGACAAGATGAAGATTTTGCAAGTGTTAGGTTCGAGTGTCTCTAGTTTAGTCTTTTTCTTTGTGTACCTACTTCTACTTATTATCATTTTTTTCCTAGGTACTCGTCTTCACGAAGAAGACGTAGCAGCAATGATGGCGTCGCAGGCGGCGCTACAACGATTAGTGCCCGGGTTCAGGTTCAACCTGGGCTACAGCGCTAAATACTACCATCACGGGACATCGCTTGAAAACATTGGCGATGATGCCTTGCTGCGGAATAGGGAACATTTTAACTGGTGAGTACCTCTACTTTAGTACAAATAAGTACAGTGTTATAATGATTTATGCCCATGTTCAGTGTCAGAACAAGTAACAGTGTTAAGAAAAAACTACAAAATTTCGGGCAGTTTCCATTACTTGTGCTGTGAGACCTTGCTTCCTGCCAAATTTCATGATTCTAGGTCAACGGTAAGTACCCTGTAGGTTTTGATTTATTTGCGACTATCAAAATATTTCTCATAAATGGCCGTATTTTTTTATTGCGTTGACTTAGAAGCTTGATTTTTTTAGAGCTCCAAGAGACCGTAGTTCTAAGTATTTGATATTAATTTCAACCTGATACCTCCACGCGTTCCTGAGAAAAAGGGTCTTGACAGACTGACAGACAGACGGACAACGTAGTGGTCCTATAAGGGTACCGTTTTTTCTTTTTGAGGTACGGAACCCTAAAAATAGGGTACAATCTAAATTACAGTTCTAAAATATATCGTGTGGAATGGAGTAGGACATATTTGTGAGTAGGTACTCGTAATCTGCTATTGGTGTAAACTATGTGACTTATTACCTACTTCTAGTACGCTTATCAGAATAAGGATGTCCTGTGTCCGCCGCGTGAAAAGTTTCCAAGGTATGCAATCTACTAGATTTACGTAGAGCTCCTACATCTAGTGCTTACATGAGTTTGATTGACAAAAGCCGGCGTAGGAGTGAAGTGTGGTGATAGATGAAGCGCAAAATAGGATAACACGAGTGCAGCTCTCATAGCAAAACAACTGAAAATATGTTTCTGTGAGAATTCTAGCGAGATTTTGTATACACTTTTAGTACCTCGGTAAGGTCAGCATTATTAGCCCTCAAAAACAAGTCATTTTTTCAAACTAGGCTGTGAATCAGCTGTTTTAGAACGTCAAAATTACATAAGACAGTTCCCCCCAAAACGCACGCCCTTCACCACTTCCTAGTGCTTAAGCTGGGAAGAAGTGGCGCAACAAACTCGCCAGCAGCACAGCTGTCTGTTCACTTACAAAAACTTGATTCTATACAATAGTATGTAATATAATTTATATTACGCAACACAACACCAACAATATTTATGATGCAAAATATAGAACCATCGATTTATGCATCTGAATCGAATTGTAAAAATCAACATTTATTTTATATAAATACACTTTGTATTTTGCAAATTTTCAATTTTGGCGTCTGAATACGGTTAGAATTTTCTCTTCATTAAAATATATCTATTATATTAGAAGCAGATATACCTATGTTCTGTTCGTTGGTACGTTATTAGCAGCCAAGGTAACCAGTTGCGCAGGACTTAGTTTTGAACTCGACAAGTCTTCGTGAACTTAATATGCATATGAGCGCCAAGTTTCAGTTCACTCCTGTCTGTATTCTGTCAGTTCATTTATCAACCAAGTATATGCATATATTGAGAGTTTTACTGAAATATGGAAGCGAAATTGGTTCAGATAATCAGTTTTCCTCGAAGGATATGCCCTCAATTTGAGTTTTTCTTCATCTTCTTTTCGTGTGGTTATTGACTAACCTGGTGTCAGTTTTTTTAAGGCCGCTCGAAAGAAATTTCTCTCAGGCATGCCGGTTTCGTCACGATGTTTTCCTTCACCGTTTTTGAAGCAATTGATAATTATACAATACGCACATGAATCCGAATAGTCAGAGGTGCGTGCCATGGGTTCGAATTCGAGACTTATGACTTGGCAGTCTGACGGTCACACCACTAGGCTATCTCTGCTCAATTTGACTTTAATTCGAGTTATAAGAAAACTAAAATTTTACCTAGAAGTATAACCTATATACCAAGTCTCTACTTTGAAAGCCTCATTTGCCGTCATTTGGGCAATGGATAGTTTGTCGAGGTTGAGGCTACTTCGTCACGGTGGGCTCTATCAGAATACCAGCGGTGCGGTATTTATTTTTAAATATCGCCGCATTATGCTGAGATAGTGGCCTTTTTGGCATCGCACAGGTCGTTACTATTATGTTTGTATTTCAATTTTATAATTTTTTATTATTAATTACTGTTTGTATTTCCTGTGCGTGTCCCAAATAAAATATTTTTCTTTCTTTCTTTACTTTTTATTACTCTTCATCCTAGAAACGCTAGTAAACAATAGGAGTTCAAATCGTATCAATCATACATTAAATTTAATTAACACGATGTCACTTAATGTGCCAGCATTATCACTGTCTCAACAAACAGATAACGGAACAATGTTGCCCATTAGTCTGCTCATGTAACCTTATTAGAACGAACCGCTCTGTTATCATCTCATCGCAAAACCCGCGTTATTGTGCTAAGTGGTCTCAATTGCACGCATTATTGCATTATGTCAGTTTACCTTGAGCTGACCCTACTGGCCGGTAGAGGAAATTAACGCAGTCATCATTGTAGCTATCCGAATTAACGTCTAATCTATGTCCTTTTGTTTCTGTGAGGCAAAAATCACTTCTTGGGTCGCCTATTTAGCGAATCCTTTTGGCAATGTTCGTGGAAACGTTGAGTTCATTGCGTCATTACCGTCCTCTTCTGTGGACGTAAAACAAAAATTCTTATGAAAAAATGCAGGTGTTATACGTAGCGGTACCTGGCTCTCATGGCTCGCTTATTATATTATGTTTTTACTTACGGCAGATACATGATGTACCATAATTTACAAAATAAATCTCCATTAAATATCTTTATTCCAAGGTCGTTCAATGAATCCTTAGCCTGCCTGTAGCCTTTATCTCTTAGACATGACCTACATACCTAACATATTTCCTATTTGTCCAAAGGTTTTGCCACATGTGGAACCACCAGCAGCCGCACCTATACAACAACGTGACCCACTTAGAATCAGAGATGATGCTGAACAAACAATTCGCCATAGAACACGGTATTCCCACCAACTCGTGCTACTCCGTGTCCCCTCATCATTCAGGAGTTTACCCCGTACATGAACAATTGTATGAAGCATGGAGGAAAGTGTGGGACGTCAAAGTGACCAGCACTGAGGAATACCCGCATCTAAGACCCGCTAGGTAAGTTTTGTTTGATGTACTATGACTATTTGTTCTAACTTATGTGGCTGTTTAGGTGCGTTAGATCAAACAGAGAGTAAGGCTGCCTGTCCACTGGTGCGGAGAGGAGAGGAGCGGAGCGGCGGTGTGCCAATATTAACCAATGGAATTGCATAAAACCTCCGCTCCGCTTCAGTGGACAGGGATTTGCAAACTAGTTTAAAAATTCATACAAAACCGGGAAGCGGAGCGGGAAAGCGGAGCGGGGAAGCGGAGCGGGGAAACGGAGCGGGGAACCGGAGCGGGGAATTATTACTCGTCGCGTGAACTCGGTCTAGCTCCGCACAGTCCGCAACACCGCTCCGCTACCTCGCTCCGCACAGTCCGTAACTCCGCTCCACTACCTCGCTCCGTATCAATGGACAGGCAGCCTTAGAATGGTGTTGTAAATGTAAAAGATACTCTATTACCCAACGGACATGAAAATAATACGAATTCCATCCTGTTCTGGCAATTTCGAGTTAAAGATGTAATTAACGAGGTAGCAGCGAAGGCATTTTTGGAGGAATTCATGTTCTTGCGCTGCGCTCGTTTGATTTAAGCGCGCCTTTATGCAATTCTTGTCGGTGTTCTAAACATTTTTGTTAGTTTATTATTTTTATTAATGAAAGAGACGGTATTGAAACACAAGGCAAGGTTTTACGCGCGCTGATTTATTTTTAACTAGCCGACCCCACTGATGTCGTCCTGTCTAAGTTTCGATAATTCATATAAAATTCCCATAGAAAATGCACTTTCAGTTTTCTCGAATTTTCCAATTTTTCCGGCAAATTTTTTTTCTTGCCCTACGAACGTGATCCGGATTATTACGAACATATTAAGACAAAAAAAAAACAAATCGGTCCAGCCGTTCTGAAGTGATGCCCTTACCAACGAACAGCATTCTCCTTTTTTTCTTGTGGTTAGTGACTAACCTAGTGTCAGAGTTTCACAGTCGCCCATAGGTCTCTGACTTGGCTTCACATGCCGTCGAGAAATATCTCTCAGGCGTTTTTCAAGCAAGTGATAATTATACAATACGCACATGAACAGCATTTCATCTTTATTATACAGATTATTTTGCTAACTTATAGAAAGAAAGAAATAATAACGCTTATTTGGACACAATTCGTGAAACACATAATACAAACAAAATAAAAAAGTGAAAATAATCTTTTAACAATACTGTGTGTATCGTGCCTCAAGAACCGACACAGGCAACGGAAGGAACACGGGTGGGTTTTAGTCAGTAAAAGTCTGACACTCCCTCTCGCTCCGCCCAGAGCGGGAGGAGTCATTTCATGATTTCCCACCCAAAAAAAAATAAAAATGGCTGTGCCATTTCAGCATTAATGCCATCCAAATGCTGTCTGACGCTGCACGCTGGGTTTCTAATGCCCTTAAGGCCTCAAATATATTTTTCTTTAAAATCGGAATAAGAAATAAAGATCAACATCACAAAACTAACAATATTCTATTAATGAGTAAACCCTGCGTTCATATTACGATACCTACTCATATCGATAAATTATCGCTTCCAATTAATTCAAGCCTCATCACCTAAAATCATTAATAATAGTACCGATAACAGCGGACTAGTAACGCACGCAATAAGTGTCCTGTTCACCCAAATGTTTGCGGCCACTATGCGGCTTCACCCAAACTCATGTCGACCGCAAACGTTGCGTTGCGGCAACTACTATCTCGATACCCAGGCCCCGACAATGAAATTCCAATAATTATATCAATACTGCACGCGAGTATCGTTGAGCAAAAGTATATCTGTTTTAAATGTGTAAAACGAAATCAATTCTGATTAAAATTGCTGTAAGTACTTATCGTTTTGTGTAGTTGTGTTTCGGTATTGGACTGAACGTGGTTTTAATGTTTTTGTATTTTGAGGTTGGTTACTGAATATGGCTCCCTATTTGGTTTAATTTTGTTACATCAGAGGCGACTGTATTGTTTTATCTCTAGATTCCATAAACAATATAAAACTTCACAGTCGACTCGCTTATTCATTTTTTCATTTATTGATTAGCATTCTTCCCTTATTTCTTACTTATTTCTTACCTGACTATGGCGACTCAAAAAGCCCCCCTTTTTTATTTTGACAGGTACGTAGGTATGTATGTTCGACTGTTCCTTCATATCTTCTAAACTACTTATCATAATTTTGACAAATGAGGTATCGTTGGAAGCATCTTGATCGTCCGCTGGTTATAGACTATGTGACGTCACATGAAATATGGCGCCCTTTAGAGTATATAGAGTCATGAAATAAAAGTAACCGGAGCCATACGTAATCTGTTCGATTTATAACACGACATGTGACTCCGGATTTTTAATTTGTCTGTCTGTGATATCTTGTTTATATCTTTTTAGTTGGCGTTTTTGTCATAGTTAGGTTTTAGTTTTTATAACTTTTATTTTTTTAAGAGTGAGTGTGACTAGCTTTTTCCTTCAGTGTAGACAGAGAATCACTGAATTATCGATTACGACGATGTCTGGGTCCAAATAGGATCTTATTATTGTGCTAATTAATATTCCTGAACTGTACTTACTTGTACCCAAAGTATGTATATCACATTAAACATCGACACCTACGATTAAGTTCTCGTTAACTTACTTACCAGATAATATCCTACAAATTCTGTTCCATTTTTGAATTTATTTGGTAAGTAGTGGACATCTATTCGGATATCGTGACATAGGCCCTAAAACTCCATGCAGTGGTTAGGTTACATAATGCTTAATACTTCCACTGTCTGGTCGGTACTAAAGTAATGTATTATACCTAATGGCCTTTCCAGGATTGGGTTCTCACTTAAGTGTCAGATTTAGTAGACAAGATGACTGATCTTAAAAAAGCCGAAAGATTTTTTGATTCAAATTTTAAATAGACGAGCCTATATGGGCGTGCCTTCTGAAAGTGGGCAACTATTTGTGACGTTAAGAACTTTTAGAATGAACGCTCATTATAACATATTCTTTATTTTTTTTGACATATATAACTAGGAAAGTTGTGTGTACTTATTGTTAATGATAATTCCAGTATAGAAACTTATAAATCGTGATTGCAAACTACTCGAAATCCTACACAGATGCTGCTGGTTTAAATGGTTAAATCTCTGCCGCCCCAGGGACGCCACTTCCACGATACGAAATGTACATAAATGTAAGCGCTAATATGCAGCTTTACATATTCATGTGTCGTTGTTAAAATTATGTGTGTGTTTAATATTGTACTCGGGTGTACATAAATGCATTCCAACGTAAATACCTGGGCGCTTTGTTTCTCGGTACACGCTCTACAATTAGATAATAGTACTTACTGTATACGATGCGTTCCCATCTTCATGTATGTAGCACGAATTAGTCTTGCGGCGTTTGAATGTGGACCTAATTTGTGCGGATTAAAACTTATATTTGCTTGATGATAATCAAATTTTCAAGTTACGGGAGTATAACCTCAACACTTGTAATTGTACAGAACATGAGGTAATCAATGTGGATGTATGCTATAGTGCTTGTTTTATAAAAGTGAAAGTCAAATAATTTGTATCAATTACGCACATAAAAGGCGCTTTTGAACGTCTAACTTTACAAAAAAGTAGAATGTATATATTTATATATATTTGCTATTAGATCATTTATTATTATTGAACCGTTTGTTTTCCGGATTGGCTTAAAATTTGAATAGATTGGCTTAAGATTGAAAAAAATTACTAATAGCCAAAAAATATAGATAAGATGTAACTTAGACTATGAGACCCCCTCTAAGTTATATCTTATCTGTCATTCTGTATTTATCTGTGGGTTCTTGTAATTAGCAATTTAGTTAAATATTATTGTTACCATGACTGTCTACCAGAGAAATTCAACACTATCAGAGAAATTTTGAAATCATTTGTCCCGTTAAGGTAAAATATACCATAGTCAGGCAAAAGGAATAAATCTTCTTAATTCTTCTTAACAGACAACGCACAACCTAAACCATGGTCTAGAAACATGAAATTATTTACAAGAGGTTCTTTAATAGTGAGCATAATTTTCAAAAATCCTTCCTTATTGGAAGGATTTTTGAAAATTATATGGTCGTGGTAAATGAGGGTTTGAAAGTTTGTATGGATTTCTTGGGAAAACCCATCGGGCAGGCGCGGCGATTGCTTATTAGAATGCATAACTTATTTAAAATAAACAACCCAACACTGAAAATATTTTACACTTATTTACACCGCCATGTTTTGCCTGATGAGCTCATGAATAAAGGCTTCGTTTTGGTCTAAGAATAGTCGAACAAACCCGAACACATGAATGAAACCTACTTATTTTTATTAAGAGGGTGTATTTAATAAGTTGTGAGTAGTGAACTAAATTATTGAGTAATAGGTATTGTCAAATTAATAAAAAAGGCAATATTTGACAGCTATTCGCGACGTTGCCAATGTTCTGAACGTACCCTCTTAAACAATCATAAACAAGGGAACTTCAACCAAGGTGGCATAATAGCATGTGCAACAAAAGCCCTTATTTATTTATTTATTTATATATACTTTATTGTACACCAGATTACACATTACATAAAGAAAAAGTAATACACTACAAAATATACAATCGGCCTTATCGCTTACTGCGATCTCTTCCAGGCAACCTTGGAATGGACAGTGATTTTCGGGACATAAAATGGGGTTGTCTCAGGTGCAAATAAAAGGTATATAGGTACAATATACTATAATAGATACACAGATAAATGCTATATAATAGATACATGGATACATACATACTAACTATATAAGCAACGAAAATAAATGACGAATAATATTACAGCTAACGATAAAAACAGAATCATAACGACAAGTAATGTTCTTTCACGAGTCTTTTAAACACTGGCAACGATTGCGCGCGCTTTATTGGAACTGGTAATGCATTCCACAAACGAGCAGCCTGGACAGTAAAGGATTTGTCAAAGAAAGTTGTGGAATGCATTGGCATTTTAAGCTTCAAGTTATCAGATTTTTTTTTTTTTTTTTTTCTTGTAAAGTTACACAATTGGTGATACTTTATTTACATTACAATCTAGCCTATTAGCTAATAAGTAATTTAAATATAACTTAAACTGCTTAGTAACTATAAAATTAAGAAGTCGTCCAATAACGTCTTTCTTATTCACTATAAGTTAAGGGGAAGACACTTGATTCACGTGTTCTTTATAAAAGTCGGCACTTGCACTACAGTTTAGGGTCACTTACACTGCACTAAACTAACTCAAAAGGTTTTACCCTTTTTAGCCTTCGCACTAATTCAGTGATGTCAAGGAGTTGGATCGCCTCAACATTCACGTGATGGTGAAGTCTGTGTTCATGAGCTTCTGCATATTTTTGTATAACTATGGTAACGACATCCATCTTCAGGTCCCGGTGGAGGTCACTATTTCTAATGTACCAGGGCGCGTTGACTATATCCCTTAGTACTTTGTTTTGAAAACGTTGTATTATTTGACGATTGCATTGCCTGGTGCAGCCCCACAGCTGAATACCATAGGTCCATACAGGCTTTAAAACTTGTTTATATAACAGCAATTTGTTAGGTATTGACAATGGCGACTGTCTACCAAGTAGCCAATACATTTTTTTGTACCGAATAGTTATCTGATGACCTTAATAATTTCGTGTGAGAGTCACAAAGAAACTGGAAACGTTTCTTGAGATAAAGAGGGGTGGAAGGGGAAAAGAGCACATTATACAAAAGGGAAAGAATATGAGCATGATGTAGCCCTTCTACTTGAACTAAAAAAAACAAGATAAGTTCTCATTTTAAATCTCCCTACAGGTTACGGCGAGGCTATCGACATAGAGGAGTGATGGTGCTACCGCGACAGACCTGCGGGCTATTCACACACACACTGCTTCTAGAGAGGTATCCTGGCGGACGGCACCGTCTTGACCGTTCCATTCAAGGAGGAGAACTCTTTCAGACTGTCATCAATAATCCTGTAAGTACATACATGACGTCATTGCACGATATCTTGTGTGACTATTTACAATAGTCTAATTCAAAACTGCCCAACGATTCGAAACGACGAAAACGAATCTATAATTAAATCGATAGCGCTTTCGTATGCCATAGTTCAATACTTGTACAATACGGTTTCTACCATTAGTTCACTAGTTAGCCACATTTAAAATTTCCATACAGTAATATTGCCAATTTAATCAAAATAGGTAAATATTTGACAGCTTTTTGCGACGTTGCCAACTTTTAGGATAAGCACTCATAAGTATGAAGACTTCCATTTCGAATTTGTTTAAATGACCAATGAATTACACAATCTGTAAGTACAAATTATTGTGGATAACGATATAAATGTCAAAGCGAATCGAGCTTCAAATGTCTTATTATGTAATTCTGAATCGGGGTGCAAATTATACAGTCGTCAAACCCCTGATTTGCACTGTAAAGCTTGCCTAAAATACTCTATCCCGGGCTGCCTTTCAAAGCTGTTTACGTCAAAATCGTTGGACTTCTGTATAGAGATAGTTACTCTGTGCCGGCCGGCTGCTTCGACCGCTCCATTCAGCCCGAGAACTCTTTCATACGGTCATCAATAACCCTGAGTACTTGACATGTTTGCGCTAATATCAAGCCTGTCTAACTTCTTTGTGATATTAATAAATGGCGTGGTGTCTGATTTCTTTACTCTGAAACGTCGTACTTCCAAGAATAGCTTCGCAGTTTTTGTGTCTACGCTTTATATTTGTATAATTTTCTTTTCCAAGAATGAAAAACAAGAGAGTCTTTATTTCATGTTAAAATTAACCGTCGTGAAGCCTTTTACTTCAAACGGCGCCGGGGCGCGGCGGTTGATAATACCTTTTTACCTTTGAGTAATTTTCATAGATTAATTATCGTCCGCTGAATCGTAGGTATTTGTTTACATTCTTGGAATAGTATTTATATTTTAAGAGGGTTTATGCTAAAAGCTGGCAACGACGAAAATAACTGTCAAATATTTACCTGTTTTGATTCCTATAGCAATACTACTGAATAGAAATAAGAAATGTGGCTAACTAGCGAACTATAATATTAATAGTGAATTGCAATTATAACATTGTATTTGATGTTGTACCCATTTTAGGTGTAAAAAACGCATTTGGAAAGTTTCCAAATAGTTTTTTTACATCTAAAACTAAACATTCGGTGTTACGATATTAATTATTGCATTTCATAATCAATATTCTAGTTCGCTAGTTAGCCACATTTTTTATTTCCACACAGTAATATTGCTAAATTAATCAAAACAGTGAAATATTTGACATCTATTTGCGACGTTGCCCACCTTCAGAATAAACGCTCTTAATGTTACTTTCAATCACTCAAACGTCAATTAAAACTGTGGGTTTTCATTCGAAAGGTAAAAAAATATAAACTGCATCGATAGATAACAGCCCAAGTATCGATAAAATATAACAGTACTTGATACTCGAACCACTTGTAGCCATATTGACGTGAACAGTATATTGCGTTACCGAATAAATTGCGTATAGTGGTGGCTCGATAAATATTATGACTACTTCTGTAGTCCCACACATTGTGTTTGAAAACAAAAGCCTGCGTACAGGATGAATGAACTAACGAATTGTATTCATTGCTCTCATCATGCACTAGTTTAGTGCATTATGTTTTACGCAAATGTTTTGATGTTAATGTTGCTAAGCTTTTTAAATTAAATTTATTTATTTATTTCCAACTTACATCTATCATTACAGGGTAACCTATTGCGATAGCGTACATATCTAAGTCTTATCCTAAATTATTATTAACTTATTTATTTTATTTTAAATTGTTATTTAAATACTTCCTGTGTATAAAATGACTTGACAGTGTCCAGTGATTTCACATAATTGGGATGTTGCTCAAAGAGTCTTCAACCATATTACAAACTCACAAGAAAACTAGGTCGATTTTACTTAATTGAGGACCTCGTTAAGATCGTTTTCAAGACACAACTAAGAATATAGGGGTTGGTTTTGAGGACGAAAAAAGATCGTCTATGCAGTTACAGTACGACACAACTTAGATGTAGCATCGGCAAAATTCGTAAAACCGATCATCATCCGAACTGAGCGCGCCTTTAAAATAACCAATCTTTATTATCGCTTTAGGTGAAAATGGTCCTTACGAAAACGCAATAACTTGTAAAGTTGTGTAACCAAATACATTCGTAAAATGTGAATGAATGCTTGAAAATTTTAAAATTTATGCTTAATCATTATAGCGCTTTCTAAAGTCTATGTAATCAAGTCTTTAAACTTACACGTGGGGTAGTTTTAAGGTTTTTAACACGCTTTTATTAGGTCGACCTGGATGTAACTAACTATGTAATGGAATCTAAGGTAACTAATTTAACCATCTTCCAAGGGTCGTATCGTAATGACAATTGGCAGCTGTATGTAGTTCTGATGACAATACAATAATATGGTACTGTCGAACTGATCTGATGATGGAGCCGGAAGGTATAAACTGGAACTTCATGATGGAAAATCGTATTTTTGTTTTTACGTGCATTTATAAAAGCGTGTTTTTCTAGTGTTTTTTAAACTATTAATTTATTTTCAACCATACTAAAGCTGTTCGTTATTTAGTTACTCTAAAAGTTATCTGTTTTCGTAGATCAACGTGTTCATGACCCACATGTCAAACTACGGCAACGATCGCCTGGCGCTGTACACCTTCGAATCGGTGGTGAAGTTTCTACGATGTTGGACGAATGTCAGGCTTGCGTCTGCGCCGCCGCTTGCACTAGCTGATAAGTACTTCCAACTGAGGCCTGATGAACTGAATCCTTTGTGGGGGGTGAGTACTAATATTCTCCTTTATAGCCATTTTATAGACAGTCAATTCACTACCTACCCGTTTTCAAATATGGCATAATTTGCATTGTCTAGGTAATTATTTAAGAACAAATAATCACCACGCTTGATGAACCTGAAATCTAATTACAACGTCATATTCGGAAGGGCTAACCAATGTAATGAATAAACAGAAATAGTACATCAAACAAACTTTCACAATTCCATTTCACCCGATCAAATCAATTCCAATTTAGTACATTACGTAACTGAAAAATTGAAATCAAAACTTCCTGAACACATTAGCTAAACGTTTTTGTTCATGTGATAGAAATATATGGTACTAATGTACCGCGATTGATTACTCTCATTGTTGGTATTGATATGACGAACTGGGATCGTCACTTGTTTTCGTTTATGTTTTCCGTACTCTAATCTAGCGCACGTGGGTGGGTTCTGGGTCATGATAAGGCGGAATAATTGATAATGTGTGAAAATGAAATAAAAATCAATGTTGGTCAGATAACTTTGATAAAGATACTTAAATGGTATGCTATTCAAAGAGAAATGAATATTAATAAAAAAATTAACTGAACCCATTTCCTAAATATTTTCATAAGAGAAACTATAGTTTCGTCATTGATCAAATTTCGTGTTCATTAACTCATTAGGGTCCATTTATCGTTTTCCTGGTAGCTTAACGGATAATGCTGGAAAAAAGCCCCCATTTTATTTAAAAAAAGTACCTAACTGGTACCCGGCGAGTTGCTACCACAGACGAATTGTACTATAATCTTCGCGCAAGTGCAAGCAATAAGTTGACATAGTTTTATCGCATTCGGATTATAAGAAGGTCTACTCTCGAAGAGATGTCCGTAGTTTCGGCCGAAATTACGGGAACCTCAATATCCGTCTCACTTACGGACATACCATAAGTGAGACGGGGATGGAAGCGCCCGTAACTTCGGCCGAAACAGCGTATTTCGCTTAGGGAGTAAACTCTCTGATACGAACAAGCAAACATTGATTTTTATATTATTAGACTAGCTTCTCTCTTCTTTCCTCAAGAATTGGACTATCCCATGCAAAAAGAAAAGTAGTTCCGGAGATTACCCCCTACATACAAACTTACAAAGAAACAAATTTGACCTCTTTATAATATTTGTATAAGTATAGATGTTACAGAAATAGCAAAAAGAGCGGCCGAAAATAACCCAATATCAGCCTATGATAAAGTAGAATATCTCATAAACACATAACTTGTTTATGTGATGGAAATAGATAGCGGCGCTAATGTATCGCCATCGATCAATTCGATGTATTTATATGAGCGACTGGTCTGTCGCTCGCGTCCTGTTCAACCCACCCGCGCAATTTGCTGGCAAATTGTTTGTGTGATTTATGGATTAAAGGCATATCGTGTCAGTTTATGTTTTCGTAGTAGCAGCAGTAGTTAATGATTCTATGAAACATTTATATTTTGAATTTCTAATAAATCAAAATCAAAATATTTTATTTCACATAAACCTACATGGGCACTTATGAAACGTCAGAAGCTAGGTGCACGGTTCCAATTGGTCGTTTCCTATGGAGAAGAGCCGGCAAGAAACTCCACGGTTACTCTTTTAAAAATAATTGTTTTTTACAATATTTTTAAATAACAGTAGGTATTAGTAGGTATGGGAGGACAGTGTAGGTCTTTCAACAAGTACCAGGTACTTAACAAGATAGAAGATGGTCAATAAATCTACAGTCCACTAAACCTACAGTGTTCTCACATTCACAAAATAGAAAAAAATAATCTAAGTATATAAAATATGAATAAATTAATAAAAATAAAAACCTATTTTAAACGAAATGACATGATTGGTATTACAACTGTAACAAATCTGAATAATTATCATGTACACAAAAGCTACTAATAAAGTGTTGAAATTAAATTGTAGGTATATAATGTCAAATATTAGGATGATTATGTCAAGGAAGAATGTAAAAAAAAAAAAAAAGATGAAGATGTTAATTTGGGAGCAGTTAATAGACTCTTACATAATGTGCCGTTAATGATGTACCAGGGAAGCCACATGTGCAGAAGGAATTATTGCCAAACTTCCTTGTCTTCAACGTAGTCTTTTTTATAATATGCTTTCTTGATAAGGACACGTTTGATGTGGGTTTTGAACTTCCCATCGCTAAGTTCTGTAACCGACTTTGGCAACTTGTTATAAAAGCGGATACTGTTTATAAGAAATGACTTGCTTGTTTTAGTTAATCTAAATTTGGGTATCACAATTTCATGTCTACTACGTGTATTTTTATTATGGAAATCGCTTCTTATTTTGAAAAGTCCTAAGTTTTTGCGGACATACATAATACTTTCTAAGATATAAAGAGAAGGCAGAGTCAGTATATCAATTTCTTTGAATTTGTTTCTAAGGGACTCACGAGGACCCATTTTATAGATAGCGCGGATTGCCCTCTTTTGTAAAATGAAAATTGAATCTACGTCAGCTGCCGATCCCCACAGCAGAACGCCATAAGACATAATACTGTGGAAATAAGCAAAGTATACTAACCTAGCTGTGGCTATATCAGTCAACTGCCTTATTTTTCTTACTGCATATGCAGCTGAGCTTAATCTACCTGAAAGAGTTCTAATGTGGGCGCCCCATTGCAATTTCGAATCTAAAGTAATTCCTAAAAATATAGTTTCCGTTATTGCATCTAGTTTTTTGCCATCAAGTTTTAGATTTAGACCTACTTGAGGTACATTTGGTAATGAGAACCTAATACATTTAGTTTTGTTCGCATTAAGTAAAAGATTATTAGCTGCGAACCATTTCGAAAGAACAGCCAGACTGTCGTTGACATGAAAGACATCTGTATCTTTTCTATCTATTTTAAAAATAAGAGAAGTGTCGT
The DNA here is from genome assembly GCA_916701695.1 of Agrochola macilenta. NCBI lineage: Eukaryota > Metazoa > Arthropoda > Insecta > Lepidoptera > Noctuidae > Agrochola > Agrochola macilenta. The sequence goes on from OU753558.1 coordinate 16,339,526, forward strand.
CAGCAAATAGAATTATATCCGATAAGTTAGCCATCATATAAGAAGATCATTTATATAAACAAGAAATAAGAAAGGGCCAAGAATTGAACCTTGAGGCACGCCCATTTTAACTAGAGACCCCGAGGACATCGCCCCATTAACGTTTACTTTTTGCTGCCTGTTTGATAGATAGGAAAGAACAAGATCAGCAGCTTGTTCACGAATTCCGTAGTGGTGTAATTTACAGATCAGTGTACTGTGGTCAACGCAGTCAAACGCTTTTGAGAGGTCACAGAAAATGCCAATTGCATCCTGGGACTTCTCCCAGGATTCCAAAATGTGACTGATGAGTTTTACTCCTGCGTCAGTCGTCGACCTACCTTTCGTGAAACCAAACTGGTGACTATGTAAAATCCTATTAGAATTAAAATGTGACAACATCTGGTCTAGCATGATTTTTTCATAAATTTTACTCAATGCTGGTAGCACAGATATAGGTCTATAATTAGTGGGGTCACTCTTACTACCTGATTTGAAAATTGGTACTACTTTACTATGTTTCATTAAATCAGGAAACGTACCGCTATCTATACATTGATTAAATATGCCTGTTAGGACAGGGGCAATTGTGTCAATGATTTCTCCAAGAACTCTAACGGAAATCCCCCATAAGTCTTCAGTGTTTTTTATGTTAAGACTTTTGAATGCTTTTTTAATTGCGACAATAGAAATGGGCATGAATTCAAAACTTGGAATGTCCCTACTGAAGTTTTCTTTTAGAAGAGATTCAGCTAGTTTAGCTGATGAGGGGAGAGATTTTGTAACCTCTATTGGGATGTTGGTAAAGAAATTTTCTAGTATCGCAGCAACATTTAACCTATCTGAAATGGTTTCATTATCTATTTTTAAAGACAATTCATTCTGATCTCGCTGTTTTGTGTTTCCAGTTTCTTTGTTAATTACCTGCCACACAGCTTTTATTTTATTGTTAGAAATACTAATTTTGTTACTTATTAATTTAGATTTAGCTTGGGCGCAGACTCTTTTAAATATCTTAGAATAGTTTCTAACATGATTATGAACAGCTTCATCAGAAGTCAATGATTTTTCGTTATATAAATTATACAAAATATCTCTGCTTATTCTAATGCCTGCCGTGGCCCATTCATTAAATTTTGGTTTATTATTTATTGTTACTTTTTTTACAGGACATGCTTTATTAAATTCTTGGCATACTGTAGAAAATAATGTACTGTAGTTTATATTGGGGTCTTGTGAATCAAAACTAGCTGTTGAAAGATTGCTAAGAACATTAATATTAAACATTTTCAATTTATTTTTAGTGAGTGGTCTTAACTGAATAGTTTTATCTAAACGTAACTTTTTATGTGACTCAAAAGATATAAGTTGACCTGTATGATCAGACCTGACGCCACTAATTAGGGACGAGTCTTTTATTTTACAATTAGTAAATACATTGTCTATGCATGTAGCTGAGGTTGCTGTTATTCTAGTGGCTACATTAAATATACATTTTAAATTAAAGGATTTAAACAATGAGATAAGCTTACATTTTTCCGGTGAATTTACTAATAGATCAATATTTAGGTCACCACAAACAAAAACTATTTTATTATCTCTAAAAAGTTTAGTTAGTATTTCCTCCATTATGATTAAAAATGATGACAAGTTTGAGGCTGGTGGTCTATAAACACATAAGAAAGTATGGCCTTCAACCTCTGCACATGCTACCTCACATAAGCGATCAACAGAGCAAGAAGTGATATCATTCCTTTCCTTATATCTGAAACAACTATTACATAATATCAAGGTACCACCCCCTAATGAAGACCTGTTGTACGCACTGGCAACTGAAAAAATATTTACATTAAACAACATCCTATCTGGTTTTAACCAGGTTTCACAAAAACATAAGATATCAATATGATATTTATCTATTAACATTTCCACGTCTAGGATTTTGCAATAAAGGATGGACAAGTAAATTCTTCTGTAAAATTATTTTACCGCTTCCTACCTTACAGTCAAAACGCAAGATCGCTTTTGTGCGGCATAAACTAAGTCTTCAAAGTCAAGCATTGTTATTGATTACAGTTTAGTAGTAATATAGGCCACCCTAGCGTATCCAGTGTTTCATGTTATTCTCTTTCATTTAGAGGCTTTTCTGTTGATAATATCTCGTTGAAGCATGCAGCATTGAGCTGACCCAAATATGTAAATTGTCCTTTATCAAAATTTGCTTTTCTAAAGAATTTGAACAAGGCTATTATGTACCAAGCCCGTACCTAGGGAAGGTTAACGTCATACATTGCCCATCAAATTAACAAACGCGTCGAGGATCTCAACCACAATTATGTAAGAGTACCCTCGCTTCCAAGGAAATTTCATATTCATCGTATCCTCCATTACGTCACGAGTAAAACAATGGAACTCGATTTTATTCAGTCGCTATATAACACGGTTCTTACATCTGAGTGCACACAAAGTTGAATCCTTCCAAGGCTTTGACAGTTGGAGTTCTGAATCTATTAATCAGTTATTCTATTTAACAAACTTCGATGAGTCTTTTGATGCAAATAAAATAGACTGTTACGCTTTAGAGACGTCGAGGAGCTATTGTAGTCGAATCAATTAACTTTCTGTTACTGTTTGACAGTTGCTCTCTCCCGCTTCCGCTTCAATACATTCGGACCGTAAAGTTGGAAAATATTCATCATAAATTTTCTATAATCGTCTCTCCGTATTTTGGATATTAAGTAACATTTTCGTGGTTTTAAATTTTCATTTGAAACAAATGAATAACTTGGCGGAAAATAGAGATTTTCCGCCAAGTTATTCATTCAGACAGACACTCTTGTCTGTTTCATTTTAACTGTTATATTTTGTGACGACGAAAGGGAAATTTGATGCCACGGAATTTTTTATCCATTGAAAACCATAATAATTAAATAATTAAGTAATGGATATTTTTGGTAAAGTGCTTACAAAATACTATAATGTAACTGAGGCAACAGAGCGAGCAAAAATTAAAAACAGGCAACATTTAATGACTTTATGAAACTATATTCCACATTTCAGAATTTGATCTACTCGTATAATTTTAAAATGTAGTTACTATTAATTTAACTTTGTAATGAGGTCGTGACGTCATTTTACTACACAGCAACTAAAATACGAGCAATATTTTGTTATTAATTAATCAATATGGTTGGTACCTATTATACAGGGTGTCAGGGACATTGACGCGAAAACTGATACCATGGATTCAGTATTATGATTCTGAACCCCCGTGCGTTGAAATTTTTCGTCGGTTATTTTTTTTTTTATCAACAACATTAAAATGAAAAATTTCAACGCACGGGGGTTCAAAATCATAATACTGAATCCATGGTATCAGTTTTCGCGTCGATGTCCCTGCCATCCTGTATAATTTTGACATATTTAATTAAACGATAACAAACTTTAACGTCGATGCAACAACCGACCCGTGGGTAATTAATTTTGTTCATAGCTGTTCATCGAACAACGGTTCAAACCGCTCACTATCACAGGATTGATAGGGCAACGGTCTCCAAATCATAATGTTATCGTGTACCATAAAGATAAATCAGAGTTTGCTAGTTTTGACACAGATATTACAAATTGAAAAGAGTATGCTTAGATGGTTTGGTCATGTTGAGAGGATGAATTAAAGGCCAATAACAAAAGGTTTTCAAGGCAGATATGAGTGGAAACGCCGGGAGGGGGATGCCCTAGAAGGATATATAGTGACCTTATTGGTGATGTTCTTAATCGCTGTACCGCGCCTTAAGCAAGCGCGCGGCCAGACAGGCAGTGCGGCCGCTCATTCGACAACGTTGACAGCGTTCCAACGCTCATTTGTCAACGGTACCCCCGCCCCCCGCCTCACCGCGCATACCTAAGGCACGGTACAGCGGTCTCGGTCAAACTATAGCACTCGCAATCAGCGTGCGTACCAGATGTATGATAGTAAACGAAGCAAAAGGAGTATGGATGGATCGTAGCAGGTGACGTTCTGTAGTTAGGCACAAACTACAAAATAACACCTGCTACGATCCTTCAAACTCAAACTCAAAGCATTTATTTCAATCAAACCATTTACAGGCACTTTTGAATTGTCAAGGAATCGGTCAGTCAGAAATATATATAAGCTAGTTGCCCATTCCAAAGCGTAGTAGGTACCTATGGAGAAGAACGGGCAAGAAACTCCACGGACACTCTTTTAAATAAATTGTTACAAAGTTTTGGTTACATCATTCATGTTGAAATTAAAGATGTGAGAACAATGTAGAAAGACGTGCACGTTAGAAGCGTCCGTAATAAAAATATAAAACCAAGAACAATTCAAAAATTTAAACCAGCCAAGGCAGCTAAGAGTTGACCAGTCCCAACTGACGGCGCCCGTTTACGAACATGACGCATGGATTAGCACCATTCAGCTCAACCATTCTTCTTGCTCAATTTCAAATTCTTCTAGCTCAATCATTCTACTTCTAGAAGAGGGCGTGTGTTTATATGTATGTATTACAATTTATACGCGATTCATACCAATCGTATATGCACGAATTGTCCCTTATATCGTTCGTACAGCCGCACGAACTTGTGAGAAACAATATGCATGCCGCGAGTTTTAATATTTTATTGGGCTGCGAGATATGTGCGATATCATTGGAATACGACAGAGAAATTGAAAATACATCATATTTTGTGCGGCGGAACGTAAAAGCTCTTGTTTATTGCTCAGATAAAACTAGAATTTATATTGCATTCATTCAAAGACGATATGTCAAGTTTTCCACTTTATGTTAGATTCAATATAGAGAATGATTTCATAGAATCATGTTTTACCAATATTAGGTACGTTACTTATACGAACTGTTTAATATGTTTAATAGAAATAGTTTATTTTATAAAACAAGACTTCTATACTAGAATGTCTGTTTTAATGATATCGCTGCTCATTTCCTAGAATCTTTCATTACCGTCCATATTTATAATAAAACTGAGAGCAGCCACCGGTTTATACGCATTGAACATGGCTTTGATACTTTAGAGCAGAAACTGTTTATTTCCATTTCTAATAACGGTATTTTTCATTTCAATATTATCTCGATGGAACTAAAAAGGATCACCATTTTGTATTCCATTTTCAGCAAATGTTTGAATAGTATTTTTTTTTTCTATTCTGTATTTACATAAAGCATTTCGCCTATAATCTCCGAACTGTTAGGCACAGGTGTACAGTACAACTATTTTCTTAATGTCCCTCGGCAAACTTCGTGTTTCGTCAGTCATCTGATTTCTATCAGTTGCCGTTTGCACTTGGTGTTTGTACGTAATGTACGTATTGACTCCTACCGCTGCGCCCGCGTTGTCGTCAACCATAATCACCAAGTGCAAGGAGTATCTGATAGAAATCCGACGACTGACGAAACACGAAGTTTGCCGAGGGACATTAAGAAAATAGTTGTACTGTACCTATAGTATTTTATATTAGATATTACTTTGTGTTATCTAGTAAGGTTCAAATATTAAAATCTTAATTCATTATAATGAAACTTTTCTGTCACCTAGAATCCATGCGACGACATCCGCCACCGTCGAATCTGGTCGAAGAGTAAATGGTGCGGGACCCTTCCGAGAGTACTGGTCATAGGACCACAGAAGACGGGAAGCACTGCCCTCTATACATTCTTGGCGATGCACCCGGCATTGGCGCCAAACTTACCGAGTCCTGCCACATATGAAGAGCTCCAGTTCTTCAATAACAACAACTACCTGAAGGGGCTTGATTGGTAAGTCAATTCATTCAAAACCGTCAACATTTTGACACCCTTCGTGATGGCAGCGGCGCGGCGGCGGTAGCACTGATTTAGCACTACACTAGCACTTTTCAAGTTGAATACTAGAGGTTGCGAGGTTGCGGTAACCCGCATTCAACGTGCTCGCTTCCTTGGTTGCGATGCTCTTTTATTTTAGCTTGTGTTTCGAAGAGCAAGCGGTGCGGTGTTATACCGCGGTTCTTAGCAAAGAGGCCACTTCAGACTGCAGCACCGCGCTATAAACATTCCTACCACACGCTCAGCGGTCGAGGCTTTCCTCGCAAGTCCTAAACACACGCGAAAAGTCTCTGTTTATGAAAGCAAACAAAAATACTTTTTACAACATAATTTTTCCCCGGGCATTTACGCACAATATTAATTTATCGAAATGTCGAGCAACATGAGACGCAACATTTAACAAACATTTCAAAAAGCTGTTAAAGTTAACAAATGTCCACGTTGTAGCCACGTGAAAAATTTCCACAATATATTTCACTTTTTTCCCACCAATTTATTAAGCACGTCCAACACAGGTTTTTTCCGGGAAAAATATATTTGAAAACAAGATATGTATCTAGGGTGTGCGGGGTTAATTATTCTATTTACTTTATTTTAATGTTCTCTTTCTACGCGGTTCTCATTTGGGTAAAAAGTATTACCTGTTTAAGTATGCCGAGGCTGTTGCAAAGCCCACGTATATTTCAAAAGTGGCGTGACGCGTTACATCTCATTAATATAAAAGCGAGCTACCCTTAAATTAAAGTATTACACGAGCTACATTTAAGTTAATATTCTACCGAGAGTTCTGAGGAAATACGATGAAACTATTAATTAGGCGTCATATAGAATTGTCAAGTTGGGGTCTCCGAAGTAGTGTAGGTAAGTGGTGTATACCAAGTTTGCAAGTGTTAGGTCTCGTGTGTAAGGCATAAGCCCATCGCCGTTAATCGGGCACAATGCCAATCCTAAGCGATTAATACTGAGAATTTTCTTCACAGTTACACTGCCTGTTGTAGGAATTAGTAGCCGCATTCGCGACCACAGGTCCAATGAAGCGGTTATGCCAACTATTAATTATCCCCACGAATAATAAATTAATGCGGCTACAAAACATTTCAGGAAATTAATATTGCCGATATTAAAAGTTTTGTTTACCAAACATATTCGTTTTACCTCAAAATGTGTTTTCCGCAATTTGGCAATACCCACAAAATCAATGACCATTGAAGGTTTAACAAAATTGAGGCATGTATTAATACATCTTTGTAGTTTATGTTTCCGAAGAAGCAGGAACTATGTTGCGGTTCATTGGCATGGGAAGTTTATGGCAGTTTATTGAAGGCTGTAATCGCGATCGAACGGGAGTCGGCAGTAAACCGAATGCAGCCATACCTACTGCAAATAAAGGTCTTGAACACAAAAAACAATGTAATACCGAAGGTCAAGCGACAACGTATCGCCAAACACAAGCAAAACGAAAAAGCTCAAAGAATAAGTTTATTATACTGATTTATTTTTGCGTAGTTTCAGATTTTCTTTCGGACGTCGTTCTCACCTCCGAGTATCTATTTCGTAAGGCCAAAAAAAAAACTCGGGCATTGTGATCGGTCATATAAGCGCGAGGCCTTGTAGTGAGTGTACCTTCTGTACGTATTTGTTTTCCGATCTTGATCCAATCGGTCTTTACCCGACAGTGTTATTGAACTGTTTTATTACCTTGAATTTAGCCTCATGGAAATGGTCCCTTTTCTTTGCACAATGCGTTCAACTTGAAGTTGAACTGCGGAAGTTCCCGTTGAAATTGATTAAACATTTGCTTTTGTAGTCCTACTGTAGTTTACAATGTTTTTTTTATGAGTATTCAGAGATTCCACGTCTTTTCATTGTGTTAACACTGCGCTGTATCTTTGCCAATAGCGATAAAATGTCGAAACGCTAAAACCTTGCGTCAAGTAATGATTTAAATAAATCCAAAGGAAACCATTACAGTAAAACTTTCACCACTTAATCTTAAAAGCATTAAATTCTCAACTCCTCTCAGTAACGCTTTGTGAAAAATAACTGAATAACTCACGCGTAATATAATATTATCAAGTATAATAATAACAGAACTAGCGCTAGCTTTGAAGCGTGTTCGTCAGAGCCCCGTGAAGCTGAATCAACTGAACACTGAGAAAGAATGGCCACGGAAGGCTTTAATGCTTTCACCGAATGCTTTTCTCCTTATTTAAATGACGTCACAGAATGCGGATATAATGCTCGAGCAAGTCTGGTCTATGTTTAATGTGCATTTTAGTGAATAGAATTTAAATGGTTTCTAATTTAATTTAAGTGTTCATTTAAGATTAATTCTCATGCTCAAATTATATTCTAGTTCTTATTCCTATCGACCACTTTATGACTACTCATAACTATCTTCTTCGTAATTATGTTGCATAGATGCCTGAATTCTGTTTTTTTTTTTCTTTTTCGTGTGGTTAGTGACTAGCTTGGTCTTTCCAAGGGGTATCGTATCCAGTAACTAGGTTGTGGAGGTCGGATAGGCAGTCGCTCCATGTAAAATACTGGTATTCAGCTGCATCCGGTTAAACTCGAAGCCGACCCCAACATAGGTGGGAAAAGGGGAGGCAGTAACTAGCCTGGTGTCAGTTTTCAAGCCGCCCATAAGCCTCGTGACTTGGCTTCATATATGCCGTCAACAAATATCTCTCAGGCATGCCGGTTTCCTCACGATGTTTTCCTTCACCGTTTTTGAAGCAAGTGATAATAATACAATACGCACATGAAATCGAAAAGTTAGTGGTGCGTGCCTTGGGTTCGAAGTCGAGACCTATGACTTGGCAATACGACGGTCACACCAGTAGGGTATCACTGCTACTTAGCAGTGAAATCTGATTGAAATATTTTTAAACGAGATTTGGTTTCAATCTAGGTACTTAGGATGTGTTCTCGAGATTATATGATTATTGTAGCTTGCAATTAATTAAACTTACAACAAATCGATTAATCAACTCTATTTATTCGAAACACCATCGATGTAAATCACTCGAGTTTCTCGCAAGATTCTGCATAATGAGCCCGTAAGAAGATTCATGTTTATCCAATGTGTAGCCTAGATAAGTTGTGGACCACTAGGTGAACCTGGGCACGTATATTACCTTGTTAGCATCGTACGTGTGTTGCACATCGTTACGCTTACATTCTTCGTTCCTTTAAGAACCAATGAGAAGATTTCTCGATAAATACATTGCTAATTAGGCATTCGGACTTTTAGCCTAATTAATCTTTTTTTTTTTTTTTTTCGATTTTATGAAAACAGTCGGTCTTGAACGAAAATCAACTCCTATAAATAGAATTTGCATTATTCGTTGACTGCCTCTTTGGTGTAGTAGTCGCATGCGCTACTGTTGAACATGAGGTCCTGGGATTGATTCCCGGGTCAGGCAAAGAGATATTGGGTTTTTCCATCAGGAATTTCTCTAGCAGCCTGGAGTCTAGAGTTGTGCCCGGTTGATGGCAATAGGCTCGCCTTTAACATATCTGACGAAATGTGGTTGTACTATACAGGGTGAATTTTTTAGATGAGGCAGTACGGACAGCTACCATAACCGTTGTAGCTTCAGGAAAACGGTCTTAGGAGACTGTCCTTAACTTTTTGAGACATGTTGATCTGCATACACAGATTTTGAAAAAAATATACCGTCAGCAAGAAAATAGGCAGTTTTCAGAAAAACTTTTTTTGATGCCAATCGATCCTGTTTCTTATAAGGATCAAAAAACTCTATTGGACCAATTGAGGTTTGAGTACTAGACTTTTTCCTTACATAAGGTAGGAAAATACTTCAACTTACTTTTTGTGATGGACAGATTAGCTGAAAATAAACAAAAAAAATTAACTTCGAACGAATACGCTTTATAATTTTATTTTCTTTGTGAACAAGATAGTTTGCGACTTGTGATTTCCGACGTTCTGAGAAAAAAATTACCTCAAATAGTTTCAAACTTTCAGACTTCAATGAGAAACGTTAATTAAAAGACTGTTCGTTACAAAAGTGATTTGCAAAAAACCTTTGTATGAAAAAAGTTCTTTCAAAAGCAACAAACTACCTAAATTTTGTTCTCAAATCAAATAAAATTAAAACGCGTATTCGTTCGAAATTTTAAATTCCATTTTGTTTTTGTTTATTTTCGGCCAGTCTATCCATCGTGAAAAGTAGGTTGGAGTCTATTTCCCACGAAACATGCGATTTCTGACTTTTCTAGCACTTAGACCTCAGGTGTTCCGATAGAGTATTTTGATCTTTATAAGAAACAGGATCTATTGACATCAAAAAAAGTTTTTCTGAGAACTACCTGTTTTCTTGCTGACTGTAATTTATTTTTCAAAAACTGTGAATGCAAATCAAAACGTCTTGAAAAGTTAAAGTTAGTCTTCTAAGACCGTTTTCCTGTAGCTAAAACGGTTAAGGCAGCTGTCCTTACTGCCCCATTTCAAAAATCCACTCTGTATAATAGGTAGGTACAGCTCTGCCTAATCCTTCTGGGATTAACAGGCGTGATGTTATCATTTCCAATGTTAGACTAATTACAATGAATAGAATAAGTTAAATAGCCATATATTTTCCAAGGATGTTATTATAAGTAATAGCCTTGAGCCTAGGGACTAACGATTCAATTACAGGGTTTACGATTCAACAGGTAGTAATTAAAGTAGGTGCTACTATATTGAATTGTATAAAACCGTATTTTCTCAGAAGTAGCGTAGGTACACTGATTTTCAAAAGGTAGGTATATTTAAGTATAATGGCTTGAGTCATTATGGACGCCATGCAGCAGACAAAGGAAAATCGATTGTGCCTGTAGCATAGGTACATTTCACGACGGTACAATAATAGATACTAAAAGCATTTTTTACCTGTATCATAGAAATAAACTGGGGTGTATCATACGTCTCGAAGCTGTTTGCTAATAAGCCCTATATTAACCGTGTTCGTAGCATATGCGTTCTAACCAACCAGGCTGCATCCTGTCTGGTTGAGGATATGATACGCTGGTACGAAACTGAAGGGTAAAAGCGCGATTTTGAGTCATTTAGACCAAAAGGCCCTAGGAGGAGCTCATGGCTAAGTACTAACAGCCGCACGGGTCGATCCATCAAGTTAAGCTACGCTTGCCGGGATTAGTCCGTGGATGGGTGATCTTTACATACCCAGACTCCTCCGTACCTTGGAAAGCACGTTAAGCCGTTGGTCCCGACTGTCATTCGTGGATCTTTGACAGTCGTTACGGGTCGTCAGAAGCCCGAAAGTCGGACAACTAGTCTTACCAAGGGATCTTGTATTACCCAGTTACTGGGTTGTGTGGAGGTCAGATAGGCAGTCGCTCCATGTAAAATACTGGTACTCAGCTGCATCCGGTTAGACTGGAAGCCGACCCCAACATAGTTGGGAAAAGGCAAGGCAGATTGATTGATAAGACCAAAAGGCCCAGTGAGAGCAGTGGTGGCCCCTACGAGGTGGGATTTACGAGTTGTAGGTCGTGGGTTCGAACTTTGAGTAAATAATTTCATCATCACTGCTCTCAAAACGGTGAAGGAAAACATCGTGAGGGAACCGGCATGTAATAGAGTCAAAAATTCGAAGACATAAGACATCTACCAATGCGCACTAGGCTCGCGTGGTGGATTACAGCCCATCTCGAAGAGAAATAGGCTGATTATGTTAGAGCAAAAGTTTCGTTTCTACGAAGTATTAATTCGTTTTCTATGCTTGCACCTTAGTATAATCAGTTTCCATCCACCAGGTACCTCAACTTCTTCCCACCAAACATGAGCAACACCTCCACTCAGATCACGTTTGAGAAGTCTGCCACCTACTTCGACGGCGACCTGGTACCAAGGAGAGCGCACGCACTGCTGCCCAACGCTAAAGTCATCGCCATCCTCATATCACCATCTAAAAGGTAAGACAAAGATTGTTTCTTTAAAAAGCAATATGCCCGAACTTCTCAAGAGTCTTAGGGAACGAATTTTCGAAAAACGAAAATAAAAAAAAATCACGTTTCATGCTTCAAAAATGATGAACTTAATCTGCGTTCGCAATTTATTTGCCAACCATGTAAACAAATACGAGTTTTAGAAAAAACAACTGTAAAATCTACACATAAGGTTCACTTTGCGCTACAACTTAATATTTTGTATGACTTTTTCAGCAGTACTAGTCAGTCTAAAATCAACTTTATTTACAATAATATAAAGTTGATGTTTGTTTAAGTAGAGATAACATCAATTGGAAACAAGGATTGGAATAGACCTTACATACAAATTTCATACGTTTACTCGCATTACTTAGTGCTCAAAACTTCATGCTTCTAGAGCCAGTAGAGTTTAGACTGCGCGTTGCCAGTGAATTTAAGATTTTTAATATGTAGATCTATTAGTAGGAATACAGTTATTAATAGCTAGTCGGCACTGTTACTCACTATCTCAGTGATTGGTGACTAGGCTATGTGCCGCAGTGTGATTCCTATATGTAACAAATATCTGTATGCCCATGGCACAGATGAATACAGATGAGACACTCCGCAAAATCATTTCAATAAAAACCAACTCTTGTTACGACACAATAAAGTGCAATTCCTAAAGTTATATTCACGTAGAAGTGGCCTCTATTTCTATCGCGTAACTCTTATAATCTTCTTACTACGTTACGCTCACTGAATTCGACAAGTCGAGGCCGCCCCGTACGTACTTTTACCTAAAATGCGGAGTGTTCCATCTGTATACTAATCTGTGCCCATGGATAATTGTTCCGAGCCAAACAACATCAAGCGGGTTGATTAAAGTCATCCTACACTACGTTTCCAGTTACATATCAGGGTGACATATCTTCTATAACATAACATCACGCCTATGTTCCCCGATGGGTTGGGCAGAGGTGTCCGTATAGTATAACCATTGTCTTCTATCTACTTTAAAAAAATCTGAAATTCATTCAATGACAGACATCGTACCCTAGTAGCCTACGTCGAGAAGCATGAATTTTTTCACAAGTTCCTTATATAACGAAGGTACACTAACTAATTGCCAAACTTAAGTGGCAATGGGCAGGGCACATTGCTCGCACAACAGATGGCCGATGGGACCGAAGTTTCTGGAGTGGCGACCGCGTACCGGAAGACGTAGCGTTGGAAGGCCTCCCACAAGATGGACCGATGACCTTGTGAAGGCTGCAGGAATCCGCTGGATGTGGGAAGCACAGAACTGGTCGAAGTGGCGGTGCTTGGGGGAGGCCTATGCCCAGCAGTGGACGTCTTTCAGCTGAAATGATGACCCTAAGGAAGGATTTATGAAAATTCATCCCCTAAGGAGCTTAAATAGGGGATGAAACTTTGTCTGGAGGTGCGTCATTTTTGCCGATGGGAAATCCCGTACACTATAATTAATATGGATGGACATGCTGTCTTGTCTTCATCACTTAATACTAAGAATAGGCGCTCGTGTATCACGTAACTAATCAAAAAGATCGTTATAATCGAAGCACCAGTGCGTTCAGTAGTTCGTTCATAGGTAAAAGGCTCGCGTTTATGTAAATGTAAAAACAATTGAGAGAGAATTATACGGCAGCTGCACAAGTGCACATACATTGCGAGTCAGCCACGGTATCGTGCGCACTGGTTTGTATGTAAATCCCGAGGATCTAGGATTTAACGCATTGGCGATCCAACCGCGCACTGGAATGCGTAGCAAAGCGACTCGGATTCGAAAGCTGTGATGCTCAGTTGTAATGTGGCCAGTATTCACAAATTAAAGCAATGAAATTAATTTATCATAATCATTTATTTGTCAAAATATGGTACATTATTATGACCTTACGAGTCATGGTACCATCACATTCTGCCAAGTGTGACGTGCAAATATTAGGCACATATATTTATTACAGGATAGAGATTATTAGGTTAGTATTAACATGATCGATTGCATAATTACGAATAAAAATTACAATTTGAGGTATGTCAGCAACGAATTAATAATAATAAATAATAATAATAAATAGGCTAATTAATAGGTATCTTAAAAAAACACAAATTATTTAGGATGTCAAAGTATAATTTTAATGTCAGAGTATCTAAGATCGATAGTTTCAAATTACAAAAGATCGATAGTTTATTAAAATATGTCATAACATCTAGATTTCTTTATTAAATGTAAATTTAATATAAATGTAATATACAAATAAACATCCCGAATAAATTCTCTAAATAACTGTCCGCCCCGAATTAAAATCCGTTGTGTATTTTAGAAGAATAACGCGGTCAAACAAACAGACAGACAGACACGAAAAGCGACTATAATTAATTATATGTTATAATAGTCCTCACATATAAAATTATTGTCTATCTGTCTGTGGCTCACTTTTTTTTTCTCTCTTTCTCAGTTACTTTTAATGATAATCTGGCAGTTTGAGTACTTTATGCCGCCTACCCAAATATCCTTTCTTTGGTATTGTTCGTCGAATCATTGAGCTCCTTAAATTCTGAGTTGATCTGCACGATTACTGACAAATGCGTGCACTGACTGGACAGGTTCACTCAATCTGTATATGGTTCTTTCTTCAAAAGACCATTTCAGACACCATTCTACATGGTCTTCACATGATCTGACCAAGATTATGTCTGGACTTTAAAAGAGACTGACCTCTGAGTTATTTCGGCCTTTCTTCTCAGTCTCAGAGTAGTCAGATAGGAAACGCCGACCTCATCTAGTTAATAAAAATATGATTGACGTGTAAAACCTAATTCTATTCTTTTCGTGTGGTTAGTCAGTAATCTGGTGTCAGAGTTTTTTTAAAGCCGCCCATAGGCAGCTGACTTGGCTTCACATGCCGTCAAGAAAATATCCCTCAGGCATGCCGTTTCCTCACGATGTTTCCCTTCACCGTTTTTGAAGCAAGTGATAATTATACAATACGCACATGAATCCGAAAAGTCAGAGGTGTGTGCCTTGGGTTCGAACTCGAGACCTACGACTTGGCAGAACCTACTCACGGAAATAAAATCATTTATAATTAAAGCTTGCTTACTTGGTTGTATTGAGAGTATAATAGTATAAGGGAAATCTAAATTGCAACAAAAAGCTGCAAGATAATATCGTCAATCCGTGACTAATAGGCTGATTGCTGAATGAAGTCGGTAGACTTCATTTATTTTAGTACTTTTCTCTTAAGATAAATTACTAGAAATAACCTATTCAACGACCTTTTAGTTTCTTGAGAAGTTATAATATTATATCTGCCTTATAAATCTGCGAGAGTCCAACGATAAACCCACAACGAAAAGGCAGCAATTAAAATGGGAAAATGCACATCAATCTTATAGCCTAATCGTAATTAGAAGATTGTAAAAGAAAATATTTTATCAGCCGCTCGTCAGGCCTCGTTCATCAAAATGCAAATTTAAAATCTGAATTTATATCCACAAAAGTTTTCAAGAAAATTCATTTGAATTCCTATGGAGAGCTATTTTGGTTAAATTTTTTAGAAGCACCAAAACGTAGTTCGACTCTTTATTAGATAAAAACTTTCATATATTTTTTCATGGTCATTAAAAAAATCGGCCAAGTGAGAGTCGCACTTGCAAAAAACGCCGAAAATACACGTTTATTGTATGGGATGGGTACAACCATACATTTTATAGCGGCAATAGAAATACACAATATGTGAAAATTTCAACTGTCTACCTATTACGGTTCATGAGATACAGCCTGCTGACAGACAGACGAACGGAGCGGAGGCTAAGGAATAGGGTTCCGTTTGGCACGCTACGGGTACGGAAGTCTAATAAAAATTACGAATGTACCTAAATATTTAGCGGCTCGAAACTAGTGACAGAGCGTTTGGATTGTTACGTTATCTGTCAAGGGTTTTCGTATAGAAATAATATTTGTTCGGCGCGACTGGCTGTTCAGAATGGTGTGCTGGTGCCAACGCTTATGTATGGAAGTGAATGTTGGGTGTGGCAAAAGAAGCATGAAAGTAGAATAAATGCAGTGGAAATGCGTTCCTTGTGAAGCATGTGTGGTGTTAACTATGAATGATAGACTGAGGAATTATGTGATAAGGTGACGGCGCAGTTTAAAAGAAGATGTAGAGGCAAAAAAAACTAAGGAGTATCTATGCTTAGATGGTTTGGTCATGTTGAGAGGATGAATGAAAGGCGATTAACAAAAGGTATTTACACGGCAGATGTGAGTGGAAACGCCGCGCCTAAAAGGACATACAGGGTTTCAAAATTTCCTCCTGCGAAGTAGTAGTGCTTGCGAAGGAGGAGGCGGAATGCGTGAGGGAGAGGTAAATTTCGCGCCCTCACGCCCCTAGCCGCCGCAAGAGACGCCTTGGGCGTCGGGAATCGCAGGCCGATTCCCGGCCATCGTAGGCGCGGGCTTGCGGACGGTGAGCAATGGGTAGCTCGCCGTCCGATAAGAATCAGGCCAGGGTCGACGGCGCGTTGTGTTTCACGCGCGCCTCAAAGAGATGTCAGCACAACAAAAGGGGTCTGCTAGGACCGATGCCTGCCGGACTCGCGGGAAAGTCCGAAAGGGATACCGTGGCCCCTGGCAACGTACAGGCAACTGAAGGAACACGGGTGGGTTTTAGTCAGTAAGAGTCTGACACGCCCGCGTGCGTGTATGACCAGATGTATGAACGTAAACGAGGCAAAATGAGTATGTAAGGATCGTAGCAGGTGGCGTTCTGTAGTTTCTGCCTACCCCATGGGAAGAAGGCGTGAGGTTATAATATTTGTATGGCTCCTTATGTCGTAGTACCCATGGTATAATAATATACTTCGCCAGGTATGGCATTCCGAAACACAGTGGACACGTGGGCAATACAAGTCTACGTCATCGCATTTGTGTTACCAGAAGTTTGTAATAATAACTCCCCAACCACCTTTATTACTGTGCGAATCCGATAAAACAATAAGGTTTTAATTAACAATTACGTTGGTTTATGTTTAAATTGAATTGTTTCGTTTGATTAGACACACGAAACGACAATTTAAAAGCTTTGGTTTTGAGTTATCAGTTAACATTCAAATGTTTTAGTCCACATTTAAACTGCCAACCCGAATGCTTCTTTCTACTAATTAATCTAGAAGGCGTCCTAAATAAAAACAGTCCTACAAAACACGCCATGTGACGGATGTCTTTGTTTTTAATTGTGGCAACACTATGAATAACGCTATTTATGATCGTACTTAATATGCTCCATAGTAAACGACCAAGGAGAATAAAATACGTACCTAAAGTAGATACGGTATAATTAATTACGGTACGTGTTAAGCATCTGTGAATTGAGGGCATGGTTAACAAAGAATGTCTTTGAAGAAAGAGCGCACCGATTAGGCAACTTTAGCGTGTTTCTCCTTATGGTCTGTTCTAAATGTATGTGAAGAAAATGTAAACAAATAGATCAGAAAATGTACCTGTAGATGGCAATTTGTTATCCAGTTACAAATTTTGTCCTCTGATTTGATTATTTTAATACTTATACCCGAATTAAAGATATTTTTCATTTGATAATTAAGGTTAATTTTAAAACTTCAATTTTCGTCGACTAATTCTTCACTTACAATTTAATCATTAATCTTTCAATTTAAATTATTATTGGATAAATGGTGAGATATATGTAAAGTTTAATGAAACCTTCTTAATACAGATGAATGTGTTACTAATTCCCTTTAGTGAGTGAATGCGTTAGAATTTAATCTGAACAGGGTTTGTTTACACTCTCATCAGATACTTTTGGAACATACTATACATGTCTTATTCGGTAAACAAAGAGTTCTAATCAGTATCATGGTTTAAGTTAAGTATGAACTTCTACGTTGTTATATGAAACAACAATTACATTAAAAACTGCTTGGAATTAACCACCAAAAAGCATTCATTTTCTGAAAATATCAATGTCCGTACACTATATTTGTAAACCCAATAAGACATATTGTAAAAGTAGAGAAACGCTGACGCACAGATTTTGTATTCGATTAGTTGCATGCGCGGCGAACCTCATTGTCCCGTACCCCGCGATACAGACGCGCGCCTTTCGATCTTTATATAGTACTTCCATTGTATTAGATATCGTGAGTAAATAAATACTGAAAAGAACTTCAACGTAGTAATTCTCTCTCCACCAACGCACCCACAAAATAAAGAAAAACACACTTTACCTATATACCCACTTTAGTAGAATGTATTCACAAATCAAACCCAAATAAATACCTAAATAAAAATAAAAACATCAAGAAAAACCTATCTCGTGTAATTCGTCATTAGTAGTCTTAAGTAAATTACTGTCGATTGAGGAAAAACGTGGGACTCAAAGAAAGCTCGTAACTCAAGCCAGTAAAACTGCTTGCTCAAATCCGAAACGTTATTGCTATACGGTGTCAAGGAATGGCTACACATCTTGAATTTATACCGTGCAAGATTTTGCATTTGTATTTTTATCAAATACCGTAAAATATGTGCAATATAGATTCTAATACCTGGCAAAATGTGGATATATAGTTTGACCGAATCGCTGTTCTGTGCCTTAGGAATGCGCGGGGAGCGTTGACGAATGAGCGGTGGGCGGGACGCCGCGTGCCCTGAGCGTTGACGAATGAGCGGCCTGCACTGCTCCCCGTCTCGCCGATCACATACCTAAGGCGCGGTACAGCGTTCCCGGTCAAACTATACTATAATAGCTAAACCTCTGCCTAACTCTTCGGGAAACAAGGCGTGATGTTATGTTATGTATAGATTCAATTTTTTTGGACTCATAAATACTCTTAAATAGCCAAAAAAAATATATATTTTTCATTACAGTTAAGCAACCAGCGTAGTTTGCCGTAGGTACCTACGTGAAATCTAGGTATACGGTCTCTTTTGGTGTATAATTCACGATTTCAAACATTTTTAATTGTGATTCTTTTTAATTTATTTTAACCAAAGAATGACGTTATGAAATAAGACCATTTGCCCATTCCATCTCAGTAATAACTTCTGTACCGTAAATATATCTGCAGGCACATACAAAGAAAATAAAGAAAGAAAAATTGTTTATTCTGCACAAAAAAACGCACATAATTTTTTTTGTCCTCTTATTTAGCAATAAAAGTTTGTCAATTTTATACCACCGCCACCATAGCATACATGTTTTTGTTTTTTATACCACATAGTAATACCTACTTATTAAAAACTCCGTCCCACGCAAACTTATTCGAGAACGAAAATAAAAGCAATCAGACTCCTACAGAAATTAACAAATATTTTTAATATCACAGTAACGTGTCGTGCTCTGAATAATTCACATAAAAATCCGTGTGTTTATTGTGCAGGGCGTATTCGTGGTACCAGCACATTCGGTCGCACGGCGATGCGGTCGCGAACAACTATACGTTCCATACAGTCATCGCGGCGAATGATTCCGCACCGAAACCCCTCAGGGATTTGAGGTAAGCATATTTCTACTAACTGAAAAAAAAAACACAAATTTTAGGAGTAGGTTGTATATCTTGATGTGAATTTGAATTTTAACTGTAATGCATGTGTACGTATCTGGTCTACTTAATGTGTTTGAAAATTATGCCTATGTAATCTTCTACGTAAATACGACACAACTTAGATGTAGCATCGGCAAAATTCGTAAAACCGATCACCATCCGAACTGAGTGCGCATTCAAAATCACCAATCGTTAATACTCCTATAAGTGAAAATGATCTTTACGAAAACGCAATAACTTGTATGTCATATCTTGTGTCTGTGATGTCTTGTATGTCGAAGCAAATACATTCGTAAAATTTAAATAAATGATTGAAAATTCTCAAATTTATGCTACATCTAAGTTGTGTCGTACTGTAAATAAACAAGACTATTTTACATAACAAGTCGTGATATTTAAGTAAATTTTGTAAATCAAATGTATTATGTTTTAAGTGTTTTCCTCCTACAGCGAAGTCACGTTCTATTACACCAGTGAACCATTTAAACTTTAATTTACTGTAAAACTAAGTGTCCAAAACAAACAATAAAATACATGTTCTTTGTTCCACACAGTAATAAAACATCGCGTAGACATTGGAAGCAACTACGGCTTCTTAATATACTCTTTTTTTTTCGGTCTGAGGCAAAGGCGTATATTTTACGTCGGCCTTCGACCCTCTCATATTGGATCACAATTTTTCCGCGCGAACCCCGGCTCTTGTACATTAATAACAAATGTAATGCCTTCACTGTACTATTATTTCATCCCTCTACTCGTTTCTACCATTTGGTTCCTTAGCTTCACGCTATAACGGTACTGATGAAGTGGGGGACTTATTGACTTTCGTAATCCCGTTTGGAGGGCCAATAGGCATGAAACCGATTTAGTTTCAATTAACATCCGAGCTTGGGGATTGTGAAATATGTTGTGCTTAATCGTGTACAGTGCAATACTTTTTGATTAAGGTATGATTCTGAACCCCGCTGTACGGGGCAGCGCTGTCGCGTCACTGCTAGTCCGCAAACTATTTTCTATAGGTTTATATGAGATTACATTCTGAGCACGGCAGCACTGCTGCGATAGTACTGCTGCGTGGCAGTGTCGCCCTGCCGCCACGTCAGACCAGTAGTGCGACGTTCATCACAGTGGTAACACCTGAACGTTGATAAGAAATTGGCAACAAAACAGCGAGACACCACGGACAGCAGATGCTCGGAATCAGCTGCCAACGGCAGCGACAGGCAGCAATGCCGCGCAGCACTGCTGCGTGCGGAATCATACCTTTATAATTGTTACAATTACGTTACGTTTACCCAGTGTAAGAATTTGTTCAGATAGATAACAAGACACTTCAGTTCAGAGTTTGAAGTACAGATTGCGATCTGTAGTCGAGAAGAGCAACGTCGTTATTTCATCTTTTGATCAATTGAAAATGCTTACCTTTGACTTTTATTGTTAGCTTCTTTTTCGCATTGAATTGATCGAGATACTAAATACTTAAACTTACTACTACTCTACCTTGTTTTAAAGCTTCTTCTCTTCAACAATTTTGCTGTGCCCGACAGGGTCCATACTGATCTCAGTGAATTTTAAGTTCACGTTGTGGAATGCAACTTATCAAAATATTTTTGCTTTATCAATATTCATAGTTCCAAGTACAGTCTTACCGTCAAACAACACCGTATATTATAGCGTTTGTAATCCATCTCGACTCCCTACGTGACGGTACATCCGCGAAATCCATTTAACATTAAAATAAGCCAGTTATATTTCGCGAGCGTGCGCCTCAAAGATTATTGTGTACTTGACAGCGTCATGAATTTATTATCAGCCATCACGCGCATTTCCTCCGCTAGCTAATGTGATCAGAATGGATTATTAAAATTGATATTGTTTGCGTTTTCTACCCTAAATATTATGAATTTCCTTTAAAATGGAGAATTGAGTTTTTGGGAAGATTTTTTAAGAATTGTTTTTATTTTTGCCTTATGATACTTTCGCTTCTTCCACAGACTACCTAAACTACCTTTTTCGTATTTGCAAAGTAACTCTTATACGCTATAATGTTTACACAACACACAATCAACAGCAAACAACAAATAGTAACAACGAATCAATTTGACACGCCTTCCTCTTATGACCTAAAAATTCCAAATACTTTTGGCCAAATATTTGTTGATAATCGAATAGCTCATGACCTAAAGAGCTACAGTGCCATATAGAAAATGAAATAAATATCTAAAAAAAAGAAATACCGCCAAATCTCGCGGGTTATGTACCATCGAAGAAATTCTTATCTAACCACCGTAAGGACTATTCTTGCTTGCAGCCCTCGGCGACTATAGAACCGGGCCGGTAACAGATGTGGTCATCGTGTGCACGGGATTTTGTTTTGAAACTGGTTAGATATCTTCTTTGATGGTACATTATAGCATAGCATCTACCTGTAAACCCAACAATGCCCCGTAACATTAACCCAACAAAATTAACTGCACAATAGCATTTCAGATACTTTAGCCCAAAATCTCTCCCAATTATTCTAGACTAATTAATTTATTTTCTCATCACAAATTTTGTGGACAGGAAGTGCACAATAGCATTTCAGACACTTTAGCCCAAAATCTCTCCCAATTATTCTAGACTAATTTATTTATTTTCTCATCACAAATTTTGTGGACAGGAAGTGCTTAATCTAATAAACAAGCTTAACATTTGTGAGAGACTGGTGTATGGTGACTGGAATAAGGCAGAAGGTACCTGTGTTACGGGAATACCTTGAATATACTGATGAATAATGAATGAAACACGATAATGTCAGAATGGTGGTGGTTCTGTGAGAAGAGAAAGGAATAAATAATTTAGTATTATTACCTAATTTGCTGTACCTAAATATATAATAATAAATACCCATATTTCCGTAGAAACCGTTGCCTAAACCCAGGCAAGTATAGCCACTATCTGGAGCGCTGGTTAGCGGAGTACAGTAGCCATCAGCTCCACATCATCGACGGCTCGCAGCTGCGCTCGGAGCCAGCTGTCGTCATGAACACGCTGCAGAAGTTCCTCAAGATATCGCCGCATATCGACTACAATAAGTTGCTCAAGTAAGTGCTTTTGAAACCAGGAGATTTATGTTCTATTGATTTGTGTTCGAACATCATTAGTTCAAGGGATAATGGAATTTTTTAGGCTTCCGTACCTCAAAAGGAAAAACGGAACCCTTAAAGGATCACTCGTGTGTCTGTCCGTCTGTGTTCTGTGACCCAAACACGGACGAAAATAAATGAATTTTGAAAATGGGGTCACTTTTCGGGGGCAAATAGAAAAATATAAGTTTTGCCATCTGTACTGTGTGACAAATCAAATGAAAGGGCTTGTTGTGGGGATCTAAAACATATATTTTTTATAATTTAATTATTTTTAATTTCAGATAAAAAAATTACCATTCCCCCCCTTATCTCAGAAACTATTGATCCTAAAATTTTGAAAAAAATACAGAAAATTGTTCTATACTTATAGATTTCAGGAAAACCTATAAGAAGTCTATAGTCTTAAAATAACATTCTATATCTCCCAATATTGTGCGTACAAACATACATTTTCAGTTGGAATGTATGGGAACATGTTAAACTACAATGTTAATTTTGTCCTTGGAATAAATTCATCCTAACTACGGAGCCTCTCATTGTGCGTGATCCGACATGCTCTTGGCCGATTTTTTTATAAAAAAGCGGAGTGATGCTAGGTCCGCAGAAATTTCCGTCATGAACTTTTTTACAGGATTTTAACCAATTGAAATGTCATACTAATTTTGCCGCCTCCTCACAAAGATGCTAAAGTCGTTGCGTAGGACTTCCTACTGACTTTAAATTTTTTAAATAAGTTCTTTTCCTTCACTTCGTAATTTCATATTCCGTCTTGTTACTGTCAAATAATTATATACAAAAATAATGACGCCACGGAATTAATGCTGCTTAAAAGAACATTTAGTCACGCCGCTTTTGGCCCCGACATTGTATTGTGCCGAGACAACAAACTCGAGAAGATACGAAGACATAAAACTGGTCCACACCTTGTAAAGTGATATTGTACGGTCGCCGGCGAGACCAGCAACCTCTGCAATTGCCGATAACTTAGCTACAATGGCCCCTTAAACTCTAGGCGCACAACTTCGCAGAAGCAACTCGCTGGGACTAATATCACTGCATAATGCCCTATCTACATAAAGCAGCTTGTTGAAATTCTAAGCCTTCCTTAGGAAAATAGCCTTTCGTTCTCCGCCGTCGGACTCGCCTCCAACGAGAATTCTGTATCGCATTCGTACTCTCAAATGTATACTTGTTCCATTTAACACTGAAGTTTCCATTTAAACCACGTCAAATAGGTCTTTGCCCGCGTCGCCTCGACATAATAGACACTGAATAATACTTATATGTATGCTATAGGAACTAAAATAGTACATAGGTTTGCAATAAAGGAAAAGCACGCTCCGTTGGTTCGGACGCTTCAAACAAAATAGATGATGAAATTATTGAAAGACTCACAGAATAATAGACATGAGAAAGGGAATCTAATACGAAGAATGTGGGTAAATAGTGTAGAAGATGGATCGTTTGCGTACTGTCCTGTAAATAATAGTCCTATTTACATTTAACGTCAATACGATAAGGGCGCTCCGTGATGTATGAGCACGTAGATAGGCTTCCATACAAATATTCAACTTAATATTTTTGTTTCAGGTACGATCCGAAAAAAGGATTTTTCTGCCAAGCAGTAGGCAACGACAGGACGAAATGTCTCGGTAAATCCAAAGGTCGGATATATCCGCCGATGGAGGAAAGGTCTGCCAAGTTCCTGAAGCGTTACTATACGCCGCACAACACAGCGCTGTCCAAACTCCTCGTGAGGATAGGCAGGACTGTTCCGCAGTGGCTCAAAGACGAACTGTCGTCAAACGGATAGCATATCTTTCAACCTATAAGGTTGAGACGAAATAAGAAAGTGGTACACGGCTTGATCAAAGTCTGTGTCATCAGTATGCCTTGACGAGGCCAGAGGTCGGCGACGAGACGACAGTCCTCAAGTTACAAACTGGGCGTCGCCGCGAGTCGCGCACTACGCAATGTTGTTCTTTCCAAGTGTTATGTGAGAGTATTCTTGTTGAACAAATATCTTTGTCTATCAATTCTTGTAATATAATGTTTTAAAGAGTGATATTAAACGACTTAAAGTTCTTGATCTGTTTGAACGGGATGGAGAATGATATTATTGTTTTAGTTTAATTTTGACTCTACGTAGGGTGTAGTGAATGATGTGTGTTCCCAGTGAAACGATTCGACTTTGCTTGCCTGATCATGTTGTTTCTTAGCCATATTTATATGGCCAGCGTCCGGCACTCGTGCGCCGGTCTAGGTGCTATTTGTTAGTAGTTTCATTCAACTTGTACATGTTCGGTTATTACGGATTCGTCTTGTTTGTATTAGACGCCATTATGTTGTTATCCCATCATGATTTTCTGCTAAATTAATAACGCTTCGTAATTAGGTATAATTATTAATATTTTATGTTAAACATACGAAATGGTTTCATATAATCTTTCATTCCACGCTCTAACCGACCGTCGCTACACGCTTATTTTAATATTTTTGTTTAATTACAATGTACGTACCTGATGCAATTTGTAAATTTGTAGTTAATTTTGTACGTTTCATATTAGTGTAGGTCTAACGTTATTTTAACAATCTCCTTGTCTGTCTGTGCCATAATTATTAAGTGACGCAAGTGGCACTGAAATATATTTTATTTTAATTATTATTTTAATGTCTACAGATATTTTACAATAGAACAAAACACTAGTCGTTTATGTAATGCGGCAGAAACACTTTCGTTGAACAGAAGCACATGTGAATAGTTCGTGTCTCAGGAACTGTTGAACTACTGTGAATGATGAATTACACACGACACATCACACTTTATGTTCAGTTACCGAATTAGCCGTAAGAATTTTTAATATACATATTGAAGATGTCGCGTTATATTTTAATGAAATGATATCAATGACGACCCAATGAATGAAACATAAATGTATTTGGTATATATTTTGATATGCATGAATTTATTGGCGAGATAACTCGGCAAGGAAGATGAAAGTTTTTGTAAAACTGTTTCATTGTAGAACGTTTCTTACTCTTTGTTGTAATAGATATCGGTACTTAAAACTTGTAAACATTCTTTTCTCGTGAGAAATACATAGAAGAGTACAGAAAAAATAATATTACGAAATGGATATTTGAATATAGCGTTAAATATTAATATTTTTATGGTACATATGTTTATTATCTTTTTGTTTAATGTTTGTCGAGAGGCTTCATATTAAATTTATATAAAACTTCTGATGTTCTTGATATATTGTGAAGATGTATGTTACGTAGAAAACGGCCTTACAATTTTTAGAAGCGAGCTATGAATCTTGTTACGGTTTTGCAATTTGTGAACATGTTTCAACATGGACCGTTTACATCAGTTCTCCCAACTAATTTATGAAGTGTGAAATTAATTATAAAACGCCCACATTCATTTCTCATAATAGATCTTATTTTATTTAGAGAATCGTTTATAACGATACCTACAGCCAATGACTGCTCTTAAAATGTGTTCTTTATAAGAAATTAATACATCACTTATTTTATTAAATGATTTAAACCTCGAAACGTGTTTGTGTTTAACCCTCTAACAAATTCCTGTGTGCTCTAAAGCAGCGTCCGGACTTGTAACATGTTCGCCAACAAAACTTCCAACATGTGAAATACGAGTAACAAAATGCGATTTCACACCTATCCATTCCAACCTCTCATAGAAAAGTACAACGTTTTGCCGAACACATTTGTTGCAAAATTTGTTCGGAGGACACCTCAAATCACCATATTTCAGCCGATCCGCCAGCTGACGATTTCAGCAAAGGATTTCTGTGAACGCCGCGTATGTCACGTATGTGTTGAGAACAGTCGCTGGTGTGATTAAAGAGCCTATACTTTCATTGGCACCTGGCGTCACTTTTATGAGTTTATCGCAATTATCTTAAGAACTAGACGTCCCAGGTTTATCGACATTTTCGATAAAAAAATTCACAGCTTGTTAAAATAGACATATCATGACATGTTGTGATGTGATTGACATTTCTTAACAAACAGGAAATATTTGTTTTAAACAACCATGAAACAACTTGCAAAAAATTTCAACCAGTGTCAACAAACTCCATAATGTCACAAATAAAACCTATTTAATAGTTTTATAACCTCTTCGTATTCAACAGTACTTTACTAAATTACGAGCTGATCTGACCAACGGGAAAACAAAATCCCATTGGAAAGACTAGTCTGACTGTCAATCTGACCACTGGGAAAAACCCTGAAAAATAATGATTTTTTTTCTCTCGTTTGGTAGGATTTTTCTACAGATTAATGGTTGACTTTTAGTTTACTTTGATCGCGACCTTTGTCAAACAATTTTGGATTCATACAGTTCGCGTCACGTAGTTCAAAACATGTTTTGTGACAAAGTTCAAATATACGTAACATGTTGGTGACCTTTTTGGGAGAGTATTTGGCGTGTTTGTTACAGGTGGAAACGCAGCCTAACTCGAATTAATTCAAATGATTAGCAGTGTAATGGCCTCTACAAACATTTAGATAACGACGGGGATCAGCGCAGCTAGACCGTATAACAGTGGCATGAAGATACATTGGATCTCTTAAATATCCTTCCGTACCTATATTTGCAGTAATACGTAACACTGCCAGTCGAGTGCAATTCTGAGGAGATCCTACAACCTAACCACCCCCGGGCGCCTTGAAAAATGTATTACCCACTGCTACAGCATTGTTCGATAGTCGATACAGAACGAGCGGGAAATATGCTCAGCCATAAGTTGCGGTATCGATATATGCATACTTAAACAAAAGAAACGCATTAGCCGCGCTCCTTTGTTCCGTTTTCTTTAACAGTGAAAAATGAAAGGGAGTGTCTGAAATACAATAGAACAAAAGTTAATAAGAAACTTGGGCTTGGTAGCAAGATAGGTATTGTGGTACGTGGATCGCAATAGAAAATTGAAGTATATCAATTCAACACGAATGGTGCGACATAAGACACTGGGCAAAAGTGTTTACGGTTTTGATATTTTTGTAGGGATACCTCATCTTTAGGTTCAAAAAGCAATTAATAAAATACAATAGGCGTAGATATATTTAGTAACCTATTCCGCTTAACTATTCCTAAAGATTCATAGAAATCGACGTGTTTCACTTCTCAACGAGGTGACTTGTCGCGAACCCGAACATGTCAATCGTCATCCTGAGGATGCCTCGTTGCCTGACGCAGGTCCTCATCGGACATGGTTGTTTCGGGAGGTTCTTGTTCAGGATAAAGCGGAAGGAAACGCCCGGGTGTCACCACTGTGTGGATCGCCCGGAGGACACGGTGGAGCATACGGTGGAGGTCTGCCTGGCTTGGGCGGAGCACCGCCGTGTCCTCACGGAGGCGATGGCGGCGGCGATCTCTCGCGTCCAGCCATGGTTCGGAGCGAGAGTGCATGGGAGGCCGTCACTTCCTTCTGCGAAGCAGTAATGCTCGCTAAGGAGGAGGCAGAAGGGAGAGGCAAGATTCGCGCCCTCGCGGCCCTAGTCGCCGCAGGAAACGCCCCGGGCGTCGGGAGTCGCAAGCCGACTTCCGACCACCGTGGGCGCGGGCTTGCGGACGGTGAGCGATGGGTAGCTCGCCGTCCGATAAGGACCAGGCCCGGGTCAACGGTGCGTTGTGTTGCACGCGCGCCTCAAAGAGATGTCAGCACCAACTGACGGGGTCCGTCAGAGCCAATGCCTGCCAGGGTTCCGAGTTTGTCCGAAAGGGATATCGCGGCCCCAGCACACAGGTAATGGAAGGAACACGGGTGGGTTTTAGTCAGTAAAAGTCTGACACTTCTGACAAAAAATTTGATAGTATCCGACACTCAAAAAAAAAAAAAAACCTGGCCAGAATCAATTAACTAAGCTAGCGTAAGGTTAGGTGATGAGTATCGATATCTGAAGATGATACACTAAACAGATATCAATCTCTTGTTGAAAGGGGCATCAAAATCGGACACTGCAATTTAAAGAAAAAATACACTAAGATTATATCTACAGGGTGGATATTCGAACGTGTAGTAAAGGCCTTAAAGTCCCATGTAATAGTGAAGTGAGTCTTAGGTAATTGCCAGTAACGGAGCAGAAATTAAGAATCGGGAATCGAAAACCTACAAACACTAGTCGACCTGAAAATCGAAAAGAGGCGAACAACGAGGCAGTCAATACTAAAGGTAGGTTAGGTAGGTTCTATACTTGTTGCGAACTTGCGGCAAACAAATCGTGCATAAACTTTGCATAGCATAAACTAAATTTTTCAGTAGTTACCCAACTATTTCCACCCGATATGTAAGCAGAGAAAGTTCGGGAAACGCTTATTACGCCTATAAGTGAACCTACGTACATAAGTAAGAAAACACGTATTACGCCCTAGTTCGCAACTAGCATTGGAGTTTCGATTGGATACAGTAGATACGTACGTACGTACCTATACGTTCACTTGGACGCAAGTTACTTGACTTCCCCCTTACACACACAGACGCTTAAACCCCGTAATAGAAAAAGGAATGTAGCTTACGAACTGCAAAATATGATTTTTCAACTTTTCACAGCGAAACGTTGAACGTTGGAAGCTTTCAAAGTAGTTGAACAGTCTACTTTGACAACTATGCTTACTATGCAAATAGCTCGAAAAATACGTACCAAGTCCCATTATAAATGCAGCGTAGATATGTATGAAGATGCTCTCAAAAATACTAGGTACTGAAAGGCGAAATTCTTACACCAGTCTACCAGAAAGGAAAATATGCATTTCATTATAGAAGGTAAGTTCAGGTTCTCTATCTAGGGTAGGGTAGGGTTCAGGGTCTATATCTATTCGTCGACAAAAATATAAAAAGCTAGTTAGCATTGTGCTACAGGATTTTCAATAAAATAATTAGGTAGGTAGGTATTACCTAATGTATGAACTAATAGCAACCCGACTCTGCAGCACGGTGTTTACGACTTAACAAAACATTAAGATTTCTTTATTAAATGTAAATTAAATATGAATGTATAAACCTAAACCTTTCGGTATAAATTCTCTAAATTATGGTGGAAACCGCATCAAATCCGTGGCGTAATTTAGAAGAACGCAGTTACACAGACATACGAAAAGCGACTTTGATTATCAATGTGTAATGAACACAATAAATTATGCATGCCATGCAGCATAACACATAGAAACAAAGATCGGTTTGTTGTGACCTACTAACCGATCTTTGTTTCTATGTGTAGGTAATCAAAAACCGCTAGGTACTCGGTTTTTGATTACCTACACATAAAAAACAAAGATCGGTATTTATCGGATACCTAAGTATTTTCTGGTGTTTGCTAAGTATTTTGATCATTTCCCACCATAACTCAGCTGAAGAAGCAAGCTCGCATCATGGCTTTTATCTTAAAATTACGACAGTGATGGATGACTGGTGCCTACATAATTCATTTATCTGCGATTAAGGTTCCGCCTGATGCTCGGCGCGGCTGCTTCATCAAACTAACTATAAATTGACACGTTAAAATGTTGTTACGCTAACGTCTTGTAACGGCGTCGATGTGTTTCTCTTGAGCGCTGTCGGCTTGCTTCATAACTTACTAATTATAAGAAAGCTTATAGTGCGACTTATAAACAAGTTTATTTACTTACCTGTTACTTAGGTATTAAGCACAGAGTAACGTTATACTAAACTTAATCCTGGAAATATATATGGTTTTACTACTTGTAACTTTACTTCGCATTTATTTCTATTTAACGGGGTTAGATACAACATGAATTTCAATTAAATTCATTTGATTGCGAGATCGGTACACAAATTAGTAGCTTAGGTATATTATTTGATATATCGCATTTGGCTTGACACACGTAGGTACCTAAAGTTGCATGTATCTATCTATCTACTTAGCCCTTAATTAATGTCCCACTGCTGGGCTAAGGCCTTCCCTTTTCAATACACGTCTCTGTCCACTGCTATTGCAAGTCAGTCCTTTTGGTAAGAGTCAAGTTCGTCCCTTCATCTTCGTCTTGGTCTGGCGCGATATCGCCTAGCATTTGCTGGGACCCAATCAGTGGTTCTTTTTGCCCACAGTATCAATATCGCGTTATGGCTCTTTCTTGACGCGCTAACCGATGCAGTTTGTCGTGCCATAGGCCGCCGCGGTGGTGGATGTGATTGGGTCACAGATTTCGGACATAGATGGCGAAAAAAAATAGAAAACCTAAATTTTTCACTAACATTTTAATAATCCACTCATCGATATGTGTTGTTGTTGATATTTTTTTGTAACCCATATATGCATTGAATATCTATTTTTAATTCATGATATTATTAACTTCGTAGCGTCACAGCACACCTCGAGGTTATGTGACATTATTCTGAACCCAACATGATTTTTTGCGCCTAGGAGCGTTGTGACAAGCTGTTAGAACTCTCCTATTGTTTTAATACTCTGTAAGGTTTTTAAATGCTTTTTGGTGTGTTTTTGGTTGGGTTGTTTTTTTATTGTTTCAGAATGCTTAGGGTCTTCGAAGGAAACACACAAATTGTCTCAATTTCGTACCAAAGAGTGATTCAAGTTATTTAAGTATTGGAATAATGTGATTGTAGGTATGTAGCTTATTCTTCTTATTGAAAGTATATTAGTTGATTTTTGATTATTGTTGCATAAATATATCGGAACAGGAGGCCGATAGGAGCTGGAATCTTCACCGTTGGATGGTTTTATTGGGCGTAGATGTGTTGTAGGCGAAAATAATAATGCTGTAGTTGATTATTGATTTTTAGGTTATATTTGAACATACAAAACGAAAATTTGGACAGTTTCTAGGCACTTGTTGTCCATACGGTGTCCGATGGTCAAGGCAGCTGCGCCACCGCAGCGCCCCTCGCCGACTCTGTCGAAGCGCGCCAACTTCACATTTGCATTTCATTGTCAATTGACATTCCGTACTCGTAACCCTTCCGATATACTTATACATTAATTTGTCCATTTAAATTTAATTTATTTTCTTTACATCTCAAAAACCACCTGTGTCACAACTTATCTCCACCTCTGGCACAACCTACTTCGGTACTAGGAGAGTTGTGTTAGAACGACTCATTTCAGTTTATGTCGTTTTTTATCTGATCTACATAGATAATTTGTACCGTTTTTTCAATCAAAATCCTATAGAGGATATAACTAGTTATTTGTATCTAAATGTGCATAGAGAGCTAAGACTGTTTTCGGCTGAGATTTGTCCATTGGCGTAAACATTGTGACAACCTTCCCCGGTCACCCCTAGATACCTACTCAGTTCTAAATCTGTCACGTGAAACCATTTTCCATATTGCACAAAGTAAATCCTCCCTAGCATTACAGTTATATGTGCGCATTATACAATGTGCACTGTGCACCTAACAGTAACAAAATTAGACGTGCAAGAAAACTTCCAGCCAGTTACTTTTATGAATAAACGGATTTAATAAAGGCAGAATAAAATGAAATTAAGCTTGCTGAAGCATTTTACATAAAGCGATATTAACTCTTTCCCGGGCATAATAAAAATGTCTTAGGATGTGCACGGGAGCGCATTTGCATCAACCAATTATATGGGGAGCGGTAATACTCGGTGTTATGTTCCTAGATGTAGTTGAGTACGAGACATTTTGCCGTTTTATGATGTGCCGGACAAAGACGGAGATAACGTCGCTCCAAATTCTGAGATCTTTGGTCTGTGATGTGCCTTACGGAGTTGCAATACGGACTGCAGAATACGTCCATTCAGGAGCAGTATTTGGAAATAGGTGAGAGGTGGCGTAGTTCCGCCTGACTAGTGTTTGTTAGTGCTGGTGATAACGCGAATTTGACGAGCTCCTCGACCTCTCTTGAAGTATTCAATAAATTTTTGATGTTCGTTTGATCACTACCTCCTTAATATGCTTCTGTCTAGGTACTTATTTGATAACAAAACGAACAAAAAGCTTGTAAAAACAGACTTTTCTTTCTACACAAATATAGAAAAGTTGCAAAATAAGCTATCGTTAAATAACGAACTAAAAATGTTGAACTTAATACAATATACTTATATATCTGCCTAGCCTTTTCCCAACTATGTTGGGGTCGGCTTCCAGTTGGATACCAGTATTTTACATGGAGCGTGCCTATCTGACCTCCACAACCCAGTAACTAGGTAATACCCCTTGGTAAGACTGGTGTCAGATTTTCGGGCTTCTAACGACCCGTAACGACTGTCAAAGATCATTCGATTCAAGATGATTCGTAGATCTTTTTCCTCGGAAAGTACGCTAAGCAGTTGCTTAGCGTACTTTCCGAGGCGCGGAGGGATATCGTTATGTAATGGATGGTCACCCATCCACGGACTGACCTCGGCAAGCGTTGCTTAACCTTGAAGATAGACCCATGCGGCTGTTATCATTTAGTACTGATATAACTTAATACAATAACATTTTACAAAAATTACAAAGATCTTCAATGTTAACTAACACATTTATGTAGCCTATTAGTACGAGACCAAATTACATTAATGAAGGTATTTTATTATGAATCATGCTTTGTTTCTAAAGCAGCAACGGAGTAATTAGTGCCATTGGAGGATTTGCTATTACCAATACAGGCAGTGACAGCCTAGTGTTGTGACCGTCAGACTGCCAAGTCATAGGTCTCGAGTTCGAACCCAAGGCACGCACCTCTGACTTTTCGGGTTCATGTGCGTATGTATTATTATCACTTTTTTTAAAAACGGTGAAGGAAAACATTGTGAAGAAACCGGCATGCCTGAGAGATATTTCTCGACGGCATATGAAGCCAAGGCAGAGGCCCATGGGCGGCTTCGAGGTAAGTCACTAACCAGACGAAAAGAAGAAGAACCAATACAAAATTAATGAGATACTAAAATTAGTCTACAAAAGTGGGGTAAAGGAAGGGTATGACAAGATAAACAGTTGATTGTTGCCTACCTAATAACTACGACGGCATGTCTTGTGGCGCAATCTACGACAGAAGGATGGCCAGCAAACAATATCTAAGTTTGTGTCGCTTTGTCGTAATATTTGCCATTGACTCCGAAAGCCCCGGCAGAGTTTGAGCGACTTCACGAGCTTATTACTATTTGTGTTGCCAAGATTCCCGTCTCCTACATTTTGTGACGAAGGTATCCATCTAGGAAGGCGCGCCGCGCACGAAATGTTCTTTTGGATGTCGGGTATTCCAATATGACTTAAAAGTTCTCGTATGCTCTGAAAACAATACATGGAAGGTAGACTAAAAAGAAGTGTCCTTGTTTAAAAAAAGGAATTTAAATAAAATTTGCCCGCCATCGCATATTATGACGCTAAGTAATGGCCATAATCTTCCCGCTACATAAAAAAGCCTCAACGAAAGCTCCCATTAAACATTTCCCGAATATAAAAAATACGAAACGCACGTAGTACTTACTAAGTCTCGTTCTCTTTATTTCGCTACGTATCGGGCGTTGGAATGAACGGCATGTGTTTACGTCACATTAAGTAAGAATAATGGGCGCTCATAAATCAGTGGCATCTTCACGTCGTTTTGAATACTCACAAAAGATGTCAACTCGTAGCTAAGTGTGACTCCATTCGAGACAAACGGCACGAGCAACCCCAATTGTACTGTGTCGTGTTATTTCAATTTACACAACAAAGGTTAAAACATCTTAAAAGTCTTTTGGTAAAGTTAAAGATTCGTAGCACAATGCTACGTTATTGCATTGTCGTAGTGTTGTGGCTACAGGTCGCCGTAGCGGCGTAGCGGCGCGGCGTAGGCGTTGCTACGACGCGATGTCGGCTAGAAATAGAATGGCAATTATGTTTTTTGTCAAACGTAAAAGTTTTGTGGTTAGTTATTTTGAATAATCGTTTCTAATAAAAATAAACATTAACGAATTGTAGAATATCTTTTCAATCATGTAACTGTTACCAGCTAAAAGGAACAACAGTCCATGTCCATATTACTACACATTTTAAGCTATCACACTCACTACAACCTACACTACAGATGCAGTGTAACCGCGTTTACGGAGATTACAGCATCAACTTTTGAAGCGCCGATCCGGCTAACCGTCGGTGACACCTATCAAATCAATGCCAGCGTAGTGCGCTAAACGCGAACCGACAATAATCGAGACAGATTCAATTTTAGGAACACACATCATGAGTATAAAACCTCTCCATATTAATAATATATGGAGTTTTGTAAGTAATTCACTTATTAATGGATGATTGAACATGGAAATTAAAGGAATAATCTCATTAAAATGTAATCAGTTGCCTGCGTTTAATATAAAGTTGATTGAAATATTTGTTACGAAATTGTGAAAGGCATTATTTATATTTTTAAGTCGTTTTCCTACAGTACTAATAATTTATAAGATGACGTCTTACGTCGTGTATGATTTAATATTCAATGAACGAGACAGAAATTGATTATTTTACCTTTGACGCAAATATAAATGTCGATGTAATAATAAAAAAATTCTAATAAAGTATCATTAGTCCTGTTTTTTATTTACAAAACAGTTGTATTTTAACAAGTTACGAATCAATATCGAACTACTTAATGCTAGATTCGACAACATTAACATAGCTAAGCTAGATTTCTTGAAAATTCACTGTCAAATACAATTTTCCTTTACAATTAAACTCAATCACTACCGCGCAATAGGATGAGTCACGCACAAATTACTGACAATTTTCCATTTGTTACAAATCAATCACATTCAAAACATCGTTGAAAGTTTGTCACATGAATTTGTCTGTACACCAATTAATCTGAAACTCAAACGGAACACAAATCCTGAGCGAGGTGACGTAAAGTCGAATGAAGCTTTCTGCCAAAAAGTTGTGACAAAAGTTGTTATTATAGATACCTACGTCGGAGTGTGGCGTGCGGCCGGCCGAGGGCGAAACTTGCGCGGCCTGCAAGCGTTTATTGAGCGGAAAGCGAGCGACGCGGGCAGGCGCTGACGCAGCCCGACACCACCTAGCTGTCCAACTTTATTTTGTTTAGAAGTTTCGCCTTCAGATTTGTAATAACAGGTAAATCTATAACTGTTATCTCGCTTCCCTACATCAAAACAAAAATCGTGTTTCCCATTCAAAGTGCTCAGGTTGTAAAAATTGATTTCTGCAGAACATTGAAACACAAATATTGTTTGGAAAAAGAAGCAATTTCGCGGGTCCCTTCTGAAGGCGAGGACTTTTATAAACATCAGGGCACCGGCAAACTGTTGGTGTCGTAATCTCCCGAAAACATAAAAGCGTATGAAAACTTTAGTATCCAATAAATTTTGTCAATACAGGCGAGACCAGGGCATAATATTTCAACCAAACAACGCTTTAGCCACAATAGTAAGACGTGAATACATGGCTACGTTTTACCGTGGAAATTCTAGCAATAAACAACTACAACAATTTAAGATATAAAATTGCGTTTATAGAAATAAATAGTAAAATGGTTGGTATGTTGAATATTAATAGGCGCTTTGGCGCTTATCGCCCTAAAATAAATCTGCCACCCTTTCATTACTCAGCACACGCCTGCATAAATTAAAACCGCTGTAATAGCAGGGAAAATATTATTTAGCTGCCTACGTATGTTAGATGAATATTTAGTCATAATAGAATAATACCTATACTATTTAACACTAGAAAAAACAACGGCACGTAGTTTTGGTCTAATTTACCGATGATTTCGTTTGGAGTGTATTTGAACGAGCTGGCGCTGGCGGAGGCTTCGTCAAAGCTATCATTAAGCAAATATTTCCTGACAGTCGGTGGGAGCGCGCGGCTAGTGATGCCAACTTACCAGTCGGAGCCCTTTTTTGGCTCGTTGCAGCCCAGTACTTTTGCCGTATTTAGCACCTAGCCAAACGTAGCCTCAAAATATCATAATTGTAAACATAAAATAATAGATTTTATTAGCATAAAATCTACTAATTACTAAAGTTTAGTCGAGATTAAACCCCCGCGTGTACTGATGATACATGATTATGCATGATACAAATTAGGACATTTCGAAGAATGTGTTAAAAAAGGAACCAAAGATTTTTAAATAAGGCCGTACGCGGCCCTACTGTCAACGTCGTCAGCACAAACTGAAACCGTTCGCAAGCAATTCCTTTTAAGGCTCATCTAGATGCTTTTAATCATAATTGGTTTTTGGTTGTTTTTTCTTTTAATAAATTAAAAGAAAAAACAACCTAATTAACTGTATGATCCTATAAACCGTATTTGTTAAAAATCTACAGTACAGGTAACTGAAGCAATCGTTTTATTTTTAATGCACCTTTTTATTTTTGACTACTTATGCTCTGTTTTTTAGTTAAATCCAGCCCTTTTTTTAATTCTATGAAGCCCAATATCGCGACACCTAGTTGGCAACACTACGCGCGCTCACCATCGGTCCCCAACGACTCGATTAATTATACTCCTGATCTAATTAGCTGACCGTACGATCAATCGGCGCACGCGATGCTGGACAATTTGCATTTTGTTTGATCCTGTTTTTTGGGAAGTTTAGTAGTAATTAATCACAGTGAGTTGCCTGGTAATTCATGCCTGTAATTACAGTAATTTAGAGGATCTCAACCTACAATGTTAATGAAAAAGTAGGTAAACTGCATTAGGATGTTGAATTTTGGTAATTACATTAGCTATGTCAGTTATGAATAATTGAAGCGGTACGATCTACATACGAGAACCTTCCTACATAAACACATAAATATATTTCTGATTGTTATTCTGGAAACACACTTGTATGGTCCGTGTATCACTTTTCGGATTTTTTCGCTTGAATTTCGTAGGTATATTAGCCGACGGACAGGCACGTTCACAATTTGTGGCTGCGGATTGGCACGAATGGAGCGAGCAATATCAAAGTTGTGGCGGTATATAGGTTCGAATATTGGACTCGATTGTCGAATGACGGACCAGGCAGTGTTCCGTAACCGCACCGCACCGCACCGCACGCCCCCGTTCCGCTCGTCCTCCACACTATGATTTGTAATTCAATTATGACTAGTAGAGACCGCAATTCTTGCTACAATCGTCCGTTCTCGACCACGGCGCGCAATAAAATTCATGAGACTGTTGTTACATTCATGAGAGAAATTGGGAAAAAATACTGTGTAAATACGTTTGCGATACACGAGAGATGTAGATTTTATGAGCGCGTGTCACGAACCCGCCTTGCGCGCAACGCTGCCCGCCGCCAGCTCCCGTGCGCGATACACTTCTTCCGTTCTGTATTTTTTTATTTTATCTTTCACCCAAAACTTTCCCCGGCGTGATACCGGTATTAAGATAACAAGATTTTCAAACATTCGTGCGACGTCTAAATGAAGCAGATCTAACATTCCTCGAAAAATACTGTAAAACTTTTCTTATTCTTGTTTCATTAATAATTCAGGAGGCTCAACAAAAGCGGGCCTCTTTCTAATTTTATTAAGGGCTAGCAATAAGCATCACCTCTGCCTACCACTCTCGGTATTATAATCGAATTACCTATTCTGATTTGATTCTATGTTGTTACGTTGGGAGTTGGGGAGTAATCTTGCATTTTTTTAAAAAGCCTTTCAGGCTTTCAGAGGCTAATAACCCTAGTATTAATAATCGTTGCTTAAAGTAAAGAGACGTTTAAACGTCTTAAATGTGTGGTTAAACATGCACTAATAATTACTTAGAGAGCAGTGGTGGCCTAATAAGTGGTGGTCTGGTCGACGTCCGTATGTCACTGCAGGGATCCAGCAGAATATCAGCGTCAGGTATATTTGCCTGACACATGCTGAGCTGGACTCCCATTTGGTGCAACCTTGAGACGCACACCGCACCTTGATTTTCTTTATTTCATTTAAACAAAG
The DNA here is from genome assembly GCA_916701695.1 of Agrochola macilenta. Lineage (NCBI taxonomy): Eukaryota > Metazoa > Arthropoda > Insecta > Lepidoptera > Noctuidae > Agrochola > Agrochola macilenta. The sequence continues at coordinate 16,377,934 of OU753558.1, forward strand.
TATGTCATTATGTCACTCCATTTCTTTAAGTACGTATGTTTTTATTTTTTGTATATTGGGATCATGTTTTTATGTATATTCGTGTAATTTGTTATCTTTTAATTGTGCTTTTGTGTGTCTTTTAAATGCACTGAATAAATGTTTTATCTATTTATCTAATAATAACGGCCCCGACTTATGAGTTGTAAGGTCATGGGTTCGAACTCAGGCAGGCGCTTTCCTTGTACATAATTTCATCACCACTGCTCTCAAAACTGTGAAGAAAAACATGGTGAGGAAACCGGCATGTCCTAGAACCAAAAATTCTAAGACACATCTGCCTGGGTTTATTAAAGGAGAAGTCTCATCTCTCATTAAAAATTTCCCCACGTCTGACAGCAAAGTCAAGTATCTAAAAAAATCGCAAAAAAAAAAAAAAAAAAAAAACATACTTTTGGTCTTAATCGCGTTTACACTCGTACTTTGGGCCCGCGTGGTAGATTACAGCCCACTGCCTCTCGAAGAGAGGAGGTCTGATTCCCAGCAGTTGGAACATTTTAGGCTGGTTATGCAATCATTACTCGACTTAAAGCAACATTTATAAATAAGGGGTTGATTTTTTTGAAAGAAATTAAAAAATAATTGAAGTAGCAATAAAATTGTGGAAAGTCTCATCGGGGTCATAATATTAAAAGGCCCAGTGAAGCTACACCTGAGGTACTGCCATGGGATTGAGAAAGCTTACAGATAACTTTTAGCCCACCAAGAGAAATCCTTGAAGTTATTATAATAACGGATTCAAATACCAAAAATCGTTTGCCAAATCCCCTCACAAATAGGGAATTATCTCCCAAGATGCCATAAAAAATAAAAGATGAATTTTAAAGAATTTCAATTATCTTAAGGGAGGAAAAAGTATTATTTATGATAAGGCACTTTGAAATAGCTTGTAGAAAATGGCTCCGGTTGCTCTTGCGACGCGAAGGCTTCATCGTAAGCAACTGAATTTATTATTTTGTATCCTATTTTAATTTGTATAAGATTTATATTTTTACAGATTTATGGAGGTGGCATCTTTAACGAGTTTTTGAACCAAATTTTTCTTAGATCGACGATTTTAGACAAAAACCTGGCGTTTTATAATTTGCAACCTTCATAGTATCGGATGATTTGCATAATAGGAACGGAGCTTCGCATGAAAAATGCTCTGGCTACATTGGAAGGCTTTTTCATTAATATTTTATTCTTAAAATTTCTTTATTAGCATAAATAATTTTTAACAAAGATAGTGAGGCCCTGACTTCTGCTCTACGTATAGCATCTGTGTTACTAGAGCCAGAGATATGAGTCTTCTCCTCCCAATGATATGAGTCGATTTAATAAAACTGGAAATGAAAATGCAAAAATAAAAAAGAAAATTATAAACATGAAAAACATTACTTACGTGAAGTAATTTATAAGAGTGTTTGGTGTATAATGTATATGGTGTCATGGTGTGCAGTGTTATTGGTGTGTGAGTGTGTAATGTATATGGTGTCATGGTGTGCAGTGTTATTGGTGTGTGAGTGTGTAATGTATATGGTGTCATGGTGTGCAGTGTTATTGGTGTGTGAGTGTGTAATGTATATGGTGTCATGGTGTGCAGTGTTATTGGTGTGTGAGTGTGTAATGTATATGGTGTCATGGTGTGCAGTGTTATTGGTGTGTGAGTGTGTAATGTATATGGTGTCATGGTGTGCAGTGTTATTGGTGTGTGAGTGTGTAATGTAGGTACGTGGTGTGTGATGTTATAGATACGTGTGCTTGTATGGGATGTGTGGATTATTTTAATATGATACGAGTGATAGTTACTCACAAATATTCCTCAGTGACAGTTTGACGCACACCTGCGTGAAAGTGTTACTGAGGAGCCAACTGACAAGCCTGGCCTGCCTTGCCAGGCTTATTTTAACCTACGTGTACGCTTCTAAAACCATCGAAAGTCGTTCTAAGAATCTTACTCATAATGCTGTGAAGATACTGAAGCAAGAACATCCAATTTAATTTTGGGCTCATGATATTGATCCAGTGTAATTCTCTCCTCATTGCTGCACAGGGCTCCGATGCAGTCTTTCGAAAATTTAGGGTAAGGCGGAGGTGTAGGTGTGTGTAATACTTACCCCAAAGGGTACGGCGGAGATGTACAGTCACGAGCACTAATATGTATACACCTAGCAACTTTTAAAAGTGATTTGCTCAGAATTTTTTAACCTATATTAATATGAAAATGGCCTTATTTCAAAGTTGCAGTCAATATTCCACGAGAAAATCGCTTTTGAATTTAGTTAAATGGATACATATAAGCGGTCGTGACTGTACTCATAGTACCTCCACCCACGTTATGTTTAAGTCCTATTCCGTCCCATGTATTAGGGAGCGAACCTATTACCATCAACCGGGCACCAATCCAAACTTCTGCTAAAAAATGCTACAAAAAAAAAACTTATAAACCCAATAACACTTTGCGTCACCAGAGAATCGACCCCAGGACATCATGCTCAGCAGCAGTACTGCGACTACTAGACCAAAGCGACTAAGTTGCAAGTCTTATTATGTAACTGTATATTGACCAACATTATTTCTAAGATTTATACTGTATTTTACCAATTTTTATTTTTGAATAAATGTTATTATTATTTGTTATTGTTATTATTATTGAGCAGTTTTCAGTACAATTAGCAGGCACTGACGACTTAGGTTTAAAATGTACAAAGCGAAATATTACTCTTATTATTGGCCATAACGGGGGAAAGTTCGTCCGTTAGAGGCACCAAAAATTAGATATTAAGGAAATTTCCTTATAGATACTGTGTTCAGCTACTATATATCATGTGACTTCGATATTTATGAGCAATGTTTTACTTTTATGTGTCATATATAATGTGTGTTGAGTCGAATCTACGAAAAGTCGACAGTAGATAGCGTTGCAAATAAGTCCGAAATTGATTGGAAATATTTGAGATACAAAATCACAAATATTTCCAATCAATTTCGAACTTATTTGAAAAAATTTCCTTGGTTTGACATCTACTGCAATTTGTGTCTTTGAATTGTGCCTTATGCAGTATTATCGAGGTTTGGAAAGATATTGAGAATAAAACAAAAAAAAAAAACTTTAATTTATTTATTTCTTTTGTACAACGTTATCTGCCCCGTCGGTATCGTGGTCGTAAGCACGACTACTGAGCGTGGAATCTTTGGTTCGAGTCCCAGGTCGGGTAAAGCGTTATTCATTTCTGAGTAACAGCTCGGAGATTAGAAGTTGGTGGTGTGACACCCCCGTTCATCCGAAAGCACGTAAAGCCGTTGGACCTGCGCCTGATCTTTCACGATCGTGTCGGATTGCCGTTCCATCCGACTATGAGAGTGAGGGAATAGAGAGTGCACCCGTATTTGCACACACTTGTGCTCTATAATATCTCCTGCGTACTTGGCTAAGAAAAATAAATAGAAATGCACAAAAAAGACAAGACAGACACATGAAAGAAACCGCAGTTTTCTATTGAAGTTCCGTTTCGTTCCACTGTGTAACAGTAAACACTTGTAGAAACTCACGATCATCATCACGAATAAATGAGCGAAGCCGCGGGCACAGCTAGTCACGAATAAATTCCCAATAGGTACTCAAAAACCACGAATGACCTCCAAAACTGGCCAAAGGCCTATTCTGCAAAATTAAATGTCATTTATTACGGACACTTAACAATTTTCCTTTTTGTTACATTTTTCCATCATAAAAGGTTTACAGCGGGTCTGCGGCCGTTCGTTTGCTGAAACAAAAATGTCCGGGGCCTGTGCATGTAACTAACAAGGATTAAGAGCTGAAACATTGCGGCAGGCCGGAATATCGGCCTTATTTACTGCAAGTGCGCAGCTCAATGTCAGTTGTAAGCGACCTTAGGGGACACAGCATTGAATGTTGGGTTGATTGGCTGAGTAAAGAAAATGTGAGCAAAATTAGGAAAGCTAATTGGTCATGCTATTATTTGGTTTATTCAGTAGGTATATCTTTTGCTGTTTCCACATAAACATTATATTCCACAAAAAATGCTATAATCTACGCAATTTAGACATGAAACTAAAAAACATTCGGTGTGTAGTAAAAAAGTCAAACATCATTCCGCCAAACTGTCTGTAACCGCACTAATAATTTTAAACTTCCTATCTTAAACAATGTTGTTCAGAACTCCGCTTACTCCGATCGATCTCTGAACTAATCGCAATCACAAAACTTGCAAGTCATCTCCAGCAACTCTGTGCCTCTTTTAGAACAACGATACATCTCTCAAATGTCCTTTTTGTAACGTTACGGTTAAAAATATACTTTTATAGCTACACAACTTTGTGATTTAAAAAAATTATAGGTAGGTGTAGTATATAAGCGTTATTTTGTTCGAAAATGTTGATCAAACATTGCTAAATAATGTAATGAAAATTAAACAGGAATATAATTCTACACTGGAATCTAAAATTACGTGTGGTAGTGTATTATTAGGTATCAGTAATCAATTATTTAGGACTGGGTTGCCGTATTTTGTGCTATTCCGGTGCAATATTTGTTTTATACAATAGTCGGCACACACAATTGTGAATAGGAACATCGAACTAATAAATAAATAAACTTGGGTACATTCGTAAATTGAAGTTAAATAAGAAAAACGATTTGTTTACCTGCCCACGTTGAATGGAATCATAATTTTCGGCCTATCCTATTCTTAGAGATTGAACCAAACCACCGTCAACACGAACTAACATCGAGCTCTAATTCCGTCGAGGCCTCGCAAATTGCAAACACCAGGCCTCCCACATAAATCCAACCTTTTCAAGTTAATAAAAATGATTTAAGCACGCATTAAAAGGATCTTTTTCCTGCTGAGAACACGGAATTTATAATGGTAATAACTTGGCCGATTGTCCCGTAATTACGTGTTGTACATGGAAATATTCACAGCGATACGGTCGTAAGGATAACGTTTACAAAAGACTTGCTAATGAGTACAATCGTTTTGGAACATTTCCGCGGCTGCGTTCCTCGCGGCTTCCGAAAGCATTTTAATTTCGCTGATTAATAACTCAATCTGCCTACCCTTTTCCCAAGTATGCTGGGGTCGGCTTCCAGTCTTACGGGATGCAACTGAATACCTGGCCTCCACAACGCAGTAACTGTGTAATACGATACCCCTTGGTAAGACTGGTTGTCAGACTTTCGAGTTTCTGACAACCAGTAACGACTATCAAAGATCTAGGAATGACAGAGAACAACGGCTTAACGTGCTTTCCGAGGAAGGGAGGAGTCTCGGTATGTTAAGATGGTCACCCATCCACGAACCAACCCCGGCAAGCGTAGCTTAACCTGATGAATCGACCCGTGTGGCTGTTATTACTGAGCCACGAGGTCTTCTTACTGATTAATAACTGAGATATAAAATGTGTGTTAGGCGCAAACAATAGTGGGTTGTATCGTGGGCCGTAAACCGTAGAAGCCTGTTCCCGGATATATCCGCCACTAAGAAAATACTGCCGACCGTTCATTGTGCGAGTACCTACTTTCACTAGCTTTAGTTGGTTTTATTGAAAATTATTGTGGCTCCCTGACTAAGGGAATCTCTGGAAAGTTTACTGGAATGCCTACAATTTATAAGGATCAAATCAAAATCTTTTAAGCTAAGAATGAACTTGTGGGAGCGTCTTAATAGGAACCAAACATGACTTTTGTTGACTTACAGTACCAGTAAATCCTCACGATTCCTAGGTATGGGCACCTACTCATTCAACTCATTGCTAAAGCTGATTTCAGACAAGTGAACGTAATTTATTTTTTCATTCCACGCTCACACGACACCCACAAAATTATATAGACGTTCATCTGCTCCTTGCAGTATTGCATATTTGCATATTTTTTCATATATTTTACCGTTACGCCATGTTGGATTTAATGTGACGTCGTATAGCTTATAACCGCGGAACAACATGACGCTTCCAACGAGACCGTTTATCACAATACGACTAGTAGTTTAGGAGTTATGAGGGAACAGATGAACATACATAGCCTGTTAAAATCATAACCCTCCTTTGGCTTTGCCGTAATCGGATAAAAAGGAACAAAAAGTGCAGCGGATCTGCTTAATTGACATGAGCATGACCACAGTTTATAGCCCAAAATCCCGAAATAACTTACCTCGCAGATTCAGATGGGTCAGGCGCAGATTGAAAGCACTCTGATAACAAATTACCCTCATAATGCGCTCGGCATAAATTAACCAAGGTAGGTACCTAATTGTCCAAATCACTGTCAATCTCTAATGACAATACCATTTGTCCTCTTGATAGAGCCATTAATATCAAGTTTCAACTTAAAACTGATTTAATTTTATCGTGTTTCTGAGCTGTGGGCGTTGAAATAGGTCACACTTGTCATGATGTAGGTATTACATTCTCTTGTCGTGGGTAGGGAACATTGATATGAGAAGACACGTCTTAAATCTTACGAGTATATCGATGGTTAGGAAAGAGGCTAGGGAATATTTGTGTTAAGAAAGCAATAAAGAAAATTATTTATTGGGACTCGCGCAGGAAGATCACAGACTAAATTAACACAACCATAAAAATATAAAAAACTAACATATAATAAAAATAAAAAAAATACGTAAGTCCTGTACGAGGCCAAAAGGCTCCTATTTCAAACTTTCTCGTGTTATGCATCAATGCTGTATTGACGTATTATGCATAATAAATTCTGAATCCAATTTTTTTTAATAAATGCTTCTTTGACTGATTTTCATTTTCGGCCGAAAATTCCAAACAAAACTTAAAGGTTTTTACTCACAAATACTCATAGTTTTTAATAAAAGTAAAATGGTGGCTTCTAGAGTCTGTCGAAAGTGCACGCGTGTGTTTCGGCAGTGGATTTTCGTTGTGAATTTTGGCAATTTTAGATTACACGAAGGTTTCCGTAAATCCGTACAATATAGATATCTACTCCAAAATAAAAACACGTTTCTTGTATGGTAGGTAAACATACTCGCGGGGATCGTTCGGTCCATGGCCCTTTACGGGGCACCGGTGTGGGCGCGTTCATTAAGGCTGCGACCAGCCCAGCGATTGAACGCGTCCCAAAGGGTCATGGCCATTAGGCTGGTCAGAGGATACCGCACGGTCTCCCGTGAGGCGGCGAGCCTCCTTGCCGGACTACCGCCATGGGATCTGGAGGCAAAAGTCCTCGCGCACATGTGGGAGTTGCGCGAGGAGGCGAAACGCCGGGGTGTAACTCCGCTGCCGCGAGAAATCACGGCACAGCGGACAGAGCTTCGGTGGGATGTCATGGCGGCATGGAGAGTGCTATTGTCGCAACCCAGCGCTGGGCACGCCACAATTGCGGCGATAAGTCCCCTCTTTGAGGAGTGGCTAGAGAGGCGCCACGGCGTCCTCACCTTCCGCCTGACGTAGGTCCTCATTGGACACGGTTGTTTCGGGAGGTTCCTGTTCAGGATAAAGCGGGAGGAAACGCCCGGGTGTTACCATTGTGTGGATCGCCCGGAGGATACGGTGGAGCATACGGTGGAGGTCTGCCCGGCTTGGGCGGGGCACCGCCGTGTCCTCACGGAGGCGATTGGCAGCGGCGATCTCTCGCGTCCGGCCCTGGTTCAGGCCATGGTCCGGAGCGAGAGTGCATGGGAAGCCGTCACTTCCTTCTGCGAAGCAGTAATGCTCGCGAAGGAGGAGGCGGAGCGCGCGAGGGAAATGCAAGATGCGCGCCCTCGCGCCCCTAGTCGCCGCAGGAGACTCCCCGGGCGTCGGGAGTCGCGAGCCGACTTCCGGCCACCGTAGGCGCGGGCTTGCGGACGGTGGGCAATGGGTAGCTCACCGTCCGATTAGGACCAGGCCCGGGTCGACGGCGCGTTGTGTTCCAGGCGCGCCTCAAAGAGATGTCAGCACCAACTGACGGGGTCCGTAAGGGCCAATGCCTGTCAGGGTTGCGAGTTTGTCCGAAAGGGATATCGCGGCCCCGGCACACAGGCAACGGAAGGAACTTAACTCGGGTGGGTTTTAGTCAGTAAAAGTCTGACACTCCCTCTCGCTCCGCCCAGAGCGGGAGGAGTCATTCGATGATTTCCCAACCAAAAAAAAAAAAAAAAAAAAAAACATTTAGTCTCATTTAGTTTTAAGTAGGTATTAAAACTAAATGAGATTTTTCGAAACTAAATTACGGGAGTAGAATGTTATTTTCATATTTGCATAATCTTTACATTATGTAGATGAAATTCACACAACGATGATTTTTGCAACCATTCCGGAGACTATGATTAATGGAAAAAATTTGCCATAAAAAAGATTTTTCTAAAATTTACTCCTTTCTGGGTGGAACTCGTATAAATAAATGAGTTTCTTATGCTGACTATACCGATTAGTTAGGAGACACATTTTACATTATGTTATAATAATAACCAATAACATATTTTAAGTTACGTTTCCTTTAGCATTTTTTTAGCAATTAATGTATCTTTAAAAAAAAACATCATCATGTATTATAAAAAACAATTCTTTTGAATTTTTCAATGATGCTTACAATAAAAGAATAGTTTTTTATAATTCATGATTTCAATCTTAAAAATTATGATGGTGAAATGCTCGGCTCGCTATCACACAGATAAATCTTGAGAAGTTTTCGTGAGGTTTTCGTAGTGTGGCTAAAGCCAATTGTAAAATAGGATAAGTTTATCGGAAATAAATGTCGTCAATTAATTTCGTGGCTTACCCAATACATAAGATGTCCAAATACAAATAAACAACCCAAACAAAATAAAAGACATTTCCACTTAAAAACATTAAAAAATACCTACATATCATATCATTTTATGATAATTCAGATTTTATGTTAATATTTTACCAATTTTTATGCTGAATTTATATTTATTAATTCATCACTTTGTACTCAAATGTTATAATATCGTATCACTACGTATTTTTCCGTGTACATAAATAATAAAATAAACACTGTTTTTTTTTATAAAAAATTATTTATAAATATTTAAATGAAATAAAGGACAAAATAAATAAATAATTTCTAGAGGCAATCATACTCAATACGTCCACTATAGATTTGATCAGCATCCGATAATATAATAAACTCGATTTATACTCCGTCAACCCTTTCACTGATAAGGGTGAATTAACGGGATAATCTCTTTATATTCATCGCAAATAAATATGGTGCCCTCTCTTCTGTATGTTTCCTTTTTGTTTCGCACGATGACATGATAACGGCTTGTCACAGTTATATCATACCCAGGGGAATCATTTCTATCTGATTGTGTGGGATGATTTTAATTTTTGACCTACAGTCCGGTAACGGGTTACAGAACGTTGATAACGTGAGGCGTGCCGTTATCACTTCGAATGATTCACATATTTTACATATAAAAAATAAAGCATTAAGTATTTCAATTTAGACACACGTACGCAACACAGCACAGTTTCCAAAAGCTAATAGTGTATTAGCAAAGCGGAAATGAAAAAGCCACATATAAATAAAGTAGCAAACAGCGAACCGAAAAAGCAATCCTTGTAACAAATTCCCAGTTCAAATTCGAGCAACAAATATAAAATGAACGTTATATTTCCCTCCCATACCTAATATTTAGCCCATTTCATGTTAAAAGCATTACCAGGAGCGCGTATTAGGCGGGTAACTTTTCGACCGCATCCCGTAAGTGGCCGTCCTCTGTCTATACAAACTATTTGCCAAGTGATCCGTGCTTATTGGAAACAAACGTGCGGGCGGTTGCTTGAGGACACTTCCTCGATGAATCTACCCGCAGCCTCGTATTACACTGAAATTGTTTGAATTTATAACTAGCTCTAATGCCCATCAGTCTTGGTCCGCCCACCGCAGAATTTAATCGTCTAATGTTACGTAACAACTTTGCTTTCTTAGTTCAGTTTTCCTAGTAATTTTCGTGTCGTCTTGCCAGGGTGGTTTCGCGTAGGTAGTTGTTTTTCTCTTTTTATTCGACATTTATTTTAATCGCGCAATAATTCATTTGCTCTTAAAAATGATTTACGACTTTGCAGATCGCAGTTAAACAGGATTTCTGCAGCGTAAACCAACTATTTGTAGGTTTCTCTGCAAAGTGTACTTATAAAGATTTTTTCATTGTTTTAATAAAGTTGAATCGGAACAAAAGCATTGATAGCTCTAAATTAATCTATATAATTATTCTGAAAATAAATATATTGCAATTACGATCCGTTCGATGCGTATACGATGCGCAACTGTAGCTTTATAGGTGATTCGTGAACATATCGATAACTGAGCTATTCTGGCAGTACATAATACATCTATACAGTGAGCTGTGAGTGTGAATTGTCACAAGTGGAAACTGGGTCTAGAAACGAAAGAGATATATCAGTTGCAGGTCGTAAAAGTGAACTGCGGGGAATAGATTACGATGCTGTTGGTAAGCTATAAACAAGCACTCTATCTAAGCGCTATTGCGATCTTCCGAACCGATGCGCCACACATTTTTTCCAAACATTTTGGGCTCATAATTCTAACACTGAATTTTCTGGCCTGAAAGCCCGCAGTGAAAAAGGGAGCCTCTCCATACTGTACACAAAACTTAATAGAAAATATTTTCAGTCGACCCACTTGTTCATAAACTACGACAAAGAGATACGAAGAAAACAAACTCGGAGACAGAACTGAATCTTAGAGTAAAGAAACCCAGTTGACGTCAACATCGTTTTTTTTGTAAATCAAACACTTGAAAACGCTAGTGAATATGCGGATAGCGAGCAATAAATAATAATAATACCGATGGTGAACACTAAAGAAGCACCTTTCAGGGTACTCAACGTTTATTAATCTCGGTTAAAATTCTTGAGCAGAGCCTCTTGACCGAGATGTTTGACGCTCGCAGTAAGCCGATCAGCAGTTTATCCCGAAGTTCCTTGTGTACCCACGTAATTGCCTGTAATATTTTAATAAGCTTCCGAGATAACAATTTCTGCGTAACGTGACTCTTAAATTTGGGAACCCTTAAACAGATATTAAACGAATAGCAGTTGCTTATAATTTTACGTTATTAAGCGAACATGATATTAAAGGTTTATTTAAGTAGATTTTGTATTTTGAGCTGTGGACTTATATAGGAATTGTTAGACGAAGTATTTGTTGAACGAAGGTCGTCTTCGACCTTAGAATTAGAGAATAGCCTTTTTTATTAACGGAACTAGTTTTTGCACACAACTCCGCCCACGCAGTGAGGTTGAGAGTTTCCTTTGTTACATTAACAACAAAATAAGATACTGCTTTCTAAATATGTACCTATCCATTTGGTTGTTAGCGGTTACCAGCCTCTATGCACCGCTTTATAAAGATCTATATTCCGTGCGGTGCCGGACGTAAAGAATAGTACCACCCCATTTCTTCCCGTGGGTGTCGTAAAAGGCGACTAAGGGACTTACTAGAGAATGGGCAGCAGCGTTCTCTATGCATTTTAACACCATACTGCGATCGCCAACCCGCCTGCCAAGCGTGGCGATTACGGCACACACCCCCATTTGTGGGAGGCCTATGTCCAGCAGTGGACGTCTTTCGGCTGAAATGATGATGATATTGCCGTAATCATCATATTTCGCAAAATACTGGAGATTGAATTGTTCCGAGCCCTAAAAACAACGTTTCTGGAAAAAAATCCTCATTATGATAACGACGAGATTACTTGTCTTTTTAAGAAAAACTAAAACTTGCTTGTCTTTTCAGACCTTTCTTTAAAAAAGATTAAAAGCCATCAAACTAAAAGTTAAATAGAAAGATAAAACTTAAACCGATTGTAACAAGTGAGCTTTCGTACAAAGGCTGAATAAACGAATGCGTTTATCCGCCAATCCTCTTAACTTCACCCTGAAGGCGGTGGGGGATGCATTCCCTTCCACTTATCCCATTTAACATACGTTGCAAGTCATCGATAATCGACATTATTTTCGCTTTTCTTTATACATTTCATAGTAAACAGCTTTTGATCAACAAAGGACTTTTGGAGAAGGGCTTTCATCATGAATCGTTAAGCAATGTATGAAGCAGGGGGAATAATAAACCAAGAAATGTTGTGAAAATGCTCGTCTTTTGAAAAATGGGTGCTCATCTCCAGGAAAAATTTAAGCTCACCCTAAATTATGGAAAATTGTTTGTAAACATAACTCCTTAATAAACATGCGTTGCACAGCCCATTCAAATGAGTTTCCTCATATTCTTTTTACCGTTTACTTATACCTTGGTACATTTAAAATGTAAAGTTGGTTTATTTTCCCCCCTCGTCAACTGTCCCATAGACGAGCAGCTAATTTACAGCCGCGTTCGCATTTTAATTAAAAGGGTTCCGTTATTTCAACACCACTGGAAATGTATAGTAGGATGAATTTCTGGAATAAAATGTTATTGCGACATTCAAACAAAGAATCACACGGTTGTGAATGAAAAAAGTAAATTAAACCTCTCAATTCTATTCGAAGAATTTAATCAAGGTGGATATTCAATGCGAAAACAATAATGGATTTCAACATAAAACGGTCAGTGCTGCAAAACAGTAAATACCGCGTGACTGACACACACAGTGCGGAATTAGAACGCGTGCGGCAACGAGCACCACGCGCACGGCTGATCGACTGCAGTGTCAACACTCACCAGAGATCAGAGGGAACTGTAAGTACGTACAGTGGAACAAAGCCTAGCCCGCGGTTATTTTATCGGATTCACACGTCGAATGGAAATAAAAACCGCACGCCTCCCGACCGATAGCGCTGTATTAACTAAGAGTCTACAGAATAGAATGCTGAAAAATCTCTTTAAGTCGTGCATTCACGAAAAGGTCACTGCATACATAAGGGAGCCAATATGAGAGCACTGTCGGCGGAAAGTTGATGGTTATGCCTAGGTTTCACGAGGCTACTTTTGAAGCTAGGATAATGATAGTAAGCTAGCAAACTAGACCCCGGCCTCGTGTGCATAGATCTACGCTTGCGTGTACAGAAATATCTTCAATTGTAGGCTAGTTAGCTAGTGCGATAGTTAAACAGGATGGGGTTCTATTTTTGAGCCTGTAGCGCCCCCCCACCACTGATTTTACTATTCTTGCTTGTGTACTAGCCTCGTGTAGTTATAGCCAGGATATTACTTGCTTGCTATCCTAGCTTAACAAAACTAGCCTCGTGTAACCTGGGCATTACGTAAAGTAGTGAGTTTACGTTAGCGGGGCGCGCTCGCCGCCCGGCCCCGGAGCCCGGCGTCGAATTCTCTCAGCTACTTGCATACTATACGCTTTCATATACTTTACCTTACCTTATGTACGCCTGACAGTCTCCCTCAAAAATCACCGACAGTGAACGTTTATTAATTTATTAAAGATAGGTACTTGCTTCAACATTGTTAGATTCACGCAAGTAAGTTAATCCTAACAGAGTCTCATATTTATATCGAGGTTTTGTTTTGACAGATAATTACTCGTAGTTCCTCATCTCGTGTAAACGTACCCGATTTTTTTTGTTTTTAATTCACGGTACTGAAAATATAGCCCGCCAGTGTAACAGTAGCTTAACAATCCCTGTGGTGGATGGCTACATCAATTCACTGGACCATAGTTCTACAATCTGCAAACATAAAACTGAAAACATTTCCATGTACTTTTTATTGCGAAAATACGTTGAAATAAAAACTGTATCTGTATTTAGAGCCGCCCATCGGATTACCGCATAATTATCTATTTGCCCACACTGCAAAAGATGTATAAAATTTATTTAAAAAGCAAACTCTGAATATTCTTATTTAAGCCGTCGTCTTTTTCTGCGATTCAATCTGCAGTAACTTTTCATCGTGCCAGGTTTTGCAGAATAAAGAGGGCCATTCTTTTTCAGAAGACATGATTATGTGCTGAGAGAAATCACGAAAAAACTGTATCAGGCGGAAGGATGCTGGGGAGTTTCATGTGCTCTCTGACGTAGACTTGTCGGAGTTGGGAAATAAAGTAAACAAACTTATATCAATGTTAACAACAAATGTAATGGTGGAATGATTCTAATCAGGTACTACTACTACTACAGTAAGTGGTTTCTTTAAAAGTTGCATTTAAAGAAATGAAAGAAAGGTTTTTTACAAAAAAAAAACATTACGAAGTTTTAATTTTACACTCGTTAGTTGTGGTACCTACCCCACGCAAATTCAATACTCAATACTTTATTTGCATTCCACAATGTGTACTTAGGTGGTAAATTAAAATTATATGTGATAATTATGGACCCCGTCGGGCACAGCGAAATAGTAGGAGAGAGGAAGCTTTGAAAAAATCAACTTAACTTATCAGTCTTCTGTACAAAATTCAATATTATTATATTTACATAAATAGTAGAAAGTAGTTGGAGTAGTTGTAGTTTGTAGTAGTAGTGTATTCTTATACCACTTTTTGCTATTTAAACAACATTGACAGAAAGTTTTATGACATCATCAACATACACCAAGTGGATTAAAAACGTATTATTGAAGCTAACTCAAAAACTACCCAAGTGAAGTTTATAAAATCTATAAGGGACCTGCACCCCGCGTGTGTCCTCTACCGAGGAAAAATCGACCAAGTAATCACGGAAAAAAAATCGGTGTAAACAAATGAAAAAAATAATCCGCCGAAGTCATAACCTAATCCTTGTTTTGAAGTCGGTTAAAAATGAATTTTCAACTCTTCAAACTGCTACCCACAAACAGTTTTTGGTTTCATTCGATGAATTTGTATCGTAGATTGTATAGATTCGGCGAATGGAACACCAGATTTTCCTAAATATGCATTTTCAGATCAATGCAAAATGCAGATACGTTCCTACCTACATGAGATTTTACTATTTAGGTAGAGAGTTCAAGCATACCTGGATAACCCAGTGTATCACATAGAATTGAACCTTGTTACCTATGTCTGATTTAAACTGAAAGAGAAAAGTAACTACTTACCATTTAAATATTCGACGAAAATGTCGGTCGAAGTGTCCTCCCCGAAAGGTTTCTAACAAAATAAAATTACTTAAAATATTCTCAAACTTTACCTTACAACTTAGTTGACCTCATACACAAAATCAAATACATTCATCCAACATACTAAGCTTCATTATGCATCCCAAGACATTACTTAAGCCATGGTGTACACGATGTGATGCAACGCCATAACCATATTTAAGCCGTGGTGCGAAGACGGTACGGACCGATGTGTAGAACGTGTCTAATGCAATCTAGAGGTCCAAAGAGCCTCGCTAATTAGTTTACGACAGGCCGGGGCCTTGCAGTCGGCGTTGACACCTGCTTTAATACTATAAACGCTTTAGCACCAGTTGTAATGGTAGGTTCACACAATTATAATGTAAGTAAACTAGGCAAGGTGACGATGGTAAAATAAAATAAATAAATAAATAAAATGTTTACTTCAATAACTTCAAATACGTTTACATTTGGTATTTATGGGAATTTCCATTTAAGTAAGAAATATGCTTGTATTAGGAAGTTCCGCTCTTCCACTAGTTACAACTTACAGTAGAAGCCATTGAATAGACATTCCATTTTAGTGAAAAAAAAAGAAGGAAAAAAAGTGAATCATATTTAAAATTGACAAGAAACATAAATAGAAACTTAATATAACATTACACCTGTATTACTCGAAGAAAGGCAAAGGATTACAAAGGAGTACACTTATATTTCGCCAGTTATGTTTAAGTCCCATGCAATATGGTACGATTTTTTTTAAATTTAATTATTATTTTTTGTTGCCACAGAAATATTTCTTGTGAAAAATGTAGTGTTCAATTTTCTGCTGTAGATTTAATAAAGCAGAAAAAATGGATTTTACACCAAACACATATAATCATTTATGTTTTGAATATTAAAATAAAACCTGAATTCAAAGGAATGCAAAACTTGTCGTCGGTAAAATATAATAATAAATATTTTTCAATTTAAAATGTACTTACGGAACTAATTTACGTTCTGCATGATTCACTAGCACCTTGTCAGTCAGGGACCGGCACAAAATGGCGACCCTTATTGCGTTAACATCTAATTTAACGTCTCAAGTGTCTCATCTTAGGGATAACTTAATTGACTCCGCGCGATCATTTATATAAGTAATTTAATAGCTCATGGTAGCGCTATTAAATCATTCGTTTAACTTTGATTCAGATTCGATTCCATTGCGAACAAGTATTAAGGATGGAATACACATGCTATGTAGTAGTTTTTTTTTTACTAAATTCGAGCAGATACTTAAAGTAAGAAGAATTTTTTCGAAAATACGAGTACTATGCTTTTTTTTGTAGTGTGCACGCAATTAGGACGTTTATATACAAAAAGAGTATGCTTAAAACAAGCACGCTACCTATAGCAAGACGGTAATTTTTTTGGTGCTAACTAGCGGGCGGTGTATGTAGTGTAGTATGCTACTTTATGCGAGCATGCACAGAGGAGTTTCTGACAACGTCAAAAATCAAATGAACCATAAGTAGGTTTTGTGATTGTTGGATGATGAAATGAGCATGTGTATCTAACGCGTGCTAGTAAAATCGCAGGCCGATTCCCGTCGACCGTAGGCGCGGGCTTGCGGACGGTGAGCAATGGGTAGCTCGCCGTCCGATAAGGACCAGGCCCGGGTCAAGCCGGGCGAGGTCGGCCGGCGCGTTGTGTTCCACGCGCGCCTCAAAGAGATGTCAGCACAACGGAAGGGGTCCGCTAGGACCGATGCCTGCCGGGGTCGCGGGAAAGTCCGAAAGGGATACCGTGACCCCTGGCAACGTACAGGCAACTGAAGGAACACGGGTGGGTTTTAGTTAGTAAAGGTCTGACACGCCCTCCCGCTCCGCCCAGAGCGGGAGAAGTTATTTGATAGTTTCTCAAACTCAAAAAAAATAAAATGCGTGCTAGTATGCAGTATGCTTCTGAAGCCTGTTTTCACTAGCAAAAGGAAACGCTCAGAGAGCATACTGTAAGCGAGCATACTACCTAATATAGTTAGCACGCTTTTTCAATAGCATGTGTATTCCAGGCTTTAGGGACAGGTACGTTCAAAAAGTTCAGTCGTACCTCCCGAGGTTTAGAGCGACCAATAAAATTTTAGACGCCACAAGACAGGCATAGGAATGACGGTAATTGAGCCAGGCAGGATTTCAGAGGCGACTGTACAATGGCGACCGGCAAAAAACGGGTAAAAGTTGGGAACATGAATTTCATGAAAGCAATTTAGCTGCTTTTTTGAAGTGTTTTGGCATAACGAAGCCGCCTTCATTGGTTTCATAAAAATATCGGTTAGCTGAGAGAGCGGTTCTTGGAATGTCTTTCCAATAATCTTGGAAGTCTATGAGACAAACGTTCAAAAGTCAATCGCAGTCGTTTCTTTTGATACCTACGCGAATCCATTTTGCCATTTTGGCTTGAAGGTCGAAAGGTGAAAGTGGTAAAGATGATATAAATAAGTAAAGTGGACAGTTAGGAGCAAACGAAAACGGTGTTCAATGTTCTACGTTATGTGGGATAAGCCCCTAATATTGTAGCGGACGCGATTTACGCTCGCAACCTTTGTGAAATATCCCTGTATTTCAATAAAGAAAAGATATATTTAAAATATCTTTCTTATTGTGGTGAAACGAAATGAACCACCCAAAAACCTTCCAATACCTCATTAAGTCCAGTACAATTTCATAAAATAGACGAATTTATTTTAGTAAAAAAAAAACACTACAAAGTGAAAAATATCTTTAATTTCGGAAGTCGGTGTCTTTGGTTTTGAATTTTCGTTTTTTGCCACCGACTTCCGAAATTATTATATTATTTTTCACTTCGTAGCGTTTTTTTTTTGGAAGTCAGTTGTTTTCTTTTTCGATATTCAAAATAAATAAAATTGCTTGATGTCAGGCCTCAGAGTTATTACTCTGAGTGTCAGGCCCAGAGACCACAGACAATTCACTTCATTTCGCTTCACTTTTTGTGTTAAGTGTACCTTATTTTTGACATAGCGGTGATCGGCGTGGAGGGAGTAAATCATAATAACATAATAATTTTTATGTCACACGAGACTGGTTCCGATATTAGAATTTAACACTTTCGACTCCACCCACGTTTCATAGAACTCATACGCCATGCCGCCATATATATTGGAAGTGAACCCTCCGGGAGGGTTACCAGCATTGCGTTAAAGTTAAAGTTAACCATTGCGGACGGTCAACGGAATTAGGTTTAAAACCGTGTTATAAAACACTGTATAAACTAGTGTTTTCAGGGGATCTTGTCGCTATAAGTAGTTTCCAACCTTTTAATTTTTTTGTGAATATTTATAAAACTGAACAAAAAAATAATGCTTGGATTTTAAAACCAACCAACCAACCATATACTCGTAGGTACTAATAAATCTTGTTATAATATACATCACATTTTATTTTCACGGTTTATAATGCTGTATTCGCTAAGAAACACCTACATTTAAAATGAGACCTCCGCGAGGGTTCCCGGTATCCCATATGCGACAGGTGAACCCTCCAGGAGGGCTCCTGGCACTGAACGTGTTAAAGCGTCAAAACAATTGTGTAACTAACAAACATTTTTTTAAACTTCATTCGATGTTATTCAATAATTAATGCCCCAGTTTTACTACCACTACAACCATTGGTGCGCAATATGGAATGTTATGGGTGATCTTCGCTTATATGATTTTCAAATAGATGTCTTATGTAATTTTGACGTTCGAACAGTGCTGATTCTCAGCCTATTTTGAATAAATGATTTTTAAATTTGATGTTCCCCACGGAATGCTTGGTGGCCTTTTTTATTTATTTGCCTAAAAAACTTGATATAATAGTTTTTACACAAATATATTCAGAATCATCGAATTCCAAGGTCTATGCACTATAAGAGCAAACGGAACCGTATTACCTACTACTAGACAAGTTGCAATCGCTTTCAAAGCGTTTTCTATTTTTAACCGACTTCCAAAAAGGAGGAGGTTCTATGTTCGTAGCGTATGTATGTTTTTTTTTTAATGTACATATTTCCGTCGATTTCTTCGTCAATTGTGACTACGGAAAGACTATGCAAAGACTACGCAAAGACTACACAAAGACTACGCAAAGACTGCGCAATGACTACGTAAAGACACATACAAAGACATATCTATCGTGTTTAGCGGCCAAATAAATTACTATGAAAACTATAATATCTGTCGTGTTATTTAAAAATGGAACGAACTTTTTACTTCAACACATGGCAACCAAGAAGCGTATTTATAGAAGAGTATTTGCAACGAAATCAAATTTAATACTATTAAATATGTACTTTAACTTGATTTTGAAATGTTGGCCTCATTTCGCTGAATAATCTGACTCGATCTATCAAGCGAGCTGGTAGCATCACTTTTTTCAAAAGGCAAACGCGGGATTGGGAAGACCTACTCAACAAAAAAGAGGCAAGAGTGATGATAATGCGATTGAAAAAATATTAAATAGTAAAAACAACATGGATTTATTAGAGTTTCACCGTGCAATTGCAATTCACACAAAATATTAAAATGTACCTATAACAGATAATAATTAAAGATTAAAATGTGATTTATTAGTAAATTTGGTTTTTTCTTGTATTCTATATAAAAAGTGTTGAGTATATTGATATTTCGATAAAATGAATATGCGATACGTTGAACGCTCGATCAAACAAACATTCGATATTTTGAACACTCGATGTATTGAGTGTACGATATATTGAATGTTCGATTTATTAACCATTCGATTATATGAACGTTCGAGTATTTAGATGTTCGATTTATAGTGGTCGATGAATTGATATTCGATTATTTGGCATACACCCACTCTGTCTGCGGTAAATAATAGGTCAGTAATTACCTACCTTCCGTCAAATTCCAAACACAAATATTATCTTAAGCCCTATTCGATTTATGGCTATCCGAAGGTGGAACCCACATTTATAACAACGTAAATAACTGAATAGTTTCCTATAGTCCAAACCCAAAAGTTTACGAAAACAAATGATACGTTTAATAACTACGTATCTGAATAGAATAACAATAACTTGATTATGTTCAAACTCCATTTATACCTACATGTCCTTTATTTAAAACTACAGTATAATATAGTAACAGTATTATGTCTCGGCAGTGACCTTGTAATAATTACCTACGGCCGCTCGATAAATACCTTCCGCGTCCATGTGTAACTGCCGCGCACTCGAGACTGTTGCGTAAGTACTGGTATACACTGAGATTTCGAAGCGCATTGTTTCGTCCGTTTTCTATCAAGACATAATACTGTTACTTATTAAAACTGTGGTAAAACTGTACATTAATACAAAGTTAGCTTATTGCCCCGTGATAGTTTCAGAACCGAACAGTTTTCCGAATTGTTTTTGTTCGAATTTAATTTTACCTAAAACTATTGACCGACGTCTTTTTTGCTATATGCATTATTTGACATATTTTTAGATCATCGAAGTATCATGTGTCATAGGTATTATTTTACCGAACCATATTTCGCCGATTTACAAAATAACTTTTTGCTATTGGCCGAAGCCTCTTTTGGACTTTTTTCATTTGCCCAATGATTTAGTTACCATATTTTCACCACACCGAAACAATATTTTTCAATGCTTTTTTCAATGCTTGCTGAAGCGGAAGCTGCGGTGGTGGGCGTTAAAACCATCTGCAACGATAAGCTCGCGTGGGGCCGCCCAAACCCCGCAGCGCCAGAGCCGTGACAGAAACAATGCTTGCTGCATGTTGCACGCCTGCGTTCATGCTGCATGCTTGTTTGCACGCTGCATGCTTGCTTGCATGCTGGATGCCTGCTTGCATGCTGCATGCCTGCTTGCACGCTGCATGCCTGCTTACATGCTGTGTGCCTGCTTGCATGCTGCATGCTTGAAGCAAGCACCCTTCCTTCACCCATCCATACCTCGTGGTATAATAAATGTTCGGAAACAATACTTCGAACAAATGTTATTTCGGCTAAGTGTAACTTCGGTAAAAAGTTTTTCGACCAAATGAAATGTTGGAGTAACGAAAAAAATCGAATTGATAATAGGTGAACTGATACAGTGGCAGACGTGACTTCGATGAAGTAAAAAAAAACGAAATGATAATAGTTGAAAAGTTTTAGGTGAAATGAAATTCGGTCAAATCTTTTTCGAACTTATGATAGGTAACCCCGTGATAGGCCAAGTATATAAAACTTTCCTTCAAAAACATCGTTCTTAGTACAAGAACAACATTGACTTACCAAAATTTTACCATTGCAAGATTTTCACAATAATATTATGTCAATGTTAAAAGGAAAATTGTATAAGATTCTTATAAACACAATTCTTTTCCACTAACTATTAAAAGGTAAAAATAGCAAGCCCCGGGCTTTACTCATCTAAATGCTTCGGAACAGACAGAGTTTTTTTTACAACTTGGGTATCGAATACGTACTGCCTACGTTCTAGTGTAGCACAGTACCTATGACAACAAGCAAGGATTATATACCTCGGCCATTGACCAAAGAATCTGCTATCTAATTACGCAACCCATTTTCGTAAACGATTACGACTAAGCTGTTTCATTTTGACAGTTCAACAACATTCATTGCGTTATTTACGTTGTTGAGCAGGTTTTTTTTAAAGAAGCAATGGATTAGCAATCTGTTTCAAAACAATTCAGATTCTGATTGATCGTGTATTCCGTAAATAGGGTACAGATATTCCAGCATTACTCATTGGTAAAGTCGGCCATTTTCTATATTTTTAGTACCGGGTACTAGTTGGCAGCCTTCATTGTCCTCCCGAACTTATAAATAGAGTAACTTGAAAAGAAAAAAAGATTTAAAAAAAAAAAACTGGTAAAAATTGTATGTGAGACTGACAGCCAATTAAGAGTCTTCACTTTTAAAAACAGATTGGAAAGAGTGTGAACAGCACAACACAGCTACCAAAAAAAAAGAAGAGAAAAAAACAGCTTAACATTCAAGCTTAAACTAAATTCACATATCATATTTAATACAAGAATAAAAACCTGAACATACAAAATCTTAATTAACAAAGCCAAGGAATCAAGGGATCAAGGAAGAGTTTTATTTTTATACGAGTAACTGTGGAGTCTTACTGGTTCTTCTCCATAGGATAGATATAGATGGATAGTAAACTGCACAAGCTTGCAACATATAATTGTAAGAACGTTAAGCGTTCGATCGACAGCATACGCGAATTGTGTGAATACGTAGACGTTATAGCCTTACAGGAAACTTGGCTACTGTCGCATGAAATATCGTACCTTAACTCGATTAGTGACGATTTCAACTGTACTTGAACGTCGGCAGTGGATTCCACTACTGGTATGCTACGAGGCAGACCTTATGGTGGTGTGGCGCTATTGTGGAGGAGGAGCGTATACACAAACGTAACCGTGATTCTGAGTGATAACCCGCGTATAAGTGCAATTAAAATAGTGATGCAGGAAAGATCAATGTTAGTGTTTAGCATTTATATGCCGACTGATGCGGTATGTAATTTGGCAGATTTCACGGACGTCCTCAGTGCGGTGAGTGCTATCATTGATTCAAACAGTGCTGAGTGCGTTTATGTACTGGGGGATTTTAATGCTCACCCAACAGAGCGTTTTTATGATGAGCTGATGGACTTCTGTAGTGAACAGGACTGGTCGTGTATAGACACTGAGCGTTTGGGTGTAGCATCAGATACGTACACGTTTATAAGTCAGGCTCACGGGTCGTCAAGGTGGCTTGACCACTGTTTGGTTACCAGGGCTGCGGCTCAAACTGTTAATAGGGTGTTTGTTCAGTATGATGTAGTGTGGTCTGACCACTTTCCGTTAATTATTGAATGTAATTTGGATGTAATAGTATCGAAAAGATGTGTATCTACTCAACATTTAAATAGCAGGATTATGTGGGGTGAGCGGGACTTGGCGCAAATTAGATTGTACAATACTGAGTGTCATAAGCGTCTGAGATTAATAGATTTTCCTATGCAGTTCCGCTATTGTTGTGATCATACGTGCACTGATTTAAATCATAGACGTCTAATCGATGAGTTGTATGGGCAAATCGTAGGAGCTTTATGTGAATCGTCGGTGATTGGCAGAGACAGTAAGAGGTGCAAACGAAAAGTTGTTGTTGGGTGGAATAGATATGTTGCCGACGCGCACAGGCTTGCTAGGGCTAAGTTTGTGTTATGGTCATGTTACGGTAGGCCTACTTCTGGCCGTTACTATGAAGAGATGTGTGAGTCTAAGCGTATATTTAAATCTCGGTTGAAGTGGTGTCAGAGCCATGAGGATAAGATAAAAATGGATATCCTGGCATCAAGTCATTTAAATAAGGACTTTCGTGGGTTTTGGAAGAACACAAACAAACTCAATCATAAGTCTAGCGTGCCTGTGTGCGTTGACGGTGTGAGTGATGCGCAGGGAGTAGCTGAACTGTTTAAGGCAAAATTTGAGGTAAAGTCGTCGTTAGGACCGTCGCAGGCAGTGATCGATGTTGAGCCCAAAGGGGAATTAGGAGTCAGGGTTACTGCCAGAGACATTGCTTCTATCATACAGTCAATGTCAAGGGGGAAGTCTCCTGGTCATGATGGGCTCAGCATCGAGCATCTTCGGTATGCGGGCCCTCATTTGACGCGTGTGTTGGCTTTATTGTACAATCTTTGTTTGAGTCATGCTTATATACCGTCGGATATGTTGAGAACAGTTGTAGTGCCCATAGCTAAAAATAAAACTGGACTATTGACTGATAGGAATAACTATAGACCTATTTCACTGGCTACGGTTGTGTCTAAGGTATTGGACAGCGTGCTTAATGCGCAATTAAATAAACATATTCAATTGCATGACAACCAGTTTGGATTTCGACCTGGGTTGTCTACCGATAGTGCCATATTGGGCTTTAAGCACGCTGTGGAGTACTACACACGTCGTAGCACTCCGGTTTACGCTTGTTTCCTCGACCTGTCCAGTGCTTTTGATCTGGTTTCGTATGACACTCTCTGGAAAAAGCTTAATGATGCGAAGCTACCACCTGAAATTATAAATATTTTTAAATTTTGGTACGGGAACCAGGTCAATAGTGTTAGGTGGGACGGGGCTTACTCGAGTTCATATGGTCTTGAGTCAGGTGTGAGGCAGGGGGGTCTGAGTTCTCCTACACTCTTCAACCTGTACATGGACCAGTTGATTGGGGAGCTGAGTAGCACCAGAGTCGGATGTTATATAGATGGCATATGTGTCAACAACATTAGCTATGCAGATGACATGGTGCTGCTCAGTGCTTCAGTCTGTGGCCTGAGGAAACTGGTGAGTGTGTGTGAGAGGTACGCCAGTGCTCATGGCCTGTTGTATAATGTGCAAAAGAGTGTCGTGATGGTGTTTGGGGCTGGTGGAAAATGTCCAGAAACGGTGCCTTCAGTAATGATGAATGGTGTACCGTTATCGAGAGTGCACTCATTCAAGTACCTTGGACATGTTTTGACCACTAGCCTTAAGGATGATGACAATATTGAGAGAGAGCGGAGGGCGCTGTCGGTCAGAGCGAATATGATTGCCCGCAGGTTTAAGCGTGCTTCTACGGAGGTTAAAAAAACACTTTTTAGAGCCTTCTGTTCCTCGTTTTACACCTGTGGCCTGTGGGTACATTTTACGCAAAGGTCGTACAGTGCCCTTCGCGTGCAGTACAATAATGCTTTCAGGGTGTTGATGGGGTTGCCTCGCTTCTGTAGCGCATCAGGGATGTTTGCGGATTTGCGTGTTGATTGCTTTTATGCATTAATGCGTAAAAGATGTGCGTCCTTGGTGCGCAGGGTGCGAGCCAGTTCCAACAGCATCCAGGGAGTTATTGCTGACAGGCTGGACTGCTGTATAGTGAGTCGTTGCTCCCGTATCTCAGCTGGAATGCTGTAGCAGTTATTGTTTTGTTGTGTGTATTTGTGTATATTATATTTGCTTGCAACTATGTTAGTGATACAGTCACTAACATAGTTGTAAGTAAATATAATAAAAATCAACCATATTGGGCTTTGTGTATTGTATTGTTAATGTAAGTATTGTTTGTTGTATGTGTAATGTATTGTATCTATGAGTCATTGTAACTTGTTTAATAAATGAATAATAATAATAATAGGAAACAACCAATTGGAACCGTGCACCTAGCTTCTGATGATTCATAAATGCCCATGTAGGTTTATGTGAAATAAAATAATTTGGATTTTAAAATAACATACCATTATATCAATATAAATCATATTAAGGTTCAACGCTAATGGATCATTGTAAGTTCTATACGAGCAAAAGTTCGTATTATAAAGTAATAGAACTACTGCAAAATTGACTCGAAATTCCTTCGCCGCGTGGAAAATGGACGGGCTAGTCCAACTAAAATTATTTTTCGATAGAAATTTCGAAATCACTCGAATACAGAACGAGTTTTCAACCTGTATTGGTACCTTTACGATATGGGAACCTGAAATTGCTCGTTTATTGAGATTCTTTCCTGTTTTTGTTTTAACAGCAACATTTAGTAAAAACAGCATTCTACCTAATTTGTAATAAAATATCATATCCCTTTTATCGAAGTCTCCAACACATTTAAATAAATATTTTCGCTATTTCCTAACTAATATTATAAATGCGAAAGTGAGTTTGTTTGTTTGTTTCGCTTTCACGCTGAAACGGATGAACGGATTTGGATGAAATTTGACACATGTGTAGAACATGACCTGAAGCTATAGGCTACTTTTCATCCTGGATCGCAGGCGAAGTCGCGGGCAACAGCTAGTAAAAAATATTAATCAAACTTCCTGAAAGCCAAGATTACACGACTTCAACATAAAGATATCCAGCCCGCTGGGAATGTTCAACACCGTCTATCAGGCGGAGTGTGTGGGCGTCATACGAGCGGTCCACGCCCTAAAAGCCAGGAGAGTTACGGACACACACATATGCATACTCTCCGACAGCGCCTCAGTGCTTCAATCCTTACAGAAAACACATATTACCTCAAAGCTGACACTAGAATGTCACAATGCACTCGAACAAATAACGGTATCTTGCCGCAACACGGTGACACTGCAATGGATAAAAGGACACAGCGGTTCGTTAGGTGGACCCGAGCCTATCGTACCCATCCCCTTCAACCAGATACGCAGATGGCTGCAGGATTTCACCCATACTCAAGCGGAGCACTGGTGGACCTCGACACCGGGCTGCAGGTAATCTAAGGAAGCCATGCCATCCTTGGATACCAGGCTAACCCGGCGTTTACTACGCCTGGATAGGAACGGCCTGCGCCTGGTGACGGGGACCATCACGGGCCACTGCTCGCTGAACAAACACTTTCACACAATAGGCATAACGGACAGTCCTCTGTGCAGGGCGTGCATGGAGGCTGAGGAAACCGTCACGCACGCGCTTTTTGAATGCACAGGCGTCACCCAGATTAGAACACAGACCCTCGGGACACCCAGATCTTTCACAGATGTTCTGAACAGACCAGGAGATTTAATTAACTTCTGGAGGGAGGTGGGCTGGTTGGAATAACCACCAACGGCCGCTATGGCCCACGCACAATGGTCCACTGAAGGACTAAGTGCGGAAACCAAACCCCGTAACATAACATAACATAACATAAGCCAAGATTAAAATATGTTTACATTTTCAAGAAACCACACACAAAAATATTTTTCATTGTACCCTGATGAAGTATGAAACCATCCATTTTGTTTCATCCCTTTCTATTATTTCATTCCTTAAAACGTAAGACCAAACAATAATAAGCCATTGAATAAAGACATAACTCATAATATCAAGGTTCTACAATCCTTTTCCGTCAGGGGACGTACACTTTGAACTGTAGGGAACAAAGTTAGTTCACCGTGAAACAGGAGCACGTGACTAGTCACGAAACTCCCGTCGTTTTTACATTTGATTTCGTTAGGATCCACGGATTTTGTGAATAGAATAACTGATGTACATATGTATCATAATTCATAAGTTCTCGGAAGGGTTATGTAAATGTGGACCTATGTAGGTATGTAGATAACTATGTGTTCCGGATTAAGTTCCCTTTCGTATCCGGTTAATTGGGCTAGAGAGAACAATGATGGTACTTTGAGAAGGGCTATAGTACCAGAGCTAAAAAGGCTTTGAGTAGTTTCCAACTATCAGTAAAAATACACAGTCGTGGGCAATCTATGCGTTGTTGACAGAAGAAGGTGTACCTAGGTCCTTACCTGAATAAGTATAGATACAGTGGGCTCCAGAGAAAACTCACCCCCTGGCAATGTAAAAAAACAATTCAAGGAGGTGAGGTTTCTCTGGAACCCACTGTACTTATTCAGGTAGGTACACGTTCTTCTGTCGTTTTTTTATACCCGTCACCACCTACCGATGGGTACCTAGTAGGTATAGGTGTGAATCAATCTGCCTAGCCTTTTCTCAACTATGTTGGGGTCGGCTTCCAATTTAACCGGACGCAGCTGAATACCAGTATTTTACATGGAGCGACTGCCTATCTGACCTCCACAATCCAGTAACCGGGTAATATGATACCCCTTGGTAAGACTGGTGTCAGACTTTCGGGCTTCTGACGACTCTTAACGACTGTCAAAGATCCACGAATGACAGCCGGGACCAACGCCTTAACGTGCTTTCCGAGGCACGGAGGAGTTTCGGTATGTAAAGATGGTCACCCATCCACGGACCAACCCCGGCAAGCGTAGCTTAACCTGATGGATCGAACCATCCGGATGTTATTACTTAGCCACGAGCTAAGTAAGTGCGAATAAGGATAATATGATAAGATACTAGTATGTAATAAGCTAACAAACTGCATAGTTACGTTGATAAGTAATGTTTAAGATAATCGATAAATTCACATTTCATAATCAATACAAAATAAAAACCTGAACATACAAAATCTTAATTTAAAAAGCCAAAGAATCAACGGATCAATGAGAGTATTATTTTTATAAGAGTAACCGTGGAGTCTTACCGATTCTTCTTCATAGGAAACGAACAATTGGAACCGTGACCTAGCTTCTGATGTAATAAGCTAACAAGCAGCATAGTTACGTTGTTAAGTAATATTTAAGATATTCGCCCCCGTGGGTTCAAACTGATACAAGTCTGAAAGAAGGAAAGCAGTAGGAAGAAGGAAGGATGGTAGCAGGCGTAGTTCTGTAGTTGCTGCATACCCCCATGGGAGGAAAGCGTGAATTTATGTACCTATGTGTTTACGTGTAAGTCTGAAATTCGAAACTTTACAACTACCTATTTACCATCCGTGATTGCTTATTACATGTTATTATCTATTTAACATAAATACTCGTACTTTCGCGTTTTGGCCAGAATAGGCAGGTGTAGTCAGTTTATCTAGATCAAAAATTGGTCCTAAGTGGTACGTCACTGGACGTAAGGTCAAGAGGGGAAGAGGGGTTGGCTTATGCAGGTCAGACTGTCAAACCTTAGAAGTCGAAGTAACTTAGCACAAAATTAGCAAACTACGAGCTAGACTCACACCACTTCACACACCTTTGTAAACACAACAATGGTAATATTTTCAGGAAGGTAATTAGGTACCTACTGGACATGGAAATCTACAAACTTAGAACTAAATTCAAAAGCAGCTTCTTCAGCTTAATTCAATCATTTTCCTGCGAATTAACTTTGAACTACGAATTTCTATTTGAATTCTATTGAAATAAATACAGGATGGCCGGAGGTATACAACGTGTCGGGAAATCCTGTGATAAAAATGACGTTCGGAACTCGTAATGATTTGTTAAAAGAATTAGGGCGTTTGTCAATCTGTTTAAGAACTTCAGGATTAACCTAATATACAGGGTGTTCAGAAAATGGCAGATCCGTGGGGCCGTCTACTACGTGTTTAGGTCCAATAATAAGACCCAGGCCACAAGGATTTTTTAAATTTAAAGGAAATTCGTGGTTGCTCAAATTTCAAACGTCAATAATTTCATTTAAAATAACAAAACTGGAAACATTTGCAACGACAAAAAAAAAAAAAAACCTTGTGGCTTGGGTCTTGTTATTGGGCCTAAAAACGTAGTAGACGGTCCCACGGATCCGCCATTTTCGTATGTTCAACCTTCTGCCGAACACCCTGTATATACGACGACGAGGCCAATGTCCAGCAATTGTAGAAAATACAGGTGAATACAAAACACCTCGGAATTCGAATAATAATAAATTATAAAGCGCAATATCCATCAAAACAGGTCAGTCATAAAAATGTGCCACGGATGGGTGAACAAGGTGACATATGGGAACATTCGCGTGTTTCGTCATTTTCACTGCATGTCATAAAAACAGACATGCTGGCCTGTATATTATTTCAGCTTATCTCGAAAACTTTTAGTCGTAATTTTCTTGTCATATTTTCATTATAAGTTGTATATTTGCATGCACACTTTTTTACCGACTTCAAAAAAAGGAAGGTTATCAATTCGACATGTATGTATGTTGGAACTGCAAGATATTCACATATGATAATCTGTTAGGGCTTCCAAACAAATATACATTTTTTTTTAAACAATATAGTCTAATTTAATTCGAAAACCTACTAACTCTAAACTAAACAATGCCAACACAAAAAAGTCACAAAACAAAACAGTCTAGATCTGTCGTGGGACACCCGGTGCGACCAAGTTCCTTTCGCTTTTGCACACTTGGCGAATGAGAGCTAGACCGAAAAAAGTATAAACTTGTGTAAATGTGTAAATGTTACACTTTTTAACCGACTTCAAAAAAGAGGAGGTTCTCATTTCGACTGTAATTTTTTTTTGTTTGTTTGTTACGCGATAACTCAGGCAATTATGAATTGATTTTGATGATTTTATTTGATGATAAGTTCCTGTCACTGGTTTTTACATAGCAGGTAGTGCTATTCGAATTTGTGTGGGGTAGGTACCACAAATAATAAGTGAAAAAAAAAGTTTTTAATCGTTAAAGAACTTCGTTCCAATATGCGACTTGTTTTGAAATTGCTTATGTAAAATTCATCACTTGCATGTGCCCGATTCCCATCGAAATCACTCGCGAATTTAGCTGTGTGATTGACTTTAACGCAAGCCATTCAAATTCAATTTTCAAAAACTTTTTCTTTTTTTCATTCCTTTGCATAATTAATTATACAGTAAGTTTCGAAGAAAAAGGCGACCTGTATCCTATATTTATTATTATGTATGTCGGAAATACGTTACTGAGTTGACTAATCGGGACGCCAGCGCTGCCTGGCGGCGTTCGACAGAGTCTACAACATAACGCTCGGACCAGACGCCGGCCGAAGCTCAGCAGACTTAATGGGTGGCGGTCAAGCAGCGAAGACGTTTAGAAACTGTCACGCGTATCGAATAGTGGTGTCGTATACCTACAGTGTGTCAAATGCTAGTATGATTATCGTGATCGTAAATTATAATTTGATCTGATCTGCAAACGGTTTTTCAATCGTGCAATAACCAATAGGTACACTACCCACAGTACGCCCACAGTAGTTACAATATGCCTGATAATAACGAAGATACACCATACCACCACCACCCCACTCCGTTATCAGAATTGGGATACGTGTTGATTCAGGCGAAAAATTAAAACGCTAAAAGTGAACGTTGGCGTGCCGTGTTTTTGAACAATAAAATTCGAGGGTAAGACAGTTTTTTTTTTTTTTTTTTGTGGATTTAGCATCCTTATAAATACCTTTCGTGGAGTTTATAAAAGGGTTATAAAATTCGGTTATTTTTTAGTTCAGACGCACCGTTTCTGAGATAT
This sequence comes from Agrochola macilenta, assembly GCA_916701695.1. Lineage (NCBI taxonomy): Eukaryota > Metazoa > Arthropoda > Insecta > Lepidoptera > Noctuidae > Agrochola > Agrochola macilenta. Next base: position 16,408,803 of record OU753558.1, read on the forward strand.
TTGCGAAATACCCTGCAAAACTTTTCATAACGTTTTTGTGTAGTTTTGTTTAGTTTACCAATTCTAACCCATTTTTTTATATTTCTTTTTTATGAGTTTCAAACCATGCCACACGATCAAGGGACTAGCTCGCGGCGCCTATCAACGCCAAATGGGGGTAAATTGCGCCACACAGCTGAAGCCAGATCAAGACTGCGTAGCGGCGACAGTGCAAGGCGTCTGCGAAGTAGAAGTCGCAGTTTTCACCGAAGTCCTACTTGTTTGAGTTTATGCGAGAAGGAGCAGCTGGAACGAGAGCAAGAGCGTGTCAAAGCTATGCTGTGGAGACTGGACGAGAGGCAGTACCAGGATCGTAAGGAGTTCCAAATGGAGCAGAGGAAGATCTACGACATCTTCATTACCGTGCCACGCAGCTCCGCAGCAGTCCGCAAAGCCCTTCATGTGCTTCAAGTGTGGGAAACTAGGACATATCGGGTTTCGGTGCACGAACAGTGGCTATCAGATGGTTGAGCACGTGTTGCAACCAGTGAACGGCGAGTGGAAGTTTGCGTCGCACAACTACCCTCAGGCACGTTAGAACAAAAACGTGAACCTGTCTCATAACAAAACCAAGTGATAGGAAGGCCTTCCCACAGATATTATTAATGTGCTGATGAAAGGTCATATTCACGTCTATGGTCAGTCCAAGATGTTTTATTTCGTAGACGCGCTCCAGAGGGACACCCGATATGTGGTAGCTATGCTGAATGGGCGTACACAAACGGGTAAAAGAAATAATTTTACACTTAGAAGTGTTAAATTCTAAGTGATTGGCTTCACACTATTTTACCACCATATCGATGTCCCTCTGTAGCGCCTCACAGACATGTTCACTATTAATACCCAAGAATAACTTCAGGTCATCCGCAAACATGAGACATCGTGCCGTCCTGATAACCTTCGGCAGGTCATTCATTCGCCATTACAATAAACTGCGTAGGCCCCAAGGTGCTACCCTGGCTTACACCAGAGGAAGTTATATAGGTAAGGGTCAGATTTACGTCCAGCGATTTGAACATACGGATAACGGTCAGTGAAATAGCTGGAAAAGAGTTGTACCAACTTCGGGGTAAATGCTATTGCGGATATTTTTTTAAGTAGGACGTCGTTTTTGACACGATGGAACGCCTTTTTAAAGTCAAAATAAGCCACGCTATTATTTATACCTATATTTAATACTAGCTGTTTCACCCGCCGTTTCGAACTTTTCTCGGCTCCTAAGGGTCGTAGCGTAATGTTAAATAACCTTCCTCAATAACTGGGTTATCAGATGCAAAAATATTTTTTCAAATCCGACTGGCAGTTCCAGAGAATAGCGCGTTCAAGCATAAAAACAGAACAAACTCTTCAGCTTTATTATATTATATAATATATATAGGGTAGCAGGGACATCGACGCGAAGCCGGCTACCATGGATTCAGTACATGATTTAGAACCTCCGTTGAAATTCTACGTCGCTTATTTTTTTTTTTAATCTGCTGTTTCATAGAAAAGTGCGCCTACCTACCTACCTATGCGGTCAAAATGTATGGAGCAGCTGTTTTTTTTAAAATAAGCGACGAAAAATTTCAACGCAGGGGGTTCCTGAATCATGCACTGAATCCATGGTAGCCGGCTTCGCGTCGATGTCCCTGACACCCTGTATAGATTAGCACCAGTCTATGTGCCCAGCTTTTTCCCAACTATGTTGGGGTCGGCATCCAGTCTAACCGGATGCAGCTGAATACCAGTATTTTACATGGAGCGACTGCCTATCTGACCTACACAACCCAGTAACTAGGTAATACGATACCCCTTGGTTAGACTGGTGTCAGACTTTCGGGCTTCTGACGACTCGTAACGACTGTCAAAAATCCACGAATGACAGCCGTGACCAACGGCTTAACGTGCTTTCCGAGGCATTTAGGAGTCTCGGTATGTAAAGATGGTCACACATCGATCCATGCGACTGTTATTACTTAGCCACGAGCTCCTAATAGATTAGCACCAGTATCTTCTAATATACAGCAGTTTTTTTTTTTTTGCCAGATCCCGCCTACTTCAGCCTCGTAAAGTCCATTAACTTAAAGAACAGATTACGTTGTGTTACGGATATATAAGAAAATTTGATATCAATTTACTTTAGCGACAAAATACAACACATAACATAACATCACGCCACTATTCCCCGAAGGGCTAAACAGCTGTGTACCTATTAGTCCACCCACATTTCGCTATTTATGTTTAAGTCCCATGTAATAGGGAGCGAGCCTATTACCATCAACCGGGCACAAAAGCCAGACACCGTAGAAATTCCAGATGAAAAAACCCAATAACACTTTTCCCGACCCGGGGACCGAACCCTCCTGCTCAGCAGTAGCGCTTGCGACCACTAAGCCAACGAAGCAGAAAATACAAAGCATTACAAAATGATTCGCCATGAAAATTATCATACGGCAACAACAGACTATGAATTGATAATGTTGCATCCACTAAATCACGTGCCAGTCTGGCGCACATAACTAAGGCAATAAAATGTATTCACACATAAAATAGCCCCAACCTACAATGTTCGTAATTTACTAACAACAAAGTCAAACTACAGAACTGTGCTAATAAACTTGTTACTATGGCTTCGCGTTGTTGTTATCAGTTCAGTTAATTTCATTTGTATTTGTTTTTAAACTTTTCCTTAGTTTTGAAAAATGTATTATGTATTCACGAATGACAATTTTATTTTTAAATTTTGTCATACCTCGGGGCAGTCAGCTCTGGCATTTTGGATTTGACTTTAAGCAGAAAAATATGATTTTATTGCTGAGATATAATAAATTAATATAATATAGTCGCGTGATCAATCAATGTTCGTAGTTTCATACAAACGAAAACGACCGCGTCGATCGCATACTCGCGCGACTTTCGCTTTTGGTTAGGACGAGGGGTATTAGATCATTCAATCAATCTGCCTAGCCTTTTCCCCAACTATTTTGGGATCGGCTTCCAGTCTAACCGGATGCAGCTGAATATCAGTATTTTACATGGAGCGACTGCCTATCTGACCTCCACAACCCAGTAACTGGGTAATACTCATTGGTAAGACTGGTTGTCAGACTTTGAGGCTTCTGACGACCTTTAACGACTGTCAAAGATCCACGAATGACAGCCGGGACCAACGGCTTAACGTGCTTTCCGATGCACTGAGGATTCTTGGTATGTAAAGATAGTCACCCATGCACGGACCAACCCCGGCAAGCGTAGCTTAACCTGATGGATCGATCCGTGCGACTATTATTACATAGCCGAACGAATGACAATATTACTCGCTCTATAAACTAATGTCTCAGCTCTGCTACTAAACTTGATGAATCATAATGAATCTATAATCATAGAAAATGTGTGATTATAGTTTTATTATTATTATTTGTGATTAACGAAATGGTTTTTCAATTAAATTAAAAAAATATGTATATGAACAATGCCCATTGCCATAGATATGAATAGATGGTTCTCTTACCGCTTAACGTAAAGTCCTCCAAAGGGATTTGCGGCTCCAGAACAAGGGACCGTGTTTACATTTGTCGTTGACAATGCCACCCGGTCACACCTCTTTGCGGTTAATTCGAGAGCTTACGGTAAACCGATGTCAACCGAACGATTGATTTCCGAACAATCATGTAAATTCGATTGTCATCTTAATTAACTTCATTGGACTTTGGTTAACTTTTAAATCCCTTGTTAAGATTAGGTCACGATAATATAATTGTTTGGTTGTTTAGTATGTAAGCAACCATATTTCATACCCTGTGGTAGGGACCTATTATAGGATTCCCGTCATGTTCGTGAACGGGCGCCAGTGGTGGTCATCTCCTACTTAAATATTATTTTTATTCGGCTTTTTTCAATTGTTTTCTCAATAAGACAAAACGTTACCCTTATAGGATCACTTCGTTCTCCGTCCGTCAGTTAGTAAAGACCGCTTTGCTCAGGAAATTAATATCAAATACGTAGGTCTATGGTCCCTTGGAGCTCTAAAAAAATCAAGCTTCTAGGTCAACGCAATAAAAAAATACGGCCATTTATTTATGCGACATATTTTGATACTCGCAAATAAAAAAACCTGAATACTTCCCGTATACCTAGAATAATGAAATTTGGCCTGAAGCAAGGTCTCACAGCACAAGTAAAGGAAAAAGTCGTTAATTTGTAGTTTAATCACATTGGGTGGGAAATCATCAAATGACTCCTCCCGCTCTGGGCGGAGCGAGAGGGAGTGTCAGACTTTTACTGACAAAAACCCACCCGTGTTCCTTCCGTTGCCTGTGTGCCGGGGCCGCGATATCCCTTTCGGACAAACCCGCAACCCCAGCAGGCATTAGTCCTTACGGACCCCGTCAGTTGGTGCTGACATCTCTTTGAGGCGCGCGTGGAACACAACGCGCCGTCGACCCGGGCCTGGTCCCTATCGGACGGCGAGCTGCCCATCGCTCACCGTCAGCAGGCCCGCGCCTAAGGTGTCCGGAAGTCGGCTCGTGACACCCGACGCCCGGGGCGTCTCCTGCGGCGACTAGGGGCGCGAGGGCGTGCAGCTTGCATCTCCCTCGCGCGCTCCGCCTCCTCCTTCGCGAGCATAACTGCTTCGCAGAAGGAGGTGACGGCCTCCCATGCACTCTCGCTCAGGACCATGGCCTGAACCAGGGCCGGACGCGAGAGATCGCCGCTGCCGATCGCCTCCGTGAGGACACGGCGGTGCCCCGCCCAAGCCGGGCAGACCTCCACCGTATGCTCCACCGTGTCCTCCGGGCGATCCACACAATGGTAACACCCGGGCGTTTCCTCCCGATTTATCCTGAACAGGAACCTCCCGAAACAACTACGATGCTAAGTTTGTTTTTGGGATAAATTCATCCCAACTACGGAGCCCTTCATTGTGCGTGGTCCGTCACGCACTTGGCTGATTTCATTTTGTTTATTTTTGCTTTAACTGTGAACGCTTTAACGTGCACGTCTTTTTACATAGTTCTCACAATAAATTCAACATTACTGATGTAGCATATATTTTGTACTACTAGGTACGCTTTTGAATGGGGAATTAGCTTCATCTTTCTAAATGACCTACTCCTTTAAAAATTAAAAAAACTTGAGAGGTGTCAAAGGACACCCGGATGGAACGAAGTTCCTCTTTCTATGAGAGAGAGAGAGACAGACAGAGAAACACGCGCACGCCGCACGGCTTACAACTATAGCAAAAAGTGTCGTTACAACTTTTGGTCTCGAAGTATAAGTATAAGTATAGTAGAAGTCTCTTGAATCGTGTCGACTTATACACTCGCTCGACTTCAACTTCGACTTCGACTCCGACTTCCATTCCGACTCCGACTTCAACTTCGACTTCGACTCCGACTTCGACTCCGACTTCGACTCCGACTCCGACTTCGACTTCGACTTCGACTCCGACTTCGACTTTGTCTTTGAGAGAGAGACAGGCAGAGAAACACGCGCACGCCGCTCGGCTTACAACTATAGCAAAAAGTGTCGTTACAACTTTTGGTCCTAATTTTTTCCGTCTAGCCCCCTTTCGCAACGCGCGATAAGGAACTACGTTCCAAAAGTACCTGTTAATAGTAAAATTTATATAAATGCTTTGAGTTTGAGTTTCAGTTCAATATACATATGTTTAGTCATTCAGATTCTATATTTTCAAATATCTGGGTCATGTCAGTATCGCGGTTTTATAGCACGTGAAACGGATCACGGTGGATTATTAATATTTTGAAATACCGGAAAATAACACGAACTGGTTCACGGGTAATATTTATTTGTCGGAGGATGGTATGTGTCTTTCTCGTTATCAGGCATATTTTAACTACTGTGGGAGTACTATGGGTAGTGTTGGTTATTGCGCGATAGAAAACCCGTTGCAGTTCAGATCAAATTATAATTTACAATAACATTACTCACACTAGCATTTCACACACTGTAGGTACACGACACGACTATTCGAAACGCGGGACAGTTCCGAAGCGTCTTCACTGCTCGATCACCAGGATAAGGAATACCCCGACTTGGAGCGTTCTCTTCAACCTCGTAACTGACCGGAAACGCCCCGGCTCTGTCTAGGCGCGCCAATTCTAGTCCTGATAGTTGCCGCTAGGTAGCGTGCCTTGCTTTGTTGTAAACGCCAATTGCCGGATGGACGTATTGATATTTAGGTTCATCAAATACACTTATCAATAACATACATATTAACATATTTTCTTCCCGCTTCCGATTTATGGAAACACACTCACCTTTTAGAAAAAATGGACCTAATTATACACACATTAACTTTAATTTTAAATGTGGCCATGAACTTTTGAATTTCGCCCAAGCTCGGTCAGCTTGGGCGAAAGCTACTATTCCCATTCGTATAGGCCTCGGCGTCCGCAAAATTTCTGGTATTAGTTTACCGGCTTTTATATCCTCTGTCCACGGCACTGAGAAATTAATCAGGAAAATTCTAGCCTCCACACTGATTAATTTTGATGTTCCGTGCTTCACCGAGGCTGATGCCTGGAAACTCGCTTGCCCGAACTCAGCTCTACCCGATTATCCATCTTCCCAAAGACGGTGGGATGAGCCGCTCTGCAGAGTAGTACAGAACAATTTACTTAACACGTCTGCTACCACTGCACTGCGGAGCGTGCGCTCCTGCTGGCTGTGGGTAAGTGGGAATCGGGTCTGTGGCTTCATGCACTACCATCGTCAAACATAGGTACCTTGTTCGACGACACTACATTCCGCCTCGCTGCTTCCCTACGACTAGGAGCTCCATGCTGTTCTCGTCATCGCTGTCACTGTGGCGACGTTGTCAATAGTCTCGGACATCTCGGCCTGTCTTGCAACCGAAGTGCGGGTCGCTTAGAGCGGCACGCGAACATTAACGACATCATCCGACGAGCTCTTGTCACCGCCAGCGTTCCAGCTGTATTAGAACCCAATGGCTTGGCACGCACTCTCGTCCCAGCGCGTTGAAAAAACACGCTGTTGAATTTTCAACTCTCGGCGCTAAGCAGCGCTTTGAAAATCCAGTGCACGAAATGAAATCACCTCGGGAAAATATCGCCCGTGCGAATCGGGGCTTAAATAATAAGCTTTGTTGGTCGAGAAATAACACATTTAAGATGTCTGAACTTGAGCACAAACTTGATGAATTAATTTATCGTTGTTAGCAAGTAAGCTCAGTGCACCGTGCGTGGCGCCATCTATTCTCTGACTCGAAAGTGTTTACAACGCAAGTTCAGTAAGTACCCCGCAGCTACCAGCCAGTTATGAAGTAAAAAGTTCCTCCCTGTGCGCCATAAAATCTGAAAAGGGAAGGAAAATATTTGTGCTGAAAATAATCCTGAAATATAGTGCAAGGTATTGAAAATAGAGGACAAAGGATAATGCACCGTAATGATTTTCGTACATAATGGCTAAATATGATAACCAAATCTCAATGTTCATTGGGCTATATGGGTCACTCCGCAAAATCATTTAAATAAAAAGCGACTCTTGCTACGACACCATAAAGTGCAATTCATGTCGCACAGCGCTTGAGGAGTGGCAAGAGAGGCGCCACGGAGTCCTCACCTTCTGCCTGACGCAGGTCCTCACCGGACACGGTTGTTTCGGGAGGTTCCTGTTCCTTATAAGGCGGGAGGAAACGCCCGGGTGTCACCACTGTGTGGATCGCCCGGAGGACACGGTGGAGGTCTGCCCGGTTTGGACGGGCACCGCCGTGTCCTTGTGGAGGCGATCGGTGGCAGTGTTCTCTCACGTCGGCCCTGGTCCAGGCCATAGCAGGAGAGCAGGAGGGAGTGGGAAGCCGTCACTCCCTTCTGCGAAGCAGTAATGCTCGCGAAGGAAGAGGAAAATGTCGCGCCCTCACGCCCCTAGCCGCCGCAGGAGACGCCCTGGGCGTCGGGAATCGCCGGCCGATTCCCGGCCATCATAGGCGCGGGCTTGCGGACGGTGAGCCATGGGTAGCTCGCCGTCCGATAACGGCAAGGCCCGGGTCGACGGCGCGTTGTGTTCCACGCGCGCCTCAAAGAGATGTCAACACAACTGAAGGGGTCTGTTAGGACCGATGCCTGCCGGACTCGCGGGAAAGTCCGAAAGGGATACCGTGGCCCTGGCAACGTACAGGAAACACTGAAGGAACATGGGTGGGTTTTAGTCAGTAAGATTCTGACACGCCCTCCCACTCGGCCCAGACCGGGAGAAGTTATTTGATAAATTCCCACGCAAAAAAAAAAAAAAGGTCTCACACCGCTAATTACTTACAGTTATATTCACGTAGATGTTGCCTCTCTTTCTATCGCATAACTCTTATATCTTATGCCTACGTTACGCCCGCTAAATTCGACGAGTCGAGCCCGCTGCGTACCTACTTGTAGCTTCATACCAAAAATGCGGAGTGTCTCATCTGTATTAATTTGTGGTATATCTATCCACCTCTGCTTCACACACAGGTGCAATATAATGAAGATTAGAGATAAAGAAGATATTGGCATGAATAAAATAAGTAGAAATCAATCCGTCTTGAGCAAACCTGTACCCTAATTGCGTAATACACGATCAATCAGAATCTGAATCATTTTAACACAGATTGCTAATCCATTGCTTCATAAGTTCGAAAAAAAATCTGCTTAACAACGTAAATAACGCAATGAATGTTGTTGAACTGTCAAAATGAAACAGATTTGTCGTAATCGTTTTCGAAAATGGGTTGCGTAATTAGATAGCAGCTTCTTAGGTCAATGGCCGAGGTATATAATCCTTGCTTGTTGTCATATGTACTGTGCTACACTAGACCGTAGGTAGTACGTATTCGCTCATGCCTTCTCTTTATGAGAAGAAGCAACCTTTGCCCTGCAGTGAGGTAATAATAAGCTGGTATTTTTTTATGAGTACAGTAACGAGCACCAATATGTATTCACTTAGCAAAATTCAAAATCGATTTTCGCATGGAATAACGACTACAACTTTGAGATAAGACCTATTTCATATTAGTGTGGGTTCCAAAATACTATGTTCGTAACAACATAAAATTACAATCACCACAGTAGGAGAAAATCACTTTTTAAAGTTGCTATTTGTATACATATTGGTGCTCGTGACTGTACCTTTAGAATTGTACTCGAATCGCATACCTATAGGAGTAGAATTGTACTAAGTATGTAAAATTGTAGTCTGCATGATTGATGTATTGATGACCAAATCAATCTTTCTCTCCAGCTTTTGAACTTGCACGGTAGGTAATCTGCGTTCGCAATTTATTTGCCAAACATGTAAACAAACCCGAGTTTTAGAAAAAACAACTGTAATGCCTACTCATACGGTCCAGTTTGCGCTACAACTTCATATTTTTTATGAATTTTTCAACAGTACTAGTCAGCCTAAAATCAACTTTATTTACACTATCAACTTTATTTGCATTAAGTTGATGTTTGTTTAAGTGGAAATAACATCAATTGGAAACAAGGATTTGATTAGACCTTAGGTATCTGCTTGTCTATGAACTTAATAAATTAGAACAACTGGTTCTTTTTCAACCACCAAAAACATCTGGTAAACAAAACAAGGTTTAACACTTTGAAGAACACTAAACGCCCATACGTGTTATCACAATAAAACTTCTATAGTGTCTCGTTCAGTGCCCTTGAATGCGTTAAGTCTACACTATAACACAGTATAAATAAGTAACAGTATTATATCGTCAGAGAAACGCTTCGAAATCTCAGAGTATATCAGTACGCAACAGTATCGAGAGTGCGGCAGTTACGCACGGACGCGGAAGGTTTATCTACCGAGCGGCCGTAGGTAATTATTTCGAGGTCACTACCGAGATATAATAATGTTACTTTATTATACTGTGACTATAATAACAGATAGTTATAGAAAATACAAACACAAATTACCCTATACAACTAAGTATTATTGTTATGTTAAAGTTCACATAGCGACGGTAGTTGATTCTCAAAGTAAACGCCTACCTTCACAGACAGTCAATTAATCTTTCTAAATAATTTCTTCCTCAATTAACTGAACCTTGTGTTGGTAGGTTCGTGAGTGACAATTACTTAACGGTAAAAGCATTGTTTTTGGATGACAGTATAAAATATGACAGTTTAACGGGTGCTAGTAAGAGGAAACGACCGTTAGGAATTAGTATCATCTTCGTCAAAAAAGCGGGTAGTTTTTGTTCAACACATGGCAACCAAGGAGACAGCTATCAAAGATTTTATTAAAATTTAAATTTGGCTTGCAAATAGTGCTGTTTAAAGTAAAGAATAAATAAATGAACATTAAAATTATCGTTATTCGTCATTGATTCTGGAATTTATAATTAATTCACTTAGTTTGGATTTCCACACATTATTTGAGAAAAGTACTATACTGGTGGACTCAAGTATGTGTGCCTCAGCTTCGCCTTGGCCTACATTTTCATTTAGAAGTGCCATGTGAAATCATCAAGAAGTTAAACGAATTTGTCGATTATTTAATGTTTTTTGTAGTTTTCCTATTATTGTTTACTTCATTACATTTATTTTAAGGATAAAAATAAAAGATAATTTATTTGTCAAACATGTCTTTACATACAAATCGAGCATGCAAGATGTTAAACATAGGTAAAAAGTCCGTGTATACATGTTTTGCCTGACGAGGCATACAATTTTTATATTTTTATATAACATACAAATAATTAATTTTCTTATTATTTTTTTAACAGAGACATACGCTCGTTTCATATACGCGCTTTGTCACGGATACGAAACTCAGGCCTCGGCATTTTGCGTGTTAGGTATAGATATTGCGAGCAATCCGCCACTCACCGCACGCCGCGCAATCTACGTATTTTGCGTATTTTAATTTTCTAGAGAGGTTTTTCGATTTATATTGATATCTCTTTTACTTTTATAATTATTTCAGTTTTCGTAAAAAATAACCAAAAAATAGATAAATTGATAACTTCAAAAACATTTAAAAAAAAACATTTTGAGTATTTAATTTTTTTTTTTAATAACTTGTAGAGTTTCAAATTCTGCGTATTTAGAACCCATTTCATTGACGTAGTTTTATTACTTATATCATAATCGCAGCTAGACACTTTCGCTGGAAATGGGGCGATCGAAAAAGCATTTTCCATGTTAAAATTAAAAAGTTCGTGGATTTCGAATCCATCCCACTCCCATCTAAAGTGGAATCAAAGTTTTTGGGGAAGTTCCTCATTTTTGCCGATGGAAAATCTCAACAGCTTGTAAATGTCATAATTATCAGACCAACGAACGAGACATTTTTGCAGATAGTGAAGAGAAAAGGTCAGTAAATACCTATTGGTATAATCATCACGCGTAGCAAAAGATTGGTAATTGGTTTTTATGATAACAAGTGACTACCATAAAAAAAGACATTTCCTTAATTTTTCTTTTTACATATCTACAATAATTCAAATTCAAAAGTCATTTATTCAAAATAGGCTGAGAATCCGCACTTTTCAAATGTCAAAATTACATCACGCAGTCTCCCAAAAACGCCCACCCTTCACCACTTCCTAGTGCTTAGCTGGGAAGAAGAAGTGACAAACTCCCTAGCAGCAGAATAATATCTAGATTGCCTTACACTTTCGCCCCCTCCGTATCAATACCTAAAGAATTGAACAGGCAACCAACATATTGATCTAGGAATAAACCAATTTAGGTTCGTACCTTAAGATCCAAAATTCAATCAAGGCGAAATGTAATTGGGTCTCTCTATTATAAGATTGTCAGTTGTTTCCAGAGGTTGTGGACCTTATACCGATCCTTTCGAAAATCGGAACAAAGGCAAACAATGGAAGACCTGAAAACGAATCTACTGAACTTCAGTGCGGACCCTGGTAGGTATTTGTAAGTAGACATAACCTTGGGTTTATTGAAAAAGGAAACATCGCGAGGACCGGCGGCATGTCTGAGAGATATTTTTCGATGTCATGTGAAGCCAAGTCAGAGGCCCATGGGCGGCATAAAAACTCTGACACCAGGATACTCATTAACCACACGAAAAATAAGAAAGAAGACGGAAAAAGGTAAAAAACCGGCCAAGTAAGTCACACCATGGATAGTGAAGGGTTCCGTAAGCGGTATGAATAATTACGCATGCACAATATTAATGTTATGAACAGCAAAAATAAGGTTTTACAGGGTATGTATTTCACACTACTTCTGAGAGAAACTATTAAACACAATGTTATTTCTACGGTTGTAACCGAAAACTTCACGAAGCATCTTCTTCAAATCTATTTTCATTAAAATTATATTTTTTTTAGTTCGACTTACCAACTTCATTTTTTTTTAAATTTCAACCGTTTATTTGAAAAGTTAGGAAGGATAACACATTTTTTTCATCAATGGTTGTAAAAAAGAGTAAAATTATAAGGGTTCTATTTGACTAAGGAACCGTAAAAAGGCTGAAAGGTTTTAAGTATGTCACCCTGCAATTGTCCCACTGCAGTGAAATAAAGCAAAAAAATAAAATAAAAAAAAGCTTTAATAAGAGATCAAATGAAAATGGATCACCATGCTTGATGCGGTCCAAGTTCCTTCGATATTTTTCTTCACCGTAAATAATTGAGATACAATAAAACAGAAATAAAAATGCAATGAAAGAATGAAAGAGTATTTATTGGGACTTGCACTGGAAGATCACAAACTAAACACGATAACACACATGAACATATACACATAAAAAGTACCTAGTTAAAAAACTAAGAAGCGAAAGTAACACTCAAGGACAAGCTCCACAAACCCACCATAACATACAACTGCAATAATAGTGAAACAAAGCACATTCGCCATAAAAAGAGCCATAACATTCATGCACAAATTCATGCATCATGCATTATTTATATTCACACGGCGGCCAAACGTTGCCAATTCCTCAGCAAGGTTAGTAGGCCAGCAAATGTTTTTTACCATGGACTATTGGACTTGGAGGAGTGTGAGATTATGTCCAAATGATGTGCTGGTTACTGGAGGACCGCCAAATCTGAGCGCCTCGGGAACAGCGCGGCGTTGCCAAAAGCTAACTGATCGATGGCCTTAGGAATTTGCAAGCGGATTCAGGAGTATAGATAATGTTTGTGTTAATAATAGGGGAGAATGCCAGGTTGTGTTACAAATTATGTTATCATAATTATTGTTTGTTTGTGTCTACTAGCGAATAATGGGTTTACGCATCACTGCATCAAGTGTAATATTTTATGTTATGACATGAAATAGTTAAACAAGGATGGGAGCTGAATCCCAGAAGATATAGAAGACAACTTCCAGGTTATTTTCGGAAAAATAGTACAGGTAATATTATACCTTATTTTAGGTAGCCTTAGCCTAAGCTCGTTTCGCATTCACGGAATTATTTCCCACTCTTGGTTCATGGAACAGCTCCCGGTAAACTATGTAGATTGTATCGAACCCGCTTAGTTAAACAAGTGTGGAATATATAATTAATAGGCAACCATCTACATACGAATAATTTCAGACCTATTCATACACTTACAACTATGTAAATTATAGTAAGTAATTATAGATAGTAACGCTTTTTTCGTGGCTTAAATTAAAGAAATAAATTAAACACTTGAATAAATTTCCATTAAAAAAACTTCCCAAAACTTAAATGTTCCAAACGCGTAGTCACAGATAGTGGCATATTTTGCTATGCCGTAGCACGATTTGCTACGCCGTAGCACAGTTTGCTACGCCGCGCGCCGTTGCACTGCGCGTGTCGTTTTCAGAACCGTGCGCCCGCGCCGCGCCGAATCCGACAACGTCACATGGATTTCTACTCAACTTTCTAGACTAGGCTGTAGACAACTTGGCAGTTGGTGAAAAAGAAGTAGTTTATATTTTTTGGGTTCGTGGTTGAATCAGTTCGGCTATACAATGTAGCCCAGAGGGCTTTTGAGCAAGCATTTGCAGAATATGCAGCGAAAACTTGATAGCTGAGTAGGTACGGCATGACCAGAGAACATTGATAATATATTTGAAAAGTTTCAGACAGGAGCCCTGTGGTCAGGAGTCCACTTTCACATTTTGAAATTGGGCCAAACATTAAGTGATCTTCAGGGCCATTGATTTTGGTATGATTGTGTGCGGCCTAACCCGTAATCACTTAAATAGGCAAATCTGATGAAGAAATTGTGGGCTTACCTTAAATCTGACTAGTTTGAAAACTCAGATTTGGGCAATTTTTAAAAAGGAAAATCAGAGCGAATAAGTTATTCTGTGCAAGATTTTATATCAGTTGCATAAACACACCGTTTCTGCAGAGATTCCTATCACGGCAGTCTGGATTATTCAACGGAATTAATACCTCCACGAAGGAACAAAAGTAAACGAAGGTAAGATAAGGCGGTTAAAATATTCACGAGGGCACGGATCCAATATTCTTGTTATCTAGTTAGCGAACAGCCGAGCCTTGCACCGAAATAGAATCAAAACTCCTGTGAATAATACTCCAAGAATAGAGCATATCTAATTACACAAATACATCATACTTAAACATCCACAATTTATTTTTCTTTCGACCTTTTAATTTAATGTCGGCTTCCAGTCGGACCGGATGCAACTGAATACCAGTATTTTACATGGAGCGACTACCTATCTGACCTGCACAACCCAGTTACTGGGTAACACGATACCCCTTGGTAAGACTGGTTGTCAGACTTTCGGGCTTCTGACGACCCGTAACGACTGTCAAAGATCCACGAATGACAGCCGGGACCACGAGCTTGCCGTGCTTTCCGAGGCACGGAGGAGTCTGAGTAGGTACGTAAAGATGGGTATCCAAGGACCAACCCCGGGAAGCGTAGCTTAACCTGACCCGATCGACCCGTGCGGCTGTTATTACTTAGCCACGAGTTCCTCCCTCTCTCATGTTAACGTAAATAATGGCTTGTTGTTCTTACTTCCTAGAACTTTGTAGTTGATAGTAACCAAATATAGGCTTACAATTTTCTAGCGAATTTATTGATCAGAGAGTGGGTAATTCTAAATCTGTGTTTCCCGTAGGAAAGAGGGGTCTTACCCGTCTTACTGTCTCTGATTGTGAGTGACAGTGCCAGTGTTTGGTTACAAAAAAAATCGTAAATCTGTTTTTATTATTTTCACAGAGAAATTACTTTTCGAATAAATTATTATTAGAATTATCTACAAAAGCTTAAGAGCGTTTATTCTGAAGGTGGGCAAAGTCGCAAATAGATGTCAAATATTTCACTGTTTTGATTAATTTAGCAATATTACTGTGTGGAAATAAAAAATGTGGCCTACTAGCGAACTAGAATATTGATTATGAAATGCAATAATTAATATCGTAACACCGAATGTTTAGTTTTAGATGTAAAAAAACTATTTGGAAACTTTCCAAATGCGTTTTTTACACCTAAAATGGGTACAACATCAAATTCAATATTATAATTGCAATTCATTATTAATATTCTAGTTCGCTAGTTAGCCATATTTCTTATTTCTATTCAGTAATATTGCTATAAGAATCAAAAGAGGTAAATATTGGACAGTTATTTGCGACGTTGCCAACTTTCAGGATAAACCCTCTTAATACATTGTTGTACAGATGTTCAGTCTCTTAATAACAGCTAGTTATTAAACAAAAAAGAAAAGAAAAAGAAAAATATTACCCTCCCTCTGGGGCAGTGGGGTAAAAAGGATTGTGCTGTATTTACCCGCAGTCAAAAACCAACACCATTATTGTAAGAGGATCGGGTCGAAACATGATATCGATATGCTAGGGGGTGATCGGCAAAGTAGGTTCATAGGTACACAAGTACGAGTTCATCTGCCGGGGGTGAGGGATGGTCATCCCCGGTCAAAGATATTGGGAGGAACACCCTGTGGTTTTA
The DNA here is from genome assembly GCA_916701695.1 of Agrochola macilenta. NCBI lineage: Eukaryota > Metazoa > Arthropoda > Insecta > Lepidoptera > Noctuidae > Agrochola > Agrochola macilenta. The sequence goes on from OU753558.1 coordinate 16,424,737, forward strand.
AACAGGTAAAATATACTTTACGACTTCTGTAAAAATCTCACCGAAATCTTAGGTAATAAAAACTTTTTACAAAAAAAAACAACCGACTTCCGAAAAAAAACACTACAAAGTGAAAAATAAGTTTAATTTCGGAAGTCGGTTGTTTTTTTTTGTAAAAAGTTTTTATTTTTCACTTTTTAGTTGTGGTACCTACCCCACACAAATTCGAATACCAGTACCTGCTATGTAAATAGCAGTCACAGGAAGTTATCATCTTATCATCCACATATATACTAAGTGAGAAAAATACGTATTATTGAAGCTTACTCAAAAACTACCCAAGCTTATAAAATTTATATGGGACCAATCCAAGAGCATACACCTAGATACAAAAAAAAAAAACAAAATCGGTCCACAATTGACGGAGAAATCGGCGGTAATACATTAAAAAAAAAAAAACATACATACGCGTCGAACATATAACCTCCTCCTTTTTGGAAGTCGGTTAAAATGAGCTTGTGGTGAGCTGTTATTCCACCCTGATACTAGGAAATGACACTATTGACTTCACTTCTGGGTTGTCTTACTATTCCGTTATCCTTGACACAATACTAGAACCCAGTACACGTACCAGTACCAGTTACCCTTTAACCATCGACTATTCCTTTAACAAAGTGCCAGTATCCAGTATATTACTTTTTTACGATACCCACTGAAAGATTGGCTCACGGCTCACTCCTTTAGTAAAGGTAACGTTGAAAGGTATAATAAATAGTCATTTAATACAATTGTGACGGATGCGAAAAGCAATTTAGTACGACGTTTTTTCAGCCGTAGAATAAAAGTACTTTTGTTCGTGACTTTCAGGAATTCATAAAATATATTAACAAAAAAAAAGAAGACACGAGTTCAATGAATTCCTAGAAAGTTTTTCCATTGGTATAATATATAATTAGATATATATTTATTTATCTTGGACATTACTGACATCGGTGAAGGCAAAACATCATGAGCAAACCTGCATCTATAGTTAATATAAGTCTGAAATCACCAACCCGTCTTGAGCAAGCGTGGTGATCAATGCTTGTGCCTTCTCTGTATGAGAAGAGGCCTTTGCCCTGCAGCGGGACAGTAACAGGCTGGTATTATTTTTAGATATTCAACTTTATTAAGCCTTTTTAATAGTTACCTCGCGGTATGCGTCCAGGTCGTCACGCCACCACTTTCTGGGCCGGCCCAGAAAGTCTTCAGACACCCATTGGTGGCGCGGGAAACGAGTTCCTGGAAGGACTTGGAGGAGGCTTTTGCCCAGCCGCTGGTCAGTAGGCTAAACAAACTTTATCTTACCTTACCTTTAGTATTTCTAGTAAATAAACTATTACCGGTACCTACGTCTTTCTTCGCCACATAGTTTTTCACAATAAAGTTCACCTGTCCATCCGTCTGTCAGTCTGTCCATCCGTCCGTCCCTCCATCTGTAGGTAATGAAAATGTCCAAGTCGAATGTTTTCCACACGACCACATACATGTATATTTACGCCGTTGCTACCAGATGAAAGTCTCTCGAATTCTCGATTATTTCTCGTACTCGTCTTTTTATCACTTTATTCTTTTCCACGGAATTTCTCATAATTATTTAAATAAATAAACAAAATTTCCTTCAGCAGCTTTCACCGAAAAGCAATTTCGTTTAAAATCCCCTTCACATTATACAAACCCACTAAGATGACCTTGCAAAATTGATAACTAGCTACATTTCAGAATGATATATGATAGTAACTCCCCGAAAGAGATCAGCAAACGTATCCGTCTGCCCAGTGAGTCCGCATTTGTATGCTTGAAGATTTACACGCCTTATCTCAGCCCCCTTTGTGTCTTGTTCGGCTTTCCATGAAGCCGCTGGATATACAAGCCATTTGATCGGAAACAAACTGACGTACTGTATTGATATGAAAGATCGTTCTTCAGGATTACGTTGTTTGATCCGCATTGTGAGTCTTCAGCCTTCTAGTTTATTCTTCATATCAATAATACGAAACTAAATCAGTATTTATATAAAACAAAATGTGGCGCGAAATGGATATTTTGGTAGACAATATGGATTTTGGTGTTATGTTGAGAGGAAAGTAAATCCAATAGATATACGTACAGTAAATTATGGATTATTCACGCTTTTTCCTTTTCGTTTATGAGATAGACAGACATTGAAATATTTATCAATAAGAGGTGATAATGTCGGAGGGTTTGAGATATTTTCGTGGCAGGTATCGCTGTGTTGGACCCGCCTCGTATGATTATACTCTGTTAAGGTCATGGATTTTACAATCTAATTCGTTTATAAAACTGTTTTTTGTATCGACTTGTCTCATCAAACTGTTAACGCATGCAGGAAAATGTAAAACACCTCCCAAAAATATGGATTCTATTTGTAAGTATTTTCGGTGTAATAAATACCTTCTTTATGTTAAAATAACTTGAATAATAATATAATTTCAGAAAACAATCTCGTTTTACAGACTTAAAATTAAACCTATTAGACCAAATTTAAAGGGACCTTTTGGTCTGTAAAATGCTCGGATTAAAAACAGGCGTCCTTTTCGTTAACTGGAACCAATAGCTATATAAAAAACAATATTAAATCGGAAATCGCTTTCAAAATAGGTACTGCAATGAGAAAATTTCCCAATCACGGCGAAAACATCGAAATATTATCAATGCACAGATTACACATTCAGAGAATTGCGTAAACGACACCGAAACCGATTGAACAGCGTCCAGTGTATCCTGACACGCGGCGTAAAAAGGAACTATATTTCCATGTATCGTTTTTGAAACGTCGCCGTCGCTTACATTTTGCCTTCACATGTAGCGCTGTCGTGAGATGTCAAGATATACTGGTCGCGCTGTATAATAGTATGTTACTTTAGAGACGTGCGCTCGTAGGAAATAATTGCCACCAGAAAATGGTCGATCTGGGGCAAAGAAAAGGTCGAATGGATTCCGCTGCTTCTCATACAAATATCTCTATTTAATTTGTGATTTAATTCCTTACTGGTAGGCATGGTTTTCTGATTTTGTGATGTAGGTAAGCAGTGAATTAAAATTGCTCCTTTTTACATCAGACTTTGGAATATAAAAATAGCATGTGGGTCATTGTTTTTTTTCTTTTCTTAGGTAGTTTTAATCTTGGTCTAGCAGATTGAGTAATTTATACGGCCTACCCAAATTTTCTTTCTTTGGCATTGTTCGTCGAATCGTTGAGCTCCTTAAGTTCTGAGTTGAGCTGCACGATTACAGACAAATGCGTGCACTGGACAGGTCCACTCAATCTATGTGATTCTTTCCTCAAAAGACCATTTTAGACAGCAATCTACATGGTCTTCACATGATCTGACCAATATTGTGAGAGAGACTGTGACCTTTGAGTTTGTTTCAGCCTTTCTTCTCAGAGTAGTCAGATAGGAAGTGCCGACCTCATCTAGTTTTAAAAATATTATTGATGTGTAAAAGTGTTTGTCAGAAAATAAAATCATTTCATTTCAGCAAAATGAATGTAGACCCTTTAGGGAATTCAAGAATGGATCATCTTTCAAACACCCGGTAAGTTAAAATGAACACTGGAAAACATTATTTCACAGGAATCATTATTGAAAATGGATGGCTTTTAAGTAGTCAAATAGCTAAAACGGTCCCTTGGAGCTCTATAAATATCAAGCTATTAAATCAACACGATTAAAAAATACGGCCATTTATGCGATATATTTTGACACTCACAAATAAATCAAAACCTAGGTACTTATTTCCCGTTGACCTTGAATCATGAAATTTGGCAAAAACCAAGGTCTTACAGCACAAGTAAAGAAAAAAGTCCGAAAATCGTTCATTTGAAGATCTCTCACAAAAAAATAATGTTATTGCGATTACAAACTTACATTTGCAGTTAGAGAATTGACCGGGGCGTATATTGATTTATGGGAGAATATGTTTTTAAACTACAATGCTAAGTTTCTTTTTGGGATAAATTCATTCCAACTACGACACTCTTCATTGTGCGTGGTCCGACACGCACTTGGCCGGTTTTATCCGATGGGGCGTATATAGCGTGCAGTAAAGTTAGTACTAAATTGATATGATGTTTTGTATATTGTGTCATGTGTCGACTATGAGTCGTATTGTTTTTGAAACATAAAAAGGTATTTTTCAATAAATCACAAACATTTAAAATTGTTTTGTTCGTTTGGATTGAACGTAGACAAAGTACGCTAGAACAAACAGTGAACGCTATGTCCAGCGGAACAAAATATTCAAAAAAAAAAAACAAAAGTCATTTATTCAAACTAGGCTGAGAATCAGCACTTTTCGAACGTCAAAATTACATAAGACAGTCCCCCAAAACGCCCACCCTTCACCACTTCCTAGTGCGTTAGCTGGAAAGAAGAAGTGGCGCAACAAACTCCCCAGCAGCACAGCTGTCTGTTTAGTTAGAAGAAAATTAATAAAAAAAAATTAAGAAACTTAAATTTAACGATAGTTGCTACCCCGTTTTCAAGTGAACTAATAAAACAGAACATTAATAAATACACAGACTAATCCCAGCTAAACAAAGTCAATGTCGTCCATGGGCATGTGACCGCCCATATTTATCTGAATATTTATATAAAAATATCGAAAATTAACTTTAAAAGGGGTAAAAAGTCTATCTTTAATAATTTTCATGTTCTTATATTTTTTTTTTTTTGAACGTTTGCCATATCTCTGATGTAATTGCTCGATTTGGATTATGTTTATTATTTCTAAAAGCTTATGAGTTATTTTATCGGATTAACTAACATTTCTTGTTAAAATTTGTCGACTATGAAAAAAAAAAAGGAGGTGAACACATTTTTTTTGTATGTCGCGAGCCTCTTTTCTCTTGTAAATCATAATAACAGAAAAGTACGGACAAGAAAATCCCGAGAAACATAAACACTTTAGAACAAACATTTAATTTGAAATGTACTTTTTGAATAAACATAAAAACTTTTCGATGTTCCACTTTGAAAATGGTTGATACCTATTAAGGCGATGTTTTTAATTAAACTTGCTTGATGTTGCGTAAAGGGGAAGAACTATTGGAAAGTTGGAAAGTTGTGCCGTCCAACGCATTCAAGGATGAAGTCTTCGGAACAGCTTTCTCTAGTCTGCCTTTCATAGGCTAACTCGTCAGCCGTGGCCCGACTTTGTAATAAAACTATCCGCTATTCAGCCTCGCTAAACTTGTACCTATCTATAATAAATAACGAAAAACTTTTTCCCAGAAACTTAAAAAATAAGTAAGTAGTTCTACCAGACTACCTTATTTATGAACCAATTAAGTAAACAAGAAAAAAATATTTTATTTAAGTAATAGAGTGGATATTTTAAGAATATCATCATCATCATCATCATTTCAGTCAAATGACGTCCACTGCTGAACATAGGCATCCCCCAAGCACCACCACTTCGACCGATTCTGTGCTTTCCGCATCCAGCGGATTCCTGCGGCCTTCATTAGGTCATCGGTCCATCTTGTGGGAGGCCTTCCAATGCTTCGTCTTCCGGTAAGCAGTGCCACTCCAGAACATTTCGGCCCCATCGGCCATATAATCTTATCTAATTTAAGAATATGTCATGAGGAAATGGAAAACTTTTGCGAAATAATTTTATACGTCTTGGAAATCTTCCTCAGTAAATAAAAATATGTTCTCGTATAATTTCCTTATTATTTCATTATTATGCTAAAAAAGTAGTCGAAAGTCTGACAACCAGTCCTTACCAAGGGTATCGTATTACCCAGTTACTGGGTTGTGGAGGTCAGATAGGCAGTCGCTCCATGTAAAATACTGGTATTCAGCTGCATCAGGTTAGACTAGAAGCCGACCCCAACATAGTTGGGAAAGGGTAGGCAGATTGATTGATGCTAATAAAGTGGAATAGATAAAAATACTGATCTATATTTTATACGCGCGATAAGAAATCAGTATAAAAATTTAAGGTTATTTTATGATAAGCCCTATGGATATATTTACTTTGACACAAAAAAGATATGGTCCATTTTCCTTCAGTTTCGGTGCTCATATTTTTATTGGAAAATAAAAGACATAACGCACATACATTTGTTATCAATAGGAGTCGTATAAAAATATGGCTCCATATTCTCCAAGTACTGACCTTATCATGAAAATTTTCAAACTAATGGGTTCAAAACACTGACCGCGTGAAATGTAGAATAACATTGTATTTTATGGATTCTCAGGGTAGTAAGTCAGTCACTGTTTATGCACTAAAGATATATGAAACTCATGTTTACACGTTGTCACTAATGCGCACCGTGCCTAGTACCAAGACCATTGAAATACTGGGAATTCAGCGAAAAAATCATAGCATATAAATAGACTACTTAAAAATGTTGTGTCTCTTCCCTGCCGCCTGCCCATTCTCAACTTTTACGTACCAACCATAAAAAACAAATAAAACATTTTATCTAGGCAAAGTAGCTCGCTCCAAAGAAATCAAGAAAGAAACTAATAACGATTTGCATACAAAACTATGTTCTTTGTAACCTGTGCCTTTTGAACAGTACGAAAAGTATCTACTGCCAAGTTTTATAAGAGCGGCTTGCGTCCGATATACTTAGTACGCTTGAGCACTGACAAATATCTGGAACCCAGAAAGCCACCGAGTGCTAGAACTTGGAGCGACGCGGGACGTGCTCCGACTGCCAAACTACACAACACGGTACACACAGACTCATCACAAATCACTCCATTTTCATATTGAGTGATTTATTCATACATGCCTGTGCCAACCTCTGCACTAAAACAGCTGTGAAATAAATAAAAGAGAATGAACAGGTACAAAAGGTGCGTGGATCCATTACAACTTTATAACTTTCTGAATACGACGGATTGGACGAGCGACGACGTGATAATTTGGAAAAGAGGGAAACGTGACCAACTTTTAATTTACTTATACACAAGTTTTGCTCGTGAACAGAATACAAGTGATTTACATTTATCACCATGCCACACAACACCAATTATGTGGCTGTCAGAGTGAGTAGCAGCTATACAGAATATACGACTAACGCCCGTAACGACTGTAATGCGTGTGTATTAGGATTCTTTACCATCTCCGTGATATTGGGCAATTTGACACAAGCACCTTTACGTAATTTCCCTTGTGACTGCGATCTCACGAAGATACCAACCCATGTAAAATAACGTAATATAGAAAAAGGAGGGGAATATACTGTGACAAGTTTGACAAGTGGGGCAAAGAATTCTTTCTTGGTGCAGGGCGAATGACACTTGGGTTAACTTTTGCAGGCGTCGACCGATTCTCCGCTGAAAGTTGACTACGTGTCCTGCATCAACAGACGCTGTTCCCTATACCCGCTTCACTGAAAAGACGTCCGTTCAGCAATGGCGGATTATTGAAATCCTTTGTTAGTATAACACAAGGCAAGGCTTACGTTAAGATGATGCAAATTAGGACGCACATCGATTGAAAACTTAATACGGCCCATTGCGAACAAAATGGGTCCAATAAATGCTGACAAAGGTCGCAGAAATATTCGTATTTCAAGGGAACACGTTAAACCGTATAATACCCTTGTTAACAAAAAATATGCCCGAGGAAAGGGACCGTATTGTCAACATTTACGTTTATAATGGCAATAATAACAATTTTACTATTTCATAATATTACAGAGAGTACAGAGATTTAAACGACATAATACTTACGAAATAACGATTGGTTTTCATTTATGTCAGCATCCTTTGCGTTTAGAATGGTTTAAATGAAAAGTATGCCTTAAATTACTCGGAAATTTACCTGAAAACGATTTTTTTTTTTAAATTTTCTTTGTTATGGGACAATTTTTCCGTCATTATACGCTTTCCTCGTTCAAGTTTTCAACAAAGTATCAAACTGGTGATAATTCGAAAAAATAAAAACAAGGATGGTGTCAACTTGTAAAGTAGGATATTAGAGAATCTGCTTGAGTTTTTAATGAGACTAGCAATAATAGGATATAATATAAGTTTAACTTTTAATTCCTGAACAACCACATAGATTTTAAAATGTTTCTACAATTAAAACGCTGTTTCGACTGGTTTGCTAGTTCAAACACTACGTAAAAATTACAAAACGTTCCGTATCGTAGTAAAATCTATTTTCAACGCCGACAAGATAACTCCTTAACTTATAGAACAATCTGAACTGAACTGCTTTCTCTGTAAATGGGTAATTGTATGTTTTGAACAGCAAGTCGTTAGTCGTTTTGAGGGACAGCGCTGATGTCCTAATTACTAGGCAACAAGTACAAAGTAGTCGTGTTACAACGGGGCAGCGCAGCGGTTGTATATCTACCAAGTTATCTAATTACCGCAAACAGAAGGCGCTGGCTTGTCCTTAAAGCTCAGTTTACATTGGTCGAGTAAGTAATCCAGTAGAGTACTGAACTGAAACCCAATGTGGGGTCGAAAAACAAAAGGGTAACAGGAATCGTACAGAGAATCCTAGCCCGCAACAGAATGTATTATGTTACGTGCCGTGGATGACTGAAAGTTCCAGTGCCTACTAGACTAATGAAAAAGCCTTGCTTTATGAACAACGAAGCCAATTGGGCCAACAGAAAATTTCAAAAACTGTTCCGTCATTTTCGGTCAGGTGTGTAGTATTAGCAACCGGCGTACGCGGATGACCAGATGTATGAACGAGGCAAATGGAGTATTGAAGGATCGTAGCAGATGGCGTTCTGTAGCTTCTACCTACACCCATGAGAAGAAGGCATGAGTTTATGTTCCATCCTTACCTGTAGCCTGGTTGCTAGCAATAACATTGGGCAAGTTATAAACTCAACTCAACTCAACTCTAAGCATTTATTTCATTTACAGGCACTTTTGAATTGTCAAATAGTCGCGTCATTTAGTCAGAAAGTTGAAGCTAGTTGCCCATTCCAAAACGTAGATCTTTATGGAGAAGAACGGGCAAGAAACTCCAAGGACACTCTTTTAAATATAGAAAATTACATAATCCTGGGTACATTATTCTTGTTGCTTCTATATGTGAGAACAATGTACAAAAAATAAACAAAACAATTCAAAATATAAGATTAAAAATAAGCCATGGCAGATAAGAGATGACCAGTCACAACTGACGGCGCCCGTTCACGAACATGATGCGTGGATCAGCACCATCCCTCAACCATTTTGTAGGGAACCGAATGATCCAACACACTCGCCACCATCAGCGAGACATTCAAGTGAGCATGACATACTCTCAACTGCAAACTGAACTTAATCTACTATCAAGTACTCTCCCGCTCGTTGAACCACTAAGTCTTCCAATGTAAACGAGACTTAAACCCAAGTTCTATGTAAGCCAAGCCAAGTTATTACACTTATTACTACTCGATACTTAACTATTCCTTGCCGCTATTGTGTTATGAAGTAGTACAGTCGCGAACAAAGAAAATTGTGTTCGGAGTTTGTTCAAGCGTGTTTCTTATAGTCTTGAGTCGTAGGTCAGTGAAGATTGTGTTGTGTACTTTTAGATATAATTTAATACTCAGCAAAAGAATCTGCGGCTATCTAATGTTATTATTTGTTATAATAAAATAACTTATACAATATTGTCAGGTTGTAGTTTAGAGATATCTCTGCCGGAATATTTAAGACAAAGTTTAATTTTTTTATATTTACTAACACTATAAATATTTTTTTAGTCCGATATTTCTGATTATATCCATGAAGTATTCTATTAAAAACATTCACAGTCATTACAGTTCTAGGTAGATTTAGACATATAATAAAATAGTAAAGAAGAATTTTTGTCCGTTTGTCTGTTTGTCTATATGTATGTTGCGGAAAGCACAAAAGCGGCTAAACGGTTTTGGATGAAATTTGGCGTTAGGATAGCTTATAACTAGATAGAATTAACACATAGAGTACTTTTAATCCCGGTAGTGTGTTCCCGTGGGATATTTTCCGACAATCACGCTGGCGAAGTCGCGGGAAAAAGCTATTTCTAAATCAGTCAACCTAGCCGGACAATCATTAAAATAAGATAAAAAAATCATCAATTAAATTGATTTAGAAGTTATAAGACTACTTATAACTTCTAAATCAATTACGTTTTGATTAGAGAGGGGAATTCGCAGTGTCTGTATGAGGAAAATAATGAAAACGGAAAGAGCGAACCGAACTCACGGAAGTAATCAGAGAAGGGTGGCTACTAACGTCTCACCCCTTTACTTTGACTATCCCACAAGACACACTGACCAGTATTCATTATCACATTAGGTCGAATGCTGCGCAATGACCGCTACGATGAACTGCTAAAGAGGAAATTGCTGTAATCATCACGGTTGGCCTATTGATTCTGTTCTGTGTATGTGTAGTTCAAGTGGACAATGCTGCCTAATCTCTTTAAGTTACTACTTAGCAACTTTTGGGTATCGTAAAAGACAATTCATGAATGTGCTATTATAATTTGTAAAAACTAAAGTAAAAGTAAATAAACTACACATACGAGTATAAAGTAAGTAAAATATATGGATATACCAGTTGTTGCCCGCGACTTCCATCTGCGATCCAGGATGAAAAGTAGCCTATGTCCTTTTCCAGGTCATGGTCTACCAATGTGCCAAATTTCATCCAATACCATTCAGCCGTTTTAGCGTGAAAGCGTAACAATCAAACTCACTTTCGCATTTATAATATTACTAGCTGCCCGCCCCGGCTTCGCACGGGTAGCACTAAGTACCTACTTATCTACCGCGCACCTACCTACCTACCTACCTGCATACATACCTACCTTACCTACATACCTACCTACATACCTACATATCTACCTACCTTACCTACCTCTTTATATACCTACCTAGTACCCTACCTACCTAGTACCTACCTACCTACCTTCCTACCTACCTACCTACCCTAGCTACCTACCATACCTACCTACCTACCTACCTACCTACCTACCTACCTACCATACCTACCTACCTACCCACCTACCTACCTACCCTACCTAGCTACCTACCTACCTACCTACCATACCTACCAACCTACATACCTACCTATCTACCTACATATCTACCTACCTTACCTACCTCTTTATATACCTACCTAGTACCCTACCTACCTAGTACCTACCTACCTACCTTCCTACCTACCTACCTACCTACCCTAGCTACCTACCATACCTACCTACCTACCTACCTACCATACCTACCTACCTACCTACCTACCTACCTACCCTACCTACCTACCATACCTACCTACCTACCTACCTACCTACCTACCCTACCTACCTACCTACCTACCTACCTACCATACCTACCAACCTACATACCTACCTATCTAGCTACATACATAAATACCTACTTGTATACCTAACTACTTACCCTACCTTCACCTACCTATCCTAAGAACCTTGTCCTGAGAATAAGGAACACAACAAAAAAAGAATTAGCGAAATTGGTCCAGTCGTTCACGCGTGATGCCGTGACCAAGGGAAATAGGGATTCATTTTTATACATATAGATATAGTAAGGATATGAAAGACGCTTTTAAATTTCCATCCACGATAACGTTATAATTATAACGTACACGTATTTCCATACATTTTATGGACGTGGAAATGCACGTCCACGATAATATCGTCACGATAGAAATTATAAAAGCGCACAATGACTACGGACATAGTTACGTAATCAAGGCATAGGTAAATATCCCAAAAAGTAGGAATAATAGCATGACCAAGCAACTTCTATAAAACCAGTGTCTTTATTCCCAGTTGTATCATTACAAGTAAAACAACTTTACATTATGTAGGTTTCCATTCGGAATTAACGCGTGTGCAGCTTTGTTTATTTTCGGTTACTCATGAACACTTCAACGGCCGACTGTACTCAATTAAAAAAGATTTCAGGTAGCATGCAATGCAAAATGATGAATGAAGTCGAATTTTTCATAACTCTCTACAAAAACAATGGATAGATGAAATGAAGCTTGCACTATGATATTACACGTACTTTTGTTCCACGGACAATAGATACGCCGGCGAAATTATGTACGACTTTTATTAAAACGAAATCTTTTTGTATGAAGATTCGGCAGCGGGATATTGAAATGCCATTGCAAGGAAAATACGGGTTTGTTTTCGCTCTGTCAGAGCTAGATTTGACCTCATATTGTACACCGGGTAGGTACTAGGTATCAAGGTATGTAAGCTATCTTTTCTACTTTCAGAACTTGTCATCCCGACTTTATTTATTCAATTTAAGCGCTCGCTGTATGTTCTAAATCAAAGGTAAAGGTATATTTTTTCAGAAAATGGAGACTTATTTTTACTGAAACGTTTAACATTTTTAGTGTACGAGAATTTAACACGGCAACTTGTATATTTCAAAGATTCTGCTAGTGAATTAAAAAAAATATGATGAAAAGGAATTTGGAGTATTTTTATAAAATTCTTGCTTATTCCTGAAATTAAAAGGTGAACCATTTTTTTACACAATAATATTTATTACTAGGTTCTGCCCGCTCCTAATAACCCTTCTACGGAATTGAGCTATCCAATGCAAAAAGAATTGGACTGGTAGTTCCTGAGATTACCTACTACATACAACCTTACAAACAAACAAACAAATTTTACCTCTTTAGATGACCTTCTTTATAGATGATGAAATGTTCTCTTGCCTGAAATGCTAATGGAATTGAAAACCAAAAACTGATTTTTATTAGAGCTTTACCATTACCAGCTTAGAATATAGGACAGCAACAAACTTTGAGCATCACAACATTTTGCTTCAAACTTACACGGACGCAGCACCCTCCAATCCCATAGCATTAAAGTAAATCCTTTGTCCAGCCAGTCATTTATCAGGGTAAATGACTTGTATGAATCAGCGCTCTACACAATGCTTTACATCTACATGTTACTCTTTTTCGCATATGACCGCCGTTGACCCGTAAATCAAATCGGCGGGAGCACACTCCGGGAAATCGAAAAAGCGGGCAAGTGCGAGTCACGCCAAGGGTTCTGTACCACCGTACAATATTTAACACTACACATTTTATTTTAAATACTTCAGTAAAACAAACATTTCTTGTATGCCAACTTTGAACTTTTTTCTATTTTTATTATAAACTAGCTATTGCCCGTGACTTCTTTCGCGTGGAAGTCGTAAGTCACAACAATATACTACAATAACAGCCACATTTTTATAAAACTTCGCTTTAAACTACGTTTGTACAGGGTGGCGCATAAGTCACGAAGGGGTCGCAACTACACATAACTTTGTTTATTTTTGTTTGCTAATGTTAATTGTTATTAGATAATGCAAAACAACTCATGGAGATATTTTCGAGTTAGGTTTTAAATATTACGTCACGTAAATTAATCAGCCTCTTTAGCCTCACAAAGACGGGCTCTTTCGAAAGCACTTCTCATTACTTTCCTTAGAACATGAGGAGTTAGCAACCGTATTTCAACTCGAATGTTCGCCTTCAGCTGCTCGATTGTTGTTATTAATGTTGTTACCTATAGCGGCTATAGTAAGTAGTACATACTTTGTGTAAACTTCAAGTGTCTGCCTATTTGGTTTCGAATGATGCAGCCCTGTGTCAGACGAACGGACAGCGGAGCCTTAGTAATAGAGCCTTAGTTGGCACGCTCTGGGTACGGAGCCCTAAAAATGCCCAATAAAGATACCGCAGCATTAGAATATCAGCGGGGATCACTCCTGTTACTACTGCGTACCGCGCTCGAGTATGAACGCTGCTTTTTTTTTATGGAGCATAAGGCTTTATATCAGGTATTGTTGTTGACTGGATTCCGTTTTGTGAGGTTATTTTGTGGGACAGAGTGGTAATAATACTTTTATTTACGAGTGTTTTGTCTCGGTTCTACAATATTCAATAATAAAAGATCCGAAATGATCATCGACTTATGTCGCTCTTTGAAGGTATCTTTCAACGCTTTGTCCACAGATAAATAGAATATAAGGGAATAACTACCTCTATTCTACTATGGTGAACATACAGTCGGTGATCCGAGATAAGTATCCACCTCATCAAATAAACTGCTAGGTAGAGATAGAGTAGCTACAGCAGTACTTTTCTAGGTCACCGGTTCTAGGTACAGGTGAAATTGTGTATATGAATGTAGAAAAGTTACACCTTACAATTCATAACATAGTCCAACCCACTTTTTGGTTTCTCCTATCTATTCATAATGTTATGTTCTACGAGGTACCGTTCAAAAGTGCCTGTAAATGGTTTAATTGAAATAAATGCTTTGAGTTTGAGTTTGAGTTCAGCTGTAAATTATCAATAAATAAAGTACCATATTTTTTTTGTTTTCGTTGGCTTTTACAAGCCGATAATTTTTACCACCACACCAAGCACAAAGTGAAGCAGATAATAATATAAGCCCTAACGAAATTGCAATTTTGTCCCAATAGAAGTACCTAACGTGTTCCTTCCACCGATACTTAAACGAAATTGACAGGTCTTAACTGTGGATAACGGACGATGCGACGAGGACACATCGGGTGCAAGCCATCAGTCCAGATTCTGGATGACTGACTTTGATGACGACACTCCTGTGGTATTCTGGTTTATGAACTTAGGTGATCAAAACGACAGAGTCCTCACTCGCAGTACTTATACAGGCTAGGAAATCTAGACTGTCTTTCCTAGTTTTGAAACTAAAATTGCCGGAAAATTGAGACATTTTTATTATTCGTTGTTTTGCCAAAAAAAAAAAACATAATTTTTTTGCTGATTATGATGGTCCCTTAAAGAAAGTTGTTCAGTTTGACGGCCAGCACCCACACCCTTAAATTATAGCACATCTTTCTGATATATGTCATGCTGTATTCGACCTTACATCGTTTACCTACTACTTACTCAGAGTAAACTACATAAATGTATATTTTTTTTCTAACTGAACAGATAGCTGTGCCGCTGGGGACTTTATTGCGCCACTTCTTCTTCCCAGCTTAAGCACTAGGAAGTGGTGAAGGGTGGGCGTTTTCAGGGACTGTCTTGTGTAAGTTTGAAGTTCGAAAAGAGTAGATTCTCAGCCTCGTTTGAATAATTGACTTTTTTATTTGATATACTGGGTGGCAGGGACATCGACGCGAAAACTGATACCATAGATTCAGTACATGATCCTGAACCCCCCTGCGTTGAAATTTTTCGTCGGTTATTTTTTTTTTAAACAGCTGTTCCATACAGTTTGACCGCGTAGGTATTGCACTTTTCTATGGAACAGCTGATTTATGCATCTCTGCCACCCTGTATTATTATTATTATTCATTTATTCATTCGAGTTACAATGACTCATACAATATTCAATACAACACACATACACCAAACAATACAATACAATACAAAAACAAAAACCCAGTACACTAACACATTAATGGCCGACGACTGTAGGTGACTGTATATTCTTAGACATTATTTACTTCCACAATATGTATATATTCTTAGTAAATACTGCACTATTGTACTTGCAGCACACAACTTCCTATGACATTATCATAACGTCGACCCGAACTCCTATTGTTACATTACCAATACAAGATACGAGTATTTGTCATCCTAATTGAATAACCTTATTCCTAGAAACGCTATTCAAATCAAACTGATCGACTATATTGATGTAATAGTCGAAACACCGAATCAATATTGATTGTAATCACTCGGAAGAACGTACATTCGAGTGAACGTTCAGTTTATACTGATAGAAAAAGGAAATGAAAGTAAAAACTAAAACCCGACTACGACAAAAATGGCAACTAAAAATGTATAAACAAGATATACTTTTTTTTTTGTCCATCAGGTAGATTATTAAAAAACATTGGACACATATTTTTGTTTTTTTTCCGAATTCAAAAGATTATGGCGATACATTGAGTTAAAATGTGGCGTGACGTCACGCCTTGCTAGGTTTTATACTAAATTGTGACGTAGCGAGTACCACTTTAATTATAATTCGTTTAATTCGAACCAACTTTAATTCGTTTCATCATTATTAATATGATAAAGCAAAAACTGCGTGTCTAATATTTTTTTATTATCTGACTGACGGACAAAATAATTTTTTTCTTACCTTGGCTGCATTCCTATTAAAAATTATATCGGTTTTCGTATAAACGGATTCAAAATACGATGTGAAGTTTAGGAATTATGAGAGAACCTTTGGCTTTGCCGTATAGTCGGGTAATGAAGAGTCATAATGAACGAAAAATGATTGAAGAGCGACAAAACACGGCGTCAACAAAAACAAATGCAAAACGTGAAAATATGGACGTCATCATTCCCAGAAATACGGGGACACCGCAAACAATGAGTTCGGAAAATCTGTAAAAACGTAGTCTCATGTGCGGTCGTGTTGTCGTGACAGAAAAAGCCCTCCATCAATCTGCGGGAACCTATTTCCTAACGCCCCCGTCGGCGTCCTTTCATATCACGCCATAGCTTGGCATTTCAGATATTGGTGAACGTATTACGAGTACATATTCCACACTTTTCGGGCCTTCGGGTCGTAGAGGCGTTTTTTCTCTAATACAGAGTAATGTGGATCGTACGGTTGTCTTGTATGTGAAGTGAGAAATGATTCCAAGAATTTGCTGCGTCAGGATCGTACTGTTATTTGTGACCGCAAAGTTTGTGGGTAGTTTTGTATTCTATCTTGGTAGCCGAATTAATTTTTTTGGGCTTTGGACCCCGGCAATATCCAAGTAAGTTCCATCTTTACTAACCAGGAACTTATGCTTTATTTATCCACACTTGCAAACAACGACTAGTCTAGTCCATTGTCTCATCGCTTAACCCATTGGTAATTGGAATCAATTTCCCTTAAGAGCGTTTATTCTGAAGGTGTAAAAAATCCATTTGAAAAGTTTCCAAATACTTTTTTTTATATCTAAAACTAAATATTCGGTGTTACGATATTAATTATTGCATTTCATAATCAATATTTTAGTTCACTAGTTGGCCATATTTCTTATTTCCATATAATAATTTTGCCAAATTAATCAAAACAGGAACAGACAGCTATTTACAACGTTGCCCACTATAAACGCTCTTAGGGGGTCAGTCTCTTTGGGCACGCCACAATTGCGGCGATAAGTCCCCTCTTTGAGTAGTGGATAGAGAGGCGTCACGGCTTCCTCACCTTCCGCCTGACGCAGGTTCTCACCGGACAAGGTTGTTTCGGGAGGTTCCTGTTCAGGATAAAGCGGGAGGAAACGCCCGGGTGTCACCATTGTGTGGATCGCCCGGAGGACACGGTGGAGCATACGGTGGACGTCTGCCCGGTTTGAGCGGAGCACCGCCGTGTCCTCACGGAGGCGATTGGCGGCGGCGATCTCTCGCATCCGGCCCTGGTTCAGGCCATGGTTCGGAGCGAGAGTGCATGGGAGGCCGTCACCTCCTTCTGCGAAGCAGTTATGCTCGCGAAGGTGGAGGCGGAGCGCGCGAGGGAAATGCAAGCTGCACGCCCTCGCGCCCCTAGTCGCCGCAGGAGACGCCCCGGGCGTCGGGAGTCACGAGCCGACTTCCGGCCACCGTAGGCGCGGGCTTGCGGACGGTGAGCAATGGGCAGCTCGCCGTCCGATAAGGACCAGGCCCGGGTCGACGGCGCGTTGTGTTCCACGCGCGCCTCAAAGAGATGTCAGCACCAACTGACGGGGTCAGTCCCTTAACCGACTGAGTCCCGCAAAAAATTAAGAGCGTTTACGGGATATCCTGTTCTCTTTTAAGTTTAATAATAATACCATTTATTTCAGGCGACACAGACCCATAGAAAAATACCTTAACCTAAACATACATATTTTAATATAAACAAAAAACTTGTGTTAATAAAAAAGCTTAGACTAAATAGACTTAGTTTAAATAGAAAATTTAAAGTAGTAGCCACGAAAATAAATGTATGAATATCTAAAGAGATTCACAGTTCTATAGAATAATCGGATTGCAGGTAAACCTTTGGTTAGGTGAATGTAAAAAACAATAAAGAATAACACGAAAAACGTGCAAAAAGCACTGCCCTACTTCCTTAACGAACTTACCAATACGTTTAGGGTGAAGAATTCGGAAATTTTTAGATTTTTTGCTCGAAATCTCCAAACATACTACAATTATTCAGGAAATTTCCACACGATTTACACAAAACAGTACGCAAAGTAATCAAAACTCCATAGCTTATTAAGTACCTATTGTAATAGAAAACAAAAACTTGCAGCAGGTTCCTGCCCCTTAATGTCTTAAATTAAGTAAGTTAACTTTTGCCAGTAATTGGGCAGCATCAGCTCTTCTGTTTGCAGTATTTTGGCGATTTTCATTTTTTTTTCTCACTCATCGGCAAGGTCTAACCTAAATTATTGAAGCCACTAATGAAACTCGTTAACGTTTTTTTTTTACAAAAACTTATGAAAATCCCATAACACGTTTGCCATAAGTGACCCTTTAATTTCTCTATGTAGGTAAGGTCCAGATTGCACGTTCATACATAGGTAATAAAGGAATCATTGACATTTGACGACCCAAATGGCGCAGTGAAGGCCGACCTTTGGTCAGGGACGTCAGGATCACGGGTCAAGGGTTTAGGTTTTAGGGTTCCGGAGCTCCTAAGGAAAAAACGGAACCTTTATAGGATCACTTCGTTGTCCGTACGAACGTCTGTCTGTCTGTCTGTCAGTCAGTCAGTCAGTCAGTCTGTCAGTCAGTCAGTCTGTCAATACCCTTTTTCTCAGGAATGCGTGCAGGAATCAAGTTGAAATTAATATCAAATACGTAGGTCTATGCTCCCTTCGAGCTTCTAAGTCAAATCAATAAAAAAATGCCATTTGCGAGTATCATGTCGCATAGGTTATGCGACATGATACTCGCAAATAAATCAAAACCTACAGGGCACCATTGACCTAGAATCATGAAATTTGTCAGGAAGCAAGGTCTCACAGCACAAGTAAAGGAAAAGGTCCGAAAATTGTTAAATTGTAGTTTTGTCACATAAAAAAATATTTGTTGCGATTACATACTTACATTTGCAGTTGGAGCGCTAACCGTGACGTATATCAATGTATGGGAGAGCATTTTTTATCTACGAAGTTAATTTTGTTTTTGGGATAAATTTATCCGAACTACGAAACCCTTCATTGTGTGTCGCGCGACACGCACTAGACCGGGTTTTTTTTTAATAATTCCAGCCGATTACCACCTATTACTGCATGGCAATAGACGTCTTCTACGAGCATTGATCACCACGCTTGCTCAAGCCGGATTGGTGATTTCAGACTAATATTATACTGTCACTAGTATAATATTAGTCTGACCGCTCCTGCTTTACACGGATTTTACGACTTGACAAAACATCGAGATTTCTTAGGTAAACGTAACTATAATATTAACGTATTATACAAATAAACTTTCCGGAAGAAATTCTCTACGCGGTGGTGGACACCTCATCAAAATCTGTTGCGTGGTTTAGAAGAACAACGTGGACGTACAGACAAACACGAAAAGTGACTTTGTTTTATAATACGTATTGAAGTCGAGGTTTCCTCACGATGTTTTGATGTCGTGATAGCCCAGTGGTTAAGGCCTCTGATGCACGAGGTTGTTCAAATGCCAATGTAACGTTTTCAATGCATATTTCCTTTCCAATTTTATCTATCCAATAAAAACAAGAAAATTCCCTAAAAAAATCAATCAATCGTGTCACGCCATTTTCCTACCATAAAGCACAACGAACAATCACAATAAATACAAACATTGTGTAACAAAACGGAAACTAAAAACAGATCGTCGCCGCGTCGGTGCGTATCGAAATATCAAAATATTTATTTTCAGTAGGAACATGGTGTTGTATGTAAAGCATGTCCATTTGTCCGTTTGCTACGTTACCAAAGCTTATAACGGGTAACGGACTTCTAAACTATTGTTGTCGGATCTACGATTTACATGTATTTACATCGAATACAACATAATAAAAACATACTTAAAACATGACTTTTCCACGGGGGTAGGTAGTCACAAAAAAATGTACATTTATGTGAAAAATGTTTGGAAATGTTGAAGTAACTTAATGAATTAAAATGTGGATATAATACTTGCAAGTTCGACCATACATATTGATGGAGTCGCAAGCGCATACGTAATCAATTGAATTCAGTTGGACGCGTGATAATAAGGAGTATTTATTTCTAAAAACCAGTCAAGCATCAAACTGTGCAAGAGAGTTTTGAACTACTTACAACATTTTTAATCGAGTTTGCCAAGATTACTCTATTTGAGCATATTATTAGATTGCCTAAGGAATCACAGACACGTCAATTAAAACCACGTTTTTACAACCAAACATGCCAAACACAGCATTTTTAAACCCAACTCTACCCGCAGTCCCACCCGCATACTCGTAGAACCCAGGTTACAATTTAGATTGATAACATGTGGTCTATGTGACTTTAGTTTATGATCGTATTCGTCGACTACCCGCGCCGAAGTGTCCGCGTCGCGTAATATATGGGGCAAAAATGACGTAATATATGGCACCGGAGATCGATGGGAACTAACGTGTATGTAGTGCGAGTGTCATTGACGTCAGAGGGCATATACTCGTAATGGAGGTAAAGAAAAACTGGTAAGCGCTTGGCTGCTAACGCCATTTCGAGTCGTGCGTTCGATCTCCTAATAAATAATTTCAGCTGTAATGTAAGAGACAGCAGCAGCAGTTTTATACAACAAACAAGCCCGATGAAGTGTGCCCGACGAAGAGTGCCCGATGAAGTATGCCCGATGAAGTGTGCCCGATGAAGTTTGCCCGATGAAAAATCCCATCGGCAACAGGTTCTCAGGAGCCTTAGGGGATCAGTTTCCAAAAAACGATCATCTAACTATATTTTATTTACTTATAAACAGAAGTCAAGGTACCAATTTTCTAATTTTAAAAATTACTTACTAACTTCTACCCCCTAGTTTAGGAGATGAATTTAAAAAAATCCTTCTAAAGAAGAATTTTCACCTATTAAATGTTACCCTCACCTACGTTATACTACAAAAAGAAACAAAGAAAAAATAGTTTTATTTAGCACAGAAACACGTGCGTACAAAAAGATAACTCGAATAAAAAACATAAAAACAAAACAGAATTATACTTATGAACATACGAGTAAATAGTCGGCAGCTGCACGCCGTGACTGTGACAAGAAGGTTTCCACTCAGCATGATGCTGTGCTATGGGGGACCCATAGCACAGCGCAAATTTTCAGTGGTCACCCGAAAACGACGAGAACTCTTATGCAAAATTTCACGCTTGTAGGCCCAGTGGCTTAAGAGGTGCGTTTTCTGTCTGTGAAACAATTTAACTGAAAGTGGGCAACGGAGCAAATAGATGTCCAATATTTCATTGTTTTGATTAATTTGGCAATATTACTGTGTGGAAATAAAAAATGTGGCTAACTAGCGAACTAGAATATTGATTATGAAATGCAATAATTAATATCTTAACACCGAATGTTTAGTTTTAAATGTAAAAAATCTATTTGGAAAGTTTCCAAATGCGTTTCTTACACCTAAAATGGGCACAACATCAAATTCAATGTCATAATTTGTAATTCATTATTAATATTCTAGTTCGCTAGTTAGCCACATTTCTTATTTCTATTCAGTAATATTGCTATAAGAATCAAAACAGGTCAATATTTGACAGTTATTTGCGACGTTGCCAACTTTTAGGATAAACCCGCTTAAGTAGATAGATTACTTACTTTGCTCGTTGGCGTTAATAGACTCAACGGGGGCTGGCGATAAACAAAAAACTGAGTGTTGCGAGCGATTTTGATGATATTTTTTGATGATGTGTTTCGCTTAGTTTCATAGATCACACTAATGCAGGGCTTAATGCTTCCCATACAGATAATGATCAACACATCAGAAACGGTCAAATGCTGGTTTCTTCATAGTATCTTGCTTTACCATAAGTCAGTGTAGGTACCTATATTTGATAAATGATCGACTCGCGGCGAAAGAGTCTTTGTGCAGTTAAGTTAGCGATCAGTATTGCATAGCATTCATTTGGGCTGGTATAGTGAAATTAACTTATTTATTTATTTATTTAAGGACCTTGGAAGACTTACAGCTAAATACAATGCTAATATGCTACAATGTTAATGTTATTAGGTACTTGTTTATTTATTTAAACGTTTCACACTCAAAAAGGTACAAAGGCGGACTTAATGCCTTAGGCATTCTCTACCAGTCAACCAAGGGTGGTGAAGAGATAAGATGGCAGGTGCTCTGATTGAGAGGAGCAAAGTTATTTTTTTTAAATATAATATAATGCATTATAACTAAAATAGGTAAAACAGTACATAAATAGGTTATAAACTACGTACATACCTATTTACTATAATATATACCTGTATTATAATTATAATTTTATATACATACATATAAACGAATTCAAGGGGGATTCTTCTTTTTCTTGTTATTTTTTTTGTTTTTATTTGGTACAACAACTGCAAGGGTTTTATTTTAGGTGTTGTAGTATGTTTACAAAGGAAAAAATCACTTGTCAAGGATTGAACTTTCAACGTGGGTTCGCGAATCCCCGATTGATCTCATACGGAACCAATTCATATTTGTAAGTATTGCAATTGCAATACAAAATTATTTATAGTGCATACAACATGATGATACAGCCAGATATTACAAAAATAAACATAAAATAATTGTGTGGATTCCGTATCCTGTAAATATTTAACTAAAGATTAATGAATACTGAATTACGGTAGCGGAGCGTGCATTGTGGTATACATAGTTATAAAACAATGTATGTATGTAACTTGCAAACCGGTAGTGACGTCACATCCCGGCGCCAATCCCATATTATGATACCAAAGTTTATATGACAGTTTTAATAAATACAAGTTTCAATCGAAATATAAAATGAAAAATAGATAGTTATAAAAGCCTAGGCTAGGTTCATTTGAAACATACACAACAATACCTTATTTTAACCTATGTAATAACCTAAGTATGTGTAGCTAAAATAAAGCAAATATGTTTTAAAATATCTATTTAATAAATTATTTTATTAATGTTACTATATATTTCAAATGTTTTCAATCTGCCTAGCCGTTTCCCAACTATGTTGGGGTCGGCTTCCAGTCTAACCGGATGCAGCTGAATACCAGTATGTTACATGGAGCGACTGCCTATCTGACCTCCACAACCCAGTAACAGGGTAATATGATACCCCTTGGTAAGACTTTCGGGCTTCTGACGACTCGTAACGACTGTCAAAGATCCACGAATGACAGCCGGGACCAACGGCTTAACGTGCTTTCCGAGGCACGGAGGATTCTCGGTATGTAAAGATGGTCACCCATCCACTGACCAACCCCGGCAAGCGTAGCTTAACCTGATGGATCGACTAGTGCGGCTGTTATTACTTAGCCACGAGCTCCTCATTTTATATATATATTATTATATCATATTTCAAATGTCTTAATTAATATAAATATGTTACAAAGAGATTATATATTAGTAGTAATAATAATGAATGTTGTGATATTGATATTTATTATAGTAGGTATGCAATATAATGTTAACTTCCAAATATTTAACCTAGATTTAAGTTAAATAATACTTGCTGCACCCTATCAGGGTCATGTACTCATAAGTTTTAGCCTAGCCTGTAACTGAGTGTACATTATGCAACAATAAATAAATAAATCATATGAACTTTTTTACAAAAAAGTGTAGAAAATTGCTACAATGAACGACCAACCACGACGCGAATCACCACGCTTATTGTTAGACTGGTTATCGAAAAACATTGTAATTTTTGAAGATGCGGCCTTTTACTTTACCTTACTTTTATCACGTGTGGAAAGGAACTTCCTCATACTTTCCACAAAGCACTCTATAGGCAATAATTCACCCCAAAATTGATATCGCAGCATAGGGGCACGTATCGACGCAAACGTGACTGACGTGAAACTAGAAATCGTTAACAGGCAAAACCTTCGCAGTACATTGACAAAAAAAAAGAACTAGTTATAAAGCCCAGTCATTCTTTTTTTGAATATGTTCACAAACGACCCGTACGTACGAGTAACCATCCGTTATCTGCATTGTACATGGTTTTCTGGTTCTGCGTTGACGTAGTGCAGTCAATAAAAGAGATTGGTATTTATTTATTTAATACTTCAAGCACATTAAGGCATATGGCATTAAGTCCGCCTCTGTACATTTGTATGTACAGAGGCGGAATTAATGCCATAGGCATTTTCAATAGTCAACCTTTGGGTGATGCAGAGACAAACAGTGGCAGGTGCAATAGCGAGAATTGAGGAATAAATATTTATTTAAATATAAGGATATACATAATAATATCAATAACTATAAATATAATATATACACCTATATATACATACTATATATAAATATAAGTACAAATAAATACACATAAATATACTAAAACAACTAAGACAATCAATGAGAAAACATATGGTATGGATGCTATGGTATGGTATGGTGGTCGTATGGTATGCAGGCAATGAATAAACATATTTGTATGAACAGCAGGGGTAATTAACTGTCAAACAAATTGACACCCTACATGCCGTGTTCTAGCCATTTTATCACAACAGTCAAAGAATCCACAGTTGTGATTTGGATATACGGATAATTGAAGTTTTGCCTAACAAATAATTTCTCTGATTATACCACGCAGACAATCTCAAAAAAACTCAAAACTCAAAGCATTTATTTCAATTAAACCATTTACAGGCACTTTTGAATTGTCAAGGAATTGGTCAGTCAGAAATATGAAGCTAGTTGCCCATTCCAAAGCGTAGTAGGTAGGTACCTATGGAGAAGAACGAGCAAGAAACTCCACGGACACTCTTTTAAATAAATTGTTACAAAGTATTTGTTACATCATTCATGTTGAAATTAAACATGTGAGAACAATGTAGAAAGACGTGCACGTTAGAAGCGTCCGTAATAAAAATATAAAACAAAGAACAATTCAAAAAATTTAATCAGCCAAGGCAGCTAAGAGTTGACCTGTCCCAACTGACGGCGCCCGTTCACGAACATGACGCATGACGCATGACGCAATACCGGGTGCAATGAAACAGCATCCACAAGTAAATAAAGTACTTAAATGTAGGTCTGGTTGTGGTACTGACAGCCCGGGGTCCGACCCCGGGCTGTCACTACAAGAACCAAGGCGGAACTACCTGGTAAATATGTAAATATTAAGACTACAGCATGAGCTATTCCCATACGAAGTTCGGACCAATAGGTAGGTATGTAAGAAGCCTAGTCACGACTTGCTAATAAACATCATAAAGCAGGCAGTAAACATCAAAATTGCATGCGTAACATTTTTTCTTTTATAGGTTTTATTCTTTATTTTCTAAATTGTATGGACATGTGCCGAAAAATCATAATTTTTTCTTTCTTTTCTTTAAAAAAAGGATTGTAGTTAGACCTGTATAGCTATCACTTTTGATGACTGTACACTATAGAAGCCTATGACCATGGGCTATTACCAGAATACGCGCATTGAATAACTTGAGGTCGGACTTCGAATCCCAGTACTGACAAAGTTTAATTGGGTTTTGCTATTGCCAATCGGTTACAGTCTCGGAGTTAGAATTATGCTTGTAAACGAGGATATGGTCTCTTGGGGACTACCGTCATCAGCGGGCCCGAGGAAATATACGAGTATGTCTGCTTACCTGTCAGGGTTATAAACGTGAAGGTCGTGAATCGTTTGTAATAAATGATGAGTTTACAAATTATTGCTTAAAGTTCATAGCATATATCAACTCGGAAAGAGATCGTCACCGTATCGCCGCGGTTCGTGAGCTTGTCCCGATCCGAGGCGATTACGTTACGATTCCGATTAGTGTGCGTTGCAGTAAGGAGTTTCATACAATACTGAATGGCTCGAGTTGATACGGTGACAATCCCTTTCCGAGTTGAAATGTGTGCTATTTCCAGTTCCAGTTTCTATGTCGATCAAAATATGATTCCCGACCGTAAAAAATATGTATTAACAGAATTGTTATTGGTATGTAGTTGTATTGGTGATTCTAATGATTACATTAGAATCGCTACAACTACATACCGCATTGGTCCTCGTAGCCTAGTGGTGTGACCGTCGAACTGCCGAGTTATAGGTCTCGAGTACGAACCTTTTTTTTCGACTTTTCGGATTCATGTGCGTATTGTTTATTTAACACTTGCTTTAAAAACGGTGAAGGAAAACATCGTGAGAAGGAATACCTGAGAGCTATTTGTCGAAGACATGTGAAGCTAAATCAGAGGCCTATGGGCGGCATAAAAACTCTGACACCACTAACCACACGAAAAGAATCAATACAACTCTCCAAATTAGAATTTACCTCATTTTCAATTTCATGAAATAGTTTAATATGAACTTTAGGGTTGTATTGATGGTTTTAATGATTATAATTATACTCAAGATTCTTAATTCTCTCCTTTTTTTTTTTTTTTTAGAATGGGGAATCATCAAATGACTCTCCCGCTCTGGGTGGAGCGAGAGGGTGTGTCAGACTTTTACTGACTAAAACCCACACCCGGGCCTGGTCCTTATCGGACGGCGAGCTGCCAATTGCTCACCGTCCACAAGCCCGCGGCCTACGGTGGCCGGAAGTCGGCTCGCGACTCCCGACGCCCGGGGCGTCTCCTACGGCGACTAGGGGCGCGAACGCGCGCATCTTGCCTCTCCCTCGCGCGCTCCGCCTCCTCCTTCGCGAGCATTACTGCTTCGCAGAAGGAAGTGACGGCCTCCCATGCACTCTCACTCCGGACCATGGCCTGAACCAGGGCCGGACGTGAGTGATCGCCACCGCCAATCGCCTCCGTGAGGACACGGCGGTGCTCCGCCCAAGCCGGGCAGGCCTCCACCGTATGCTCCACCGTGTCCTCCGGGCGATCCACACAATGGTGACACCCGGGCGTTTCCTCCCGCTTTATCCTGAACAGGAACCTCCCGAAACAACCGTGTCCGGTGAGGACCTGTGTCAGGCGGAAGGTGAGGACGCTGTGGCGCCTCTCTAGCCACTCCTCAAAGAGGGGACTTATCGCAACAATAGTGGCGTGGCCCGTGTTTTCTCCTGAAGTATTGATACTCGTAGTACGATGTTATGAAAATAGTATTCTCGAAACCACATTATTACAAAATAGATCTTTTCTCAATGTTGCAATCGTCATTTCTCGAGGACATCGCTCTTGAATGTTGCGTAGGTGTAAGGTGCTCGTACAGTATTTATGCTAGTTCAGTATCCGTATTTAGATTCCAGCCGTGGCCTGAATTAAAGCCCTTTTCATTCATTTTCCTTTATCATGCCGCCTAATTTGATGAATTTCCCTTTCATCAATACGATAAATCCACACATTCACTATAGAACCTTACATATGGAAATGAATGAATCCAATAGCAAGACGTATATTTGATTTATACAAAGGTGTGACGTAACACGATATTCAAAGAGCCATCAGAAACTCGAATATATCTACTATCTCTATATTTAACTACACGATGTGACCCAAGACTCCCACACAGTGTAAATACAAATACTAAGATGTATGTATAGGTAAAAAGTATAAATATTTAATAACATGTTGGTAGGTAACTAGGTACGTAATATAAATTAATTCTCTTTGTCTCTAACCCCGTAATATAACACAAAAATATTTGTTTTTGATTAACTTCAAGGTTGTTAAAATATAAAATAAAATAATATAAAAGCTTTCATGTCTACGTCAACAAGGATATTTACTTTTATATACCTTTCGTTATTACATAGCAGGAATTACTCACGTAACTCTTTTTCCAATAACTTATCATGTATTATTTTCTTAAACTGTTTTTTTTCCTACGCGAGCCTTTTTTTACTGTAATTTGACACACGTTCTCAAAACAACCTTCAAAAGGAAATAAGTTTTACCTCGAAAATACTAAAAATAAATTAACATTCTAAAATCAAAACAAACTTCTCCTAGAAATCTCTTTAACGTATATTTTTTAATCTGCGAGTATGTAATGAATTGCTACGCTAGCGGCTACGCGCTACGCCGGCTACGTATCGTCGTAGCACCATTCTACACGCATGGCTTACGGAGCGCGCCTACCGGAACACGACTCAAAGGCCATGGCTTTAGGCCTGCCTTTTGTCGCGGCGACGTGAGATGGCTAATTACAAACGACGTGTGTTTGCCCTCGCAGAGATTACCTGCCGTGTGTCGTATTGTCCCGACGAGACAATATGTACGACCTGTACCACTGACAATACCGAGCCGAAATACTGCTGAAATAACACCCAAACTTTCGCAGCTGTTACTGTTACATACACGTATGTATTCTATCTACATAAATGTAACCACACATTGATAGTCGAACAATACGTTGATCAGATAAGTTACGAAGAGAGAAAACGAAGTAAATGGCACGTTGAAGACGAATAACATCGATGTTTGAGTGTGAGGAAAGAAATAAATCGGAATAAGCCTAACAATACTTGTAAATGATGATATTTATTTCTGCAGGTTTACCTATAGGTTTTCCAACACGTCTATAGGACGAATATGTAATACTAAAACTTAATCGTACCTTCTTGTCGGTGATACTTCCTCACAGGTGTGATTCAGGACGATGGAATGAAAGTCTTCAAGTACTCTT
Organism: Agrochola macilenta; assembly: GCA_916701695.1. Classification (NCBI taxonomy): domain Eukaryota; kingdom Metazoa; phylum Arthropoda; class Insecta; order Lepidoptera; family Noctuidae; genus Agrochola; species Agrochola macilenta. Next base: position 16,453,480 of record OU753558.1, read on the forward strand.
AGGTAAGCTAGCTTATTTAAACACAGCTAGAAGTTAAAAGGATTAAAGAGCACAGATCGGTAAGTATACAGGGTAGCAGGGACATTGACGCACAACTTGTTACCATGGATTCAGTACATGATACGTCATATTGCAGCTAACGTTGTACATCTATGTTTAAAACATACGGTGTGTGTAGGTATAATAATGTCAATCTGCCTAGCCTTTTCCCAACTATGTTTTGGTCGGCTTCCAGTCTAACCGGATGCAGCTGAATACCAGTATTTTACATGGAACGACTGCCTATCTGACCTCCACAACCCAGTAACTGGGTAATACGATACCCCTTGGTAAGACTGGTGTCAGACTTTCGGGCTTCTGACGACCCGTAACGACTGTCAAAGATCCACGAATGACAGCCGGGACCAACGGCTTAACGTGCTTTCCGAGGCACGGAGGAATCTCGGTATGTAAAGATGGTCACCCATCCACTGACCAACCCCGGCAAGCGTAGCTTAACCTGGTGGATCGACCAGTGCGGCTGTTGTTACTTAGCCACGAGCTCCTCAGGTATAAGGTATAGGAATAATATATACAGATATAGGTATAATAATGTACGACATAAAAATAAACTATTTCTATTGTCACAGCAAAAAAAGGCCGACAGTATAATTGCATATTTCACTATAATGGCGGGAACAGCAGTACTAGTAATAGGTCACGACTCACGACTCGCGTCTAATGGTTAGCGAGGAAGCGCGCGGCCACTGCCTCTCAATACTGAATAAAAGCGAACTTATGCTCAAGAAGTGCCTCGTTATATCCTGATGGTCCTTAAATATAATGTGATAAGGTTGGTTATTGTCTGATATATATTTTCTCGTGTTAAGGTGACGTTTGTGACGTATTCACACGCACGCATCACACATTGTGTGCTCGCGAGAAGAATGATTTCTGCCCGAAGCTTTTCTCCACAATAATGAGTCACTTGACGTATTGTCCCGTGGGCGCCATCTCGTCCAAATTACGAAGCCATTGTTACTGAGATATTGTTCGTCGCTTCGTGAATATGTGCGAAAGGAAATGAAACTGTTCCCTTGCGTCAGTCACCGTTTGTTGCCTTCCCCGAGCCGACACACCCCGCTATATTTCCATTTCAGAGATCCGCTAAATGAGACTGCCGTCATGTGTGATGATATACCTTTGTATGCTAATACGTAACGCTTACCCAATACGGGTTACACTACATTATTAATTAGTTGCTCTTAAGTTTGTGTTATTAAGACTACCGAAATTGTGAGGCGAATAATTTTGATATTAAATTACAGTAGCTTAGTAACAGATGTTTATATAAAGGCTCGGCCACATAACGACGACGTAAAGTTGTGACGCTGACGTTCCACAACGTCGTCGCCAACGATCGACACGACGCGATCTCGTGCGTGACATTAAAAGATCTACGTTATTCATTGTGCTGAATTTAGTTGAACCTACCCCAAGCTGTTCCAAACACGTTACAAATTAAGACGGTCGACATGTGGCCGTGGCCCTTATTCGAGTCACCAAATAATATCTACAATTAAATGGTACCTACCAGAAATTATAATTTACCATAATTGATTATGTCTAGCTAGTCTCTCGTGCAAAAACGGCTGTTGCGGCGAGTGCGGGGGAGCACCACCAGCGTGCTGGCCGCGCTCGCGCAATGGCTTCATTGTTCCATCGTGATTCATTGTTGTAAGCGACACGTAGCACGTTTGGAATGATAAATATATAGTAATTTATGACGAACAATTTTATCTCATTTTAATTGTGTGTGATGTTAATTAATGTGACCATGTATGTGTTCCTTTTATTTCTATTATGATTAAATGATGAGATTTGATTTTGAAATCAAACAGACATTTTATATTCGAAGCTTGTAAGGGGAAACAATTATAAGTTAAAATCAAGCTTTTACCTTCGGCTTCGTCCGCGTTCATCAGCTTAGAGGTTGAAAAACGATCAACCGAACGTTCAAATTATCCCACTGGATTTGGAACGTATTTCAAAATATTTTACTTTATGTACAATTGAATTCAGGTAAAAATAAATTGTAATTTTTCTTATTTTATCATTTACGCTAGTAACATGCAGGTGTTTCAATTCAACGTCATAGAGTAACAAAATAATAAAATGTGCAAGCTCACATGACTGGGGAGAGACCCGTCTCTCGAGGTCCGGAGTCCGCTCCTCGGACACGGCGGTAAACACAACGGGACAATATTGTCCGACGTGACACGTAACAGAACTACCCTACCTACACCACGTGACGGTTATTAATGTTAAATATATATATTATTCGTTATATTTGGTGTAATAAACTTTATGTGATGAAGGACATCGTACCGTGTCGTACAATATAAAATAAGTGGGGCCTGTCTGAGCCCCGTTCACGGCTTCGAGTGATGCTAATAGCGATGCGAGTTACCTGTATGCGTCTGTCACTCCGCAAGTCGCGTCACGGTTTCTGCTGGGGAGTTTGTTGCGCCACTTCTTCTTCCCAGCTAATGCACTAGGAAGTGGTGAAGGGTGGGCGTTTTGGGGGACTGTCTTATGTAATTTTGACGTTCGAAAAGTGCTGATTCTCAGCCTAGTTTGAATAAATGACTTTTGAATTTGAATTTGAATTTGGTGATTCGTGGCATGCTCTAAACAACTTCTTTTACGCGTGTCGCTTGAGGTCCCGGCCACGACATAGGGCAGTGCGTCTTGCGGAGCGGGGCGGCGCTCGATTGTTCCCGCACCGCTCTCCCCTCCGCAAGTCGCACCACGGCGCCTCATGGCAAGCTTTAAATAACTTCTAACGTTTGTTCTCGCCACGGTTGCAGATGCAAGACGCAGGTAGCGCGAGCGGTGATGTCATCGCCAAGGGATGAGCATGTAGCTCGTGGTTACGGGGAAAAAGTATAGTAAAAGAACCGGCCAAGTGCGTATCGGACCATGCACAATGAAGGGTTCCGTAGTCGGGATGAATTTATCCCAAAAACAAACTTAACTTTGTAGTTGAAAAACGTCATCGATATACGTCACGGTCATTTCTTCAACTGCAAAATGTAAGACTGTAATTGCAAAAATATTTTTATGTGATAAAACTACAAATTAACGATTTTCGGACTTTTTCCTTTACTTGTGCTGTGGTTTTCCTTTACCTTGCTTCTTGCCAAATTTCATGATTCTGGGTCAATGGGAAGTACCCTGTAGATTTTGTTTGCGAGTATCAAAATATGTTGACTTAGAACCTTGTTTTTTTTTAGAGCTCTATAGACCATAGATCTACGTATTTAATACGAGTATTACTTTCAACTTGATACCTCCACGCGTTCCTGAGAAAATGGCAGACTGGCGGATGGACAACGCAGTGATCCTAAAAGAGTTCCGTTTTTTTTCCAATCGAGGTACGGAACCCTAAAAAAAATTATATTGATTTAAAAGAGTGTCCGTGGAGTTTCTTGCCCGTTCTTCTCCATACGAACTACTACGCGTTGGAATGGGCAACTAGCTTCATATTTCTGACTGACCGACCCCTTGACAATTCAAAAGTGCCTGTAATTGGTTTAATTGAAATAAATGCTTTGAGTTTGAGTTTGAATGTAATGGTAGTAACGGTACTTAAAAAATAATTTTATTAAATCTATGTTATTTTAGGTGCCAAGTAACAGGCCTTGTTTAAATCACAAGCTGCCAAGTAATCCAAGGATACTTTATTTTATAAACAAAATAAACACACTGTTTTGTTTATCATGGCTCTGACGATTATTTACATAAAATAAAACTTGCTAATGGGTGTATTTTTAATCACAAATTAAATTTTTAAGCTGCAGATGAAATTAAATCCTAACTTTTATTATAAATGTGAAAGTGAGTTTGTTTGTTACGCTTTCTCGCTAAAACAAGTGAACAGATTTGCATGAAATTTGGCACATGTGAAGACACATGTGCCAAATTTAAGTAAGTCCGTGAAATCATTATGAAAAAAAAAAAAAAAAAAAAAATAAGGTAGGCCTTTGAAAGTTTATTTTAGATAATTCAATAATACGATATGATGATATATTCTACAACGATAAATCTTGAATATTCAGAAAAATACGGTCACATGCCGATGGGCGACATTGTATAAAGAAATCTCAATGTTTTGTCAGGTCGAAACCGTACGCAGTAGGGGCGGGTCGCTGGTAAGTTATAATAAACAAAATTCTAAACCGTTGCGAAAAATAATTACAATTTGTGCCTTCTCAAATTGAAAAACAAAGTTAGAAGGTAAAGATACATTTCTGTATCTATGTAACATTTTCACAATTTTCCTTAATTGCAAACCTTATTAGATAGATTATACGTACGATTTTTTAGTCTTTCATGATTTTCTTTTCCAGGACCTTAATATATTGTAAGTTTCTTGATAGATAGAAATTAGTTGCGTAATTTCTTTTACAATGCATTTGCTCGAAAAGAGCCTTTTCCAAGCAGTAAATTAGTGCGGAAAGTGTCACTTTTTTTCACTAGTGCTTTTTACTTTTCTGTTTTTTTTTTAATTTTTGTGGCCGTCGTCAGCCCGTTGCAGAGTTTTTATTATTTGAGAAAAGTTTTACAAATCAGATGATGATGATAACGATGACGATGGCTAAGGCGATGGCGATGACGACATCGATGACGATGGCGATGACGATGGCGATGGCAATGGCGGAGTCAAAGTCAAAGTCAAAGTCAAGTCGAAGTCGAAGTCGAAGTCAAAGTCAAGTCGAAGTCGAAGTGGAAAGTCAAAGTCATGAATGTTGTTTTTATCATTTCTAAACGTCGTCATTATGTTTGATGTTACACATCATCATAAGGCTCACTCGATTTTTTATTTTTTTCTCTCACAATGCATAGTAAAACGTTGTATGATACACGTGCGTAAGATGATTTCCGACTCGTGTCGACTTATACACTCATCGGAAATCACCTACCTTCCGCACTTATAGCATAAATAACTATTTACGCATTAAAAAAGTTTATTAGGTACGGAGGATAAACATATATACACTGGATAAACTAAATAAACTTCTTCTTCCTCTTTTCGTGAGGTTAGTGACTAACCTGCATAGCTAACATGACAAGCGCGAGAACGCTCTTTTTCTTGTTTTGTCGAAATTTGTCGACGATTCTGACGTCATTCTAATCCCTAACATGACCGTTAACGACGAGTAAACTGGAAAAAGGCACTTTGACACTTCTATATCTCGCGACGAGAAACCGATGTTGCAAATTATTAAAAACAAATAATTTTTATGATAGCAACATCGGCTTGAGATTCCGTTTCATTCGTTCAATGGTGCCGATTCTCTTGTCACAAATGCTTCTAAACTAGACTAAAAATCACCAAAATGTTGTTTATTCCTGTCAAACGACGTTTTGCCACTATTATGGCACTGAACTATAAATTTTGTGAAAACGGAAATTTTGCTATTCTGAATTTGGCGTTTTTCACCTAAAATTTTGATTAATAATCTAAATCTGACTATTTTTAATCGCGATTAAAAAGATGTGGATTAAAATGAGTTGTCATGAACCAAAATGCACACCAACACTTCGACGGTGCAAAAACAGTACTGTATCTTTTTTTTTCTTTTCTTTTGCTTATATCTCAAAAATGGTGTGTCTTATCGCAAAAATAATGAAAATATCGACACCCTATATGCAACCCATAAACCCCTAGAGCTCAACATGTAGGTGTTTTTTTTTTCCATATAAGACATGTCGTTCCAATATAAATAGTAGTTTAAAACTAAGTGTTTTCATTATTAATATATTGTAAAAAATAAATATGACTAAAATAAGTACAATTGTGAAACTGCCATGCTATTTTGGAGTTTTTTTTTTATATCATTATTTTGTCTACTCTTCTCGTCGTAAAAATCGAGGACGAGTAAATGACAGAAAAATGGCAGATATCTCGTGTTGAATTGTCAAAAATCGAGATAACTAAGGTGTCATGTTAGAGTTTGTCGAAAAAATATCAAGTTTGACAGAACGAGACGACTATTTTGTATGGCGGCGCTGTCAGAAAACGAGAAAAGTGACAGAAATAGACGACAATTACTCACGCGAGAGTGAGTAATTGTCGCGGGCGTCAAGTTAGCCCTACTGGTGTCGAGTTTTTTTAAAGCCGCCCATGGGCCTCTGACTAAATGAACTAAGTAACAAATTATTAAAATAAAAACATAATAACCTAACCTAATTATACTCGTAAACAAACGAAAATATGGTGTTAAAAATTTCCTCCGCATCGCTGTCGACTGGTAATACATTACCAGTCGACAGCATTATACGGCGTAGAAAAATTCGTGGGTACATCCTAGATACTCGTACACCCAAGGTTTTATCGACGCCATATTTTAGTTTGCGTATAAATTAAATTAAATTGACACCTACGACAAGATATCTGTAACAACATATGTACACATTAAAATTATATCACGCCAGTAATCCCCGAAGAACCAGGTTAGGGTGGGTGGTTTTTTTTTTTTTCACTCACCCGGTCGCGGGCCGAGGGTTGCGGAAGATTTTTAAGTTCCCGTGACCCCCAGCGTAGGTGTGAGTTGGAACACCGGGGTGGTTTTTAGTCAGTAAGAGTCTGACAGACCCCTCCGCCCGCCCCAGGGCGGAGGACATCCATGAGGATTATCCAACCCGAAAAAAAAAAAAGTTTAGGTTAGGGTATATAGTGTAGTGGGCTATAGTAGGTACTAGGTACACCCGCATTTTGCCAGTTATGTTTAAATCCCATGTAATGGAGGGCGACCCGGGCACGAATCCAGACTCCAGGCTGCTACTAAGCAATTCCTAAGTAATAGAAAAACCCAATAAAACTTTGCCCCACCTGGGAGTCGAGCACATAGGATCTCAGGCTCAGAAATAGCATTTGCAACCTAGCCTAACGAGGCAATCTTTAAGAAATGTATAATTATAAAGTAAGATAAACCAGTAACATTAATGAATCAATTCAACTTTACTAATGAGTTGGTTTACGTAGGATATCAAAACAAAAGCTGATGCATCCGTTACTGGACTTAATCACCTAGCTACTTTGCTGACCCTGTAACTACAGGGATTGCAGGATTTACCTCAGAAGCTTTGGCAGAAATTACTGTCTAAATCCTAACCAATATTATAAATGCGAAAGTGAGTTTCTTTGTTTGTTACGCTTTCACGATAAAACGGCTGAACAGATTTGCATGAAATTTGGCACATAGATAGACCATGACCTGGAAAAGGACATAAGTTACCTTTTATCCCGATATTCCCACAGGATCGAGACTTATGCGGGTGCAACCGTGGGGCGCAGCTTGTTTTAATAAAATCTATCTGCCCAGCCTTTTCCAGTACTATGTTGAGGTCGGCTGCCTGTCTACCTGGATGCAGCTGAATACCAGTATTTTACATGGAGCGACTGCCTATCGATCTCCACAATCCAGTTACTGGGTAACACGATCTCCCTTGGTAAGACTGGTTGTTAGACTTTCGGGCTTCGGACCCGCCGTAACGACTGTCAAAGAACCACGAATGACAGCCGGGACCAACGGCTTAACGTGTTTTCCGAAGCACGGATTGGTCTTGGTATGTAAAGATCACCCATCCACGAATCAACCGTGGCAAGCATAGCTTAAACTGATCGATCAACCCGTGCGGCTGTTATTACTATGCTACAATACCTTGAACCTTTGGTAGATATTACTGTGTTAATTTAAATGGGGATACTGAAATCTATCTTAAAATCGCTCTGAATGTTACCTGTTATTTATATTTCTATGGTTCCTACTCTAAACATGAATTGGCAACACTTGAACATATAAAGATACAAATCTTCGTTTTCACTAATACAAGACGACACCTAACAAAAGCGCTATGTGCGTATATATGCATTATCAAATTTTGGCGCTGAGTCGAGCATTCAAAATCCAATTTCCAAGTTTTATTTAGGTATTCATTTTGGTGTCGCCTAGTGTTAATAAACCAAACCGGTCATAAAATATATCTAAATATACATGACCTAAAAACATTTCAACAACATCAAGAAACATTCTCCAGTGAGACAGACAGATGTCAAATGTCAATGTTATTTCCGTTGATTCAATTTAGGCAGGAGATTAATGTTTCCACATTACCGAAGTGCTTAGATTTAGATTTGAACTGGAATTCTAAAAATAGAATAGATGGAGAGACTGAAAATAGACTATTCATGTTTTCTGTCGATGCTTTCGACAGAAAACATGAATAAAATAGCAAAGGTAAAGAAGCCGGGGTTAGTATTTTTCCTATATATGTATAAGCCGTGGTAGTTCACTTATAAGTATAATATTTCTCCTGAAAAAGTTCACACTTGGCATGGACTTAATATTAACTCAATTGGAGTTGTTAAACTTCATATAACTACTATGCCGTCGTATCTCGTTTAACAACTTAAATTGAGTTATATATTAGGCTGGTTTCACTGCCATCCGGGAGACCCGTTTGGGCCGCCCCCCGTACGGGGCTCCCGGAACGGAGACACACGTGAGGCGCTAGAACATTGTTTCACAGTGACCCAGGTTGGTCCATAGAGCCCGTACAACGTATCGTACTACTCCCTCGTTTCAGAGCACTGCGGGCGGTACCCGTACGGGTCTCCCGGACAGCTGTGAAACCAGCCTCACGAAGAAAACGTTTCAAAATAGTTGTCCAACAACTTCAAGTGCCCTATCTTCTACTCCAGCAAAGCTAAAAGGCTATCAATTAAGAAAATAATAGATTAAATCAAAACTGATCTTTGTCCGTGCACATTTCTATTTGGCCGACCAACGATTGCAATCTTATTAGAGCGTCCCCGCTATATCTCGCTGTAATTGGATTGTCTTTTGAGTCACAGCCCACGACCGATAGTGCAACAGAACGGTCTAATACACCTTTGGATAACACCACTATTCACTATAACCTCTCTTTCATCTTGATTCATTAGAAAGAGTAAGAAGATCGTCAAGTTCGATTAGACTTTCAAGAAAGCGGGAATACCCCTCCTTCAATATCGTAGACCAGATGTACAAAACCATTTTATTCTTTAATAGTTCAGGCTCACGGTCCGCCTTGTTAACTTTTTAAAGTTATTTTCTTTAGAGTTTACTTAATAGAAGTTCGACGGCTGTTGTTTGTATCTGAACAATAACATTGTTGATTGAATTTGCTCTGTTTATGTTGATTATAAACGAGTTTCGCATTTCCATTTATTTTGTATATCATTACCGTGTACCTACTTTATGAACTTTATGAAAACGCTTTGTGTACCATGGCAATACACAAAGTGTTATATACTCGTAATTCAAACCCACTGTTCATAATGACTGATACTTTCTCGGAGAAGTACAGCTCTAATCATAGATATATCCTATACTATTAATCGAGCAATATTTGTATACTTACATATATTTATAATCACGTTCTCAAAAACGGCTCTTACGATTTCGATTAAAGTTGCAATAGTTAGAGTTAACGGGGTGAAAAATCGGGTAAATTAGTTTTCTCCGTATTTTCAAAGTTTAAAATAATGACATGGCAGCATGGAATTAGTAAGTACCTACTATCATGGCAGCATGGAATTAATAAGAACGATACTATTAAATGAGCATTCTCTATTTTCATCCGAGCAGAGCTCGGTCGACAAGATACTTACTTAAACTTAAAATCGAATAAAGTATATTATAGCAAGTAAGTAGTTGTATTAGTCGACTATCGATCATTGTTATACAATTTTGTGAGGCGTCATATTGTCGAAGACAACTAAGAGGTTGTTTACGAGACAAAGAGACTGTATATACCTAGATGCCAGCTTACAAATGCAATAAATAAGCACTCAGAAAGTTAAAAGCAGTAAATAACGCTTGAATAATTTAATTCTACTTTCTAAAGCAAGCACCCTTTACTGAACCACTTCCGATAGGTATCTGTTTCGAATAGTTTCAATTATTCCAATTGCTCGATAATGGCGTGGACGCACTTCACAGCTACTATTGCAATACTTTTCCATGCAGCTAAGAGTGGTTTCAGAAGCGGCGAGCGTAGCGCCCACCATTGTTCGTTCACTGAGCACCGACTTATCGAAGAATCGAATATTGAAAATTGTAAGGTTTCTTTTGTCGAAAACCTTACTATATGTAGCTGAAGAAGGTTTTATTAGTTGTTCGCTATTATTTTGTTGAGTTGCAGGTTGTGAACGTGCTGTTGTTATAGCTACTGTATTCATTTTATAGTGATTGTTATACTATACTATTAAATGAGCAATATTTTTATTTAAACATATATATTTGTTATCACGTTCTCGAAAACGGCTAAACGATTTCGATGAAAGTTGCAATATAGAGGTTTACGGGGGTGAAATATTGATCTAGCTAGGTCGCAAATTTGGGAAAATTCGTTTTATCCGTATTTTCAGCCGAGCAGAGCTCGGTCGCCGCTAAGTTTAGAACAAGATGGCTACCTTGGCAGAATGACATGGCAGTATGCAATTAGTAAGTACGTACTATTATGGCAGCATGGAATTAGTATGTACTATCCTATAGTATTAAATGAGAATTCTCTATTTTAACCCGAGATAGAGCACCAAAGGAAAATATTTTATTTGGGGGGGCAATTTTTTTTAATGTATCGTTATATCTCATTGCACAACATTCTTGATATTTCGTACTCTGACATCAACTATAAAAATATATATATAAATCTATTGTGTTTTATTGTTCTACTAGAGTTATATATATAAATCTAATTATCTTTTTGTATGCACGTATTTCTGTGACAAATATACTTTTCTTTCTTTTTATAAAAACTACTCACTTTTAAGTGAGTTGTTTTCAGACCTATGTGATTGATTTACATAAGGTAGCTAGCTGCCTGCCCCAGCTTCGCACGGGTAGCACTAAGTACTTATCTATGGCTACCTACCTAGCTACCCTACCTACCTACCCTTCCTAGCTACCCTATCTATCTACCCTACCTATCTACCTACCGACACCTACCTATCTAGACCTACACTTACGTACTTACCTACCTACCTTCCTACTTACTTACATACCTACCTACCCTATCTATAACCTTGTCCTGAGAATAACGAACGCAACAAAAAAAGAATTATCCAATTTGGTACAGCCGTTCGCAAATTATCGCGTGACCAAGAGAAATAGAGATTCATTTTATATTGTATATAGATTATCTTCTTATGATATCTATAAATAGTATAAAAGAAGTTGGTTGTCATGTGTTAGTTCTTATAAACTACCTATAACTTGAAAGTTTATTCCGGAAGGTTTATGTATAAAATATTAATGTTTTACTTAGATAAGTATAGCACAGAAATCTCAAAGTTTTGACGTGTGACATTAGCAGATTGCACCCGTGTGTGAAGCAAGGGACCGAACCTTACTCCTTGTTTTTAAAAAAGTACTCGAACCTACGGAACAGAAAGTCGAACTATAAAGGCTGACGCAGACTGGCGCGGCCCGACTCTAATAGAACAATTTGTATGAACACTTAATGGAGGTTGTTCTACCAGAACGCCTGTCTGCGAGTCTGAAATCATTAACAGGTAACAATGGAAGTGTCTCACGAAAACTTATAGAAGAGGTTAAAAAAATGTCTTTCATACTCAGTAAGGTAAGAAAATGAATATAGAGTCAGTGCGATAAACCCTGCTCACGTGCCTCGATGGTTCATGATTAGTGTAATACATATAGATGGCGCTACCTGTCGCCACTGTCGTATGAGCTCGGGTATATTCTTTTATGTGCGGTGTCATAAAAGTACCTAACTAACTAATACCTACCAACCTCAATAACTATACGGGGTGTCAGGGACATCGACGCGAAGCCGGTTACCATGGATTCAGTACATGATTCTGAACCCCGCTGCGTGAAAACAGCTGCTCCATACATTTTGACCGCGTAGGTATTGCACTTTTCTATGAAACAGCTGTTTATTTTTTTAATAACCGACGAAAAATTTCAACGCAGTGGGGTTCAGAATCATGTACTGAATCCATGGTAGGTGAATCAGTGGGTAGGTTGGTGGGTAGATTGTTTGGTTGGTTGGTGGGTAGGTTGGTGGATAGGTTGGTGGTAGGTTGGTGAGTAGATTGGTTGGTGGGTAGGTTGGTGGTAGGTAGGTTGGTGGGTAGGTTGGTTGGTTGGTTGGCGGGTAGGTTGGTGGATAGGTTGGTTAGTGGGTAAGTTGGTAGGTACAAACTAACCCAAACATAAGGAGGCTATCTTGGTTAATTGAAGATATCGTATGGCGAGCTTAATACCAGCTCCATCATCAGATCCTGGACTACACTCTGGGATAACGTACGTACTTGTCAAAACAATTCCAAATGGTTTCTTTTGTCGAAAACCTTACTATATGTAGCTGAAGAAGGTTTTATTAGTTGTTCGCTATTATTTTGTTGAGTTGCAGGTTGTGAACGTGCTGTTGTTATAACTACTGTATTCATTTTATAGTGATTGTTATACTATACTATTAAATGAGCAATATTTTTATTTAAACATATATATTTGTTATCACGTTCTCGAAAACGGCTAAACGATTTCGATGAAAGTTGCAATATAGAGGTTTACGGGGGTGAAATATTGATCTAGCTAGGTCGCAAATTTGGGAAAATTCGTTTTATCCGTATTTTCAGCCGAGCAGAGCTCGGTCGCCGCTAAGTTTAGAACAAGATGGCTACCTTGGCAGAATGACATGGCAGTATGCAATTAGTAAGTACGTACTATTATGGCAGCATGGAATTTGTATGTACTATCCTATAGTATTAAATGAGAATTCTCTATTTTAACCCGAGCAGAGCTCGGTCGAACAGGTACTCAATAATATCAACGAATGATTGTCTCATTGCAAGGCAAAGACCTCTTCTGATCGAGCACCAAAGGAAAATATTTTATTTGGGGGGGCAATTTTTTTTTATGTAACGTGATATCTCATTGCACACCACTCTTGATATTTCGTACTCTGGCATCAACTATAAAAATATATATATAAATCTATTGTGTTTTATTGTTCTACTCGAGTTATATATATAAATCTAATTATCTTTTTGTATGCACGTATTTCTGTGACAAATATACTTTTCTTTCTTTTTATAAAAACTACTCACTTTTAAGTGAGTAGTTTTCAGACCTATGTGATTGATTTACATAAGGTAGTTAGCTGCCTGCCCCAGCTTCGCACGGGTAGCACTAAGTAGTTATCTATGGCTACCTACCTAGCTACCCTACCTGGCTACCCTACCTACCTACCCTTCCTAGCTACCCTATCTATCTACCCTACCTATCTACCTACCGACACCTACCTACCTAAGTACCTACACTTACCTACTTACCTACCTACCTTTATACTTACTTACATACCCACCTACCCTATCTATAACCTTGTCTTGAGAATAACGAACGCAACAAAAAAAGAATTATCCAATTTGGTACAGCCGTTCGCAAATTATCGCGTGACCAAGAGAAATAGAGATTCATTTTTATATTGTATATAGATATCTTCTTATGATATCTATAAATAGTATAAAAGAAGTTGGTTGTCATGTGTTAGTTCTTATAAACTACCTACAAGTTTTCACCATCATTTAGACAGTTTATTCCGGAAGGTTTATGTATAAAACTAGCTTTTGCCCGCGGCTTCGCCCGCGTGGATGTCAAAAAATATCCGACGGGAACGTACTACCTGGATTAAAAAATAACCTATAGGTTAATCCAGGTTGAAAACTATCTGTGTGCTAAATATCATCCAAATCCGTTCATCCGTTTTTGTGCAAACCGGAAGATACATACAAACAAACAGACCAAAATTATAAAAACTATGTTTTCGGCATCAGACTCGAATATTCAATGTAAGGTTTGACTTCGTTACTATTTTATTTTACTTCGTCTGCGTAGAGTATAATAATTATGAATTAATATAACAATATAGAGCTTTGTTCAGTTAGAAACAGTAGAAACAGTACACGTGTACTTATATTATTTTTACTTGAATACAAAATTCTGCGATTGAAAAAATTCAATACAAAATTTCATCGCTCTTTCCAGACACTTTTTTTTTTAAGGTTGGGAAATTATCATATTACTTCTCCCGCTCTGGACGGAGCGGGAGGGGTGTCGGACTCTTACTGACTAAAACCCACCCGTGTTCATTCAGTTGCCTGTATGTTGCCAGGGGCTACGGTATCCCTTTCGGACTTTCCCGCGACCCCGGCAGGCATCGTTCCTAGCGGACCCCTGCCGTTGTGCTGACATCTATTTGAGGCGCGCGTGGAACACAACGCGCCCTCGACCCGGGCCTTGTCCTTATCAGACGGTGAGCTACCCATTGCTCACCGTTCTCAAGCCTGCGCCTACGTTGGCCGGGAATCGGCCTGCGATTCTCGACGCCCAGGGCGTCTCCTGCGGCAGCTAGGGGGCGTGATGGCGCGACATTTGCCTCTCCGCCACGCGGTCCGTCTCCTCCTTCGTGAGCATTACTGCTTTGCAGAAGGAAGTCACGGCTTACCACGGCCTCTCGCTCCGTACCATGGCCTGGACTAGGGCAGGACGCGAGAGACCACTGTCACCGATCGCCTCCGCAAGGACATGGTGGCAAGCCGGGCAGACCTCCACCATGTCCTCCGGGTGATCCACACAGTGGTGACACCCGAGCGTTTCCTTCCGCCTTAAGCGGAACAGGAACCTCTCGAAACAACCGTGTCCGGTGAGGACCTGTGTCAGGCGGAAGGTGAGGACGCCGTGGCGCCTCTCTAGCCACTCCTCAAAAAGGGGACTTATCGCCTCAATTGTGGCGTGCCCAGCAGTGAGTTACAACAATCACACTCTCCATGACATCGGACCCTTGTGGGTTGAAATTAAAAAAAGACCATAATCCGAAATATTTGTGATTTTAACTTAAAAAATAAAGAACTTTAATTAAAACAAAATTTCAACCTAAAAATCCTTTCTTAGTGGATACTTACTCTTCACAAAGAACACACCCTCCAAGTTTCATGTTTCTAGGACCAGCGGTTTGGGTTGTGCGTTGATATATTACCCAGTCAGTCAGTCAGTTTATCATTTTATATATATAGATATTAATATTTTACTTAGATAAGTATAGCACAGAAATCTCAAAGTTTTGACGTGTCGGCACATTAGCAGATTGCACCCGTGTGTGAAGCAAGGGACCGAACCTTACTCCTTGTTTTTAAAAAAGTACTCGTAAGTACCTACGGAACAGAAAGTCGAACTATAAAGGCTGACGCAGACTGGCGCGGCCCGACTCTAATAGAACAATTTCTATGAACACTTAATGGAGGTTGTTCTACCAGAACGCCTGTCTTCGAGTCTGAAATCATTAACAGGTAACAATGGAAGTGTCTCACGAAAACTCATAGAAGAGGTTAAAAAAATGTCTTTCATACTCGGTAAGGTAAGAAAATGAATATAGAGTCAGTGCGATAAACCCTGCTCACGTGCCTCGATGGTTCATGATTAGTGTAATACATATAGATGGCGCTACCTGTCGCCACTGTCGTATGAGCTCGGGTATATTCTTTTATGTGCGGTGTCATAAAAGTACCTAACTAACTAATACCTACCAACCTCAATAACTATACGGGGTGTCAGGGACATCGACGCGAAGCCGGTTACCATGGATTCAGTACATGATTCTGAACCCCGCTGCGTGAAAATTTTTCGTCGGTTATTTTAAAAAAAACAGCTGCTCCATACATTTTGACCGCGTAGGTATTGCACTTTTCTATGAAACAGCTGTTTTTTTTTTTTAATAACCGACGAAAAATTTCAACGCAGTGGGGTTCAGAATCATGTACTGAATCCATGGTAGCCGGCTTCGCGTCGATGACCCTGCCACCCTGTATAATAAAATTAAATAGTTAAACTGCCTCGTTGGTCTAGTGGTTGCAAGCGCTACTGCTGTGCATGAGGTCCTGGGTTCCATTCCCGGGTCGGGCAAAGTGTTATTCCATCAGGATTTTTTTAGTAGCAGCGCAGAGGATTTGGGTTTGTGCCCAGGTGAAAGTAATAGGCGCGCCCCCTATTACATGGGACTTAAACATAACTAGTGAAATGTTGGTATAGGTACTGTAAGTCCACTTCACCCATATCAGCTTTTCCCTTCCAGGAATACAGTCTTAATGTTATAGCTATGGAATGCTATGGATGTTATAGCAGTCTTAATGTTACCTATAGTTATAGCTATAAGCTGTGGAATCCTGACTAATGAACACGTGGATCAAGATATTTATGAATGCTACTATAATTACTGTATGGAAATAAGAAATATGGCGACTAAAATATTGATTGTGAAATGCAATAATGAATATCGTAACACCGAATATTTAGTTTGAAATGTAAAAAAAGTATTTGGAAAATTTCCACATGCCTTTTTTACACCTAAAACGTGTACAACATCAAATTCAATGTTATATTTTGCAATAAATATTTCCATACAGTAATGTTGCCAAATTAATCAAAACAGGTAAATTTTTTACCGCTATTTGCGACGTTGCCAACTTTTAAGATAAACCCTCTTAAACATTCATAGCATGTTAAAATTACACAACCTACATGCAAAAAGTATTTCTGTAAATCGGGTTATACAGGGTGGCGATTTAGACACCTGCATCCGTCAAGGGGGTGATTCTACCCGTCATACTAAACAACTTTCACCATGAAAGTCATAACCGATTCGTGAAAAATTTATCAAATTCCTATACAACAGTAGACAGACTATTTCGATACACGTATGATTGTTTTTATTAATCTTATTCATGTATTTGTTTCATATCGAAAGTTCTTTAGTATGACAAGTAGAATCACCCCCTTGACGAATGCAGGTCACTAAATCACTATCTGTTTAGGAGGTCTGACCTGATAAAGGTACAGAAGAATCGCGTAGGTACTCAAAAGTATCTTCTATTAAAAAATCATTAAAATCTCTCACAAATTCCTTCCCATTTACCTAACGAAATAATAAAACCAGTTAAAAGGCAATCACATCCCAAATACTCTAAAATCAAAACCAAAGGGGTCCTTAATGCTTTTATGAAGTAGCATATTGGCAAAATTCTATTTGGCGTAAAATGCACCCGCTTTAGTCCTTACCCTCGCCTTTATTATATAGCTCGGAGGGTGGGAAATTTCACACTAACGCGAATTGTATTGCCCCAGCCGTTCTCCCAGTAATATTAGCCTCCAACATTGATAGACTATGTTATATTAAAATTTCAATATGTATGAAAAGACTGACGAGATTTTTGTTGAAGTTCTTTGAGAAAATGTGCTGCCTTGCTTAGCTTTCAGTTATGGCTACAACTTGTTGCGCTACTTATTGTGGCTAACACCAGTGGCGTAGCGTAATAATATAGCATCCCGAGTCCTGACTCGGAAGTCTGTATCTTAGATACGGGTGGTACGACGGTAGCTACACCCCTGGTTGAATAGCAAGAAAATATGGAGTAAGGAAAGACGCAATAAAGAAGGCTGCCAGAACCAGATTACCGAGGAGTCCATACCGCGGAAGACCGCATAGCTTAGAGACTCATCGTATGTCATCGCTATCGTCAGCAGTCTTACTGCTGAATAATGAAAAAGAAGATGACATAATTGCGCAATAGCAGAGCCAGACGAATATTTTTACACTTAGGCCCCGTTCACGGCCTCGAGCGATGCGACTAGCGACGCGACTTGCGTCAAGCGACACGCGCGTGCATCAGTGGTTTTCGTCCATCGAGGTGACTCGTGACATGCTATAAGCAACTTCTTTCATTTGTTTTCTCCGCAATAGGTTTCAATAAACGCGTGTCGCTTGAGCGTGTAGCTTGTGGCCACAGGGTTATGCCACATTTCCAGGTCAACACTCGCACGACCAGCTTCAAAAAATCGCTGCAGAAACTAATGAAGACCCATTTTAAAATAAGGCTTAATTATACAAGTACATAACTCAGTAACAGCTGTACTCCTCGTGCAGCTATTATGCAAATAAGTTATTACAAAGCATCCTAGGAAAGCCTTTATTATGAGACAACACTTTGTTCAAGAACTAAAGACCCCTTTAAGACTATTAGGCACATGTCTTGCAATTTTTCATCGTTCTTAGCTGGCTGGTGTCATTTATTTTAAGGGTGCCGTAGCCAGATGACAAAAATGGCCATTTGCTATAGCAATCATTTTTGAGATATGGAATATTTTCAGCTACAACCACAAAATTGCTTTGTTTTTTCATAGCATTTTCGTGTAAATACAAACTTATTTTTGCGGTTGATTTAATCAATACTGTTTATACATAAATATTAATTCCAACTACGGAATCCTTTATTATGCGTGGTCCGGCACGCACGCGTGGTTTTTTTAATTCATATTCTGACTCATATTTTTTATGAAAATTGGTATTTTGTTTTTTTTTTGGTCCTTCCTCTCTCGTATCGTTTAGTGTCATCGAATCACGAACTAACTATGTGCTCTAATATAAATATAAGCCAATCAGCAAGGTGGAAGCAAGAAAGCAGTGGTGGCCCAGGTTCGAACCCAAGCAAGCGCTTTAGTTTGCGGAAATAATTTCATCACCAATGCTCTCAAAACGGTGAAGGAAATCATCGTGAGGAAACCGGCATGTCCTAGAACCAAAAATTCGAAGACATGTGACATCTACCAACAATCACTGGACCCGCGTGGTAAATTACAGCCCACTCCCTCTCACAAAGAAGAGGCTTGTGTCCCAGAACATTATAGGCTGAATATGAAGGTGGAAGTAGGACTGGAGTGTACTGGGTGTGTAAGTACTGGGCATTTTAAATAGTATACCTTCAGTACTGTGGAGCTACTAAAAATAACATCCTATACGACTGTACATCCTGAATAGTATATTTCTATTTATAGTTCTTTTTTACTGTACTTTATTGACTAATAAAGTTCTAATAAATACCTAAACACCTACCCTACATTATTTACAACACAAAGTTAGATGTTCATTAATTAAGATCGACGTAGATACAAAACAATTTATGCCTTCATCGGTGCCTGCTGTGCCCACCGTGCCCAATTTAATTACGTAGCGATCGTTATCAATAACAAATAGTTTGTTTACAACACCTATACAAGCTTTATGGCTATGGGGAGGCGATGGGGGCGTTACCAGCTAACTTGTAAAATATTAAATTGAAAATTTTCATGATGAAGGAATTGAAAATAACTATACTCAATAAGCTTTGAAGAAATATTTGTATGATTTTAAGTAAGGCTTCATGTTTTTAAGAACTCCTTCGTATTTGTAAAATGTTACTTTAAGGTATAATGAGGTTATATTATTCTTGCACTACAATACAAACACTGTGCCAACAAAAAAAATATTACTAAACCATCACGCATTGCTAGTTTTCTTGGAGAAAATTCTTTAATAAAACCGCACAATCAGGCACTCGGTCTTATTCCCGATTCCCGATACAACAATAAACCGAGAACAACACTATAACATAAGTGAGTACGTGCCCACAGCCGCCATCTTGGAACACATAGCTCTTTTATATAGAGTTAAAAGGCACTAAGATTTATCGTAAATAAAAACAACTTGGACGATTTTACCCAACACCTATTGTTGCGTAGAAAAATATTCAGTATTGTTGTCACGTTTTTATTTTATGTCACCCCCTGATGCCTTACTGACAACTTTATTGATACCGTAAATAAGATTTTTTTTGATAGGTATTTTGCTCAAATAAGTTGTGTTTTTTTTTACTGAAGTTCTCGCAGTACATACTCAGCAAAATATGGAATAGTTTAATTATTATTTCAGCCGAAAACTTACCACTGCTAAATGAAACCTTCCACCCATAATAATATTGCTAAAGTTTAGGAGTTTGTATTCACGATGTTTAAATATTTTTTTATGTAAATATGTAGAATAAAATATGAATAATTTATAATATGAATATTTTGTTACAGAAAACTAAGAACTTTTATGTAAAATAAAGAGAGTAGAATATAGAGCAGTGATAGCCTAGTGGTGTGACCGCTCGGACTGCCATAGGTCTTGAGTTCGAACCCAAGGCACGCCCGTCTGAATTTTCGGTGAAGGAAAATATCGTGAGGAAACCGGAACGAAACGGTGAAGGAAAACATCGTGAGGAAACCGGCATGCCTGAGAGATATTTCTCAACGGTATGTGAAGCCAAGTCAGAGGCCCATGAGCGTCTATACCTCTGACACTAGACTAGGGATCACGGCCTACTGTGACATGGCTCGAGTCACACATTTTATATGACTAAACTATGATAAAATCTGTGACTCGAGCCATGTCACAAGGCCGAGCTCGCCCCGCAGGTAAGTCACTAACCACACAAATAAAATAAATATTCAGTCGATCATGTTAGCCTTCAAAAAATGTCGAGATTGGTATTGAGTTAGAGCTTATGGCATATTTAACTTCATAGAAAGTTGAAACTCAGGCTCTGTAGTACCGAAATATAATGGAAAACTTTTTCAATTTGGTCTGCTGGAGATATTCATATTTACATCTTCATACTTTTGGTACATGCGTATATACCGAGTAATATTATTAATTGTAAATTGTAAAGTGTCTACTCGTATATACAGGTTGTTCGGCAGAAGGTTGAACATACGAAAATGGCGGATCCGTGGGGCCATCTACTACGTGTTTATGTCCAATAACAAGACCCAGGCCACAAGGGTTTTTTTAATGATTTTTTTTTAATTTAAAGGAATTTCGTGGTTGCTCAAATTTCAAACGTCAATAATTTCATTTAAAATAACAAAACTGGCAATTTTTTTATTTTACACCCTGTATAATTATATATTTTAATCTGCCTAGCCTTTTCCCAACTATGTTGGGGTCGGCTTCCAGTCTAACCGGATGCAGCTGAATACCAGTATTTTACATGGAGCGACTGCCCATCTGACCTCCACAACCCAGTTACTGGGTAACACGATACCCTTGGTGAGACTGGTTGTCAGTCTTTCGGGCTTCTGACAGCCGGGACCAACGGCTTAACGTGCTTTATTTTCATTTATGTATATTTAATTTTGAACCTATATAGAAAAGTAATAATCATAAACCATGGCTTAATAACTCAAATCAAATCAAAATCAAATCAAAAGTCATTTATTCAAACTAGGCTGAGAATCAGCACTTTTCGAACGTCAAAATTACATAAGACAGTCCCCCAAAACGCCCACCCTTCACCATTTCCTAGTGCGTTAGCTGGGAAGAAGAAGTGGCGCAACAATCTCCCCAGCAGCACAGCTGTCTGTTCAGTTAGAAGAACAAAAAAAAAGATTCTATATACTAGTATTCAAAATAATTTACATTAAGCAACACAAAACATAATTTAAAATATTAGCCATATATAAGCTAGCACACGCCAATATACCAAACAAAATCATCGAGAACTATACTCAGGCAGAAATAAAAAACAAAACGTAACCAGAACTTAATATCTTAATAAAAGCCTCCAGGCATAAAAGACGTGCCCGCTTACATATAGTTGTAACTGGAAGTTATAAATGATAAACTAGGACCATCGAGGTAAAATAAATAAACAAACAGTTAATTACTAATAACAATAAATAATATGATCAATTGTCGAGGTCACTAGCTAACCACATAATTATTGCAATACAACTCATAAAAAAAACATTGTGATGAGTAGATTATGTCAACAATAAATTAAATTTAAATAATTTGACTTTTATAGTCAAATAAAATAAACAATTACTTATATAAACTCATATAACTTGTCAGTAGGTAAGCTGGAGAAAGAACATAAACATTGTCCTTGAGTTAATTACAGCGACCAACTATTCTTATCATTTAAGTAGTCGTTGATAGAATAGTATGCCTTTGAACAAAGCTTGGATTTTACTTTCGTTTTAAACGCATTAAAAGGCAAATATACCAAAGAAGAGGGTAGCTTGTTATAAAAAGTTAAACCAATCCCAACAAATGCGTTATGAACCTTATGAAGCCGGTGAAAGGGAGCTCGTAGTTTGTCCTTATTTCTAGTGTTAACATTGTGAAAATCACTGTTTTTAGTGTATAAGTGTATATTTTGCCTAATATATAAGACTAACTCACTATACAACTTCCGTTGATCGGCAGCAAATCAAGAAGACAGGTAACGACAATTGTGTAATACCATACCAGCCTATTACTGTCCCACTGCAGGGCAAAGACCTCTTCTCATACAGAGAAGGCACTAGCATTGATCAGATGGGTGGGTGATTTCAGACTTATATTAACTACTAGCTTAGCAATAGCTATATAGACTAACTTTTTCCCGCAGCTTCGCTCGCGTGGATGTCGGAATTTATCCTATGGAAACATACCACCGGGATAAAAAGTATCCTATGTGTTAATCCAGGGCTCATCCAAATCCTATTAGTAGCATATAAACATAATGATTGAATACTATCGTGAATTCATGCATGCCTAGTACTTTTTGTTAGGTTACTGCTCAGAAATTGTGCACAACGTCTAATCATTGAAGAAATACTATCTTGAATTCACACAATCCTAGTTATTTTTGTGCTAAGTTACAAGTTTATTAACTCAAGGAATAAGATTTTTCATACAATCGAAAACCCCCTTTTCACCCCCTTAAAGGTGGAATATTTAAAAACCCCTTCTTAGTGCTCCCCTACATTATAAAAGGAAGCTGTGTGCAAAATTTCACGTTCATAGTCCCAGTTGTTTCGGCTCTGCTTTAATATGTCAGTTTCTCCTTTTATTATTTAAATATATATATTTATATATATATACATATATGAGTCCAGGTTTTCTCACGATGTTTTTCCTTCGTTGAAGTAGTTAGGTAGTAGGTAATGAGACATTTCCACGTCTCAAAAAGAAATTGACAGATCTATTAATTACTAGATGTTGACCGATAAGAATTTAAATTGATAATATGCCATCTCTGTACTCCTAACTTTTACTAAATTATTTATTTTTACGAGTAATTTAAATGTATTGACCTCGAACTTGACGAATTTATAATCCCATTATATTAAACTTGACATTTTGTGTTACAACACAAAATGTCAAGTTACTACTTACTTGCCTACTTCAATTTTGTATTTTTTTTTCTCTGAATTTCATCTTGACATGGTAAACTTGTATTGATTTGATTGAATTTGTTAATAATATTTATATTAAGTAAACTGTTTGCATGCCTGAGTTAAGGTTGTTAGTGTAGGGATCATTTTAACCTTAACATCTGTAACTTGTACCTACTTTCTGTGCAAATAAAGAACTATTCTATTCTATTCTAAATATGTTTTTTTTTTTTTTTTTTTTCAACCCACAACTTCGTTTATGAGAAGCAACAATTATTATTTAACGAATATGTTTTCTAAATCGAATTGAAAAAGTACTGCAATCATCCATAAGGTTGACATGGATGGTTTCTTTCTTCTTAAACATTAATTAATAAAGTGATATTAGGTATGTTATGAGTTATCTTAAGAACAAGAAGTTGCGCATCTGCTGGTTGGATGTTGTGAAAGCCAATACCAGAGAGATCCAATAAACGTAGCATCGTGTTTCAAGAGATATTGAAGCGGAAGTAGAGAGCTGGCAACAGCCGGGCAATTAAAGTAGAACGAGATGTTAGAAACACACATTAATTAGGGATATTGTTCTTGTTCATAACTGGTGAAATGTGAGTGTACTATAGGTAGACCTCTGTCTAACCCTTCCGGGAATACAGGCGTGGTGTTATATTATCTTTATTGTTCTCATATTTATTGTTTTTGTACAAGACTTGGATGCCTGCACGCGTAGCATGACTACCGCAGAAACGGGTGTTGTCGACGGAAGAATAGACAAAATGACGGGTTGTGATTGTGACTAACTGCAAGATGATAATTTAGGAAGAAAGTGAACCAGAAGTGAAACAGGGTTACATTCTTTTTGTACAGATCTTGCAACTTCTAATGAATTGTAATATACATTATAAATGTGTTTCTGTATTTTTTTGTGAATAAACCTTTATATTATATTATTATTTATCCCCATGCCATTTTGACATTTCAACAAGAGATATTCATAGCGATATTTACATTGTCCAATAGACGATTTTTTCAAACAAATGAAGCAATGGATTAGGGAGTCTCTTCAAAATCTTTCGAATTGGTATAGGAACTAGTGTATTAGGCAACTGGGGTGAGATGACGACTGATACCTATTACTTATGACAAGAAAAGACGTAGATTATGTGCTGATTACAAATAATTTGGCAAAATGGCAGAAGGTTTATGATGATTAATGATTATGACTACCCTGAATTAATAGATTCGTCAAGATCCAAGATTATTTATGTGTCCGAAACTTAGTAACTATGTAAACACAAACAAAAAGAAAAAAACTCACAGTTGTTTCGCCTGGGTCTTCACCAGGAAATCGTGTAATGGGTTTATTTATTTATTTTTCCTTTATTACATTTGTATACATTATCAATTACACATTTAAATATTTTTTTATAAAAAATATAAAAATTACGTTATAATATTTTTTATTTTGTCATTTATTCGTTTTGATTCTTATTAATTAACATTTTTAAATATTTCTTAAAATAAAATAATAAAAAAAGAACATTTTTTAGTTTACAATATTTTTTTTATTTTTTTTTATCTGATGGAGTATAAACCATGTAGATGATTGTAAAAAAAAAAAAAACACTAAAAACCTGCAAAAAGCACTGCCGTATTTTGATAACTTTAAGAAGTCACCTAAACTTAAATAAAGACAATAAAGAACAGTGAACCTACAGATTTTGTCTGTTTTCCATAACATTACTTCTGTTTTGCGTAAAATTTTCGGAAACTTTCTGAATTTTCATTGTCAAGTTATTGTTACATTTATTTGGCTGTGAAAATTCAGAAAATTTTCGAACATAATCTTTTTTTCTGACTAGTGAAACTCTTCAGCTAGCTAGATGGTTTTTTCGTGGCTACTACTTTAAGTTTTCTATATAAACTTATCCAAAACCCGTAACAAGATTTCCTGGTAAAGACCCTTAATGGCGAACAATATGGAAATAAGTACAAGTCAGTCAGTCGTCACAGAGTCGTATACTTTATATATAGTTCGCTTTGAATCAGCTGTACCACTCATTAATTTCACATTATTTCCATTCAATAACTAATAACAGAAGTAGGTCATCTGAATAAATTAAACTATCATTACGGTGATCCTGCGAAGAGCCGCGATAATTAATCACGCGTCTGTCTCGTCCCGCTCTAGCTGTGTGCACGCTATCGATAGTTTATAAGCGTGACACGCGGTATTACCCCATCCCTAGCGTGGTATTAGGCTTGTCATACACCTTCTAATATATCGTTACGATGTCTGCCTTGACGATTTAACAGTCGTCGCCTGAAGCCCCGTTCACGGCCTCAGGCGACGCGACTTGCGTCTTCAATCAGGCGCGCGCGTCACCTGTTTTCGTCTGTCACCATTGCGTCGCGGTAACTTGTGGGCATGCTCTAAACTCAGACCAAATAGATAACCAAGACATAGCGCTGTCAACAGTGACGTGAAGCCGGTATAGAAAAAAATAAAAATTATAGAATAAGTAGTCATTTATTCAAACTAGGCTGAGAATCAGCAATTTTCGAACGTCAAAATTACATAAGACAGTCCCCCAAAAAGCCCACCCTTCACCACTTCCTAGTGCTTTTAGCAGGGAAGAAGAAGTGGCGCAACAAACTCCCCAGCCGCACAGCTGTCTGTTCAGTTAGAAACAATTAATTCTATTTAATAGTATGCGAAATAATTTACATTACGCAACACAAAACCTAATTTGAATTATAAACGATTAGCCATATGTCAGCTAGCACACGCCAATATACCAACCAAAAAAACATCGAGAACTACACTCGGGCAGAGATAAAAAATAAACCTAAACAGAATCCAAATAAAAGCCTCCAAGCCATAAAGGGCGTGTCCGCTTACATATAGCTGAAACTGAAAGTTATAAATGATAAACTAGGCCCGTTGAGGTAGAATAAAACAGTGAATTACTAATAACAATAACAAAACCATGATAACCAAGACGACCAGGCACCACAAGCAGCACCCGTTGACGAGCATAACGCAAATAACAGCCATTACCCCCCTCGCCATATTTGCGGGAAGGAGGCAACCCGATACAAAACATGAATACATGTGTGCACTAAGTGAGGTGTAGTTTGATTGTAAGTCGTTGTAAATGTGTGCGTGTAAGCGTGTTTGCAGAGAGCGGAGGTGTAGTTTTGGCATGCTTCACTGTATTGTTCGCAACGCTATATCTTGGTTTTTTATTTGGTATGAGGCTCTAAACATCTTTTTTCATTGTTTTCTCCGCAGTCGCTGTCACAAGACGCGCGTCGCTTGAGCGTGTAGCTCGTGGCCGACGGAAAATGCTCCGGATGCAGTAAATCGCTAATGATGGTTAGGACGGATGAGACAAACCAGTGATCTGGCAATACCATAATTGAATACGTAAGACGATATACATAGGTACTATTAAGATTACGAGTATCGTGATATTCAATTAATTCTACTAACGCTATTTACACATAACATGACATATTTTCTTGTATCCGTAGTACAGACCATAGATGTAGTATTAAAATTAGCGTGTACAGACCTAAACCCAATTTTGCCAGTTATGTTAGGGACTAAAAACTATTGCTAATAATGCAATCAGACTGGAATAAATTCAGACTCCGAACTACTACTGAAAAATTTCATATGGAAAACCGACCTAGGGATCGAAACCAGAACATCATGCTCAGGAGTCGTGCTTCCAACCACTATATCTGGACCAACGAGGCAGTAAAACGTAATTTACTTGGTTTAAAGTATACCTTTACTAAAAAAATAATAATAGGAGGATTTTTTTTAGGAGTTTGTGGCTACGTAATAACAGCAGGCACGGGTCGATCCATTAAAGAGACTCCTCCGTGCCTCGGAAAGCACATTAAGCCGTTGGTCCCGACTGTCATTCGTAGATCTTTGACAGTCGTTACGGGTCGTCAGAAGCCCGGAAATCTGACAACCAGTCTTACCAAGTAACTGGGTAATACGATACCCCTTGGTAAGACACCAAGGGGTATATATGTATTACCCAGTTACTGGATTGTCGAGGTCAGACAGGCAGTCGCTCCATGTAAAATGGTGGTATTCAGCTGCATCCGGTTAGACTGGAAGCCGACCCCAACATAGTTGGGCAAAGGCTAGGCAGATTGATCTACTATTTTTATTTAAATATTTTGTACCTACTAACATACTTATAGTGAAATACATAATTTATAAGTTGATCATCTATAAAACCTTAGATGATGCCCACTACGTGGGCACTCGGACCCTATGGCCGAGTGCTCAAACCGCCTTATTTAAACTTGTTTTGCAAACACCGCACTACTACATTAGAGCATTACTTCAAAAGAAGTAATATTCAATAATACAGCACTAACACTTGGTCCATTCCACTCTATCAATTTTTATAACATTTTCGAAGATTATCAATTCCGCAAAGTATTAAAGTCCGGTCATAAAACGCGGTCTGCGTGCAAAACTTACAATGTTGAAAATGTTTGTAGAAAACGTTTGAAAACATTGTTTACAGTATATCTTCGAGATTGCTGCCATCCCATTCGATGTTATAGAATTTCTACAAAATGCTCGAGGACAAAATCGTACCGGGGTTTTTCAATTTTAGATATGTAGTACATAGGTAGGTACTGACATACTCATATCAAATTTTTGTGTTAGTAAGATTGATATGAAAATCAGCGTCAGACAGACAGTATCTGTCTCTGTCTGGCATTAGGCTAAGCGTATGCTGAGACGCAGGTGACGCAGGTCTGAGCAGTTTTTGTAATACATGAACGTACTGACAGCCGCGTACGCTGCAGCGTAAGCACGTGCGACGCAGACATGTGTCTGTTCTGCTCTGCGTCTTGTTGTAGAGCTGGCACAAATATCGACGCGACGCATGCAGGTCTTCACTTGTTTTTTGCTGAGACGCAGGTAAAGCAGCACAGCCGTCTATTGTTTTTACTAGCTAGGACGCGAATGTGTCTGTGCAGCTGCGTCGCAACATACGCTCGCGGCCTATGTCTGCCTCGCCTACCCTACCCTGAAAAATCTATACTGTGCTGTGCTGCGTCACCTGCGTCTCAGCATATGTATGCATAAACCTTTGCTGAAATGAACCATTTTGGCGCGGCTGTGCGGCACATATCTATCTACGGGTATAATCGGTGAAACCGCGGGGCGCAGCTAATAATCTTATATTTTTTATTAAATTAGTTTTTAATTTTGTTCAAATGTGTTCCCTTTATATGGCACAGTACCGTATAGAAAGGCTACGCAGACAGACACGACGCAACAGCGCAACGACAACTCCAGTAAAACAATTTTTATGAAAACTTTATGGAAACTGTTCTACCAGAACGTTGTCGTCGCGTTGCGCTTGCCTGCCTTAAACATTGTTTTTTCTATCTTTCTTTCTTACTCATACACCACCATGTGTTTCTTTACCGTTACGCCTAACATGAGGTTACCGTAAGGGACAGGGTTGAAGTATAAAGGGGCTTCTTTATTCATCATTTACATAACGTTAACCTAGTTTAACATTGAGCAAATCAAGCCAACTAATGCATAGATACTGGGTCAAGTTAAATTAGCTAGCAAAACTCTGCAGACGTGATCGGTATCGATAACTAAGTACTTTCAATAAAAATAACAAAGATTTTTTCATTCCCGTGGAATACTTTCCAACATCCACGCGGGCGAAGCCGCGGGCGACAGCTAGTTAATTATAAATTCGAGAATTAATGACGAACCACGATAATTTTACACGCGCTAATATGTTCATTGGTTTCTTCTTTACTTTAAACAGCTCTATTTTCAAACCAAATCGAAATTTAAATAAAATCTTTAATTACTTAATTAAATAGATATGAATTTTCATAGTAATGTTCGGCTGCTAAAGACGACAGCTACCTATGGATTTCTATACAAACATTGCCGGCCGGGCGCTCGCACGTATTCGACCAGTACAGCATTTTCGATTTATCTCGAAGGGTATCAAATAATGCTCGAATTTCCAAGTAAGTTTGAGAAAAAACAGATTTTTAAACTGATACATTTTTTAAATGACTACACTAACTGCGGTGGATGACCCTATAAATATCATCAAATTCATTTCTTTTTTGTTTTATCATGTTTCGATATCCATTACGCCTGCGGAGTTACGCTAGCTAATTTAATTTGAATCTGCATAGGTACCTACTTAATAATCTAGAAGCTACCCTAAAACTTTTAATAAACCCAACTAAACAAAGGACTCCATTAAATGAACCAAAACTTTTTAAAAGCATTGTTTTATTTCGTTTAAAAACTGTATCAAACCTTAATAAACAAAGTGTATAAATGTCACAGCACCGATCGAGTTGCTTCAGCACTCATAAGTAATGTATGGACTACCGACTTCGTCTACCTAATATAATATTTAAACCCTTTACATTCGAGCTCCTGTCTGGTCTATAGATCAATAAGCAACTCTTTTGTATTGTCGCAACTTATTACTATAAGTTTCGTTCTGTGATTATAGTGCTTGTTGTTTGTTTGAGGATATGGACATACGAGACCTCGTACCTACATGCATTAATATTTTATTTAAAGACGGAAGGAGTTTTACAGGATGTTTTTAAACTGTTGGACAAAACCAAGGGTTTATAAAAAAATTGTCCCGCTTGTTAGACAGCTCTTTAAGTTCAATGAAGGTTTTCTGAAATGACGTTCACGAGGTGGCAGCACTGAGACGTCAGGTCCGAGAACCTATCAAAAGTATCAAAGCGCCACTTTCTTTAGACGTGATTGAACGGTGAACGAATGAATGAAACGAATGTGAACGTCATATTTTATATCAATTGTCGAAATGGAAGGCCTCTTGTCAAAGTGGTGACGTGAATTTTCATAAAAACTCGTATTAATATTTAATTATACTGAATATGTGAATAAATCAATTTAAAATAGAGCTATAATCATATAAAATAAAATATGAGAGAGAGACTGAGATGAACGATTTTGATCATGTTTTACTAATTTATTATTTTTAATTATCTACATATATTATTTATTTATGTAACAGTTTATGTCCACACTTATAAACAGAGAAGAAGAAAGGAACAGAAAAATACGTACAAAGGAGATTTTTATTTTTAAAGAAATCTCTTTCAGCATACGTAAGCATACGGAAAGTAGATAAAGAGATGTAGACAACGTTTGTGTGTCTCTAAGACTAGAAGAGAAAACAAAATACATAAAAAAAAACTATTCACATTTAAATATACAATATGAGAATATACGTACATACATACTTCTATAATAAATATCACTAAAACAAAATCATTAATATCATTATCATGACATTTTTATTTCATTAGACTCGGAGTGATCTTATAGGAACACTGTTTTATTAATATTTGCATGCCATTGTCTAAGGCACACGTGATAATCTGTTTTTATCTTTACTTTTGACATCTCTTGCATGCTGATAATTTGTGTTGTTTGTAATAAAGTTGTCGGAAATACGTCACTGATTTACTAATCGGGGCGCCAGCGCCGCATAGACAGGGTCGACAGAGTCTACAACTTAACGCTCGAGCTTGTCGGTGTCGGTCAAGCAGTGAACACATTAATAGAAACTGTCGCGCGTTGCGTGTAGTTGTGTCGTGTACCTACAGTGTGATTAATTTAATAGTAAATTATAATGTGATCTGAACTGCAAACGGTTTTTCTATTGCGCAATAACCAACACTAACCATAGTACGCCCACAGTAGTTAAGTTAAAATCCAAGTTTTTTTTGTTGGTGTGTTTTTTGTTTTTTTTTTTAAACTCCGTTTTACATATTCACAAAAAAGGTTGGAAACTACGTATAGCGAGAAGACCCCCTGAAAACACAATTTTACTTCGTTTTACATTATTTTATAACACGGTTTTAAACCTAATGCCGTTGACCGTTCGCGATGATTAACTTTAGCGCAAACCCGACAACCCTCCCGGAGGGTTTACTTCCAAAATGTATGGTGGCATGGCGTATGAGTTCTATGAAAAGTGGGTGGAGTCGAAAGTGTTAAAATATGTCAGATAATAACGAGAGATGTAGCTTCTCCGTCATAAATTTTTGAGCATATAAATGATAATCCTATCTTAAAAATCATTGAATAAGTTTCAGTACATAGATGAGTTATACTAGTAAGTGAGTAATAAATCCCAAAAATCTGTGGGGAATCTAAAGTACTTAGATACAGGATCAGTACCAACCTACCTAAATATAATTTCCTTCGTGTCAAGTGTCCCAGATTATGTTAATAGATTATAAACGTCGGAATAATTATTCCAATTAGACAGATAAAGGTGCCTTGCTCCTTAATGGATAATTAAGATTATGTAAAAGGACCTATTAATCAGATCCTATCGCTAAGCTGAGCACTAAAAGCGCTTTCTATTTTGATTGGAAGTCATAATATTTGATTTACTTTCACACCTTGAAATTATCTTTGCTTTTTACCGTTGGGTAAAAAGCAAAGATAATTGGGCAGTTGTGCCCCACTAGGAGGGTAATATTATTTGAGAGTATTTATGTCTATTTCTTTGGCAAGCTCTTTAGGCTAAATCGCTTTATGGATTTTAACATATGCGGTGTCGTTAGATTCGTCTTAATTGTGAGAGTGACATAGGCTGTATAATATTTACATATTATAAGTAAATTTCAAACATATATATCATATATATTAATAACCTTGAAATAAAGTAAATTATAACAAATACAGAAACCCGACTGCAAAAACACGAAAAACAAGCATAATCTATATAATTTTGGTATTGCAGCCGAGGACAAACCATTAACCTGAAATATGGTGTAACTTTTGTTTATTTTTTATTTTTATTCTATAGATTATGATACCTGATTTTCCCTTTTTTAAACAACTTATACTACTACTTACATCAGTTCCTAACTTTCAAAAACTGAAAGCTGTGTTGTCGATCTCAGTACCGAACCTAAATCCCCGGGTGTAAATTCGGTACTGAGGTATGAGACGAAAATTTTCGACATGTCAAAATTAAACGCAAGTCAAGTGATTCGATTGGCTATATTGATAATTCAGCCAACCAATCATAGCAGATGACGTACTTCTGTGTTGATTTTCATTCCAGAAACCGGGCGGAAGGCTTTTTTTTTGTCACCGGCTATTGCTGCTCATCGTCTTCTGTAGGATATTCACCACCGAGGTAAAATAATAAATCACGGCGGGTACGGCGCCAGACATATCGACGTTCGTGGAAGTTATTCCAATGCACCTCCAAAAACTGATGTAATAATCCTTGTTGTATGAAAATCCCGCATCTGAATTACGTAAGTTCAGTCATAATTCGAAGGAATTTGAAGGGAATTTCTAAACCAGTCTGTCAAAAGTCTGGAAAATTCGTCTGCTCGACAACCAAAATAGTAAAACTGAATTGTCGCCCCTATTTCGAACGGGTGAAATCTAGTTAAATATTAATGTAATATTTATTTATTTATTTATCACAAACACGCAGAATGATAGTTGATCATTACAGGTAATAATCCTAATGCGGTAGCGTGGTCTTTAGTTACATTCTAAATTACAATTAAAGCTGGTACTAGTTATATATTAGCATAACATAATACAATGTTTGTGAATTCATATTTATATATTCATTCATATTTATTTAATTTTTTCATATTTTTATATATATATATTTTTATTTTTTTATATTCATGTTTTTTGTTTTTCATATTTTGTGAATATATTACATATAAACCTTCCGCAATACATTCTCTCAACAAAATGATGGTGAAAACCACTTCAAAATCCATTGTGTAGTTTAAAATAACTAAGAGCACATCGACACAGGTCACAATAAGAGGGTTTGGTTTAGCCATTTAAAGATAATATAAGAAGATAATATAATATATGGTATGTTACTGTATCCTACAAATTGAGTGCCTTGATTTGATTATTTGAATACCTACTCAAGTTCGTAATTCTAAATCACTTTAATTAAAGTACACTTTAGGTTTTCATTTGACAATTGAGGTTAAAATAACCTCAATTTTCATCGATGATTTTTCAATCGCAATTTAATTATGTTAATCCAAGCCATAATCGTTGGCAAAAGTTGTGACATATAAAGTTGAAATCTTCGTATAAAGATGAACGTGTTATACTAATTCCCTTTATTGAGTAACTACCTATGCCCCGCGTATATCGGGAAAAATGGATAATGTGTAATATGGGAATATCTGGATATAAAGTATTATATGTCCTTACCCAGGTCACGGTCTACCCATTTACCAAATTTCACCCAAATCCGTTTAGCCGTTTTAGCGTGAAAGCATAACAAACGAACAAACTCACTTTCGCATTTATAATATTATAGTTAGGATTAGGATTATGTTAGAATTTACCCAAAAGGGTTTGTTCACACTTTCATCAGATAGGTAGTTTTGAAATAGAAAGAAAAAAATCATAAATCAAAAGCCATTTATTCAAACTAGGCTGAGAATCAGCACTTTTCTAACGTCAAAATTACATAAGACTGTCCGCCAAAATGCCTCACCACTTCCTAGTTCTTTAGCTGGGAAAAAGAAATGGCGCAACAAACACCCCAGCAGCCTGTTTAGTTAGAAAAAAAATATTCTATAAAATAGTATGCAAAATAATTTACATTACGCAAAACAAAACATAATTTAAATTATACATTATTAGCCTTTTAGCAGCTAGCACACGCCAATATCGAGAACTACACTCGGGCAGAGATAAAAACTAAACGTTAACAGCGTGCCCGCTTACATATAGCTGTTACTGGAAGTTATAAATGATAAACTAGGACCAAATCAATCTGTCTAACCGGATGCAGCTGAATACCAGTATTTTACATGGAGCGACTGCCTATCTGACCTCCACAACCCAGTAACTGGGTAATACGATACCCCTTGGTAAGACTGGTGTCAGACTTTCGGGCTTCTGACGACTCGTAACGACTGTCAAAGATCCACGAATGACAGCCGGGACCAACGGCTTAACGTGCTTTCCGAGGCACGGAGGAGTCTCGGTATGTAAATGATAAACTAGGACCATCGACGTAAAATAAAACAGTTTAATTACTAATAACAATAACAAAACCATGATCAGCAAGACGACCAGGCACCCCAAGCAGCACCCGTTCAAGAGCATAGATCAGCCATTACCCCCTCGCCATATTTGAGAGATTAGTCGACATTACCAGTCACATAACCACACCTACATGTGAAGATTCCAGCACAGCACAGTATAAAAGTCGTACTCCTCTGTTCTCCTCCATTCCTGAATCACAGAGACAAGGAGGTTCATTTATTAAGTGCCCGCCAATGGCCGCTCAACTTGGGTACGGAATTTTAACTAAATTTCACGCCACTGCAAATTGCGAAGTAGCTGAATGTTTCAAATTACACTTGTTTCGTAATTCTCTGTATGTGGAGAGATACTCACACCTACTGGAAGCATTTAGTGGAGCTCCTCTCTAAAAGTTCTGTGCTGCTTAGATTTTGTTGAGAGCTTTATGGTCAATTAATCAATTGACTGATAGCCGGTCGTCTTCGTTTTGGAATTTTAGGTATACCAGCCCTAAATGGGATGCCATAAATAATTACCAATTGCACGAATGCAGTATCACGAGTCACGAGTGTTTTTTTTTGTTGGTAAAGTAATGGTGTGAAAGTAAAACTGAACGTAAATTAAATAAAGAGGATATCAAAAAACAATTTCTCACGTAAAATGTAACACCATAAAGCAGCAATATAAAATGTACATTTGCTATTATATTCTGTTTGGTTTGTCGAAACGAGCGCCCCCTGGCGGTCACAACGGAAAAACCCCGCAACTATCAGGCCCACAAAGCATGCCAACTGAAAAAAATACCACAAGTAGCATGCACTAAGGAGCCACAAAAAACGGCACAAAAAATTATTCGTACATATTTCAAGTAACGTAAATGTAACTGCATATTTCTTTAGCCACTGGTCACATAAAATTCATCTTAATGTGCATATAATTTGTACTAACCAGTTGAAATGCGTATTTTCGGCATATTTTCGGAGTCGGTTTTATGCTCAGGGGAAAACAGTTGAACTGTGCCAACTTGGTGTCACATAATGATGGTATTTAAGGAAATACAAAATTGTTTAGTTGAAAATGGGCAAACAATGATAGTCGTGAATGATATTTGTATGTATAATATTATATACACCTCAGTCATAAGCACATTTCGGGTATGCCCGATTATCTGGGGTCCTCATTGATGACCTCTGCACTCGTTGAGAGACCTCGACATCTGGCTATC
Organism: Agrochola macilenta; assembly: GCA_916701695.1. Taxonomy (NCBI): domain Eukaryota; kingdom Metazoa; phylum Arthropoda; class Insecta; order Lepidoptera; family Noctuidae; genus Agrochola; species Agrochola macilenta. The sequence goes on from OU753558.1 coordinate 16,488,959, forward strand.
ATTCTACAAGTCAAGACAAAGAAAAGTGGAAACTGTACACCGTGGTTATAAGGTACATATCGGTTAAGTAAAAGCTCAAAGCTACCCATCATCGCCGTACAGTCAAAACTTTATGATTGCATAAACGGTATTTTGCAGGAGAAGATAATAACTGTCTCAAAAATGACCATCATTTATATTTCCTGAGGGGCTCATTAACACCAATATTACTACACATCTTAAAGTTGTGCACGTTTGTTTTAAATTCCGAGATTGTCTACCCAACAAATAAATAAAAAGAAAAAACAACGATTTTTCTCTAGGTAGATACGAGGTTTTCACTGCACGGTGACGCTATATTTTTCTTAAGAAAAAATCTTCAGCCATAATTAACTTTCAACTCTTTGTGCTTCAACACTTTCAAACGACTCATTACGCAAGTTCTTTCAGCTCAACTCCTTAAAAACCGCGATGTATTTATGGTCCATTACCCGGGCTATCTCGTTCCACGCTCGCTTCCAACAAAGTGCATACTCATGGAGCTCTCAAATTAATAGGTAATTATCTCACCTTGTTCACAGCCTCGCATCTAGGGCACGATCTGAAGTCTGCACACTTGGTATTTGAGTTCGCTGCCTGTTCTCAGACAAAGTCCTATTTACGGGAACTTTGGATGTGATGTGTGTGGGTGTGTGGGATGACCCACACACATAAATGGCATTATTAAAGGGCATAGATATGTTGTGTGAATGGGAAGTAATAGAACTGAAACTATGGATGGAGATGAATAAAATTAGCAGTGGACTGCAATAAGCTGATGATAAGAATGCGTATCATCAATAGTTGATTGCAGTCCTCTGAAGCTTGATACGCTTTAAGCTCCTCAACATGACAAGGACATGAGTCCGTAAATTTGTATGAAGTTATAGCAAACCCCTCAATAATCTTTGGAAAAAAGACCATGCCGTGTTTATAACCGCTTAGCTAATAATTTGATGATCGCAGTAAGTAAAATTGGTTTCCCTGAAGATAACATCACTCATAAATTGTAAGTGTTATTTATTTCTGTAAGTAGGTATAAGCAAAACAATTTTAGACGTCACTAATATTTTAAAAACTAGATGAGGTCGGTGTTTACTCACCGACTTCTCTGAGAAGAGGTCAGAGGTTACAGACCAGGCTCTTTTGAAATTCAAACATAATCGTGGATAGATCGTGTGAGGACCACGTAGAGTAGTGTCTTGTGAAATGGTAATTTGAGGAAAGAACCACACAGATTTGAACTGACTGGACAGGTCCATCCAGTCAGTGCGCGTATTTGCCAGTAATCCTAATCAAGTAGAACTTATGTAGTATGTTGTTATTCCCTAATCTGTTTTAATATTAGTTACCTAGATCCTTGTATAGTTCTATCCTACCTTATCCTGAAACAGTCTCCCATTTTAAGCCAACAAAAAACAATATAACAATATCTCAACTAAATCCCCATTCCATTACGCTTGGTTAGAAGTTGAATACTTGCACAAGTAGTTTGAGTGCCGGCTGCGCTGTTCTGTCACCGGCGTGACTTACACACCGCAGTTGCATGGCGTCATTAGCGTAACCGTGGTTTAACGCTGGTTTAACTGCCAGAGAGTTTGCCGCCGCAAAATATAATGTGCGACTTACGTTAAGAAATAAGAATATCATTTGGGTAGAGTTTTTAGTTTAGCTGGAATTTATAGCTTTTAAATAGAAGAAAAATGTAGTGTATTTGAATATATTAAAGAGTATTTTTGTCGTTTGTGTCTGTAGTTATTGTCCCTCATGTCCATTTGTAATAATGTGTGAGGAATGTCATGTTCATCTGTAGAAGTAAGAAAGAACAACTTAATACAGAATCGTGTGTTCGTATTCTCAGTTTCAGTCATAGATACGCCTTTCAGTTAAATCATAGATCAGATAATAGGTACCGATATATTTCACGAAATGTTGAAATTACAACGTGAAATATCCCGAAATGCCGAATTTCACGGTCCGGTTTCACCCACACCATATATAATAAAGTGCTACTATTAGACGGCCCATCTATTGAGAATGTCAAAGGATTTCGTGTCACTGGTATAGTCAGCATCAAAAGTTGATGACCACATTTAGATTTTCAAAATCGCTGTACACCGTATTCACTATTAGCACTTCACTATACAGCGATTTTGAAAATCTAAACGTGATCATCAACTTTTGATGCTGACTGTACCTACCCATTACAGACTCAAATGGATTTGCACATTGTAGTAGAGATTTGGAAATCAAACTTGTAAATTGTATACACCGTGACATTTTAGTCGTCTTACAAAAGCAGCCCACTTCATGTATCCAATGACTACTAAGCATTTGTAAAAAAAAAATGATATACATCGTAACAATATAGTCGTCTTACAAAGGGTCACTCAATGAAACCGACACAAAATACCTCTACGAGTAATAAAAAAAATGTTACAATATATCCATTTTTTTTTATGAATGTTTTGTAGTCGTTGGATACATGAAGTGGGCTACTTTTGTAAGACGACTAAAATGTCACGGTGTATATTAGTTTATAAGACTCACAATCACAACTGAAAAGATAAAAAGGGCATTCAGAATAATTACGTAGGTTTGTTCCATAAATAAAATAAAAAATAAAATCTGTACTGTAAAGCCTGGAACCGACGGTGCGCAATATCGCGCACGCACGCGCACCAGCCCGCACGACGCACCGTGGGAAGGGTAACGTGCGTGGTAGCGCAGACGCGTGCGTGGCGGTGCGTCCGAGTTTGGGTACATTCCCTTTGACAGTAAGGCTGCTTAGTCCACGGTAAGAGTAGATAATCTTCTTATCTGTACGTTAATTCATACACAAGGCAAAAACAGCCTTAGATATTTGCTAGCTGCTGCCTGCGGCTTCGTTCGCGTGAAATTTCTAGTTCTCCCGAGTATCGCATTGCCTATTATTTCGTTCTCGCTTAGCGTTCTTTCTGGCATTTTTTCTTTTTGCTCGGCACTCGAGGGTCCTAGCGTGATGTTAATTACGAGTAGCATATAGCCTTCCTTAAGAATTGCGCTATGAAACGAAAAAATATATTTCCAAATCTGACTGGTAGTTTCAGAGATAAGCGTGTTCAAACGGACAAAAAAACTAAACTCTTCAGCTTTATTATTATCTAGAAAACCAGCTGAATACTGAAAGAGTTTTTTTGTTTGTCTTAATTTATTTGATCCTTTCATGAAATTATGAACAAAGATTTTGCTACCTCTTGAAGAGGTAATGTACTCAAAGAAGGTGGCTGGCAACAAGAGCACAACTTGGCAGCAAATGTATAAAAACAACTGCGCAAACAACCGGTCTATCCCCAGTGCGACCAATTGGTCACGATGCGATCCGCCACTACCGTCAAACCCTACTGTGACCAATTCGTGAAGGTCGACTCACGCGTAATAATGTGTTCCGTCAAGCCCCTCTGACTCACAAGTGCGTCACCTGACTATGAGACCTGGCCTGACCGTGAGAATATCCGTCATAGGCCGAATATAGGCCATAGGGCCTTACGGATAAAAAATATTCTAAACATGATATGCAACATTCATGGTATAATAAAACAAGGTATGGCACTCCGAAACACAGTGGTCACGTGGGAGACACAAGACTACGTCATCACCGCTATCCATGGTTCTCAAACTTTTTAGTTTGGGGAAATTTTATAAAACATTGACATAATTATTAAATTACTTCTAGCTTTTGCCTGTAGCTCTACCCGCGCGTTGTAGGTTTCCCTAGACAAAAAAAAAACAAATTAGATATATCTACTTTAGCATTCATAATATAAGTGTATATTCATTCTTAATAATAAGTGGATTCTAGGGATTACTAAAATAATACTCAAACACATTGTTAAACTCGTCTACTTACGAAGTTTTAAACAAAGTCAAAAAACAAAAAATATTTTACTTCACATAAACTTAACTGGGCACATGAAACACCCGAGGCCCTAGTATGAGTTTCTTTTAACCATCTCGACTTTACACATTGACCGCCAAGCTGTCAACTCTGTGCAGTAATCTTTAGTTAAACAAAGGTTATAAAAACAGTAATAACCTTACCGCGATTTAGCATTAGCGATTTAGAATGCAACCAACCACAACCAATTACAATAATACCTTAGTAATTTTACATACTTACCATTTTTTGTGGTTGTTTTAGGTCCACAATAGCGCAGTCATTCATTGGCTACAGATTCTTTTAGAGGAAATGAAAAAAACCTTATTGTACCGCCTTTTACACTTTTATTCTTACAGTTCCGAATTGAACAACGAACCATTTTAAAAGCTTTTATTGATATTGTGGTCAAAGAAAAAAATGTAACAAACCAACTTGTTAGACGTTCACAACTAAATGTTTGAGAATATACGGGTTCGACAAGAATAGCGATACATGACAAAATGTCAGAATGCCAATTAGACAGCCCGTTTCTGTGTTACCAGTAGTGTGTAATAATAACTCCCCAACCTCCTTTATTACTTATGCGAATCTGATACAATAATGAGGTTTTAATTAAAAATTATGTTGGTATATGTTTGTTTCGTTTGATAAGACAAACGAAACGACAATTTCAATGCTTTGTATATATTTTTTAACAGAATGGTGATTGAAAATCTTTCCTTAAATTCGAGTTTTGTTGCAATAAAGTGGCAACTGAATAGTGACGTAGGCATATGTCGCTCCCGGAATGCCATACCTTGTTTTATTATACCATGGAAACATTGATATTTTTTTATGTCGACTGTGACGTTGCGCCCGCGTCAATGTCAAACCGCGCGACTTGACAGTTAAAACATTTAATTTTATGGGGGCTAGATTAGTACCTACAATGTGATTTAACCCATCATCATTTCAGCCGAGAGACTTCTACTGCTAGACATCGGCCTCCCCGCGCGCGTCGCCACGTCGACCGGACCTGTGCTTCTCGCATCCAGCGGATTTTCGCTGCCTTCACTAGGTCATCAGTCCACCCACACTGCGCGATAACCCATAGCTACCTTGACAAAATAGTCGCAGTATGTTTTATGTTATGTACTTTCAACCAAGGCATGAGTGCAGGACACACGTTGTTTTGCATGCCTCGTTAGCGTAACTGTAGTTTAAACGCCTGTTTAACTACTGAATACGTGGTAGCGGCCGTGTAATAAAATGTTCTTATTATTTTAAGTGAAGTTTTTTTTATACTATCTAATAAAGCATCTAGTTTCATTTATTTATATCACATTTCCATATAGTGACAGAAATAGATGGACTAGGTAACAATTGTTTATGGTGCAAATGTTAATCAGCGGTTATAAAACTGAAAGCGCACAAGTTTTTTAATAGTATCTTTATACGCAGTGAGTGCATTATGTAATAATTACTCTTTAAATGCACTACATCATGCACGGCACGGCATCAGAGACGATGGACGGTTTGCGATAAAACTGGCGACTGTTAACATAAAATTGTATTCTTCTTGTATAATTTTGATATTTATTGGGGTGGGTAAAAAAAAATCTGTACAGTCAGCCACATATCGATGTAATGTAGATGTAGTATTGTATTAGTGTTACGGAATACAAATTGTAGACAATCAAATGAATTCTTGTCAATGTAGGTTTACATATTTTTGAGACTGACTGTATACCTACCTAATATTGTTGACGCTATATTATTTACTCTTTACATAAATCCTCAGATACCTTTACAACGCCCACTTATAGACCCTCAGACTATTCTTAGCCTTCAGTAGGTAACAGACAAATATGTACTTACTTGATGTGAACGTTATGTAACTGCCAATACGTGTAGGTATAGTCAGCTCGAAAAAGATGTATACACGAACAAGAACCATTTTATTGTCTATAACCATTGTTCCATAACATTGTATCCACCGTACAGGTACAAAACATTGTATACAATTTATTTTAACAAAACAAAGTAAATATTCTGTCCCAAAACAGCTATACTATGTAGATAATTATCATCGCGATTGGAACATGATTAAATGATTAAGACAAAAAGCCTTTTTTTTTTGTTAAAGTAGTATTTTTATTCTAAGGTTAGTTTATTTTTGTTTATTTATTATTTTATTGTGTTTGGGTGTATTAGTACAAAATAAAGAAAAAAAAAAAAGTAAAAAAAAAAAAAAAAAAATACAAAAAATAATACAGTGGTTAAATACAGTATCTAGTAATAGTGGAGATATTAACGACAAGCCACTACAGTTAGCAATAGAGAATTGTTGTAAAAAAAAACAAATTGATTAACTATTCATTAACCATAACACTAACTGTGTATGTAGTCATGTTATTATCCCCGGGTACTACTTGCACTATTGAATAAACCCACTCTTTAGTACTTACTCGGAAAACGACATGCAAATACTGTCTACACAGAACATACAAAAAAAACCTTTTACTAACAAAGTACCCTTTACCTCCGCGACTCCTGTAAGTACACACTCTCGATACATAAAGAGTCATCAAAGAAGTCTTCACTTCCTATAGTCTATTCCAAAAGTATCTGATGAAAATGTAAACAAATGGATCAGAAAACGTAACTGTGAATGCCAATTTGTAGTGCCACTTACAAATCGAGTGCTTTGATTTTAAATCACCCTCAAAGATGTTTTTTTTTTTCAATTTCACTTTAATAATATTCGAACAATAATTGTTGGAGTAAAAACCTTTATAAGGAGTAGTTCATTAATTACATGAGGCGTTTAGGGGGACGGAGGAGGTCGAGCCGAATCGCATATAATCTCACGTGGGGGTCTCGGCAAATATCACGTTTTTTTTTCCGCAAGAAACAGTAAATATTGATTATTTTGAGATTAGGGTGGAGGATGGGGGTCGAGCCAAATCTCACTACATCTCACCAAGGGGGAGGGGTGTCGAAATATCGCCAAAATCGCCTTAAGTAACGAGCGAACCCTAATATCTCGAACGACTAATACTGATGAATGTGTTAAGTACTAATTCCCTTCAGTGAGTGATTGCGTTGCGTAAGAATTTAAACTGAACAGGGTTTGTTTACACTTTTATCAGGTACTTTTGAAACTTACATTACGTTCGGTACGTATGTAAGATTCTCAACGCCTCTTCGACGGAATAGCTCATCTTCATTTTATTTAGGCGTTTACTAAATCATTGTGTATTTACTTTGAAGACCCGAGGTGTTTCACAGTTTAATTTATGGGTAAAGTTCTCTTATAAAAGGGTAGCCTGCCTACTGTTTTCAAACCGGGTCGAATAAACTTTGACGACTATTCTCGTTCCTTATGCATAATGTGGGCATAGGTTATTGTACTTGTAGGAGTTTCTTAGTATGTTTTAGAGGTTACAAAAAGATATGAGACCCTGATTTTGACCTACCTATCCAGCTACTCATCTTTCGTATCCGACAGGATCCGAGCCTGATCAATAGAACTGTTCGATCAATAGGGATGATGCCTGAGTAATAAAAAATAAATTCTAATTAGTCCGTCAGTCAGATAATAAAAAAAATATTAAACACGTATTTTTTGCTTTGTCATATTAATAAAAATATACTGAGATAAATCGCATTTAAAGTTGGGGTATGGGGGGTATATCACTACGTCACAAGTAAGTATAAAATCTACATACTCGTGACGTCATGGCATATTTTAATGTATCGCCGTAATCTTTAGATTACGTAAAAATCGAAAAAAATACTTGTTCAATTTTTTTTAATTTTTTTATAATCTCCATGACGGACTAAAAAAAAAAAATTGTCGTCCCTATTGGCGGTATAAGCTTATATTTCTTATAGCTTTTGCCCGCGGCTTCGCCCGCGTGAAATAACCAAAAAAAATACGAACGTACGTAGGGGAACGTACTAACGTGATAAAAAGTATCTTATGGCCTAACACAGGTCATGGTCTATTACCATGTGCAAAATTTTACCCAAATCCGTTCAGCCGTTTTAGCGTACAAGCGTAACATTTTGGTTTCGTACTATTTACGTGATACTTTACCAAATAAATCTCTCACATACAAACAGACAGAAATCCAAAAATGGCAGAAATTGCATTTGTTGGTTATCCTTTAACACCCCAACTATTTATTTTTGAAATATTTTCAATGTACAGAAACGCCTCGTCTACTTAAAGATTTCGTATTATGTAAAGACTTCGAAGACAAATATAGCGTAGCCAACCCGCGTATTTATACATCATCTTCAAAACAACAAAAAAAACGCATGTGGCAAACCCAGGTTCCTTCTATAAAACGGCAGACGTGTATCAAAAATCCATTAAGAAAACCAAATAACGGGGGCGTAAATCAGGAAGGACCCACAGTAGATCAGAGAGGCGCCGACAATGCCACCCCGAGTGTACGCTTTGTACTTATTTTCCACTCAATATGTTACCTTTTTGAATAAAGAGGTCGGAGATTCTCCCAATTTTGAATAAAGGTGTTTGACGACATGGGAACGAATTCCTGCCATTAAACTATTCAAGAGGCCTACAGAAATACCATAATGTACTAACTCCCTAAATTCATTTACCTGAAGTGGGTTCCAAATTTACTGATTTTTATTTTGAACCCATATTACTTTCACCCACATAATGGGTAAATTTTGTACCCATTATTCCCTCCCTATAAACATGAATGAGTCCAATAAAATCAGTCTAATCAGTCTATCGGTCTAAATGTCAGTACATTTAGACCTTACTAATAAGCTGAAAAGTTACATAATCTATCTTTTGAAAAAGCAAGACCAACATGAACTCAAGTCTTTTCCAAGATTGTTCTCCTCATTTTACGCTTGTCATATTTCTCAATCCATAACTCTACAGAAATTCAAGCAGTCTATAATTTAGCATACGTGGCGCTGCCCGACTTGGCTTTCTACTTCCCCGTCTCAGCTCTAATCTTATAAATACTTCGTTCACGTGTAGCGGGGTGTCTTGTAATTCAATTCGAATGCTTTCGCTACGGAAGTGCGCAGAGAACAAGCTTCATTCATTAGATCTCTCACACGGACACTGAGAACGTACTTATAGAAACTTTGCACTAAAACTGGACGGATAATTCGTTTTAAATTTCGAAGGAGTGGGGTATATTGCTGGTTTGGAATTGAAGCTGAAGATATGGAGGCTACAGAAAAATAATGCACTTTGTCTGTATTCCACAAAGGTTTTGGCAGAGGTATATGACAAACCCACATGTCGCCGGTTATGAATATAGTTACGTTATCGTCCCGTGTAAAAGAGGTATATTGGCAACAAATTCAGACTGCTGGTTCTACACAAAAAACCATGTTGGAAAAACTTAATAACACTTTGCCCAACCCGAGAATCGAACCCAGGCCTTCATGCTCAAACATCGCGCTTGCGAGCACTAGGGTTGCAAACGCGACCCTCACCAACCAAGTCAAAATAATAGCTTTCCCAACTATGTTGGGGTTGGCTTCCAATGTTACCGGATGCAGCTGAATACCAGTATTTTACACGGAGCGACTCCCTATCTGATCTCCACAACTCAGGATCTAGGTAATACGATACCCCTGGTAAGACTGGTTGTCAGACTTTCGGGCTTCTGACGACCCGTAACGAGTGTTAAAGATCCACGAACGAAAGCCTGAGAGGGGGTAGTAAGCAAAATTGCCTATCTTCAATTTGATTTTTCTGGAAGTTGATAAGACTTAGGTATAAAATAAAAATAATACGAGTAACTACATGATATTTCAAAACTTTTTGTGTAACAGAAACACAAACTATTAAAATTTTCTCGATAAAAAGACATCACGAAGTTACTTCTAATTTTCCCGTATTTTCGATTTGTACGTAATATGGTAATGATTAATTGGATAAAAATTAGATGATTATTTGTATTAATAAAAGGCGAAAATAATTGTGTATGCTTTTTTTTTTATTCCTTTTAGTTTTGGTTTTATTACGACTACAAGCTTTTAGCACTTACGACGTTCTTAGTTCGTGGAAGAAGTCATCTTCCGTCGCACGTTGCGGGAACTTTAAGCATATTTTTGTTTCACAAATCAGTCGGCGTCGCTCTGTTGAGACGAGAGGACTGCGCTCACATTTTTGGCCGCACTGTGATATAATTTATTTGCGTAAATAATATTTTCGTAATTTATCACATTCTAGAAAAGAAACTGTGAAATAGAAAACATGGAAAAAACACTAAAACCACTTCCAAAACGATTATTAAAAGCTTTAAGAATTGATATACTAAATAAATACCGAGGCTAAATAAAAATATAAAATTCAATGTTGATATTTGAAAACTCAAGATGACATACATTTTATTTGACAGATTTCTGACTGTTAAAGTACAACTAGCGCCATTGTCCTGTATTTTGGTCAATTTTCTTGCGGAGAAAATTTACAACATAGCCAACTAGGCAATTCCACGTTTATTTGAAAGCTTGCGCTGGAAATTTTAAATCTTATTGCGATTGACTCAAGATCGAAATTCGTTTACCCCACTTTTATTGACAAACGTCTTATAAGGTAACGCTTAGACGAACCATTTCGAGCGACTTTTGACCATCCCCTAAATCAGGTTGAAACCCGAAAAGCATGGTTATTGGTATATTATTATATCCTTTACGGGAGCAGGGTCCAAGCAACCGGCAGTCAGGGCTCGTGTCGTATTATCTATGCTCCTGAGAGAGGAACCTCCTAACGATACGTGTCGTGTCCAGAAGCACTTGAAGCCCTTTCTGGATCAAGCCCTTGATCTAACAGCCTAACGAGAGCCTCCTCAGGTGTTGGTCGAGGCTCTTAGCAATTATGCCATTGGCCGTCACGACTATCGGATTATTTTTCAAAAACACAAACAAAAAAGTCGGGTTTTTGTTTTTTTCATTTACTTTTTTTGTTCACAAAGGTTTTCGGTGGGGATTGTTTCTACTCGCGCTTCGCGCAGGAAAGATTTTCGTGACACATGCTATGTGTCTTTGCACAGTACAGTGCTCTTATTACTCTGAGACAGTGCTAAATCCACTATACCAATATTATTTTTTACTTGGGTAACACTGTTGCTAAGTGACTTTGCATTATATTTTTTTACTTGGGTATCACAGTTTTCCACGAAGACGTCGTGAGGTACAAATTGTACAAGATCCTAAATAAAATTTGGTTACATTTGAATTTGAACCTTGTTACATCACCATAGAGTTTCTAGTTCCAAAACTTGCATTCGATCTAAGATTCTGAATTCAAGCTTAGCGTATAGTATATGCAAAATAAACAGATGTTTTTAGTTTTTACCTATTGAAGAATTGCGTTGAAAATAAAGGTAATGAATGATCATATTTCGTTTAAATATTGTAATTGAAAAACCATTTTGACGAATAGGGTTGCTGATCACTGCGGTCCAACAAATATTTTAAGTTTATTGATGTGTTAATTGTTCAGTCATGTTCGGTCAAAAATCAGGCTTGTTTTCCTCAAAGTAAAAAAGGGAAGGTAAGTGATACGATTAGTTAAATAGTATTTGCTTCCATATCGTCAAAAAAGCAAGTTTATTGAGTTTATTTTCATCTTGACTGATAATGTAGTATGTAGTATAATACTTTGATGATGATCCGCTCGCATTTCCATTCGCATTTTTTCTAATCAATGCCTATAACTTACTAATAAACATCGGATAACTACTCGTATAAGATAACAATTATGTTCAGAGGCAAATAAAATAGTAGCCCACCAGCATCGGTAACAGATTCACGGACATACAATAATGTAATATAAATGGAATAATATACCTACTTGTATACGACGATCATACTTAGGTAAATTATATAGAGCCGTTTCATCTGATTATTTTGCGTATACTTACTACAGAAAATTCAAATTCGAATTCTATACCTAGCTAGATAAACGCCGGGTGAAAAGTTTCTGCCGGCGGGAATGGATTGTGTTTTGTTTTCGTCGTGTTTGATGAGAGGGGTAGGTAGGGGTTGCGCGGGTGAAATTTGATTTTTTGCTGGCTTTATGCGCCCTCTTAACGTGCTTTCCGAGGCACGGCTCCTCCATACCTCTCGGTATGTAAAGATGGTCACCCATCCACCCCGGCAAGCGTAGCTTAACCTGATGGATCGACCCGTGCGGCTATTATTACTTAGCCACGAGCTTCACTAAAATAATAGCTAATTATTATTTGAATAAACTGAATCATATATTTTACTAATGAAATGAAACTTATCAACGACATTTCCATACTAAAAAGTAAAAACCTACGTTTGCTTGCTTTAATATTTGTTTTGTTGACTGAAAATTAATTCTTTCATGACTTTATTTTTACTTATATTTCAAGTTTTACTTATATTTCGAGCTGACCGGTTAACACTCGGAATAATGTCGTATCGGTAAACCTAATCACGTATTGTGGCGAGAGAACAGAGACAGATAGTGTCATCCATCGCTGTATTGACATCCAGTAAGTCTAAGTACCATCGAAGAAGTTCATATCTATACACCGTAAGGACTATTTCTGCTTGCAGTGCTCGGCTGCCATAGAACCGGGCCGGTAACAGATGTGGTCATCGCGTTCACAGGATTTTGTTTTCAAACTGCTTAGATATGAAATTCTTCGATAGTACGTACCTACTGGTGCTACTTGACCGTAGCGACTACACTATGTCTACACAGTTTGAACTGGACTATTAGAGATATCCATCCAGGGTATTAAATTATTAGAGTACTTACTTATGTCACTTTTAAACATTTTCGTAACATTACAATAAGTTAGCGAAAATTCGTCAGTTTTTTTTTAATGTAAACTCTACAGACGTGATAGGCTTCGAGTTTCGATAAAAAAAATAAGTTTATTTATTTGTCACTGAAACACGTGCATAAAAAAATTTAATTAACTCGAGTAGAACAATAGAATAAAACAAAATAGATTTAAATACAATCACGAACACAAAACAGAAATATTCGGCAGCTGCTGGCTGGATATCTAATCTCACGTCTGTGAAGTATACTCGTAAAAAACTTCTTTTTTTTTACTGTAATTTCAAGCAACCACAATGCCAGCAGTCGTTTTCCCCAAAAAAAAATCATTCATTTTTTCTCGTGTTTTGTAATGTTAAGTTATATACATATAACCCATCCCATTAAATGTTATTTCTGTCTCTGTAGCGGAGGTACATTGAATATTTTCGTTCGATTAGACAGATACATTTTAAACAAGCTAACAGTCTACACCGGTTTTGTTGTTGTGGATCAGCGGGCAGCTAGGTAGAAACACATTCAATCCACAAATCAATAAAAGCTTTAAACAATTAGACCATGTTTATTCAACTAATGCATACCTACACAAAATATGGATTAAATAAATTGATAACGTCAAATAGTATCAAATATTTACCTTCAACTAAATTTAGTTTCATTAATAAACCAATATTTGTTAGCTGAAACTGTATTCAATTAATAATATCTCAAATTATTAATTTCAGCTACGCTTTGACAAACATACATCGTATGAAGCATGTTAACATGGCAAGTAACAATAAGCAATCTTTATCCAAAAACCGGCCAAGTAAGTGTCGGACAACGGACAATGAAGGGTTCCGTAGTTGGGATGAATTTATCCCAAGAACAAACTTAACATTGTAGTTGAAAAACATGTTCTCCCAAACATTCCCTTCACTGCAAATGTATGGTTTGTACACACAATATTGAGCGATTTACCATGTTATTTTAAGACCATAGACTTCTTATAAATTTTCCTGTAATCTATGAGTAAAATCATTCTCTGTATTTTTTTCAGAATTTTAGGCTCAGTAGTTTCGGAGATAACTCCTCGGAGGGATTTGTCAAGTTTCATAATTTTTCTTAAATATCTTTAAAGATTTATTAAATTAAAACTTTAAAAAAAAATTGAAATCTTCGCAATAAGTCCTTTCATTTGATATGTCACACGGTACAGTTAGCAAAACGTATTTTTAAAATTTTCTTATTTGCCCCCAAAAGTGACCCCCATATTCAAAATTCATTTATTTACGTTACACGTCCGTGTTTGGGTCACAGAAATACATATAATCCATTAGATTCGGAGCAAATTGGCTGTGACAGACAGAACGACACACGAGTGATAATAAAAGGGTTCCGTTTTTTTCCTTTTGAGGTACGGAACCCTAAAAACTGACAAAGGTAAGTCCAAATTATGTGTACGCGAGAAAGTTAAAGTAACAATACTTACACTGTAAGCCAAAATTATTAGAGGCTCAGCTTTCAGGCCCTCGTACGAATGATCTCACGAAGTAAACAAATATTTGTAAATAAATAAGGATTTGTGTGTACTCGGCTGGGACGCGTCGCTCAGTATTCTTCAAGACAACAACACACACTGATTTATATTCAACCATTATTTTTATCAAAGCGGAATAAGCACATGCTATTCAATGGCGGATGCAGCTTATTATCAGGACTACGCCTTATCCGTCGTTTCGACTCGGCTCGTTCGAACGACGAATTATCTTTCAACCACGTTTCTCTTGAGTTTCTTGTTAAATGATGTCGAACGGCCTCGTAACATAAAATGTAAACAAGGCTGTATATAAAGCACAGGATATGAATCATTATCTTAAAGCACATTTTCTGTGTTGGATGAGAGCCTGAATTTATTTAACGAAGCAAAATCTATTGTCGTGGGCGGCTTTTTATGTAGGTAGGTACTCTTCTTTTGTAGTCCTTTAAATATATTTTTTTCCAATTTGCCAGTAGGTAAGTTCGTACCTACCCTAGGAAATTGATTTTCATTTTCTTGATAAACCTTTTAGTAAGAAAGTCTTAAAATGAAAACCAATTTCCTTGTCCTGAACGTGGAAGCACTTGAAGTATTTGATGACCCAATACATATTTGAGGTTTTCGCTCTCTGAGATCTACACACACACTCCGTGTGACAAGCAAGACCCAAATTCTAAGCTAGATCGACGGATTTATTGTAAAAGGGTGTGACTACTAGATTTTTTAAAGAAAAGACACACCAAGAATTTGGCTTCTGTTTGAACAATAAGTACAGTCACGAGCACCAATATGTATACACTTAGCAACTTTAAAATGGGATTTTCTCCTACTGTGGTGATTGTAATTTTATGTTGTTACGAACATAGTATTTTGGAACCCACACTAATATGAAATTGGTCTTATCTCAAAGTTGCACTCGTTATTCTATTCGAAAATCGCTTTTGAATTTTGATAAGTGAATACATATTGTTGCTCGTGACTGTACACATCAATATGTCCCTACCTAAATAATTCCGCTCCATCGTTATTTGCAAAATCTACACTAATATTATAAAGAGAAAAGATTTGTATGTTTATTTGATTCTATTTTTGTTTGTAATTAATATACTCAAAACTACAGGACCGATAAAAAATTATTTCACCAGTAGAATGCTAAAGTCTGTTTTTTAATCTCATACACTAATTTGACAGGTGCAAATGTCAAACTCCAAATTGAAAAAACAAACAACAATCACTTGAAATGTCAAATTAGTCTACGAGATTAAAAAACAGACTTTATGGTATCAGTGAGTACCATAGGCTATAAATTATAAAGATATCACACAGGCGAAGCTGCTGGCGGAAGCTAGTCTTCCATAAAACGAAAACTATAACAATTAATCACGTATCCCTCCCTTGCATCTTCCACTACCCGTACCTGCTACCTACATAGTTACATACATATGACAGCAACACAACTATCGAATCAGTGTAGCGCGACCCGGAGCAAGTTGCCTTCCGCCCCGCTCGGATAAGGCAGGCGAAAGAACGTATAAAAGTTACCTAGACACACCAACACTAACTTCCCGACAGACTTCAGTATCTAATCCCAATGGTATGTGAGATTTTGTATCTATTTATAAGTATGTTTTGTTATAAGAAAGCTTTGCCGTGTAGACCATGGATCAAATCACACGTTCATACTGTACGATATTTTGAAAGAGTGTCCATGTACAGTTCGTTTTTCAATCCCAGAGACTAATTTGACAGGTGCAAATGTCAAACTCCAAATTGAAAAAACAAACAACAATCACTTGAAATGTCAAATTAGTGTCTAGGATTGAAAAAACGAACTTTAGTTCTTCTCCATAACGTACCTACTACGCTTTGGAACAGGCAGCTACCTTCATATATCTGACCAAACGACTCCATGACCCTCAAAAGTGCCGATGTTTTGAGTTTGGGTTTTAGTTTTACAATCAAGTATTGGGAGGGATCACACGGCTTTTAACGGAACGTTTCTTACAGCATTTGTTTTTTACCTTATGAACTGCGTATTGTGGCCGTCTGATCCCAATATTATGCTGTAAAGTATACAGTACAGCGCCGTGTCCGTCAAGGGCGGGCGTTTTTGGGGGACTGTCTTATGTAATTTTAACGTTCGAAAATTGAGAATTTTATTTTTTATTGCCTATTTCGAATAAATGACTTTTGAATTTGAATTTGTATAATCCTATACCTAGGCACCTACATAGCGCTACGCTATTTATGGAAGTCTTTAAGAAATCCAAAATGAGTACGTTAGTAAGCATATACTTTGTTTTACGTAGTGTATAGGTACACACAAAATGGTCTAGACTTTATTAAAACCAACCAACCACCCACAAACCCACAACTAACCAACCAACCAACCACCAACCAACTAACCAACCAACCAACTTGTTCTTTTTGTTTTTGTGTTCTTTCTTTCTTTCTTTAGAACAATGTCAGTGTTAATTGTTTACATACACTTACAGAATTAGATACACAATTATGTGTAACATTTACACTGCTTTACAAGTTTCTGTGTCATCTTTATTTACAAGTTTCTGTGTCATCAAATATGTAGTTACGATGCAATAGTAACGTATACGACTACCTACATAATGTGTTGCGTCATTGAGAGGGGGTCCTAATCACTGCTCGGACCGCTCCCGTTTATGTGGTTCTGAATTCGATCCCAACAACCAAATGTAATTGCGAATTCCTATTAGGAAATTCTCAGTATTAGTCAGTGATTAGGACTACGCCCGAGGAAATAGCAATGGACTCCTTTTAGATACATTGGGAGGGACCTAATGTCGTCATTAGCAAACTACGAGTAGTTACGAGTCTACGAAAGTTCGTCTTTACCCGTTCCAGAGAATTTGAACGTGATAGGAAGTAATTCCACAAATTGTACCTTTTTGATGTGTAACGTCTTTCCTTCCGCTCTCGCAAAATCTAAATCTAAAAAAATCTATATAATCAAATCTGTGGGAGTGATTTCGTGAAAAGGGACGGAAGTGTGTCACAGGAAGCCGGGGAAGCGCGCGCTATTTGATTTGACCAATGCGCAAATTTTATTACCAAGGTGAGATGTCAGATGTTACACGTCTTAAGCGACTACTGTAAAGATCGCTCGTTTTTTAAAATTCCTATCTTCCAAGTCCTAGAATATTTCCAAGTCTTTCGCAAGTCCATTTTAAAACACTTCGCGCATTCTTTTAGACGAATGCCAGGCATATCTTAGCCTATTTACTTTAATGCGGTAATAAACAAGGCCGTGAACATGCAAGAAGTAGTAATCGTAAATCTTACTAGACAGGTTCAAAGATTTTATCTGTCAGCCCTTTCTGTGTTCTGTTTCAGTCCATCACGTTAGTGTTACGTGTTACTTTCAGCAGTCCGTAGCTTCTTTGCAAAAGCGCAACTGTAGATTAGATAGCCTAGAAAACTACTTTTTAATTTCAAGCCAGGAAAATATACACAAGCACGGTACAACTATTTTCTTAATGTCCCTCGGCAAACTTCGTGTTTCGTCAGTCGTCGGATTTGTATCAGTTGCTCTGGAAGTATAAAGAGTTGTTAATACTCTTTTAACTTAAGTAATGTAATTTATTTAAAATAAAAATGGAATGAAAACTGCTAGACTGACGAAACACGAAGCTTGCCGAGGAACATTAAGAAAATAGTTGTACTGTAAGTATATGAAGTAGCAATGCTGATTGAACTTTTTCGTTCTGACTTCGTTGAACTCATTGTGTTTCCAAAAAAAACCGGCCAATTGCGAGTCAGACTCTCACAGGAAGGGTTTCTTTACCACCATACAATATTTAGAGAAAAAACACGTTACTTGTACGGGGACACCCCCCCCCCCCCCCCTCCCCTATATAATATTTTTATTATTTTATTACGGTTCATGAGATACAGAAAAGAAAAAGTATTTATTGAGACTCGCACAGAAAATCACAAATTAAACGAAAACCACACTAAAGATAAAAAAAGCAGTCCTGTACGAGGCCAACACCAGCATAATGCTGAGACATTTAAAAAATAAATGTCGCAGCGCTGGTATTCTGATAGGGCCCGCAGTGATGTCACGGAAAGATAGATACAGAATTAATTTTAAAATAAAAAATTAAGCAATTGGAGTGCGAAATACCATAACAAGTAAAATATATGTAGTCCGCGTGTCTGTATCCGACGTAACATCAGTTACTTTATCAGTTACAGCTAGCTCGCTGACAGACAGACAGCGGAGGTTTAGTAATAGGGTTCCGTTTGACACCCTTCGGGCGCGGTACCCTACAAAAGGAAAATGTCAAAGCAAAACAGTACCCTAATTGCGTAACACACGATCAATCAGAATCTGGATCGTTTTAAAACAGATTGCTAATTTGCTTCTTAAGTTGAAAAAAAAATCCGCTCAACAACGTAAATAACGCAATTAATGTTGTTGAACTGTCAAAATGAAACAGTTAAGTCGTAATCGTTTACTAAAATGTGTTAGGTAATTAGGGGTACAGGTCATCAAAACTCAAGAGAGGTACTACGAAATACAGAGCACCAATATGTGTACACTTAGCAACTTTAAAAAGTGATTTTCTCCTACTGTGGTGATCGTAATTTTATGTTGTTACGAACATAGTATTTTGGAACCCACACTAATATGAAATAGGTCTCATCTCAAAGTTGCAGTCGTTATTCCATGCGAAAATTGCTTTTGAATTTTGCTAAGTTGGATACATATTGGTGCTCGTGACTGTACATTTACAATATATTGTACATTTTTATAAAAAATCAAAAAATAAAATAAAATACTGGCCCACCGTAAAAACCGTTCCGGGAAAACTTACCTCCAAGTTTTCCGGGCATTTCATTTTTATTCCAACTGCATAAAAATGTTTAAAAATGCAGATAAATCCTTTACCTGTCCGCTAACTAGGTGCGGTTGGTTCGTTAGGCTTCTTCTTCAAATTAACCACAATGCAGGGTGGCAATTAAAGCTGGCAGGTCGAGGTGTGGTCAATTATAATAGAACTACAACACGGGTTTCGTTTCACGGTAGATTTGTATTATGACCCAGGCAAGTGTTTTGTTGCTGTGTTGTTGTTTAAGTATAGACTCGCGGCTGTTCCGGATTGAAGTTTGTAAAGTCAGGGAAATTATTTATTTTATTTTGAGTAAACACATTTAGTAGTTTTTTCATAATATCTATAAGTACGCCTAAAGGTCTGTTCATGAAATATTACGCGCTCGTTTTCGTTATAATATAAATCATTGTCTATTTCACTAAATAAAATAATAAATATTAAATAAATCAATAAAAAATTGATAAATAAATACTAAACAAAAAAAACTAAATAAGTAATGAGACTAATTAGTATACTTATAGTTACGCCCACCAAAGGTAAAGCCGTCATGGAACTGTCAAAGAATGACAGTTGTGATTTGATTTTAAGGACAAGTTAAGTTGGTACGGTGGATTCATTATAACTTGACCCGTGACGCGATTGATAACACTGAATTTTTCATTCTTAGTTTCAATTCTAATAGAGTTCAAAATGGTGACTGACAGAACAGTACCCTAATTGCGTAATACACGATCAATCGGAATCTGAATCGTTTTGAATCAGATTGCTAATTTGCTTCATAAGTTGAAAAAAAAATCCGCTCAACAACGTAAATAACGCAAATGAAACAGTTAAGTCATAATCGTTTACTAAAATGTGTTACGTAATTAGATAGCAGTACTACCAATCACAGGACTGCAAAATTCATTGGTACCAATCGCGTCACGGGTCATGTTATAATGAACGCACTATAGTAAAATTTCCCTGACTTTATATACAGAGGTACCTTTATGTAAAGCCTTTGATTACATATCCGAGACTTAATAAAATTCAAGGAATAGAAACATTATATTTCTGTGGAAAATACAGATTTCCACCACACCATGCAAATGAAAGCTCTAAGTAAATTGCTAACGCCAAAATATTTTAAAGCACACATATAAATGGACGAAATCTGACCGTCCCTAGTTTTCAACGGCTAAAATTAATATGAAAGTTTCGCTTTTACGGGACGACAGAAGTGTGGATGAACACACTTGTAAATTATCACGTCATTTAAGCGAGACTCGGCGGTGCAATTTCATGGTCGAGCGAACTACGCTCGCTCGGTCCCAACGGCAAAGCTCGCAGACTGGTTACTTCCGACATTAAACGACCCCTGAATGTAATCATGCAGAAAGTTACCAAATTCTTTATGGGATTTCCGAAATAATAGACAAATATGATGGACATGTGCGATGGGTTTGTATTTGTTTTGTTTGTGGAAGATGTGATCGTAAGTAGACGTCAAATGTTGATGGGGGGGGGAGCAATGATGTCTAAAGCCATTATCACACAGGGTGACGACAACTCAACCCAAACTGGTTGGCAACGGGCGTTGCCAACTACGATGCAACTGATATTCTCACATGGCGCAAGTCATGTTGTATCAATTTTAGTCATTTCATCATTCATTCAGACACCGTTCACACGATATCGCGTCAATTTTATAAAAAATTGCGTTGGCCACGACCGAGCGACCTGCTATCTAATTGCGTAAAACATTTTCGTAAATGATTAAGACCAATCTTGTTTCATTTGTACAGTTCAACAACATTTATTGCGTTATTTACATTGTTGAGCAGATTTTTTTTTCGAACATAAGAAGCAATCGATTAGCAATCTGTTATAAAACGATTCAAATTGTGATTGACCGTGTATTACGCAATTAGAGTACTGCACTGCCAGTCTCGCGTGACTGGTTGCGTCGACGTTAAAAACTAGTTGTCGACAAGTTTATAGACAAAGATTTATTTCCGGAGTATTTTCACCGAAAATAAATCATTTACTGTACCTTTCTCACGGTTAACCTGTTAATAAGTAAGATGCCTTCATCATATTATTACCAGCCGATATGATGATGATGATGAAGGCATCCTACTTCTTAGCAAGTTAATTTTAGGAAGCGTTGTGGAGTGAAAGACGGTGGGAGTTTTAAGGATTAAGAAAACTGTATTAAGACAGTTTGGACACACAAAAAGGATTGGCTCTCATAAGAAAACTTAGTCGTTATAGTATTTTGATATTTGGCTCTATTGACTAATGAGTTTGCCGACCACTGGCCTAAGGGAACCGCTGTAATAGACTATTTTGCTGGCTCAGACATTATCCTCACGTAAATTTTCATTTATCAAGGTAAAGTTATTAAAACTCTATATTCCCGCTTATACGGTTTTAATAAAGAAATCTGCTTAAACTAGGTATACGAGCAGAAAACATCATCAACAAAATTAAGAATATTTATTTTTAACCCAATATATTGGAAGTTTCATACAGAACCCAGCGACAGCGGCTTATGTAATCAGGTAATGGATATCCTCAGGTCCGTATCAAATAAATCAAAGTAAAGGGTAACACTACGCAGAAATATTTTATATCGGGCAATCAATAGAAACATCGCAATAAAATCCTTTTGATTGGATAAATTGAGGCCATTACAATAATGGGAATTGAGTGCTTAGGTAGTTATGTAGCTATAGATTTAATAGAAATGTCAGCCCTCATCAATGTCTACTAATGGTCATAAGCTGCCTGCCAGAATGTTTTGTTACTCATAAGAAATAACAGCCGCACGGTTGATCTTTAAGCTCAGTTGATCTTTTTCAACTCAGCACCACTTGTCGAGGTCGTTCGTTGGATGGGTGACCACCATTACATACGGAGACCCCTCCGTTTCTTGGAAAGCTTGTAACCCGTTGGCCCTGGCTGTCATTCCTAGATCTTTGTCGGACGGGTAGTCAGAAACTCGAAAGTCTGACAAAAATTCTTACCTAAGGGTAGGAAATAATAGGGTATCGTGTTACTCTACATATATCTGGGTTTTGGAGGTCAGATAGGCAGTAACCCAAGATAGCCGGGAAATGGCTTGGCAGATGATGATTCATTCGGTGTCTTTGGGCTAACCAACAGCAGGTTATTAATGTCGCAGTATGGTCATCTAGGTATCTGTATGAGACTCTACTAGCCATCATCTGGATCTGCTTCTTAGCATATCGATGGAAAAACGTTTAAAAATTTGTGCCCCAAAATTCAGCTGCACGAACTCCGTTCACTAACTCAGTCATAAGACCATCAAGTGCACAGGTAAAAGGGCATGCACGCCGGATGGAAGGTGGGCCATTGTCTGGGGGGAAATGCCGCATACGATCTCTCGCGTCCGGCCCTGGTTCAGGCCATGGTTCGGAGCGAGAGTGCATGGGAGGCCGTCACTTCCTTCTGCGAAGCAGTAATGGTCGCGAAGGAGGAGGTGGAGCGCGCGAGGGAGAGGCAAGATTAGCACCCTCGCGCCCCTAGTCGCCGCAGGAGACGCCCCGGGCGTCGGGAGTCGCGAGCCGACTTCCGGCCACAGAAGGTGAGCAATGGATAGCTCGCCGTCCGATAAGGACCAGGCCCAGGTCGACGGCGCGTTGTGTTCCACGCGCGCCTCAAAGAGATGTCAGCACCAACTTTTGGGGCCCGTAAGGGCCAATGCCTGCCAGGGTTGCAAGTTTGTCCGAAAGGGATATCACGGCCCCGGTACACAGGCAACGGAAGGAACACGGGTGGGTTTTAGTCAGTAAAAGTCTGACACGCCCTCCCACTCCGCCCAGAGCGGGAGAAGTTATTTGATAAATTCCCACCCTCAAAAAAAAAAAAGGGGGGGTTCAAACAGCTCCCGCCATAGATCTTGCTGTGGAGGCGTTACTATTGTCAGGACTAGCTGGACCCAGGTACCCAAGAAAACTTTTGACTTAATTCCATAGACAAGGTGGAGAATTCGACTTGTTAAGGAGAATACTTACTAACATGTGTGACGTCTCAATAAAATCTTTACTGCTTCGAAAACTGAGTGAAAATTCAATGAAATTCACCTTCATTTTCCGACGTGGGCAAACCTCCAAGTGCCATCAACATTATGGCGCAAGTAGTTAGGACTTAGGTAACTAAAGTGGTAAGCTAGCCATTTATTAAGAAATAACAAGAATTAGCAGCACAGGGCTTTGAAAGTTGCTTTTCAAAGTAGTTGCTTCTCTTTTGTATTTTCTTTTAGATAATCTATTTTCTTTCATTGGATAGGGTAACTTCGATGGTGATTTATACCTAGCTATTGTGTGTTCATGGTATATGTCCGAGTCACGGCATGCCTTAGTTAGTGCAAGACCTGGATACCTTAGGTTTTATTGTATACCTATAGTATCAGATGAAACCTATGTCCAGCAGTGGACTGCGATAGGCTGATTGAGTATCTGATGATAATGTCTTCATCATCAGAGGCTGGTAGTTATGCATGTTCAATAAATACTTCTCTGACAAAGTAGGTATTATCAAGGAATTTCATATCTAAGCAGTTTGCAAACAAAATCCCGTGAACAAGATTGATCACGGATTCACATCTGATTCACACAGATGTCTGACCCTTTTTCGACCACTAGGAATAGAACCAAAAAACAAAAGATGAGAAAGTTTTTATTTTTAATATTTTTATACTTCGGGATTGGTTGATGAGATTTCTATAGCGGCCGCGCGCTGCAAACAGAAATAGTCCTTACGGTGTATAGATATGAAATTCTTTGATAGTACTAAAAGCTGAAATATAAAAATAAAACAAAAATTAAAGCAAAACGCTCGAACAAAATAGAACAAACTTGGTCCAAGCTATTTAATACGGCCAGTGTTGTTTCGTACATTTGCCAAGTTTGTAAGGAACCTCTTTAATCGGGACTGAAATTAGCCAGCAACTCCGAACTGTAAAATCCGTTGCTGCAATAAAGTCCGACCACGGCCGGGACTACAAAACTGGTTTTGTTCCATGAAAATGCCTGATCTCGGTACCACCGTTCCTCCCCTTATTGTGCCCCTTCGCTTTGTCTATGAAAAAGTTCTGTTTTTCACCGCAAAGATAAAAAACGTATGGCCATTTATAGGCTACTCCGCAGTTTACTGAATGCCTGCAGCTGTCAGCATTAAATTTGTAAATCAAATTAGGTAAACGCAATCATCTGTACATATTAAGGCATTTTTCGCGTTCGTTGTGCACCATTTTCATTTTACCTGGATATAAAATTTATTCCCTCCTGCTTCTGTTGCACTTGCGAATGAAAAATTCATTAGAAGAATACGTAAACATATGCTTTTAGTATTTTTTATGGTTCTGCATCTGTACCTTTGTGATTTTTTACGATAATAATTAGCATTATTAGACTGTGAACTCGGTATTAGGGAACAAAATCCTGCTGATCAATGTCAGTCCATAGGGGCATTGCATTAGCAGATTTAGGGTTCAGTAGTCAACAAAGGAATCCTTATAGTTTCGCCATTTCCGTCTGTCTGTCTGTCTGTCCGCGGCTTCGCTCAGAGACTCTTAGGGCCTCTTTCACGATGTCCGAATAACCACTACAATTCGCGTCAAATAACTTTGCCGGTCTGAAGTTAGGTTGTGCATGCGCGCTGGCATGTGCGCTACTGTTCTATAGGGAAGATTGACTACTGCGCAGTCATTTGTAGCTTACTTCAGAGCGGAACTGTTATTTGACGCGAACTTTACTTACCGAATTAATTCAAAAATTGAATAGAATTTGTATGAAATTAGCTGCCAAGTAAGTTAATAGAAACTTAATCGTAGGTGATGAAACAGGCCCTTAGTATAAAGCTGTAATTTGGCATGGCTATGTATACATACATCGTATATAATGCATATTAATCGCGGCGACAAAGTGGTAATTTTTTTATGCTCTACCCGTAAAGTGGGGATGTTTTTTTGATGTGTAACATCTTTTCTCGCGCTTTCCTGCAATCAAAATCAAAAGCAAAATCGAAATAATCAAATCTGTGAGAGTGATTTCGTGAAAAGGGACGGAAGTGTGTAACAGGAAGCCGGGGAAGCGCGCGCTATTTGATTTGACCAATGAGCGCGCGCGGTGCTAGAGTTGGCCGTCAAATGGTATTAACCCGTTTTCCGAGAGGTTGTAAATAGGATGATAATGATGATGATGATAATTATGAAGATGACGATGACGTTGACTACGACGATGAAGATGATAATGACGATGACGATAACGGTGATGATAACGGTGGCGGTGATGGTGATGGTGATGATGATGAATATTGTTTATATCATACTAGCGGCCCCTCCTGGCTTCGCACGGGTACGCATTATACATATAAATCTTCCTCTTGAATCACGCTATCTATTGCTGAAAACTGCATTAAAATCCGTTGAGTATTTTATAGACAAGCGAATAGACAGCGGAAGCGACTTCATTTTATACTATGTAAGAAGAAGATATATACGTACGTCAGCCAAGATGTCACAGATGTAACACAGCATAAACTGTAAGGTTTTGTTAACTGTTTTTCTCGTCTATCCCACGGTGCGGAAAGTCGTTGAAAAAGACGTTCAAAAATATTGTGAGAGTGTGAAAACCTTTTTTGGATTCAGGGATCCGTTTCCGAAATAGTAAGCTTTAAAGTGGTAATTTTTGTTACAGTGTCCTCCTCCCCTGCCACCTAAATGGTTGGTTTTGGATATGTGCAGTAGTAGGTATATATATAACGAAATTAAAAGGAATACTATTACAGCTTAGTAGGCTCTACAAGTTAACAAGTAATAATCGACCAACTTACATTTGCAGTTGCAAAAACATGTCCTACCATAAATTCCATATGGGAGAACATGTTTTTCAACTACAAGGTTAATTTTGTTCTTGGCATAAATTCATTCCACTTGCGGAACCCTTCATTGTGCGTGGTCGGACATGCACTTGGCCGGTTTTTAAGTACCTATTAGATTAATTATTTAGCTCATACGTTCCACGGATCTCTGAAGAAAGAAAAGTGCCAGTTGTGCATCCCAATGACTCGCAACTAAGGGAATTAAGTGCTTTATTTTCACAACCCAATACTAACTAACTTGATCACGTTAATTTGCCTTCTTCAAGCTGCAATGGTGATAAGAATTTACGATAGGTCCCTGTCCTAATTAAAGTAACAGCTATCTACAACTTGGTAAGAAGGCAAGGACTAATTTAATAGAAAGGCATTTTGAACATTTTGAAGGGTAAAATTAGAAACTAGACCCCTAGACGATCCAACCGCGATAATGCATTTCTGACAGCTTTCATTTGAGTACAAAAGTGTTTTACGAATTTATAAAATAGTTCCTTCTTGTCCAACTGACAGGTGTCATTCTCTCGGTGGCCGGAATTTAAGATGCAAAAGCCTGCTTAACCCTTAGATATTATATGCAAGATTATGATAATGCAAGATTACAAAATATCGCTACACATATGCCTAAACGTCAGTACGAACCTATCTGCGGCACACGTAGGTACAGTGTTGCCATATATACAGATTTCTCCGTATTTATACAGATTTTCGATTTATGATACAGATAAGCACTGGATACAGATTTTTATATAGAATTTTCTAATTCTATTGATTAAATAGCCTAATCTGCTTTAAAACTGAATTTAGGTAGATACATAAAACGCGATTGGTAGTACTGTTCTGTCAGTCAGTGGCCAGTTTCACTTATTTTTCAAACGGGGAGATTTTTGCGTGTTCTCCAAAATACTGCGCTCTCGTGATGCATTTATCGTAAATAATTAATTTCGTACAAACTTTTAATGGTAATTGATATTGATTTAATGCACAATAAAAAACCCCAAAAATCTGACAACCAGTCTTAACAAGGGGTATCGTGTTACACAGTAACTGTGTCGTGGAGGTCGAGTAGTAGGGATGAATCAAACCTATTCTCTTCTTTTTCAAAAGAAGCATAATAAAGTAATTTGACTGCATACGGTAAGTAGGTATATTATTCTGTTTCGGTTCTTTTGACCATACATACAGATTTAATACAGATTTCAAGTTAAAAATTTAAAATAGCATACAGATGTAAATACAGATTTTAGCATCTTCTACTACAGATATAAGGTTCAATGCATCTGGCAACACTGCGTAGGTACCTGTACGTACCTATCTGCTATGTTACATAAGTAAAGTTTGAGGGATCAGCAAATAAGATGAAGGCTCAATATTTTCTATTCGCTTCTTTACTCTTATATTCTTCTTTACTCACAGGTAAGGTCACGAGGTAAGGTGGTTAACCTTAATTTTACACAATCAATGTCATATCTGTCCCGTCGCATTTACCAGAATTTCCCTTCGAGGGTGTTCGAGACGGACGTCCCCAGAGAGAAATGGGGTTAACATCGTTGAACGTAATTTCTGAAGAGGGTCATCAGGAAGATATAATGCCATTTCTGTACCCTTGATGTCTTTTTAAGTGCGGACCCACTTAACCCTAACGCGGGGCGGAGTTTGCTGCTATTCGCTGTCAACTCGGAAAAACTAATGGAATTCAGGGAGCTTTTAATATTTTCAATTGTACGTATTATTTCCACCGACACCGTGGTTCGTGGTTCCTAAGTGCTAATGGAAACGATTACTGTTCTGTTTTAATAAAAAAAAATTGGGACAACTTGCGGTTTAGGTTGGTATTTTAAAAACATTTGAAAGAGTGTTATTTTTAAGATTTTTCGCAATTTCTGTCCCTAAACGTTTATCCGTTAGCCAAGTACATAAGTATTGTTAATAAAAAATGCTGTCCATCCTATTCTTAAGCACACCTTGCTTATATACCTCTTACTCTAATGTTGAGGCACGATTTTGTTTCCTCTGCTTTATTATGTTAACGGGTTAACACTAAAATCGTCGTACCTATTAATACATGGCTGTCTGTTACAGCAGTGGCTCCATCTCCACAGAATGGACTGAACTTGGTGAAGATTCTCAAGTCCGTTGAAGTCCGTGTAGCCACCAAAAGAGACTTACGCACTTATGTCTATATTTCATAACAAACTTCATTTTATTAACAAAATCTCGGTTTAACCGCTAGGCTACTGCCCGCGCTCATCATTTATTCTCATAAAAGACAAAAAAGCCACTTACATGGGAACATACAAGAAACATTAAGTAAACTTATTTTAGGTAACCGCCACCAAAGTATATGTACTTACAGTATTATATAACATTATTCTATGCTCATTCAACAGTTCAATTCTCAAAGTACAATGGAGGTCGCTAGTCAAGGCAGTTTTCAATTATGTGTTTGGATAGCCGAGACTTAAAACTGCTGAGAGAGCTAACGCTTTTTATATAATGTGGGTAGATTATTAAACAGTTGTGCTCCTTCATATGTAATACCCTTTCTAGCGTAATTAGTGCGCATTCTTGGCAAAACAAGTAGACTTGGTCGACGAAGACTGCGTTTAGTAATTTGAGATTTTTTTGTAAATGATATGTCAGTGTGGATGGTTTTGTCTATAATTTTTCTAATCAGAACACAAGTATTATATGTGTAGAGTTGCTTGATATTCATTAGTTTAGTTTCTTTAAAAATTTTACAAGTTGGTGTTAGGTATGGATAGCGAAAAAATATCTTTATGACCTTATTTTGTACTCTTTGTAATTCTTGCAACTTCGTTTTTCCGGCACTTCCCCAAATTTCTATGAGATATATGAGATGCGACTGAGAATTATAAATAGTATGACGCATCTTTTTGGGTATGCACTGGTTTATACTATGAAGTGAGCCTGTAAGTGCTGATACTCGTAGTTTATTTTTAATATGGTCTATTTGATTATGCCATGTTAAGTAATGATCTATTCTCAAGCCAAGATACTTTTCACAGGTTTTTTGATCTAGTGGGATATTATCAATAGCTAGTGTGTTGTGCTGAGGTATTTTTTTATTCTTAGCTTTAAAGACAACGTAACAGGTTTTTTAAATATTTGTGGTTAATAAATTATATTTGAACCATTCGAATAGCACGTTAAGATCTTCTTGGGCTTTTGCAATAATGTCATGCATGTTAGGTCCGAAATAAAATAGGCACGTATCATCTGCGTATAAAGTTATGTGACCATGTAGATTTGGTTCTGTGATGCCATTTATGTAAATCAAGAACAATAGTGGCCCCAGTATAGACCCTTGCGGGACGCCGTATGTGATCGGCAATGTACTACTCTCAAAACTATCTATTTTAACTATCTGAAATCTATTGATTAGATAAGATTTTAGCATTTTAAGTGCATTGCCCTTGATACCTATGTTTTCTAGTTTTTCTAATAGTAGTTTGTGACTTACGGTATCAAAGGCTTTTTTCAAATCAATGAAGACACCCAGCACATGGTGTTTCTTATCAATGTTTTGCTTTATTTTTGTTGTTAAATCAATAGCAGCTGCAGTTGTGTTGTTTTTAGCTCTAAATCCATACTGACGATCAGATATTAGGTTAAAAGAGTCAAGATATTTAAAAGACGACTGTGCAGTATTTTCTCTAAAATTTTTGACAATATTGGTAACATAGAAATCGGACGATAGTTCCCTCAGATAGTATCATCTCTTATTAGAATGCATTTTTGTAATTTATAAAATACCTATACATATGGTAGAATGCTACAAGGATTTTTTTGCTCCTGAATCATATTGACGGGGGCGTTGTTGGTAAACCTTTGTGATATTTTTTTTATGAAATTGTATTGAAAAATGAAGATGGCGGCTCTGGTCATTCGCAAAAAGATGCTATCATTTCTATTTGTTTAAGACTTTATGAGCAAGGCATTATCTTCTTGGAAGAGAACCGTAGGATAGTACGACGGGGTTGCGTAGCAGCACGGTTCGGGGAGATTGTCGTGGTAGGAGCGTATTTTTCCCCGAACCGAACTCTCGCCGAGTTCCACAACTCCCTTGGGGAGTTGAGAGTCGTCGTCGTCGGGTACCATCCCCTCCCCGTGATCGTCCTCGGGGACTTCAATGCCAAGAACGTGGCTTGGGGTTCCCGGTTAACGGACACACGGGGCAGGATGGTGGAGGACTGGGCTCTGGAGTCGGGCCTGGTCGTCCTAAACCGGGGTTCTGTCCCCACGTGCGTGCGGATGCGGGGCGAGTCAGTGGTGGACATTTCGTTCGCCAGCCCCGCTCTGTCACCACGTGTCATCGGCTGGCGCGTCATGGAGGGGGTGGAGACCTATTCCGATCACCGGTACATCCGGTTTGACGTCTCCGCCCAGACCTCGGGCACGCCGGTCAGACAGACCCCGAGTGGTCCGCGGTGGGCGCTGAAGCAGCTGGACCGGGAGCTCCTCCTGGAGGCCTCGATCGTGCAGGCCTGGGTGTCATCACCGGACAGGCCTGCCGACATCAACGACGAGGCGGAGTGGTTCCGGGAGGCCATGTCCGAAATATGTGACGTGGCAATGCCCCGGGTCCAGCCCAGACGTGCTCAGCGCCAGGTGTACTGGTGGTCGCGTGAGCTGACCGCTTTACGCGCGGCGTGCGTTGCTGCGCGCCACTTGTACGCCAGGCACCGCAGGCTCCGTATCCGCCCGCCGGATACGGAAGCCATTGAGGCGGAGCTGTACGCCGGGTACAGAGCGGCGAAGACCGCCCTCCGAGCGGAGATCGAGCGGGCCAGAGGAGAGGGCCGTAAAGAGTCGCTGGAGACTCTGAACAGAGACCCGTGGGGGCGCCCATACAAATGGGTGAGAGATCAACTCCGCCCATGGGCTCCCCCGCTGACGCAGAGTCTCCGGCCCCAGCTCGTGGAGGACGTGGTGAGCGCTCTGTTCCCTTCGCGAGGGGAACATACTCCCCCGCCCATGGCTCCGCCTCCTGCGGTGCCCGATGCGGACCACACAGGTGACGACGACGACGACGAATCTCCGGAGGTGACCGGGGTAGATTTGAGAGTGGCGGTACGTAGGCTGAATGCCAAAAATACCGCCCCAGGACCCGACGGCTTACCTGGAAAAGCCTGGGTTCTGGCCTTAGAGGCTCTCGGGCCTCGACTTCGAGGGCTCTTTAGCGCATGCTTGGAGAGGGGCCAGTTCCCACTTCGTTGGAAGACGGGGAAACTGGTCCTCATCAAGAAGCCGGGGCGCCCGGCGGACTCTCCGTCCGCTTACCGGCCCATCGTGCTGCTCGACGAGGTGGGCAAGCTCTTTGAAAGAGTAATTGCAGACCGCCTTGTCGGGCAGCTGGTGCGAGTGGGGCCGGATTTGGCGGACAGCCAGTTTGGTTTCCGCAAGGGGCGCTCTACGGTGGATGCCATCATGCGCGTTCGAGCCCTCACGACGGGGGATGCTGTTGCCCGGGGTGGGGTGGTCTTGGCGGTGTCTCTTGACATCGCCAATGCGTTCAATACCCTGCCCTGGAGTTGCATTAGGGAGGCACTCCGGTATCACCGGATGCCGACCTACCTCTGTCGAGTGGTCGAGGCCTATTTGACGGACAGGGCCGTCATCTACCCCGGTCACCACGGAGAGTGGAACCGGCGAGAGATGTCGTGCGGTGTCCCGCAGGGATCGGTCCTGGGGCCGCATCTGTGGGACATCGGCTACGACTGGGTGCTGCGCGCCGACCTCCCTAGCGGCGTCAGCGTAGTCTGCTACGCTGACGACACGCTGGTCCTGGTGCAGGGGAGGTCGCATGAGGCGGCGGCCGAACTAGCGACACGTTGGGTTGCGACAATCGTCGATAGGATCCGGCAACTGGGACTCGAGGTGGCCTTGCACAAGTCCGAGGCCATGTGTTTCTATGGTCCTCGGAACGCGCCACTGTCGGGTTCCCAGATGACGGCGGGAGGGGTTCACATCGGTGTCGAGTCGACGATGAAGTACCTGGGACTCGTCCTCGACAGCCGGTGGAACTTCGTGGAGCACTTCCGACGTTTGGCTCCCAAACTGCAGAGGGCTGGGGCTGCTTTGAAGCGGCTTCTGCCCAATCTAGGGGGTCCAAACGCCTCCTGCCGGAGGCTCTACGCGGGGATCGTTCGGTCCATGGCCCTTTACGGGGCACCGGTGTGGGCGCGTTCATTAAGGCTGCGACCAGCCCAGCGATTGAACGCGTCCCAAAGGGTCATGGCCATTAGGCTGGTCAGAGGATACCGCACGGTCTCCCGTGAGGCGGCGAGCCTCCTTGCCGGACTTCCGCCATGGGATCTGGAGGCAAAAGTCCTCGCGCACATGTGGGAGTTGCGCGAGGAGGCGAAACGCCGGGGCGTAACTCCGCTGCCGCGAGAAATCACGGCACAGCGGACAGAGCTCCGGCGGGATCTCATGGCGGCATGGAGAGTGCGATTGTCGCAACCCAGCGCTGGGCACGCCACAATTGCGGCGGTAAGGCCCCTCTTTGAGGAGTGGCTAGAGAGGCGCCACGGCGTCCTCACCTTCCGCCTGACGCAGGTCCTCACCGGACACGGTTGTTTCGGGAGGTTCCTGTTCAGGATAAAGCGGGAGGAAACGCCCGGGTGTTACCATTGTGTGGATCGCCCGGAGGACACGGTGGAGCATACGGTGGAGGTCTGCCCGGCTTGGGCGGGGCACCGCCGTGTCCTCACGGAGGCGATCGGCAGCGGCGATCTCTCGCGTCCGGCCCTGGTTCAGGCCATGGTCCGGAGCGAGAGTGCATGGGAAGCCGTCACTTCCTTCTGCGAAGCAGTAATGCTCGCGAAGGAGGAGGCGGAGCGCGCGAGGGAAATGCAAGATGCGCGCCCTCGCGCCCCTAGTCGCCGCAGGAGACGCCCCGGGCGTCGGGAGTCGCGAGCCGACTTCCGGCCACCGTAGGCGCGGGCTTGCGGACGGTGGGCAATGGGTAGCTCGCCGTCCGATTAGGACCAGGCCCGGGTCGACGGCGCGTTGTGTTCCACGCGCGCCTCAAAGAGATGTCAGCACCAACTGACGGGGTCCGTAAGGGCCAATGCCTGCCAGGGTTGCGAGTTGGTCCGAAAGGGATATCGCGGCCCCGGCACACAGGCAACGGAAGGAACACGGGTGGGTTTTAGTCAGTAAAAGTCTGACACTCCCTCTCGCTCCGCCCAGAGCGGGAGGAGTCATTTGATGATTTCCCACCCAAAAAAAAAAAAAAAAAAAAAGGATAGTAAATGAAATGTAAAAATCTTAACAGAAATTGCGTCAAGACAATTTCAAGGAAAATTAAAAGAACACGTATCTAAGTATGCAATATTCACCGAACGATGAAGGATCACATTCAAGAATCTACAAGGATAAGCCATGTTTGCAATACTACAAATTATCATAAAAACTAAAACCTCATTTCGATCCAATTGAAAACCGTAATAAAACTAATAGTAACTTTTAGTACATCCTTATTCGGCGGAAACCTGTGGCGGAAACAGCTGTGTTGCCATAGTTAGAGCACGCGTCGAATTTGATTTGACAGTTCACCGCGTCCTAACAGCTGTTTTACCAATTGCCTCGAAAAAGCTCGATTTTAAATTCGGTTCGGCTGTTTGCACGTGTCTGAAAGTTAATTTGTAAAAGTATTGTTGTTCATGTTTGATAAGTGTTAAAAATGGAAGTAGAAGTCGGCACTAAAGGTAAATTTTAAAACTTAACAACCAATAAATGCGGTATGGAAGCGTGGTACGTTGGGTTTCGTGATAAGGGAATCACGCTACCGGTAAATCTAAAGCATTCTAGAAGATGAATACTATGACGATCCAATTGTTTTAAGTCATAATTAATTGCTTCTTAATCTAGTAGACTAGATATGTGCCCACATGTTGTAATAGCATTTTTTTTTCAGCCCATTATAAGCGACGTAATTCAACATTGAGAAGCTATTTCGTAATATTCACGGTTACTTTTCAATTCCGAGGATGCTGTATTATCCCTCGATACAAATATTACTGTCTTGGCTTGTGAAAATCGATTGTCGCATAACAAAGTCACGCAACGCGCACGATAAAATGGGCACAAAGCCTTCCTTGAAGGTTGAATTTTTCGAAAATTCTTACGACTTCTAGGGATACGTTTTCACTTCCATGTCTTTGCCAGACTTAATCTATAACATTCCTGCTATAATATCAAAGCATTTATCCTGTATAACTTAACACATTCCAAAAATAATTGGTAGATAAAGGTATTAGTCTCAATTTTTATTTCATAGGTCCAATATTGTTATCCATCATGTTATATTTGGCATTTTGTTATAACAAAGTGTTTCTTAATTAACAGAATATCACTTAGACACAAAGCTTTTAGATAACACAAGTATGACAAGTAGGCCATCCACAGGTTTGAGTGAAAGAACTATTAGAAAGCAAAATGTGTTTAAAAAATTATAACAATGTGTTCACAGTAACACGGCTAAGGAGAAGGCTGTCTGTTGAGGCTGATGATGTGAAGTCACCCTCAACACAATCCACACCAACCAAGAAGAGAGGTGGGAGACTTGCAGCCAAGCCACAGTTGGAACTTATTGCTGAAAATGGTAAGAATCAACTGCTATTTTACTAGCTTTATGCAAATATTTCTTGTTTTTTTTTTTTATCAGTATGGTACACTACTATGTCTATTGGTAGATCAGCACGTAGGTTATGCCTCATAAACTCTCTCAGTAAACTGGTTTGATTAGAAATACTTGCAAATCAGTAACATAAAGCATGCTCATCTACAGGGCTGTGATTTAGGTTTAAGTACTAATAACTCTGTAATTTTGTATAAAAATAAAAGTGTAACATTGTGGGCATAACAAGTAAAACAATTTGATACACATGTGTGTTTTCTATTTATATCAGAGAAAACAAAAAATTAAGTTACCCCCACATGGTAGGATTATCAGTTCAGTGAAATCTTAAGCTGTATTATGGCATTTCTGTTGGGTTTTAGTGGCTAAGCTAATAAGTTAATGAATTTTTTAATGCCTATGCCATTGTATTGTATATTGTGTATCAGAATAGTTATTTATCTTACTTATCATGGATATTATCAATAGGATCTCATGTCCAGTCTGGCTAGAAGCTGCCAAAGTCTGATATGACTGATTTTTTTATATTTATTTGATTTAATGATTGCAGCCTAATAGTGAGTCATGCATCCATTTCCATATTCAACCATAAAGTTCTGCATAATATTGTGTAATGCATTTACACACTTCACTGCATTTATTATTAAGGCTCTACATTTCCATATACAATGAATGAAAGAATGACCTTTGACCTTAAAAATTTGCTCAGAAATCTTTGCTTGATAAACCTCAGTTACTTCTTTTCTAGTGTAACTTATAAACTTCGAACTCATAAAATTACAGCTCCAGAAGCAGCCCCAAAAAGAACAAGGAAGTCAATAGTCAAAGAGGTAGCAGAGCCTGTTCAAGAGAAAGCAGTCACACCATCCCGACGCAGTACCAGGATCAAGTCAAATACTAGCATTGTATCTGAGACTACTGGGGATGTGGCTGAAGACAAGGGTACACCATCCAGACGTACCACTCGGTTAATGTCTAATACCAGCCTTATAGCGGAGCCTGTGAATCTTAACTCGCCTAGAGCGAAGAGGGCTGCTAGGAGGACCTCACAAGTTGGTAAGGAATGGGTTGAATAATGTACTATGTTTCTTGAGTAACTGTTTGCTAATTTGAAGGTCATTGAACTATGTTGTGTTGTGTAATATCTTTATTTCTGTAACTAGCTATAATGGGACTATTATGAGAATTCATTCTGATAAGTAACTGATTAACAGTGATGGTAATAACAACAAGGTTGTTTTAAAGTGGGATAAAAGATGCTGCAATACAGCAAAAAATTAAAGGACTCATTGTCACCAAATAAAATTTATTGATTGGTCAATTGAAATGATTGAATAGTGTAGACTGTTTCATAGATTTTATAACATTTATCTGACCAATATGTTTACCTATAATATGTTCATCAGTGTTTTATGAAGTTGTATTATGAGGGTGAAAGTGTTTTCTTTGCATTTACATCATAATGTGAGTAGTGCTGTGTAATTATTTGTTAATAATTTTGACTTTATGCAGAACGTTCTCCTTAATGTGGTTTTTGCTACTTAAAAACCATAGTTATTCAAAATGACATTGTAATATTTACAGGGAGTGATAATGAAGCTCCAATCACCCCAGCTAGAACGACAAGAAGAACTAGGAATAACTCCACTTCTAGTATTGACAAGCCAGGTAAATTTAGTTATTTAAATATATACATATTGAAGTTTTACCATAAATAAATATTAATTGTTTGTAATGAATTCATGTTATAACCAGGGACCGTACAACCCCGTATAAGAGTTAAGCTTTTCGAAGGGGTAAGCCGTTTATGAGGTTACCTTTATCATAATGTAACCCTTTGAATGGGTTCTATGCCTAAAACCCGGTAAAAGGGTTATCTCTTCAATATGGATAACCCGTTGAATGGGTTTTCTAATTGAAACCCAGTGAAAAGGTTACATGATAACCCATTGAATGGGTTCTATACTTGAAACCCAATGAACGGGTTACCCATTCATTATGATAACCTATATAACATAAGGGTTTTGATAGGGTTATCAATGGTTATTCAATAAACTAGTGCTAAGTAGGTGGTGGGTGGGGTGGAGCGAGCACCACGCACCATCCACCATCGCTGGCGCACATTGCCCTTATTTCACTAGACATCGTAGACTTGTGGACGAAACACATGCTACCTACATTTTAGATGCCTACACAGTAAGGTGGTGTGTCCTGAGTTTCTGACAATTATTGTCTTGTGACCCGTGTTATCGTAGTCAATTGAATGAGCAAGGGGTAAGTAAGAATTTGGTCTGTCTTTTATTATACCTATACTAGTTTATGTCCGCGACTTCGTCCGCGTAGAATTCGAAAATGGTTCTAATAGGATTTTTTATTGAAACGAAGTTTTCGAATGTAGTTCCTTATCGCGCGTTGCGAAAGGGGGCTAGACGGAAAAAGTTGTAACGACACTTTTTGCTATAGTTGTAAGCCGAGCGGCGTGCGCGTGTTTCTCTGTCTGTCTCTCTCTCAAAGTCAAAGTCAAAGTCGAAGTCGAAGTCAAAGTCAAAGTCGAAGTCGAAGTCGAAGTTGGAGTCGAAGTCGGAGTCGAAGTCGAAGTCGAAGTCGGGGTCGGAGTCGAAGTCGGAGTGGAAGTCGGAGTCGAAGTCGGAGTCGGAGTTGAAGTCGGAGTCGAAGTCGGAGTCGAAGTTGGAGTCGAAGTCGAAGTCGAAGTCGGAGTCGGAGTCGAAGTTGAAGTCGAAGTCGAGCGAGTGTATAAGTCGACACGAGTCAAGAGACTTATACTTATACTTCGAGACCAAAAGTTGTAACGACACTTTTTGCTATAGTTGTAAGCCGAGCGGCGTGCGCGTGTTTCTCAGTCTGTCTCTCTCTCAAAGTCAAAGTCAAAGTCGAAGTCGAAGTTGGAGTCGAAGTCGAAGTCGGAGTCGAAGTCGAAGTCGGGGTCGGAGTCGAAGTCGAAGTCGGAGTGGAAGTCGGACTCGAAGTCGGAGTCGGAGTTGAAGTCGGAGTCGGAGTCTAAGTCGAAATTGGAGTCGAAGTCGAATTCGGAGTCGGAGTGGAAGTCGAAGTCGAAGTCGGAGTCGGAGTCGAAGTCGAAGTCGAAGTCGAGCGAGTGTATAAGTCGACACGAGTCAAGAGACTTATACTTATATACTTATACTTATACTTCGAGACCAAAAGTTGTAACGACACTTTTTGCTATAGTTGTAAGCCGTGCGGCGTGCGCGTGTTGCTCTGTCTGTCTCTCTCTCTCTCTGTCATAGAAAGAGGAACTTCGTTCCATCCGGGTGCCCCTTGACACCTCTCAAGTTTTTGGTTTTTTACGTGATTAATTTTGTTATCTATCTATACATATAAAATGCTTTGTCCTGAATGACTGACTGACGGATCAACGCACAGCCTAAACCGCTGATCGCAGAGACCTGAAACTTGGAGGGTGAGTTTTTTGTATTACGTAGGCATCCGATAAGAAAGGATTTTTCTAAATTCTACCCCCAAGGGGGTAAAAAGGGGGGGCAAAGTTTGTATGGGACAACGTGATTCCTTGGTCCAATCTACTTCAAATTTTGCATAAACATTTTTTAACAGAATTAATGGAAGACCTGTTTCGTCTTTTGTTGAAATTCATCCCCTAACGGGGTTAAATAGGGGTAGAAAGTTATTATGGGAGTGATTTGCTTCGAAGTTGATATCAATACTCCTTAGTGCTTTTGATTTAAATTAAATTTTACTTTAACACATGTTTGAAAAGTCAATCCGATTTTATTCAAAAAAGGTTGAACTCACATACAGGCTTGGTGCTTGCAATGCAAATATTCTTTAAAATTGGAATGTCTCGAAAGTCACCGTACTATATACCTATATTAGTACCGCATTTGAAGGTTTCTAAGCTTTACAGAGGTCTGTATTTATTCCTAGGATTCCTCTAACACCCTCAAATTACCCCTTCGAATTCAAGAGAGTGCAGTTTCCCATAGTATGCTTCGCAATGACTATAAACAAAGCTCAAGGTCAAACTCTTAAGGTAGCGGGAGTAGACTTGAGGGAAAGCTGCTTCTACCACGGCCAGTTGTATGTGGCATGCTCCAGAGTAAGCGCACAGAGTAGCCTGGTGATTCTAGCACCCGAAAGAAAAACAAAAAATTTGAGAGGTGTCAAGGGACACCCGGATGGAACGAAGTTCCTCTTTCTATGAGAGAGAGAGAGAGAGAGAGAGACAGACAGACAGACATAGAAACACGCGCACGCCACACGGCTTACAACTATAGCAAAAAGTGTCGTTACAACTTTTGGTCTCGAAGTATAAGTATATAAGTATAAGTCTCTTGACTCGTGTCGACTTATACACTCGCTCGACTACAACTTTGACTTCGACTTCGACTTGGACTCAGACTCCGACTTCGACTCCGACTTCGACTTCGACTCCTACTTCGACTTCGACTCCGACTTCGACTCTGACTTCGACTTCGACTCCGACTTCGACTTCAACTCCGACTCCGACTTCGAGTCCTACTTCCACTTCGACTCCGACCCCGACTTCGAATTCGACTCCGACTTCGACTCCGACTTCGACTCCGACTTCCACTCGACTTCGACTCCGACTTCGACTTCGACTCCGACTTCGACTTCGACTCCAACTTCGACTCCGACCCCGACTTCGACTTCGACTCCGACTTCGACTCCGACTTCGACTTCCACTCGACTTCGACTCCGACTTCGACTTCGACTCCGACTTCGACTCCGACTTCGACTCCGACTTCGACTTCGACTCCAACTTCGACTCCGACTTCGACTTCGACTTCGACTCCGACTTCGACTTTGACTTTGAGAGAGAGACAGACAGAGAAACACGCGCACGCCGATTTAAAAGATATAAGATTTTGAAAGTTACACGGGTGTATTATATTTTTACAACGAAATCGAAATACTACACCTACCGCAGTATTTCTTTGTAAACAATATTTTTTGTTTTTCTTTCGGGTGCTAGAATCACCAGGCTACTCTGTGCGCTTACACTGGAGCATGTCACATACAACTGGCCGTGGGAGAAGCAGCTTTCCCTTAAGTCTACTCCCGCTACCTTAAGAGTTTGACCTTGAGCTTTGTTTGTAGTCATTGCGAAGCATACTTTGATGGGAAACTGCACTCTCTTGAATTCGAAGGGGTAATTTGATGGTGTTAGGGAATCCTAGGAATCTCCTAACACCATCATCCTAATCCTAGGAATCCTAGGAATGAGGAGCTCGTGGCTAAGTAACAACAGCCGCACTGGTCGATCCATCAGGTTAAGCTACGCTTGCCGGGGTTGGTCAGTGGATGGGTGACCATCTTTACATACCGAGAATCCTCCGTACCTCGGAGAGCACGTTAAGCCGTTGGTCCCGGCTGTCATTCATGGATCTTTGACAGTCGTTACGGGTCGTCAGAAGCCCGAAAGTCTGACACCAGTCTTAACAAGGGGTATCGTATTACCCAGTTACTGGGTTGTGGAGGTCAGATAGGCAGTCGCTCCATGTAAAATACTAGTATTCAGCTGCATCCGGTTAGACTGGAAGCTGACCCCAACATAGTTGGGAAAAGACTAGGCAGATTGATTGATTTGAGGGGAATCCTAGGAATAAATACAGACCTCTGTAAAGCTTAGAAACCTTCAAATGCGGTACTAATATGTATAGTACGGTGACTTTCCGAGACCTTCCAATTTTAAAAAGTATTTGCATTGCAAGCACCTTAGAGTAATTACTCTGAGGCAAGCACCAAGCCTTTATGTGAGTTCAACCTTTTCTGAATAAAATCGGATTGACTTTTCAAACATTGTGTCAAAATAAAATGTAATTTAAGTCAAAAGCACTAAGGAGTATTGATATCAACTTGGAAGCAAATCACTCCCAAAATAACTTTTTACCCATATTTAACCCCGTTAGGAGATGAATTTCAATAAAATATGAAACAGGTCTTCCATTAATTCTGTTAAAGAATGTTTATGCAAAATTTGAAGTAGATTGGACCAAGGAATCACGTCCCATACAAACTTTGCACCCCTTTTTCACCCCCTTAGGGGTAGAATTTCGAAAAATCCTTTCTTATCGGATGCCTACGTCATACAAAGAACACACCCTCCAAGTTTTAGGTCTCTACGATCAGCGGTTTAGGCTGTGCGTTGATCCGTCAGTCAGTCATTCATTCAGGACAAAGCATTTTATATGTATGGATAGAAGATGTATTAATAATAGCGATGTACCGCATCTCGTTTTGGTTTAGGCACTTTATAGATTGTTCAAAATTCTGAAATTCGCACTGACTAATAATATCGCAAAAGACGTCCGGATTCAAAAAATCAAACAGCAAGAATTACAATTGTACGGTCCCTGCAAATGCCTGCAATAAAGTAATAAACAAGTACGGACATGAAAAAATCATAATCATACGTAATTTCAATATCCGGCCAGCAAAGCTAAAATGAACTCCATTTTACATGCAATAATGATCAAAGATCCCTGTTTAGAAGCCGCTCGGTAAGTAAGCACAAAGGCGCCGCCGCGGCCGCTTAACGCGTGCTATTCCATTTTGCAACCTATGCCCATCATCGAGAGAACATATTACATTGCTGCGAGTCGGAATGTTACGCTATTATCGTTTAAAGAGTTCAAAGTATAACCCTTTTGAATGGCTTAATTTAAGCCGTTCAAAAGGGTTACCCACATCGTATGGGTTTTTAACTAACTGCTTAGAAAAACCCTATCGAAAACCCTTTCAATGGGTAACCAAAATTTGAATGGCTTAAATTAAGCCGTTCTAAAGGGTTACCCACATCGTATGGGTTTTTAACTAACTGCTTAGAAAAACCCTATCGAAAACCCTTTCAATGGGTAACCAATATGGTCCCTGGTTATAACATAACAAAAATTATAGTAACCATTAACAATTGGAAGCCATAAAAGCTCAAATCTTTTGCCTCGTACTTAGACAACTCCACTGTTCATCAGTCAGACTACCTATCGAACCTCACAACCCAGTAACCGGGTGAGTAGCCTTTGGTAAGACTGGTTGTCAGAATTTCGAGCCTCTGACTACCCATAAAAACTGTCAAAGATGTACTAATGACAGCCAGGACCAACGTCTTAACGTGCTTTCCGAGGCACGGAGACGTCTCTGTATGTAATGGATGGTCACCCATCCACGGGGTCGACCTCGGCAAGCGTTGCTTAACCTTGAACATCGATTCGTGCGGCTGTTCTTATTTTTTACAGTTTGTTAAAAATTATCGATACTCAACATTCTGTATGTAACATAAACTACTTATTCCATATTTTGTTAGTAGATTCTAACCAGAAACATTGCCATTTTAAGTAACACAGTTTGGGTACATATTTATATTTTTTATTCATTGCTATTTCAGTTGAACCCATTGCTGGCAAATTAGGCGGCGAAATTAAGGCAGTAATTGTAGAAGAATCTGAGAATAATGTCAATGACACCAAAACTACTGAAAGATCCAAAAATGACTCGCCTTCACTCAGAAAAAGTCCCAGGATGGTTGGAAAACCTGGCAGAAAGAGTTCTTCACTAGATAGTGATAAAGAAAATGTACCCCGGAGTGACAAAGAAGCAAGTGAAGAACCTGCTGTTGCTGACCAATCTCTGTCAGAACCTAAACCAGACACAACAGAAGTGGTTGACCAAAAGGCATCGGAACAAATCAACCTATCAGTGACTAGTAAGAATCTCATTCAAGAGGAAGTACCTAAAAAGGCCAAAAGCATCTTCAATAAAAGCACAACAGCTGTTGAAGAAGAACAGATCAAAACTAAGAGAAACAGAACCAAGTCATGGACCACAATCTCTGTTGAATCCCCTCAGGAGAGCAGCTTCTGTAGTGATAGTGAGGCCACTAAGAAAAGAAATAAGAAGAAAAATAATACTCTTAATTTTTCAAATATATCTGGTTCTGGTGATGGTATCATGAATGTTAGCAGTAAAAATGACGAAGCAGACAAAGAACAAGATAATGTTTCTTTGAATTCATCAACTCTGTCTAACAAGAAAAAGAAGAAACAACATGAAATTTCCATGACAGTTGAGGTGGAAACATCTGTGCATGAAGTTTCAAATACATCTGTGAACAAATCAGCAACAAAACTTACTGTAACTAAGGACGGTTCCGAAGTTAATGAAGAAGGAAATAACTTGAATTCATCAAGAAAACTGGACACCACTGGAACTCAAAAGCTATTTGACCAAGCACCAAGTGGCATTGTCCAATCTTTGGTATTTATTGAAGACTCAGATTCTAATCAAGGAAAGGAGAATAATGATACAAAATTTGATAGTGGAGACCAATGTGTGCCGTTTGTAGACCATCAATTAGTAGACGATGATACCAAGAACCCACAAATTAATCTTAGCTATGAACCAATGGATATTGATGAAACTATGCCAGAAAATGTATCGCTTTCAAATTTTGTGGACAAAAATGATTCCGCTTCAGAAAAGAGAAAGTCAATGTTAAATATGTCTCAGGTTAAAAATAATAGTATCAATAAGTCTAAAAGGAGGTCAGGAATACTAGATTCGGCCCTAGAAACCAACATTGATGAAGCTTCCACTAAATCACCAAAGAAATCTTCCATAACAGAGATGATCAATGATTTGGATACTAATAAATCCAAAAGAAACTCGTCTATAACTAATGAAGTTTCTGAAGATACCACAGATGGCATTATCAACGTGTCTAGCCGAAAATCTATAGTAGTTGACACTGATAATCATGATGAGAGTATTAATAAAAAAGCAAATAAATCCAAAAGAAAGTCTTCCTTGTCAAATGTAACTGAACAAAATATGGATGAAGATTCCAACAACTCTGCAAGGAAGTCTTTAAACGCAAATAATAAGTCTTTTGATGAAATTATGAATAAAAAGGCCAATAAATCCAAAAGAAAGTCATCAATATCGAATATTTTAACTGAACAAAATATGGACGAAGATTCCAACAACTCTGCAAGGAAGTCTTTAAACGCAGATAATAAGTCCTTTGATGAAATTATGAATGAAACTGACAATAAGTCCAAAAGAAAGTCATCAATATCGAATGTTTTAACTGAACAAAATATGGATGAAGATTCCAACACCTCTGCAAGGAAGTCTTTAAACGCAGATAATAAGTCCTTTGATGA
This sequence comes from Agrochola macilenta, assembly GCA_916701695.1. Taxonomy (NCBI): domain Eukaryota; kingdom Metazoa; phylum Arthropoda; class Insecta; order Lepidoptera; family Noctuidae; genus Agrochola; species Agrochola macilenta. The sequence goes on from OU753558.1 coordinate 16,532,827, forward strand.
AATTATGAATGAAAAGGCCAATAAATCCAAAAGAAAGTCTTCAATATCGAATGTTGTAACTAAACAAAATATGGACGACGATTCCAATAACTCTGCAAGGAAGTCTTTAAACGCAGATAATAAGTCATTTGATGAAATTATGAATAAAGAGTCCAATAAATCAAAGAGAAAGTCATCACTATCAAACGTGATTCCTGATCAAAATACAAATGAAACTTCCAACAAATCTACAAGAAAATCTTCAGTATCAGACCTAGCTGATGATGAGAATATAGAAAACAGTTTAAATAAATCTAAAAGAAAATCTTCTGTGACCACTATGGTTGTTGAAGTTAGCACGGATAAAATAAACTCCTCAACATTAGCTGATGATGAAGATATGAAAAATAAAAGTTCCAACAAATCTAAAAGAAAGTTATCTATTTTAAATACGAATAATGATAGCATGGATAAAAAGGATAAATCTAAAAACAAGTCTGCTCTCTATCTAGATAAGACTGAAAATAACGAAAATAAAAGTACTTTTGTTTTGTCTCAGCTAAAAGATGTGTCACAGAATGAAATAAATGCAGAATCCAATGCGGCCAAAGATAGCAAAGATTCAAATGAACAATTGTCAAAATCTGTAAATGTGCCAAATGTTAACATAGAAAAAGAAACTGATAAGAAAAATCTATCGCTAATTTATTCTACAAGTACACCTCTTCAACAAAAATGTATGGCAAAGTTAGGTCTGCAGATTAACAGTTCAATTATTGCCCCTAACAGTGCTAACAAAATAGAGAAAAAGGACACTTTAAATAAGTCTAAGAAAGAAGCATCTATAATGTCAGAAGAGGATGGTTCGGATTCCTCAGAAGAGGAAGAAGATGTTGAAGAAGATTCGGAAGAAGAATTATCTTTAAAAAAGAGCAAACTGATTGACGACGAGGCTGAAGAAGCCAGTGATGATTACGAATCAGGGGACAGTAGGGATGAGGAAGAAAGAGAGTATGAAGAAGAAAACGAAATAAGAGAAAAAGGTGAAACACTAGATTCAGATGAAGCAGAATTTTCTGATGACTCTGATTACGAAAAAGACTCATTTATCGTAAGTTCCGATGAAGAAGATGAAGATTTGCTCAGTGGCTCGGGCAATGACCTTTCTATGAGTGCTGACGAACTCACAATGACCGCAAAATCTAAAAAGAAATTCAACGAACGCAAAATAAAGGAACAGAAAAAAGCTTCCAGAGAAATGTATGAGGCAAGACATAAATTGGACGAGTCTGATAAGAGTGAAAAATCACCTAAATCAAAGAAAAATAATCGTCAGCGTTTTGATACGTCTTCATCAGAAGAAGATGAAGAAGTCACCGCGCAACCAAAAAAGAATAGGCGTCAAAGAATCGATTCCAGTCATGATGCAAGTGCTTTACAATTAGACACAGATAAGTCACTGTCGAAGAAAAATAAGTCTAAACGTTTGTCAGTGTCAGTGTGTGATGAAGATGAAACAAATGAAAAAGAAATTACAATTCGAGATGAAAACCAAGCAGACAAAATTGATCCTCTGATTTTGCTCAATGTTATTAAACAAGAGCCAAAGACACCTCAGAAAGAACTTAACATTTCAACAGTTGCTGTAACCAATATGGATGAAGTTGAAATAGTAAATGTTGATGAGAATTTATCAATCGTGAAACTAAATCAAACATCCGACCCATTGCAAGCTACTATTGCAGAAAATGATGAAGACGATATCACTGATGAAGGTTCAATAAGTGAAAATGAAGAAATAACACAAAACTATGAATCTGTTCTCAGCAATTTGAACAAATCCGGCTCCAAGAAGATTAAATCCTCAAACATTTCTTTGGACCTAAACAAAAAGACTAAACAAGCTAAAGAACCTCTTGTGGATCAACTAAATCTCACACAGGTCAAGAAATCAAAGAAAAACAAAGCTAATGCAACTCAAAATGGTGCAGAGACTAAAAAACAAGATAAATCATTGAACAAGAGTACAGAAGAAAAAGTTGTTAAACAAGACAACATATTTTCTGAAGGTTCTTCTGATTCTATTGATATGAAATTGTTGTTCCCTGAAGATAGCAATGACAGTGAAGTGGTAATAGTTAGTAAAAAACAGACTGTAAAGGAAACCACGCTAAACGAGGATGATGAAGAATCTCCTGGAGATTTCATACCTCTAAAGAGAAGTCTAGGAAAAACAAACATTCTTGAAAATATGAGTATGTATAGTTTTCTTTTGTTTATTATATAATCACTTGCACTTCCAACCTTGTCATGAGGGTTTAAATATAATTTCAACTAACTTACCGTTTAATGTTTGTGCACTTTGTTAACGTTATTCTAAAACGGATTATACATATTACCTCGTCATTTCAATAACTTTTTGTAATTTTACACACCAAACTGTTTCAGGGTATTTATTCTAATCTTTGTAGTCAGTATTCTTTTTTGACATGACCATCTTGACAAAACCACACTAAACTACATATGTGGAACATTTTAAATGCACTCAAAATAATGAAAATTCACACAGGCTTTATTTACACAAGTGTTACACCTTTTTTTAAACGAATTTTCAGATATTGCTGACAAGTCGAAGCATGAATCCATATTGAATGTAAGCGGCCAGAAGAAAAATAAGCGCAAGTCTTTCCAGTCTCAAGAGACTTTAGAAATGGGTAAGTTCACCTTTTTTCTAGGCCTTTTTAGCAGTAGTAGTAGTACTTCGTTAAGGAACTTATCAGGGAAAGTTTTACCCCACCTATCAATTTGCTTAGCCTTTTCCCAACTATATTGCGGACAGCTTCCAGTATAACAGGATGTAGCTCACTACCAGCATTTTACATTGAGAGACTGCCTATCCATCCTCCCAACCCAGTAACTGGGTAATACGATACCCCTTGGAAACACTGGTTGTTAGACTTTCGGGCTTCTGATGACCCATTACGAATGTCAAAAGATCCGCAAATGATAGCCGGGACCAACGGCTTAGTGTGCTTTCCGAGGCACGGAGGAGTCTCGCTATGTAAAGAAGGTCACCCATCCACTAAACAACCCCGGCAAGCCTAGCTTTACCTGATGACCCGTGCGGCTGTTATTACTTAGCCACGAGCTCCTCCACTACCCCACCACTGTACTTATATCAGTCGCCAAGTAGCTTTGCTTGCTACATTAATGTGTATTGCGCCTATTGTGAGAAAACTAGGGGTATTAGTTAGAAGCTCTTGATTGCTTGCTTGCTTGTTTGTGGGGTCTTCCCAACAGATGTATTATTCGTGTTTTTCAAGCCATTATAATTTGTATTTGATGAGGTCCTGTTGACCGTTATTAATATGTATACCTTAACCTTTGTTTGGGCTTGAAGGGTATAGAAGCCGGTATAATTGTATCTCTGCTATGTCATAGGATCTGAGATGCCTCTGGTATTACAGATAATGCATAGACCAGACAATATTCTAGGTTTATTAATGAAAGTATTAAACTAGAGATTAATAATGTCTTTTTGTCAATTCCAGGTACCCCAGAAGATGATAATCTTGGCTTCTTTATTGACACAACTGGCACTCTCCGTGTTGAAAAAAAGACTGATGCAAATACTTCCATCAAAAACAGTGCGAAGAAGAATAAACAAAAGAATAACGTGTCTTTCTCCGGTAGAGAAGAAATTCCACTTGATGGTAGGTTTATTTGATATAGTAAAGTTATAATGCAAATCTCGGTACGGCTGGTTCATAAATTCTAGGGCGCTCAACGAGCTATGCAGTCTCTCTCGCGAATCGGCAAACGTAAGGTGCGGGACATGAACAAATGGCGAGTGGTGCGGGCGGGCCGACGGGGTGGCGCGGGCGTGGCGATGGTGTAGCGCCGCACGGTCCACGCCTCTTGTGTATGTTCTGCGCCACGTCGTTCCTATACATTTTGTATGAAATGTGAAACGAGCGGCGCAACGCCCGCGCCACACCGTCACCACGCCCGCGCCCCTCGCCACTTGTGTATGCCCCTAAGGTAGGAAGCCCTCAGGCTAGGTGGCGCGACGATCTTCGTAGGGCGGCTGGTAGCAACTGGATGAGAGCAGCTGAAAATCGAGTTGAATGCAATAGGAGAGGCCTATGTCCAACGGTGAACAGCTGGCTGATGATGATAATGCATTTTTTTTTCTTAGTAAAAAATGTGATCGCAGCCAAAAAAATGATAAACAAGTTCGAGGGCAAGGTTCTTGGCAGTATTTCACACTGTTTGACTCCACATATCTACGAGTATACAGGGTAGCAGGGACATCGACGCGAAAGCTGATACCATGGATTCAGTACATGATTCTGAACTCCCTTTAGGTGAAACTTTTAGTCGCTCATTAAAAAAATATATCTGCAGTTCCATAGAAAAATGCAATACCTACGCGGGCAAAATGTATGGAACAGCATTTTTTTTTTAAATAACCGACGAAAAATTTCAACCCACGGGGGTTCAGAATCATGTACTGAATCCATGGTATCAGCTACCTACGTAGTTTCCTTATAAAATTCTTTGTCTTTTTTTCAGCGGATTCCAATGACGCTCCGCTTGAGGTTTCATATCGTAGCGAGAAAAACAAATCAAAACAGGACTTAAATACAACCCAAAATAATGAGGGTACACTAGACGTTAGCGCCGCCATTGGAACTCCAAACCAAAGTGCCAAAAAGAAGAAGATGAAGAATAAGAAAGGACTAAACAGTTCTCAAAGTGTTGCAGAGATTAGTGTGATTGAAACTACAGGTATGTTGCTCGTGACTTCGTCTGCGATACAGGATGAAAAGTAGCCTATGTCCCTCTCCAGGTCCCAGACATTCTATCAAATTTTATAACAATCTGTTCAGTGGTTTTGGCGTGAAAAGGTAACAGAGAAACAGCGTTACTTATTTAATAATATTAGAAGCTTTTTCCGCGGCTTCGCTCGCGTGGAGGTCGGAAATTATCCCACATATGTTTTTAAGATATATTTATTTGTCAAAAACACGTAGATTTACAATCGGTTGGAATGATTACAAAAAAAAAGTTTCAGCATGTTTTGCCTAGAAAGGCGCACGTACAAATACAATAATAATATAATTCAAAGTACAAAAATCATAAAGTTACGTTAAATTAACTAAAATAATAATAGAAATGTCTAAAGTACATCATTTAAATAGTCGTCAACATTATACTTTCTTTTTTTCAACTTCATGCTTTTATTAAAACTATTAATATTCAAAGCCTTTGGTGCCTTGTTGCCATACTACCAGTATAAAAAGTATCCAATATCAAAACCCAGGTCATGGTCTACCCATGTGCCAAAATTTCATCCAAACCCGTTCAGCCGTTTTAACGTGAAAGCGTAACAAACAAACAAACTCACTCAGTACTCACTGTATTTTTGCTTTACGCTTCCCTTGTCGCAAAGGGGACGAGGCCTACACGCAGCAGTCGGTGAAACACGGCGGTCAAGTTGCGAGTTTCACATAATAGTCACATCTACCTCGCTTCAAGTTTTGTTATGTTTTATTTCAGGTGATATTCCAGAAAAGTCTATTAACACTTCCGTGACTAATGTGGAGGGCAGTGCTAAAAAGAACAAGAAGAGATTTTCCGCATCTCAAATAGCACAGGAAACAGGTAGTTATAATAATTTATGTTAAAATCTTCCACTAAAGCCAGGGTTTCCTAAGACTGCGGTGGCCGCCACATAGCGTCCGCAATTTAACGTGTCGAATGACGTCACTGAAACGTTACTTACTTATGAAAGTAAGTTGGTGTGTTTCATCGTTTTCCTGACGGCTGTTATGTGGCGGCCACCGCTTTCGTACGAAACCAATGCATAAGCGAGCCGGCCCGTCCACAGCCAGGTAAACTAAGTTAGTTTAGCTCACCAGTTTTTCATACATGTGGGTAGAGGCATGTGCATGGGCGTACCTGGGGGGGCGCTACACCCGCTTTTTTATTTTTTTATTTGGGAAATTACTAAATAACTTCTCCCGCTCTGGGCGGAGCGGGAGGGTGTGTCATATTTTTACTGACTACCTCCACCGTATGCTCCACCGTGTCCTCCGGGCGATCCACACAGTGGTGACACTCGAGCGTTTCCTCCCGCCTTATTCGGAACAGGAACCTCCCGAAACAGCCGTGTCCGGTGAGGACCTGCGTCAGGCGGAAGGTGAGGACGCCGGGGCACCTCTCTAGCCACTCCTCAAAGAGGGGACTTATCGCCACAATTGTGGCGTGCCCGGCGCTACACCCCTGGATTTTAATAAATCGGCGAGCTAAAATAACTTAATTTAGCTGGCTGTGGACGGCTCGCTTTAAGCATAAGTTGCATGATTCAAATTTTATCAAGATTTGATATCGATATCAGTCACATCTGTAAATTTTCACTCACTCCTTATGACCCTGTATAATAATGATCAAGTAAAAATAATCTTCACGCTTCACTTACAGAAAATGAGACACCCGCTGAACCTATCCTAAATATTTCATTAGGCAGTGCTAAGAAACAAAAGCAAAAAACCATTTCAGAAAGTACTGCAATAGAAACCGTGAATGTAAACAAAGGTAAATTATTGTAATTTTAGAAATTCCCATAATTATTTTTTGCAATGTGAAAGTATTGTTATATCAAATAGATATGCTTATGTTTTATTCCGCTTTACATAAATTGTTATTCTATCGCAGACAATGAAGATGTAATGAACCAGGAGTTGGTAACAAAGAAGCGCAAACGCAGATCATCTGCCAATCAAACAATTGAGGAAATAATAATTAAAGGTTTGTAGATTATTTTCATAAAAGAGTAAATATTCCTAAAGGGGTTAATGCTTATCACTACAAATCCCTGTCCCTCCGGAACGCGAGACACAGTGGCTTTTTAATTGTTTCTGTAATTACGGCATGCATAATCAGTCTACAATATTCCCCCTGCTGGGAAACGGGCTTCCTCTCTGAATTTTTGGTTCTAGAACATGCCGGTTTCCTCGCGATGTTTTCCTTTACCGTTTTGAGAGTAGTGGCAATTGCCACATACGAAAGGTTAAATCATTAAAGGCGGCAATCATTGCTACTCGTTGCAAGGCAGATGACGAAAATAGAGCTACCCTTTTTTTTTTTTTTTTTGTGTGGGAAGTCATCAAATGATTCCTCCCGCTCTGGGCGGAGCGAGAGGGAGTGTCAGACTTTTACTGACTAAAACCCACCCGTGTTCCTTCCGTTGTCTGTGTGCCGGGGCCGCGATATCCCTTTCAGACCAACCCGCAACCCCAGCAGGCATTGGTCCTTCCGGACCCCGTCAGTTGGTGCTGACATCCCTTTGAGGCGCGCGTGGAACAAAACGCGCCGTCGACCCGGGCCTGGTCCTTATCGGACGGCGAGGTACCCATTGCTCACCGTCCGCAAGCCCGCGCCTACGGTGGACGGAAGTCAGCTCGTGACTCCTGACGCCCGGGGCGTCTCCTGCGGCGACTAGGGGCGCGAGGGCGTGCAGCTTGAATCTCCCTCGCGCACTCCGCCTCCTTCTTCGCGAGCAAATAGAGCAACCCTTATGATTTATCCATGGTCTAAACTAGCACTTATATGATAAGGCTGGCCCCCTCTAACATTGCATTACTTGGCGGAATATGTTTGTAGTAAACACCTCTGCCTATACCTTCAGGGAAAACGGCCGTGATGCGCTGTTATTTTATGTTATGTACTTATAAATATATTTTTATTGCAGATGACGTAAAACTTACTAATGACGAGTCTTTAACGACAAAAAATCAAAAAAAGAAACGCAAAGTTTCCAATAATGAAGACATCAAAACTCAAGTTGAAGGTCAGTACTTACATTGTAGTTTAACATTAGGGCAGTATTAGAAAATCTTTGTTTTTTCGTGGAAGTAATTCTCGGGTATCTGTGAAGAACGACGGGATAATGTCGATCTCCTAACAGCGATAACTGTCGGTACATTTATAAAGATAGGAGAGGATCTCTCACCAGGGTTTAGCTCACAATTTAATATGATTTAATTAATTTTAGATGCGGTTACCAAAGCACAAGAGCAAGAAACTACACCTGTTGAAAATAAAAAGAAAAGTAAAGTACAACATCAAAAAGTGAATGAAATTGATGAAGGTATGATAATTTTAATTTTTATCAAAACCCTATTTTTCGCCAGGGAACTTGAGCTTATTGTATGCATATTATATAATGGTTTTTCGTAAATTATTAATTACGAAAAACCATTATTATAATTATATGTACTTTCTGTTTGTATTGAACACATTATTTCATTTCAGGAGTTGCCAAAAAGAACAAAAAAAGGAAGGAAAGGGATGATGACGATGCCTGCAAAATATCAAAGGTGGAGTTTTTTATAATATATTTTTTTATCTTGAGGAGCCTAATTACTGTGATTAAATATAATTATTAACTATCATCCTTTTTGCAGGTTCTTAAGCAAAATTCCTTCGACAAGGTTCATGTTCCACGGTTGCCTTCAAGTATTCTAAAGCAACTAGATGATAAACCTAAAACAGATGTAGTTGATGCAAAGAAAACAAGAACCATATCTACTTCAGAATTTGTTGTGGAAGAAACGAAAAGAAGAAGAACTAAACCGTCGAACTACTTGGAAGAAAGCGTTTATTGTATAAATGATGATATGGATGAGAAAAAACAAAAACGTTCCATCAAGAACCCTAAGGTTTTGCCTTTCATACCAACTGCATCAACATCAGACAGTGGTTTTACCACTAATTTTAGAGTCAATGTAATTTCCCAGCAAACAAAATTTGTTGCTCAATCTAGCGATGTATCTAACTTCAAGAATGATTACCTCCTTAAGAAAAGAATAAAGAAACTGGGCACGTTTGAAATGTATAAAAGACAAAGGAATATCAAAATAGCCAAATTCTAACATTCTCCAATGGATTTTAACTATGTTGCCATGACACCGCCTGATTACTTTCCAGTGTTAATTTAGTTTATAGGCTGTTTATATTCATTACTCATTAATTTGGCTGTAATATCTCTTAATTGTTAGATCTTTATAGACATGCTAATGCTACAATTTATTGTTATTAATTCAAAACGGCCAAAAGAAAAGAAAGATATTGAAAAACATTTTGTATGTAAAAATGATTTTAATTCTTTCATTGTTGACTGAAAACTTATTTCCTATTGTGTTTAGCATGGTTGATATTTTTCTTGTTTTTCGTCATTACTTTTATTATTATTATATTTTTGTGTTAGATATGTATGTATTTAAAATGCCTGGAATTAAACTACTAAAGGCAGTATGGAAAGGGCATTTATTTTGTTGATGCTTTTCTGCGCATTCTGTCTATTGCGCTTAATCATATCTATTTAACTTCGATTCAAATCTTTGCTATTTAACATAATGATCTTTTTTTAATGTATCAATGTGTGAAAAAGAATAATGATTTTGAAATGAATAAATTTGTATTTTTTAAGTTTACCGCCAGAATGTTCAACGTTGTTGTTTGTTGCCACTAGAGAGCGCTGGCGTCAGAAAAAAGTGGTATCGCCCATGTGCCTTCAGTATCCCATTTTATTCACAAATATTTGGACATTCTATTATTTACTTCAATAAAAATATTCTTTATAAAGAAATGATTATTTTAACATAGACTTTCATCGGAATAAATTTACACACACGGCAGAAGTACTTCCCGCCTTATCATGCCGGTGTAAACAAACCGCCATGTTGTTGTGAATGGACGAGCCATGTAACCGGTAAGTGTTGTCGTAAGTATAATGAAAAAATAATTTTAAGATCAAGGGACACAATAATAATTTATCTTTCAAATTATATAATATAAAGGAACACACAAAATCATTTTTGACAAAATATTTTGTAAATAGTACATCAGTTGACTAGTGACGTCAATTCATGTCGAGTTGAACACCAATAGAAACCGTTTACAATTAGTCACGTGGGTTCAGTCCTCCAATAGAAGAGAAGACCATTCTTTGTGTACCTTTTCGCTGAATAGTAAAACAGATTGTGGTTTTTATAGGAGTGAGTGGTGTATATCTGTCAATCTAATGACGTTAAAAGCGTAAATGTGTGAAATTCAGGATTATTCTGTCGAGCTTAAGGATATTTATAACAATAAATATTCGGTAAGTGATATTACAATCTTACAATACGCTTATTATTCATTTTAGTTAGTAAAACAAGGAATTTGTAATGGGAAAGTCCAACGAGTTAACATGTCCCGCTCTTTTTGATGTCATTTATCAATTTTGCATCAGTGAAACAAAATTATGATATTCATACAGTAAAACATTATTCTGCATGTACACCTTTGATTCTTTCTGATTTGTTTTTAGTTTCGTGGTCACTTTGTCAAAGTGGCGGGAAATCATTCCAGCTCTTTCTCTCATGGACGGTGTAATATCTCGTACCAAATACCTACCTAATTGATTAGGTAATGTCTGAGAACGTACCTACCGTTTATCGAATCGCTGGTAACTGATTTTAAAAATGTCTAAAATACCATGCACTAAATGATAAATGGTATTGTTTTTCCATGAACCCAATTTTGCTAAACAAACACAAATAACGGACATTCATTATTTTATAATTCTGTCTCTTTTCCTCGCAATTCTTCAATGTCTTGTTGATAACGAAACGACAGCGTGAAAATTATTATTATTTTGTTCGTGTTGTATTTGTATATTTTAAAAATGTGTTGATAGATTAGATAATGATTGTTTATTACGAAATCTTGACTAAATATAGGAAGGTAGCAGTTAAAAACGGCGGCAATTAGTCTTCAATGAACTTACAACGGGCTCACACGAGCGGTTGTAAAATTGTAGTAGGTATATACGTAGCCCGTTGAAATTCCTGTTCTATTTGCAATCTAGGGTTGCCCCGTTTCACAGGTAAATAGGTAGGGAATTATGGATTATTGTTCTAAGGACGTTATTGTATTTATTTTCTGTTTTTCGATGTAGCCAATTAGGTACCTACTAAAAACTGACATAATTGCTTAGGTAAACCATTTACAAAATTAGTAAACAAATCTAAATACCCACTATTGAGTTATTATAATGTACTGTACGTAGTACTTACATTATAATTATAACTCAACGCCTAATAATTAGTTATGCCAACCTATTATTATTACTATACAACCGGGCTTCCTAGAAAATAGGTTACCATTTAATTCCTTTACCATCATTATGAAAAAAACCTGCCTTATTTTTATGAGTAGGTATGACTTTAAAAAAAGTTAATCAATAAATCAACTCAGAAAATATAATACAAATTTTTCGTTATTGTATTTAAATGGTAATAGGCTGTATAACGTACAGAAATCCACGAAGCGATTTGTTCCCACGGCCGGTTTTGAGCGAGCGAGAATTTCAAAACGTTGAACAATGAGTGCAACGTGCTCTTGTAGTTGTGAATGCACGGATCGGTGTGGCATTGCATTGTGAGCGTGTGTGCGTGCGGTAGTGCACTCAGCGAGACGGGCCGGGTGGCGTTTTACTGCAACCTATCAATGCACCGAGTTTATCAATGTATTTCTATGTAGGTATAAACAACGAAATGCACCATTTACAGTAAATATTTTGATGCTATCAATAACATGCACTCGGAATTAAACTGATAACTCTTGAAGACGTAAGAGAAAGTTACGTAAACATAAACAAAAAATAATAATAAAATTAATCTTTCTGTTCACCCCTATAGCGATCATTGCTTGTAGGTATTTCACAATTAGGTAGGTAGGTACCTACTTATCGAACACGAACTGTTTTTAGGTAAATTACTATTTTATAACTATTGATAATTTTCTGGCCAGACAATAGTCAACTTAGAATAGGTATCTACTCACAATTGAATGAATTTGGATGGTTGGATATTGGGTTATATTCAGTTCCTTTGTCTCTGTCTTTAAATGAGATTACCTACAGCAGCTGAATCTCTTCGTCTCGGATTCATCTGAGAAACAGGAGAAAATACACCAAATCTGAATAACTACTTTCAGCTAATTTCCGAAATAATCTCTACATACGAGCGGTTTTTTAACGCGACGTTTTATGACCGCGTACTGAATTTCCAACACTCTGCTCAGCGCCGGGAGTGGAAATGCCACTTTACAACTTAAGAACAACTTTTGTTGACTATACACATTTTGAAATTGAAATTCAATTTGATTGAGAGTCGGTTCAGACAGTTCAAATCGCTTTCGATTTAGCTGTTGATCAACTAAAATCGAACCGTGTGTAGGTACTTGGTATAACACGCACTCAGACCAAATATAAAACCGAGACAGAACGCTGCGAACAATACAGTGTAGCCAAAACTACACCGCCGCTCTGTGCATACACGCTCACATGCACACATTTACGAGTTTTTACTATGACACCATTCAAACTACACCACACAAAGTGCACACAAGGTTACGAAACCGGCTTCAGTTCACTTTTGACAGCGCTCTGTTTTGGTTTTTTATTTGGTCTGAGCACACGCTAGGGATGTTTTTCATCTCGCTGAATTCTCAACGCTTCGCTCATCGCCGACAGGGCGTGGTAAAAAACGACTCGTTAAAAAAACGCCCGTACGTAGAACGGCTAAGTGGCACACTATTTATTAACCTCATGCACACTACCTATCTATAGGTAGGTGGCAGAGATATAACTTAAACAAGATCAATATGAACATTTTGAATTCTGAGCTAAAACTGGCGGAAGCAGACGTGTCGGGATGACTTTAATAAATCCATTAGAACACCTAAACAATATGCACAGAACTTACCTGATTGAAAACATTTTCAGTGCACTATCCAATCGGTCTTTGCGTTATTGCATTGTTATTAGACCTAAGTAGGAATTAACTAAACTGTGCTCTCTATTTCGACCTAACAGTTGTCTGCTAGGGTTTAATATTAGCTTACCTAACTATAAAAAAAATAAGAAAAATTGGGTCACTAGCTAGTTACCTACCTATTTTGTAAAAATATGTTATCTGTACAAATATAAATAAGTTGTTAAAGCGATCGAGTCATTTTGATTTTGTCGGTCATTCACTACTGGATCAAAGAAAATGTATTATCAGTTTCCGACCAAAAACCACTTAATTTATTTTATAGAACCTAGTTACCTACCTATCTACCACTTAAAAACGTAAAATTTACTTGTTAGCATGCAAAAATAATTATGAAAATTCGGTATGTAACTCTACAACTATTCGGAAAATGTGAGTTAAAGTAGATACCTAGATTCCTATTCATAGATGGTTGAGTCAGTAATTTACAGTGAGGCCGTTGACCTCCGCCATCTGTCTTTTCCGACTGCCTCACGTAATTTGTGCAATCATTAAATAATTGCAAAATTGTAAAGATGATGTTTTATGAACAACCAAAAGATCAATCTCTCTTCTATTATTGAGTAACATCGGCTAATGCAAAAATTGCTATTCGGCAACTGAATCGTTTGCCATCTCATTTTCCGGTCTAGACTTAGCATATACCTACATAAACACCTTCATACAACTAGCTATAAAAGTTGAGCTGAAATATTTCAGTTTCCTCCCCGCGTTTAAAACAGGGAACTTCGAAAGCTGCGGTGAGGGGACAAACTCGCGCATGCAATCAATACGAAACCCCACCCATCTATGATTTTGTATCGAGGTTGCGCGCGCAATATTATCCCAATGCGTATTTTTCGCGCCAAATAATTTTCTAAAGCTAAATAAAATATTTATTTATTTATTTTACATGATATGTTTCCTTTGCTATAAATTGATAAGTTAGGAATTAAGATATAGACTAGAGAGACGTGGTAGGTAGAGTAGCATGATTTTAATTTCATGACTTGCTATTTATTTTAGTAAGATTACCTACCTACCTGGTGGTAAGCAGTTAATTTTTTTAACTAGTTTTTAAAATAACGTACAGCTCAGTTTTTACCTTGAAAAAAGTCATTCAATTTAATTTTCCGAGACGTCGAGTTTCCGCGGCTCGTGCACGAGCGCCGACCACCGGCGCAAGAGCCGACCACGATGAGTTCAAGGCGAACGCGCGCGGTCAGGTTCGAGGACACGGCGCGGCGGCGGCGGCGCGGCGGGCCCCTTGCGGTGCCTCCACATCTCCCCACCATAATACTCACCATCTACTTACTCTACTGAAACTTTTAGGGGCTGACTATTAATCGACGAAAACTGCATGGAATCCGTACCATACTTTTATATAATAGATGTTCTTCTCATCATTAAAACATTCATGTGACAATAAAAAAAAGGTGAACGAGCTGCTAGTGCAAATGTCACCTACCATCAGCGACTCTATGGACGCAAGATCCCTAACAGACACATTATTTTCTGATTTCGTTCTAAACTCAAATTTACCAATTCCCCACTGTCCATTCGTTTAGAACTAAAGCTTATTTTATAGGTAGATAGGTACCTATTTCGTTGTTCATAGTTAGCCATTTCTATTAAGCACCTTAGCACTAGACAATCTAGACATGCGATTATGAAGTAGAGTTGTAGACACTGTATATAGTAATATAGGTATCTTCGACACATTTTACTTACTTGATGTATCCTTACTTATGCTATGAAAAAAATGCATAGCACATCATTATACCTACCTACCTACGATATTTATACAACAATACCGTCTACGTCTACCTGAGCGATGCAAAAACTTTTAAAGTATTTTTCGAAGTCATATTCTTAAAGCACGTTGTCGTTCGTTCGTGAGTATGACGAACTCGTGAAATATTAAATTTTGAGTTCATGGTCCTTAATGACACGACATCAGTGTTCGCTATGTGCTATGGATATATTCGAATGTAACAACCAACCCAAATTATCTTGTAGAGTTTAATCTGATACATAACCTTATTTTGCTTAACTGACCACGTTGCTTGCGGATTTTTTTTTTAGCTATACCTACCTACCTCCTGGTAACTCAAAACAAATGCTTGCGTAAACTTCAAAAGGGAGCGGCGGCGCTCGGCGTGGCTGCAATGTATCAGGGGTTGATTCACCCCTCTTTTGATCCTATATAGCTATCTCTTTTTCTCACCCCATTTGTACGCTTCCCTTTTCTGCCTGCGGAGTAAGGTGTGTCCAATTTTCGATCCCGTTATCCTGTTTGGGCGGGAAAAGTTGGTACTTCGGTAGGTACGACTTTTGTGTTATGGAATAATGAATAATCCACGAACTGTGTGACTATAATTGCCACTAACATTTTACTAAAGCCTGTTTAGAATAATTTTGCTGATGAACAAGTAGGTATTATTTATTTTAAATTAAGTAGCTACCTGACCGATAAGTCCTACCAAATTGAATAATGAATGAACTGAATTTAGTAGGTATGCTTTGTTGATATGACATGGCCGCTTATCAGTCACTGCACTCGTGTATATGGATTCAGCTGGCGTGTTGATGAAATAAGCTCGTAATATAATAATTTAAGAAGTGTGTACGGAACAAACGCAAACGGAAAACAAAGTTATAAATAGTGACTTTTGTTTTTTATTGTTGTTCAAAGAGATGTCGCTTGAATTCAATGTCATATCTACGTGCAATCTCGTGCAATATCGATTTTTCCCGATGTCAAGAATACAGCTTATAAATTCCTAAAATCTCAATCAAAATCAGTTCTTAACTAGCTACCTACTACTACATTTAGATAAAGCAGTAAGACTTGTTTTTATCAAGGACTTAGTAGTTGCAGTCCTAGTATTTACTACATTCTCTTACGGTGCGTACGTATGGAAAATAATTAAAATGTTCCTTATAAAATCCACTTAAGAAGTAAATAACAATGACGTATCATCATTGGTAAATAATAATAATTTAAACATTCATTCATGATTGATCAATAGAAAATGAAAGTTCTGGGTAACTATTACACACAACATGTAATGTACAATTTAATGGATCACGGTCATAACAGCATACCAGAACAAGTTATTTATAGAGACGAGTAAAAGCATGGACAAAAAACTTCGTCCCGAATGTTGGAAGCCTTCCGAGTGGTTCCGTTCGTTAGTTTTTATACACGGCAGTTTGTAAACGACCCAGTCCGGACTGCTCGAACCCTCGTCCAAATGATCGTGGGTTGGTGTAGGTCTACATAAAAAAAAGAATGGAATGGAATATAAAAATGTTTTAGCTCAGTCACCTAACGTGTTAATACGTCGATTTAGGTAATTTTATTCTTCAAATATGCGCCGCTAAAACAATGTCCTGCCCCTTACACGTAACAAAGGAATATTTAAAAATTACTGTTTCATTATAGAGTAAACAAGACGGCAGTTGTACTCCGCCGCTGTTGGGGTATCGCATACCTGACAAAAACAGGTTTCTGTACTACGTAGTGGTTTCATTGTACCGCCTATCCCGTCCCACTGTCTCACTCGGCTTAGTAGATACAAACTGTATTCTATAAGAAATTGGCGCGAAATCCAATACTATGTTTACAAAAAACTTATGCCGGTCGTTCATAGGCATAGATAATTATTATGTATGAAATTTTTTAAATGTGTTTTTATGGATCCTACATGATGGCGGTGTGTCACATCTACAATAATGAATTATTTTTGTTTCAGTGGTGCTCAGACATGGATTTATATATCACAGATTCACTTCAGGATATGCTGGACATGGATATAAAAAATGAGATAGCAACGGACCTTAGCAGTATGACAGATTTTGCTGTAAGTTTATGGTTCTTCAGTTACATAATTATCAATTTAGTACTTTATCATCATCATTCAATATTTTACCATATTTTTTTTACTTTTCAGGACACTTTAGGATCACACTTTTCGGAGTTACCTCCTTTACTAGACATGGACACCGATAATTCTGCAACTTGGCTTAATAATAGTTCTAGTTTTGTTCATAACCTGGATTTGTATGGGTCAGAAGCAAACGCAGTAATGGTTAATCCAAATTCTGTAATGCCTTCCACGTTTGTAGAAACTCCTGTAAAAAGCATAGTGAAAGAGGAAGCCTCGAACTTATTGCTAACATCGGCGGCAGCAACCGACGATTTAAGTAATAATAGCTTAACACTTCCGAGTCCCAAAGAAGAAAAGAGTCACTTAACGTTTTCACCCAATGCAATAAAAGTATCAAAAGTACAGGAATCAGAAGAACCAAAAATCAAGAAATGCAAGGAATTAGAAGAAGCCACACAAATGGTGATTTATGTAAGGAAACAAGAGAAAAATGTCGTAAAGGACTTGTTAAAAGACTTGGACAAATCTAAAGTATCAAGTTTGTCAACTCCAACACTCAGAATAAAAAGTCAATCAGAATTAATAAAAGTAAATAACAAAAGTTGTTCAATTTTAAATACAAGCCAAAAAGTTACACACTCATTAGGAACGAAAACAATTATATCTGGTAATATACACATACTGGACGCTCAACAAATGAACAATACTAGAACAATTTTAGCTAATGGTAACAAAAACCAGGCAACAATATTAATTGATAATTCGTCATTAAATAACAGTAGGCAAATAATTAAAACTTCAGTAAGTGGAGGTTTTACGTTAGATACTAGCCATACGAAGTATATAAACGCCACTAGCAAAAGTAATGTTGGAGAGTACCCTAAGCCGGCATACTCTTATTCATGTTTAATAGCAATGGCGCTAAAAAATTCAAGAACAGGTAGCTTACCTGTATCAGAGATTTACAACTTCATGTGGTAAGTTTAATACTATTGGGAATATGATGAATAATTGAATACTTAATTGAATTTCTTTTTTGTAATAAAAATATGTTTTTATTTTCAGTCAGCACTTCCCTTATTTCAAAACTGCACCAAATGGTTGGAAAAATTCAGTCAGACATAATCTTAGTTTGAACAAATGTTTTGAAAAGATTGAAAAACCATCGACAAATGGAAGTCAAAGGAAAGGTAACTATCTGTTTTTTTTTTTTGTGTACTTTATGTTTGCAATTTAATCCACCCAATATTAAAACTGATACTGTTTTAACAGCTTATTACTAGCTGCAAAGTTCTACGAATGACGTCTGACGCGGCTCCCAAACCAAGGCTGACCGGCCGCATCTTTTACCTACTGCCAACAAAACGCGTAAAGCTCCTACCAAAGCCAGAGAAGGAGTACCTTTAAGAAATATACAAATCACAATGTAAACTTCAATTTTCTACCATTTTTCTTTCAGGTTGCCTGTGGGCTATGAATCCTTCAAAAGTAGGAAAAATGGATGAAGAAGTGCAAAAATGGTCACGGAAAGATCCACAAGCTATCAAGAAGGCAATGGTTTATCCAGGTACTGTTACATTTTGGTATCTATTACTCTTTTTCTATAGTTTGTCAGTTTGTGTCGATAAATTTCGGTAATTTTTTTAAATAAATACTATACCACACAGCTTACAGTCCTTTACTCCTTTTGCACGCCTCAGCAGAACGTTTTAGTGCGTGAGAGTGCTCTACTTTCGATACATGTCGCATACATGTTTCTATACTCTCAAATAAACATGGAATTCATTCAACCGCTCAAAAGATATATTAACAAAAATCTATGAATTTTCTTAGATTTTTTTCCGTAAAACTTAACGCTCGTGCCAATTAGCGCGACGCGACACCGGTAATTGTTCTACAGTGAAGTTTTCTTAGAAATTGTTTTGTTAGAGTCACGTCGCATTTTTGCGTCACATGTTTCTGTTTGTAAGGCGTGCACTTTTGGATGTTCCAAATTATTTCAATATTCCGAGGCGAAACATTGCAAAGACGTCGATGGACGACGACAATCAACCAAGCAAAAATTATGATCTTGATGATCATAATCTTTGCCCAATCACAACCTAACCCTATCGCTTTGCTTTGCTGGACAAAGGCGTCTATCAAGTTGCGCTGCAGCCCGGGTTTATCGCCTTCCGCATCCTATCTGCCTCAGCCGCCTTTTTAAGGTGGTCAGGCCACCATGCTACGCTGGTTGATATGCCGTCTGCACTTGATTGTAGTCGTCGCTATCGGTCCTTCGTCAGACGTTGCTAACATTACAATAATATTTTACAGAAAACTTAGAGGCTCTAGAAAGGGGTGAAATGAAATACAGCGGCGCAAGCGGGGAAAATGACGTAGATGATGACGCGGATGTTGACGCTGACCCAGAACTGGACGCAGACGTTGAATTAGACCCCGAAGTCAAGGAAGAAGTTGAAGAGGAAGAGGCTATTATTGAACAGGTGAGTTGTCTCTTACTTTGTTATCTTCTTCTCTCGTATTGGCACGAATGTGGGATCATGGGGTGAAAATATTGTCCAGTCGGGATAGTAATACTGGGGCTGCAGACGTACTATCGAAGGCCTTCATATCTAAGCAGTTTGAAAACAAAATCCCGTGGACGCGATGACTACACCTTGCAAGCAGAAATAGTCCTTACGGTGTATAGATATGAACTTCTTCTATGGTACATTACGTATCACCACTTTACCACTAGTAGAGGCTCTTTTATTGCACCCTATTCAATTTTGTAAGGCGTTTTAACATTAAGAACTTACTTTACACATTATATACATACTACTTTTGACATTAAGAAAACGCTAGGTTTGTGCGCCTATTCTCCATTCTCAATCTACCATTCTAACAAAAACGTGAGTTTTTGCATGCAGATAAATTTTAATATGCATAAGCACTGTTTTTTTTTTATATTTCTTGAAACGACGATCCCAACAAGGCCCAAAATAAATATACAGCACATACCAACGTGTTTTTAGTTTTGCGGGCAAAGACCTCTCTTACGAATTGTAGAAACTGGTGCACCGAAATGTCAAATCTTTATCGTGTTTTTTAATTTTTGTCCAAACCTCTGTTTATATTTAACTGTGATAAAGGCCGAATATTATTATCTTGTTTTTGTCCCAGTTGAGTAACTCTTAATGATTTTGTGTAGGAGGTGTCCGATCAGGAGTTGGAAGTTGAAGAAGTGGTGGAAGGAACAGGCATGGTCGGTGGCACGTACCGATTGCTTGCTACAGGACCATCATCACTTACCTCATACATAACTGACGTGGAATCCGGCGAAGAAGTCAGCGATATTGAAGTGAGTAAAACTGATACTAAAATGTTTACGATCCTGTAAGTTATCTATGGAATATCAGTTAACTATAACTCATGATAACAGAAGTCTTAAGTAAATACCAACTTCACGTTTCTAACTTCAAAAATGATGAAGTTTCATCCCCTATTTAGCCCCTTTAAGGGATGATTTTTTTACAAAAATCTTTCATTCCGAATGAAAGTGAGCACCTTTCGTTATAATAAAGAATAAAAGTTCATGCTCCTAAACCCAGCGGTTTAAGCTGTGCATTGTCTGTCACTGAATTTAAGATTTTTATTATGTAGTTTATTAATAACTGTATTCTTTTGTTTTCCAGATACTAGATCAATCATATGAAGAAATCGACATTGATGTTACAAAACCTGTGAAATTAGACTTGTCTATGACGGAAAACTATACAAGTAAGTTGTGAATAGCGAGTTGTTTATTTTATTAAACATTTTATGTGGTTTCCATGCTCCATTTGTTTTATATGGATAACCCAATGCTATATAATGAACTGTGAGCTTCTAAATAAAGCTCTGGTCAATCTGAGGCGAAACCCCGCGGTATGCCAAACAAAATTCCCTCGCGCCTATTGTGATAACTGACTTTTAAGAAAGATGTTCAAACTGGCCCGAATAGTCGCGAGAAACAATCGACGCGCGCAGTCGCGTCCCTGGCACCTTACCTTTCCATACTACCGTCGAAAATAGTAACTTTATGATATTTTTTTATGTGTAACACCTTTCCTCTCGCTTTCCTGCAATCTGTGGGAGTGATTTCGTGAAAAGGGACGGAAATGTGTAACAGGAAGCCGGGGAAGCGCGCGCTATTTGATTTGACAAATGAGCGCGCGTGTGAGATTTGGTTGTTAGAAACCACCTCGACGCGGCCCCACCCCTTTAAAATGTTGCTTATTACCAAGGTTAGATGTCAGATGTTACACATCTTAAGCGACTACTGTACTCTCGCTCGTTTTCTTTATTATATATTTTTTTTGTATCTTTTTCAGTACATCAAACAAAACGGGCAAAGACGAGCTTCATCTATCAACCAGTGACAACTCAGACGCACACAAGTAGAAGAAAAACGCCACTCGTCAACCGAGTCGCATTAATATAAGCGAAATTCCTAAACAACTTATAAGACTTATATTCATAGAAAATTGTGATCATAACGTTATGGGGTCAACGATAGTACATAGCGTAGTCTCTCCAATGATTGTTCCATTGTTAGGTAACTTAGATTACGTTTAATAATTCGAATTGTAATGATTAGCTGTGAATGTGTCCCTTGAGTACTGAATGTTTGTATTATTGTATCAAATTCGATCGTGATAGTCTGTACCAGATAAGTGTATTTACATGTTTTTTACAAAAACGGAACACTTGTTACATATCTTACACTGTAAAATAATATTATTTTTTAAGCGAAAACCTGAAAGAAGATGCACCCCGATTTTGATATGTACTTATTTATCACCATCGGTTGCTGTAGATTTGATTTCAAGAAGTGACGTTGAATATTGCCCAATAGCGTTTAAAACAAGGTGTTGTAGGAAAAGTTTGTTTAGCTTAGCAAGTTACTTAAGGCCGGAGTACGACATATTTCATATAAACGAACTGACCAGTTTTTTTATTTTTTTATCATTATGGAGAAAGTTTTTCCATTCGGAGACTTGACAATGTTTTCTTTTATTGTTAGTTCGTTTGTATGGACTGAAGTACGAAAAGCTGTTTAAAATAGGAAAGTACACATGAAATGATGTCTCAATCTAGCAGCAAAGGCTATAGCGGGTATGTGACGTTCCCACCGCTGATATATGTAAATATTGTCTATTACTTATGTGTTTTATTTGCATATTATTTGTTGTTAGAGGCAGCTTTTGTTTTTTCAGAACTTATAATAGCAGTTGATTAATACTGCCGTAAGTCGATTATAGCTAACCATAAACATAATTACAAGACATTTTTATAATACGTCTTTAAAATAATATTAGTTCAGGTCGTATTCAGGCAAGGACTTATCATAATAGTTATGTTCGAACCTAGCTACAAAGTGGCAGAAATATTTTATTTATAAAAGAAGTACTATCGACGAAGTTCATATCTATACACCGTAAGGACTATTTTTGCTTGCAGCGCTCGGCCGCTATAGAACCGGGACGGCAACAGATGTGGTAATGGTGTTCACGGGATTTTGTTTTCAAACTGCTTAGATATGAAGTTCTTCGATAGTACATAACAAAAACCTTTTGTTCTTATGTATATGTATTTTAGCTGACTTCGACAATACATTATGCTCCAGAACTTATTTTTAGTTACTTTACGTTGTACCTGTTATAGATAACCTTCTGTCTATATTTTAGTTTTGTTCTGTAGAAACATACCACTTTCATTTTTATTGTTGTGATTTTACTCGTAAAATGTGCAATTTCAGTGGATGATAAACGTGTCTATTACGTATAATTGGTTACTCCAACATCAATACAAAACGCATAGATTTGGAGAAAAATTATGTGAATCAACATTCGTTAATGAATTCGTTATGTTCCCTTAACAGCGATTTGTCACATCATCATCATGAGGAATTTAAAATAAATTGTGGTTGACGAACATTACGAATACATTTCGAAAAACACATACTTTGATTAGTGTGTAATGAATAAAAGTATGGATTGGAATGGATTAGACTTGGTCTTTGTAGTTGGTTGTGTTAGTGGATCTCTCGAATGTAGTAAATTAAATTGTGAGTTAAGAATAAGAATGCATTAGTTATAAGTATGGAAAACGTCACTAGAATATGAATCGTAAAGTTTCATTCAATGACTTCGAAATGAAAATGGATTGGAATACTAAATTGTCATTGTTATATTGTTGCCTGTCGAAATATTATAGTGAAACATAATTAATCTTTAAAATACATTTGTAACCATGCCGAGATCGGCAGGACATGCTCGCTTGGCCTCAGTTGTGTTCTAGCAGACTAATGCGCTAGCCTTGCGAACTTGGTCTGCAAGTCTAGACACGGATAGTAATGAGCAGATAGATTTACAGACAAACAACATGTGTAATGTTATTACCCGTTAAATATATTTACGATATAACAAAACGAGTAATTTATCAAAATATATTCAAATATAGCCCATTTATCTCTTAAATACATTATAGATTAGATAATACTGTGATATGAAGCAATATTGAAATCACTACTATGGAAATTAATCATAATTATCACAAATTATAAACTATGTTTGTAGACTTATCTGCTTTGCAGTTAGTATAATGTACGAGGCGAAGGCAAAACTACGTTAAATTTACAAACAAAGGGCACCAAAGTAAACAGAATTATAGCACCAGAAGATAGGAAGACAGCGTTTTATAATACTGCAGCAAGTAGCTTATATATCTATACATATTATAAAACAAAGTCGCTTTTCGCGTTTGTGTGCATGGTCGCGTTGTTCTTCTAAACCACGCAACAGATTTTGATGAGATTTTCACCATCGTTTAGAGAATTTATTCCGGAAGGTTTACGTGTTTAATACGTTAATGTTAAAGTTACGTTTACCTAAGAAATCTCGATGGTTTATCAAGTCGTTAAAACCTAGCGAAGCAATTGCGGGTCGCTAGTATAACATAAAACGAACTTACGTTTTCCTATCTATTTCGTTTCACGCGAGACGGGTATCTCATGTTGCCTATTCATCGCCTATTATTGCTTGAGGTACAAATAGGGTTGCTTCTTTTGGTGAACTATTTACCAAACGCTTGACTTCGTATTGATTAGACAATTCAAAAATGGTTTACAGCTAAAGGCGTATGCCAGCACTATAGACTAATGTACAAAATACTGCCTTATATTGTAGTTTAGAAGAATGTGACGAGGCGTTTACGCTTTTGAAGTAGATGTTTGCAGTTAGACTTAAGCAAGTAGCATAACCAGCGCGTACACCGTAAACCCGATGCCCGACACCCAATGCTCTTGTGTGGGCATGGTGCGTATTATAGATTGTCCTTGTAATTTGTGTAATTTAATCAACAAGCCCAAACTTTTGTTCGCCGCTAAGTTTAGAGCTGTAAATAAGTCGGACGCGGTCTTTCACCACCAGTAGCAACCCTAAGTTGGTTATTCCAATGTACCTAAATAAAACGTTTTTAAATCAATAGTTATAGTGTAGGTAAGTATAGATTATGTTATACTTATAAAACTACAAAAACGGAAACACCATGAAAGAATCCTCAAGAAATGCGTTTAAAATTAGGTGCTCTATGTATACTTAGACACAACAGTGCAATTGTGTATATAATTCTATTATAGTGCGTTTTGATATCTCCTGCTATAATTCGATAGTGTAATGATGCGTGTGAATCTAATTAAATAAATCAATCGTGTTTATAAATTGTATTTGTAGATGCCATTTTCCAAAGTAATGTAATACATAGTTAATATTTGGTATCTATAGTTAATAATTATATTGACTGCAGCCACGCTTTAGAAACTCTAATGCGGATATTCAAAAACAAAATAAGATACAAATTTGATTGAAAATAACCCACATTGTAAGTCTTTTAACAATTTGTCACTAGCCGAGAATTAGCTGTAATTTTGTACAATACAAAATAATTAATGTATTTTTCCACTGCCAGTATTGCAACATTCAACTAATAAGCATTTAGAATAAGTGTAGCCATTAGTTTAGCTATTAGTACATACACTTAAGAAAACCTAGATGAAGTGAATGATTTTTCATAACATTTTTGTAATAAAATTCAATGAGTACCTAAGGTCAGTTGTTTTAATTAAAGCCTATTCGTTGCAGCCATTAGATGTAGATTACACCAAGTCAGTAACTGCATTTACACAGGTGCATTAGACTTAGAGGAGCTTGTGGCTAAGTAATAACAGCCGCATGGGTCGATCCAACAGTAACCTGTTGCTAGCTTGTCGGGGTTGGTCCGTGGATGGGTGACCATCTTTACGTAGCAAGACTCCTCCCTGCCTCAGAAAGCACGTTATTAAGCCGTTGGCCCCGGCTGTCATTTGTGATCTTTGACATTCGTTACTGGTCGTCAGAAACCCGAAAGTCTGACAACCGGTCCTATGAAGGGGTATCGTATTATCTACCCAGTAACTGGGTTGTCGGGGTTAGATAAACAGTCGCTTCATTTAAAATACTGGTATTCAGCTGCATCCGGTTAGACTGGAAGCCGACCCCAACATAGTTGGGGAAAAGGCTAGGCAGATTGATTGACACAGGTGCATTAGACGTAAATAAAGCTTTGCATGTGCGGTGACAATAGCACATGCGTTCATCAATTACCTGCGTACTTTGAGGATATAATGTTACTAGCTTTTGCCCACGGCTTCGCCCGCGTTTATGTCGGAAAATATCCCACAGGAACGTGCTACCGGGATTAGGAGTATCCTCTGTCCTAACCCAGGTCATGGCCTATCCATATGCCTTTCATCTAAAACCGTTCAGCAGTTACGGCATGAAAAGGTCAGGATAAGCCAGATAATAAATCTGTTTTAGAGTTCCATACCTCAAAATAAAAAATAGAAACCCTTAACGGATGACTCCGTTGTCTGTCAAGACCCTTTTTCTCAGGAACGCGTGGAGGCATCAAGTTGAAATAGGAACTATAACGAAAATCAAACTTCCAAGTTAACGCAATAAAAAAATAGGAACGGCCATTTATGCCGCATATTTTGACACTCACCAATAAACCAGTCTATTTGCATGGTCTATTTGGTACTTCCCGTTGGCCCAGCAGCAAGAAGTTTGGACTACGGAACCCTAAAAAGAACATACAGACGACCTCCTTCTGTTTAGAAGTCGGTAAAAAAATTGCCAAATCAGTCAGCCGTACGAACAGCATTTCCTACCTGGCAGAGCCACCTCATTGGCAAAGCTCACGGGACGCAGTTTGGCCTCCTGAAGCACAGCGAGTGTTTTATAGTTGAAATTTGGCGCTGTTTAAATCAGTATTACCCAATACCATCACAGATTGCCATAGTATAAATACTGGTAAAGAGATGCAGGGGTGACCCCAGATAAAATACTTTTCAAGGTTTTTTCTCGATTCAACACAATAAGTATGATACATTTTCGAAGGAGGAGGTCCATCCCTATCCCATTTTAAATCTGTGGTGTTTTTAATTTTCTAAACGGCTCTTGTTGTAACTGTCAATAACAAATGTCAAAAATTGTCATTCATTGAAATTGAATCGAAACAACCGGATTTTCTCTGATTCTCCTGCATTAAACTCTAATGTTGATACTACGGAATATATTCTTACTACGTACATTTTAGTTCATACGATACTATAATATCATGTCTACCCGTGAAATACTCACCCTACAATTTGGTCACTACGCGAACTATGTTGGTGCACACTTTTGGAACTTGCAAGAACTTAGTTTTGATTATACAGGAACTGCAAAAACAGAAGTTAACCACGATATTTTATACCGTGAAGGTCAAAATTCGAAGCGTGAAGTAACATACACGCCTCGGCTCCTTTTAGCTGACCTCAAAGGTTCCCTAAAAACTTTGCCTGAAAGTGGTGGGTTGTCTAGTGGAGGAGACGAAAATGAATTTTCGTGGGATGTTGTTGAAAAAATAGAAGAACCAGTTCCACCAAAAAATGAGTTCTTGGCAGATATTGATGGTCAAGTACCAAGTGTTCATGCTAAGGAATACAACTTTGAACAAGATGTTAAAACTTGGACAGATTACTTATACCCTAGGCTTCATGAGAGAACGATTAATATTGTTAAAGAATATGTTCATGGAGAAGATACAGTAAGTTATGTCATTAAAATAGGTAAGTAGTGTTGGAATAATGAAAAGCAATGTAAATGTTAAAATTCTTTTTTATTTGTTTTCAGGAATGTATGGATATTTATCATACAGGTAAATCACTGTGGAAGCATGATTTTGGTGAAGCATTTATGGAAAATATAAGAAGATATGTGGAAGAATGTAACAGCATGCAAGGTTTTCAAGTCAACTTTGACTGTGTTGATGGGTTTGCAGGCCTTGCTCTTAGTTGTACAGAGCATCTCGCTGACGAATACTCCAAATCTATACTAGCATACCCAATAATACCTTCACATTTCCCTGATAACAATCCTACGACACAAGAAGAAAGGGATAAGGCCAATGTTAAAGATTCCATTAGGCTCGTGAACACAGCAATTTCTATTCAAGAGCTGTCGGAACATGCAACATTGTTTGTACCCATTAGCACTGGAGATAAAGGTTGGAGGAAACCAGGGAGCCCTAGAAAATTTGACTATATTAATTATAACCCTGAACTATACTTCCATAGTTCAGCTTTATTAGCATCAGCCATGGACACATTGAGTCTGAAATACAGACACAAAAGCAACATTTTTACAATATCAGATATTTGTGCTGATCTCACAGGTTATGGCAGAAAAATGGCTTCAGCTTCATTAGGAATGCCATTACCATTAAATGAATCACATTATTTGATAGATTATTTGAATAGTACAACAAAACCTATTTACACAAGTATCACACCAAGTTGTAAGATTGCTACAGACAAAATATTCCAAGTAATCACAGTGAGAGGAGTGCCTGAGAGCTATTTGAAAGCTCCTTTGAAGGATGCCAAAGAACAAATGAATATACCAGCATACCGGTGCAATAATGTGAAGGAGATGTTTGAACTATATTTCCAAGCAAATAATTTCCTTTCAGCAACAAATGTAACAATATGTGAAAAGCCTCTAGAAGTCAAAACACCTTACCCAAGCTTTTTTTCAAATGAACTTAATAAATATGGGTTTGTAAGAAGTGACGCCAGCCAAGAGAAGGTTGAGAGTTGTGCTGTTGTTGCAGGATATCATAATGGTAATTTCATGTCAGACATGATTGAAAAGCTGCACAGAGAAACTAGTAGGGTTAAGTTTTCCAAACTGCACAAGTTTAACCAAGAAGGGTTTGAAGCTTCCGAGTACACTGAAAGTTTAGATAAGCTTGCAGAATTCAAGGATAATTATGAAGATAACTTTGAACTGTAATAAAATAATATTAAGAGCGTTTATTCTGAAGGTGCCCACCTTCAGAATAAACGCTCTTAATATTATTTTAGATGTCAAATATTTCACTGTTTTGATTAATTGAGTAATATTACTGTGTGGAAATAAAAAATGTGGCTAACTAGCGAACTAGAATATTGATTATGAAATGCAATAATTAATATCGTAACGCCGAATGTTTAGTGTAGTAAATGTAAAAAAACTATTTGGAAATTATCCAAATGCGTTTTTTACCCCTAAAATGGGTACATCAAATTCAATGTTATAATTGCAATTCATTATTAATATCCTAGTTCTCTAGTTGGCCACATTTCCTATTTCTATTCAGTAATATTGCTATAAGAATCAAAACAGGTAAATATTTGACAGTTATTTGCGACGTTGCCAACTTTTAGGATAAACCCTCTTAATCTACTTACTGCCTTACTTAAAATTACTAAAATAAGCTTTAATAAAAACAGTGTGTTTGTCGAAATATATAATTAACATACATCACGCCCACTTGTAAATACCTACAACATATAAATAAACTTTCTATTTGTTAACTTTGATAATGACTACTACATCGAGGATAGCATACTGGGTAGATTGCTTCCATACGTACTACATGTTTATTTGTATACCTGCCATTTTGATAAACTCGCCATACGAGTGGTTAGTGCCCAAGAAATATACAAAAGTGAATCTGATAGTCACATTTTGTATTTGTTAGGTTCTGAACGCCATGTGTTTAGAAGCTGTTTTAAATCTATTATTGATTTCTTCATAACCTTTTGCAAGTGTTGAAATTTAAATAAGCACATTTAAAATTGGTACATAAAGCTAAGTATAAATGTTCTTTAGTTGATTGTAAAATAAAAGCATGTTTGAAAATTCATATAACTTTATTTAAGATGATTTAGATAAAATAAATCATATCCCATCCACACTATCGTAACTTACATACACATTTACATCAATTCATTATAATGAGTTACACCAGCGATCACGATGAACGCTCTAATGCTCTCTCCTTCATTCTCGTTATAAATGCTGCACCTTTGTTCTTTCTGAAGTTCTCATAGGGGTCATTGAGATTTACACCTACACCTGTAACAAGAGAAAGAAAATAATTAGGATTGTGAAAACTATCGCTCCATATTACATCGCGTTTATTTTTGAAAGTGGAGGTTATGCATTCGAAGCATTTTCTTTAAATAATTTTTAACCGATTTCTAGGGCGATTTATGTTACTCTAATTTTCATTATAAAAAAATAACTGCTTTGGAAGTCGGTGGCATGCTTTTTCAATTGAATCTGGTGTAAATTGATTCAATTTACCTTTATACTGATCTTGTCTATCTCTAACAATGCCGCCGCTGATTGGTTCAGCGATTCCTTGCCCAGAGGCACCCAAGCCACCAGCGCTCCACCCCATCTTCTGTAATAGCTGGTGACCTTTGTTGCTCGAGTCCAGACCTGACGTGGACGTACTCGGATATGCTCCGCCACTGAGAATTCGAGAGAAGAATGGTATTAAGGCGAAATGGTATCGTGGTAGCGTTCCGGGAGCGGCGGTATGACCCAGCCCGCGCGCAATTCTAATGCACTATGTTTACAAATATTTAATTTAATATTTTTACTTGTGTTGTTAAAGAAAAATAAGTTCATAATTCCTTAGAGTATTTAATAGTGAACACGTAGTTTTTTTTTTAAATACAATGTCTTTGATAACAATCGAATGGAATAGCTTTTTCTAATTGGTTGTAACAAAAAAAGCAGATTTTAAGGAAACTTTGCCGTTTTTTTCTATAGAGGAAAGTTTTGTCAATCGTCTTTCGGGCCTCATACTTCAACTAAGGACACTATTAAATTTTCGCAATAAAAAAAAAAAAATACACAAATTCGTTGTTTTTTTAAGAGAAACATTAATTTTGCGTGAAGTCGAAACGCGTCAAAACATCTGCTTTGGAACCCATTTCACCTTAAGGAACAGTACCTAGTTTTTCCATATTGTATCTGTCGATTCCAAAGTTCAAACGATTGACATAAATCAAACGATGTTTTAAAATCCTGTGGCCCTGTTGGGTATCACAAAGTTAATCCTTAAACTGGCGCCCAACAGGGCCAAACAATTAATGAGATTCAGCTCGAATGAGAGAAATATCTTTTAAACTGAAATCTTGCACTGCGCCCGGCTACAGCCCCTACCAAAACATTAATCTCAATTTAACATGTAGAGTCCGTCTCACCAGAGAAGTCCCGCGGCAATAATAGAACGTCGCATGACAGTAGCGTCGTATTTGCGAGACTTCTTTCGTGAGACGGACTTTAGACCAGTATATCATACTCACAGGAAACTAGGAGGTGTGGGCGATCTAGATTTCTCGATGCGCCGTGACCTCGGCGACTCCCGATGCCTTTCCCGCTCCCTTGATCTGCTGCGTGATCGCGACCTTGACTTTGACCGGGATCGCCGCCGACCTAATAAACGTTTTTTTTTTTTTAATATAACAATTGCTTGCTGTATTTACAGTTTACACCAAAGCTTGTCGCAAACCAACAACCATTTAACTATAAACCTTCTCATTAAGCATATATTCACTGCCTATACATAAATATTTCAACATCCGGTTCCTGAGCAATCAGGGCATTCATCAGATTGATTGCCTGAGTTGTTCCCAGCATATCGAGCAGTATGGATATAATTTTTTAGCACTGTGTACGAACATTAATATTATACAATGGACACAGTTCGGCAATAACATCCGATTTCATTCATTAATATAATAATGTTCATAAGAAGAAGGCCAATGTGTTTGATCGTCTGTGGAAGGCAAGATATTTTGGATCACAACATGGTATCACATTCTTCTGAACTGAGTACTTAAGGTAGCGAACGATATTCATAACGCAAGGAATGTCCAATATTCTGAGAGGTGACCTATAACTCTCGAAGCCAATGCGGTATCCTATATTTTGACGTTGCGTGTCTCATCGAATAGTTTTGATGTTTCTTCGATGTCACATATATTTGCTGCTTTCTTGAGAACATATTAATTCTAAAGCCAAGAGAGGCTATGTATAACATTGGTCATGATTGCACTATTTGGTTGTATATGATTACACTTATGTTCTGTCGCAGGCAGATTGTATGATTCGTCATTATACATACAGCGCCGTCCGTTTGCATTGTCGCCGTTATGTAAAAGTCATTGAAACTCAATTGATGCACATAATAAAAGTAGTTCTATTTCCTAACACCTGTGAAGCTGCTAAACAAAACACGATGTTTGCACAATTGGACAATTGCACAAATTATTACGAATCTACGAGTACTATTGTTATACAAAATACGATATTATGAAAATTGCTAAAATAGACTATCTTATATAAAAGAAGAACTTCCATGGCAGCCCAACAGTTTGTGTTATACATAATGGAGGAGTATTATAATTTACTTTTTGACATTCACAAAGATTGCTGTCATGGTGGTCGCGATAAAATTCAGTACAAACTCTGAGACAGATTTGTATCATGTCCTGTCAATTACCATAATATTAAGAACGTGACGTGACTATTATTTATTTTTTAAGTATAATTATGTAAATTCCTAAAATAATTGCCTTAACTTTACTTACCTACCCCATTTTGGACTTTGTTACATTAACTAATAAAAACAGGTGAAATAATACGACATATTTTTTATTTATCCTTCAATCATGGTTACCCTAAACACAATATTATGACTCCTGACTGTCCAACATATTGGATGATAACAGTATTCAATTTCTTTATTTGCATGAAGGAATTAATAATGAACAGAAATATTATTTTATTTGTGGCATCCTTCCTAAATGTTCACACGATAAAAAAAATAAGAATACTAGATATAGTGTGAGAGATAGAGAATTTGATCTTTCTTCTCTCTCATGTAACGAACTGTGATTAAACGTGACGCGTCCTTGAAAGATCACTCTCAATTCTCGTCCAATTATCGAATAGCCGCCAAGAAGTTTCACTTCAGAAACCCTTTTTGTCAATTAATAATCCAATTGGGAGAATGCTAAAATTAATTTAAATATAGGTGTCACACAGACCTATATTTCAATTAATTTTAGCATTCTCCCAATTGGATTATAAATTGACAAAAAGGCTTTCTGAAGTGAAATTATAAAAGTAGTTTTCTTGGCGCAACACCATTTGGTTCAGTCACAGCATCTGTTAATAGTTTATCACTTTAGCGCTCTCGAAAATATGGTTCATTTTGCTATTGATTTACTTATTGACGATATTAATTTTCATAAAATAAAATTTCGATTTAAATCTTCGATCAATAATGCACTAGATACAATATCCCATACAAAAGTTCTCTTAAAACTGTCGCCAATTGTGTTTACGTAATTCTAGTTTAAATAAATATACCTTAATGTAAATTCAACCTTAAATGCAATGCTTAAAGTTGTATTCACAAAGCTATGTACAAAAAACAATAAAGTCAAACATACATCAAAACAAATTCAACCTTACGCCCTTGTTTTAAAGTTCGAATTACAAAGTGCTAATAAAAGCAATAAAAATTTATGACAGAGGCTCTCCGCTTGGACAAGGAATAAGTGGAGTCGAAATGTGTCTATATTTTTTTCTATGAAATACAGAAAAAAATAATTATACTAACAAATTCAGTTTATTATAAGCCTTGACACTCAAACATAAAGTTTAATTACAATGGAAAAATTAAATCTTTCTGTCGTCGGAGAAACAAATATTTAATTACAATGGCAAAATTAAATCTTTCTGTCGTCGGAGAAACAAATATAATGTCATGTCGCTTGAAAATAAAAAGTAATTTTTGTATAAGTTCAAAAATACTTATTGTTACTGTCGTACTGTTTTTAGTAATCTACGCCTTTGCGTGTTTCCAGTTATGTCCAATCTGTTAAAATGAATCGAACAAATTGTCGAATTTTTATAAGGCTTATACGGGAGGTCAGGGACATTGACGCGAAGCCGGTTACCATGGATTCAGTACATGATTCTGAACGCCCCTGCGTTTAAAATTTTCGTTGGTTATTTAAAAAAAAACAGCTGCTCCATACATTTTGACCGCGTAGGTATTGCACTTTTCTATGAAACAGCTGTTTTTTTTTTTTGATAACCCACGAAAAATTTCAACGCTGGGGCGTTCAGAATCATGTACTGAATCCATGGTAGCCGGCTTCGCGTCGATGTCCCTGCCATCCTGTATATTTCTTTTCCTCTTTCTTTATACAATAATAAAATATAAAATAACAATACTACACCATGCATTCCCTTGTTCCAGAACAGTCGATGTTTGTTACAATAGTTGGTAGTTGTCACAAACATTGGTCAAACAATCATAATATTTGGTAATTGATTTATATTTACTATTTAATTCTGTTTTTATTTTATGAAAAACACTTACTGATAATAAACTTACCGAAAAAAAAAATATTCCTTCCAAAATCTTGGTGTTACGGTGGTTATTTACAAACTTATTGAACGCGTATTGCGGCATTTTGACGTTTTAACGTTGGCTATGATTGGACCATACTAATTTGAAATAAGACCACAACCGAATCTGTGCTCTTATTTTTCGTTCCGTTTTTGAAGCGCTTACCGGGAATCTAGTGCATTATTGATCGAAGATTTAAATGAAAAGATGATGATGAGGATTGATTTGTGATTTTTTATTTTCTCGTTAGTTTTGCTAAATAATAGGAAACAATACATCTTTGTCTTGAAAAACTACGGTTTTTCAACATATTTTTTTTGCTATATTTCTTATTCATCATTCTCATTCTCGTGTCATATTTCGGAAAACTTGTGGCGTATGTTAGTGAGTTGCGAGTTATGTTAGAGAATAACTTTAATTATTTGAAAAATCCTTTTAACAAATCACAAACAATTTTGTTTAAATTATTTTTCTTTTTCTCATAAACAGTGAATATGGTCTTTGCACACGATGCGTTGCGGTGCCGCACGGCAAAGAGTTTGCTCACATTGGCGGGCACACGGGCGCTGCGGTGCCGTAGCGTTGTTACGCCGCAGCGACGCAGCGCTGCAAATATTTCGCCGCACTAGTGGTCACACAAACAACTGAGCGGTGCCGCTCCGGCGGCGTTGCAATGCGTACACCCCTCCCCGCCTCATCTCGCGGGCTGCAAGTCCGGTGTAAGTGTGGTGCGACGCCGGAATGCACTGTGTGCCATACCATGGATATTTGTATGCAAAAAGCCGCAGCGACACCGCTCCGGCGCCGCAAGGCATCGTGTGCACATTCTCTAAGATCTATCTATAAGAGAGTTTCAACAGGTTTCGATACTTAGTGACAGCGAAAAGAAAATAATACTTACTTTCTCGATTCTCTCTGTCCCTGTCTCTTCTCCATGATGTTGATGAAGATGACGTCGTCTTTTTTCTTGGAGACGGCGATCTTGACTTTGATTTTGTAGGCGAAGGTTTCTCTGGCGTTTTACTTTTTGATCTGAGTTCATAATAAAAAAATATTATTTTTTTGGCATTGGTATTTTTTTATCCTTTACATAATATGCTACATTTTTATATTGAATATAACAAATTAATCCTACTATGTGAAATAAATTGGTGATTGAAACAAATAACTGTCAATATTTGAACATGAAATTGATGCAATCTATGATACAGCATGGAGCACCAGGAGCACAGAGTAAATGGAGTGCTCACTCACCGTTTTTGAGGATAGCGAGGGAAAAGAACGTCATTACACATAAACAACTGCCGGTGTCGCGGTAAACGGCCGATTAGCGACTACATACTCTTCGAAAATTACGACTCAATATGCTTACAAAATTTGTTTTAACAGTGATAAAATCGTACCTATATCTTCTGCCGGGAGGTGTGGGTTGTTTCTGCAAATCTTTTGGTATAGGACTGGGGGATCTTGACTTCTCCCGAAAGCCCTGTGCCACGGCTTCTTCCTTCATTTTCCTAGCAGCATTCTTGGCTTTGTAGTATTCGTACAGGCCCAATTTTTCCCAGCCCTCACTGAGAAAGAGAAGAAATATTTAAATAGGCTTGGCACCTTGTAGAAGTTATCTGTTACATACACATTCATGTTACAAAAGTTTACAGGTCAAAAAATTATGATTTTTCGGTACTTACATCTCGATCACAATGATCTTTTGAGGTAATATGATTTTATATACCATTACCGAACGAAAAAAACAGTTTCCGAACAAAAAATAAATGTACTTACTTGTCTCTAGGCCTTTCATGATTAGGCGAGGCATAGAATGCGTCGACAGCTGCCAAGAGTCTATCATTAGGCGGGGCAGGAGGGGGCAGGCGAATCTTCGCTGGATCCAATGGTCGATATCTGTCGTCTTCCAACTAAAAAAAAAGACATTTCATTAGAGAAAAAAATTATAAAACCTCGGCAAAAGGCAATGGAGTGGTTAACAAAAGGAGTGCTAATAATATTTCCCCTTGTTCTTAAATTGGTTTAAGTTGAGAGACAGGTAAGGAAAAGTCCTTAGTCTGACGGCATACACATCTATTAAGCAGATGTCAAGAGCGTTCGCCCGTAGATTATCACTCCATTTGTTTGTTACTCCTCATTCACAAAGAAAATAATTAAATTTACATACCATAATAAGTGGGACCATCAAACCAGCCGGTAGTTCGAAATAGGGTACTGAAGGCATTAGATCTTCATTGTTTACTTCAGGGAATGGTGGGAATCCAGGTGGGGGCTTACTAAGATCTGGTAGACCATTTTGGAATGCTAACAGTGCTGAGTTATTATCATTTGGTATGAAGCCAGGAGGTGGTTGGGAAAAGTTTATATTTGGAAGATTTGATAAGTCTGGCTCTTCAATAATCTCATTTTTCTTCTTCTGACTAGTTATTTGGTCAAATGTCTGACTGTCGTAACTGTTCTCGTTTCCACTAAGACTATTGTTAGAGGCATAGTTATCGCCACTTTCGCTACCATATTGGTTATTTGAGTTGAAGACTGGTTCATAGCCACCCATTGGTGGGAAGCTCTGTTCATTGAAACTGTTATTTTGAAAATTGTTTTGCATGTTGTTCTGCTGTACATTGTCTTTACTCTGATCGTGGCTGTTCTGTAATTCAATGGCGTGTTTCTGCATTTCTAATTGCTGAATCTGCTGCATTGTGTGCGCGACAAAAGCTTGGTGTTGAGTTTGATAGCTGGAAAATAATAAATATTATTATGTTTGAAATTTTAATGGTGAATTTATATTTTTTATAATCAGTACTAGACAACTTACTTTTCAAAGGTGGCTTTAGTTTGTTGTGTTAAATGGGCAATAGCATTTGAGTGTTGTGAGATCAGATTGTTCTGGTACTCTTGGTAGGAGCTGGTGGGACTCTTCATTTTCTCAATGACTGCAGTCTCGAAATAGTTCGACTTGGATTCCCAGAGTCGAAGCAATTTGTTAAGTTTAGCCTCCTGCTCTTCAGTTACGGCTGAAACAGTAAAATGATTAAAGAGTTGTCATACGAGCCAGGCTGACACTAAGCAAGTTACCTGACTGGCACAAACCACAGGCGATGATGTACTAAAAATGCTTTAACTTGAAGATGAGAATGCACAATCGAACAAGAGAGACCTACATCTTGAGGGCATTATTATAAATATGTTACCTATACTGGCATTGCAAAACATTGGAACCACCACATTTTCCAAATTTTTCTTGAGATCTTCTGCGTTTTTGCGTGCACTGTAATTAGGAATAATAGCATCATAGACACCGATTTGATAATGACACGAAGTAAAGGGAGGTACACAATTTTTGGGGGGATTTAATTAATATGCTTAAAAAATAAGTAAAATATGGTTTACGTATCGCCGTCGCATTATTCTTGTATTTAAATAAGTAATAGAAGTAAATACCTGCATGTTATGCTTACTTTTATAACAAATAGGTGTGAATTGAAACTATAGAGTCTATATAAAGTGAACATTTCTTAACAAAATATTTAGGTATGATAATAACATAAGAATACCATTTACTCTATTGCCAAGAAACCAATAAGAACCACAAATTAATCAAAGACTTGAAAGCAAGACAACTAAAGTTAGGTTATCAACAAGTACAATAGGACCCTGAACATGAATAAATGATTTTAGGTGTAAATTATACTGGTGTTTGGTACTAACCAATGGTGTAAGACATCATTGACCAGGTAAATGATGTGGAGTTTCTGCGTGAACGCTGCGCCTGGCTGGGTCACTTTTCTTAGCAGATGCTGCGATATCACTTTTCCCGCGTCGTGTGAAGTTGCGTGCTGTAATATCCAGCCTTTGCCTATGGGGAGAATTGATAAGAAAGATATGAGTAAAACCTTCTTGTTCTTTGATTTAACCAGTTATATTTCAACACTATTAATAATTATGTTTTTTATGAGTACTCAGGTGTTTTAAATGTATCCAGGTGATAATAGGTGTTAGAAGATCAGATAAGATCAACTAAATTGTCAAGTTTGATAAAAATATAGCATAGTAGGGTGTGGCTTTATATTAAACATTATGGGAGAACGCTGAATGGAAATTCCTATATACAGTAAACCATAGAAATGTTGATGTGCAATTCCACAGACAACTTGTCACCTGATGATATGCTGTCTTTGGTGCATGTGTCTATGATTGGTTGCAGTATGCTGTCCAGTTCACTGAGGCTGATATGGTTGTCTTCGGCCATCATCTGGATCGTCTCCACTTGAGCCTTGCTCACCAACTCGTTGATTTTAGCTTGCTGTTGTTGGATCAACACCTAAAACATTTATACAGCTTTTAAAAAAATCCTTCCACTAATAAAACTACATTCATGTAAGAAAATAGAATGGATAAAAACGAATACAAAACATTCAATTAAAATGTGCTAAATATGAGACAACATAGAATAATTATGTAGAATATATAAAGAACAGAGTAAAATAAAGTACACATAGTTTGTAGAACCACCCTAAATTATAATACAGCCTGTAAATAATAAATATGGAATTTGTAAACCAGCAAGTCAAGTCACACAAAAATCTAAGACAACACTGACCAATCATTTTAACATGCATTTGTCAATAATATGAATTACCTATCTTGATAATTGTCTAGTTAACAAACCAGTAACTACTATTTCTAATCATCAGAATTTTGTAAAAATGTATGAGTTTTCATAATCAAAAGTAACTAAAATCTAAACAAATAGAGAAACTTACTGTGTGTTGAGCATTAAGATTATTCTCAGATTGAGTAATTTGCTCTTTGAACATGTTGATCTGTGCGGAGATGTTGTCGAGGTCATGGTGGGCGTGCTGCGGAGTGCCTGACGGCGCCGAGTTGGCCGCGAGCCACTGCTGGAGCGCGGGCGCCACCGCCATCGACGCCGCTAGGCCCAGCTGAGCGGGAGTCGCTCCGGCCTGTTGGGGCATTACATATTGCCTGTTCTGTGCCATATAAGCCCCGGCGGGAGCAGGAGCCGGCTGGCCACCGGCCGATTGCTTTAGAACTATAAACAGCGGAGGTTCACTTAATCGGTTATAACAACACTCAATCAGCGATCATTGGAATATTCAAAACTCTTCCATCGTCATTTCATTATGCTTACTTGCTTGCTCCGTTGTCACTTTGTACTGGTAGTAATTGAAGTAGTCCCCGCCGTAAAGAAAGCTGAATTTTGGATTGTTTTTTTGCTTGTTCTTCGTCATTTTTTCAAATTCAGGTCCATTTCTAGCGACAAACTGGGCAAGTTTGTCGATTATGTTGCGTAGGTCTTGATCTAGAAATATAACTTATTTTTAGGTACTGAGGCACTCATAATACATGTCCAAAGAAAATATATTTGATTGAATTGGGACGCACCTTGTGGCGGCTGCGGAAGCTCCATTTTAAGTGTTAAAAATAAGGTTATGTTAGTAGAAAATTATCTTTTTCCTCCGTACTGTATACTAAGTATCTATCATCATTACAAACATCACATCGTTAAAACATTACTGTTCTTGTGAAACAATCTTACAAGTCACTCTTAGGTTTCAGTTGTGAACATTAAATTTGTCGCCTAAATAACATTTCTTCGACACCGATCCAATTTTTTCGGCCATTTGTAATTATGAACTGAGTGAAGTGAAGGTTTCGTAAATTCGTAGATAACCGGTAATCCCGGTAATAGCATAAAAATGGGCACTCATGGGCGTGAATCATTTACGAATGAGCCATGTCATGAATGAATTCATTTTAGGATTTTAAAAGTAGTGTAGAAGAAAACCGAACCTAAAAATTACGTATGCCGTATTGCCTTACCAAGTAGAAAATATTAAAAAAAACAATAAGTGCAAAACTAGTCTCATCCTTAATTTAATATTTGGAATGGTAACCTCGTAGAGTATATATGTTCTGTGATGGTAACACTGTTCCACGGATCTCTATCGAGTATTGATCGCTGGACCAATGGTTTTTCAGACAATCTAAATTCAATGCAGTCATTCGTTGTTTAGCGGTGACGGCTCAGCAGGCTGATGTCAAATCAGTCGACGTGAATCATTTGTCAAAATCAAGGAACAACTCAAAATAGTACTCTAAAAAATAAAGAAATTCTCATCAAAATGTCTTCAATGGTAAGTTCCATTCACTTTAATAATATTACAGACGCAATCCCCATGAACCTTCATGAAGGTGTTACCGAAATCACAACTTTTATTTTATTTAATATCGGTAACTCAGCAATACCAGATATTAGTTTATCCGTATGAAACACCTGCATAAGGTTGATTTTTGCTAATCGGAACAGAAAACTAGAACAACTTGGATCTGTCATCATCACAGACCATTCTGTCGCACGTTAAAAACCCGAATATTTATAAGTTTTATTATACTGATTAACTGAGTGTACAGTATACTAACTGTATTTATTAATTAAGCTAGAGTAAAACTAGTACACTAATTAAAATTTATCTTACTGGCCATAATGTTGCAATTAAAATCCATGTAATATCCTTATCACAAAGCATAGAAACTACAAACCCCTATCATGTCAGGAAATCCATTTTTTATGAACACATTTTTCAATAGTATATTTTATTCTTCACAGCGGATGAAGGCAGCGAAATGTCCATCGGACGAGCTGGCCATTACAAACTGTGCACTCATCAACCCGGATGACTTCAACAGTGATGTCAAGTAAGTTTTTATTATTATATTTCTGATCATCAGCATTCATTATAGATTGGTTGGAATCTACCAGAAAAGCATTGTTCTTAAATTTGGCAGTACATCAGAAATTGCTCAGACGTTACACATAAGTTTATGATACAGTAAGTGGGGGAGGCACTTCCCCCACTTTCCAGCTACCACTAGACATTAATATTATTAATTAGGGTAATAAATCAGTCATGTTGATTTAATACACATCTGTACTTAATGAGAAATGCAACAAATAACTAACTGTTACTAACTAGTGGTATTTATAAATCACAAGCAGTATGCTTAATGTAGCCTGAACAATGCCTGTATATTGGCGGATGAACTGGTTAAACCTACTTTAATACAATTAAAACCACAATACCTTTTATTTCAGCTGTTATTAATTTAACATGAACATGTATCCTTCCTGAGCTGTCCTGCAAAGTTTAAAAAGCAACATGATTTATAATTTACAAATTTTTGGTCCTTATGTACCTATTTTCTACTTCTTAGTTTCAATGGGATCAAAAAAATTATGGACCTCTTTTTGTACCTTAAACAACTATCAGAATAACTGCTAATGAAATGTTATTTTCAGGCACATTGAAGTATCTACAGGACCATCACAGCATTTTGTGTTCAGTATCAGGTTCTACAACGGTGTTGACCGTGGCACTGTTGGTTTCTCTGCCCCGCAGAGAAAATGGGCTACACTTTCTATTGGCCAGGTAAGTTGTAGAGCAATAACTACAAATAGTCTTATCTCATTTTATAATTATTCTTTGTTAGTTTATGATGGCATACAAAAAGCATCATAATTATTAAAAATCACCATGAAGAAAAAATAATGCTTTTTACAAGCCTTATCAGCGCAGAGTCGAAAGCAGTGGTGGCCCAGTGGTAACGGCCGCGAGTTACGAGTTGTAGGTTCGAACCCAGACAGGCGTTTTACTTTGTGTCATTAATTTCATCATCACTGCGCTTAAAACTGTGAAGGAAAACATTGTGAGGAAACTGGCATGTCCTAGAACCAAAAATTCGACAAAAAAGACATGTGACATCTACCAACCCGCACTGGGACAGCGTGATGGATTACGGCCCACTCCCTCTCACCGAGAGGAGGCCTGTGTCTCAGCAATGGGAACTTTTTAGGCTGATTAACAACCCTTATCAGATACATATTAGATACTATTCATTTTGTGACAAAGCCAACATGCTATTGCTGTTTATGTAATTAAGTTATCATTAAATAAAACATCTAATAAACAGAGTAGAAATTAAGTTAGATTTTTCTCCCACAGCCAATTGATGTAAAGCCTTTCAAGCCTCAGAGTGCAGAATGTCTGTGCAGCGTGACCTTAGAGGCGGACTTCATGTTGAAGAAAACGTGAGTATCTATGGTGTAATCTAATTATATTAGTCATCTGTAGTACATAGTGATGTCATAGAGATGCGATGTGTAGAGTGGGTGTATTGCGAACTATTTACATTTATACTCTTCTAGCTTTTGCCCGTGGCTTCGCCCGCGGGGTGCTCGGTAATTATCCCACGGGAACGTACTACCGGAATAGAAGTAACTTAATCCTAAACTAGGTCATGGTCTACCTGTGTGCCAAAAGGGTGACGTGAAAAGGGGGTACAGATAGATTTACTTTCGCATTTATAATATTAATAAGTATTATATATATGGACACCAAATATTCACTAGATTTTTTTTAACGACTCGCCTTTGACCTCTCTTACCTGATGGTAAGCGATGATGCGCTCGACTGCGGTGCACCGTTAACTAGAAGAAGTAACTTATACACTCGAGATTTGAATCCTCTCAGGTTACAACTATATCTATGGAAACACAGCACATGCACAGTAAAAATGTTGCATAAGCGGTTTGTGCGTATGAATGAATATCCACAATAAAGTAGTGGCGTTAACGCCACCGACGCCGAGGCCGTACTTACGTCTGATCGACCGATA
Source organism: Agrochola macilenta (assembly GCA_916701695.1). Classification (NCBI taxonomy): domain Eukaryota; kingdom Metazoa; phylum Arthropoda; class Insecta; order Lepidoptera; family Noctuidae; genus Agrochola; species Agrochola macilenta. The sequence goes on from OU753558.1 coordinate 16,575,140, forward strand.
ATAAAATCGGCGTGGTGGAATTAGGTTGTGCAATTCCAACGCATACTTTCCGAAACGTTACCGATAAACAGCCTATGGGCTTGTTACCTAGCGACGATAAAAGTTTTATAGGTTGAATCAACCTTTGCTATACCTACTTCCCAACTGCAGTGTGCCTGCAAGCTTGGCTTGCACATAATGGTCCCTTATTCAATCCCCGCACGGTCTATTTTTCCAAGACATTAGTGTCGGAATAATCCTTATTTTACTCCTTGGAAACTTTGGAGTGATATTTATATGTCACCGTAATAGCGAATACACACTATTATACTGCCGCCGGGCAAGCCGCGGCGCGCCCGGCCTTGCCGCACAAAGCCGCAGAAAGGATCGCAAAGGAAATGAAGGCGCAAAAGCCGGGGGAACGTGCCGCGCGGCAAAAGCCGGCGGTCGTGCCGCGGCATAGTGTGTAGGAGGTATAAGGCGTAAGATTGTGGGAACCGTTAGTTTATAATATATCGGTATTATTTCCGTTATAAACAAAAAACAAATTATAAAAAAAAACACGTTAAAACAGATTATAAACTGTCGGAAAATTGTGAACTTGATGAAATGGGTTAGGCTAGGTTAGAATTATTGTGACCAACCGCGCGAGTCGAGCGAGCGCAGCGAGCGGTGTCGCGGCAGCGCGCAGCGACCGGCGAGCGCTACTTTATTTCCAAGTTGCTCGCAGCTAGGCAGGCTATTATTTAGGCGCAGGGTGCGTTACGTCGCAAGCAAGTTTCAAACCAGTTCACAATTGGTTGGTTTGCCATGGATAGATTATAAACTATCGTTAAAAAAGTAAAGATTAGTTAAAGGATGAAAAACCAACATTTTTGTTTAATTATTTTCAGTACATCCATGGATCCCTACGATTCGGAGCAAATGGCTCGTGACTTCTTGATCCAGTTCTCCAATCAGGTCTTCACTGTTGGTCAACAGTTAGCTTTCTCTTTCCAAGACAAGAAGGTTTTGTCTTTGGTTGTCAAGAATTTGGAAGGTAAGTCTTGTTATCGTATATCTCATAGGTATAGGAGTATTTATAATTCGATATTTAGTTAAAACAATTTTAGCCCCGTCAACATTTTTAAGTTCAAGCCAAAACTCATAAAAGTATTAAATAAAATTTACAAAAAGCCATAAATCAAGTTTGAGGAAATACTAATAAAATACAACTAACTGTTGACATAAACTTTTCTGCTTTTAATATCAAAATAAACCCAGTAAAGCAGTTACGACAAAATAATAGGGTGTTAGGAAACACTTGAGGGTTTACTAAAATTGTATTATTTAAATATTTCCTGAAATGATTTTTTATGAGGACATCATTTGGTCAAGAGCACCATTTATTAGTTGTTGTAGTTGTAGAGGAAAACCAGAAAAGGTATGCGCTTCGGTGATCTTCGTGTTTCCGGAGTAGCACGAACGTCGCGCCACAGAGTAACCCCACAGAGGCAAAAGTTTTGAACTACCGCGCTTTGTAATAGTGCACCTATCATTGCGCGTTTGTATGAAGCCGGCCTACGGTTACTCCGGTGTCAGATCTTCATTTATCACTCGACAAGTTTTTTGGAATTACATAGAGAGACTTGTTAATTTATAATTTTATAAACATGCAAAACAATAATACAAAATATTCAAGCAATTAATATCCACGGTTCCATGGTTGGAACAGCTCTTTATGAAGTGCATACTTTTATTTGGAAAGCTGTACATGCCACGTGTATTTTTTTATAGCTGTCGACGTCCAAGCGTTGGCGGCTGGCGCTAACGCCGTACCCCGTCGTGTGAGGATGGGGCGACTCCTTCCTGATGGCAACATTCAATTCGACAAAGCTGAAAACTCTTCCCTCAATTTAATCGGAAAGGCTAAAGGGTAAGCATTGTTTAAGCAATCGTCTTGGTCTCATAATAATTATTCGTGTTATAAATGGCTAATAATTGATAATTAATGGCCATCGGGAATACAGGCGTGATGTATGACTACAATTTTTTTTCGACATGGTCTTTAGAGATTTGTGATTAAAAAAAATGGTCTTTAGTGTGGTACAAATTTCTAAGTCCTAATAATATTTACGATGTAGGAAACAACCACGCCAGTCTATCATCAACCCTGACTGGGACTTCGGTAAGATGGGCATCGGTGGTCTGGACAGAGAGTTCAACGCCATCTTCCGACGAGCCTTCGCTTCTCGAGTGTTTCCTCCCGAAGTTGTCGAGCAATTAGGTAAATATACAAATACACGTTCTATTCAAGATATTGGTCGAAGCTGAAGTACTTTACAAAGCAATATTGACGTCATTAAACACTATACACTCACTATCGATGTTCAATTTTAGCTTCAAAATAAAGAAAGGTAAGAAAAAAATTAAGGAAGGAAAAAAATACATTTATTTAACACATACTAAAAGACAAAACATATTTTGCAAATTAAATACAAAAAAAGTTCATAATTTGACGGATTTTTATGAGATGCCATATAGTGCGAGTACTATTACAGTCTTTGAATCATCAGATTATAAATGAATATATTATATTTTTAGGCTGCAAGCACGTAAAAGGTATCTTGCTGTACGGCCCACCCGGTACTGGCAAGACTCTCATGGCTCGTCAGATCGGCAACATGTTGAATGCACGTGAGCCGAAGATTGTTAACGGCCCGCAAATCTTGGACAAATACGTGGGTGAGAGTGAGGCCAATATTCGACGGCTTTTCGCTGACGCTGAAGAGGAAGAGAAAAGGGTAAGAGTTGGCCAAATGTTGGGTTAATTTTTTGGTCAAAGATAAAATATAAATAATATAAAAATAAAAGATAGAGAAACATAACATAAACTAAACATAGATTTTATTAAATAAAGTAGCTTTTCGTGTCTGTCTGTTTGACGGCGTCGTCTTCTAAACTACGCAACGAATTTAGATGCGGTTTTCACCATCATTCAGAGAGAATTTATTCCGAAAGATTTAAGATAATCCGTAAAAACCGTGCGAAGCCGGGGGCGGCTAGTAGTCGCTAGTATGAAGATAACCCCTTGCTTGATTAGTAATGGTTTACTTATATCGTTACTTACTTGCAGTGTGGACCAAACAGCGGTCTCCACATTATCATCTTTGATGAAATTGACGCTATTTGCAAAGCGAGAGGCTCTGTGGGCGGCAACACTGGCGTACATGATACCGTTGTCAACCAGCTGCTCTCAAAGATCGATGGTAAGTCATAGCACCTACTTTATACTCGATTGAAAGTCATAAATTCTAATATATAGTGATTGAACATCTTTAAAAGAAAAAGAAAGAAAGAAAAGAAAGAAAAATGTTTATTTGGACACAGTTCGTGAAACACAAAATACAAAATAAAAAAGTGACAATAATATTTAACAATAATACGAGTAGTGTGTGCCTCACGGCTGCGCCAAAAAGGTTCATTTCAGCATTAATGCCAGACAGATGCTGTCTGACGCTGGCTTTCTAATGAACCTTTATGTAGGGACAAGTGACGGGGAGTACAAAACAGTCTCAACATACCTATTACATAATTTGTATACTTATAACTAACTAAATAAATAAACTAAAAAAACGCTTTAAAAAACTTATGCTTCTTTCGTGTTAATAACACAAGCATAAAAGCATAATCAGTGCTGGGACACAGGTCTCCTCTCGTAGATGGAGAGTGGGCCGTAATCCACAAATATACATTTTTCTAATAAATGTGAACCGACAAAGTCAATTGGAAACATATGAGCTGGAGAAAAATTAATATATGTTATGACTGGCATGTCGTAGAACCAAAAATTCGAAGACATGTGACATCTACCAATCCGCACTGGGCCCGCGTGGTACATTATACCCCACTCCCTCTCGAAGAGAGGTATGGTATTATGTGTCCCGACAGTGAAAATATTATAGACTGATAAATAAATAAACACTAACCATGTCCTTTCCAATGCCGATGAACATGAAAACAATGTTTCCAAAGCCTCCTAAAGTCTCCCCCCCTCTTTAGGTGTTGACCAACTCAACAACATCCTGGTCATCGGTATGACAAATCGTCGCGACATGATTGACGAGGCGTTAATGCGACCCGGTCGTCTCGAGGTCCAGATGGAGATCGGACTACCCGACGAGACTGGCAGGGTGCAGATCCTGAACATCCACACCAAGCGTATGAAGGAATATAAGAAGATTGCGGAGGATGTTGATCCTAAGGTTTGTGAAACATTTAAAAAGGTCTAATTTTACTGACTCACTTGGCTTGTCGATTATAAATCAACTCAGCCTAGCGCAGTTCACTGCTGGACAGGCCTCTCACAAGATGCGCCACAACACCCCGGTCTCCGTCTTCCGCATCCAGTCAGTCCCACCCACTTTCAGTCCATCGTCGCTGAGGGGCGTCCCACGTTACGTTTGCAAATACGAGGTCTCCATTCCAGGCCTCGTCTGCTCTACCGGCCATCGGTCCTGTTGATTACTCTCCAAGCTGTGTCGGTAACTCCGGTTGTTCGATTATACATGATCAAATTAAATTAACTGACAAAACATCAAAGCCACACGCGAACCAGCGCGGACAAGTTCGTATCTGATTAGTTGGCGCCGGTTCGCGCTGATTTGGCAAACAGTATGAAAACTGCCTACCAGCGTTGACAATCACCGCTAGTAGAGAAGCGCTGGCATATTGACGCCGCGGTTACTAGCGTTCTACATGAATACACCCTTATTCTTAAATCCTACCTATCCTTTATTTATTTATTTATAAAAACTTCATGCACAAGTAAAAAAATATTGTACAAAGGCGGACTTAATACCTGAGGCATTTTCTGCCAGTCAACCTTAGGGTGAGGGTGGTGCTTAGGGGGATGCCTACCAGGGTTGCGAGTTTGTCCGAAAGGGATATCGCGGCCCCGGCACACAGGCAACGGAAGGAACACGGGTGGGTTTTAGTCAGTAAAAGTCTGACACGCCCTCCCGCTCCACCCAGAGCGGGAGAAGTTATTTGATAATTTCCCACCCTCAAAAAAAAATAAAGAAGAGGGTGATGCAGAGACAAAACGTGGCAGGTGCAACATAAGGGATAGATAACTTGAAAATGAATACATACTAATACATAGATACATACATCTATATCTATAAAAATCAATGCCACTTTTCGTTGTAATTTTATAACTCAAGAACGGCTGGGTCGATTTAGCTGATTTTGGTTTTGAAATGTTTGTCATAGTCCAGGGAAGGTTTAAACGATGAGAAAAAGAGAGAGAAAGAAAATTAGGGTAGGTAAGGTGGGTAGGTAGGGTTTAGTGCTACCCGTGCGAAGTCGGGGCGGGTAAAGCTAGTACATACATATAAACCGAATAAACTACTATTACTATTACGTACACGTTACGAATTGAAACGTACAATAAAAAAAAATATCATTATAAAAATATCATTTATCGCGCACAGGAACTCGCAACACTCACAAAGAACTTCTCGGGCGCTGAGCTCGAAGGTTTAGTCCGTGCCGCTCAGTCTACCGCTATGAACCGTCTGATCAAAGCCTCAAGCAAAGTGGAGGTAGACCCTGAAGCCATGGAAAAGCTAATGGTCGAACGAGGTGACTTTATGCACGCCCTTGAGAATGATATCAAGCCAGCATTTGGTACTGCGGCAGAAGCGTTGGAACATTTCTTGAGCCGTGGCATCATCAATTGGGGCAGCCCGGTTTCATCTCTGCTTGAAGATGGACAGCTTTATATTCAGCAGGCGCGCGGTACTGAAGCTAGCGGTGAGAAACTGTTTATTACTATACTCCATAGGTTTGGGTAGTTAAATAAAGGTAAACAAATCGTAAAAAGGGTTTTTATAGTTGATACTTTCTTGTTTAAAAATACGAAAAACCGAACAAAATTTATTTGCGATTTTTACAATAGTTTCCTCTTTTGTATGTTATATTTTATTCATAAACTATACTCTTCGTAGATGTAACTGCTTGAGCACAATTTTTAAGTAAGATTGCTAAATTGAAGAGTACAACTGTGACGTAGCATGACTGAAGTAACAGGTATTATCAGGTTTATCTGGATAGGGTACTCGTATGCTCTTTATTCGGCCTACCGAATCGCACTTCTTATTGTTTCCATCAGATTTTTTATTTTTATTAATAAGCAGTAGACCCTCAAACTATCATTGTCTCAAAAAGTAGGCTTATATTCTCATTTTTATTCGTTATTTATTCAAAGATTATCTCGTGGTCACACGACGATATGCTTAAATAATTGGTCCTTTGGTCCAAACATTGCGACATAACTAAAATGTAATTAAAATATTGGTCTTTATAGTCTCTAGTTGCTGTGGACCAGTCTTACCAAGGGGTATCGTGTTACCCAGTAGTTGGGTTGTGGAGCTTAGATAGGGAGTCCCTCCATGTAAAATACTGGTATTCATCCGGTTAGATTGGAAGCCGACCCTAACATAGTTGGGAAAAGCTAGGCAGATTGATTTTTGAGTCTCTAGTTGCGGTAAAGTATTTCTGTGACTAAAATGGTGATGCTTTAACAGTATTATTGAGATTAGGTATTAAATTAAATTCTGACAAACCTAACCTCACGCCTTTTCCCTATGACAGGACCAGAACGCATAGCATGATCATCATAGAAACGGGATTTGTCGACGAAAGAATATACAGAATGACAGATTGACAATCACAATCTGTCATTTTGTCTGTTCTTCCGTCGACAAAACCCATTTCTATTGTGGTCATGCTAAGCGTGCTAAATAGAAAATTGGTCCTAATAGAGTAAACTTTTTTACAGGTTTAGTATCAGTGCTTTTGGAAGGACCACCGAACAGCGGTAAGACTGCGTTAGCCGCAGAACTGGCGAAGCTATCAGACTTCCCGTTCGTGAAGGTTTGCTCCCCAGAAGACATGGTCGGATTCACGGAGGCTTCTAAATGTCTGCAGATCAGAAAGGTAAGTTAAATATTGTGTGTTTTACAACAGGAAATAAGAACAGCAGGATTATATTATTTGTTGAAAAAAAAAATTGGTTGTCTGTAAAGTCGGTTTACGGACGATAGTTTAACGTGACAACGTCATAACAAAACATTCCCTTCCCTCGCTCCGATCGTAACGTGACAATGAGCGTAACGGGACACTTTCGTGCGTGTTGCCGCCGGCGGCGGCGTTCATCGATTTAATAGACGTTGGCACGTCAAAATGTCATTTTCATATAAAATAGGGTACAGGACTTATTGCACGTAAGCTGTTCAGAATATTTTGATATGGAATTTGGAAACCTATGGAAAAGACCTATGTCCACCAGTGGATGCTTTTCATAAGATAAAATAACGAATGATTAACGTTGATCTGAGCACGAAAATGTAACTCCGACGTCACCATACCTTATTCTCTTCGCTTAATTTCTTCCGGCACAGCTGTACTTTACTTTCGTGAGCCTGTAATTGTACATTCGCAGCCGAAAACCAATCGCCAGAAACATTTACATCTATGGTCTGTTCCAAAAGTATCTAATAAAAGTGTAAACAAAGTTAATCAAACCATGTGCTTCTAAACTACCCAGTGGTCGCCATTTATTGGACAAAGTACTTCGGTAACCCAGGTACCCTTCGTGAGATTGTCAGGAACACCAAGGCATTGCTGGCCTTCCTTGAGGAGCTGGAGTGGATCGAATAATAGATTTTCACACCCCTACGCAAAATAGCGCATTGACGTGGAGTTGCTGACACCAGCCTCTATTACCTATTAAACAAACCCCGCACCCTAATTGCATAGCACATGATCAATCACAATCTGAATCATTTTGAAGGATATTACTAATCCATTGCTTCTTATGTTCGAAAATTTTGTCTGCTCAACAAAGTAAATGAAACAATAAATGCTGTCGAACTGTCAAAATGAAACAGATTGTGATTGATCGTGTGTAACCCATTTAGGGTGCTGCTCAGGGTAAACTCTTACGCTATGACCCAATTAAGGGAATTTCAGTTATCTGTATTTAGAAGCTATTAAACTTTATATCTCACACACAAAAATTGAGGTTATAAAATTAACCTCAATTGTCAAATGTAAACAATAATATTCAAATAATTAAATCAAAGCACTCAATTTGTTAGTGGCACTACAAAATGTCATCCACAGGTTCGTTTTCTGCTCCATTTGTTTACATTTTCATCTGATAATTTTGGAACAGACTTTACATCAACTTTTCTCTTCCCTAGTACTTCGACGACGCCTACCGCTCAACTCTGTCCTGTATCCTAGTGGACAATATCGAGCGTCTTCTCGACTACGGCCCCATCGGACCTCGTTACTCTAACCTGACGTTGCAAGCGTTACTTGTGTTGTTGAAGAAACAGCCGCCTAAAGGACGGAAACTCCTTATTCTTTGCACTAGCAGTCGGAGGTAAGGATACATGATTTGACGATAATTAACATTTATTAGACTGCCGAAAAACTAATTTCTAAAGAAAGGAAGAAAAAGTATTTATTGAGACTCGCACAGGAAATCACATTAAACTAAAAACACATTAAACATAAATAAAAAACAAAGTAACATTAAAATGAAGGAAGTCCTGTACGAGGCCAAAAGGCTCCTATCTCAGCATGATGCCGCGACATTTAAAAATAAATAAAAATGTCGCAGCGCTGGTATTCTGATATGGCCCCAGTGATGTCACGGATAGATAGATACAATACAGACAAATAAATATACTTAATAAAAATAAAAAGGTGTGAAATACAATGAAGAGTAAAATATGTAATCCGCGTGTCTGTGTCGTGTTTGTAACAACTCTTTACGTGTAACATGGTGATTTTTATCCGACTGCCCCAAAAGGAGCGTAATGATTTTGGAGCTGATGTGATAAAGAGTATCACAATTTTTTTGATTCGGCTGAAAGAACATACCCACAATTTTTTATTTTTTTTACCTCAATGTTGAAGCTTCTTCTTTTCTTCATCTCACCTAATGGTAAGTGATGATAAGGCAGAAGGTTGAAGCGAGCTTCCCCCAGAATCCTCAACCACAGAGGAACGGGCTATCTTACCTATAACTGTCGAAACACACGCGACAGACATAGATGAGGTAGTGGTAGCTAGCCAGGCGGACTTAGAACTAGCCCTACCACCAACCAAACTGAGCAGAAAATTTTGCCCCTGCTGGGAATCGAACCCGGTACCTCTGGGACTGAGACAGGTGGTCTTACCACTAGACCACAGAGGCGACCACTTATTATGCTGACTGTGCTAGTAGCATTTCTAGCTTGAAGAGCAGTTGTTCATGATACTAATTTTGGTCCTTCGTGGCGCGACGATATTCCTACTTCTTTTTCTAACCGGCGCCTTTTCTTGCCACTGACATACAAAATTATACATATAAATTATAGTTATCATTATAATTATACATATATAATAGGGATGATGCCTGGGTAAAAAAAATGCAATTCTAATTTGTCCGTCAGTCAGATAATAAAAAAATATTAGACACGTACTTTTTGCTTTATCATATTAATAAAAAAATACTTGATAAAACGCATTTTAGGTTGTGTAGTGGGGGTCGCTACGTCACTAGTATGTATAAAATCTACATACTCGTGACGTCATGGCACATTTTACCTCAATGTATCGCCGTAACCGTAATTACGTAAAAAAAGAAAAAATACGTGTCCAATATTTTTTTATAATCTCAAAGACGGACAAAAAAATTTTTTTTTGTCGTTATGTTATTATATATAAATTATTTGTGATAGGTACCGGTATATCAAGTAATTAAATAAAACGTTTTATCACCAGGCAAGTGTTGGAAGATATGGAGATGTTATCAGCGTTCACGGCCGTCCTGCACGTACCGAACCTGTCTCAGCCAGAACACGTCATGGCGGTGCTTGAAGAGGCCGATGCTTTCTCCGAACAGGACTTGCAGAAGATACGGCATGATATCCGAGGAGCTAGGTAGGTTGAACTTTGGACTAGGTAAATAAGCAGAAAGTGTGGAAATATCCGGCTGTTGCCACCTAAAGTTCTGATGAAAGGGCAAATGAAGCAAAAAGTATCAAACTTTTGCTGCAGGATTCCAGAAGGTATGTACATTTTTATAGGATACAAAGGCGGTCTTTACACTTGGAAGCTGATTTACGATTTGATGTCGACAAGATTACGGTAAGCAACAATGTCAAAGAAAATGTTCTCTTTCTGTGCAAAAGAGCTGTTTTAAGAACTTTTCCATAAGAGATTTGTTTTTATGGAAGAAATCTATTTTAGAGAGATGTATTAATGAATCTTTTGATTATAATTCTGTTAATACATATCTGTTATAGTCGGGAATCATATTTTGATCAAGATACAACCTGCAAATTGCAAAAATACATAAGACAATTTGAATTTCGCGGGCTGCAACTGCGGATTCACCTTAAGAAGGGGGAGTAGGTATTCACCTTAAGTAGTGGAAGGGGAAGGGGTGGAGTGGTATAAGTGGACGATTATCTTCCCTTCCAGCAGAGACATCAACGCAAGTTTTTTGTGTAGACGATTATCTTCCCTTCGAGCAGAGACATATCGACGCCAGTTTTCTTACCGTTTCTTGGTCTATTTATAATACATTTGCTAAATGAAAGCTATATCGTTGGTCTAGTACTCCTTCGGACTCTGTATCGATTGATTTAGTCTCCCCATCCTTTCGACGTACTCGCTGAGTCAACACGGATATGACGTGGTACAATGTGATTACTGGACATGATATTTGTCTTGTCTAGACCGTCCCGTATGAAGAAGATCCGAAGGTTCCTGAGCAATGCGCCAAAACCTACTGAAGAAGAAATTGCATTGACTGCGGCAGATCCAAGGTGGGTGCAAGTTGCCACTTGTCACTGACCTTTATTTTTTTTTGTTTTGTCGCAACTTTTTTTTATGTTTGTTTGAAATATAGTCTTAACCACTAGGTGGAATAGAATTTAGCAAGGTCTTGAGCAGTCCTTTTTAAGAAGTTATTTGTGGAGTATGAGTTCGGACTTGCAAAAAAAATATTCTCAAGACTATAAATTGACACTCCAGATCAACATGCGATTTCGAGGTGCAAGGTACGTAGAGTTTATTTTTAAATATCACTAGACTAGTATTGAAACGAGAGCTCTCTAACCAAGATCCACTGAAGGTGCGACGCGACGTCTAAACAACCAGGTATGATAAAAAATATTTTTATTAAGTCTTTTGATACCGATTCAGTATTTGACCCAAAAGGACCAGTATGAAGAAAGGTTTAGAAATGCCATAGCATCATCTTAGTAAAACAGATTAAGAAAATAATGAATCCAAGGAAGCCACCAACCTCATTTCGCCCAGTTAAATGACTGGACGAAATGAGGTTGGTGGCTTCCTTAAAAAAGCTATTGAGATAATTTTGTGTTTTTCTCGCAGGATCTTCATTGGCATCAAGAAGCTGCTAGCGTTAATCGACATGGTGAAACAAACCGACGAGGACTGCAGAGTCTTCAAGTTCCTCACGAAAATGCAGGAAGAGGGCGGTCTAGATCTAGGCACCAATGTACAATAAGAATCATTGCAACCTTAGGGACACCATGCGCATACCACACCGCCCTCACCCGATCACACTAATGCACACATCTGTACATCTAAAACACCAACCGTCAAAGTAACCGAAAGCTCACCTTGCGTTTCCGATCTTAGAAGCTACGAAATTGATTACGATGAAATCAGCGAATGCACCGAGTCGTTACTCGATACTAGTCATCATAAAAAACGTATGACGGCCAGAGGCAACGAAATGTCACCATCTAAAATGCCTCTCATGAGGATTAGGAGCGTTGAGATAGTTTTCGAAGATGAAATGTCCACTTGTACGGACACCGGTCTTTTGGATAGGAGCATCGAGTTAATAGTGTCTGATAGCAGTGACGATTCCACCAAATGTGTGGATGATTTAGAACCTTTGAACATCGAGAAGGATCCTAATTACGACTCAGTGACGCTCAACGCTGAAGGAGATTTATCAGACGATAATTCAGTCTCTCTATCAAAAGATATCGTCGAAGACGTTCCTAAAATTGATATTCCCCTAATAAGTTTCCAAGACGTCGATGAACCTTCTCACGTACAAAGTGAAAGTGTCACGTTAGCCATCGATGAGACTTTGTCGCCGAATGTGTCTGAAATCGGCGATTCAGGTCGCTTTACCGAAGAAGCTTGTTCATCTCATTTCGAGACGGTTCCCATCGAAGACGCTTTACTTTCGACCTCATTTGACGCGATAAATATTGAGAAAACATCGACGTTAATGAACTCGTACGAGATGTCTGAGGTCTGTAGCATCGAGACGACAAGACTGTATGAATACATAGACAGTAATAGCGACAGTTCTGATGATGATTCGGACAACACGGCTACTTGCGACACAGACGCTCCAATACGACATCTGACCAGCCTTAGTAGCAACTTTTCTTCCGACGACAATTCTGTCGGCGACGGCTATGATCTACAGTACGATTCTTTCATAGACATGGGCAAATTTTAATATTCGAATCGACCTATTTATACACGTTTAAACTTTCGCATTAACTATTTGTGCTTCTCTGTGGATGTTTCTATCTAACGCTATAATGGATTTTAACACGTGTAATTCAGAATGCTGTTTGACGTTGCATATTAGTTATGAATGGTTATTATTTATATTTATTGTTTCGACAAAAACATTCCAATTGAATTATTGAAGGGTTGATTAAAGTAGGTCCTGTTTTAGTACGCCAGTGTGGTGGACTTTTAGTGTGAGCTATTCTGACACCTTATATACCTTCTCAACACAGCTTGTGCACAGAGGGGATTGGTGGTATGCGGCTCTCGTAACCATGTCATGTCTCTTAACACACTAATTGTTATAGTTTTACTACTCAGTAGTCTTTTTGTAAATATAACGTAATGTTTCCATAGCGCGTGCAATTTAGTATATATACAGTCTTTCGTGAACGATGACATGGTTACAGATATCCCTGGGTTGTAAGTCTAGGCAATAGCTCAATTATCTACAATGTATTATATTATTTTTATAGAGTGATTTTTTATTTATTTCAATTTGTTATTGAAATGTGATGCAGCTTGATGCTGTCTATTGTGTTAATACTTAAATAGGAATATTTTGATCAGTGTGTAATATCGATAGCTGTAAGGGAATGATATTGATTATAATGTCAATAAAAATGTAGTATTATGAAACATTTGAGGAATATTGTTGTAATAACTCAGTAGGGCTCGAAGCTTTGACTTGAGCGTTAGTACAATTAAAGTTTAAGTACTTACCTGCACATGTAGTAAATTTTACGGTCAATTAAAACACTACTACGAATATATCAACCTAATTGGATTGTTAACAAGATGGTTATCAGGAAGATGTCTAGAGAACACCTCTACATAAATGTTATGTAGGTGGCAAATATTTAATAAATGATAAATTAAGTAACGCGTGCGTAAAAACGAATGTTGCGATCTTTATCGATTATAAATAAAAATTATCCCTAATATTTAACAAACCATAGCTATAATATTGTTGCTATACATTTGTAGTTATTTATTGTTACATTCTTAGCTGCATTGTTATCGTCTTTAATCTAGGATAAAACATTCCACTCACACATTCAAACTGAGTCAGTGTAGTAGGTACTGTGTTTTAGAAATACATAATCTCAATTATATAAATAAAAATCTTTGTGCAAATTTCTTATATCTTGATAAAGCTTTTAGGTCATGAACTAGCATTAGAGCTTCTAATATACTAACTGCCATCATATATTTTTTTCTGTGTATGTAAAAAAAGTTATGAATTTGTGGAATTGTAAAATGATATTGGGACATAGCTCCTGCAAAGAATGTTCTACAAATCATAGTTAATTTGTTAGAGGCATAATTTTTATTGTTATGAATTTTATTTGTTGTTATCTTGCATGTGATTTGGTGGCACCTTGTTATAGAGGAACCACAGTTACTAATCATGTGGCCCTATACACGATGTACTATTATATTCTATACTCTGCCTAATTATTATATTGATATAAACTCGCCTCCCAAAATGCATGATAGATAATGATATAGTTTTAATAAAATTGAATACAAGTATTAAATACCTATTTATTTAACAAAATATTTACTGTTGCATTGTATGAATTATTTTGTTATTTCTAAGTACTAAATATTAATAAAATTAACTTTATTATTTACTTTGTCTTGATCAGAATGTAAGTATGTTTCTTGTTCATAAAACTCAGTAATGCAAATGAAGTTTTAGAGCGGAAAATTGCTTAAATGTAAGGAACATTGCTTACAGTGGCTGTGTCACATTATCCTGTAAGCTTTATTGTTGGTAAATAAAGTGAATGACAAACTAAAATCTTTTTGAGAATTTATTTCAATATCCTTTACGTTACATTATTATAAAACATTCACATGCTCTTCCCAAGGTATAATTAATATTATCAATACATTAGTATACATATTAATAGTCAATACAAGTAATGTTAAGAACTTCAGCTCGAAAATACGTCTTTAGCAGACTGAAACATTGGTGAGATTTACAGTATATTTTAACTTAAAGTAACCAATGACAAACTAATTGGCGCTTTCACAGGCATCCACCCAGTCGTTATAAACGTCTATAGGCTCGGATAACACGTTTGTTGTAGTCTGAAAGTCTTCTAAACAAACTCGACACTGTATCCGAGCCGTATTCCGAGCTCGATCCCTGAAAAAAGAAACACGTTCTATAAAAATGGTTCGCAAATATACGTAGGCAATGTCATCCCAAATCAGCTGATGGATACGTACATTTTCACCTCACAGGACTTCTCGTGGTTACAAAATGGGCAGTTGAACTGCTGATCTAATGGCTCGATTGCCTTTCGCTTTGGCGGAGGCTTTCGTTTTGATTTTCGGCGACCCATGCCTGAAATTTTTTTATGAAGAAAATTATTTAGTAGATGTTATGTATTGCTTTATTACACATGTTTGATATGGACGACGAGCAACGTTCTACTTCTTTTTAGGATAATGAACTAAATAACTGTGTTACTTACTTATTTATTCGTAGATCGATGCGAGAAAAAAATTGTTGATACAACCCGCAACCCAAAACACGAACACGTCAAGTTTTGACAATTGACTTATTGACAGACGGAAGAGACGGTCGAGACGGAGTCGACCACAGAGTATTTTATAACATACTGTACTGACTGACTGAAAGAGTCGACGGACGGAGCAGAGAGTCGGAGTCTCGGAGACACAACTCTACGAGGTCGGAGACGACTTTAAAAAACTGCAAACGTAAAAAAAAAGGAATGAAAAAACGATTCCACTGGCAATCAGGCAGCATATTAATTGTATTGTTTTGGTTTCATTGTATTTTTAAATTTTTGTAGGTATGTAGGATAATATTCTGAGGATATCACAGTGGAAAGTAATCAAGTGAGTGTGGAACTCGCTTGATTACTTTGTCAATAAATAAAAAAGAAAGTAAAACAGATTTTATATAAATTTTGCGATTTTTTCAACAGTGCAAAATCCTGATATGTTCTGGGGAAAGCACAGAGTACTTTGTAATATAGAAAAGGGATCCCGGGAATGCCCGAGATTTTCTGTTTTTATTGGTAATCGCTACTTGCGAGAATATCGGTAGGCGACTTTTTCCGTTGACAGCACGCGCGCACCATCCGACCCTCCGTGCTCCGTGCCCTCCTCGCAAGTCGCAGCGCTTGCTTCAGCTTGTCAAAAAGTTTGGTTTGATAGGACTGTTGATAAGTTTGCGTACATTTTATTTATTTTTAATGTATCCGTAAATTAAAAACTATTACAAAGATGGCTCGCAACTTAGCCATAATCACTGTGATATCTATTTTATCACTTGGCAGTGAGTAGTTCAAAATGTTTTTAAATTTTCATTTATCGTTAGTGGTAACGCCCAGTGCCTAACGTATTTATTGTATTGTTTTAGTTGCTACTGTTGTCGCAGAATGTATGATACCTTTAGTGCTGAGAAACACTTGGTTTTCCTTCGAAAATGGCAAACAAACTATTACTGATATCAACGCTAGTGATATGACTGGGAGGTAATGTATTTCTTATTGGTTTTTATGAGTCATTTGTAACACTGGGTTACAGATCAAAATAAATAATAATCTTAATAGGAAACACCGGCAAGTTATACATACAAAGTTGGTAAAGAAAACTTCTGTAAAATTTTATACACGTAAAATAACAAAAATGGTTCAGTTATTTAAACATAAAATTTCTTCATATTTCTTTCAGGGGCGTATGCGTAAACATAAAAGCAGAATACAGAGTTAACTACACAATGGTGTTTTCATACACAAAGTGTTACTACTGTGTGAAGGTGATTGTGAGAACTGTGAATGTACTGGAGAAGATTGAGTCCCCTTGTGTGAATTTGGGCCCTGATGAAGAACCTACTGTGGATAGGGTGTGTCGAGGCCTTAATCCTGACCAACAAGGGCTTATTACTTTGTTCTCTGAGAACTATGTACCTGTAAGTTTCATATAAGATTGTTCTTCTTGGCATTATGAAAACTTGTTGATAGGTAATATGATATCTAGTTGGTCTTTAGCAATCTTCCTTCAAACTTTCTCCAACATTTCTATAAAAGCTCTTTTGTCATTTCAGTGTTCAAGTATCCCTATCATCCTCTGCCTAGCTTTTAGCTAACAATTTTGGGTTTGTCTTCTAGTCGAACCAGTATTCTTAGGGTTCCGTATGTACAAATATAAAAACAAACGTCTGTCTATCTGTCACAGCCAATTTGCTCTGAATCTAATGGACTGATTAAGTTGAAATTTGGTACACATATCAATTTCTGTGACCCAAACATTGATGTGTTAGGTAAATAAATGAATTTTTGATAAGGGGTTCACTTTTGGAAGATAAAAAAAATTAAAATAAAAGTTTTGCGCACTGTACCATGTGACATTATCAAATTAAAGGGCTTTTTGTGTAGTCTCATGTATATATTTTTAATAATTTTAGAATAAATAGTTTAAAAGTTATTTAAAGAAAATAGATGAAAATTGACCATTCCCGCCCATATCTCTGAAATGACTGGGAAAATTTTGAAAAAAATACAGAAAATAGTTCTATACCTAAAGATTAAAATAACATGGAAATGTCTCAATATTGTATGTACACACGGCTACACATCAAGCTATACATTTCCAGTTTGTGTTGATCTCTTATAGTATGGAATTTCCGTAAAATGTGAGGTCAGCTTATACTGGAAATGTATAGCTTGATGTGTAGCCGTGCGTACAAACTTACATTTGCAGTTGGAATGTATGGGAGAACATGTTTTTCAACTGCAATGTTACGTTTGTTCTTGGGATAAATTTATCCCAACTACTAACTCTTCATTGTGTGTATTCCGATACGCACTTGGCTGGGTTTTTTACGTTTCCTCTACCCAGGTTACTGGGTTCAAGCATGATTCAGTTAAATTCACAGTACAACTTTTTATCTATGTGAAGCCTGCCAAGTTGCCAATAACACAGTTCCTTGAATTCTAGGTCAATTGTCGTTCATCTCTGGAAGGTGTATGGCAGTTTGCATACCAGAACCGTTTTCGATTCACGGGTGAATGTAACCATCCTGATGCACAGATCAAGTCTTGTCAAACTGCTGGTACTCAGTTCTTGATCACAAATCAGAAGTTTAATATTACATACAGGAAATGTGCTGGAATGTCTAATACTTTTGATGGTGTTGTGGAGTACAGCTGTTTGGGTGAGTAGAGTATAAGTAGGTAATTTTTTTCTTTCTTTCAGATAAAAAGGAAAATAAACTCTCACAAGTACATGCGTCGTAACTACACGATCGCCGCGATTGTTTGTATGAAATAAGAAGCACAAACGCGATATCATCCTTATCCTTACATATTAAAAAACAAAGTCCCCTGCCGCGTCTGTCTGTCTGAACGCGATAAACTCAAAAACTACCAAACGGTTTTCACCGGAGTGATTCATGAGGAAGATATTGGTGTATAATTAATTATGGTTTTGTGTAAATTAGCTATAATATGACAATTATTGTTGAAGATGTCGGAAAAACTCATCTGGGAGCTTTAGCTTTAGCGTGCGCCGCCTAAACCGTAAAAGATACATAAAATATATGTTCTACGGGATTGTTCATCTTAAAAAGTTCAACAAAAAAGTCCGCGATGGCATATTATGTCTATCTTCTAAAGATGACCCTGTGGGTTATCTTTAAATTCTGAGAGATAATAATGGTTAAGATGACCCACAGGGTCATCTTAACCATTATTATCTCTCAGAATTTGATAAAAATTTCATTGTTATTTCCGAAGCTCCCTAAGTACGAAGGTAATTTTTAATGACACCCCTATAGAATTAGTAACTACATTTAACTTACTCGGTATAAACAGACACACATCTCAATTGGAAAAAGCACATAGAAACAGTGAAATCTAAATTATCTAAATTTACCTACGCCATGTTTCAACTTAAGCACAGCACAAATACAGAAACAGCACTATCGGCATATTACGCCTTCGCAAACTCGTGGCTAAGTTATGGGGTGATGTTATGGGGGAACAGCGTCAATGCAAGCGATGTATTTATAATCCAAAAAAAATGTGTCAGCATACTGGCTCATATTGACAATACCCAAAGCTGTAAGCCATATTTTGTTAAATTAAAACTCCTAACTTTACCTTCTATATATATAAATGACCTGTGCATATTTGTATTTAAAAATAGCAACTTTTTTCCTAAAACAAAAGACATTCATAACTTAAACACACGCTTTAAAAATAGATTATATCTCCCACCCTCTCGGATCAAAATGCTTTACCATAGCCCATACTACATGGCAGTAAAAATCTTCAACAAATTACGGGAACAAATAAAAGAAGAACCCAAATTCAATAACTTTAACAGAAAATTAAAAGAATATCTTACACAAAAATGCTTTTACTCAGTCGCAGAATACTTAGAAAAAAATAATTAAAAAATATAAATTAATTAAATACAACAGCTAATACAAATTAATTAAATAGAATAGTTAGTAAAAATTAATAAAATATAATAATAAATATAAATTAATAAAATATTATAATTAATACACATAAATAAAATAATTTAATAACCTCATGATATAATTAAAATAACTACATAAACTTAATACTAGTAATAATTATATTTGTTAAACAAACTTGCACTGGGTGCTTGTTTTGTCTAATTTATTATTATATAGGTACTTTTAAGTATATTATGTTGCCGTGCCCTAACCGGGTTTCATGTTGGAACTTACATAAATGTACACATGAATGCAATAAAGAGTTTGAGTTTGAGTTTGAGCTATTTTGACCGGTATTATATTAATCCTTGCAATAAAATAAGTTATTTAAATTGGGTATTTAAATTAAATTAAAATATGCCTTGACAAGAATAGTTTAAATATATCACAGATTCAAAATTACGCGTAACCAAATAATAATGGATAACGGCAACGCGGGCGCGTAGGAGTAGGAGCGGTAGGAGTCAATGACCTTTTCCTCGGATATTAGGTATGTAATCCCGGTAGTAAGTTCCCGTGGGATATTTTGCGACATCTACGCGGGCGAAGCCGCGGGCGAAAGCTAGTAGGTATTCATATAAAACACCGCGATGATCGCGTACTCGCGTGACTCGCTTTTGTGTAGGACGCGGCCTTTGAAATTATATTTATTGCATTATTCACATGTTATTTACTTTTAGGAAGTAACCAGAGTGTTTGAGAGGTTTCTTTTACCTAAGTAGTCTATAAGAAGAAGTGTTTCATTTCAGGACATTGGTTTGTCAACAAGAATCACTTCTTTGCGGTGGCAAACACGAAAGAATCTCGTAAAGACGAACGGTACCGCTGTTTCCTAAAGAACAGAGATGATGATCTGTATATTGGTGCTTCTATTACACCAGAATGTAACACATTGAAGACTGTTGAGAAATCGCCTGAAAGATATCGCGTTACAGCTGTCAAGGTAAAGCAAAAGATTTTTTCTTTACCAGTGTCGATATGTGTACTCCCTATGAAATAAGATTAGACATTTAAATAAACCTTTTTTCAGTCCGTTCAACCGATTTTGACTTCTATACCATAAGCATAAGGACGTCATTAAAAGCACAAAAGTGGTTACAATACCGCAGCTGCCATTTTTCATGCCACCAATGCAATAAAAGTCAAAATCGGTTGAACGGACTGTAAGGCTGCCTGTCCATCTACCAGGGTTGCGAGTTTGTCCGAAAGGGATATCGCGGCCCCGGCACACAGGCAACGGAAGGAACACGGGTGGGTTTTAGTCAGTAAAAGTCAACCCAGAGCGGGAGAAGTTATTTGATAATTTCCCAATCTCAAA
Source organism: Agrochola macilenta (assembly GCA_916701695.1). Classification (NCBI taxonomy): domain Eukaryota; kingdom Metazoa; phylum Arthropoda; class Insecta; order Lepidoptera; family Noctuidae; genus Agrochola; species Agrochola macilenta. The sequence continues at coordinate 16,595,560 of OU753558.1, forward strand.
AAAAAAAAAAGGCTGCCTGTCCATTGAAGCGGAGTGAGGCAGCGGAGAGGAGAATGGCAGCGGAGTGGAGCGGAGTTGCGGACAGTGTTTGTCCATTGATGCGGAGCGAGGTAGCGGAGCGGAGTTACGGACTGCGGAGCGTGATAGCGGAGCGGTATGGCGGACTGTGAAGAGCTAGACTGAGTTCACGTATTTTTCCGCATCGCCTGTCCGTTTCCCCGCTCCGCTTTCCCGCCCCGTTTCCCCGCTCCGCTTCCCGGTTTTGTATCAATTTTTAAACTAGTTCGCAAATCCCTGTCTACTGAAGCGGAGCGGAGGTTTTATGCAATTCCATTGGTTAATATTGGCACACCGCTACTCCGCTCCTCTCCTCTCCGCTCCAGTGGACAGGTAGCCTAATAAAAGTTTATTTAAATGTCTAATCTTATTTCAAACGGATATAGTATTCAAGGTGTGGGATTAAAATTCCACACTATATTTTCACATAAAAACTATTGGTAAGCTAATTATAATGGAAAAGAAAAAAAATCTTTAACCATTTAATTACTTTTTTTTTTTTTTCTTGCAGTCTGAAGTGGTAGAACCAGGATGTAGATTACCTCAAAACTTCTCTGGAGATTGGATCAACACAGCTAATATTGATGCAGATGTATTTATCAACGAAACACACATCATAGAAACGTACTATCCTGATGAGGGCAGATTCAGGAGAACTATTTATGTTTGCAGGTAAATTTTGCACTTGAAATAAAAGACCTATTGTGCAATGATGCAGGAGACAGGAACTATTGCACAATAAGAACGACTTTAGAAAGTATTATTTGTGAATTTTCTGGGACTTATAAATTAACTTTCTTTACAGAGAGCAACGTGACAGTCGCGTGATGATGGCTCGTCTCACAGTTGATGGTTGCCAAAAGGATTATGTCTGCTTCGACTTTGTACCGCAACATCACAATGTTATAAGGTAAACTTTAATTAATCTTTCTTTATAATATAGCGTTAATTATGGATTTGTGTGTCGGTAAAAAGTTTCAAATGTGATATTCAATGACGTAATAGCATCGTCCACATACGTGATGCTGATGAAGCACCCTTTTTGGAAATCATCCCACTTTTCCCCCATCTTACTTTTTATGTTTTTTTCTAGATACCGCAAAGGCTTAGCTATGATTCAAAGCAACTTCCACACAGTATGTTCATGGGTACAGTTCAAAAACAAACAAGAATGGCGCTACGATATATTCTTGAAAAAGGATCCTTCACCCATCCGATGCCCCGTCGCAGGAAAATTCAACTTTACACAAAGAGGCGACGTACGATTCGAAACGAGGATATTGGGAGGTGTCACTTTAAGTCCTCGACCAAACTTGTACTGCAAACTGAATATAAGTGACTTTTCAGTTTGCGATACAGACCAGAAAACTATACAGATCAAGGAGAACTACTGCTTGTCTGTGGACTACTTGGGTAGACCTGTTGATATCTACAGTGATCCCGATTACAGGATGAAATGTATTGGTTTTTGGAAGGAGAATCTCAAGTCTTATCTGATTACCTATGATGAGTTGGATCCCTTCTCTAAGTATAGGTGTTGGGTGTACCAGAGAGCTGATCTTAATAGGTACGTAATTATTTTAAAACCGCTTTGTATTTTTTCGTCGTTTAACGTCGTCGATTTTTTTTTTCTTTATGCATCATCGCGTGCACTTTTCCGGACCACTTTTCGACCCTATTGCTTAGGCAATAAGGTCGAAAAGTGATCAACCAGTGTCCGCGATGGTACATAGATTTCTCAGTGATTACGAGGCCGATTTACGGTAGAACTTTTTCATTTGGTATAAGACGCCTGTGCGGTGGTCCCATATCAATTTTATTAATTTTTTGTTTCTTCCATAACTTTTAACAAAATTTTTTCGTTGAAGAGTTTAATACATAATGAGTTTGTTGAGGCTGTAGGAGTAGGCTAAAGTATTGTTTTTATACTTACAGAGTGCTAATGTCTCAAGCCTTAGGCCCATACTGTGACTTAAAACAAGACGTAACATCATGGAACTACACGGAAGGCGCAGCAGTCGCCGTAGAAATGGAAGAGTACGAAAGAGAACGAGACCAATGTCCGATGCACTTCGACGACGGCAGCGACCCCTGGTCCACGAAGGAAAACTACATCAAAGTGTTCAGTTTCTCATTTTGGGGCAGCAATGCTGCTCACACAATGACAGTTAATACCGTAACGATATTTTTGGTAGCTTTAGTGACGTTAGTTCAGTAAATAATAAGTTAACGGCCGGAAACTCAAACGTAACTCAATTTTAAGTCGCCGGTAAGTCTTACCCCGTGTCCTAATAGAAAGCGATCGTCGTGCGAATACGCGATCAATGACGTAGAAACGTGACTTGAGTGATCGCGTTCGTATACGATCGCGACCATCCCTTTCTATTAGGACAAGACCTTACGGGGTGCCCTGATGGAAAGCGACCGTTGGAAAACCGGAGGGCGCCCTCTGTCGACGCGACCACGGGTTTCGCCGAACAAAATGAATGAACGATCGCGTTGGTTAGTAGTCGGCCTTATGCTGTCTCTTTTAGTTTTATTTTTAGGTGTATTGTAGAGACAAAAACTTTTAAGAACATTGTAAAGTTAAGTAGTGTTTGAGTTTTCGTGATTAGACTGATGATGTCGATTACAAGTAGGTTGTCTAAATCGATGTTGTGTCTCAACCTCATTTTCATGAAGTTTTATACTGTAGAAATGCTATTTAATTTAATTCACTGTTTTTTACCCAGTTCGTCCAGTTATGATTATTATCATTCCAGTTTTTATATGAATTTATTTTATTTACTTTTTGTTTTCGCCCCCTATTACATAGAGGGACTGTTTTTTTATCCAGTCTGTCCAGCTAAGATTATAATCATTCCAGGTTTTTGTTTTTTTTTTTTTGTCTTAGATTCTGTACTTAATAGGTACCGCTAATAGACTTATCTGACGAATCTCAACATATTATGCAATGTGCCTTATCTAAGTATATTAAAAAAAATACAAACTACTTAATTATTGTATGTATATTTGATCTGGTTAGTATCAATTTATCTATCATTTAATTTATGTATCAATTAGTATTAATTTTACTTTTATAAGATTCAAGGGACTTCAAAATAACTTTAAGAAGACCTAATGTTGTAAACATTTCAATAGGTAGCTTTAGTTCTAATAATGTGAATAAGCCAATTAGAAGCACATTCTTGACTCTGCAGCTTTTCCCAGAATACTGATTGTAATTTTTATATTGGTTTTCCTTATCAGATAAATCCTTATTTTTCTTTATTGAATATGATTTTCCTTAAACATAATTAAAACTCGAAATAAGATTTAAGCTTGTGCAACTATAATGTTAATATTTCCTGCACTGTCCTTTTCTTTTTGTATATTTTGACTGCTAATATATTTTTAACACAATAGGCTATTAATAAATCTATGTTAAGGTAAGCCTTAATTTTCGTGTGCCTTAGCAATATGTAAATTTATAAACTTTCAAGAAGTATGTATGCAGTATGCCTTAATATAATGAGGAAAATTTGGAATCAGTCTCTGTAATTACTTTATTGAGTAATAAGCCTAGGAATCAAACACTTTTTTAAATGTTTATTTGTTGTGCAATGTTTTTTTTATATCTATTTACACTATATCGTGTTACCTATCTGTAATGAAGTCCGTCCAAGGTATGACATAATTATATACATGTTTTGTATTATTTGTTTAGACATCTGAATAAAATGTTATAACAATAACTCTGTTTGATTTTAATGATCTTATAACCATATTATAACTAATAAAAAAATTGAATTCATTCATTCATTCACTATCATACAATGCATAGCTTAAACTGCTGGGTTCAGCAGCATGAAATTTTGCACAAGAGTGCCTTATAAAGCGAAAATGAGTACTAAGGAAAGATTTTTGGAAATTCAACCCCAAGGGTGCAAGATGCGCGCCCTCGCGCCCCTAGTCGCCGCAGGAGACGCCCCGGGCGTCGGGAGTCGCGAGCCGACTTCCGGCCACCGTAGGCGCGGGTTTGCGGACGGTGGGCAATGGGTAGCTCGCCGTCCGAGTAGGACCAGGCCCGGGTCGACGGCGCGTTGTGTTCCACGCGCGCCTCAAAGAGATGTCAGCACCAACTGACGGGGTCCGTAAGGGCCAATGCCTGCCAGGGTTGCGAGTTTGTCCGAAAGGGATATCGCGGGTTGGAAATTTTCAAGTTATAAAAAAAAAAAATGCTGTTTCATAGAAAAATGCAATACCTACGTGGTCAAAATGTATGAAACAGTAGATTAAAAAAAAAAAAACATGATACATTTCAATGCAGGGGTGTTCAGAATCATGTACTGAATCCATGGTAACAGTTTTCGCGTCAATGTCACTGCGACCTTATAAATGTACTTAAATAAGCAATGTCATTGACTGGCAGGGCCACCATCAGGGATTTTAATTTTGATTACACAAAAAAATTGTCGCTAATAAGTCGAAATTTATCGCCAAATATCAGAATTTGTCGGTCACTGGTTCAAAAGATATAAGGGTTTATAGGTGGCCGATCTGGAGAGAGTCTCCCCAGCAGGGCCACATTTATATCTCAAAAACTAGGACACCTAGCAAAGATGTGTTTTCTCCCATATTTTGTCGCCAATTAGTCGCAATTTGTCGCCAAATATCAGAATTGGTTGGTCATGTTTTAAATTATTAATCAGACCGCATGGGTCTGATTAATAATTTAAAACATGATATTTATCACCTTGACAAAAAAAAAAAATGTTTTCTTAGGGGCAAACTATAGAAATGTATGTGAGTCAGTTGTCCATACACTCGTATTATTCTGGGTATTTCTATAAAAATAAAAATAAGGCATTCTTTAAATTAAATGTATTCATTACGTACTTAAACCTATTTCTTACATTGCATAATGAATTCTTACACATCTCAACGTCAGTGTGAAACACAATTCTAAAACATTTCCCTCTTATTTTGAAGTTACAATAATACCTATAACCAAGATAAAATTAGGTACATTTTACTTAGTCCAAGATACTTTAGGTATATCAAAGTGCTCAGTGAGGCTGTCTAGATGCTGGTTGAACTTCTCCACTCTTTGTTTGTGAGTCATCTCAGCCTTCTGCTGTATTCTCTGCTTTTGCTGTAATGATACAAAAGTCTGGTTAGGAAATGTGACACAGAATACAAGTAGAAAATTCTACACGGAGACAGCTGTGGCAGTGAATTGTTAATCAGAAATTGGCTACAAGCAGCTACGCAGTAAAATACCTTTTACTAACACAATATTGGGATGATGGAGGCATAGTTACAAGGTACAAACACATATTATTATTGACTTGACCATGAATGTACTTTTGTTTACAAAAAAGCTAAAATGCACCCAAAATTTTTTAAAGAAGCGATGGGCGACAAATTTAAAATTTTGAGCAACTTTGAACAATAAAACTTCTATTGTGTTTCGTTCTGTGTCCTTGAATGCGATATAGGCCTATACTGGTAAGTTTGTTAGACCACAGTAATTTTATATCCGAGGGTCGTCTTAGGAGCAGTAACCCAGTAAGTAGATTACGGAAAACTAACACAAACAGTAAAAAGTCAAACGTAATTACCATCTTCTCCTGCATCTTCTGAAACGCCATCTCAGCCTTCGTCTTAGTATTTACAACTGTGACAGTTGGTTGCTGCTGATGCTGTTGTTGTTGTTGCTGAACCTGTTGTTTTACTTCATTCTCCATCAGTTTTTCTGTCTCCTTTTTGGCCTTCTTCTTCTTTTTCTTCTTGATTCCAGATGTGTCCTTGATTTTTAGGTGCACTCTGTTAACGCAAGCGTATTCGTCTTCATCGCCCATTTTATTTATTGGTTGTTATTGTTTATTGACACAATACACAGAAACAGTTCTGTGACGACGCACGAATTTACCACAGAATTTGATAGATTTATCAGTGTCATTCACTGTCAGTTTGACTAAAGTATTTTTTTATGTTTGAGAGTTTGGAGTACTAGGCTTTTGGTAACAAAACACGTTCCGTTCCACGTCGTGAACCTTTATTGCGGTTGAGTATTGAACCAATTTTTTATTTAGCACAAATAATTACTATTTAGGTTAAGCACGGACGTCATCATCATCATCATTTTGTTCAATTTATTTTTATTTGGTAATTCGCTATCCTTATTTAATTAACTACCCTGTCCATTTTCAAACATCCTGATATAAAATTTAAGCTAACGCAAAAATGTTTCGAATTAAAATTTAAGATCACGCAACTCAGGCCCCCAAGATACAGGCGCTGCCTAGTTTGGGGACCACTGTTTTAATACTTTGTTAAATATTCTAGTTACAGTAAGCATACAATGTCATTACTTATTGAAATTTATTTTGTAACAATGGACCAATAAATAATTCTTATTCTTATCATTTCAGTCGAAAACCGTCCACTGCCGTCCCCAAGCACCGCCACTTCGACAGGTTCTGTGACGGACGTGATTAGGCAAACAAAACTAGGTCTTTATGTGTTTTACAATGAACCGCACGTCCACCATCCATTGTACTCGTAATATAATAACATAACAATTTGGCTTTAACTGACATGCTTTTGATTTTATAAGTTTCGCAGACTTTTTCCGTAGAATATCGGAATTCAGCTTATCATACTAGGTATAGGGTCTTAGAGATTCAGAGTCTAGAAGATGGGTTATTGCCCATATCAGGACGGGACGGGGGATTAGGCGCGTATCAATCAATATTATGATTCAGTAAAAAAAAAAAAAACTTAGGTACGTAGGTACACACGGCTACATAACAAGCTATATATTTCCAGTATAAGCGGACCTCTCATTGTACGGAAATCCTAATCATTGCAAGATCAGCTTAAACTGGAAATTATAGCTTGATAGGTAGCCGTGTGTACATACACAAGTTAAGTTAACATGGTCGATAAGAGTGCGTTTTCTGAATTAATGTAGATATAAAGGCAAATTGCACCTACTGACCAGTCTCAAAATATACCGATACCGATGGCCGATTTCAAAACGAAATGATTTAATTTCACAAGAAGAGGAATTTTATTTCTAGTCAAACATTTTTGAATCAGTGTCATAACTGAGCATAAGTCTTAAACATAAACATAAACGGGAACTTTAACACACCCTATCTGACGACGCGGAGCTTTAGCCGAGTTAAGTACACATTAACTCACGAGGGTGGCAGGTTGACTAGTAGCAAATATCATAAATAAATAAGTGATTGTTCACTACAAAAGAGCGGGAATGAATGGCGTTTCTTGGCGTTATCGGGTCGGCGCACGCGCGCTGCCCGCCGACGCGTACGGCCTGGAGATTAGTTTGATTTCGCGCCACGTGGCGCCACGTGCGTTCCGACTACCCACCAAATAAGATTAACGGATTTGCACACTACAGATTGCACACGAATGAGCAGGAAGTGTAAAGTGAAACGCCGGTAATGAGAACGCTTTGTGGGAGGACCGATGTAATGAGATAGGAAATAAAATGTTATTGTATTATTGTTTGCCATTAAGCGGTTTTTGGTCTATATCATGATGATGCACACGATGTGAATAGTATTTTTGGAAGCGTCTTGTGGAAAATCCTTTAAAGCCTTTAGTTTAAGTAACACAATAATATTAGGTAGGTATCTACCTATGTGTAAGTTTCAAGCAAGAATTTAGGAAAGAAATATGTCGTGAGGTGTACTACTGCTGCACATGTTTTCAACTTTCATCGTGAATAATGAAATCTAAAGTGTTGTGTTTTCTTTAATTTAATTTATCCTTGTAGGCAAACAGCACGATAGTACAAGAATTACCTACGCTCTTTAGCTTCGGTAAGTAATAAGCTTTCATAGCTACAACAACATTTTCAGAAACCCACCGCTTTCAGCTGCCAAGTTCACAATAACAATGACCTGAATGCCATTTTCTGACGTCACTACAATGATGGGGTGCATTGAGTTAGCTGATCACACGTGCCTCCCGCGATAAGGCTCGCCCCTGTTACTCAACAGTTTTATCGCAACTATCGTGAGGCAAGAAGCGAATCGATTTGCGGCATTGGCCTTGTAAAGTTGGTGCAAGTTTGTATTGCTAATGTTGACTAGGAACGAGCCAAGTTGGTTCGATGTTGGTGATCTAAAGTTTCCGATTCAATCATTAGTTATATAAGTTCATTTTTCTAAGTGAAATGCCGAATAGTATTTTTATACTAGACTTTCTGCATGTGTTTGACACAATGATAAGATGGTATTAATATCTTTATAGGTACCATCTCATTATCTCATCCAATTATCATATCCTCAATTCCCAGATGGGGAAAAGGGGAAAAGTAAGCTTTTTTTTTCACCGGGTTTTTGACAGCAGCAGCGCGGAGTTTGGATGTACTCGTATTAAGCCTGGTTAATGCTAAAGGTTAAAAAGTTTCCGCTTATCTTTATCATGGGACTTAAAACATAACTGAGGAAATGCGGGTGTAGTAAACACCTCTGCCTAGGCCGAAAGGGCGCGATGTTTTGGGGTCTACCTCCAGCTTATTTGAGAACCACCTAGGCAGTTGATTCTGCTAGATAAATTGTCAGGGACGGGATTTACACCTTTGCCTAGAGCGGTAAGGCTGAACGTTTTGAGGTCTACCTACAGCCTATTTGGGAAAGGTTATATACCTACACAGAAAGAGCCTTAGATGACTCTGCTAGATAAATGGACTACGCCGGGGTTTGTATCTTGCGGTAAGACATAGGGTAAACGTGCTTAAATCGTAACGTTGTACGTAACGTTGAGAGAAGCATATCGATGTCGATTTAGGAGCAATCGTACCTGATTTATTTCTCTCAACCTAAGGGTTCCACAGCGGTCCAAGTGGCACAAAACGTAAACTTTAAGGCTTGTGCAGACCAGCGCGACTTGTCGCGCGACGCGACGCCGGTTATTGTTATACCGTACCAACGGTTTTCTTAGAAATTGGATTGTTTGAGTCGCGTCGCGCCGTCGCGTCGCGCTGGTCTGCACCAGCCTTTAGTCCGTTACCTTGCAGGAAAAGAAACAGAAAACTGTGCGGCTGCTCGTTATAAAATTATCCAGTAGATAATTAAGTTTTTATTGACAATTTCAGTATTTTTTTTATGACATTTCATAAGCTCATAGTTCCATAATTTTTAATTTTTTACAGTATACTGCGAGCTAAAATTAAAATGTTTTAGCTATACGCAGTATACTGTAAAAAATTCTGTAATTTTTTTGTCTACTTAGTTGTTCGCGAATCGCGCGTCATTTATTTACGCGGGATATTTATAGTGAGAAGTTTGCCTATAATTCGTACTCATAGGTTTGTTCTAAATCGTACCGGAAGGTCCATATAAAAACGAAAGACAGTTATAAAAAATAAAAATAAACTACTAATAAAAAAAAAGTACGAATAAGTAATAAACGGGTACGAATTAAGACAATAATCTTTGAATTTATTTCTTCGATCAATAATGCACAAAAGAGAAAGTTACAAAAGAAAATAAATCTTCGGTGCATTATTGATCGAAGATTTATTTTCTTTTGTAACTTTTTCACAAGAAGTTTTTTTTTAGTGTTATAAATTCTGTTAGGAGAATAAACAAAGTTTTGATTTTCAGTAGTTTTATTATTTGTTTGCTTGTATTATTTCTATGAGACCATTTTTTTATTAACTGGTACCTGCGATTTATGCAAGTTTACTGAATTTCACATTTGCACCTACCTATAACGTAATTTCTCCCTGAAAATCTACCACAACCACCTACCCCCACCAGCGACCTGGTATTAGGTATCCTTAAGTTACCCTTTACGACACTCTGGGAATGAAAAATGCAATTGTATTATGCCCTAATCTTTAGAAATCACAACAAACGCGCATACTTGACTTCTATTAACGCCTCTCGTGCGAAATTCAACGGCTTAGTCCTCACTGTCGCATTACTAGCACAAATCCAAACAAATAGCTAAAGCTAGGTGCAGAACAATGGTGGGCAGCTAATAGACATTAATACAGCATTAGTTATAAGCGCCGCACGCGCCGGCGACGCCTTGTTTGCCAAACTGCCCTAATCCGCTATTTGTAGGGTAGGGAAGCCATGGGTTGAGCAAGCGATGGGAAAATAAAGTAAGGTGCTGGGTTTAATGTGTCAGAAGAAACTGTCATTTAGATGTTCATTTTTAATCGACTTCCAAAAAGGAGGAGGTTATATGTTCGACGCGTATGTATGTTTTTTTTTTATGTATGTCCGTCGATTTCTCTGTCAATTGTGGACCGATTTTGAAAATATTTTTATTGTATGAAAGGGTATGCTCCCGGATTGGTCCCATATAAATTTTATTAACTTTGCATGGATACTTTTTGAGTAAGCTTCAATAATACGTATTTTTCCCACTTAGTATATGTGGATGATATGATGATAACTTCCTGTCACTGTTATTTACATAGCAGGTACTGGTATTCGAATTTGGATATGAAACTAAAAAGTGAAAAATAAAAACTTTTTACAAAAAAAAACAACCGACTTCCGAAAAAAAACACCACAAAGTGAAAAATAACTTTAATTTCGGAAGTCGGTGGCAAAAACGAAAATTCAAAACCAAAGACACCGACTTCCGAAATTAAAGTTATTTTTCACTTTGTAGTGTTTTTTTTTCGGAAGTCACTTGTTTTTTTTTGTAAAAAGTTTTTATTTTTTTGTGTTTTTTTTTTTTAGAATTTTTATAGATTGTCTAGTAGTTAAAAATATTATTTAGTACAATTTGTTTAGGACGGTTTAGATACCTGGAAGGTGTCAACAGATAGTTCATATGGTGGTTACTTCTGCAAGCGGGGTAGTAAATAAACTAGGAGGCTTTAGAATTTAATTATATAAGACTTACGTACCCTTCAATATTTACACCACTTTGAAGTGTTTACGTGAATACCTATGTCATAGCTATAAAGTATTTTGGCCATTCATAAGACCTATCCATTTCCTTTACTATTTTCGCTCAGTTGGCCACCCTACAATGTAGCAAAATGCCGCTTTGACTTCTGAGAGGAAATCCTTTTCCCACGAGCTTTATTCAAACATATGTAAAGCGTATGATGGATGACGCGAGACCGCCCTTAAGCGGGGGTTAGCCGTTTAAATCACAATCATGTCACCCCTAATACATTTTTTCGTTGGTCACTGAACGATTAGGTTAAAATTTATAATGTAATTTATACTAGGCGGAGTTCAGTGAAAGAGTTGAAATGGCACACGTCAAAATGATTGCGCTTTTTATTGTAACGCGCCCAGGGGTATAGCGTTACATTTTATTTCCCATAACGTACATGTTTCGTCGGTCCAAAATTAACGGATAAAGTAATCAAACAATTCTGCGTTCGTAATGTGAGTTGGCGAACTCACAATCGCTGTTTTGTCATGACTTTGGTAAATATGTCTTGAAAACAATAGAATATGTGAAGTAAAAATGTGGAGCGCGTTGGCTGCGCGGCGGCGGGGGGACGCGTCAAAGTTTTCCCATTATGCGAGTCGCAGACATTAGCAGCCCTCTTGGGTTCATTAAAATTTGTCAGCTTGTCGTATACGAGTAACTTCTAAATGGATGTAGAAACTTCTGTAAGTGAAACTCGGCTGACGTAAAAAGTTTGTCGGATTTTGAGTTGGCGTTTTTTCGACGCCATCAATTTCTCAGCCCGTCAAGAAGATTATTCGCACTCGCATTGCGGAAAAAAGAGTAATTTAAGTTTTCCAGAAGAGTCGTTGCGTTGGAGTTATGATCTTTGTTTGAAAGTTTGATTGATTTATGAAATCCTCATTGTCTGCTAGGACGATTAAGGGATCAGTGGGGTTTGTCTTAAAACTTCACAACATTATTATTGTTATGATAAATCAGCCCAACGAATTCCATTATTTCTTCATCTTTCACACAGAAATGTTCATCTTGAATTTCTTTAATTGAATTATCTTGATATTGAAAGCTGATTGACACAAACAATAACAAAACATTCAACAAAAGAAAATTAAAATACCAACGCCTTTGATTTGATACTGCGCAATCAGTTGCTGGAGCGGACCAGTCAATGTTATTGTTCCTTTTATATCGAGGGGCTAAATGAACCCCAGAGTGTAGGGTGTCGCGATAGTTTAGTTAACAGATGTAATTGTGAATGAATGAACGGGATCGAACGAGTGGAAGGAATGTCGCGTAATTAACGCTGTGGGAGACTGGCCATTAACAGTCGGTTTTATTTTTTATTAGCTGCGCATTGCAATTTTGTTTTTGGCACTTTTGTATGACATTATCGATAGCGAAGATGTAGCTATGAAAAATGCTTTTTGGGGATGAAAATAGGTCAATTATTCCTAAATTCCCATTTATTAAGTTAAAATATATCATAAGCCTAATCAGCCTATAATGTTCCCATTACTGGGACACAGGCCTAGGTGAGAGAGCCACAAACTACCACGCGGGGCCAGTACATCTTGGTACATGTCACATGTCTTCGAATTTTTGGTTCTATAGGACATGCCGATTTCCTCATGTTTTCCTTCACAGTTTTGAGAGCAGTGGTGATGAAATAATTTACACAAAGTAAAGGGCCTATCTGGAGTAATATCGACATAAATGGAAATATAGATCATAGTAGTTTCTTTAGCAATTAATTTTAATATGTAGTACCTACGTAATTAGCAGAATAAGATGTAATTTTCGGAAATATTTTGAAATAATGGACTACACACTACTTACTATTACATTTTTATTGCATGAACTAATGACATCCTTAGCTTTATAGTTTATATAATTATTATATCTAATTGGTTTCAAAACATAAAAACCTTTAATTCATTTAGGCAGCTCAGTGTGTGTCATTGGAATTAACTATTTCTATATTAAAACAAAATAGGTATTTATATTGTAATTTTTACTGAATTATATATAGTTACAGGTAAATCCATCATAAGAGGGCTTATCCTAAAAGTTGGCAACGTTGCAAATAGCTGTCAAATATTTACCTGTTTTGATTCATTTGTGGATAACTAGCGAACTTAATGAATTGTAATATTTAATATCGTAACACCGTATTTATAGTTTTAGACGTGAAAAATGTATTTGGAAACTTCCCTAATGCCTTTTTTACACCTAAAACTTCAAATTCAGTGTTATAGTTGCAATTCATTCTTAATATTCTAGTTCGCTAGTTAGCCACATTTCATATTTCCATACAGTAATATTGCCAAATTAATCAAAACAACGAAACATTTGCGACGTTGCCCACTTTCAGAATGCACGCTCTCCAAACATCAAAAAAGCTAAAGGTTCGCCTTAACAATACATTAACTCCTTAAACATCGATTAACGTAACGTGAGATTAATAAGGCATTTTTTATTAAGTATCAGTGTAGATGTGATATTAGATGGTGTAGCCACATCGGGCGTAGCAACAAGGGGTGTAACGGGAGACGGCGGTAAATCAAACCCATTGTGGGGCAACCCGCCCGCCGCGAAGTACTTGCGGTAACTGCTGAGATTTAAGTATTTATTCTGTAGAAATTTTCAGGAATTTCGGGATGTAAACTGTAATAGCCTGTACTTCTTTATCTCTTATTAAATAGTGTAAAAGAAAGGCGTTGTTGTTCTTCTAAACTACGCAAGTACGGATTTTGAGGTTTTCATCATAATTCAGAGATGTCAGACACGTTGGGTACCCTCCTGGAGGGTTTATCTAGTCGCATATGGTAAGCCAGGAGCCCTCGCGGAGGGCTCGTTTTAAATGTAGGTTTTTCTTAGTGAATACAGTATTATAAACCGTAAAAATAAAATCTGATGTATATTTTAACAAGATTTATTAGTATAGGTATGGTTTTAAAATCCATATTTTTTATTTTTTATTTTTCACGTTTACAAATATTCACAAAAAAAAAATTAAAGGTTGGATAACTACGTATAGCGATAAGACCCCCTGAAAACACTATTTTATTTCATTTTAAAGTGTTTTATAACACGGTTTTAAATCTAATGCCGTTGACCGTCCGCGATGGTTAACTTTAGCGCAAACGTAATGCCGGCAACCCTCTCAGAGGGTTCCCTTCCAATATGTATAGCGGCATGGCGCACGAGTTCTATGAAAATGGGTGGAGTAGAAGTGTTAAACTTCAATGTAATAATGAAATTTAGATTTGTGTCAAGTCATAAAAACCGTACGAAGCTATTTCGAGTCGTTATTTTAAATATAAGCCTATAAAAAAACAAAAAGTTATGAAAATTTGCCACATTCCATGCTACGAGATTTTGATCTGTGAGCTACGCGGCTACGCGACGCTACGGTTTGGATGTTCGATAATAGATAATATGAAGCGATAGAAAACTGAACCGGTATAATTCTGAATTCAGGTTTTTGTTTTCACCAGTTTAATTACAGATTTGTTTTGTCCTGCACATCAAAAACATTAAAACAAGATGTCTATTTACATTCTAGTATTTCTAGCACTGAATATAATAGGATAATAGCTAAGATTGCTATCAAAGACTCCAAAAGATCGTCCCTTTGCATCTGCACTTAATTACGAGATAATTTTGATGCGCCCGAGTCTTTAAAAATAAATTAACTGAGCATCTGTCACGAACAAGAATTATGAGTTACAATAGTGTTTGAAATCACTTGTCTATTTATGAATTTAATTAATTATAAGTAACAGTGTAATTAATGACAGTTATTCTCGGAATTTTATTTGTTTTATGGGATGTTTAAAACAATATTATGAAGTAGGTATAATACGTTAGGACACTTGACGTTTTCAACAGAAACGGTTACTTCTTATTTTAATAGTCTTTAACCGACAATTATTATAGTATTATTAATTTTAAGTCAAAGTCTGCAATGCAGTTGGGTAGCACACATTGATTTCATTTTGTCATCTAATTTTTTTTACCAAAGCTCTATTTCCCAACAAACACTTCAAGCCTGCTTCAAGCAAAATCCAAAACAATTGCGAACTAACTACCTACGTACTCGTACATCTGACAGCTAGGGGAAGTGCACATCACCCGCGCAAACGCACGTCAAACAATGGCGTCGCACGCGCCGCGGCGCCCGCGCACACCGCGCTAATTCACGCTTCCTGACCAGATATGGGAAGTTGGAGTGAACTTGTGACCTGTGACAGATAGGGCACGGCATGAAGTTTGAAGGGTTTGCGATTTGAAGATAATGTGTGTTCATTTAGTTTTGGAGGGCCTTTGAAGAGTTGTGCGATTTTAGGGTTAATTTTTTGTATGCTTTGAAACTACTAACTACCTACTATTTTGGGGTTTACCGAAAAAGACGGCTTACGTTACTTAAATAATATAATAATAATCATTTAATTCAAGTATCATAGATTCAAAATAACAATAGGAACACACATAGTCACATTATCATCATATTTTATTTGATACATCAATCAATCTGCCTAGCCTTTTGCCAACTATGTTGGGTTTGGCTTCCTGTCTAACCGAATGCAGCTGAATACTAGTATTAGTAGTTTATTTTACATGGAGTGACTGCCTATCTGACCTCTACAACCCTTTTTGGGTGGGAAATCATCAAATGACTCCTCCCGCTCTGGGCGGAGCGAGAGGGAGTGTCAGACTTTTACTGACTAAAACCCACCCGTGTTCCTTCCGTTATGCCGCCGCCTATGTGCTGGGGCCGCGATATCCCTTTCGGATAGACCCGCAACCCCAGCAGGACCTCTACAACCCTTTACATTTGATTCATACAATAATAGTAAGAAGAGTTAAGAAAGAGAGAGATAGAAATGAGAGAAAGAGAGTGAGTGAAAGAGAGAGAGAGAAATGATAGAAAGAGAGTGAGTGAAAGAGAGAGAGAAAGAGAGAGAGAAAGAGAGAAAAAGAGAGAGAAAGAGAGTGAGTGAAAGAGAGAGAAAGAGAGAAAGAGATTGAGAGAAAGAGAAAGAGAAAGAAAGAGAGAGAGAGAAAGAGTGAGAGAAAGAGAAAGAGAGTGAGTGAAAGAGAGAGAGAGAAATGATAGAAAGAGAGTGAGTGAAAGAGAGAGAGAAAGAGAGAGAGAAAGAGAGAAAAAGAGAGAGAAAGAGAGTGAGTGAAAGAGAGAGAAAGAGAGAAAGAGATTGAGAGAAAGAGAAAGAGAAAGAAAGAGAGAGAGAGAAAGAGTGAGAGAAAGAGAAAGAGAGTGAGTGAAAGAGAGAGAAAGAGAGAGAGAGAGAGAAAGAGAAAGAGAGAGACTTTAATATGATGATTCAAGCAATGAACCAGGTAAAGCTTCGCCAAGAGACTGTTAATGCATGGCAATTAGGCATGAAATGAAAGTTTCTGAAACTGTAGGTGATTATTACTTCAAGTGCGAGCTAGAATCAATGTCCCTAGCCTTTTCCAGTTATGCTGGGGTCGGCTTCCACTCGAGCGGAGCGATTGCCTATCTGAACTCCACAACCTAGTAACTGGGTAATACGATACCCCTTAGCAAAACTGTTTGTCAGACTTTCGGGCTTCTGATGACCCGTATCTAACGACTGTCAAAGATCCACGAATGATGGCCTGGACCAACGGCTTAACGTGCTTTCCGAGGCACGAAGGAGTCTCGGTATGTAAAGAGGGTTATCCACAGACCAACCCGGGCAATCGTATAAGCTTAACTGTTATAACAATTAAAATAAAATATATTGTACCTACGTGATGTAGACACTGACATCCCTGATTGCTCTGCTTCCTACGCAAAATACAGTTGCGCTACAATTAGCTCCTGTGAATAAGGTTTGAACTTATGACCTTTAAGATAGCTAGCCAACACATTAAGCCTTGACCTTCGGCCATTTACGTATAAATACCCAAGCTACGTAGGTAGGTGGATAGAAGTAACTGAATCTCTATAAATGGTACCTAATCAGTCGTTGTGTAGCCAGTGAACCGGAACACTGTACATAACTATAATTAATATAATATTATTTATTTATTTATTCTCTTTTCACAAAGCTGACTTAAAGTTATTCTGTACAAAAGAAATGTCTCAGCTGTATTCCACCTTTGTGAGAGACTGGTGCCTGATATAGGTTTTGAGAAAAACCTGTGTTACAGGTCACCAGGCCCCTTCCACGGCTAGAAATGAGCTTTCACAGAGGTACCGTGCAAGAGTTGAAGTTAAACAATACATAACAAAAATAAAAACTAAGTAAAAGTTAAAACAATGTGCAAAACACAAATAAAAGAAAAAGTAATAAAAAATAAAATTAATTGCTGAAACCCTCCACAACCGCGAGATTTACAGTCTCAGAGAATATTTCCTTCAAACCGATGTGGTGATGCACCAAGATGTGGTCGCAGTGGACAAGGGCCTCACCCCGCTCTCCTTGGCGAAAGAGAACTGGCGCAAACCTGCAGTACTTGATACTAACGATCGTAAGGAAGTATGGCAAGGCAAAGAGCTTCACGGACGCTTTTTCCGGGCCCTCCATGGGCCTGATGTCTCCTTTTTGGCATCTATATCCTGGCTGCGCTTTGGCGACCTCTTCGACGAAACCGAAGGTTTTGTCTGTGCGATTATGGATGAAGTTATCATGACGAATAATTATCGGAAATACATTGTCAAGGATGGTACGGTTGACATCTGTCGGGCATGCCACCGTCCCGGTAAATCAATCAGACATATTGTTTCCGGTTGGTCTCGTCTTGCTAACGGCGAGTACTTGCATAGACACAATCTAGTGGCTAGGATTATCCACCAGCAACTTGCCTTGCAATACAACCTTGTTGAGTCAGAAGTACCATACTACAGGTATTTGCCCGACCCAGTTCTCGAGAATGGTCAGGCCACATTGTATTGGGATCGATCTATCATCACTGACAGGATTATTGTAGCCAATAAGCCTGATATTGTGGTGATAGATCGACGAGAGCGCCGTGCAATGATTGTTGACATCGCTGTCCCGCATGACGAGAATCTCGTGAAAGCTGAGAAAGATAAAAAAATCAAGTATCTCGACTTAGCACACGAGGTTGTCGACATGTGGGACGTGGACTCTGCAATCATTGTACCGATAATCGTAACAGTTAATGGCCTAATAGCGGAGAGCCTCGACCAACACCTCAGGAGGCTCTCATTGCGCGGTTGGGTCAAGGGCTTGATTCAGAAAGCAGTACTCCTAGACACGGCACGCATCGTGAGGAGGTTCCTCTCTCTAGAGCCCTGACAACCGGCAGCCTGGACCCTGTTCCTGATGCCGATGGGCCACTATTTTTTATATTTTTAAATGGTTTTGTATGGTTTTTATAAAAATATTTAAAAATGTAAATAATAAGTAATCAAAATGAAATAAAGGAAATTAAAATTAAAATAACTACATATAAACACAACAAAACCACTACATATAATGCAGAGGTTATTGGGTCATGTTGTGAGACGATGTGTGAGTGAATGTTTATCTTGTGTGAAGTAATAGAGTAGTAGGAAATGTATGTGAGTAATTCAGATGAGTAGTGTGTGAGTGAAGGTGACTTTTGTGGAGTGAGTGCAGCGAGGGTTGTTTTTCAAAGAGGTGAAAAACAGCTCTGTATGTAGTCTAAATTATGTTTATTTCAGAACGGTCAAAAGATTCTCAGTTATATGATAGTCTAGGGTTTTTAAGTATTTTTTTTATTTCTTTCACACAGCTGGATCGAGTTTTTGGATATAGGATATATATACGTATATATAACTAATAAGCGGAAAGCCACGTTTTATTTTAAGACTTAAACTAGAGGAGGTATCTATCATTATAGGAGCACGCATGTGAATCTGAAACTTTTCTTGGTGACTTATTCTCTCGAATTCTTACGGTAACGAAATGTAAACAATGTAACAGAAAAAGTACCTGTGGATGCCAATTAGTAGTGCCTCCATAGTGCCTCTTACAAATTCAGTGCTTTCATATGAATTTTTGAATAATCTCAATCCAGAAATTCTAATTTTAAATGTTTTTCATTTGGCAATGACGGTTATGTTTATAACCTCAATTTTCGTCGATGATTTAACAATTTAGTAGTGAATCTTATTCAAACAATAATGTTATGAAAAACTGGTGATATAAAAAATAATGTGTTACTAATTCCCTTTAATGAGTGATTGCATAAGAATTTGATCTGAAATGGGTTTGGTTTACACTTTCATCAGATACTAATGGAACAGACCATAGGTTACCTAACATTCTAACATTAAATATAAGATCGTTCAAAATTAAATTATACAAATGGCTATCTGCCAATAGTTTTTACAGTGTCCCTAACACTGTAAAAACTATTGGCAGTTCCTGGAACATAAAATCGCATGATGACTGATTGTTTCGTTATGCATGCAAAATTTGCACGCTTATATCTATTATATATTATTAACATTACCATCTTTTATACCATGTTTTTAGCAAATAAATGATATTTCTATTTCTATTTTCTAAAAATAAGCTGCGTTCAAAAATTCATTCGTTAATTTACACCCTATTTTTAGTTCTATTGTATCACAAACATGTTCCCGACATCTCTTTAGCCAATAAACATCAATGTAGACATGCATTACAGACGGTACCTCAGTAATAGTGTTGCGTCTGCGCCCTACAGGACAGAGGCTTTGGGGTCGTTTATAGCAAGACATTTGTTTGGCTTGTTGCGGCATGTTCACACTGTGCGTTTGGGCAATAGAGATGTGTTTAGGGTAGTTTTAATTGGCTCAGTCATATGGCAGTGGAAATGGATAAATAAATAAATTGGTTGAACGTGTAGTTTGAATTGTTTGTGTACTTTATTTTTATTTTGGGATCACTGTACTTTAGTTGTCCTAGCCTAAGCGCGGCTTTGTTTTACTCAGAACTGAAGCGACAGTTTATTACTAATCAAATGCTTAATACATATTGAGTTAATAGTCACAAAATATATTGGGTTGATTATGTGAGTGTACTATGTACACACAGCTACACATCAAGCTGTACATTTCCAATATAAGCTGACTCGCTTTGTACGGAAATCCTATACAATGTGAGGTCAGCATAAACTGGAAATGTATAGCTTGATGTGTAGCCGTGTGTACACCTCTGCCTAACCCTTTCGGGTAAATAGGCTTGATGTTATGTTATGTTAAATTATATTCAATTTCAGCAAATCTTCGTGGTTTTAGTTTTGAGCACAGATACTTAAAATACCATTAATAGACCTGAAAAGAAACGACTCAAAAAGTTCACAAACTTAAAATTTACCTAACCAGGCATTTTTAATCTCTCAATCTTAGCTCTCTACCTATACCATACCTTGTGCACCACTTTCCTTAAGCCGAAAGCACCAGGTTGGCCTGCGAAATTCAAATTTTCTTACGATTTTTGCCAATTGTGTTAGGGTGTATCTTTATTAAATTATAATTCGCGACCGTAACAAACATGGCTTTACAGAATTATAATCATTACAATCAGCAATACATATCCTTAAGTTAGCATAATCCTTAAATGTCATGATTTCTTGAAATAGTCATTCAATAGGGTAATTTAAACTTAAATGATTATAATTATTCTCAGTTTGTTTTGGCCTTTCTTCTCAAAGTAGGAAACGCAGATAGGAAACGCCGACCTCATCTAGCTGATTTTTTTATATTTATTTATATGACGTGTAAAAGTGATTCCGATATCCTATTTACATAATAAACAATATCATTTAATTTTCCTTTAATTTCATTTACTTTAATTTAATTTAATTTAATTTCTTTTACTTTCATTTAATTTAATTTAATTTCATTTAATTTCATTGTATTTAATTTTGATCGTCATTAATGACATTGACCTGCAAATCGCATAAACAGTAAGAAAATTTGAATTTTGAGGGCTACCTTAGCGCTTCTACCTTAACCAACCCTATACACTGTAGGTACATATACGTGGTAGTAATTAGGCGACGCACGAGCCGGTGGGAGGGGGGCGCCGGAACCGGAAGCTCGCCGGAGATGAAGGCGCGATACAATATCCGGTTAGACGCCATTTCCGCCGCGAGACGACGCGCGTGTGTGGATGCCTTTAGTTACTGGTAGATACTAGAACGTGATTTTGGATTGGTGATTTTCGGAGCTATGTTATAGGTAATAAACATCGATAGGTAATGGAAACGGGTTTTGTCGACAGAAGAATAGACAAAATGACAGATTGTGATTGTGAATGTGTGGTATATGGTGGTTAAGATACGCGTGCCAAGTTGCCTCTGAATCCGAACACATTTTTCGTTCGTGAACTACCTATTCAGACCGCAATTATTCTCATGAATTTAAAGATTCATTACTACCCAAGCAGCACACATGGCTGTATGTATAATCATTGGACAACAGATTTTTTGAAAACTCGAGGCTGTTTTGCCTCCTGTACAAGGGCTTTGTAGCCGGCTACACAGCTCTTATAATGCTAAATTTGGCCCCAAATTAACCAGCCCTGAACATTAGAGTAGCTTGTTAACAGCTGTCCAGAGCATTGTAAGATCTGCATATGAGCTGTACAATGGCTTAGACAGCTATCAATAGGCCACTATCCAGCTTCTTTAATGCAAAAGCAGTGATAGCCTAGCTGTGTGACCGTCAGACTGCCAAGTCATAGATCTCGAGTTCTAACTCAAGGCGCGTCTGACTTTCCGGATTTATGTGCTTATTGTATAATTATCACTTGCTTCAAAAACGGTGAAGGAAAACATCGTGAGGAAACCGGCATGCCAGAGAGATATTTCTCGACGGCATGTGAAGCCAAGTCAGAGTCCCTTGGGTGGCTAAAATCTGACACCAGGTTAGTCACTAACCACACGAAAAGAAGAAGTAGGCTGTATTAGGTCACAACATCTCATTGTCACCCTATCCTACCATCTTAATAGTACTTACCTACTAAATGGACCACATAGATCCAACAATAACATTACCACATAAAGCCATCGATTAAAGTCATTATATGGAATGAAATGAATCGATACCGAGTACCTACGTACCGATGACGTCGATAAGGCAGACGGATCCTCAAGCCCTCACAACCTGAGGACCTGGTCCCTCCTTCCTCCTTTGTTCCTGAAGAGGGAAACAGGATTGTTCCACGGGGATTATGCTTTTATGTGGTTTTTCAGTCTGAGTACGGATTGAGAGGCGCTCAGTGAATGAGTGAAGGTGTCTGAAAGGGAATGCTTCGTTGAGAAAGGTTTATGGTGGGGTAAAGTACTCTTTTTATGAGCTTACCTATGTATATACTTTAGGTACGTATGCGTGTAAGTGAGTCGTAGACATTATTACGTTATCTAGGCACGTTAATAGTTAGAAGTTACGCACGTTAGCACTTAGAACTACGGTACTTAAACTTTAAAAAGGTAATATTTTTCTGTTTATTTTTTGGTATTGTTTTAACTGGTACTTGATGGTAAATTTCAATTTGAATAACCAAACATTGCATTCGTTGAAATGCCATTTATCCACAGAATAGGGACGTTGACAAAAAAAAAAATCCGAGAGGTGTATTATGTAAAAAATATTGGACACGGTATTTTTTCTTTTTTTACGTAATGAAAACATTACGGCAATATATTAAGTTAAAATGTGGCATGACGTCACTCCCCGGTAGATTTTATACTGACTTTTGATGTAGCGAGCCCCACTCGAACTTGACTTTAACTAAAAAATGGTTTAGATAAAACGCTAGACCATTTTTTATTGATATGATAAAGCAAAAAATACCTACATGTCTAATATTATTTTATTATCTGACTGACGGACTAAATAGTTTTTTTTCCCCAGTCAACATCCCTATTGGCGAAATGTGGATGTACTTACATAGGTACACCTCTGCCTAACCCTTCGAGGAACAGGCGTGGTGTTATGTTATTACACGCACTTAGACTCTAATTTCATTTTGAAAGTAAAGTACAGTTTATTACTCACTGCAATAACGCAGGTCACCTACAAAATATGATAAAGCGACTGAAATCTAAATTTGAATACCTCACAACTATTAAACCAATTCATTTTACAACATTAATATCCCAAAACTTAAATGACTTAGGTAAAACCCTTAAAAACTTTGCAGATACGAATCAAAGTTGAATAGCCGAGACATCTCATCTTAATGTATACTACAGATGTACAAATATACAAATTATGTACATAAGTATAGCATCGTAGTACAGTTTATACATGTAGTAATAATTATTCGGCGTGTTGCGATAATACAGATTTAGATAGAGCCGCGGCTGGTGAGATAACCCCTTACATAGCTCAGAGCACATAGCGCCTGCCCACCCTAAGTAGCGTCAGACAAAACATAGGCAACTTTAGGGTCAATATTGTATAGTTTTTGAAATGTTTTATTTTATAGGTGGGCTGGATGATCTTTAGTATAAGTCTTGCTAGCTTTTGCCCGCGGTGTCGCCCGCGTGGGTGTCAGAAATTATCCCATGGGAACGTACTTACTGCCGGGACAAAAAGTATTCTATGTTGACATAAGATACTACTCAAGGCCATGATCTAGAGTACCTGTGTTCCAAATTTTATAGAAATCCGTTCAGCTACCAGAAAAGGTAACACACAAACAGACAGACAGAGTTAATTTCGCAGTTTTAAAATTAGTATGGCTTTCGGAGAACTAATTATATTTCAATGTGTGTTTTAAATGGGAGTTCTTATCGCCGGCCGGTAGAAAAAAGTAAGTTCCAACTTTTGTAGGTTATTTTAGTAGGCAGATGTGTAGTGCTATTAGTATTTTGAGAAACTTATATTTCAGAGTTTTCGAAAAGAACAGGGTTTGTTTATTGTTTTCAATTCAATTCAAAGTTTACATAATTTCACTCAAGGTACGAAGTTGTAACACTTGTTACCTATATTATTTTCGAAGAAAAAGTAAAGGGACAATTTGTACGTGTAAGCACTAATAAATGTAAAATTAATAATTTAATATAATCAAAAGTAGGTAATGATAACAGGAAGACATGTCAAAACATTGATTAAATTCTGTGCTTTACTTCATTATTATTTATTTTTTATTATTTATATTTCTGTTAATCGTTTTCGGAAGTTCTTATTCGATATTTTTATCAAAATCCACTTAATTTTAATGACATCATTTACATAATATTATAATTTATTTTATAAGAGCAAGTAAATTTTGATTGGACAGTTAATAAGATCCATTTCCGCAAACAAATGTCAAGATAAAGTTAACAAAAGTGAAATTAAGCGAAAGTTTAATAAATTCGCAAAAACTTAAAGAAATTGAAGTAATCAAAAAAATTAAATTTTACTGTTATAACATAAAATAACATCACGCCTGAAGAGTTACTAGGCTGAGGTGTAGTGTAGGAGTAGACCTACGTTTCGCCAGTTATGTTTTCGGTACCATGTAATAGGGAGCAAGCCTATTGTCATTAACCGGGCACAAATACAGACTCCGAGCTGCTACCGAGAAATATGTGTGCTATTGTTAAGTATATCACATGTAATATTTAATCTTTTTCAATGCCGCGGTGAATACAGGTGTAATATTTGCGTAAGTATTTATATATATATTTTGTGTTTTTTTTTGTTTTTTATGTTTCTCTTTTGTTTTTGTTTTTTATGTTTATTTTTTGTTGTTTTTTTTATTTTTTTAGTACACCTCTGCCCTTCGGGGAATATAGGTTGTTAGGTTATTATTATTTTGTTGGAAAATATATATGTTACTGTGCTTTTTCAAAACAAAACACCAGCGTGCAGCAAATGGTGACAGCGGACAGCTCTTCGTTTTTTGCAGCAATCTATGAAGAAAGAAGACCTGCTGCTGTCACCATTCGTCAAAACAGGGACCTTCTAAAACAATACATTTGAGTGTTGATTGTTTCAAGTTTAGAAGTTCAAGGCAGTTCTGTGACCCGAAGTTTTTCCAAAAACAGATAGGTACCGAGGAAAATAGTTTCATGAAAATACCCAATTTTCCTTCTGACGGTACTTGGCGGATTTCTGAAAGGATCTAAGGAGGGTGGCGAGAGGCTTCGAGGATGCGCTGGGGGCGGCTGAGGCGTGCGGGGGGGCACGCGGGCTGCGCTGTGACGTCACGTCCTATCTCGGCGGCCATCTTGGATTATCTCGTCGCACCTGCGGGGCGCGGAGGGTACTTTAGTATCGACCCGATGCCGACCCTGCACATTTTTCAGGGTAAACTTGAAAATGTTTGTTCTATTATTTATTTTTAGTTTTAGATAACGATCTTATCAGATAAAAGTGTTTTGATTTTTATCGTGATTTTAGATAAGCTATAAAGTTATAGTAGAGAGTGTTCAAGTTCATATGGATTAAATCTAAAAAACAGAACATAGGTGTGTACATTACCTAATTTTCTAGGTCCTATTTTTTATTTCGTTCCGTAGATAGGAAAGTAAGAAAAAACAGACGAGTACAAGTAAGCAGTGACAAGAAAGTAGTGTTGTTGACATAGAATCGCTATTAACCCTAAAAACGAACAAGCCTAAACAAACCGCCTGACATTTTCTTAATTTCAGTCGCAATCCATCAAAACGAAGCCCTGATCAGACGATCGAGGTACAGTAGCACTAAGGTTAATCTTTTATTTAATAACAATAAAAAATTATGACAGATTCTTGGTAAAAGTTAGACAAAAAGTAATTACAACATTAAACAAAACATCATCCAACTCAGTATTACATAAACAAAAGCCCAACCACATAAAATAAGTTTCAATTAAGCATTTAGCCCGCAACTAACACAGGGTGTATTAAAATTCAACTCACACACGCACAGTTATCTGTCTGTGGCAGTTTGGACACGCCGATAGGATCTGCGGTCCCCCCCATCCCCCATCCCTTTGTACCCTCCACATCAAACGGCGATCCGCCCTTGCTTATTTACAAAGACATAACAGGAAAATTTTATTTTGAGTTATCAACCTGTTCCTGTGTTGTCATCTGCAGTTTTGGGGTTGTTTGCGAAAGGAATCGTCACGTTCTTTAACTTAACAGAACTCAGAACTACCTAATGAATAAAAGGTTTATTTACTTATTATCTTGCAATTAGTTCAAATCACATCAACATCATCAATCGTATCTTTAAAAAAGTTAGAACATGGTCTTCATTGACCTTTTCAGCTTTTAAACATGTTAACAGGTGAAACTGTTTTCCGAGTGTTTCTGAAGAACCTGAACAAAGATATTCGATGACGGGTAGGTGTAACGATTTATTTTCGGACATGGAACCTATTGAAGTATACGCACATACATAAATGATTTATAGAAATATTCTGTAAGAAGGTTTATAGAAACACTTTTCACTTCACTCACTTTTCTGATAGCTGCGTCACAGTATTGCATTATTTGCATTGTGTTGTATTTTGCAGCTATCTTCGTATCTTTTGTTTAAGTTCTACCAAAAAAGTTCCTAATAAACGTTTTTACATTTACACTTTTTCACGTCAATAATATTTAAAAAAAACTAGATGAGTTTGGTAAGAAACACCAAACTCCGAATCCAAATCCGACTACTCTAACAATTTAATATCATAATAATAATACCAGCCTGTTA
The DNA here is from genome assembly GCA_916701695.1 of Agrochola macilenta. Classification (NCBI taxonomy): domain Eukaryota; kingdom Metazoa; phylum Arthropoda; class Insecta; order Lepidoptera; family Noctuidae; genus Agrochola; species Agrochola macilenta. The sequence continues at coordinate 16,622,162 of OU753558.1, forward strand.
CTGTCCCACTGCAGGGCAAAGGCCTCTTCTCATACAGAGAAGGCACGAGCATTGATCACCATGCTTGCTCAAGACGGGTTGGTGATTTCAGAATTATATTAACCGGTCACGTACTGTTAACGTACCCGTGTCGACCGAAACCTTAAGTATAAGTCCAGGTTTCCTCACAACAAATAATATCATAAGTGTATTTTATTCCAATAGACGAGATATATCAAATGAGTCCAAAAATAACAGTAGAGTCATGCCCCAGACACCAGTGAGAAATACATTATAAGAAAATGGAAGGAAAACTCATTACCCTTCATTTTGCCACCATGATTTCAAGCCACTTGCTCAAATCTAACGTGATTTAAAATCATTGGCAAATCAGAATGGTGAACGATTAATGGCAAAAGGATCGATCCTTAGGGACTTGATATCGTTCGTAAACTGTGAATGTCAGTGTGTCTCTCGGGAATGTAGTACGGAATTACAGTTTAGTCACTGTTTTGGTGACTGGGTCAAGGGCAAAGTATTTTGTTTATTTACATTAGACCTTGATAATTGAATGACTTGTTAACTTTTTTTGTAGTTATAATGAGTATCGTGAATATTCTAACCTCATGTATCTGTGTCTATGGAGAAGCCCGCGAAATTAATGGATGCGCGATGGAAATGAGTCGCTTTACAGCAAATATAATCCGAGCCATATTGATGTTTTAAATGATTATTATTGAATAATTATTTTTACATAATTGCCGCGAATTGAATTTACAACGTAAAAAAAAAAAACGTAAACCGTAAACGTAAAGTGCTATGAATAACAAAAAAAAAATAACTTCGCGGTCTATATTGAAGGCATCACCTTAGATGAAATCAATAGAGTTAAGTATTCTTATTAAAATCAATTAGTTACATCTATAAGAAATGTCCTGACAAATTAAGTAAATAGATAGTTTCAGAATTGACGATGATTAATTATTGATTGCTACGCGCTACGATCCGTAGCACTTCGTAGCAAAATAAAAATACAAAAACGGCCTAACGATACATTATTTTACAGCTCAATTGTTTGTAAACTGTGGGGACTCATTAAGTGGTCATTAATATGTTATCACTTAACAGAACACCGTGTAATGACGGTAATACTTGACACTCCAAACAATGTCATCATTGGGGGCACGTGCAGCTGCGCTTGCGTCGCGAATTTAGCGCTGTGTTTTATAAAAGGTGTAACTTTACTCTTCCTAGTCTATCGTAGACTATAAACTCTAAATCAAAGTATTTATTTTAAATAAACAAATTGCAGGCACTTTTGAATTGTCAAGGGGTCGGTCAGTCAGAAAGATGAAGCTAGATGCCTCTATTCCAAAGCGTATAAGGTACCTATGCAGAAGAACGGCCAACAAACTCCACGGACACTTCTTTCTTATTAGAAAAAACAGTGGTCATTATAACTATGTTTGATAGATTAGTGGTAGCCATTTGGGGATGAAAGTAGCTGACGTATTCAATTAGTAGCTTTTCATAATTAATTAAAGCAAACATATAATTTAGTAAAAAAATGCAACTCAATTACTCATTAAGAGCTCCCCGCCCACATACAATTTTATTGTAAGTTGGCCAACTATAGAAACTTACTAAGATACAGATTTAGTTGGACAAGATGTGCGGGCTAGCATATGTCACTCACTGTACCTATTGGTATACTCTGTTTAGTCTCGATTTAGTTGGCCAACTTACAGTTGTATGTCTGCGGGAGCCCTTACTGCTAATAGTTCATTAGCTAACAACAGATTCGCAATAAAAAACTTAAAGATCGCGTACAATTAAATTTGTTTCAAACAGGGAAATTATTAAGTGGCCATCAATATGGTAACAGACCACCACGGCAAGTACTTGACACTCGAAACAATGACGTCATTGAGAGCGCGTGCGCAGCTGCTAATGCGCGATGTATTGGTGTAAAGCGCTGTACTTCGCTGTAAAGCGCTTGGTACTTTGGTGTATTGTTGCGGAAGTTTGTTGAAGTGGTTTGGAGTGGGCAAACTGAGGCGCGTGCTACGGGGAGGTAGGCCACCGGTGGTGTAATGTCAATACGGTACTATAAAACAATGTTGCACAAATCAATGGGATTATTTACAGAAAATAAGTTAATTTCAGGCTAGTATAAGAGCAGAAAGGTTTCTGTGTTCCTTTGAACCCCTAGTCCAGGAGCCACCAAATGGCGGACTGATCTATTTTCTGCGAAGCTTAAGTGAACAGTAATAACAACATATATTTATGAAGCACCATGATCCAAGATGATTATCATTATACATAACATATTTTGATCTCGACTAACCAATGAACAACTTCAGACTTTAGAAAGACAGTTCAAAGAAAAAAATGAAATTTTTCAGATTAATATTAATTAAAAATACAATAGACAACGTATATTTAGTGACCTAATCCGCTTAACTTTTCTTAAGGAGTCATAAAGAACCCCAGCGTCGAGAGCAGTGCACACTGCTCTCGACGCTTGACGTGTCCACACATCGGGTCCGGGTTCGCAACAAGTCAATAGCCATCTTGAGGATGCCTCGTTGAGAGGTGAAACACATGTCGATTTCTTACAGGGTTCTTTATGACTCCTTAAGAACAGTTAAGCTGATTAGGTTACTAAATATACGTCGTCTATTGTATTTTATCATGGATTTCCGCAAAGTCACGCCTGAATGAATTAACTATAATATTAATTACTTACCGACTATCAGCAGTGATAGCCTAGTGGTGTGACCAACGGCCTGCCATGTCATAAGTCTCGAGTTCGAACCCAAGGCACGCACCTCCGACTTTTCGGATTCATGTGCTTATTGTATAATTATCACTTGCTTCATAAACGGTGAAGGAAAACATCGTGAGGTAACCGGCCTGTCTGATATTTCTCGACGGCATGTGAAGCCAAGTCAGAGACCCATGGGCGGCATAAAAACTCTAACACCAGGTTAGTCACTAACCACACGAAAAATAAGAAAGAAGACTTACCTAGTTTGTTAAATACGTCATAATATTTGTTTATTTTATTCGGGTTTCTTTACGTTTCATTTCTTAATTGATATTTTTATCTAGGTTGCTTCGGTAATCGTCTACCCAACGGACCGCGACAGTGATTATTTTTTTAAACGAACCCCCAATGAAACTAATTGGTGATGCCTGTACTAGTTTATTATTGTCCATAGTATGCTTACGAGGAGCTCGTGGCTAAGTAAGAACAGCCGCACGGGTCGATCCATCAGGTTCAGCTACGCTTGCCGGGGTTTGGTCTGTGGATGGGTGACCATCTTTACATACCGAGACTCTTCCGTGCCTCGGAAAGCACGTTAAGCCGTTGGTCCCGGCTATCATTCATGGATCTTTGACAGTCGTTACGGGTCGTCTGAAGTCCGAAAGTCTGACAACCAGTCATACCAAGGGGTATCGTATTACCCAGTTACTGGGTTGTGGAGGTCAGATAGACAGTCGCTCAATGTAAAATACTGGTATTCAGCTGCATCCGGTAAGACTGGAAGCCAACCCCAATATAGTTGGAAAAAGGCTAGGCAGATTGATTGAGTCTGCTTATGTAGTGGAATTCTTACTAGGTAATTATAGTCTTCAGCAGCCTTAAGATGTATCACAAACTAATATTTAATCATCTAGCGAATGTGTTGTAAATTAAATACTTAGTGTCCTTCCGGAAGTTTTCCTGCAGAAAAGGAGTGGAGTGGGCAAAGTGAGGCACGTGCTGTCTCCCGGTGGGCAGACCACCGGTGTAGACGTGTGGTGTAGTAGAATTAAGAGGGTTAAGTGAATAAAATCGATCACGTTGTTATTAATACTGTGGGTGGACGAACGAGCATACGCACAAAAAGTTTTGGGAAAACATACATATGGCTAAGAAATGGAATTCCAGCCGAAGTCTGTATCTTGCGGGGTAATTGCGTAACACACTTACAGTAGCAATGGCTTACATTTTGACAGTTCAACAACATTCATTGCTTTATTTACGTTGTTGAGCAGACACATTTTTCGAACATTATAAAGCAATGCAATATCTTTCAAAATCATCCAGATTGTGATTGAAAATGTGTTACGCAATTAGGGTTCTGGATGTCTTCAAGTCGAGACTCGAGAGTGAATAGGTTACTTTTAGGTAAGCCTGCTCTATCGTCGACCCCAGCATCGCTTACCATCAGGTAAGAAGTTGGTCAAACGCGACCCTATCGATAATAATAATAGTATCAGCCAATGGCTTAATCGCCAAGAGCCTCGACCAACACTTAAGGAGGCTCTCGTTGGGCAGCTGGATTAAGAGCTTGATTCAGAAAGCGGTACTTCTGGGCACGGCTGCATTGTTAGGAGGTTCTTCTCTTTGGAACCCTGACTGCCGCGCGCCGGTAGCTTGGTTCTGTTGCCGATACCGGTGGGCTAGGCTTTTTTATATGTTTTTGTATTCTAATATTTAAAAATATTTTTTATATGTATATAAGGAAATAAAAAAATTAATCTGCGTTCGCAATTCATTTGCCAAACATGTAAACAAACACGAGTTTTAGAAAAAACAACTGTAATGCCTATTACACATAAGGTTCAGTTTGCGACCACTTCACATTTTTTATGACGTTTTCAACAACACTAGTCGGTCTAAAATTAACTTTATTTACACTAGCATAAAGTTGATTTTTGTCTAAGTGAAAAACTCGTGTTTGTTTACAAGTTTTTCAAATAAATTGCGAACGCAGATTAGATGATGATAATGATGAAGGAACGTCTTCTCTAAATCGATAAAGAATCAACTAACTTGGCCCACGTCAGGAGACAAGACGAAGAAGGCGAGGGTTAGTAATCAGATTAGGGTAATGACATCTTGTCCGACGTATCAAGGAGCAATAACAGTTGATTTTCGTCTACAAACTCTATTTAAGTTGAGGCATTAATTGCCTCAACTTAACAGAAACAGAAATTTGAACTTTACAAATTTCTGTAATTTACTTTTGACAGAGAGCTAGTAAAAATATACAGGCATATGGTAATATGTCGTAATCCATTAAGGGGATGGAGGAGAGGTCAAAATATGATCAAATGACATTATGATGATGTTAAATACAACCAAATGACCTTTCATGACTCCTATGCAAATGTCAAAAAATTTCGAGTAATTTGATATTTTATATCATTCATTTTAAAATATAAAATGTCATTAAAATGAAAATGGTTGACTTTTGCATAGGGGTCAGAGGTCATTTGGTTGCAAATGACCTCTCCTACAACCCAATAGCCCTGTACTTATTAAAACTTCTCTGTTATTAACATTGAAGGCGCTAAAATATCTGCAGTCATATCCTCAGTTCATCAGTTCTATCCACACTAGGTGCTCTCAAAATCTATTTTGTGTACTGGTTAAACTGACGCACGTGCCATCGCCTCAGGGGAAGACCACACAAGGTTTGTCGCTGTGTAACAGTTCAAGCACTTAACGGTAAGTGCTTCTATGATTTTTTTATCTGAATATGCAGTACAAAACTAGTTTTAATAGCTGGAACTTTGAAGTACTCGTACATACCTTTCTTTATTAAAAAAATACATAAGTAGGTACAGACTAACTTAAAACCTCCTCCTTTCTTTGAAGTCGGTTAATAAAACTTGCACGGTATAAACAGTGTTTGGACGACCTAATTTGTTGCTTCAATTTTATTGCATGCTACAGGTTAGAAATTGAAAGAGCTTGCATCGAGTAAATGGCGCTTGGGTAACTTTAGTCACAAACAATTTGGAAGACTTTTTTTAAGTAACATAAAGTTAAAAGTCGCACAGGTATGGACGGACAAGGACAAAGTCGACATTACTAGCATATTATTATCAACTATCAAGACGGCTTAAATTGATAGTGCTACAGATAATGAATTGCTTTAATTAAGAATATCAAGTAACAATGTTTTTGTATGTCATCTGCACATGACAAATACTTTAATTAATTTATGAATTATTTATACTATAAATAAGTCTCTTCGAACTTAAAAACTTTAAATGTATTTTTCAGCTGCCATCTTGTTCTGGGAATGGATTAACATGAGATATATTTTTTTAACCGTTACCATGAGTTCAGTACAATATGATTCTATCAGTACATGAGTTCAGTACATGATCCACCAGCGCGACAACTTTGAAATTTCTCGTCAGTTATTTTTTTTTTAATCAGCTGTTACAAACATTTTAACCGTATAGGTATTAATATATATGATACCGGCCAAACCCGATTTTAGGATGAACTAGTCAATATCCTGGTTAATATCTTCCACATCTAAAAACTTCTGAATGCAGACTACTACTACTCTGCAATTCTAAGTGCCACCAGAGTAAACCTTGAAAAAATAAGTAAATAAGCAAATTGTAGATAAGGTGATTTCTGTAGATGAATACAAGTCGATCTAGTGATAGATGTGAAATTACTGATTAGTTAATAAATAACTTTAATAAATCATATTGACTATTTTAATTCTATTCCTTTATTCAGTTTACTTTGAAAAGCTTATAGAAGATATAAACTAAGTGAAATTAGTTCAGACTAGGACGTACCAGTTTATCCTAAAGCATGTATATTCTAACTAGGATTAAGCGATTCGACCTAGGCTAAACTGGTTTATCCTATCGGTAACAGGATGAACGAGTTTGGCCTAGGCTGTACTGGTTTGTCCTATCGCGTATAGGGAGAACTGGTTTGGCCTAGGCGAAACTAGTTCATCCTAAAATCGGGTTTGGCCGGTAACATATATATAATATATAATAGTAATAATATACTTCCTGTATGAAACAGCGGATTTATTGTTCTAGAAGCAGATGCTGAATTCATGGTAACAGTTTGCATGTCGATGTCGATTACACCGTGTATATTATGATGATAGGATAGTGAGAATAACCACCGCAGATGACAATATTTAGCCGAAAGTATGATCACCAGAAAATAAAGTTTTACACTCAATAAAGATTCAAATATTCAGACCAATTTATTCTGAATTTAGCTCAGCACTACATCTAGGGTCGTGGGCATCTTTTGTCTAAAATATAACGAGTCTAAGTTAACTGAGGATAGAGCATAACACTAAAGATAACGGGTTTAAATAGACTTTAAAATGTTATTGGCGAGTCGCGGGAATTGCTCGTGGATACTTTTTATGAAACAGCGGTGGCTTGGATGATATTGCGTTGCGATTATAATACGAAGTAAATTGTAAATTCCTTTTAAAAAGAAAAAAATAATGATTGAATGGCTTTTTGGATTCTTGTAAGAATTAATACGAACTGAATCATGGTATATAAAGAAGAAAGAAAATAAATTTATTTTACCCAGGTTGAGGCACACAATACTCACACAAAAATAAAAACAGAGAAAGTTTAAAACTCAAACTCACATATTAAACAACATTTATTTCAATTAAACCATTGACAGGCACTTTTGAATTGTCAAATAATTTTGAATTGTTAAAACAGTATTTATATTGATGTGCCTCACGGCTGCGCCAAATAGGCCCAGTTCAGCATAAATGCCATGCTAACTAGTGCCTGACGCTGGTTTTCAACTGAACCTTAAGTTCGAGTAGGTAAGTACGTCTAACGGATGTAAATCAGTTAGTAAACAGGGTGTCAGAGACATCGACATGGTATCAGTTTTCGCGATGCGTTGAAATTTTTCGTCGGTTATTAAAAAAAAACAGCTTTTTCATAGAAAAGTGCAATACCTACGCGGTCAAAATGTATGGAACAGCAGATAAAAAAAAAATTACCGACGCAAAATTTCAATTCAAAATCATGTACTGAATCCATGGTAACGCCCCGTATGGTTCTGTTTTCTGTATTCTTATTAACTATTTCTAGTATTAGAACCTTATGGAGATACTGTAAATAGTAAAACAAGGAGACTCTAACTGGAATAGCTGATTATGACAAACATACTTACATATACTAATAAGGCAAGTGTATTGCTCGAATTAGTCTCCGTAGAAAACGGTGGGTAGTTATGGGGTTCTTTCTACTTAAGTCGACCATCAAAAAGATTGTCTATGTTAGGAAAAGTGACGAGTTATTATATATACCTACATACTTACCTTGCAATACATCGCACACAACAAAATAACAGTAATATTTTCAAGGACAAACCAAACATTAATTAGACATACGAATAAACTTTATAATTTCAATAGACAATAATAATATATTCTGACAACCTAATTGGAAACTTAAGAAACCGCTAAGCGAACATTCCCGCATATTAAATGGACGCAAATACCTATAGGAAAGGCGAATGTATTTTAAAATCAATTTAATGTTAGTATGGACGATATTAATGATACTATTGAACGGCAGGGACACACCAGCTGCCGGCGAATCGCGGGGGTCCCGGCATAGAGTAGAGGTTTTGTGAACAGAAAGGACTTTGGTAACATATGACCGTTGATTAATAAATTATAAATTTCAGTGGGAACCAGAATCGGGATTGTTAGCAAAATTTCTGATAAGATTTATTTTCCCCTTAATTACATTTTTTTTAAATCATTCTAGGAATAGGAGTGGCAGCAAGGATCTTCTACTACCCTGCAATGCATGAGCCGGATCAGAGTCGGAATGCATTAGGTATGTCATTCATCTGGGTAGCGTCAGTTGCTAAGCAATTAACTACAAAAAAAAAGTAATTGATGACAATCGTCCATATATCGATCCATGGTCGATTGGCATCAGTGTAGAATTTTCACTCACCTACTGGTCAGAGAGTAGTGAAAGTTACACTTTCGGCATAATCATCAATATACGCAAGAAACTGTCAGTATCATCACAACGGTAATGTTTTCCCATTGATTGTCTTAGTTGTATATATTATATTTATAGTTTTTAATAGGTATATGAATATCTTTATATTTAAATAAATATTTATTCCTCAATTCTCGCTATTGCACCTGCCACTGTTTGTCTCTGCATCCCCCAAAGGTTGACTGGTAGAAAATGACTACGGCATTAAGTCCGCCTCTGAACATTTGTGTGCTTGAAGTATTAAATATATAAATAAATAAATAAATACATCTTCAGCTGAAAGGTAACTTTCAGCTCAAGATTAACAAACATTAACAAACATAAATTTTTATTCAGAATTAAAATAATACATAAATAATACGTAAATAACAACTTATACCTAATGAATTCATAAAAATAACAAACTTATAACCTAACTTAACTAAAACTATTCAAAAACTAAATATAAGTACTCGTAGCATTGAAAAGTTCATCCACATCACTGTCGACTAATAATGTACCCAAGACTGGTAGCAGTGCCACGTTCTATGGTAATGCTTAGCCTCTGGCCAAGGTAACAGCCAGCCCTTGGGTCACGGCTAGTGTGAACCAGTCGATTAGAGAAGACCATGACTTGGCCCGAGACTTACTAGTTAATTTAAGAATATTCATAGTATAGGTTCGTGGATGGGTTCGCCCCCCTTCGTGCCTCGGAAAGCACGTTAAGCCGTTGGTCCCGGCTGTCATTCGTAGATCTTTGACAGTCGTGACGGGTCGTCACAAGCCCGAAAGTCTGACAAGCAGTCTTACCAAGGAGTATCGTATACGTCAGATAGGCAGGCGCTCCATGTAAAATACTGGTATTCCGACCCCAACATAGTTGGGAAAAGGCTAGGCATATGATGATGGTACTAAGTTTCTAGTTAGTAAGTCTTACTAGTAAGATTTGGACCTCAGTACAGTTTTTAACAGGATCGTCCCATCTATTTCTTACATAATCTCTGTTCCAAGTCAGGTGAACCGGTGGCAAAGCACGAAGTGACCATTTGTTAAGCGCCACGTGATGGTACTATATTATTTATTGGCCTTCACGACTTCCGATGGGACCGGGCAGGCGAGCAGGCTTCTACGTCATAGCTACAGCTTCAAGGATGCATGAATTAGACTGTCTTTAGAGATGCCTAACTTAGCATAAGTTTGTCTTCTTAGTAGCTAGATTTAGATAATAGTTTTGTCTAAAGATTGTTATGTTTTTATTTGGTTTATGGTGTGTGAACACCTGCTTTTTTTGCCTGGAGACTCTGGGCTGTTTACCCGCATAATGGGTGACTATAGAATTTTCTGGATAGGCTAGCATAGGCAGGTAAGAACTGCACATGTTATTTGACAGTAATTAATTTTTTGGGGCGAATTTCACCAATGAAATAGAAAATATTTATTGGTATGCCAACAGCAGCTGATTCGAACAACTTTTAATTCCCCAAATATATATTATGCAACCAGATAAGGACAGCGTCTGTCCTCCCAAAGGCGAGTGTTTTGCACCTGCAAACTTGGACAACATGGGAACTGCAGGTAATGCTAGCATTGATTTATTACGATATTTATTAAATTAAATGTGACATTTATAATGCGAAGCTTTGTTTTGGGACAAACTGGAGATTGTTTTTTAAAGGTTCTTCTACTCCGAGGATTTAAGTTTCGATATTGATAACTGGTCATATTCTAGGTAACTCTAAATCAGATCAGATTCGTATTATTTATGTCTTTAAATCCAAACATTCTTATACTTATGAGACTGCATAAAAGATTGTAATACTAATGTCTTCCGATATGCATTCGCACTTATGAAAAATGATACCTAACTATTATTTAACAAGAACATTTGCATATCAAAATGATGATACACACTAGAGGTTTTTTCTGTGTCATAACTCGCAGGTGTTAACCACATCACAATATCGCATAAAAACACATTTTATCTTATTACTCGTAGGTGGGGGCAAAAAATTTAATTGTGGTCACATACCTGTTCACGTAAGAAGATCTCGTCTATACAACGAGATAAACAAAATCAACATAATAAAAATATCTTTATAAAAGCACCGAAGGCGTGAAGATACTTGAAGGAGGTAAGCGAATCGTATTTCAAAACATCGAATTCGATATGTCAATTTTTCGCAAGTTTTATGTTTATTGACAGCGCGGGAATCTTTTTTTTTCGCGATTATAGCATGGCTATTGCATTATCGGTGCGTTTGCAATAAAAACATGAGCGACGGACGTTATTCCTGATTATAATTATTGGTCATTATTATATGCGGATGTTTCGTAATTTACCGTACCTATCTAATGAATGACTTTTGTGCAATACGCGACGTCTGTCTGTTGAGGACATTTATTTCTCTCCCACAATTTATTCTCATGATTGAAGGCTATCAAACTAACATCGAGCACACGCGTCGAAAAAATAAATCAAACATTCTCTTTACGACGCCCACCATTAATAAAACTCTTTAAAATATATTTAATAATGTCCACAAAGGTACGGAGCACAATGCTCGACCCATAAAGGGGCAGCATTTATTATGGCGACAATATATCGAACACAAAAAGATATTGTGACAAAGACGCGTACTTTTTAATAATATTGTCATTTCTCAGCAGCAGTGGACTCTTTCAAAAAGCCATAACGCAATAATTTATCTCTTTATAAGAGTTTTTTATCTGTGGGAGAGCGCGGATGACGCCAGGTGAGCACGGGTTAACTCCATACAGCCTTCTATACATCCTATTATGTGTCTATGTTATAATGTTACGCATTGGTGAGCCTCATTTTTTATTCGATATAATCCTAGATGGTTTGAGTACCTACAGGATACTGTAGACTGCAGGAAAAGACAGGGAGCTGTCCTTTCCTACAAACTGTTTGACTCAGAAAACTTTTAACCCCGTCGCATAATTTTCGCATGCGTTCCATTTTCGCACCGCTTTTCTCACGGCGTGAAAACTTTTGTGAAAAAATAAATAGAATAAATTCGTTAAAATCTAATTTAAATTGTAAAACGGTTTAGTCTACGCGTTATCTAAATAGTAAAAATAAATCTTACTCAAACTTGTGATTAACATAAAATTCGGCGCGAAACACGATTTGCGTTATTGCGCAAAAAATTAACGACAGTCTTTATAGCTATCGTCGAGACGGGGTTGACATTGGAGCCACAATAAAATCGATGAAATATTTAAGGGGCAGTTGCAGTAACTCATAGCGGGCGAGTTAAGGGCGAGCGCCTATTGTGACAGTGTTTGCACAGGTAGCCGCACAGTGGGCAGCCGGTAACACAAATCATGAGATTCATGAGATCCTTGTAATTGTGAAATTTTAATTGTTTTAATTAGCATAATGATCGCTTTCGGGGGACAGTTTTAGAAATTGGGTCCTATATTTTATTATTGCGTAATTTTTAAGTCTTTAATTTTTTTATAACTGCTACTGTTGAATGTTATATTTTCGTGTCAACACCACTATTATATATTTATCTAGCATTTTTTTTAATAAATATGAGCAGTCAAACTAACATCAACAATTGTCACAACGTTCTCTTCTTAGTAAGAAAGCTGGCAACATGTCCAAAGCTTGGAGCTCAAAGTGTTGCCGATGGAAGAAAGTGGAGCTGGGTTGGAAGAAGTTGTTATTTAATTTGAACAACATGGATGTGATATCCGTCGCTGATCGTATCGCCATGCGCATTCGTTAGTTCCCTGAAAAGCCTTTTCCCTTTTACCAATTGCATCGGAGCAACCATATTCTGGAAAACGTAAAATATTGCAATTAACATGCATTAATAGGATATTTATTTATTTTATTATTTATGTACAAACAGTAAAATAGATACAGATACGACATAATCATAATTATGAGTACAAAGGTACTGCTTATTTCTTCCAGCAGACCTGCGAAAGGAGAAATGAGAAAGAAATGTAGACAATAGTGTGTGAGAACAAGAAGAGATAAATATGAATATACGAAGTCTTAAACTAAAATATACCTAGGTACGCGTATAACGTAATAAATTAACATATACTTAAATAAATACATAAAGCATAATAATATAAACATACTGTATAGTACATACTACAGGTATATAAATACTCATAGTTGAGAGGAAAGGTAATGCTCTCTTTTTTTATATATTTTATTATAATAACAATAATCTATATGAATTCAAAAGGGAACTGGATACTTCTATTTTTAACTTGATATGTACTTTATTTTCCCCTTTAAAACAAAAAAATAGCTTGACATTTAAACAACCTCTGTAATTATTGCGAATCCATCAAAAAATCTAAAATCAAAAGTAATTTTTTCAAATTAGGCTAAGAATTTGCATTTTTCGAACGTCAAAATTACATAAGACAGTCCCAAAACGACCGCCCTTCACTGTACTGACTACTGAACTAATATTGATTACTGTAACCAGACCACTTCAAAAAGCAAACGCTTGCATTTACGCCTCCAAACTATCCAGTCCGCTGACCCGTGAGTCTGTGACGTAACTACTCGCATTCGTGTCACGTAGCCAGGTACTAGAGTTACACTAAATCCCATACTGTCCCGGACTTCGACGGTTCGGGGAAGCCGCATGAAGTCGTCACGGCTCCCCGCCGGGACGGTAGCCGTGCGGGCGGTCTGACTCCCCCTTAATTAATTTAAATGCATTTACCTGCAGGATGAGGGTATGTGGTCCATGCGTATGGTGGCTTATGAGGATTTGATTGAAGAGTTGTTGAACAAAGCATTGATTCTCTACATTTAATGGGGTTTCGAAAACTTGCTCACTTTTACGTTATTCTTCTTAGCTTGTCGATGGCAATCTAAACAGACTCGGCCCAAAATTCGGCTACGTATTTGGCGACATCACTAGCGACCATCAGTTCCTGTAAAGTGCAGCTGTCAGGACACGACATTAAGTGTCCGTCCGTTTGTGAAACACCACCATATTTACACTTACGTTATAGAATAGATTGTTTTCTATATTATACATCATAGTCGCTTAACATACATACATATATTGGTTCAAGACTAGCCTAATACTTATCTAACTAAAGTAAACAAAACGAGAAACTCCAGAAACCATGAATCATTTTAATTTAACGTTACATTATAATGTTGGAAGTTTGGAACAGACGCTGTGTAAAGTATCTATTTATTGATTGGCCTTTAAATAAATGACTCAATATCCGATTAAAACCTGTCTAGGTCTTATTTGGTTTTGCATGTTTACAACTATACCTGACTCCATTTAGCGTGGCAATAGCAGTCATTGACCCACCTACATTTCCTAGCATTCTTTATTTAAAAAACGGAAATAAAGACGTCCTGAATCAATAACTATCGTGATGTTCTACATGTTTCAGTAACGAAAACCCACACATAGTTTATTGTTTGCGTTTCTACGGAGAGATATTAGGGAAAGGGTAATGACCACAATTGCCATGCTAAAACGATTCGGGTATAGCTCGCATGAGAACATTTGTTTATTAATTTATTGAGTTTATATGAATTTATTTGAGAGTCGTAGGTTCGAACTCTGACAGACGCTTTACTTTGTGTAAATTATTTCATCACCACTGGTCTCAAAACGGTGAAGGAAAATATCGAGAGGAAACCGGCATATCCTAGAACCAAAAATTCGAAGACATGTGACATCTATCAACAATCTATCTACAGCTGTGGGAACATTATAGACTGATTTACGTTAAGTATTTGTAGTTATAAACATGCAGAAAAAAAACCATTCTTAATGAATAAATCTGCATCTTTTAGTTAAAACTGACCGCATTTCGGGCATATACGAGTTTACTTCTAGGTTCCGCCATTGACCTCATCAAAACAAAAATATTACGATTGACATTAAACTGCGTCAAATAATGATCTAGACTGGCCGTAAATTAACAAATAATAAATGTCTCGTGTGACTTTTAACCCGCGTGGGAAAAAGCAACGGATACTTTATATTCCGTTCTACGATCACCACGGAATTCATAAATAATAAAAAGCTATTAATTTGTAAAACGGCACTTAACTATAATAATATTGCTAAATATGACGAAAATAATATTTACGATATGTGAAACGTATAAAAATCGTCGTATGATTGGAGTTACGATGAGGCTGTCCAGCCGTTTTCGCATCCGGAGTGTGCACATACGACCTAACCTTGTCATAACGGCTTCCAAATGTGAATTTTATATTACATTACCCAATCGTTACACTAATTTACAAGCCAGCTACCGGCCTTCTCAGAGAGAAATATAATTAGACTAATTAGATGTAATGAAAGAAATCGAGATGCGTTCGGAAGCGATGGTAATCTCTATTGCCTTGTGGCAAGGATTACGTAGCTATAAAATATTAAATTAATAATAATTCGTATGGAGACGTATGGTGCTTACTAGCCGGGAGACTAATTAGAAGATTTTGTCGTAAAATAATAGACACGTAATTGACGTTTAGAACCTGTTTTAATTGCGTCGGCGACGGAATTAGGAAATAAAATGGTTATTGCAATACGTTTTTAATGTCACTACGAACTGTCATGGTCGTAAGAAGATTATGTTATTGGTAATGTTCTGTAATAATCTTGTATTCGATTAGATAATTGACTTGTTTCTATTTATACAGGATGTTAATGTATTAGTGGGTAAGATCAAAGTGTTGGTAAATGCTAACGACCACGGCTTACTTAATTAGTGGATTTTTACCTGTGGAAGCTAAAAAGGGATTTGTTTATTACACTTGTTCCTAAAACAGACTGAAAATTTCGCATCGGTGAGTCGATGAAGACAGACAGTCATCCATTGTTCTGAGACAATTGAAAAATTTAAGTTAAGTATCGATTTTTTAACAAAGAAAACTTATGCGGGAAATGAAAAAGTTAACCGCTCTCTCGACGGGCTTATTGCAAACTGATATAACACATCATACAAGCAACCACTTTACGACACATTCAGCAATTTAACTCGTGTCTAATTTAATTAACCAACCACAAACGCGTGATACCAAAACACCCAAAATAGATAAATAATAATTTGCTTACGGACGCCCCTACGTTTATCACCAGCCATGGCAAATCTCTGATGGACCGCGCCTAATCACCGACCCTAAACACAGTCGTAATTTGCGTTTTATTGGCGTTACGTATTTTATAACCAGAAATATGGCGTATTATGCAAAATTAAGTTGAGCAAGCCGATTTTAAAGTGTGCCGCTAGTGCGACCTTGTATGCGAAATTGCGGTAATTAGGCGAAATAAACTGTTATAAGTGGCGATTAAGTTGGATTTATATACTTAATGTGCCTTTGAGTGTCGGTGCAAACATGTTACAAATGTTTGAACGGATTTCTCGTGTATTTCAAATTCATTCATTCTCAATCAAAGAAACAATGTAAGAGGGCATACTATCTAAAATAAAACCGGCCAAGTGCGAGTCGGACTAGCATACGAAGGGTTCCATACCTCCTTACATTATTTAGCAAATAAATGAAATTACAAAACGAAGAATATTATTATTATTCATCCTAATGAAAATCACAAAGATAAATTTGTATTTCAAAATGATACTATGAATTACAAAGTTATTTTTGCAGTTGCAGAAAATCATCCATATATTTAAATAAATACCTTATGAATCGGTGTTTTTTGTATTTTTTGATTATATATAGTAGATGATACACAGAACATAGTACATGATATACAGAAGTTTCAAATTCCTAACTTGTTTAGTTGTTGAGATAGCAGTCGTACAAAAATGGTCTAAAACTGTCAACTTTTACGGCCCCCGATTTCATCTCCTAAGATAAAAAAATTAAAATAAATATGTTTGTTCTCTACTCGATGAGTTCTAGACAATGACACCCCAGTTCACCCCACAGGATAGAATCCTACAATTAAACCCACAATTGAAACCTACAATTTAATTTCAACACTTTACTAGTAGCTTTTGTGTACATGATAATTATTCAGATTTGTTACAGTTGTAATACCAATCATGTCATTTCGTTTAAAATAGGTTTTTATTTTTATTAATTTATTCATATTTTATATACTTAGATTTTTTTTTTCTATTTTGTGAATGTGAGAACACTATAGGTTTAGTGGACTGTAGATTTATTGACCATCTTCTATCTTGTTAAGTACCTGGTACTTGTTGAAAGACCTACACTGTCCTCCCATACCTACTAATACCTACTGTTATTTAAAAATATTGTAAAAAACAATTATTTTTAAAAGAGTAACCGTGGAGTTTCTTGCCGGCTCTTCTCCATAGGAAACGACCAATTGGAACCGTGCACCTAGCTTCTGACGTTTCATAAGTGCCCATGTAGGTTTATGTGAAATAAAATATTTTGATTTTGATTTTGATTTTGATAGAATATAAATTTTCAAAATTAAATGTTCATTTTATGGAGACCCCCATTATTTTTTTTATTTAATTTAACTTTTATTATTTGTTGTTATAGCGGCAATAGAAATGCATAATCTGTGAAATTTTCAACTGTGTACCTATTACCTACGGTTTATGAGATACAGCCCGCTGACAGACAGACAGACAGACGGACAGCGGAGGCTTAGTAATAGGGTTCCGTTTGGCACCCTTCGGGTACGGAACCCTAAAAAGGTCCTAAGTCTGATGGAAGAAGTCAACAAGAAACTGCCTAGTTTCAGGTTATTTGTAAAGTAGAAGACTGATGATACTTAGGTGAAAGAAGGTGCCAAAACCTTCAAATGATGGCCAGTACCGAGACCCGTCGAACTAGTTCCACCATATTTTAGTTAACTCAACACCCAACCACACAACGCAATCATCAGCAAGAAACCTTTTTTATAGATAACTTGCACTTGATTCAAATTCAAGAGAAAATAAAAATAA
Organism: Agrochola macilenta; assembly: GCA_916701695.1. Taxonomy (NCBI): domain Eukaryota; kingdom Metazoa; phylum Arthropoda; class Insecta; order Lepidoptera; family Noctuidae; genus Agrochola; species Agrochola macilenta. Next base: position 16,639,880 of record OU753558.1, read on the forward strand.
AATTGCAAAGCCATAAAAATATTTACACATTGTATTAATTAACCAAATCACCAAAAACAATAAAAAAGCAATTAGCCGTAAGCAAAATTCCTTCCATAACACAAAATATAAGAAATTCATGAAAATCAACATTTTACGATGGCGAAGACGTAGAGATGAGATAAGCGCCATAAAATATTTGATATCAAAGTACCGACGAATGATAATACGATAGATATACGTTGCTATGGCGTAAGATATGTTCGTCAGTTACGATTGACAATATAGATTACGAAATAGGTTTGTAGTACATTTCATTAGGCATAAAACAAATCAAAATTAGGAATAGAGGCCCGCGGTTTTAGAAAACAATGTCTATTTAGGAGATTGTTTTTGGCAGAAAGCAAGAGTTCATCGTCTCTCATGTTGTGGTATAGTGTGTTCCGTTAGCACCTGATGAAATTATAAACATACCCTGTTCACGTTAAATTCTTAAGCAACTTACTAAAGGAAATTAGTAACACATTCATCTATATTTATAAGGTTTCAACTTTTTATCTCACTACTTTTCCCAGCAATTATTGTCTTGAATTGTTATTATTAAATGGTTATTGAAAGATTATCGACGAAAATTGAGGTTATAAAATTAACTTCAATTGTCAAATGAAAAATACAATAATATTTGGGCAATAGGAACCTCCTCAACAGTGCTTTTTAACCGACTTCCAAAAAGAACGAGCTTCTATGTTCGTAGCTTATGTATGTTTTTTTTTTAATGTATTTCTGCCGATTTTTCCTCAATTGTGGACCGATTTTGAAAATTCTTTATGGTATGCTCGGCTCTCTCTCCCATATAGATTTTATAAACTTTGCTTGGATAGTTTTGGAGCTAGTTTCAATAATACGTATTTTTCCCACTTAGTCTATATTGATGATATGAGAAGTTCTTGTCACTGTTATTTACTTATCAGGTAGTGGTATTCGAATTTGTGTGGGGTAGGTAGTACTTACCTACCACAACTAAAAAGTGAAAACTGAAAACTTTTCACAAAAAAAAACAACTGACTTCCACGACGAAATTAAAGTTATTTTTCACTTTGTACTGTTTTTTTGGAAGTCAGTTTTTTTTTGTAAGAAGTTTTTTGCCTCACTTATTTATTTATAGGTAGATTAGTTACTATGACGATTAATGGACCTATTTTTGGCCCCGACTTACGAGCTGTAGGTCGTGGGTAGGCAGACTATTTACTTAGTATAATTTCATCACCACTGCTCTCAAAACGATGAAGGAAAACATCGTGAGGAAACCGGTATGTCCTAGAACCAAAAATTCGAAGACATGACATGTGACATCTACCAACCCGCACTAGGCCCGCGTGGTAGATTACAGCTCAATCCCTCTCGAAGAGTGGAGGCCCGTGTCCCAGTAGTGGGAACAGTATATGCTGATTATGCGAAGGACCTTAATATAGTGAGACCTAACATTGGAGAGCCGAAAAACCTATAACGACAAGATGTTGTCTCAATTTATCTCATCATTAGCCGTATCGTATCCGATCGAGGAGCTCATGGCTAAGTTACAACAGCCTCACTGGTCGATCCATCAGGTTAAGCTACGCTTGCCGGGGTTGGTCAGTGGATGGTTGACCATCTTTACATACCGAGAGGTGCCGACTGTCATTCGTAGATCTATGACAGTCGTTACGGGTCGTCAGAGTCCCGAAAGTCTGACAACCAGTCTTACCAAGGGGTATCGTATTACCCAGTTACTGGGTTGTGGAGGTCAGATACGCAGTCGCTCCATGTAAAATACTGGTATTCAGCTGCATCCGGGTAGACTGGAAGCCGACCCCAACATAGTTGGGAAAAAGGCTAGGCAGATTGATTAGCCGTATCGTATCGTTCAGTTGCCTATTTTGATCAGCCGGAATCGAATAGCAATAGTAAAACCATTGTTTTTCTGATGGTATCATATAATATTTTTTATTACCGCGATATGGCACCCGTTCTTCCGCAATTAATTTTACAGCAAAATAATTGAACACAACTTTCTCACAATTAAACGACACATAAAATTGAAATCGCAGCTCGAGCAACACGCCCGAGCGATTACGAAGTTGAGCGATCTTTGTCAGCGTATTAAAGTCTGACCGAATTATCTTCTTATTTAGGGGTAATGTTGCCATGTTCACATCGTTAATTCTAATATTGCAATAAATATGTCTGTTTGGTAACAAGGCGGGCCATGGCGAATGCTATTAGGTCTAATAGAGCGTGCAATCGTGGGGTTTGGGCCGTAACCGTGAGCCGAGGATGCCTCGTCCCGGTGGTCGAGTTTTTTTTACATTCAGTGTAAATTGTTTCTGATTTTGCGTTTGTTTTTTGATTTATTGTTCCTCTGTTGGAGTTTTAACTTGAGATAATGTTTCGTGCAAATATTTGGGATGGCTAACGTAGTTGTCACTTCGGAGTTAAATGTTTTTGTTGTTCTTTTGGTTGGTTGCGTAATTTTAATTACTTTGTAACTGTGTTTAAAAATGTTGAATTGCAATTTACATGCTTTACATAAGTGCAGAAATGTTTTTCCACCATTGACGTAGATGAATACAATAGAAGTTAATCTGTTGGTATTTTTTCTTTGCAAAAGTCACTATTTTTGGCTTTTGGCATAGGTTACATACATGTTTCAAGATAAAACTTAACTACCTATATTATTTTCAGCTCTTATGAAAAGTCCGTTTTTGGTCGTTACATAATGGAGAAGAATCAGCAGAAACTTCTACAATTAGCTACTCATTCAAAAACAATGTTATTTTATTTTTATGAAACAGAACTTTTATCATCCTTCCACTACGTGTTTATTCACTTTCTATATCTTGCTCACACTCCTAAGTCCCATTACATAAAAACATAGCTATAATCTTCTTGAATCCTTTGTTATGTGATGGTTAACAGAGCATTTAACGGGGCTCGTCCGAGGTACAGAGACAAAAGCATCAAACCAAGCGACAGATAAAGGCTAGCTGGCTGGCTGTTTATTTTTTGCACTCTTGCATGATTCAGAAAAAAAAAAAATGCTAAGCACTCTGGATTTAACAAAATGGTGGACCGAAATATGACGTGCTGGCGCCAAAAAAATAGTAATAGTAAATTATGTTTGGTTTTTGACCATACATCTGGTGACGATATCATAAATAAACAAGATAATTAATTAAACTTCCGTGATAACTCGATTTTTTTATATTAATTAGGATTAAACATGAATCAAAACGGATACCTATACAGTTTGCAGTAGGTATCTACAATCTATGATGAGCAATAAAATTATCGAAATATGCTACACGTTACCTTGCAGATATCTTCAGCCGGATATCGACTTATCTACGATTGCTACGTATTAGCAATAACGTATTAATTTTAATAATCTGCAAAAATATTGTTGATAAAGTTTCGATATTGACTTCTTGTGATTTCCGGAACTAAGTTTAAGAGATTAGATACCTAGGTAGTTTTTATCGATGTTGGGTTCCGGGTTACGTAATTTGCTTTCAATATTACTAACGATTTATTTTTATTTGAAGTGGCAGCTACTGGTAGGTACTAAAATTTTGAATTTCGAATCAACCGAGGCACAAAAAAGGTTAAGAGTAAACCTCTCAACTTTTTTTAATAACACAACACACTTAAGTGTTTGCTCACTACAGGAGCAATGGAAATCATTTGTACAGCCATTGAACCAACAACAAAACATCAACATTGTATCCGAACAAAATAAATAAATAATCTCCTCTACACAAATAAATATCGGCATTATCGGTCTGTGTTGCCAACCGCGACCCACTGGGTTGGGTGTTGCCAACAAAAGAAAATAATAAATTCTAATACAATGCTGTGTCACCGCATTCGTTATGCAATTATTTGGAATTGGATAGTGTATGTGAATAGGCGTGATGATTATGTGATTGAGTATCGATTGTATTTATAGAATAGTTAACTTAAACATTAATAACTAAGTACAAGTGGTCACCAAGAGGTCGAACTTCGACCATAAGGCTGCCTGTCCACTGGAGCGGAGAGGAGAGGAGCGGAGTAGCGGTGTGCCAATATTAACCAATGGAATTGCATAAAACCTCCGCTCCGCTTCAGTGGACAGGGATTTGCGAACTAGTTTAAAAATTCATACAAAACCGGGAAGCGGAGCGGAGAAGTGGAGCGGGGAATTATTAATCATCGCGTGAACTCGGTCTAGCTCCGCAACACCGCTCCGCCACCTCGCTCCGCGCAGTCCATAGCTTCACTCCGCTACCTCGCTCCGCATGAATGGACAGACACTGCCCGCTACTCCGCTCCACTCCGCTGCCATTCTCCTCTCCGCTGCCTTGCTCCGCTTCAATGGACAGGCAGCCTAATTAAGTTAAATGTTATGATTCCTAGGTAGCCATCTTGTGTCAAACGCATGGTTGTGTGTAAAATGTTTTTTTTTATTAATTTAATTTATTTCTAATGTATATTATATAAAAATATTAGCTTTCTGCATTCCTTCTCCATAGTCCGCGTCATTTTTGTAGAAAGGGGTACAAAGTTTTTGCTTCACGTATTAATATCATAATAATAATAATTACGTATATTATTCAAGCGAGCATTTATGTCACTGTATTATCCTGTTGCAGTATACCTACTGCTGCAACTGCTTATGTATCGTAGCATACCTACATAAGGAGTAACATTAGGAACCCGAGCTAAAGTGGAGACGATAAAGTCAGAATCATCGAAACGATTAGTTCCAAGAAATGTATGTTTACACCGAATGGAGACATACTTTAAATTAGATCAGTCCTAATTTTCACATAAAGTCTAAAGCGCCTTTGTACTGCACATTACTATGCACTCATAAGAAATTGGTACTTTGACAATTAAAACTTGCTAGGCACATTATTAATCAAATTTCATCTTGATTAATAGCAACATTTATGGAAGTAATTACATTAAAAGTAGGGAGTAATTACTAATTAGCTTCTGACACACGAATGCATGCCTAAATATGAATCAAAGAAATTCGTGCCTATTAAATTTCTAACAGTCATCCCTTCTGTATCCATTAATATTAATTAATATAAACTTAGGAATTAATAAAACAAGTTTATACGCATTAAGAATGTCAAGAGCTACTGTCCAGTGTAATGTGACCCACGGCAAAATAACGAATTAGGGTTTTTATGTACTGATTTTGACAGTTCTGTTCACAGGCAGCGCTTTGGGCAGGGATCAAGTAATGCTGGTCAGTTTGTAAGAGCGGTGTGTTGAGATTAAAATGCTCGATTTTTAAGATCGTACGAGATGATACGCAAAGGAATTTACTAACGAATGTAGCTGCGGTTATAATACATACGTAATAAGTGAAATAATTAGATTGTTATTTTTTTGAGTTACTTATAATGTTTTTGGCTGAAAGAATTATTGTATTTGTACCGAGGTCAAAAAATCTCTTAATAGTAGTTACATCTAGAAGAAAATTTTTAAGTGAAAGTGAATTCAAATAATACATAACATTGTGTTTTTGTTTGGCGTTAAGTTGAATAATGAAATAGGCAGAAATATAATTTATACTTTTACAATTTTCCATATCCAGAAAAGTTGTTATGGTAGGGATTTCAAATTGAAATTTTCTCCTTTCTGCATTCACCAACCAGTGAAAGTATCCAGGAATGATCTCCAAAATGCAGTTTTTTTTTTCAAATCATGGAATTTCGCCCACATTCGGATAACTATTAAACCATCATTAGCTAGTCACTCAGCGATACCTGCCCATACATTATGTTGTCAAAATATTTCGTTCAAATTTTGAGAAGGTTGTATTTTTTCTCGAATATTTCGTGAATTCGTTTGTTGTCGTACAAAGCGCCGTGACATCTCAATTCGATACAAAGGGAATCATTTGTCATTGTCCATTAGACGATATTGTTGACTAACATTATAAAATATTAGCTTGAGTATTGATTTACACTTGGCAATGATGTTCGAGTTTATTTTGATGTACTCTGCGTTGTTATGTTTACACTAGATTTACAAATAGGGCTTGTGAAACAGAAAGTAAGTGAAGAGAGTGAATGTTTTTAATTTTTTAAAGACTTAGCATTAGGTTTCAAAAAAATAAAAAAAATAACAGCAATCCACATTGATTGAGTAACATAAAAATATTAGAATAATTTCGTATTTATGAAAATTTAGAAAAACAACTCATAAATATATTTTTTCGGTCCGATTTCACGCACTTTCCCTTCTACTAGTACCTACATACCTGTAGATTTCACAGTTCGTGCAAATTTTGGACTTTCGCACTGAAAAACTTGTAGAAACAACCTAACTGTGCGTTTGCATTGGCAAAACATTCACAACAAAACATGTTGAAATCCTCCTCCTCCTGTCAAACACTGTATGGAACATTGACAGAAAATGGAGATTTCAACATGTTTTGCTGTGAATATTTCGTCAGTGCAAACGTTTAGTAATAAACATACCGAAGAAGCAACTGATTGCGAGAGTCATACTGACCAAAAGAGTAATGGCCAAAATCAACCATCATTATTATGTTCAGCTTGAAGGCACGAGTCTCATAATAGAACACCTACATGTACTAAAACTAGAGAGCAATAGGGATGATGCCTGGGTAAAAAAAATGAAATACTAATTAGTCCATCAGTCAGACAATAAAAAAAATATTAGACACGTGTTTTTTGCTTTATCATATTAATAAAAAATTACTTAGATAAAACGCATTTTAGGTTGGGGAGTGGGGTTCGCTATGTCACTAGTATGTATAAAATCTACATACTCGTGACGTCATGGCATATTTTACCTCAATGTATCGCTGTAATCTGTAGATTACGTAAAAAAAAAAAAAATGTCCATTTTTTTTTTATAATCTCAAAGACGGACTAACAAAAAATTTTTTGTCATTATCCCTATTGCAGAGCCTCAATATGTCTAGTTACAGATGCCTAAGTACTATGCGTCCGGCATTGCTTGGGCAGAAAGCCTACCTTGCTTGCTGGTGCTGTTACGAGGGAAGATGAAGAACTTTACAACGTTGATGCACGAAAGGCTCCACATGTTTTTAATAACCTCCGAAAAACAAATAATAGTCTTATATTTAAAACGGCTGTGAATTTTACTATGACATAAATGTTAAGTTACCATTTCGTACCCGACCGCAGGCGACGTGTCGCCGCGACATGGCTGATTTCTATAAATTTCTATGAAATACCTTCCGTAGCTAGCGCCTAGCGACACGTTGTTGGCATCTACGGGCGACAAACAAGCGACACGTAGCCCGACCGCAGACCTGCCGCCAACGCTCAAGCGATAATGCTTTTTTCTATCTTCTATCTACAGACTGGAATACGGGCTGCTGCTGCCTTTTTTTTTTGTGGAAAATTGTCAAATAACTGTCAAATAACACCCTCCCGCTCTGGGCGGGTCAGACTTTTACTAACTAAAACCCACCTGTGTTCCTTCCGTTGTCCTTATCCGCGCCAGGCCGCGCTACCCCTTTCGGACAAACACGCAACCCTGGCAGGCATTGGCCCTTACGGACCCCGTCAGTTGGTGCTGACATCTCTTTGAGGCGCGCGTGGAACACAACGCGTCGTTGACCCGGGCCTGGTCCTTATCGAACGGCGAGCTACCTACCCATTGCTCACCGTCCGCAAGCCCGCGCCTACGGTGGCCGGAAGTCGGCTCGTGACTCCCGACGCCCGGGGCGTTTCCTGCGGTGACCAGGGGTGCGAAGGCGCGAATCTTGCCTCTCCCTCGCGCGTTCTGCCTCCTCCTTCGCGAGCATTACTGCTTCGCAGAAGGAAGTGACGGCCGCCCATGCACTCTCGCTCCGAACCATGGCCTGAACCAAGGCCGGACGCGAAAGATCGCCGCCGCCGATCGCCTCCGTGTCCTCCGGGTGATCCACACAGTGGTGACACCCGGGCGTTTCCTCCCGCCTTACGCGGAACAGGAACCTCCCTAAACAACCATGTCTGGTGAGGACCTGCGTCAGGCGGAAGGTGAGGACGCCGTGGCGCCTCTCTAGCCACTCCTCAAAGAGGGGACTTATCGCCACAATTGTGGCGTGCCCAGGCTGCTGCTGCCTGCGGTCGTGTCGGAATCATGACGCCGCGACACGTCGCCTGCGGTTGCCACCGCGGTCGGGTACGGAATGGTACCTTTAATATTCTTTCAGGCTAGATTAGACTCCATAGACTATATTACCTACCTTTCTTTTGTTACTAAATCTATGTGTACTTATTTATCTTATATTTCTATCTTATCCTGTATTATGTACTCTACTTAGAATAGTTCTTGTACATACACAGTTTAGTTTACTGTTTATCCTATCCATGTTAGAATATTTATTTATTTATTTTCCTAATATTGTACACCCTACAAGTATGTTGTACAGATACTTTTTAAGTGACCGTACCCGAAGGGTGCCAAACGGAAACCTATTACTAAGCCTCCGCTGTCCGTCGGTCTGTTTGTCTGTCAGCGGGCTGTATCTCATGAACCGTTAAAAATTTGAAATTTTCACAGATTGTGTATTTGTATTGCCGCTATAACAACAAATAATACAAATTAAACGGACAAGAAACGTGTTTTTTCAGCGTTTTTTGCTAAATATTGTACGGTGATACGAAACCCTTCGTGTGCGAGACCGACTTGCACTTGGTCGGTTTTTTAATTTTGACAAACTTCATTTGTTAAGCACCTGCAACAACAATACATTATATTCTGGTACTTCATCATGTCAGCCATTAATCTTCACACTGCACAAACCCACTAAAATCGATATTAAACTCCTGTAAAACCAACTAAAAAATATATTCCACAACCCCAAACATACAAAAACAAATTCCACATAGGTAACATAAATAACTTAACAGAAAGACAACGTAAGTAGCTTGGAAGTACCAACGAATATAGCATGAAATAAAAATCACATTGTAATCCGGTATTGGCTATAGATAAGGAGAGCTTGTGACAAGGCAAGAATTATGTGCTCCAGAGGGCAATTTTTCTTTCCCAGGATTTATTCCCGTAATTTATAGAGGATCGGTCTGTATCTGGGCTAACCCGCCCGCCCCGGCAAGCGGCCCGCAATTATGTCTAACCTCCTCCCCTAATTAAGATGCTATAATCTATAATATAATAATGTATCACCAGTTTTGGTTGTAAATGAGAGGGAAAACGTGTTTGTTTTGATTTAAAGGTGATTTTGATGTGTTAAATAACGTGTTTATAAAGGACGTTGTTTTGTTCTGAAGCAGCTACTTTATAGCTTCAAGATTGTTTATTCAGGAGTTATCAGTCAAAAAGTTTTGCTTTATGTGAATTCCCCAGACAACTAGTCTGGTGCTGTTGATCTAAACTGAACAACAAAATTACTTAAGTAAACCTTCATTTATTTGCTACAAAAGAATCTTTTATGCCATCATTTACATAAGTAATAATCGTAAACTGAAGTACGTTTCATAACGACACTCGTATTGCCTAATCTCGTCATCAATCGACTGTTCGCTGCGTTGTAATTTGACACGCAAAATTTTTGCCGAACGTGCTTCAGCCATGAATTGTTGGTGACAAAAGTGTCTGTCGCAGCGAAGCGACGAGAGTCGGCTTAATACAGCCCCCACCCCTCGCCGCAGTCGTAAATTTAGGGTTTCATAAAACCAGATCCGAGATAAGACACAGTGTGGAGTGAGTCCCGGATCAAATGCGATCCTCCGAACCCACAGCTCTCGCGCAGACAATAAAAATAACACAGCCGCATTTGCGGATACTATTTTACATCACGAAATTTGTCGTGTTTACATAAAATACTCCCCGATAGTGATCGATTCGCTAGAAATCGTGGACGTCACTTTCGCGACGCACTGGCCGGCAACACGACACCACTATTGAAAAAACCAAGCTGTCAAGAGCACAACAAAAGCGCAATATGATTTTAACAGTTTCTGAATTGCTACACTATTATGAGGCGTGTATTATGCTTTTCATCCAGTGTAAGGGTATTTGGACGCCTTTGTGGCTCGGTATTGACAAATAAGTAAGATTTACTCACAGAGGAAGAATGAAGGATTAGGACGGCGCAGTTTTTTTGAAGCATTCTCTCAGAAATGCTTGGCGCCATTGCTTAGTCCAATATTGCATTATTCTGCAGTCGGTTCGATGCTTATGCAGTGTTAGCAGCAATACTCTAAACAAATCAAGTGGAAACTTGGATGCAATTGAGAGCCAAGGAAAGCGAAGCTTGCGTAACTATTCACTAGAATAAACATAGCTGATACAAAAGAATGAATAGGCTTAATTCAAATGGATTTTGTACTTGGCATACATTTGTATTGTATCCTTTGTTCGGATCTCCGCTTTCTTTTATTTATTTTCACTTTTACTCAAATGTTTAGGTACAAAATCGTGTAAAAGCAATTCTTTATGTGGAACTTCTTATAAAATTTACATCAAAGCATCGTATCCAACGTAGGAACGGGTTGTAGGCATAACTACGTGTCGGGGACATATATTTAAAGCTTCAGTAGATAGGGGTGCAATAATTTTGACAATGACTAGCAGCCTTACCCGGGCGAGGCGTAGGCGCGGGGCGGGCGGGGCGCGGGGGGCAATCTGCGCACTAAATCACGCTACGAATAAAATTTATGGCGCCGAGATAAAAACTCGCAGCTTTTCTCTTTTACGTTCCTTCCCCCTGCCCCCGCGCGCCGCCGGTCGCCCTCGTCACCCTGCGCGGAAAATCCATAGGGATTTTTCCAAGTGTTCGGGCGACGGCGTGTGTGGGGTCGAAACGATTTTGTTTTATGCTTATTGCCGGTTGCGATGTTTTGTTTGCTAAGTTGCACAGATAAGGGATAGGTACGGAGATTGTCTGCTCGGCCGGACGACGTGTGCCGCCGTATTTTTGTCAACTACCCACTCGTGTTTTTATTTCTGTGCGTCATTGTTTTATTACGTGCTACGTCGCAGCTTTGTGAGAAATAAAACTAATTATTCATTTACAAACAATCCATCACGTGTAAGTCCGTGGCACGTGAGGAAAGTCATGAAACTGTTTAAATGACCAACCGTGGAACAGAAACCTAGCATTACCTGCCAGTCAGACGGCTATCGCACTTTCACTTAGCACTAGTTCATGCAATGTTCCTTTTTATTTACGTTGATTTAAATACCGCAACTTTATATACGACCTGGAATTAATTCTAATCCGAATGTCTTACGTTCAAACGTATTAAATGCAACGCGAGTAACAAAGAAAAACGAGTTTGTAATGTGAAATATTTCAGATTCAGTCACATTAAATTCTGCTTCGTATTACCGAAAAATGTGGATACAAAACATAAATAATAAGAAAAGGAGGTTTTAAAAAACACATGATTAACGTGGAATATTTTGCCGAGCTAACGAACTTTGACGTGAAATTAAAACGTTATCAGATTAACACGAAGCGAATTTATAAACAAGGCGGATTACTGTATCGAATACGTCTTTTGAGCGTTTATTATGTATAGTCTTGTATTGCATGAAATTTGTGGCTTATCGACGTGTTCGAATGCCTTGTAAACTCCTGCGTCCTGTTCAGTACGAGCTTTATAGCTTAATCTAAAAAAACTTACCGTAACTGGAGCGTCGATCGTCAACTGTTTCACCCAAGCCTTTCAACAGAGGTTTTCATAAAAACAAACACTTTATCGACCTATTGGATAACACTGAGCTTGTCTTAGCCTTTGTTGGGTTTAAAATATTTAAATAACTTGTTTAACAAGTACAAGTAGTGTACCTTTTCTTAGCGTGGGCCACGCTAAGGATAATTTTATTCATTAACAAGCTAGACATTTTTAATTAAAATTGTGGGAGACCACTTTTGATATATTTGAAAGGTTTACGCGATGTTGTCTGCTATTAACTAGCTTGTCTCAAAAACATTATTGTGCATGTATTAGGTAGGTACCTATCTACTTGTTGTACGGATAATGATTCCAATTTGTTTTGCGCAGTAGCGTCATTAAGAAATTTCCACTACAAATTGTATTATAATGACATCCATTTATATAGATTCAAAACTACTGGTTAATATAATATTTCAGCTTAGTGCACACTGGCACATTTATTTTTTAACACAACATAAACAAGGACATCTAAACATCTTAACTTGAAAATATTTTGTTTATTTTCCTGTTTGCTTCTGAACTAAGTTTGACCATATCTCAAAATGGCGGTCTTTCCGTAGAGCTGAGGTTGCCAAACAAATAAAAAACATACGTGTCCTATTTTGATCACTGAAGATAGTACCTACGTCTAAAGTACTTAATACCGCACTTACTCCAATGTGTACAACTGACAGCTGCTAAACATTTTCCGGTAACATCGAGCCTCAATCTAAGGCTTAAATTCGCGCCACCACAAAAAAACATCACAACCAAGGACAAAATGTCCGATTGTCTTACTTATCTATACTCAATCAGTGTTTACAATATTACAGCGGCGTGCTCTACGTCAAAATAATGTCCCTATTAGAGCACAAAGCGAGGTTTTCAAAGAATCACAAGCAAAAAATGTCAAAAATATCCACGTCGGGAACAGAGATTACTTCGGAGCAAGGCCATCTGTGGATATTGAGACCGTCTCACACGAGATAGCTTATCGTCCGATCTCGACTCAGATTCTGTGAAGAAAAAGCGAGAGAAAAGGCTCCTATTTATAGATGAAGAGCAATAGACTCACTCACGCCACAATCGCATTAGTCCGCCGCAGCCCGCTGCAACGATGATTTGAATTTCCATTGTTTATGGTGGCAGACATGTGTCAAAGTTCGATTGGAATTTAAATTCGGCTCCTTTGTTATTATTTTTTTTGTCGAGTTGTAAACACGGCACAGTGATGTTCCAATTTGGTTACCAGCCTCCACTGATGGGTGGTTGGATCTATGACTCCTCGTGTATGTCGGATGATGTTTTTGACGTCGGTATGTGGTTTGAATAATTACGAATCATGTTCCGAATGATTCCAAATGTGCCGACGACTTACCGAACACATTTCTCAGAAATCGCTTCGTATTTCCTAACTACGCAATCAAATAAACAAACTTTGAAAGTCCATTTTCTTTAGTTGGAAGCTGTAGTCGACTTCAAAGGTAGTCGGGGCTCTCTGAACATCTGCTAAATTACCAAACTCAAGTCAGGAGCGGGGGCACTACACAAAGCGACTACCATTTTGTTCCGACACTTTTCAAAATTGGAACGTGACGGTTGCAAGCGCTCTCGGCCAGAGACAATGACATGAAAAGGAAAAATGTAAACGGACCTATTTTAAATAGGCGTATTGCGACGACTAATATTTTATATCGTAATTTTAGTACATACGATTGTGACGTCTAATATTTGCTAGATGCAGTTGCTAAGGTTGAAAGTGGCTTGTAGTTTGTTTATGATATAAGTCGTTCTGGAATTCATAGCGGTTAATTTAAAAGTGCGTTCTTGAACCCTTTCAGAGGCATTGTATCTTTGTGCTCTTTGTACGGGAGATGGTTTATCTGAGTCGCGGGGTACATAAGTGCTGTTTTTTCATTCCGTAATGCTTTTACATTTCAAAGGGGTTAAATGTTATTCAGACTGGCTGCCCGCTTAGGAAATGTGTGGGTGTCGTGGGGCCTTGGAATCCGCACCGTACTGTGTTAGGTGTACCTAAGTACGTATTTGTTTTATTCTCATCCCTGTTATTATCCTACATAAACATTTATAGGGTTTATCTTTTATTATAAATAATATGAAAATTCCACTCGTTTTGTTTTCACTGAGGCGTCTTCTTGATAAATGTAATGTAAATTCTAATAGAAGCCATTGAATATGTTTATTACGAAACTAACGCAATTCGCTGATTTTATCTTGAGGAAATAAAATTAAATTGTCAATAAGATTAGGAATTTCAACGTTGGTGGTCGCATCTTATCATAGCGACAGATGTATTAAGATTCTCATTATGTTGATCTAGATATCATCATCCAGGTTAAGTACATCCTTATTAATATTATAAATGCGAAAGTGAGTTTGTTTATTTGTAATGCTTTCACGCTAAAACGGCTGAACGGATTTGGATGAAATTTGGCAGATGGGTAGACCATGACCTGGAAAAGTACAAAGGATTCCTTTTATCCCGATATTATCGCGGGATCGAGACTTATGCGGGTGAAACCGCGGGGCGCAGCTAGTCCCGTATAAATTAAAAACTTTTTCCAAATACTATTACTTTTTCTCTAAATGTTAGTCAAGATATCCTATCCTATACTATTAAATGAGCAATATTTGTATATATGTATATATATTTGTAATCACGTTCTCGAAAACGGCCTAAACGATTTTGATGAAAGTAGCATTATAGGAGTTTACTGGGCGAAAAAACGATCTAGTTAGGTTTCATATCTAAGCAAATTCGTTTTCTATATTTTTACCCGAGCAGAGCTTGGTCGCTCAGGTTCTGAATGTGTTATGAGTTCTACATTTTCCGAATTAACAGGAAAATAAGAATGATGTTTTGATTTGAGGTTTATCAAAATTCCTGTTCATTTAAAGCCTTAACAAGTAAGATAAGTTATACAATAAGATTAGGTGAGGCTTACACCCGAATTCTGAATTGAGAATTTGTAGTTGAAAACTTAAAGACACAATATCCTAGCAAAAAGTAAAATAGCCTTAATAGCATTGACAGCCATTCAAATTGAGAGTTTGCAGAAAAATGATATTTAAACACGAATTTTGGGAAAAGTATAGAGACACACAAATCTTGGATTTTCTCGAATCCCATGGATTTTCGAGTAGGCTGTCCTATATGTCCGTAAAGGCTTCCGCTGACAGGTTTGCGACAGCGCGACGCGACTCTAGTAGAACAATTTCTATGAAACTTCATGGAAGTTATGTTCTACCAGAATCGCGTGAGAAATACGTTAAATTACAACAGTATAATGTAACACAGCTCATAAACAATATCTTTAAGTATAGTATTATATATGTACTTATTTACTTGTGTTAACTTAAGGTCGAATTCTCCTACAAATATTGATTAAGCACCTCAGGCAGTGAACCTCTATCCTGCGCTAACGAGACATGTCTAAATAATAACCGTCATGTACATACGTAGGTACCTATATAGCAGATACTAGGTAGATAATGTACAGCCTATGTTAGTCTACGGCCTGCCTACGTCATTATTGAGATTGCTAATGTAGGATGAGATGGAAACTCCGTACTGTGATGTTATTGTAGGATTTGTAGGTCTGTAGAGATATGCAAGCTTTGGTTTGTGAGTTCGTTCGAGTGAATATGGGGAAATGATGAAGCGAGTATCAACCAATGCGGTCTGTAGAAATAGGAAAAAGGTAATTTTGGAAACATTTACTTAAAGATTTTTGATTTTTGAAGCAAATCAAAGTTCAAATAAGTACTTAAGTTAATTAGCTTCCGAACCAACTTTAACAATAACTATTTATTTTTATACAAGATTAGCTTTTGTGACTTCGCCCGCGTTTGTCGCGGAATGTTCCACGCGAATCTACTACCGAGATTAAAATTACTCTATGTGTTAATCAAGGTTATAAAGTATCTGTGTGCCAAATTTCATTCATTGCCAAATCCGTTGAGCCGTTTTTGCGGCAATCTGGAACACACGTCCGACAAACAGGCAAGCGGACAAAAAATTTCGTCACTATTTTATTATATGTTCAATAATGTAATAATAATGTGTAAGGTTTCTTAAACTCTCTTAAATGAGAAGACACGTAAAGAACCGAAAATAATAATACCAGCCTGTTACTGTCCCACTGTAGGTCAAAGGCCTCTTCTCATACAGAGAAGGCATGAGCATTGATCACCACGCTTGCTCAAGACGGGTTGGTGATTTCAGACTTATATTAACTATATTTGCAATTTAGTTAAATATTATTGTTGGTATAATGTTATTAGTCTGTAAGAGTTCAGAAAAAAAAAAAAAAAAAAACAGGTTTCCTTACGATGTTTTCTTCACCGATGTCAGTAATGTCCAAGATAAACTCAGAAAGTACATATGAATTGAAAAAGTTACATTGGTACTTGCCCAGATTTGAACCCACAACTTCGTGCATGAGAGGCCAGGCCTTAACCCCTGGGCCATCACGATATGTTCAATACATACAATAAAACAGTGACAAAAATGTTTGTGCAGACACTAAGCCAAAATCCAAATTGGACAAAAGTTAAAGGAAAAAGGATGTGTGCTAAAATATATTGAATGCTATTCAATACATACAGCATAGAATATGATGTTGTTTTTCTTACTCACAATGTCATATAATTTAAAAATAATATACAGAGTAGTACAATTGATGTACCTAAGTCCACAACACAACACACTACAATTGATGTAGATTTAGATGAGATTTCACCTCTCAACGAGGCATTCTAGGGATGACGATTGATTTGTTGTGAACCTGGACACGACGTGTTGCCACGTCAAGTGCCGAACGCAGTACAACTGCGTTTGGATGCTTCGTTGAGAGGTGAAACACGAGTCGATTTCTTACAGGGTTCTTTATGACACTTTAAGAACAGTTAAGCGGATTAGGTTACGAAATATACGTCTTCTATTGTATTTCTTAATAAAACACGTATTGAATAATAATTATCTCATAATTATTCATATAAAAAAACTACGTATTACTACGTAAACTACGTATAACATTAAGGCGGGCGCTGTCAACTATCAGAGCTGACTCTCAAATCTTTTTTATTCTTCTAAATATAAAATAATGTTAATCTTAAAATTAAGTCCTTAATATCTTAAATATTCAGGAAAGTAAGATGAAAAATCTATCCCGTTTAAAACCTTTACACTCCTCAGGATATGTAGGTACCTAAACTGTCCTAGCTTAGTCGGTTTCATAGGTCTTTCGTTTGGAAAACCTTTATTTTTATCAACATTTCCCGGTAAACCTACCGGAAATCAAACCTGTTTCCTTAAGTATTAACATTTTATGTATTGACACATAATCGTTAGCAATCGTATAAAGCCAAACATACTTATGTAAGTTCCTATTTATTTTGTGATTATTAATATTCATTACTTTCATTATTTTATTAACATTAATTATTTTTACAATATGAACCATAACTAACTATTTACACTAAATATTAAATGAAATGACTAATTAGCTAAATAAACAAATACATACAAAAACAAAAGGAAATTTAGGCGTCGAAGTAATTAATGAATTATATATAAATAAATATAATTGTAGGCTTAAATATGGTAACAAGCTGCGCCCCGCGGTTTCACCCGCATAAGTCTCGATTCCGGGAGAATATCGGGATAAAAGAAAAGAAAGAAAGAAAATAAATTTATTTGACTCAGGTTAAGGCACACAATATTCACACAAAAACAAAAAAACAAAACAGAAAAAATAAAAATAACTTAAAATAATATTGTGTGCCTCACGGCTGCGCCAAAAGTGTAGTAGTATAAAAAGTGATTTGTAGTGCAAACGGGCCTTAGTATCAGAATGAACTTTCAGGCGAAAACGTCAATGTATCCGCGAAATTAAAATTTTCTTACGTTTTTTTGCAATTTGCAGGTCAGTATCATGTTATATGTTGATCTAAGTATGATTTGCGGCCGTATCAAACGTTTATTTATAGAATTATAATCATAAAAATGATCAACACAACTCTCTAAGTTCATATAATTTTATGACATTTGACGATTGTGCTTACTTATGGAGTTGTATTGCTGATTGTAATGATTATAATTATGTAAAGCCATATTTGTTACGGTCGCAAATCATATTTTAATCTACATAAAACCTCACACTGACCTGCAAAATGTAAAAAACTAAAGAAAATTTGAATTTTGCGGGCTACCTTAGTGTATGCCCCTTAAGAAAAACAGAAAAGAAATCAGGAAATCTATCGCGAGGCTGATGCAGAAAAAGTTTTGATGTCAAAGTCAGATTTGTTTAGGTTCGTCATGCTGAAATAGGAGCTTTTTGACCTCGTACTGGACTTTCAGTTTTAATTTTCATACTAGCTTTTGCCAGCGGCTTCGCTGTGCCAAATTTCATCCAAATCTGTTCAGCTGTTTTATCGTGAAAGCTACCAAACAAACTAACTCACTTTTGCATTTATGATATTAGTTAGGATAATAATAATACTTCTAAAGCGTAGATAGTAGATACGCCCCGTATTCGCTCAGTTAAGTCTCGTGCAGACTAGCGCGACGCGACTCTATCAAAACAATTTCTAAGACAGTTTTTCACCTTTCATTGACGGAAAAATTAAACATTTTAACGATATTTCGGATAGACTTTCTAAAATTAACTTACATTCGGCATTCACCCTTATCAGATACTGCTGTTTCGGTCCAAATTTTATGTATTTTCTCCACTCTTCCTCTCTATGGAAAAAGCCACACCTTTTAGACAAAATTTATCAAATTATTTGAAGTACTCTGACATCAATTATAAATGTGGCATTGGACGACCGCGCGTGGCTGCAAGCTACACTACCCATTCGCTATGGTGGGCTCGACGTCCGCAAAATTTCTAGTGTAAGCTTACCGGCGTTCCTGTCCTCGGTCCACAGCACCGAAAAGTTAACCAGAAAGATCTTAGCCGCTTCTCAGGTTGACTCTGAAGTGCCGTGTTTGACTGATGCGATGAACGCCTGGAAAGTGGCTTGTCCGGATACGGAGAAGCCCGAAAACCCGTCTTCCCAGAGACAGTGGGATGAGCCGCTCTGCAGGTTGGTACGGAATAACCTCTTTAATACGTCCACCAATACTGCTGAGCGTGCCCGCCTGCTGGCTGTGGGAGAATGGGAGTCGGGCCTCTGGCTTCAGGCGCTATCGTCACCCAACATAGGCACTATGCTGGGTGACACCACTTTTCGGCTCGCTACAAGTCTGCGTCTGGGCGCTCCTTGCGGGGCTCCGCATCGCTGTCAATGCGGTGAAGCAGTCGACCGCCTCGCACACCATGACCTTTCCTGCAGCAAGAGCGCTGGTCGGTTGGCACGGCACGCAAGCATTAATGACATCATCCGTCGGGCTTTTGTCACCGCCGGGGTGCCAGCTGTTTTAGAACCCAATGGCGTGGCACGCGACGATGGGAAGAGGCCAGACGGAATGACCATTATGCCTTGGAAGTTGGGTAGGCCTTTGGTGTGGGATGCAACCTGTGTCGACACCCTTGCGCCACCCCATCTTCCTAGCATGGCGGGCTGTGCCGGGGCGGCTGCTGCAGGTGCAGAAAACCTCAAACGGCGCAAATATAACAACCTTATTGGTAGCTATATTTTTGAGCCGTTTGGGGTTGAAACACTAGGGCCGTGGGGTCCGAGTGCTCATCGAATATTTCGGGACATCGCTAAGCGGTTGGTCGACTCTTCACGTGACCAGAGGGCTGGCCAATTCTTAGGCCAAAGAATCAGCATTGCCATCCAACGTGGAATGCCACGTTGGATGGCAATGCTGCCAGCCTTTTGGGCACTTTTCCCGCTGACAGCGATGCGGACGAATTTTTTGATGCCCAATCAAAAAAAAAAATCAAAATCAAAAATCATTTATTTCAGCCATAGGCCATAACGCTAGACAAAATTATAATCAATGTAAAGATATATACAAAATAAAAAATAAAATAAATTGTTAATTAATTCAGTACATTATATAAATAAAATTAGCATGTCAAAATTTAAATTAAAATAATTAATAAAACGCCTGCCTCTGAGTCATTTGTTTGTTTGTCATTACATTAATCATATAACAATGATTAATGTACTGACAATCAAACCTGTTCGCAAATACGCTCAGGATGGTGTTGGAGGTGGTCCGGAGCCTGCGCCCCAGAGATGTGCACCGCTTTCGCATCGTCGTGTAGAAACAGTCCACACGGGCGTCAGCGAACATCCCCGACGCGCTGCAGTGCCGTGGCAACCCCAACAACACCCTGAACGCATTATTATACTGAATACGGAGAGCGTTGTACTGCTTCTGGGTATATGAGCCCCACAGGCTGGCTGTGTAAAGCGACGTACAAAACGCTCTGAAAAGAGTTATTTTGACGGCCCCCGAGCAACGAACAAACCTGCGGGCGATCATATTGGCCCTCACAGACAACGCCCTCCGCTCCCTATCGATGTTCGCATCGTCCCTCAGGTCAGAGGTCACGATATGCCCGAGATATTTAAACTGTTGAACTCTTTTTAACTTGACACCGTTTAATCTAATAGGTGGAACAGTATCCGGGCAGCTCCGACCCCTGGCCCAAAAGACCATGCATTCACTCTTCTTTGCGTTATAGAGCAAACCATGATCCAGCGCGTACCGCTCGCAGATGCCCAGCAACCTGGACAGACCACACACCGAGGCGCTCAGCAGCACCATGTCGTCCGCGTAGCTAATATTGTTGACACAAACACTGTCAATATGGCAGCCGACACGGGTGCTGCTGAGCTCCTCTATCAGTGCGTTCACGTACAGGTTGAAGAGCTTCGGCGAGGTCAGCCCTCCCTGCCTCACCCCGCATTCCAAACTGTACGGTTCCGACAGAGCACTCGACCATCGAACGACGTTGACCTGGTTAAGATACCAGTACTTAAAAATATCTAACAGTTCGAGAGGCATTGAGATGTTATTTAATTTTTGCCATAACATGTCATAGTTAACCAGGTCGAATGCCCTCGAGAGGTCGAGAAAACAGGCATAAATAGGTGTGCTCCTATCCGAGTAATACTTGACAGTTTGCTTCAAACACAAGATAGCTGCCTCAGTAGACAGTCCTGGCTTAAAACCAAATTGATTGTCATGAGTGTTCACATACCGGTCAAGCTGTGCATTAAGCAAACTGTCAAGAACCTTAGCAAGCACTGTGGCTAGTGAGATTGGCCTGTAGTTGGTCGTGTCACTTAGGTCACCGGTTTTACTCTTCACAATTGGTACCACCACGGTCCTCATCATCTCTGCTGGTAAGTACGCATGTCCTATACAAAATGTATATAACATGGTAAGAACTCTGGGCAGGTGGACGCCGGCATGCTTTAAATGCTCAATGCTCAGGCTGTCATGGCCAGGAGACTTTCCACGCGACATTGAGTTTATAACTCCCCGAACACCCTTTGCCGTGAATCTGGTGTTTATCTCCTGTCCATGTGACCCTTCAACACTGAATGACCGTGAAGGTCCCAACGGCGACTTCACCATAAAGTGATCCCTAAATATGTCCGCAATACATTTTGGTTCACTCACACCGTTGACGCTCACGGGTAAGCCCGGCTTATTATTTAGCCTACTAGTTGTTTTCCAGAAGTTACGAAAGTCATGCTTCGAATGGTGAGAAGCAAGGATATCCATCTTTATCTGCTCCTTATTATTTTGGCACCACTTAAGGCGTGACTTAAACATTCTACGACTCTCCCGCATCTCCTCCCAAACACGCCCTTCACTCGGTTTACCCCACAGTACCCATTCCATAAATGCACACCGAGCTACCCCGTGAGCGTCACGCACATGCTTGTTCCATCCGATCACCGGTTGGTTTCTTCTCAGTTTAACAATCGTGTGACTCTCAGAAGCGGCCTCACACAATGCATTAACAATGTTAAGATACATACTGTCAATTATACGTATGTGGTCTAGGTTGTCACAACGTTTATCACTACAGTTACTGAATTCAGGCGGAAAATCAATTTCTTTTAAACTAACATTACATAATTTACTATATAAATCTATTTGGTCGAGGTTTCTCTCCCCCCATTTTATAATGAGCTCTTCCCTTTATTTAATTTTTTTCTTTACATTATTGTACATAATATATATAATAGTTAGTTGTAAAATAAATTGTATAATATTTCTAAGAAAGGTAGAACAATAAGGATGTTGACTGGGGAAAAAAAAAAAAAATATTTAGTCCGTCAGTCAGATAATAAAAAAAGTATTAGACTCATATTTTTTGCTTTATCATATTCATATAGGGTATTTGTTGCACAAAAAAAGTGTATTCGTACAATATATGGGCTTCAACCTGATGAATCTTGCAGGCCAATATTTAAAGAACTTGGTTTATTACCGCTACCCGCTCTCTATATCTATGAAGCATGCATGTTTGTTAAGAAGCACAACGACTTATTTAAAAAGGCAGAGGAGGTATATCCTCGAAATCGGCGAGATCCTCACAGGCTTATTTTGAATGACTTACCAAGACTGGCCAAATATAACAAAAGCTGTTTGGCCATGTGTGTTCGTATATATAATCATATTCCAAGTGACTTAAAAACTTTAGATTTTGTATTGTTTAAAAAAATCCTTTATAAATGGCTAAACTCTAACAATTTTTACAGCCTGAAAGAGTTTATTGACGGGAAACGTTTATAATGTAACCTGATATTTGCATGCTAGGAAACAAGCAAAACATGTATGCTCTATAATGTATTTTTAATAACACCTTCATATACCATGTTTTATGCAAATAAATATTATTATTATTATAAAAAATGGTTTAGATAAAACGCATTAAAGTTGGGGAGTGGGGGCTTGCTACGTCACAAGTCGGTATAAAATGAGCCGCCGCTTCGCGCTAGTTTGCACGAGGCTTAATTCAGAGATACACGACCTCGCACTGATTAACTGGTGCGGAGACGCTACATACATCTATGTATGTTTGTATGTATGTGTGTAGTATCTACATACGTCGGTGTTTAATGCGTGTTGATGATGAAGAGCTTATGTATTAGATACATGTATCTATGAGCATATAGATTATTGTGTATGAGAGATAGGAGCTGATTAAGGGTGATTTTCACCAATGAAACTGAACGCGATCAGCACATTTAAGAGCGTTTATTCTGAAAGTGGGCAACGTCGCAAATATATGTCAAATATTTCGCTGTTTTGATTAATTTTGGCAATATTACTGTTTGGAAATAAGAAATGTGGCTAACTAGCCAACTAGAATATTGATAATGAAATGCAATAATTAATATCGTAACACCTAATATTAAGTTTTCGATGTAAACAAGTATTTTGAAACTTTCCAAATGCCTTTTTTACGCCTAAAACGGGTACAGCATGAAATTCAATGTTATAATTGCAATTCATTATTAATATTCTAGTTTAGTAATTAGCCATATTTCATATTTAAATACAGTAATATTGCCAAATTAATCAAAACAGGTAAATTTATGACAGCTATTTGCGACGTTGCCAACTTTTAGGATAGACGCTCTTAATAACGCGATCAAAGACCGTTGTGGAATATTGACAATGACAGCTGTTGAACGCAGTTTAGATGTGCTGATCACGTTCAGTTTCGTTGGCGAAATTCGCCCTTTGTGGAGCACTTGATTAAGAAAGTGCAAGATTTTGTAACTAGATAATATCAGTGCAGGTACCTCGACGGAGCAGGATGTGGATGTGGAGCTGTGGCGCTAACTATGTCCCACTGCCTATCCTGCCCTATATGCCCCAACAAACGCAGCCGTGGCGACCTCTGCGCTGCCACCGAAGAAGTGGCGAAGTTGTGGGCCAACAAAATTTAATACACTGTCCAGCCACACGTCCATAACACGACGAAGTAGAAGAGAACCATATTATGATCCCTAAATAAAATTCCAACTTGAAAATTTGTTTCTTTACACAAAATATTCATGAGGTATGCCTAAGGGTATCTAGTCCCCCCGATGTCTCTGAAAACGACATAAAGGATATGATTTTTTTACTTTCAGACAACATGCTACAAAATCTTCTGTACAAACTCATTTTGAATTTCCAACAGTATACGAACAATTTCCTGAAATCACCAAATTATGTGTATCTATTGAGGTCCTGGGTTCGATTCACGGGACTGGCAAAGTGTTATTTGATTTATCCATCTGGAATTTCTCAGTAGCAGCCCGGAGTCTGGATCTGTGCCCGGTTGATGGCAATAGTCTCGGCCCCTATTACACGTGACTTAAACATAACTAGCAAAATGTGGCTGTACTATAGGTACCTACACCTCTGCCTTTCCCTTCGGGGAAATACAGCCGTGATGTTATGATATTTTATGTGTATCATGATATTATATGTAAAAAATAAACAGGAATGGTTAGGTAGATGGGTGGGTTCTATTAATGAAATCGCTCTAAAGAACCGGTAGTTTTACACCAGATTTACTGACATAACAGTTTAACCGTTTAGCCTATTAACTGCAAGTGACTACGGTTAATACGTGTGAGGTTCACACTTAACTATTGTTATAACTTACAATTTATGAGGTAATGTATCGACAACAATACCTAGATAATGAGTGTGTGGTGCAAGTGGTCTAGTCATTCATTAAATAAGAGGTTTTAGACGATATTTTGAATATAATTCTTACCAAATACAAAAAAAACAAACAAATTTAAACTATTTATTTTTTAACCACCTAAGTTAAAAAAAAATAAGTTAATAATACACTAATCGAGCCATCAACACGAAGAAGTAGAAGAGAACCATATTATGATCCCTAAATAAAATTCCAAATTGAAAATTCGTTTTTTATTTTTTTTAACCTCTCATAATTAAAACGAATCTAACGATACCTCATAATATGTTAAAATACATCAAGCCGTTTAGGTTACAGAGCGTGCCAAAGAAATATACATACATATATATAAACATTACCCTCCTTCTGGGGCAGTCGGGTAAAAACAAGAGAATACTTAAATCAGAATAACCTTAGTATAAAGTTATCTCCGCCCTATACATTTTATCCTTATAACCCGATTAAGAAGCCATTTTTAGCTTGAACTCTGGCAGCCGGGTGTTACGTCATTAGCCATTACCGCGCAGCACTAGCGATAGTGTTGTGCCCGACAGATTTATAGCGCGGGTATATAGGAATAAATCACGTTCAGACGGGGGGTAGTCTTAGAAATTCTGGGGAGCTATTGTCTTTTTTTTCTTGTGGGCTTTGATAGACATTTTGGTGGCTGGTTTTTGGTAAAGTGCCTAAGTAGGTATGCTTTCGTGTAATATGTTAGTAGGTATTCCTTACTTATACTTAAGAGAGTTTTTTTTTTAAATGGGCAACGTCGCAAACAGATGTCAAATATTTCGCTGTTTTGATTAATTTGGCAATATTACTGTTTGGAAATATTAAATATGGCTAACTAGTGAACTAAAATATTGATTATGAAATGCGATAATTAATATCGTAACGCCGAATATTTAGTTTTAGATGTAAAGAAAGTTTCTAAATGCCTTTTTTACACCTAAAACGGTTACAAAATCAAATTCAGTGTCATAATTGCAATTCGTTATGAATATTCTAGTTCACAAGTTAGCGATATTTCATATTTCCATACAGTAATATTGCCAAATTAATCAAAACAGGTAAATATTTGACAGCTATTTGCGACGTTGCCAACATTTTAGAGTGAACGTTCTTAATATGTGATTATTTATATGCAAAGCATAGATAGGTTGATATATTATTATGAAGAGATCATTAATCCGTCTGATAAGCATGTAGATGATTAGGTTTATTTAGAGCTTCTTTTCGCTTTTGTGAAAACTTCAGCCTGTAGAAGATACTTATTCAGTTTTACCAACCAACGTATAATAGTATATATACTATTATACGTTGGTTTTAATAGTTCATAGGTATGTGCATTTTAAAACCTATTTTATATTGATCAAAGTGTTTATTTATTAATAAATGTCCAAAGTGTTTATTTATTAATTTGTAGGTATTTAAAATACGTTCGCCAACAGCATATATTTTGTACATTGAATATTAAAAGTTAACAGGTATGTGTGGGCTCTTAAATATATACCAATTACAGGTGTACACGACATCCACAAACAACAAAGCAACCCTCTTAAATTACATTTAAAAAAAAAACATACCAAAAAAATAGTGTTGACTTAGGTCTAAAACAGAAATTACACAAATATCATTAAATATATAAAATAACTTACTAAACTAAGTATGACATTGGCCATTTAAATTTTTATTTAAATGACTGCGCAAGAGAGTTTTGAAATGTGGCAGGGAACCAAAGAATACATCTAAATCAGGTAGTTTAGTGGTGAGTTCGTTAAATTATAGTGTTTTTTAGACGGTTAGTTTTCTCACTTCTAAATAGTTAAAAAACTTAGTCATGATTTCACTTCTTTCATAATTTTAGAATTACCTACCTTAAGCCTATACTGCCCTGCTAAGCCGAAAGGCGCTATCTCTGAGATACGGTGTTTTAATATTTTTATACCATTCAATAGCTATAACAATTTTGCATCTAATGGTATAAGCCAAATAGTGCTATCTAACTTAAAAAAAAAACCACTAAGTTAATTTTTTTATATCCTTATGTTTCCTTAATTTACAAAAAGTCAATTTTCTCAAAACTTACTCCGATTAAGATAGCGTCTTTCGGCTTAGCAGGGTAGTATATCGGTAAATCTTTACCGGTCATTCTACGGTACTAAGTACAATTTCATAATATTTATGCCCCTTTCATAATACCTAATCTCATGTCTGAAGCTTCTGTATACATAATGAAGCAATTATGTGCTTACGGGTTTCTTCAATCATATTTCTGGTTTCCTAATTAATTTTCACTGTTACGCAAACCTTTATCTGTACATATATTATGATCATCATCTACCTAGCTTTTTCCCAACTATTTTGGGGTCAGCTTCCAGTCTAACCGAATGCAGTTGAATACCAGTATGTAACATGGAGCGACTGCCTATCTGACCTCCACAACCCAGTTATTGGATAATACGATACCCCTTGGTAAGACTGGTTGTCAGACTTTCGGGCTTCTGACGACCCGTAACGACTGTCAAAGATCTACGAATGACAGCCGGGACCAACGGCTTAACGTGCTTTCCGAGGCACGGAGGAGTCTTGGTATGTAAAGATGGTAACCCACCCACAAACCAACCGCGGCATGCCAAGCTTAACCTGATCGATCGACCCGCACCTCGCTAGCCCCTCACTTAACCACAAGCCCCTGTACATATATTATGATGTTCTCACGTATACCTTAAATCGCTATCTAAATCTGAATAGTACCAAAATATAACGACAATCAACAATTAAAAACACCTGTAATCCCTGATGGGTTAGGCAGAGGTGTTCTACCTTAAGGTAGAACTAGTACACCCACATTTCGCCAGTTATGTTTAAGTCCCATGTTATAGGGGCCGAGCCTATTCCCATCAACCAGGCACCAATCCAGACTCCGGGCTGATACTGGAAAATTCCAGAAAAAAAAATCCAATAACACTTTGATCGACCTGGGAATCGAACTCAAGACCTCATGCTAGCAGTAGCGCTTGTGACAACCGGACCAACGAGCTCGAGATGAGATAGGTACCAGTCCATGCTAATATTCATACATATATCAGATAAAACTGTGTACTTATGTATGACTATGTACAAAAGGAATTAATTAAAGTATCTTCCTTATTAAAAAACAACTTAACTATCAAAAAGATTACGTTACTTGCCCATATCCTAATGTCATATCGCAGCAAACGCTAACTCGAAATCTAAGCAACAACTTCCATCATTTTATGAAAATTAACTGAAATTGTGTGTAACTTTATCACGAGCTTAATCAAATAAGTTAAGCTACCGGTGGATAATGGTCGTATTACTTATTATCTAGTGACAAAAATAAAATATAATAATTATTTATTTATTTTTCCATCACATAAGGAAACCAAGTATTCTATACATACACACAAATAAAAAAAAATTAAGGGTACGTTTGTATTGTCAAAACAATAGCTATTTACTAAATGCATATGAAAGTACCTATATAAACTCGTACTTATAACAATTTTTTTTTTTTTAAATTTTTGTCTGTGTGTCTGTCTGTTTGTTCCGGCTAATCTACAAAATGACTGGACCGATTTTGACGGGACTTTCACTGGCAGATAGCTACTTTTATTTCTATTATTTCTTCTACAAATAAAGTTACTCATTCACAATAGGTACTCATTAACTTCTAGGAGAAAAAAAAGAAGAACTACTAACTTCTGCCCGCGACTTCGTTCTCGTGGAAGTCGTAAGACACCACAATATACTTACTAAAATACTTTTTGCTCGGCTCCTTAGACTCGTAACGCAATGTTAAATTACCTATAATCTTCTTCAAGAATTTGGCTATCAAATGCAAGAAGAATTTTCCAAATCCGACAAATAGTAGTTCAAGAGATAAGCTTGATCAAACAAACAAAAAAAAAAAGCGTCAGCTGTACTATTAAACAACTACTTACCTATTATATATATATAAATATATTACTAGCGGCTCGCTCCTGCTTCGCACGGTTTTAACGACTTGACAAAACATCGAGATTTCTTTGTAACTTTAATATTTACGTATTAACACATAAACCTTCCAGAATAAATTCTCTAAACGATGGTGAAAACCTCATCAAAATCTGTTGCGTGGTTTAAATGAAAAACGTGGACATACAGACAATTAGTTTATAATATGTATAGATTAGTATATGTCAATAAAATAACATTAAAAAGGTGGAGGGAAGTGCTGTTCTCCTAGCTAGGTTATAGAATAACTCTTATTAAGGAGAAACAATCTCTGTTCCTTACATTAGGTACGGTACGATACGAGACGATACAATTTTTTTAAACAATGGAATAAAATATATAATGTTTTTATCAACAAACTCACAAATAAGAGTTAAAATAGACTTATTTCTTAATAAAATGGCCGCTAATGTTTAATGGGGTGTCGTTTTCATTGTGAAAGCACCACTAATTTCAGGCAATTAATTTTGTTAGGGCTTACTTTAGCAAGTAGTCCATTGTGACCTTCTCAATGAATAATATGTTACTTTCTGAGTTTATCTTGGACATTACTGCAATGACATCGGTGAAGGAACACATCGTGAGGAAACCTGAACTTATAGTTAATATAAGTCTGAAATCACCAACCCGTCTTGAGCAAGCGTGGTGATCAATGCTCGTGCCTTCTCTATATGAGAAGAGGCCTTTGACCTGCAGTAGGACAGTAACAGGCTGGTATTATAACGAGTCAGTTTCTCACAGGTACTTCCTAATTATTAATCTCGCGAGCAGTGGCTCTAGTAGCTTGGATTATAAAGTCATAATATTTCAAATTGATGTAATTTGCTGTTTATAGAGTTCTATCAATGTTAATATTAGGTATAAGTAAAGATTTCAGGTACAATTCAACAGCATGTCTAGGGTAACAATTGGACAGTGACAGCGCAGTTTCAGTATGGGCACTTTGGGCGATACAGTCGATAATCTTATTAGGAGCCGTCGGGCCGCCATCATATAACAGAATACAGTGCGAGCGACCGCTGAGACATCCATCACCCACGGCGCGCGCGCCTCGACTAACGCACACCACCGCACATCACCGCACTACCGCCCAAAAAGAGAAAAAGAAAATTTTAAAAGAAGAACACTCCCATCGCGGCGTAGACTCCTCCCTCGCTCTCTCGCCTCGACCAATCAGCGACGCGCGACACCCGAACGGCAGTCGACGGCGGCGAGCGTTTCCGAAGGCGTACGATTGTGGCGTTCACAACAAAAAGTCACACGACTGGTTTAGTGTCGGGTTGCGTCCCATCGACGCCGCATCACGCGCCGTACGCCTCATCGCCGCACTTGCGCTTGCGCTCTTAATATGGACTGTTTTTGTAATATTAAACACAATATCAACGCGCTTTAGTATTATCTAGTACTACTTATCTACATATACCATCGTAGATTTTAGCATAGTTGTGACCTGTGATATTAAGAATTTTCCGATGAAAATGAACATGCAAACGGAATGGAGCTCATGATTTCAGTGTGTTTTTGTATCTGCACAGTATTTACAGTGATTAATAGTGATAGTGAACTACATTGTGATAAGCATCTGATAAGGACATTCGAGGTATTTAATCATTTTTATTATTTTATTTGCGTTACAAACATGCAGTCGAATTTTGCTCAGCCTATGAAAATGTAGAGCAAATATGTTCGTGTTTCCTTCATTTATCATGAAGTGATCATGATTGACCAATGTCTCATACGAAGGAAAACCTTTTTGAAGGCAGTTACATGAACAAAACATCAGTTTGACTCTATGTTTTGATTCAAGCTAAGGAAACAAACTTTGCAAAAAAATAGTATGCAAACGATAAAAAAAAAAACGATAAACTTATATAATAGATACACTTATAAAGATTATTTAAATTAATTGTTCACATATAAAAAAATATTGTTCAATTTGTTTCTAAGCTATTATTTCTCGCGTAACAAAATGTAGAATCGATTCTACATCCGACGGAAAGAGCGCGAAAATAAAAAAATTCATTTTTTATCAAAATATTGTTTAAAATATATAAACACATAGATAACAAACATTTTAAAACGCTGAAAGGTTTATCTAGTAATTTTATTGAGCAACATTTTATATCCATTACTTTTTATCACACCTAAATGATTATTATCAGTATGATGTTAATAACAATTATCATTTTAAATGACTCAAATTATCTATTCAATGTAGTATTAATATTAAATTTATATTTAACGTGTTATTTATCTTGAGGTCTAATAATATTTTGTATGAAAAATATTTTGCTCTAGTAAAAGACATAAACGGGTTTCCTCTAATAAAAAAAACTAAAAAAAACGGTCGCAAATTATTTGCAATATTGTCTTTCGGGTCTTTTAATTTTATGTTTATTTAGACGCCTACTTAATTATTTGTTTTTATTTTGCAACAAGTTCAGATTTAAAGTCATTCTGAAATATAATTTTATGTAAATAAATGTTTTTCATACAATAATCAAGGACTGCAAGTTAATCGAATCTAAGAAAACTGTGTAGGAAACACAATGTACTACTTAGGTGTGTAAGCATTATTTTTTAAATATTGTTATTAAAATCTATAGGTATACCTAATAATAGGCTCACACATAACCTACTTTCGTCATTTTTATTTTTATGCTCTACCTCTAAAGTTTTAATTTATGTTATTTCTTATGAAAGAAGATTTCATTTTCTATTCTTTGTTAAGGAAAAAACTATTTAAACATTTATTGTTATACAATCTATAAATAAATATTTTACACATAGGCAACCAGCATAAGTAGGTAGGTAGGAGCTATCTACATATAAATAAGTACCTATGTACGAGTAAGTTACACTCACATGCAAAGATAACAGAATTAAATGTGTATGCGCATTATAATCTGAATATATTTATATAAGCCAATGTGTAACTGAATAGAAACTATGTACCCTTGCTTTAAAGTTCCTCAACAGCCAATCAATGTCAATGCCACTTTGTTTCGGTTTTATATCGGCTGTTCGGCTGTTTTCGGCCAATCGAGCCGCCATGACAGTTCGCGATCGAAATTTGAATGCGTCCCGAGATGCGCAAACGCAAATCGATTAGCTGCCGATAAGCCTTCACATTTTGTGTATGTGTGTGTGAGTGTATGAAGTAAACGTTTCCGCTGGAGGTTCTATGTAGTGCCACATCCTGCTTACTTCAGCTATAATTTATAAATAATTATAATCAAATAATTTATTGGCATGATTATAAAAATAATCTTGCAGTTTGGCATTTGGAAACTAATGAGGTTAATTGACGAGTGATTTTGTGACACCTAAGCCTTAAAAATATATTGAACACATGAGATATTAGCATAAAATAGTCAGCTAAATTAAATGAAATGGAATGAAATAAAGCTTAGATTACCTACCGAAATAGATAGATGGGTAGAGGCTGTAGATTATGTCTCTGAATAAATCCAAGTAAATACGTTTTATTGATATTCGCGGATTGTATTACATGTTAACAAGGTTTTGGTTTTGAATAACAAATATTAGGAGATAAATTATTACACATTTAAATATACATGACATAAATATGGTAAAATTTTTTTTTTAACCATGTCTATTTCGTGAAAAATTTCTTGGCATTAATATATAGTTAATACGATTTTTTTTTGTATTTCCAGCGTTCGTTTTAAGTAAATCATTTTTGTATGTAGGTATATTTAAATTGATGAGATAATTAGTCGATAAAAATCCATAGGTATAGCAAAGATATTTAAAATAGCCACCATATTAGAAATTTAAAAGCTTAGATTTCTTTTTGTTAATCTAAATATTTAAACAACAATATTTTACCTGCCTATGTCTTCTACAAATGTCTTATCTTTAATACCTACTCAGTAGCTATAAGAACGCTATATAGATTTTTGATACTCAATTATATATACAGTTTCACATAACTTCAGGCTCAATATAAAAGCAGATTGGTATATACAACATTGGTTATTTATTAAAAACAGATATAAATTTTAAACATTATAATTTAGTTTGTGTTGAAATTTTACATAATTTATTAACTTACATTAATGAACCTACATTAAATATATATTATTTGATGTCAACAAGGTGTAAATATGCAAACATAGCATTAAACGATCGATAATATTAATCGATACAGCTATTAGTTAATCATTCAATTAACACAATCGTCTACAAATTGTTCAGTTAATAAATTCAAACGGTTGAATAAACACCTATCAACATTCGATTATATGTAAGTTTTCAATGAAAATTTGGTAGAATCGATAAATTATTCGATGCTGTTATTTTAAAACGCATCGATCAATCTGAGTGATCAACGCAGGTAATCGATTTGACGGTTATATACGGTTCGTTTTAGTCACAAATTGTTGGTACAATAAATCGTGGTTTAAGCCTCAAATTAAAGGAATAGTGACTGTCGTATTGCCAATAAATAATTTATAGGTACGGCACAGGACCTGCAATTTGAGGACAAAACGACTATTTAGTTTGCATAGAACCCGCAGCTTTAGGCTTTTATACATTCACAAAACAATCTTATTTGGTCGTAGCCACAGATTAAATGCCAGTTCCTCTGTGGTTGAGAATTCTGGGTGAAACTCGCTTCTGCCTTCGGCCGATCATCGCTTACCATCAGGTGAGATGCAGGCCACGAAAAAAAAAACTTATAATAGCACCTTCTATTAGAGATTGACCCGAAATTTTGGTTGATACCTTTTATAAGAGGGAAAAGTGTGGGTTAAGTGGTTTTTATTAACTCTAGTATGTTTTTACTCTACTCTTCAAACCTTCTTTGTTTCGACACCTTTTGTATGAAGCTATTAGATTCGTTGTGACATGTACCGGTTAATGTTAGACAGTTTTGTTTGTTTTATCTTTAAGTGGAGTCTGTTTGTTAGTTAGCTTCCTGGTTAGTAGTTGCTTATTAATGCCAGTTTCTGAACCTCTACCTACTAGATGAAGATTTGGATATAGCTTTGAATTGAACCCCGTGCGGCAGATTTATTTTAGACAGTAAATGCTTAGTCTGATAATGGCAAATAATGTTCCCACTGCTGGGATCCAGGCCTTCTCTCTATGTGGGGCGTAATCCCCCCACGCGGGTCCAGTGCGGGTTGGTGGATGTCACATGTCATATCTTCGATTTTTTTGTCTTAACACAAGTCGGTTTCCTCACGATGTTTTCCTTCACCGTTTTGAGAGCAATGGTGAAATAAATCTCTTTTTTATTTCATATTCCGGATTTGAAAGGCAATTTTAAAACTGATAAATCTATTTACAGTAAACAACTCTAAAATAATAAATATCAAAATCAAATGAGTGTTATGAAAGAGTAGTATTCGAAGTCAGTTATCGACAATCTAAAGCCTAGAGCAACCAAACACACGTGGGACGAAACTCCGATACATCGCCATTTCCAACGAAATCTCCGATCATAATAACAATAATAAAATAACTATTAACAAAAAGGTTTACACCAAATATTTTTATAGTAAAAGTCTTGATCGATTTAGTATCGAAGCGAACCGATAAAGGTTAGAGATAATACAAGTTTTTTTATGGTTCCGTACCTATCCAAAGGGTGCCAACGGGCCTCATTACTAAAGCTCGTCCGTCCGTCTGTCACATGGCTGTATAATTTGAACCGTTATAGGTAGACACTTGAAATTTTCACAGTGTGTACTACTTAATAGCCACTATAACATCATAAAATAAAGTTACCAATTACAGGGGGTCTCCATACATGAAACGTGTTTTTTCGGCCTTTTTTTTTTGTTTAAAAATAATAAAAATGGTGTAAATATTGTACGGTGGTACGGAATCCGTCGTGTGCGAGTTCGGCTCGCACCTGGCCGCTTTTTTATTTTAAGATTTAGGCCTCGTGCAGCTGGGAGGTCCGAGGGAAATCAATTATCTTAATTGGAGCTTGGCCTAATCTTAATAAGAGTGATAGGAAAGTGTAAACGCGTGTGTTAGCTAAGATGATGAGTGTTAGATTAATTTGTTTATCTTTTTGTTGATTAGGATCTGTATGTTTAGTGTTAGAGAGTTTGATTTTGGCGAAGTTTGCGTTTTAAAACTTTTATGTTTGCCTTGTGATAGGGTAATGTTTCAACTCAAATGACCAAAGTCAACTGCCTCGTGGTCGCAAGAGTAAGAGCTATACCATGAGGATGACCATGAGGTCCTGGGTTCGATTCCCGGGTCGGGCAAAGTGTTATTGGGTTTTTCTATCTAGAATTTCTCAGTAACAGCATGGAGTCTGGATTTGTGCCCGGTTGATGGCAATAGGCTCGCCCCCATACGACTCAAACATAACTGGAAAAATGTGGGTGTACTAAAGGTACACCTCTGCCTAGCCCCCGGGAATACAGGCGTGACGATAGGTTATGTTAGGACAAAAGTTTTATAAAAAGAGCCCTCTTCATACCTGTTATGGTTGTAATTAAAGTTTTTTTACCCTAGGGTGGATGACCTATAGGTAAAGTAACAATTTGGATAGCTTTTTGTGTTTCAGTACAAAACATTTATATGAAAATGAATCACCCAAAAAATAACAATCCCTATGATAAGAAAATATATTTACATAGAAATAGATCTCCTCTAGGAGCTGGTGGCTAAGTAATACTCTATCAGATTAAGCTATGCTTGCCGGGGTTGGTCCGTGGATGGGTGTACATCTTTATAGCCGAAACTCCTCCGTGTCTCGAAAAGCACGTTAAGCCGTTGTTGGTCCTGTCATTCATGGATCTTTGACAGTCGTTACGGGTCGACAGAAGCCCGAAAGTCTGACAACCAGTCTTACCAAAGAGTATCAGCGGGTCGATAGGTAGTTGCTCCATGTAAAATACTCGTATTCAGCTAGATCCGGTTAGACTGGAAGCCGACCCCAACATAGTTAGAAAAAGGCTAGGTGGATTGACTTTGTGGGATCTCCACTATTTTCTTAGTAGGTTATTTAACAGTATTCATGGAACTGATGAATAATGATGTAAAAACCGGAACCATTTCTGAATACATTGTCATGTCTTGTTGAATACAGAGGGGGGTCAATTGAAAAGTGTCATTATGTCGGTATGTAGGTACTGAGTACATACAATCTTTGCCTGCAACACTGTCTGATGCTAATAGGGAAACTCATTGCAAAACGATCAAGAGACAATCGGAGCTTTGTTCTGGGTTCCTTACTTATTACTTTGGAAAATTCAACAGGGTTGGTTCATTTAGTATCTTTTTGTTAAATGTATAATAATAATAATCTCGATTCGGGTGAATTTTTCGATGCTATATTTTAGTCTTTGTATAGTTTTAGTTAAGTTAGTATATAATTTTGCTATTTTTATTAATTAATTAGTTATAATTTGTCATGTCCTACCCACATTGTAAATATTAAAATTATAATAAATAAAATAATAATAATAATTCTTATATTTCACCAAAAGGCAGATTTTTCTATAATATCCTTATGACATAAAAATAAAAGACGTAATACAAAGGGCTAATATTAAAATACACTGACATCTAAACTAGGTGCAGAATGTGCCTGTGACTTAGGGGTCATATAATGAAATAAATATGAAAGGTTGAAGGACTATGGTGAAAAGTGATGAAGTTAAAGGCAAACAAGGTAGCGTTATTGGTATCTGATATCTGTGATAGATCTAACCACAATACGTAGGTATTTTAAAAACTACAAAGACAGTCACAAGATTTTTTTATTTTTAGAATTATATACTCACTTGTAGGAAATTTTATAAATATTTATTTTGGTTTTATTTTTAACCGTCTGATTATTCTTAAAACTGGTTTCCTCTACAATACATTTAAAGTTTTTAGCAAAACCCGACTGGACCCTAATAATATTCATGAAGTTATAATTTAAAACGTTGGACGGGTGTAAAATCACAATGTTTATCATTGGTACCGAGTTATAGGCAATCAGCGATGATTTATAACTCGAATGTGCTACCGCTCGCGATCGCTCGATCCCAACCGCGATAGGCCTACGTTCCGTATAGATAAGTAACAGGCGCGGGCGCATCGATCACTTGCGTTTGCCGGATCAATTGTAAGA
This sequence comes from Agrochola macilenta, assembly GCA_916701695.1. NCBI lineage: Eukaryota > Metazoa > Arthropoda > Insecta > Lepidoptera > Noctuidae > Agrochola > Agrochola macilenta. The sequence continues at coordinate 16,676,350 of OU753558.1, forward strand.
CCAGTTTATGCAGGGCTCGGAAAATAAAACTACAACATACTCGCCATTCGACATTTTTAATTAATATCCATACTATTTTTGGTTTAAACAACATCATTATGATATTATAGGTATGTATGTTCGTACCTGTACTTATATATAAAATTACAGTTATAAAGGCTTGATTATATAAAAATAGTCCTCTCAATTGTATACATATATATTTTGAGCCCAAACATATAATTTACATGTTAGATTTTTGATAAATGTCATTTAAAATGTATGAGAGGCAATTTCACAGCAGGAGCTCCATGGGCGATTTAGAGCTATTTGTGAAAATATGGTCAAATACAAAATTATGATAATCTATAATTAATTATGATATCTTTATGAATAATGATTCAACAGTATTAGGTGTGAATTTATGCATCTGAATTGAAAATTGCCTACTTCTGACCTGCTATAGGAGTGGACTATGTTTATCAAATTTATTGTGTACGATAATTTGGTAACTTTTATCTATGTCAATGTTGTTTTATGACGATGTGGATTTTAATCAAAAAGGTTGCTGAAACTTTTAGAGTACCTACTATCATAAAATACCTACACCATTACTACGTTTACCGTTTTTGGTACTTACATGTGAATTTAATTATTGTCAGTGTCAATTTAAAGATACGAAAAATATAATTACTTAGTTTGCGTTAAATCAATTGGTATATTATGATAAAGTTTAAAATCGTTGAATTAGTGAAAAATAGTGATAACAGAGCAATGGTGCCGCCCGATAAGTTGCCTTATCGCCTGATATTACGAGGAAATCACACAAAATCGACGTAATTTGCGATAAAAACGTGAGATTTCTTTTTTTTATCGGTAAATCCATTTTTTCAGTCGATGGTCAGATAGCGGATGTGATGGTTGTGATAGATCATTACTTATACTATATCTGTTACTTATATTCTGTGAATTATCGAGCTAACTGAAGATTTTCATCTTATCGCGGTAAGAGATTTAGCTACTTGAATATTTGATTTCATTTTTGAATGTTTTGGACATTGAGGAACCTTGTATTTTATTTTGATAGTGGACAGAATGTGTTCACGATTAAATAGTTATTTTACAATGTCGTAAAACTGAAGTTATTTTAAACTGTTCGTGTTGATCGGAGTGACCGTTACAGTGTTTATGTTCTACATATAGTATGCTCGTTTTTACATATGAGGCAAGTAAAAGACATAAAAGTCAGCTCATTTGAATACTAACAAAAGTTAGTTTTATTTTTACAATGTAACAACAGCAGAGGTGTTGGTTTGTAGATATACTTCCAATTTTACTATTTTTTACTGCAGTCCTCAAGGTTTTTAATAGCCCTGCTTCGTAAAGACGACAAGGGTTCATTTATGTTTGTGCTAAAAAAAAAAATTACTTCAAGATCAATCTGCCTAGCTTTGTCCCGACTATGTTGGGGTTGGCTTCCAAGATATAGGTAAATAATTTTTTCATTATAGATTAATAGGTAGGTATTTTGATGAATTTTTTAAACAACTTTCTTAATATTTTAGATCTTAAAATAAATATCACCTAAGTTGAAAGCATATTTTAAACATAAGTAGGTACCTAAATATACGTACTAATCCATTTCGATATAATATTCTAATTCTAGCAAGATATAAACAAGCTGATGGTTTTCACATTTTAAATTAAATAGGGATTTCTAAAACTTCTCAAAACTGATACGAGTAGGTATAAATATTTACAAAATGATTTCATAGCCGGCAATATAAATCGGCTATGAAATAATTCAAAATGAATGCAAATGTTGGTAGGTATCCTCAGTAAAGTATTACTGAGGATACCTACCAACATTTTTATAAAGGATAAATACATAACTCAATACCTATTTACATCTATAGTATTTTTTTAAGTAGTTAGAGATTGATTATTGTGATTTTTTACCTTACCGTGTACTGTCCCACTGCTGGGCAAAGGCCTCCCCCCCAAGTCTATCCAGGAACTCTTATCCCGCGCCACCACGAACCAGCCCTCACGGTACGCGTCCAGATGATCTAGCCACCTCATTATGGGCAGGCCTCGGCGCTGTCCATCTCCTGCCTTCAATTTGCAATTATAAAGTGAATATTAATTTGAAAAAAGAGTAATTTTTATGTTCCGGTCAGCTGTTTGAACGATTACCCTATTCTCTTCAAACCGTTTTGATCCAATTCTGGGCAAACAAAAATGTCCTTTCGTAGCATTTACCATTTCCCCCAACTACTGTTTTACCCATGAATTGGATATAATCAAATTGACTTAGGTTTGAAAATTTATCCAAACGGATACGGAGACGCATTTGTTATCAATTTATCCATCTAAACTTAATAAATTAAAACTATTTTTTTGTCTACATAAATAAAAACACTACAAAGAGGAAATTACTTTAATTTCGGAAGTCGGTGTCTTTGGTTTTGAATTTTTGTTTTTTGCCACCGACTTCCGAAATTAAAGTTATTTTTCTCTTTGTAGTGTTTTTTTTCGGAAGTCGGTTGTTTTTTTTTTTTGTAGAAAGTTTTTATTCTTCACTTTTTAGTTGTGGTGCCTACCCTACACAAACTCGATTACCAGTACCTGCTATGTAAATAACAGTCACAGGAAGTTATAATCATATCATCCACATAAACTAAGTGGGAAAAAATACGTATTATTGAAGCTTACTCAAAAACTATCCAAGCAAAGTTAATAAAATTAATATGGGACCAATCCGGGAGCATACCCTTTCAAACAAAAAAAGAATTTTCAAAATCGGTCCACAATTCACGGAGAAATCGACGGACATAAAAAAAAAAAAGAAAAAAATACATACGCGTTGAACATATAACCTCCTCCTTTTTGGAAGTCGGTTAAAAATGAAATGCTGTTCGTTGGTCGGCGCATCACTTGAGACCGGCTGGACAGATTTGGCTATTTTTTGTTTTAATATGTTCATAATACTCGTAGTCCCAATTTGGTTTTATGGATAGAAAAATTTGAAAAGTTTCCTGGAAAATGTTCAAATTCGGGAACAACTGAAAGTGCTTTTTTCTATGGAAATTGACATTTGGACAGGACAACGTCTGTCGGGTCAGGTAGTTCTTAATAAATTAAGGAAACATAATATTTTATATTATTTTTTATAAATAATGTAAGTTACCAAATAAACACTTCAAACTTTAAAGTGTGTGGACATGATTGGGGGTTGTACATTTATTTATGTATTTCCTCTTTATAAATTAACAATTTAATTAAGATTTTTATATAAAGTAAGTCCAAAAAACAATGATTGCTATAAATACTCGTAAATCATTAGGTATATAGTCACATCCAATGCATAATACACTTTTTATTAAATGTCAGTTGGCTACTTAGTATTAATGATGCTCTTCTAGTATGCGTAAAGAATGCCCTTCTTGAGCTATGTTAAGTCAATATATATATTAGTAAATATATATAACAACGCTATCTTTTTATCGGAAGCAAAAACAAGTGTTTCTACATTTATCTCGTATCTCCGACGGATGCATGATTTTTTGACATTTGTCCGATTTATCTGTCAAATTCCATGTTTTATTACAACCGATTTTTCATTGTGTCTAAGAATATTCTTCGTATAAGTTAATATACTTAGAAAAGTAAAGTCAAAGAATAGAATAGTGTACTCTATAATATGTACAGCATAAAAATTACAGATCTAAATGTAGAAATTTTACATAGAGTGACACAATGAAAAAATCTTATCACTAAAAGCGATCTTTTAAAGACAACCTTTGCACATTTGTTTTGCAAAGTGTGCTATATGCATCTAGCCGTAAGTATATACCCTTTATGAGATTTATTAGTCATAGTTGTTACCCGCGGTTTCACTCACATACTAGGGAAACTATTACATGTTCCTGGATATAAAAAGTTCCTATGTTTTAATTTAGGGTATATACCACCATCTTCCACATGCCCTATTAATATTATTAAAATAAATCTTTTTAGAAATACAATCACGCGGTATCCTAACTAATATTATAAATGCGAAAGTGTGTTTGTTTGTTACGCTTTCACGCTAAAACGGCTGAACGGATTTGGATGAAATTTGGCACATAGCTAGACCATGACCTGAAAAAAGACATAGGATATCTAATATTCCGATATTCCCTCGGGATCGAGTCATATGCGGGTAAAACCGCGAAGTGCAGTTAGTTCTTAATATTTAATTCAACTAGAGTTTAAAAAATCTATTTTAATATATTCGTATAATGGTCTTTTTATTGATTAACTACTATACCTAAGTATTGTTTTTTCATTTAATACTTAGATTCTTATCGCTATCTAAGGGGCAGGAAATTTGGTAAACATAAAAATTATCTTATCAAATAATAAGTTTGATAAGTAAAGCCAAGTGTTCGAATTTGCTTTTAATAAAATAATTCTTTAGGCGATAATATAAATCGATATTATCGCGATTGGGCTATCTGACGTACTTTATCTTAACGATAATTAATTGCTCAAAAAATATTTCGTTAAAGTACTTAATAAGTGGGTACTAAGTCTTCGTTGTAAGTGAATCTCAGTAATTAGAAAATGTCTGCAAATATTTTAAAAGATAAGAAGTTTTTGTGGAGTGTTCTACTAATGCTAGCTATCTTCGTCTCTCTCTCTCTTCGTGGCTATGCATCCTACGTGGTGGTGGGGTCAGCCTTCCTGATCTTTCTCTTCTACTTCGCCCTATCCTCGACATCGTCTTCGGATACCTGATATCTTTCATGTCCTTTAGCACCACAGCTTTCCATCTCTCTTCGTCTACTTAATAATCATGTTAAATTCACTGACAGACAAACCATAGCCTAAATCGCTGTGTCTAAAAGCATGAAATTTTGCACAGGAGTTTGCGGTAGATGAGGTGAGCACCAAAGAAGGATTTCATCCCCTAAAAGGGTTAAATAGGGGATGAAAGTTTGTATTGAAGTTCGTCATTTTGGCCGATGTGAAATAACATCTGGCACATGACTTGTAGGTTACATAAATTGCTTTTGCTGCACATTGGGACCTTTTTGATCATAGAGGCATCATCCATGTGTGGAAAGCCTACGGTTACAATATTTTTGCCGACAAATACACACCTGACTGATCGTCCTCGTGTACTCAAAAATAACACGACAAAGAAACATGCGTTTGGATTTGGTCCACAGCTAAAATTGGCCTCCCAATAGACACTAAGGCCCTGCACCAGAAATGTATAAATGCGTTTAGCGCTAATAATCGTATTTATAACATAATTCTGTCTGTAATTTTCAAACGATTGACCAGAAACAGAACGATGTTTTAAATTCATTAAGCGCTAAACATATTTAGTCATTTGTGGTGCACGCTGGCCCAAAGATACCATTTATTAACTCACCTTTTTTGTAGTATTTATTTTTTTGTGTACAAGTGACGCCTTATGTCACTTTAGCTTTGACATTATTCCTTATTCGCCATAAATAAATGGCACTAAGTCACAAGCATTCCTTGTCTGGAACTAAACGGGTCTTCAGTAGGTATATATAAAGTCATTACAGACAGAATTTTCAAAATGTCATACTTTTAAGTAAGTACTTACCCGCTGAACAGTTGGGTATTTGAAATATCCTGCAACAAAAACGATGAAATAGTGAATGTTTTCGTATAATTATTTTGCCATTTATGTCCTACTTAGAAATTATTATGTTTTTTTATTATAATTTACAACATAGGTATCAGCTTACTTCAAACGGCTTCAGGAACAAAAATATTGGGAGGCTTCTTGCTAAATTCCTGAAATATCTTTCTTATTGTGAACCTACATTATTGTGTTCTGAAATTCAGAATGAGTTTACAATATTTCTGTGAAAGAAAATTTAAATCGTCCTACTAATATTGATATTTGTGACTTTGTACACTTTGTTTGTAAGTTTAAACGTCAATCAAAGACAAATTCAATCACGATTATTAACGTTGACATTGTCAATTTTGCAAACATTTATTTAATAATACCTATTAGGTATAATCCTAAAAATCCTTTTTGAATTTTATAGAATATTGCATTGACATAATTTTTATATGAATTCATAAAATCCTGTAGTACTGATTACCTACAGTAGGTGGCTTTTATATATTATTCAATTTAGTTATCTACCTACTCACATAACACAAAGAGCCAAAATTATATGTAATTTATATAAATTGTATTGTGTGCACACAATGATATAAAAAACCTCTATTATGTATGATAGCGCATATATTTTGGCATGCCCATGAAGTTCTTTTATTGTTAACACACAGCTCGGAGTTAACTCATATAATACTCTATGGGTGTGGCGCGATGGGCTATCATGTATCATATTTGTACACCTAGAATGAAATGTCAACAATTGCAACACTTTATGAGCTTGTGAAATGTCAAACGCGACATGAATGGCTCTGGTTATGAAATCAGTTCAGGACCTGTAGAATAACAACTCACTTTCTGTAAGCGTTAAATCTTATAAATAGTTGAATATAAATACACTAGTTGAATATGAATACATTAGTGGAATATGAATACATAATATTCATATTGTATGCAGTCTTTTGTCATTTTACCAAATTGTATATTGATACGCTGTCGAGAAGGTGCTGGTTTTTCAGGAGTGTTAAACAAACGTGTCTGACGCAGATAAAAATATCTCTGGCAGGTTTTCGGTAGTAATAAAAATCACTGCTCGGTTGGCTAACAACGCTTAATACCTGGTTATCGCTTATCGCGGCGGTTCGAGTGTTGTTCGCACCTTATCACTTAATCAAATTGGGAGCGTATCGATATCGCAGACGTATTTGATAGCACACCACTATTATCTTAATTGATTGTCTATTTTTTGACAAAACACCGGTTCGGATTTATCGTATGTATTGCTTTGATGTCGACCAGAATGACCTTATGATATCCGTGTGCCATAAGAATGATACTTGGTTTTTCCTTGGATTCATTTGTGTAATAGGGATGATGACAAATTTTTTTTTTGTCCTTCTTTGAGATTATAAAAACATATTGGACTCGTATTTTTTCTTTTTTTACGTAATCTAAAGATTACGGCGATACATTGAGGTAAAATTTGCCATGACGTCACGAGTATGTAGATTTTATAATACTAGTGACGTAGCGACCCCCACTCCCCAACTTAAAATACGTTTTATATAAGTATTTTTTTATTAATATGATAAAGCAAATAATACGTGCCTGATATTTTTTTATATCTAACTGACGGACTAATTAGAAATACATTTTTTTTACCCAGGCATCATCCCTATTCCCTTTTTTTTTGTTCTGCGTCACGATTATTAGAAGAAGCACATTAATTTATAGAATCAACACTAATTTTGTTTTATCTTCCACAGATACGTGCAATATGAACTGTTCAAACACCGCGTCAAGTTGAGGCCTACAAAGAGTGCTAACAGTGAGCCCGACTGCTCTTTAGATCGGGTTCATCATACACCAAGCCAAGACTTTAGGAATGTTGATAGGGGAGTGGACTTATAGTGTGTGTGTATAAAAGCGATGCATGGTGTGTGAGGTCGGATCGGCCATGGACATGAGTGGAGAGGGCGCGGGGGCGGGGGCGAGCGCGCTGCAGCAGCGGTGGTACGAGGGCCGCGTCAACGGCAGTCCGGCGGCCGGTGACGTCAACGCCGACGCCAATGGCGACGGCTTCTTCCACTCCCCGTTGGAAGGCGGCCATCACAGCCGCGCCCGCTACTACCATCAACAGATGCACGCCCCCTACTCCGCCGCTGTCGGCTCGCACGGTAAGTTCTTATTATTGATCTGTTCAACCTGTCATAGTTCAGTCTGGTAAAGCTGTCAATGTCAGTCCATTCTCAACAGTGATGTTGCTCATTGCCAGTGAGCAGTATTTAGAACAGCAAGTTGGATGCCTGCTGTCGGTCTCAAGTTCACAGCACCCGTTTAATTGATAACACCGCCTCATCTCTAAATCACTCACATTACGTACAATTTACGAACATTGGCTCTCAGAACTGGACGTCGTAACAATTAAGCACGTTAAGCGGACCTCTAATTCCGCGAGCGAAACTGTCAGAATTAAGCAAATTGCTCCCACGAACGGTAGGCAGCTCGTCCATCCGACGTTATCGCACATCAGACGATATCTCTCCAAAACTCTACAATTAATTCAACGGACCCGACCAGTCAAAATCGCCATTCTGTAAGGTGACAGCTTAGGTAAACACGATCTAAAATGGGCCCCACTCGTAAAGGAAAAAAAATAATCCATACTTTTTGTTTTTTCTTTTGAGGTTTAAATTTTATGGCGGCTATAAAGATTTTCGTGGGGACAGGTGGCTCTTCTTTATATTCCAAGTCCTCGGCCGGGCGCGTACAAAAGTTCGTCTATATCGTGGTGTTAGGGACTAGATTGGCATGTGGACGGTATGGGGACGACTAGAATTTATTTAGCGGTCCGTCGGTAGTGATGCGACACTTAAGAAACTGTGTCATTTCTCGGAATCGGAACTGGGAATTGATTTCGTCGCGTTCACAGCAGTTATGTGTGATAGTTTATGTGTATCGAAGGCTCGCTGGACGCGGGCCGACCGCCCGCCATCCACTCGGGTTTGGTCCTGTTTGTAAACCCACTCTGATATCGTGTTAGTGTCGAGGTCCGATGCGGCTTCTTGTCGCTCTGATTATATCTGTATCTGGTAAATTCGTCCGTCGACACACGGCGGCGTTTCGATTAGGTTACTTACATATAAAATTATGTGAAACATTGATTCCCGCCGACAGATAAGTAAATTAAAAAATATTAACCGAATGTCGCTGCTCACTTTTGTTATCTCTCATATTAAAATAAACACGGGTTATGTACTCGAATGTTTATATTTTTAAATTGCGCATAAATAGGCGGTTTGGAATATTTCTCTTTGTAGAATCGGTGCTACGTCGCGGAGCATGCTCCATGGAGTTATAAAAAGCGTATTTAACCGTGTTGAGACGGATATAAACTTACTATGATGACAACTCGGATCGTTTTCACTTTGGTCACCAACTTTATTACCGACTTTATGCTTCTCCGCGTCACCAGCATATCTCGCATTATTATAGCTATTTTATTTACGAATTAAACTGCATGAATGTGTCTGAAGTGCGTTCATATAAAACTGCTTGTGATCATTAAGTATCTAAGCACAAGAAGTTATCTAGAGTCAAAGAAAACAATTTATGTTAATTTGGGTGGAATTCGTTGGGTCGTGGTGAGCTAATGAAACGTTTTTTTAATGACAGCTCGGTTGCTATGGTGACGGGTGTGTGTCCCTGTAACGCGATACGGCCCGCGTTTGACGCGCACTCCCAATTTATGGTTTAGTGAAGCGATTGATGACATAGTGGAAATTATTTATTCCACTGAGAGTTTCACTTTTATTGTTGTTTTTATTCGGTTTAACTTCTGAAATGTTACACCTATTGCGCGATACCTGCTTAATGGAGGACGGGTTATATTTCATGTGATTTGTGGACTGACGATAAATGAAAATAAAAATGTCTGCTTCTCAGGGCTTTTTCTTTGTTAAATTGAATGGGTCAGACGTCATGAGTTTTCCGCCGCACTTGAAACGTTTCTACCTGAACTTATTTTTCTGTTGGGATTGTTTTCATGATGGTATTAAATCAAATCGTAAAGTTATTATTGTGCATTGTATGTTAATTGTAGATATTTTTAATCATATTAATTATTTATGTTAAAACAAAAACTTTTAAATACAACACTATACTCGTAGGTTAATAGCTGAATAAAAACATTTAGGTACTCAATATTATTTCAGCAATAACCTAACTACCAAAAAACTTTGTACAATTATTTTTATTTATTTATTTAATACTTCAAGCACAGAAAAGTATAGAGGCGGACTTAATGTCATCGGCATTTTCTACCAGTCAACCTTTGGGTGATGCGGAGACAAACAGTGGTAGGTGAAATTACCAAAAATTGAGGAATAAAAAATAAAAATAAATATAAATATCTAGTCACTTATTACAAACTGTAAAAATAACATATATGCCTAAGTATATATAAACATAAGCACAAATAAATATACATAAATACACGAATATACTAAAACAAATAAGACAATGTGATAACACTGCCAGCTTCTTAAGAATGTGCTCGCGAACTTTAAAGGATAATCGGTTGGTTGCCATCCTGATTTTACATTTTTCTCAAAGTCCTTTATCTACTGCTGAAAACAAAGTAACAATATGAAAGGCAAGAAAACAAACAAACAGACAAACAAAACAAGCACATTATTCAATCCACCGTTCTGTATCGACTCATCGCCAATTTCACACCTATTGAGCAATGACAAACATCAGGCCACTCGTAATCTCCGCGAAGATAACTGAAATACAGCCTTATCATCGCCACATAGAGTTTACATTCCAATGTCCTATATAACTATAAAAAATGTAATTGTTATGATACGTTGTTTTAAATTATTGGCTTGTGTGCACTTACGCAATTCCACATGTAGATAAGTGGATTGAAATTACTACTGAACTGACTTGTTATAGGCAACAAATTGTAGTTAGTTACGACGTTCCTATGAAAAAAGATAGCCTTCAATGTATATCTTTGTTTCTATTCCTGTGTAATTTTTTGCTACAAGTCTATGGAATGGAATGTTTATGCAAATGTAACCCATAAAAATCCCATGTAGGACCTACTGTTCTAACACTTACAGTTTCGCTTGGCTGAATAATGTGGTTGAGTAAAAATGTAGGTACCTAACCTAACCTATAGTAAAACATGAGCAAACAAGTAGCCGGCCGGCATGGCGGCAGGATCGAACGCCAGACGTTCATTTGTTTTTTATTATTCTTTTAACACAAGTTTACATCACTAGACGGGAGAAAATGAGATTTTTTCAATTACGGCGTTCTGTTGGTTAAATAAATGAACGTAGTAACGAGTGTGTCAGTGCCGGCCGCCTGTCCGTCGTCTGACTGCCTCATCCACTACCCACACCTACCTTTCAATTGATTAAACATTCTTTTTGCAAATTCGAGTTGCCTACTCAGCTCGGCAGATGTGTCATTTTTCAGTGACTTCAATCCTACATGTAGGCGTACAACAAACCCTTATTATGGCAAGTAATTGTGCGAAACATGGCATAATTAAAAAATAATTTAATGTCTGCGACATAAAAAGATAAAACATGAACAATTCCCACTAAAATGATGATCCCACCTTTGTGTAGCTGTAGAGCGCTCCCGTATAATGACGGCTGTTGTTTCCCTGTCTCCTCTGTACATTTTGATTTACATACACTAGTAACGTACATACATTTGGCGAATGCAACGTTTGTCACCGCAGGGGCACTGTGTGCGTGCACGATGCGTGTGTGCGTGCGCCGCGCCCCGCAGATTGGCGCAATTAGCGCGCGGGGGTGGGGCCTGCGCCCGCGCATGCCGCGACATCTCCTCCCAGACGCACACTGCTGCGTTACCCGTAATCATGCCACAAAATAATGTTGCCATCAACGGTTAATTATTTTCCCCCTGTACTTTGCAACCAGAGCCATGGCTGGCGACATGCATAGTTAAACCGCATGAATTAAATATTTGCTAGAAAAAACAACGGAGCTAAGAACCACACAGGCGTCTAAATTAGCACTTCTTTGCATTCTTTTTAACATAAAAGGTTTGTTTACCTATTATGCCATTAGCCTTGATAGTTGAACTATGTAGGCCTGTCCTCAAAGGTATTTTTGTCGTTAAATTTTCTTTTAAATCAGCGTTTTAATTCAAAAGTTTTTCAAAAGTATGCAGATTTATATTGTTGATGACAGATAAATCGATATCGAATTGTAGAAAGTGTTTTTTAGCTTGACATTAGGCTTAGGAAATCATTTGGGTATTTTAAATAATTCTGTATTTAGAAAATAATAGATTGCTAGATTATCGATAATGCCTGAATATATATATATATTATTATATTATTTAAATTTAATATACAATGTGTAGGTAACTGAATTAATGCAAATTAAGAAAGTAGTTTGTTCAGAATCGATTTCAGTTTTTTTAAATAGTAAAGATAATTTTTTATCCTGAAAATAATTAAAACTACGGAAATTACAGTCACACTCCGCTGTACAGTCAATACAAATCAATAACTACTACCCTTATACGTGTGCGACTGTCCGTAAATTTTTAATGTAACCACAATTTTCTCCCTCAATAACTAACTTAATAACTAATTTAATAAATAAACAACATATTATACATAATAGAAAAAAATCTGTGTACTTGCCTATATATTAAGATTATAAATATAATATTGTAATTGGGGTTTTTGATGGTGTGCGTCAATTCCGGGACATATTGAGAAGAGGCCTTTGCCCTGCAGTGGGAGAAATATAGGCGGGTATTATTATCAATATCATTTATTTATTTTCTTTCATAAATAATTAAATTTTTAAATATTTTTCACACTAAAAATATATTTTATAAAAAAACATTTAAAAATATAAACATTGTTATTATTAGGATAAATATTTCTCATAAGCCTTTTGTTCGCAATGGTACATTCAGGGCTACCACACAATCGATACGCAGCGGACAGTCGACAACGATCGGCAGAGAATGGAATAGCCATCAGTTGGGGAACATAGCCGCTATAAAATAGACACAGCTCAGACTTGTGCTACTACTGTTCATAGGTTACAATAAATGTGGCCATATTTTCTAGATTTATGATGTTATTGATAGTGTAGAGTTTGTTCTTCAATTGCCTTTTACTGCAAACAGTAGTTTTTTTTTTCATTTTAAAGAATGTCTTTTGTTGTAGGCCATCTTTACCTACCTACCTATAGGTAAAGTAAAAGACTGAAATATTGGTGTGATAAAATATCAGTAGCCATCAACAGTTCAGAAATTAAAAGATTGTGGGTTTTAGTATTAGGTAGATATGCCTATTGACAATGCCTTTGTATAAGGATAATACTAATTTAGGTGATTGTATAAGGAAAATACTTATCTCTAGTTTTTTTCGGTAAATTAATTAGAAGCAAAACATAATTAACTCGATAAGTAGTTTGTCTACATGACTGTACTTAACAACTCATTGTAGTGAGGGTTACCACATTGTTTGAAACGCACCGCTGAATTTAACCAAAAATATTCTAAGAGTTCAGATGTAAAGATAAATAATAACTAAATAAAAATCGAGAGTAGACGTACCCTGCGCAGAAGCACTTCACCATTAATTAAGTCAAACTGTCCGTTATACTGGCCACTTATATTATTAGCCGTCACAATACATTTAACGGCAGCCATTTTGACTTACGTTTGAATTAAGAAGCGTGGCGCAATCTCCTCTGTGTGCAAGTCAGGGCAATGCAAACAGTATTAGAGAAGCCATTCCTGTATTTTTAAAATCACGGTCGCATTCTAATTTGTCAAAAAAAGCTTCTTATTTACTTACATTGATTGTCGCTGAAATATAATTAGGTACGAGTGGTACAACTTGTATTTGAATTTGTAGTAAGTAGATATGAGAATTGGCCTTCTAATGTGGGCAGTTTAGAAGGAGACAATAAAAAGGCTTCCATATGTTTCATGTAAAAAAAGCTTTATATACTTATAATTTTGTTCAACCCTATAGGCTTGAACAAAAATTGGCTAAAACATTGGGTTAAAGAAAAAAAAAACCATTTTCCGCCAGAAGAGTTGATATTTTGTTAGTTTGTTCGATTGAAAACATATTCACAATGTGATTTCTAATAAAAACTTGTAAGTATTTACCCTGCTACTTACAATCTGAAAATATGCCAAATCATATAGAGCGTCATTATTTTTTTTCCAAAATGTTTGATGACAACAAAATTCATTAAAATTTTCCAGCGTAGCCCTACTTTAAGTGCTCTATCTATTTTAACTTATGTTTCATTAAAATTCTAGGACGAAACGGAAATAAAAAAATTGCATCCACACATGGCCAAAGACCATTTGCTTAGTATACACTGTTTTTTACTAAGAAGCAAGCGAGCGGTTTTTCTTTTAAGCTTTGATTAACCCGTACCTACCTACGGGTAAAAGTAGAACAAAAACTGTACTTAACACTGTAAAGATACTTTGGTCTATTGGAAACTATAATATGTGGAAGCAATGTGTTTAGTTTTTTGTCTATTGTGCATAGTTAACGTTACTTAGTAGTGCTTTTAAGAAAAAAATGCATTTATTGGCAGAAACCATTAAGGGTACGCTAGTCGGTCATACTTCCATACAAACGTAGTATGGTGGTTACTAACAGAAACCAGTAACATCCTGTCATATTTTAGCTAAGGGGCTACAAGCCATACAATTGCCATAACTCAAAATGTAGAGTTTTTACTCTACATTTTGAGTTATGACAATTTTATACTTTTTTTTTTGACTTACAATTTTAGCAGAACTTTATTTTTAAAGTTCTGCTAAAATTGTAAGTCTGTTCAGCCTTTTAACTATAAAAAGCATGATGCTATGCATGGTGCATAAAGCATGATGATATATGGGCAAACAGTAAAATACTGCTAACACATAATTTTCAACCCTTATTTACTCATTTAATCCAATTTTCATGATTCAGTTAAGTCCAAATGAGTTTTCCTTCTAAATAACGCATATGAGTTTCTCAACCCTTAAATGGTAACATACTGAAAAGTTAGACGAACAAAGTATTAAACAAATCAACTAACAAACAAAACACAGTAACAATCAAACAACAACGCTTACAAATATCGATTGCTGGCTACTAACAAACAACTAGAAAACACCGTTTTATTGACGCTCGTTGAGTTAAAAGTTTGGCGTGCTTCCATAGCATCGATCGACCAGTTGACCTAATTACTTAAGTTTTTAAATTACCACACATTTGTTCTTTGTCTAGAACTTTAGTTCTTAATGCTCGTTTTATTTTAAGCTTTGTTGTTACTAAAACTGTAAAACAAATAGTGCACTTGGTAAGTTTTAAATGTGGTAGAGGAAATGGTGGTGTGGTTTTGTGGATTTGAAATTATGCTTTGATGTTGTAATAGGTTGTAATATTCTACTTAGGCTTTTTAACATTTTTTCCATTGCGTTAAAACCAGAAAATACAGTGGTAATTCATGATCCTTACATGAATGAACTTAGTTGAAGCAAGATAAGTACTTACCTACTTATCTTGCTTCGACTAAGTTCATTCATTAGCATAAGTTTTGAACTAGATAGTTTTAATACTAGAGCCAAGTGTACTAAAGCAATTAAATCACAAATCAAAGTAACTAGAAGACGTCTAACCAACCAATAAACATTATTTTAATTTGTACTTAGCAATCCAACTAATTTACATATAAAGGAGACGGGTCAGTTTGAGAGCCAATGGCTCCATTTGATTACCTCTAGATTACCATTCTAATCTAAGCTAATTAATATTTAAATGTGCTTACGTCATGACAATGTATTTAATACAATGGGTAACAGAGTTCCCAGCATATTTTTTTTTCTAATCGGTCATTATTAGGCCCCGTACAAAAAATAATGCCGGTACAGCTCGCTCGAATGCACCCGACGCCGTTCACCAAAGAACTTAATGTATTCATTTTGCTTTTATATCTTTCGCGTGATTAACTTTGATTGATTGCATCCAAATATTGATATTTGATATTAAATTCTGGCGACCGGCCCGCGACAGGGACGGAAATACACAGTGATACGGGATGGAAAGGGACAACACACTATTTTCCATGTCGTTCGCATGATGATGAATAATAATCGCGTATGGGACATGTTAGGAAGTGTTTTTCTGAAGCGGCAAAAAGTTCCTTGTGATGAAAATGATATCTGCCGCTTGAAATTAAAAGTAATTGCATTTTTTGTGAATTGTGTTTTGCTATAAAACTTAATGTTGTTTTAAGCTTTAAGTAAGTGCGTTTCTTTTTATCCACGATGAAGTTATTATCAGCTTGACGCTTAATGTGCGCGTGCACATAAAATGTTAGCGCTAAGTTCTCAAAGCTCATATCTAAATGTCATATTTACCTTATCTCATCAAGTTGCGATACACTGGGCATGTAGCAAAAAAAATTGAACAAGTCGGCTATACAAAGTTGCATTGAGAAAAACGATTTTTAAAAGTGAGCCTTCTTGCCCTTTGATGTTTGTTTCTTCACTGCATGCCTTCGCATTAGGTATAAAAGCTGTTTAATTACGTGGTCTGTCCAAGTTAGAGGCTGGCAGGGTATGTTTCCGGTCGATTGCCGCGCTGAAGGTGATGCGCGCCGAGCTTGATGGATGAAGCCAGCGCAGGCGCAGGCATGCGGCTCAGCCACATGAATTCGTGTACACAAATGCCAACTTAATTTTTCTGCCCATAACGATACACTTCTCGCTTATCATTGTCTTATTTCAAGTGAATAAGGTTGAGAATTGAATGTACCAAGTTTTAGATAACTTTGAACTCCTAACTAGTGTAGATGAGTCGGTGGTTTTGTCACGATTTGTCATACATCGATATGCGGTTACGGACGTCCCTAGGAATGGTTGCAGCTCAAAATTTAAGCAGAAGTTATGACAAAAATGTCGTGGGAACGGCCAACGAACTGTGGCTGTACTCGTTTTAATTGATTGGGCTCGAATATCCGACTAATGGCGATCGTGCCACAACAAAATAACTTGTTAACAGAGCGACTACAATATACTGAGACTTAATTATTAATTCACGATTTATATATATTCTGTTTTATAGACAGTGTATCTAACAATAAAATATAAGAAGATCGTTAGTTAAACTGATGAGATAACAAATATAAATAAAGTATAAAGCAGTTACCTCAGGAGCTCGTAGTTTTTCTGCTCTCAAATGTTACGAACACAGTTAGCTGTGTGTCCGCTTTTGCTTTTTTGTTTTGGGTGAAGAGAATTACAAGTGTATCAGGTTCGCAACCGAGTATAAATGGTAACCGATTGGTAGCCTGCCATTAAACTTTACATTAACCTTCGGAAGAAATATAGTTAATATACTGTTGATCAATTTAGTTCACTCAATTTAATGTAGTTCCTTTAAAAATCTAGGTTCGAATTCTTTTTATACCTGTAGCGGTATCTACATCGCTACATGCGAACTACGCATCAAAGACCTGACGTCACACAAAATCCTGCATCGCGCAATTAGAGTTTACCGCGCGATAAACATATATAGAATCACCCAACTTCAAACCTCTGGGCAGTTGCCCGCCAGACATCACACCCGTCTGGTCGGAGGATCCTCCCTTTTCTATAGGGGATGAGTGAACTTTACACCTTGTTCGTCATACTACTAAATACCAATCAAAGTCGTAACCTACAGGGTTATTGGCTATATTTCGGCAATCCATTAAAGGGATGTAGGAGAGGTCATTTACAACCAAACTAGGTACCTCTTTTGAGTTCTATGCACATGTTAAAAAAAAAAAATATTTCATACATTTTAAAATTTAAAATTACTCGATAATGGTTGACATTGGCATAGGTGTCATAATGGGTAATTTGGTTGCAAATGACCTCTCCTACATCTCCTTAACGGATTGCCGACATATGTGTAACCAATAACCGTGTTTATCCCCTTTTTTGAAAAATTGTTGTTAATAATTAGAGAACTGACGTAGGTTGAACACGTTAAAAAACTGTTGTAGTGTAAATTGCCGAGATTTTCAGATTTATATTTTCATTAGCGTCGTACGTTTTTTATTTTATAAAACATTTAGGGCGCGGGGCGTTAGCGTCGCGGCGCCGTTCCGAGTGGAAGCCTATTTTCGCAGCACATTACCGAGGATGAATGATTTCCTGGCCAGCCATGATTTATGCCCCACTGTTCTGTACTGGCTACCAAGGGCTAGCGACATAGACTCATTACCGCAACGCCGCTAAAGAATGGACACTCCTTTGTGCAAGGAAAGTGTGGCATTTGTCTTTCTTTGTTACTTTTGAATGTAGATAACATCGCCTTGGATACTCGAGCTTTATTAACTGATTTTTATCTGCTACTGAAAGTCGGTACATTGATTACAACTATCATGTTGATGATACCATGGACCTATTTCTTTAAAAATAATGTTTTATAACAAATCAAGTATCTTGACGTGGCTCGCGAGGTTGTCGATATGTGGGATGTGGACTCCTGGCTTAATTGGCAAGAGCCTCGATCAACACCTAAGGAGGCTCTCGTTGGGCAATTGGATCAAGGGCTTCAATCAGAAAGCGGTACTCCTGGACACGGCTCGCATTGTCAGGAGGTTCCTCTGTCTTAGCTTGGACCCTGTTCCCGATATCGGTGGGCTACTATTTTTTATATTTAAAAATGTAATTTATAAGTATTTAAAAAAAATTAAGGAAAATGTTTTTGTAATAAAGTTTAATTAAAACAGTGCTTTTAATCTTGTTATTTTATAATGTAGTCGTAATGACGCGTCTGAATTATTCGGTCGTTAATCTTTGTCGGGACGTACCGGTCGCTTACCACAGATTCTTTACAACAGAGGGTTACATTCTAATAGAGTTAAGACCCAGTTTAAAATGTATTTAAGTTCTGGAATAAATTAACTTCTTTATTGATTGGGCCGCAAAAAAATATCAGTTTTACTTGAAGCGTTTTATAAATTTTCTCAGTCAGTGCACTTAATTGTAAATCTACATTTCTATTGGTTATGCTCGATAATTAAATAAAAGCAATGTTTATTTATGTGTGAGGAAGTAAGTGTTTTTCATTAGTTTACAGCTCATTACATATGTGTTCACAATTAATGAATGTTGGTATAGTTATTGTAATTTAATTAATTGAAGCGGTTAGGTTAATTAATAGGTAACGGCTTGTTGACTGGCGGTAGAGTGGCTGTGTAACTTAGCCTTTTTAACGATTGTGTCTCTCTTCTAGTAGGTACCCAATGCAATTTCTAGGTAGGTGAAACACCACAAAACATAGGATCACGCCTTTAGTCCCGGAAGGGGTAAGTAACGGTATACAGTACAACCACAGCCAGTTATGTTGAAGTCCTACTTAATGAAAATAAAACTGGTTACAATGAGACAAAAGTTGCACAGCTAGAAAAAGTCTGTTTTGTTACTGTGACCATAGCTTGGTCAATCTATTTAGGAAGTTCGAAGATCACCTAAATAAACACAAACAAATACAGCCTTTTTTATTCTGCGCATAATGACACAGTCATCTAAGTGCAGTAATAAAAATATAGTACTTACCTATAAATAAAAAAGAACCCCAACACTATGCCAAGTCTTGACCCTTTACTGTTGATCTACTGTATCAACCAGCTAGTTACACTGTGGTCATCAAACCATTGACCTCAGCCATACGGCACCTGACAAGCCAATAATTCGCCTAGTCTGTGTACTCTGGTAATAAGAGCACAGTTTGCGGGTGCGCGCGCAATAACCATCATCAGACAGCGGCGCGGCCGCAGGTGTGCTGTTACGTGCTGTGGCGACTTGTTCACTTGTTAGTGTTGTTGTATGGACGGGATTTTGCACATTTTTGTTAGAATCTTTAACGAGAAGGGAAGTATTTATTAGTGCTTGGGTAGGAAAATTGTTGTTTCTGATTAGACTTATCGCAAAATGGCGACTACGTAGAGCCTTAAATCGCGGAAGGAAAGCAGAATCGGTATTGAGAGTCAGTTTTCAATGTTTTGTACATCTTTACTGCTTATTATTATTAATAATTTAATTCAGAATAAATCATTCCATACATTGTTAGTAAATAGTACTTTTAACTAAGTTAGTAAATTATTTATTATTTATTTGTTATTATTATTGTGTCGTGATGGCCCAGTAGTTAAGGCCTCGCCTCTCATGCACGAGGTTGTGGGTTCAAATCCGGGCAAGTACCAATGTGACTTTTTCAATTCATATGTACTTTCTGAGTTTATCTTGGACATTACTGAAATCGGTGAAGGAATACATCGTGAGGAAACCTGGACTTATATAGTTAATATAATTCTGAAATCGCCAACCCGTCTTGAGCAAGCGTGGTGATCAATGCTCGTGCCTTCTCTGTATGAGAAGAGGCCTTTGCCCTGCAGTGGGACAGTAACAGGCTGATATTATTATTATATTATATATTATTATTTACAATACTGCTATTTAATATTATATAGGGCACCTCCAGATCAGTGAATGGTGTTCCAGTGCCTCACAACAGGGTAATTAACCCTTCCCAATATGGTATTCAGAAGGCTGTTGGTGCTGCATCGCACGTGGCGCATCAGAGAGTCCACTCTTTGTCTTACTATTGCCCTAAAGTAATCCGTGCTTGCCTTAGCAAACATACCTGATGCACTGCAAAACCGAGGCAACCCCAACAGCATCCTAAAACCATTATTGTACAGGACCCGTAGGGCATTGAAAGATCTACTTATATATTGGATCTGATTAGCAGTTTGAAGACAAGGACCATAAACCTTAAAAAAATAGGTGCAATATTTATTTATTTATTTATTTATTCAAATCACAATTATAACACCTTTACAGACATTGTAACTTACAACCTGGCCTTGGATGAGCCAAGGCCAGGTTATAAGTTACAATGTTTTCACAAATTTACAAAAAAGAAAACATAAAATAGAATGACATGTAAGCCAAAGAATTTCAAACATACTAAGCAATATGACTAAATAAGCAATATGCCTAAACGAAGATGACAAAAAGGTTCTAGCACAAGTTCATGTAAAACTAAAACGTGTTTAGAACAAATCAAACTAAAACCCACCACGCATATTACCTAGTTCACAAAACTATGACCTACCTATAGGTAGGTACTAACTTTGATGACGTCACCAACCTACCTATAACGGGCCACGAATTAATATTGTATATTCGTAACTATGGCCCGTATTCGTGACTTGTAGAGGCTATATATTGATCACAGTCTACGGCCGATCGCGGCGATCTGTCATCGGAATAGCATTGATTAAAATGTCCACTAAGTAAGTAATAATGTTGCTGTTGATTTATTATATTTGATTGCAATGTAACGCCAAAGTTGTCTGTGGCGCGTTGATGATAATAAATTAGTGTTTCGAGGAATTTGAGGACTTTGAGATCAGTTCGAAAATTTTGGGATTGAACTAACCTTGTCTTATCATGAGAGTTTCTCTTAGTCATAGTGTTTTGTCGATTGTAAAATAGTTATAAATAACATCGTTCTCAGTGGATTAAAAGTTATCTACATGATCGATTTGTATTGCAAAATAGAAAATAAATACGGCTAGCGTTTTATCATCAAGACATGATCGATTTACCTTCGCCTGAATTTGAAGGAAGACATTACGTATGATTATTATAAGTAGTCCTCTGTTTTGCAAACTTTAAATGAAAAACAAAAGCATGTCAAAATCATAGCTATCTATAGATAGACAAACATGAAGGCCTTACTTTAAAAATACATTTTTTAAATCTTTTTTTAAACGAGTACTTGACCTCCAACTCAAGGGTCAAACAAGATGTCTTTACCTTGACTTGTTCAAGTCTAGAGACAAATTAATTTAATCTAGCCAGACAAGAGGAGGTGCTGACAGCTCATAGTAGAAATATTAATCAATATAAACTCAACGCCCGGCAGGATCTTGTGACCAGTCATTAAAACTATGCATTTGATTGCAGTTCCATAATCCCATTACTTTGCTCGTAAAGTACGAGGTTTTTACTTACTAGATGTTATTTGCAGAACTTTTTGCTAGGATTATGAAGTGAGATTTAGACATAAGGCATGAGGTCTTTGGTTACGCCACAATTGTGGCGATAAGTCCCCTCTTTGAGGAGTGGATAGAGAGGCGTCACGGCGTCCTCACCTTCTGCCTGACGCAGGTTTTCACCGGACACGGTTGTTTCGGGAGGTTCCTGTTCAGGAGAAAGCGGGAGGAAACGCCCGGGTGTCACCATTGTGTGGATCGCCCGGAGGACACGGTGGAGCATACGGTGGAGGTCTGCCCGGCTTGGGCGGGGCACCGCTGTGTCCTCACGAAGGCGATCGGCGGCGGCGATCTCTCGCGTCCGGCCCTGGTTCAGGCCATAGTCCGGAGCGAGAGTGCATGGGTGGCCGTCACCTCCTTCTGCGAAGCAGTTATGCTCGCGAAGGAGGAGGCGGAGCGCGCGAGGGAGATGCAAGCTGCACGCCCTCGCGCCCCTAGTCGCCGCAGGAGACGCCCCGGGCGTCGGGAGTCACGAGCCGACTTCCGGCCACCGTAGGCGCGGGCTTGCGGACGGTGAGCAATGGGCAGCTCACCGTCCGATAAGGACCAGGCCCGGTTCGACGGCGCGTTGTGTTCCACGCGCGCCTCAAAGAGATGTCAGCACCAAATGTCGGGTTGCGTAAGGACCAATGCCTGCTGGGGGGTTGCGGGTTTGTCCGAATATTTTCCGGATATCGCGGCCCCGGCACACAGGCAACGGAAGGAACACGGGTGGGTTTTAGTCAGTAAAAGTCTGACACTCCCTCTCGCTCCGCCCAGAGCGGGAGGAGTCATTTGATGATTTCCCAACCAAATAAAAAAATAAAAAAGGCAATAGGTCTTGGGGTTATTGTGTTATTTCCTCAGGAATTTCTCGGGAGCAGCCCGGAGTCTGGATTTGTGCCCGGTTGATGGCAATAGGCTCGCCCCCTATTACATGGGACTTCAATATAACTGACGAAATGTGGAAGTAATATGGTACTTCCACATTGTTAGGCTTTTTATGCCTTTTAGGCCGAGATGTACCTATAGGTACACCTCGGCCTAATTTTTCGGGGATTGCAGGCGTGATGTTATGTTATTTAGACATAATTACGTAAGGAAATATATTAAGTAAATTATTGTGTTGACGACTAAAATCATAAACAGTAACAGTGTGGTCATGAATCATACGAAAGGGCGCTCGAACTTATCTAGTAGGATTAAGTTATAGCTAGTTGACGACCTGCGAACGAGTTCCTAAGCCACAGGGGCGGACTGCAAAGGTCGATAAATATAAATTAATATAGAAACATATTGACTCATTAATACTCCACCCAATAAATTAAGAACTGTTTTAACGTTTTCTTTCTAATGATCAAAGTATTAACCCGATCGCGTGTTAGAAATGCCTTTTTGCATACAGCTGAATCTAATATTATTCTATTGTAATTTATAGCTCTATAATTATATTAGAAATTTATTATTTGTTGTGCGGTTTTAATATAAAAGTTCAGGCGTAATTTAAAATGTTAAATAAAATATAAAAAGTTTTACAATACGTATCGTTGAAGATCTAATATTGTTATTGAACTGTGGATGTTCGGAAGTGCACCTCTGGGTTCAAAGAGTGCAACTGTGACGGTTAGAATAACTACTCACTAATTAATTAGTTGTTTTGGTTCAATACTTTCATTAATACTCGAAACTTCATGTTCATTTTGACGATAATGTTCAAACAGTAGAACTTTACGAATAAATGATGGAATATCGATATCTCGCTGACGTTAGATGCGTGCCTGTATGTTGTGGACTCGTATTTTTCTCCCGATACCGTAATGCGCAAGTCACGAACTGTTATGTAAGCATGCTGCTGGCCGGCGCGGGCGCCGTCATTATAGGCATTATTACAGGAACACTCGGTCTCTCGCCCGCCATTGTCAAGATTGTGGGGTCAGACAGACCCCGGACGATGTTAGCCAACTTGTAATTTCGCAATTCCTATATCCCAATAAATCGTTGCTTGTAAAACAATTTGGTCGTGTTCGCTGATGAAAACTCAAGCTGTTGATCCGCGTTGCTTCTTGGATCACGCGCTACGATAGACATCGTGACCCGTCCACGGTTATTAATTATGAAAATGATTATGACGACTCATATTGTTCTCATGTCGTGCTTGTGGTACGTTATTGTCATTATTTGCAATATTTTATGCGAGTTATGAGGCTTATTTGAGTGGTTGTTGGTAACTTAATTTATTCTATACGTGTTTTAGAATGATCTCTGTATTTATTTTCCTCTTTTTATTGAGGAAACATGGGTTTGGTACACGATTTTTATTTTTACGTTTATCATTGTATATTTTGCTACTTACCCACTCGTCAAGATTTATATATTACTTACCTATAATTTGGAACATCCTAAAGTTTCCTTAAACAATCACATATCTGGTTTTTCTGCGTTCACTTTGTCACTCTATTTTGTTTAGAACTAATCTAATCATTTCATACTGTTCTTACGTACATTTGTTCAGATTTACGTACAAGTGTATCATGGATGCGCAGGAGTCGATATTGCTAGCGTCAATTGTTATCACAAAGACGTCGAAGGGCGTTTATTATTAGAAGACATATGTACGGTCATCTGCGCATCAAAAGTATCGCTTGAGCTACGAAAATGGCCCTTACTGCTACGAGATAAATGCGCTGCCACTGTAATGCGGTCGTCTTTACTTCAATTCCAAGCCTTATAAAAGTGTCGATGCGCTTGCGCAAGCATGTGTTTAGATAGTAGACGCCGATAGATTTAGACGCTCTTGAGATAAGCTATCATTTTGTTAAGACGTGGATTATCAGCGTATGTTTTGAATTGCTTTATCATTTTGTGCAGATTCCTTTATAGTTGACATACGTTATATTATGAATACAGTACCTGGGCGACCGAGTACTGCTCGGGTGAAAATAGAGAAACAGAATTATCCCAGATAGGAAACCTAACTACTTAGATCGATTTTTCGGCCCCGTAAACCCCTAGATTGCAACTTTCAACGAAATAGTTAGAGCTGTTTCCGAGACCGTGATTACAATATAGGATTATATTATAGGATATACCTATCTATACCGTACAAGTCTAACTACCAATAGATTGTTCGTTTTTTTATGGTCTTAGTAATAATAATAATACCAGCCTATTAATGTCCCACTGCAGGGCAAAGGCCGCTTCTCATACAGAGAAGGCACGAGTATTGATCACCACCAAGACGGCGATTTCGACTTATAAGTATTAACTACAGTGCTCGTGCATAAGGGGCTCGTGGCTAAGTAATAACAACCGCACGGATAAATCGATCAGGTTAAGCTACTTGTGCCGCGGTCAGTCAAAGCATGGGTGACCATCTTAACATACCGAGAACCCTCCGTGTCTCGGAAAGCACGTTAAGCCGTTGGTCCCGGCTGTCATTCTTGAATCTTCGACAGTCGTTACAGGTCGTCAGAAGCCAGCAAGTCTGACGAAGGGGTATCAGTAATCTTACCAAGTGGTATCGTGTTACCCAGTAACTGGGTTGTGGAGGTCAGATAGGCAGTCGCTTCATGTAAAATACTGTTATTTCAAGTGTAGCAACAGGCCACTTATTCTTCAAACATTTCAGATCATCAATTTCTAAACTTGGCCATAAATTATCAAATAAATAAATCATATTAAATGTTTTGAAATTGTTGTCATGATTAGTGACCATGTTCAACAGTGACTATGTATAGACTTATGTAGGTATTGTATTTATATAAAATAAAGCAGTAAACTCATACATGATCGATCACTTTATGTTGTGAACGTGTCATTATGTACCTTCATATTTAATTCATAGCCTGGGCCACGGTAAATCTAACTTGAGTAGGTACTTACTTATACTTATCTAGTACTACTAGGACTCAAGAAGTGATCAGACTGCTTACATTACTACAAAGGCTATATCATTATAAAATGGTTCCTTTCAGGTTCCCTTATCAACCATAGTAGTTACCTAAAAAGTTAAAATTCAGATGCTTACTAGAAGCATCTGAATTTTCGTACATACTTAAACCCATACTTGTTCTAATACGTATTCAGCAGAAAATAAATCTAAACATTTCATTCTCCTTGTACACGTTCATCGATCTGAGAGGCAATTCCCGTAATTTTTAAGAACGTTCACATTCGCATCTCATTCGCAATATGTCAAAAATACAATCAATTTACCAACATTTTTGACAAGTTTGACAGATTGCGACTAGAATGTGAACGTTTTTTAAGTACGAGAATTAGCCTTCTGGTCAAATAACAGCGTCGCCAATAATGACACACACTTGTCTTTTTTGCCCGACTGCACAAAACGACGGTAAGTTTTTGAAATATATCAGTAAAATTGCTGCACGCCCTAGATAGTCCTAGAGCGTTACGTACCGGCGATTCCACTGACACTGCACATGTCGAAGTTTGTAATTACACACGATTTGTGACTTCCCATATAAAAACTTCCACTCTTCACCACTACGGTATATTCTTAACTATGTAGGTATTTGATATCGCTGCATTACATACCAGTGTTTCCATTGATATCCGTTTTAAAAACACCCCCTTTATCACATCCAAATAACTATTCTTACTGGAGAAGGTACAAAAAAAACCGAAGTAACTCATAAGCACTCGTAGCTAAGCCAGCTAAACAGTCTGTCAAATGAAATGTAGCGGAAAGTGGTTAGTACGCGAGAGAACGGTGCGTTTGATCATTTGATGCTGTGTGCCGTGACATACTGGCCGACGGTGGCCCTGCGGTCAGCCGACTTCTTACGGATCTATGAACGCTTTTAAGAATACCGACAATAAAGATAGATAGAGAAGGTTCAGTTCCTACAATGTTGATCGTCGTAGTGTAAAGGTTAAGTTTCTGCTCGAGCGTTGTAATTATTGTTTTTCCGAGACAGATGACATATTTTTTAATATGGCAAAATCAGGCTTACATTTGAACAATGATTGGTAATTAATTACTTACGAGCATTGCGTTTAAAAATAAAATGTTATCTACAGTATTTTATTTTATCTATCTGATAAGCCGATTATAGCATTTTAGTGTTCTTATAATATCTACGACAATCGCATCGCTTTATCGGCTACGAAGACCGTAGCGGCGTAGTTGCTCAACTATCGACTACGAAGTCCGTAGAGGCGTAGTACTTCCTAACCAATCGGCTACGAAGACCGCAGCGGCGTAGTTCCTTGCCAATCGACTACGAAGATCGTAGCGTATCGGCTACGCCGTTCGTAGCACCTGACCTACTACGCCTACGGTGGCATCGCGTAGCTACGATGTGCAATGTTTTCGTATTGCGTAACTTCGGTGTTCATGGCAGTTTCACTTCTGTAATTTTCTTGTTTTGTGGCATCCCTGCAGTCAGCCGACTTCTTACGGATCCATGAACGCTTTCAAGAGTTCCGATATCTCACTACTGTCATATCGATATCTGTCGGTTAAGAATCGGGTTGAATCAGATTCGGGTTTCGTGATAGATTGGGTTTAGCTATTGCAATCTCTGGGCGTAATGCGATTGACTGTAACATCCGTTTTGCGCAGCTTTCGATTTAGAATTAGCTTACGAGAAAAATTGTTTCGTGGCATAGAAGAAATTGGATATGTGTCGTGGGTAGCATTGATTTATATCGATAACGCGTTCCTATTGATTCGTGTGTCTCCATAATATATTCATATTCAATAAACGCCTTTAAATCTCACCAATAAACAATAACAAAAGGTAGGTTTCCTTCCTAAATACTCGGAAATGTATCAAGAGGGCCATTGACAAGTTGGAACAATGAAAATTTATTAAAATGCAATAACAATAAAATTCGTGTCCGGACATTAGTGATGTTAAGTTATTCTCCAAACGCCACTTAATGAGAAGTGATGGGTTCGTCAGAAAATAAAATAAAAATACAATGTACCCACCCCGGGTTCCAACGAGGCGGGCGCATTCGGTATGCAGCGCGCATGCGCTTGAAATTACATGTCCTGTATGCAAGACATTCCTTCCACCGTGTCACTGCAATCCAGAAGAAATTGTCCTCTCATCTTGCGTATTAAACTACCGCATTATGATAAACCTATTGCTGTATTTATGTATGATTAATTGAAGGAACCTCCGTACTCCCCTCTCTGATTCAAAATCAACCTTAACTCTGCAGCATAAAGACGAGAATTAAACAATGCAATGCCTTCTAATCGATTAACAAGATCAAGAATCGATTGATGCAATACCTAACCGAAGCGTTAAAGTAGCTTTGACCAACAATTATTTGTAGACGTAGATTATATCTGAAAAAGATAACGTCTAAGTGCTCAGATATTTACTAAGAATCATATTTTAGATTCTTAAGTGATGTACTCTTCTACCAGTCATTTGAAAGTTTGATACGACGATATTCCTGGTAGTTATTTGGCATAATGAGATAAGAAATACTAAAAGTGTGGAAATGGGTAATATAAGCATAAACGCTATGGAATTTCTTACGTAAAACTTTATTTGGTTCTATAAATGGTAGATTAAAGTTATACAACAGTATTTTTTATTTTATTTTTTTATTATTCAAAACAAAAACAAAAAAAAACAGGCCTTTGGTTAAACACACCACACAAACCATCGCGGGTTTAACAGTGGTGTGGCAACTTACCGTTCGTTAATTAGTTATGTTAATAATTAACCACGAGACAACAGGATTTTAATGGTATTTATTATATAGAAAGTCTATAACCGTCTCGATGTGAGCAGTCATAAATCAGACAGACACCCACGAAGAGACGACGTTCGACTACTCGTAGTGTTGTACTCTAATCCGAGTGGGCTTAGCCGATCGTACCGTGTCGAAAATCGAGTTCGCTATAGGCGAACAGTGATGGTGACATTTCGAAAACGTGGAAATATGTGAACTAATTATTACTATATATAATTTTATCATCACTGTCATTAATTCGCACACTTTCACAATTGCTGCAGTATTCAGAATATAAATTCCGCATTTAGATTCATACATATTTTCTATTATCTATGTACTCAAACCAAAATCAATGTAATTAATAAAAATGAAGGACAATAAATCTGAATCCGAAGACAGATTTTAATTAGCAAAATGTCGTGCCGGATTATTAAAACTACGATTGTGTCGAAACTGTCGAACTTGCGGCGGTCGGCATGTTCGACTACGTTCGACAAGACAGCTTTTCCGGCCGCCTTCGACACTAGTTGTTATTCCCTACGTCACTTGTCACACGCCACTCGGTAGCACCCATCCGTAATAATAAGAATTGTAATATAAAAGCATTATAATCCAATCAGGAGGTAAGGTGAGGTGTGACCGCCCGTGAGCACGTTTATCATTCGGGACGCGGCTATGTCGATCATAAAATAATTTTGGGTGAAGAATTAGTAGTAAATGGCCAGTACAAGACACACACGGCGCTGTGGGAGTGTACGTATGCGTGCAGTCGCATTCGATCACTTTCGGCTTCACCTGCGGATCGCGTTCGCCGAATTCTCGACTAAGTTCATTGACGTTTTCGAACACGGATTCGATAATTTTTACAAATGGGAGCGATTTTCACAGTCGGGCCGTTTGATCAATAAAGTCTCAACTCTAAGCATGTAAACTCTATTCAGTATACCCATAGTTCTCGTGACAGAGAGTAACCATTGCATAACATGCAGAATCAAATAAGCATAAAACAACGACACTTTGCAACTGGTTTCGTTTGGGTTTCACTTTTTAGGTATAAAGTTACCGAGTATCGTAAAATAAAAACATCGACCAAGTTTTTAAATAAAGGAAGGTATTTTATTGCTCCAAATATAATTTACTTACTTTCATAATAAGGGAAATCCGGCTAATTAGCGTGCAAATATTTTTCATATGACCGTCATGGCTGGCTCGCAAACGTTCCTTACTCGTTCACTATAAACGATTTTATATGTTTACTGACAATTATAAAGTTAACTGCCGTACACTTTTGTAGCAGAAGTTACTATGGCAATCGTAAAAAGTCTATATTTTGAATTGCATAATTCTCGAGTTAACGGGGAATCCATTTAAATAATGTTAACCTAAATCGGAAATAACATGTTATGCATCACGTTTATGTGGTGAATGCATAAGAATACGCGTATTCTTAACATATTAATGCAAATAGTCGGTTAAACGTTACAATTCGGTCGATAACATGGTGAGAACGCAACAAAAGAATCATGAGAAGTAGCTCAACTTTACCGGCAATATATAAAACCAGTAAAAAAGACAATGTTGTAAATAAATACTTAAAAAGCAAAGCAGCGTTGCGACGTTAGTAGGCACCTAAAATACTCGTCGTCGATACGACGATCAATAAATTAAAATTAATTCGGCGTGCGAACGGTGAGATCCGATACGCGATACCGACGCCTACATTTATCATTCGCTAACACGTCGGACATTTCACAGGGCAAGTTCGTCGAGGGAATGTGTCCTTTATGACAACGTACATAGGGATTGCCGATGTCGTGATGATCGGGCACGTAATGATCCACCGCGGGAACAAAGGATAACACGTCTAAATACAATAAGTGGAAGGGATAAGATGGCGTGCGTATTGGCGGTTGTAAAGGCGTCAACACACGCGCGGCACGCAGCTCGCATGCGGATGGGGCTGATGTCACGGCGTGCAAATAAACCGCGGCAGACTGGACGACGCTGGCCGTGTGACCTTGACGCGCCCCGGGAAAGTTCTCACGATGCCTGTCACTTCTTGTTCATGAGTCAATCCCAATCAGCGAGTACATGCACAACACATACCGAGTGTTTTTGTTCAGAACTAAATTACTGATTTTTTCGAAAAGAATAGATCGTTAACTATTGTTCTATCTTTAAAATCATGCACTTTTTTAAGAAAATTAATTCGCTTTACTTTATTGTATAATTCATATATTCTTTCAATTCCGCAAAAAAACATAATTCGTTTCATTAGAACGCATGTAGACGGGCGCAATAAAATCACCTAACTCTGAGCTATAATTATTACAAGTTGTAACTGTCACCGGAAGACGTCACGCTGGGCACAACACACATTATAGTTTATTACGTACATATGCACCAGTTACGAGGCACTTTGAGCCGTAAGGGGCAATTTTCGCCGCAAGCGAAGAGCATAAAGGAGGGAGCTCGGTTTCAGTGTAACCACGCCTTAACGCTTGTGTGGATGCAAGACCAAGGGGCGGGTTAATGGACTCGATGAATTTTTACGGATATCCAATATGAATTCGATAAATTTGGCGTATGCTCTCATGTAAGTGGGATAAAAAGGGAAAACCAGAGATCCTTTAAAACCCCTGAAAATTTCTGAGACTGAAACTCCGTAAAAAGAACATAGATTTTTCAATTTACGCCATATTTAGTATTTGTGTTTGTGTGGGATTGCTGTTTTTCCTTTAAAAAGTGGTCATTAATACCAATTCCATTAATGAAGGGAGTAAGCGAACTCTTACACTTTTCCTAATAATCAGGTTGAAAAGTAGATTCTATTGACGACACTAGCTAAGACCACTTCACAACCAAATATGTTTCCATATTCGCATCCAGTCCATTTTATTTATACTCATAAGATTGCGAGTTTTTCCACAGAGTTTTCACGAATCCACTGTCGCAACGCTTAAGTTGAAAATTATTCGAACAGGGTAAAGGTTCTATCTTTCAATAATTACCTTCATTATCTATAATAATAATTATACCAGCCTGTTACTGTCCCACTGCAAGGCAAAGGCCTCTTCTCATACAGAGAAGGCACGAGCATTGATCACCACGCTTGCTCAAGACTTTTGTTAACTATAAGTCCAGGTTTCCTCACGGTGTTTTCCTTCACCGATGTAAATGAGAGGCGAGGCATTTACCACTGGGCTATCACGACATACTTTATTTGTTAAACTGTCATTATCTATACATATTATAAAACAAAGTCACTATTCGCGTTTGTCTGTATGTCCGCGTTGTCCTTCAAAACCACGCAACATATTTTGATGAGGTTTTCACCATCGTTTAGAGAATTTATTCCGGAAGGTTTATGTGTATAATACATTAATATTAAAGTTACGTTTACCTAAGAAATCTCGATGTTTTGTCAAGTCGTAAAAACCGTGCGAAGCAGGAGCGGGTCAGTCCTAATAGTCTTGACTTGAATAATACAGAAAGTTTATATGTCAGCAGACCAAAGATAAAAAAGTTACCACGCTTGAAAGTGCGTTAATAGCCAGTACCTTATTATTCTTAAACCAACCATAGAGTATGTGAAAAATTTGCAACCCGAAAAAAATCGAAGGGTTACAAAACCGTTACAGTAAATGCATAAGGCGGGTGTACATCGTCAATTTGAACACCAGTGTTAGTGCCCTGTGGCGCGGTGATAAGATCTCTTGCTGCATCTGCCGGGGGTAGCAAGGCAAGGGCCGGGGTTCAATTCCGGTGTTTTGTTTCGGCGCCGTCTGTGGGAACTAACGGCTTAGCTATGATTGGTTTATGATTTGATTTTCGTATTTACTTACTGACTTTAATTACTGTATGAGAAATGGGGGTTTTTACCTAATTATGATTTATTGACCCCTATGAGTTTCGTTGGGATTGATTGGTCTGTTAACTGTACTGGACAGTTTTTGCCGAAAATACAATACTGTTTCTTTTGCCTTATTTATTTTACATAGCCAGCCACAAGGAGACAATATTTAACACAGAAAAAGTGTACCTATGGGTATGATTTGGAGAAAATTCTGATTCATTATTTCAAATGGTATCCCGTACAAACTATCTCAATCAACTAAAAGCACCAACAATGACATACTAGTTTTAAAATCCCGCATTAGAACTTCACATTCGCACAGAGATCCACAGATAATGACAAAAGAGGATCTCCTAATTCAATTTCCACCGTATTTACTATTATGTTTATAGTTTTTGTTTTCTATTAGCCCCGCGTGCTTGTAAAACACGAAATCCCATAACAATCAAGGCTTAGTGGTATACAAACTGCGTATCTAGTACAATGGTCGAAACTTGCAGCCCTCTAATGAATAAAAAGCGCCGGTGGCCAACCGGTACCACGCTATCGCCGGAAAATCTGCTTTGTTGTATTATTGTACGGGAACGGATTAAACTGTCGCATCGGAACGGCTGTTTTGGAGGAGCTTGGTAGCGGCCAGGTAGGGCATGTGGCGAGATGGTGCGATAACAGGAATTATTCATACGCGCGTTATCGGTCCGCCATCGCTGGGGCTATTGTGAACGAGGCCTAACCCGCGAGGGGTGGCTCCCGGTTGTCGCGGACGCTGTCAAAACGTTGTTGTGTGTATTCGGCCTAATGTGACGCCCGTACGGATTGATTATTGTTTTATTCCGTGTTGTTTACCGTAATGACTCCAGCCCGATGTTCGATTATTTCACTGAAGCCCACTGCGATTTTATCGACGTTTTAACTCGTCCAACGCAATTCGGTTCAGACAAACTGGCCCTCTAAAATAATTATGATAGCTGCAAGTAGAGGACTGATTGGAATCTATATGTTTCAATTGTCTCATGAATATGTCATGAGCGACTCTTTTGTGACTTTATTTTTAAAACTTTTATCAGATTTACAGTCATTACAATCTGTCAAATGATTTCGGGACACACCCGGTTTGATTGAAGGTTTCAGGTGCTGTTGACTTATCTGATTCCACTAATTAAATACGTACTTTCAACATTCAGCAACATTCACTGTCGGGAAGGTTCATTCCCCCAGCTGGTCTAGCCGTGACTAGGCCGCAGTGTACGGGTGCCCTTGTGATAACAATCGTTGATAATCTCAAACTACGATCGACACCTGGATCGACACGATGCGGGCTTGTGTAGATATATCTACAACATTATTTGCGACGAATTCATTGACGCAACGATACCATTTTATAATCGGCCAGCTTTGATTCGGAAGGTCAAGGTATTAATTTGTATAGTTTTATCTTCATAGGCATCTGCATAGGTATTGTAAATGCACTGAGTCGTAGATCAATCGTATCTGGTTGAAATCACATAGTATTGAACATATGTTTGGTAGTAAGTTGAGTGTAACTAGTTGTTAAATACCCGCAGTGCGCCGCGGGGATGCTCGGTGTCTGAGCTCCCTGCAGCATTACCGTAGGGAATAGCGTGAAGGGATGCGCCCCTAACTAAAATCAACCAATCGCCGAACAGTTCACCAACACAGATATCATTACCGCCGCCACCCTCGGCTAACAAATGCACCCGTACGTACATATGTTTGCTTTCACTTCTATAAATAATAATTGACGAATGTTGTTTCGGAAATTAAAATGGGGAGCGACTCTACATGAGAATTTCACATCTCCACGTTTTTATATTGTTTGTAAAGTTCAACTGCACCTAAATCCAAAAGTTAAACTAAGCATAATGATCAAAACATTTACAAACCGCGTATGCAAACTAATGAACACAGTGTATAATCAAATCTAACACTACTACGTTCATAATTAATGAAATTTCCAGCTGGCCTACAATTTTAATTGTTCGCTGTTGTGATACGCCGCTTTTGAAACGTTTCGGAAAAGTACGGCCTTTTGTTCACGGACGCAGTCATCGAGACCCGCGTTATGCCTCCATTATTTGTTTATCAAATAGCCATTAGAACCCGGAATATTCATGATCACAATTACAATATTTGAGAATGAAGATGTCGTGTGAAAGACCAGTTGTTAGATACAAATGATATTAATTTAGGTGAGCTTGCTGGGGTAACAAAACGCCTCCAAATTGTCCGCTTTAATGACAACAAGTTTTGATGTTTCAGACTCGTGTTACAAAGTTACAATGACTGTCTATCGTTGGATCTCAGCTACGATAATGGTTACTTAAATGCTCGTAAACATGAGAGGTTTAGGAATCAAATTGCGGAGCGTCATCACTATTATGGTCGATTTTGAAGAAGTTGTTTTTGTGTGCAGGTCGGACGCTGAGTGGCGGCAGCGGGCAGGTGTGCCGGCCGCACTTCCACACGCCGCTGCACCCCTGGCTCGAGTCCAAGGCGCTGAGCGGCGGCGCGTGGGGTAGCGGGTTCCAGCAGGACGCGTCGCAGGCGGACAAGCCCCTGTCGCCCGCGCAGCACCACCACCCGCACCCCCTGTTCTCGTTCCCCCCAACGCCGCCGAAGGACTCGACGCCGGACTCCGTGGCAGCGGCCGCGCTCGGCCAGCAGGACTACCAGGCCGCCGTTGCGCACGCCACCGCCATGAGCGTTGCCTTCATGCAGCAGCAGCAGGAGCTGCCGCTGTGTGGCGACGTCAAGCCCATGATGGGCGCACCGCCGTCAAAGCAGCGTGAAGGTGCGCAGCCGGACTCGTGCCCCCAGGAGTCGAGCCAGCCCTCCGGGGAATACAACGCGCAGTACAACGCCGCCGGCGGCGACTACTACAACTACCAGGGCAAGGGGTATAGTGGGCAGCAGCAGAGCAAGCCGCGACCGAACAAGACGCGAACGAGCGCCGGTGAGTCCGCGGTCCGCACCGCACTGCACCGCTCCCGCTGCGTGCACTCTCCACACACACCACACGCGCTTATCCGATCACTAATAACAGCATCACTGACTCAAGATATCACAGTAAGATGATCCACATCTCTCGCTCAAGATACCCACTCGCATTCCGCCTAGAAAAGCTTTCATTTAAATGGTCTCTAATCAGTTAATAAATCAAATACGCGACCATCCAAGGCCTAATAGAAGCCTTTACAGAATGGCAGCGGAGATATCCCGCGTAATTAGAATCTCTACAGATTGTCTCATCGACAATTGAGATATATTAATTCGATAAACGTAGCAAGATTAATATTTCATTTGGTTTCGAAATGGCATTGTCGAGTGATATCGCGATGTGTTCGGATAAGCGCGGCTCTTGCACCGGGGGTTGTGGCGCCTCACGAGTCTCCAACACGGTACTAGGGCTTGGATCATGTCGGTACTAACGCTTCTCTTACTAACTGCTCAACGGTGGAGGTGTTGTACTAATAATTTATAATATTGGCTCTTTGCAGTTACTGAACGTGATAAATTCTCAGAGTTGCGTGAATCGTGGTTAGTTTTTCGTTGGAAAGCGTATAGTTTCAAAGTGAATTTAATCAATCTTCTGTCAGTATATGAGAGCAGGAATTCCCCAATTAAGCTGTCTAATATATTTACGGTGTACCCCGACGGACGGGCGGTGCGCACTTCATTGTTACGGCGGTCCATGTGAACTGACGCGGCCTCGACTGATGTTGACCAAACAAACTAGACGTTTCTCATTATTTAATTGCGACCTGCCATTGTTTTCTAACTAGATAATTAAATAAATTCTCTTAAGTAGGTTTCTATTAAGTGTCGTGACAGTCCTCTAAATTAGGAGAGACGGTCTCGTTTACTTTCACAATTAAATACGATGGTTCTTCTCTCTCTTTATTCTCTAAGAAAAAGGTTTATTTTTATATAACTAATTTATGCTCTAGTTTTGCATAGAAGGGCCTACATAATTATACCTAGTCAAACTAAGTCAAAGGTGACCTTTAATTTGTTAGATGTTTTTTCGTAACGAGAGCACACTACGCCATCGGCCACGTCATTGCCAACATAACACAATGAATTACACAACACTAATTGTATTAACACCAGCTTTATTTTATATTTGAAAATTTAATTATATCTCCCGTACTTGTTAAACTTTGACAATGGCCGGGAACCAAAATGGCGGCTTATTGTTTCATATTAGAATAATGAATGTGCAGAATTATGTACAATGACTGTTAATATAGACAGACAATTAAATAGTTCCCGTTACAATTATGTTTGTTCAATATTTTGTGAAATTTCAAATGGATTAGCATGCTGGCTCACGAACGCGGTTGCCGCTAGATTGTTATAATGGATTTCTCATGATATAATTAGAATCGTATTGAAAAAAAGTAGGCGCTGCGTTAATTGCGCCGGATAAAGCCATTAACTAAGTAGTCACTTATTTGTTCTTTTACACTTCCGTGTATTATGAAAATGTAAATCTCTCCAAAGAATTCGTTTCGCAAATTCTTTCGAATGTTATACAACAAAGCTAATTTGTTGTGATTTAAAATGTCGACGTTAATTATGTCTATTGTCTGTTCTAACAATTCATTTTTAATTAAATATTCATAGTAGATTGAATACAATCATTGGCATTGCATCGAGAGAGAGCTGATTAAAAATGTCATTTGACATTTAGTCGCCCACAGACTAAAAAGTCTCCCACAGACAATTAGCATTCCATTTTCAAATAATGCAGATTAAGCAAAAGTATGTCAATTGGTTAAAAAAAGTATTGTAAAGAAAGATTCTTCAGGTTTTAATTCAATTTACACAATGTCACGCGTCGTTAAGTTTTTGTTAAACCAACGTGTTCTTGATAATTGTCGTAAAAAACTCAATACACGCTCGCTATATAATGTGTGTTTGTAATTGGAAATAGTTTATTAGCTCACCTATTTAATTGATAGTCCGTCGTACTCGCTACCCGAATAATTTGTTTTTAATATATTTTTTTAATAATTAATCATCACGAAACCACGGCTTATGATGCTTTTATAATTGGTATTAACAATAACGAATTAATTTTTATTGCGTATGTGCTGTTTGTGAGGATATAAATAAAAGACGAAGGAGGATTTCCATTTTGGACAAGGGGGAAAACTGGCTATGTTGTATTAGTTATCCTGTTAACCAATTCGACTAACAATAGAGTGTCGAAACACACGAGAGGTGACATTAAGTGCTGACTATTAGGTGCTTGTAGGGACATCAAATGTGTTATAGGTTGTATATATATCGGGCAGTAGGTGGCAGTTCCTTGGTGGAAGCGGTATTATGATAATGCGCGGCGGCCGGATGTGGACCATTCCATTGTGCTAGCGATCGCCTGACCTCGAGCCTCCTGCCTATTACAATATACGCGGACTTTAGGACAAATTAATGCAGCATTTGATAGCAATATTTGAGGACTATAGTTTTCTGTTTTTGGTACAAAGAGTCACTAAAATTGATAGCTGGATCCGTTCTGTTTAAATATAGTCACTGATTCAAAGGCAGAATGCAAAAGGTTATCAAAGTCAATTGTTAGGTAAACCAAGGTAGGTACCTACTCAAGTAGTTCGGCCTTCGTTCCTGAACATCGGATAATGTTATAGTATCAATTCTTTGTACATTACGAATTAATGATACAAGATTAAGTACAACGTAGCATTTAGATCGAACAATCGAAAAATCGTGACCTAAAACGTAGTTTGTATTTGAAGAATGTCATGGAAAGGGCAATTCGAATAATAAGCGGTCAGTTCCAATGATAACCTGTTATTATACGGGCTATTTCTTAAACAGTACCATTCAACACTTTCTAAAACAATGTTGCGTTCACTTAGACTGTATTCAAATTATTCAATGATTTTGTGTTCAATAACAATTCAAATGCAGCCGCTTTGTTCGACTGATACAGAACCTTGCGATCATTTTCTTACTGCCGTTGGGTAAAGCTGAGAATGGAGCGTTGATTAAGACATTCAAAGCGAGCATTATAATATATAGCTGTCTTCGTAAATTTGACATAATAATGCGTCAGAAAACCTGCAATAAGAATTCGTTCGCTTGCATATCTCGAGTAATCTGTGTGAAAATCAATAATTAATTTGAAGGTACACGTTGGCAGTGTTAGAGAAAATTTCGCGTATAGCATTCGGATGCAAAGCACGCTTCGTGTTGCTGCAACGCGTGCGTGTAGCGGTTGCGCAACCAATTAGCGGTGACGTGCGCCCGCGCCACGGACCGCCACACAACAG
Source organism: Agrochola macilenta (assembly GCA_916701695.1). Lineage (NCBI taxonomy): Eukaryota > Metazoa > Arthropoda > Insecta > Lepidoptera > Noctuidae > Agrochola > Agrochola macilenta. The sequence goes on from OU753558.1 coordinate 16,715,002, forward strand.
GAATGAGGCTCCGGCCAACTCTTAATATGTTATTATTTTTGCCCGCCTCCGCAATACTTTTCGTTATGTCCAGTATAATGCCAACAGACAACACTAAATACAAATAATAAATCTTTCTCTCACGTTTCGAGTAGTATTTAAACTACTTACACTTACTTAGTTACTTACCAACCAATTCATTTAATCCGAACGTATTTTAAATGAATGTTTCCAAGTTTATTGTATACAGTTAGTGTTGGTAGGTATAGTACATTCGTCACGGTCTGCCGACGAGTATTGTTGCCCACAGTGTTGCATCAACATGAAATTTGCATTTTACGTTGGACATCCGCGGAGCTATTAATTCAATTATAAAATTAGAGGACAGAGATGTTACATTATCTTGTTTAGCTTGTAATACATGCTGCATCCGAACGGTTCATGGTTATATGCAAATCGAACAGTTAAAGTCTGGATATAGCAAAAAATCGTAGTGTGGACCGGTCGTAAGAGGTGTGCGCGGCACTTGAACATCACATGACCGGTATATAATAATTACATCGGGTTCAGTGCAAGTTGCTACTGAGCGGCATCGCATCGCTCGTCACACGTAATTATCTCGCAGTATGCTAATAACGAATGCAAATACGAGCGACCGACCGCCGGCCGACACAGCATCGGTCCGCGCAGTGCAAGCGCCGTGAAAAATGGCTTCATTCCTGATCACTGCACGTTAACATACTGTACCTACCAACTATCAATCGATACTAAGTGACTAAACAAAAGTGAAATAGAACTAGCCAGTCAATGACTTGTAACATCCCTTTTTTTGCTTTTAACATTTCCTGGCAACACAATGCTCAATAAAAATAAACCTCGAGCGAGACCATCAGCTTCCATTAAATTTTTCTATTTGCATACAGGCATATAATTAAAGCGTAATAACAGCCTCTGTGGCGCAACAAAGAATAAGTTTTGAGCAATAATTTAATGGTTTGTATGCAAAATAGCCTCACCGTTACGTGTTGATGGACCGATGCGCCGAGAGAGCGCGTCACGGTACACGAGAGAGAATTAGTCCTTCATTTAAATTACATTACCCTGGTGCACATTAGCGTTATACGTGACTATGTACGAGTTTTTACTTTGTGGTTTCATCGAGCAGTAACGGGCTTCGTTTGTTTCGAACGCATCGATAGCTCTGAGGTCAACATCGCTCGAGTGGCGCGCAAGTTGCACTCTCAGCGAAACGCGCCGTGTGCAGTGTTTTCCCTACGCGGCGGGAGCGTGTGAAAACTTTGCGAGTTCTCGACGGGCCCCGAGTGCCTGGAGACTCTCGAAAAATAAAAACCGCCCACTCGCCTACGTAAATATGGCAGATGAAAATCTTTTATCGCGGTCACGTAGCGCCGCCGCGTCACGAGCGCACGTCACTCTGGGCAATAAAGAGCGCGCCGCATTCTAATTTTGAATAAACACTGGAATTTTTTGCTGAGCCTCATACGTTTTGCAGTAGATCAGGATAGGCAGTCTCTGTGGACTCGTACCGTTACGGATGAAATAAAATGATATCTTTATGTCGAGTCTAAATCACGTGCCGGGCGGAGCTGCCCGGGCAGCCGAGATCGTCCGTCAGGGGAAATTAAGAAATAACTCTTCGGTGTGAATGTATTAAAACGTTACCATTGAACCGGATCGAACAATTAAATCGGATAGTAATTAATCAGAACAGTGTTCTCTTTAATAATACGTGTAATGTCGATGTATGAGGGGCAGGCCGCTGTAAATCTTGTGAAACGTCGCCGCCCGCGGCTCCACGGGCTTTCACAAACGTTTTTACCAATAGAGACGTTACTAATGAACTAAATCCGTCTCTAAAGCTAGATACACTATCATAAAACATCGCGGCTCGTGTAATATCCTGTTATTTTTTCCTAATAATCGTTATTGGTGTTTATTTATTACAAACTTCGATACAAATTACAGGTTTTATCGATGTTACAAAAAAATATAAAGGGTTAGTCCAAAAAGTGAGTCGTTGGCCCGATCGCAATAAGTTTTCGATAAGGTCCGGGCGATTTAATTGCCGGTTTTGATCTGGTTTTACATAAAAAAGATGAATGGCTGTACTGCCTAAAGCTCGTAAAACATTTTCGGTTCGTTTAACGTATTTTTTCTATCAGATATTTGAGCACTTTCACCTTCGTAGACGTTCTGCGTGTTATTATTTATTCAGCGCACCGCCCTGTGTCTGGGGACTTGGATAATCAGATCTAGATACATAATTATTACGATACCTATTGATACACTTCCGATCGATATGCTCGGCTCAAACCGGTTCATATACAAACACTAATAGATAAGTACGGGGCGGGTGTTTGTCACGCGTCCTCTGATTTCCCACACTGATAGTACCTAGTTAGTTTGTTATCGAACGCCTCTCAGGAGGATGCAAAGGTGTAACGAGGTTTTAAATTCGATCTCGGTAAATCATCGATCGTGTAATCGAGTTTAGAGAAATATTGTGGGCGGCGCGCGCGCATCCCATATGTGAACACATCCTCTCACTAACCATGTAAGCACTTTGGTAAAATTGCTTATTGTGATCTTTAAAAATCGTATTAACAAGCTCCCCGGAGGACGGCTCATCCTGGGGTCAGAATTGCATGAATTTATAAACTTAACGCATGAGTAAATGATCGATTTAGCGTTTTATTTAATTGTGTATTTCATCGCTTGGCTAGTTTGATGAATTAGGTGTCAAACGTAGAATTTATAAGATCGTTTTTGTTTCGATTCGTTTACGAAGATTTGCAATTCAAGCCAGTTCATGGATGAGGTGCGATGGCTTGCGTTTGAAATTGTTTTAGATGTAGGTATACAATTACACACAGCGAAAATTAGCATGTGGGTAATAGTTTATAGCTCTGGTTCCGCTCTGTTTAGTACTAGACGCTCACCAATGTTTTTGCAACAACTATTTATTTTTGTAGCAACTCGCTTTTGTTGTTGCAGTCCAAATTATTATGCGCTATTGATATATGATAGTTGATGATACATTTTTTTTGTACGTGAATGACAATTTGATATATTTCAATTTGATATTAATAGTTTTTTAAAGTTAGTACTATTATTATTTCTTTACTGCATTTTTAGACATATTAATTACATTTTTATTAAAAATAACATAAAAACAAAACACTTAAAAATATAAAAAAAACAGTGGCCCATCGGCATCAGGAACAGGGTCCAAGCTGCTGGTGGTTAGGGCTCTAGAGAGAGGAACCTCCTCACGATGCGTGCCGTGTCTAGGAGTACTGCTTTCTGAATCAAGCCCTTGAATATTATTCATATTTTTTTAAATTTTAATATGCAAATGAAGATGTAAGGGCGTTTCTTGGTTGTCCGTCAGTTTTAACTACCGACGCAAGCGTTACTTTCTCTTAGTTTTCCTTCGCGTGTAAAAAATCTTGATATTTTTTCTTCAAAGTGAAACTCGTCGCGCTTTCCCTAGTTAATTGAATATTTTACTATTTTTTCGTAGTAATTGCAATTATGTTGATGTTAAGATAAAAGTGTTGTGAAGGATGGTGTAGAACATTTATGTAAGTGCTTGGTGTTAGCATGCTTTGTTAGTTAGTGAAATTCTATTTGTAATGTTTCTGAATGTGATTTTCTCTCATCTTTCCCAGCCTGCCAGGAGACAGGTAATTTCCACCCTTCCATACAATGCAAAGTTATATATAATTTGGTACATATTTTATTTTTTATTTGGCAGTTTTTCAACTTTGGTTTTGGTGTTACCGTTTCGCTTTATCATTATTTTTGCCTTGCAAAAATTCAATATTTTTTAACTGTGAAATAATTAATTATAAAAGAGCTATTTTTTTCATATTAACGCCATTCACACTTATTAACAAACTCTTTGAAAACCTCTTTAAAAAAATATACAAAGTCATTAACAACTCTATTTTTGAACTTTCTGTCTCAACTAAAGGCCTGAACACACGAATCTCACCCCCTTTTCGTGCCCCATCTGACTATTTTGTCTGCAACACAGAGGGGCGAGAATGCGTCAACTGCGGGGCGACCAGCACACCTCTCTGGCGACGCGACGGCACTGGACACTACCTCTGCAACGCCTGCGGTCTCTACTACAAGATGAACGGACAGAATCGACCCCTGATCAAGCCCAAGCGAAGATTGGTGAGTGTAAGAATCCGACCAATTTTGTTGTTTTTGATTGTTTGGGTAAACCGATTAAAAAATTTAAAGTTTTTAAACTTCCTGAAGAAATTCACAAACGTTCCTTATACTTTTTCAGGACTTAGGCACCGTTCAAACTTTTAGTCGGTCGCCGATTGTGAGCGTCAAGTTCAAAATGTATGAAAAGAATAACGTCAGCCGCCTACTGACTGTCCGTTGTGTTTCATACATTCTCACAGTCGTATTCGGTGGTCGACTATACGTTTGGTGGGAACACGTCTTTAGGTATCTACATAAAAAGGTTAATATTCTTCTATTAATTTAAAGGAATACATAAAATAATTTGTCGAATTTATTAGAGGTGACTAAAAAAAATAAGTCAATGCGCGCTAAACCACAAACGTTGGTATAATAAATAATATGAATTCTGACGTTACGCATGTTATGTTTATAAAGGCATGTTAGATCGGTTTATCTAGACAAGTTCTTAGACACTTTTTGGAATTCTAACAAATTAATAGTTTTACTACAACACTGAAATATCCACTATCGTACGTATATCATGTGTTAATTATGTTCCAGACATTTGTTACGTTATTCGATTCGAATGGTTAATCCCAATCAATCTCTCTTAGAACTAATGTATGTGCATTCATTAACAGACTGTTATAATAATTAGATTAACGTGCAATTATGATGTGGCTACTTTTTACCATGATGCTTCATTTCTGAGTAGAGAGTCGTAACGAAAGCGATTCATTTTACGATTGTAGATCACATCAAACACCCGTTTTATTAACATTTGGGCGTATTGTTACCCACAGTGCACCGTTTTCCGAGTCGCGTGTATTCGAGATAACATTCCTTCACCTACAAATAGCATAGCGAGACAATCTCAGAGAGAATGGGTGTTGTATACAGTTAAGGGGCAGCAATAAAAAGGCGGAGCATGCACGCCCGAGCACGACACCGCATTAAGCGCTCCCACAAATTGGGCTCTTATGAAAGTTGAACGTTTCGACGAAAGACCTCAGCGTCCACTAAACTAGCCTCTGCATGACCGCCATAAATCTTAGAGTTAACATTTAATCTAAGGTCGGGTACGCATAAAACTGAAACAATGCGACATACGGCCCGCTCGGTGTCACGTCAGCCCATGTCGGCTAACGAGTAGCCCGTGCGCGCAATTGTACGTACAATTTACCTTAATACCCGTCTCGCAGACATAAACTAGCGGAATGGCTCCGAGTATTTACCTTTTGTTGGCCAAATTACGTAATGCCAGCGTTATGATTTCATTGCAACGTACAACGTTATGGCTGCGGGCCACATGCGTATAATAACGTTCCTGTTTAACGATTACTTAAATTGATAAAGTAAGTTAAAGTAACGTTTTTTTGTTGGTACAATAGTATAATAGGAGCGATTTTGTAAAACAACTTACCTATACGAGAGCGAAGTCATGGTTTTTAAACCCGGATGTTCGTAACGCGGTTTTAATATTTAGATTCACCGTAGTGTGGAGAGATACCGTTAATGCGATACGGGGAAAGATTGAATTCTCACTTTTATTTTCGTTGTGGGAAATGTGAGACAATGCGCGCCTCTCGCTGCTGTCCGTGCTCTTGGCAAAGGCTGCGTTTCCACCAGAGATTCAAATTCAAAAGTCTTTTTTTCTAACTAGGCTGAGAATCAGCACTTTTCGAACGGCAAAATTATATAAGACAGTCCCCCAAAAACGCCCGCGCTTCAGCACTTCTAAGTGCTTTAGCTGGGAAGAAAAAGTGGCGAAACAAACTCTCCAGCAGCACAGCTGTCTGTTGAGTTAGAAAAACTGAACAGATGAGGGAGGATCGAGGCGGAGGAGGCGAGGGATCTGTGTGAAACGTCGCTTCACTGTCATACCTTGAGCTAAGCTAGCGATGTTATTGGTTAGTTTCACACACATCCCTCGCTACGCATTCTCGCTCATATTTGGTGGAAACGCAGCCTAATCCTGAGGAGCGTCTGCCATTGGCACAATGACTCTAATAACGTTATTCAGAAACCGAGATAACGTTTATTTTTATGGCGATACAATAGTGCTAACTGCTGCTAAGTACGCTACGTTTCCGTTACCTACGTAAATACAAATACAAGAGCAGCTGTTATTGTTTCTCTGAGCTCACTTTTGAAGTACGATATCGCAATATGAATGTATCAAGTCGAGTACCTCATTGGCAATACAAACTTATCGATTGCAAAACAAAGGCCCAACCTAGTCCTTTAAACTCGTGTCCTAGACAATAGTATTCCGAGTTGACTATAATTAACCACAATACTGGGTGGCAGGGACATCGACGCGAAAACTGTTACCATGGATTCAGTACATGATTCTGAACCCCCCTCCATTGAAATTTTTCGTCGTTTATTTAAAAAAGAGGTTTATAACAGCTGTTCCATACATATTTATTTATTTATTTACTATTACCACTTACATTTGTTTTTACAGGTGGAAACAACAATGTAGTCACAATTTCCAAACTTAGAGACGTCACCCAAAAACCGATTAAACAACACCACCAAAAAAATAAAATCTTTTTAAACTGTTCTATGATGACTGACAGGGTAAATCATTTTGACCGCGTAGGTATTGCACTTTTCTATGAAACAGCAGTTTTATTTTTAAATAACCGACGTAAATTTCAACTCGGGGGGTTCAGAATCAAGTACTGAATCAGTTTTCGAGTCGATGTCCCCCATACCACCCTGTATAAACATCAATCTGCAAACATTCTTATTAGAATTAATTAAAACTAAATTGTTACACGGCAAAATGGCCGCAATTAAAGCATTAAGAACCTACGGCCTTGTTCTAACTAATTGGACAATACGTTGAATATTTAATGCAAGCACAACAATGAATTAAAACAATAATTTCTATTCATAATAATTGGACTAGCCCCAATTATAAACTGCACTTGACACGAATTAGAATTAAGTGAGAAACTTGGGACAATACGTAGTCTAATGTGTGGACTAAATACAATTATTTTTCTTAATAAAGTAATGGCGGTAACCTTGTATTAAGACAATAGTGTTGCAGAAGTATAACCTTTGCGTAATCACTGCGGAATATTGCACACATTAATTAGTGTAATAGGATTATTCTTTGAACAATAATGATGCTTCATGAACATTAAAAATCCACTTGACTAATAAAGAACCCATTTGACTAATAAAGAATCGACTCGACTAATAAAAAAACACTTAGGTAAAAAAAATAGCACCTTACTCCCTAAAAGGTGAAAAGTTCGAGGCACTTCTTCTTTTGTGGAAAGGTAACGACAATTTTTCCTCAAGCCCTCAAGCGATTTCTGAAGTATGGTTTGAACGACATACTTAATATTTCACATATATAAAAAAAATCTGCGTTAAATTAAAAACAATTGAATTAAATTAAGACGGACGGGAGTTTCTTTTAAGACAAACTTTCACTAAATTTTTTTAGTGAATTCTAAAAGTTTAACATTTTAATCCAGTAAATGTAGTTCAATAAATTAAACTAAATTACGAGAACCAGAGACAAAGATTAATTTACTTATACAACTTCTGTCACTTTGTAAAATTAAAAATGCAAATAGAGTTAACTATTTACGGCTGTGGCGAATACATAGCATTATTATGTTAAAACCTAAGATTGTCTACGATAGCGATTTTATTAAGGCAATTTTTGTGGTATAGATTTATTTTTTAATTAAAAACTCGATTTGTTAACTTTACTAAGAAGAAGTAATTTTGTAGATAGGCAAACTGTGGTCTTATAATATGGGTTTTAAAGTATTTAAAGATGGTAAATATCTTGTCTTATTTTGGTTAATTACTGTATTATATTTTTATGTCTTTTTAATTGTTTCTGAAAATAAAATAACAGCATTTTATCATGGTCCATGAGTTTTTATTTGCTTTGCTAGGTTAATTCATTTCAATTTCTTAACAGGACTAAATACACTTTGCATATTAACTTAATATGCAAAGTTTATTTTTTGTACTCTTAACTCTTAAGTAGGTACTGAATTTCATATTATTTAAAAGTCTCATGATTAATTCACTACTATAAAAAATATAAAAAATTAAAGCAATTTTTCACATTTACATATCAAATCCCAAGCATTTAAAAGACACAAAACTACTTGATATGTCTCTGGTGCAGTATAATTCATAAAAATATTTACTTTGCGCAAACTCGTAACGTCGGCGAGCTTTGTTTGTCAGTACTGACAACGTGAACAATAAATTGTATAAGTATAAAATAGAATTATGGAAAATAAAAGAGTATGCGCGTGCACCTGTATTTCTGAACACATAAGGGACCATACCCACTCGACAGAAACACGTGTTTGAACTTCAACTTTGACGTTTGACAAGTGTGTTTTTGAAACATGTTAAATACTTGCCTACAAAAATGTATGACATGTTTTTTTAGTCACATTATGCTTATTTTCTCCTCCAATGGTAATCAATGGCTGTCAAGGCAAGTCATGTCCTAAGATAAAGTTAGTCTTGAAATAACTTTACTGATCTATGAAAAAAATTACTACATGTGTAGTATGTTGGTTTATTATTATTCAATGTCAATAAATAATAGGGACAGTTGTACATGTCCATCTATCATGTTATAATTATACACGAAGAGACATGTAATGAAGTCCTTATTGATGGTAAAATTATTATAATTTCCTGTAATTCTTAGTTTTTGTGTCACGTAGGGCATTAATTTACTTGTACCCAGTCCACCCTATTACAAGAAGTATTCAACATCGTTTAAACTTCAGTTACGTTATTTGCTTCTCATGATCACTCTAATGATGATTCTCTAGTTATTGTAAAAATGTATATGTATTTTATATTGGTAACATTGCCAGAAAATTACACTTATTTATTACCACTGTGGTTATTCTAGCTATCATCTCGATTTTTTTGTCAAAAACCAAACTACAAAAACTGTATTATTTTTCTGTTTTTGAAAATCTCATTCAGTGTACCGCCACCTTAAGTTCAAAAGCAATAAAGCTGCGCAGGCGACTATAAAGAGCTTCATACATTACGAGGGGTATCTCGCAATATATCGCCGGTCACCGAGCCGGGAGCCGACAGAAATATAAGTGGACACTAGTGTTAACGTTATGCGTTTTTATTTGCATGTGCTATATGGACTTAACTACGAGTAGGATAGTGTTTTTGGAATACCTGAGAATTTAACTTAAAGTAATAAAAAACTAAAAATGTGCAAGTAGATGATAGACTGCAGTCAATCGATATTGAATTTGGTCGCCGCAAAACATAATCGATGAGCGATTGATGAACGTAATCTGGCTGCCTTGCACCACACTGAATCTATCTGAACGATTAATGTCATCGAAAGTCAGCTGGGCTACTGGATTTGGAACCTAAGGACCTATAACTTTTATTCTGATAGTACTTATCACTTTTGATTGTATGTCTATGGGCATCGAAATGGTTAGAAAAATAGAAATAGAAAATAACTTGTTACAAATTGAGATGTCATTAGTGTTGTTATATAGAGGCATGAGGAACAGGGTGTAAAGTTTACTCATCCTCCATTCCATAGAAAAGGGAGGATCCTCCGACCAGACGGGTTTTGTGTGGTGGGCAACTGCCCATCGATTGATGTCGGGAAGTTATATGTATGCTGATCGCGCGGTAAACGCTGCTTGCGCGATGCAGGATTTCGCGTGATACGTGTTAGATGCATTGGTGATGTATATGCCGCCACATCTCTCCCCTTTCACAGTTACGTCGGTACTGTTAGTTGCCAGTAAGCCGGAAACAAGACAGTCAGTCTGTCTGTATCCTGGGGCTCGGTGTTGCAGCCCAGCACATAGCATCGAGTACCTTTTCTATTAATGTGTCACGGAAAAGGATTAAGTAGAATAAAATTATAACAGTGTTGTTCTTTGCGTGTTGTCATGATCCGAATGAACTGAAATGGACAGGGAAATTGCTGATTGGATTTTCCTCTAAGGAAAATGTGAGGAAAACTCGGTAGTTCTATTAGGGAAGGATTAATTAGATACCGGCGCCTCTACGATGATGATTGATTGACGTCCTGATAAAAGAAGACACGCTGTTCCTTCTTTTTTATTTCACTCTTATTTTGTTAGAAGCTTTCCTTTTAGACTACTTTCTCAATCTTCTATTTTCAGTATGTTGGTCACATAATTTTCCATCGTCACTCTATGGCAGTCCATTGATGGATGAAAGCCGCTCCAATTTTACGTCGTTTTACTGCTGATACCAGGGGCCTATTTAATATAACTGGTAAAGCGTTTTTAAGGTTTTTGTTATAAGTAATAATAATATCTTGACTCTACTGTTCTGTAAATTCTCATGTGTCCTATCTAAGAGAGCTGGGTGATCTGTAACTCAGGATACTCCATTTAGGATTTGTTCTCTATTTAAGGTTGTGAGCTGACTGATTGATGATAGATATTTTTTTCTCTATTTAAGATTGTGCATTTTATTAACCAGTGTCTACAATATGATGTTGAGATAAATAAAGATTTATGATTATGACTATTATTGTTTGTCAAAAGATTACAAAACTTGTAACAAAAAAAACAAAATTGACTCATTTTCACGAAAGGTTTAAGCTACTTTTATTATTCGTAGGTTTAAGCACTACTAAAACTATGAAAAAAAACTTGTGATATTGTTATTTATGTCACCTGTCACCTTTCGCCTATCGGTTTTATAAGATAAGCCCCTGCGCAGCCCTCATCAAACAAACTCAGGGGTAACAAACAAAGTAGGTACCACAATTTCTCTCGCAATGCGCAGGAGTGAAATAAAGAGCGTTTCTACGAACGGCGATATATCGCACGGCGCGGGAGCACAAATATAAGTGGACAGTAGTGTGGACACGTATCCTACGCGATTATGTTACATGTGTAACTTAACTATTTATTTACTTACAGCAATATAAAGCTTAACAAGCCGCGTAATGTATTTATTACTAGTGACCTTTTTGTGTAAAATTATACGCGAAAACATACAAATAAAGTCTTAAACGGTCCCGGTTGTCATTCGTGGATCTTTGACAGTCGTTACATCGTCAAAAGCCCGAAAGTCTGACAACCAATCTTACCAAGGGGTATCGTATTACCCAGTTACTGGGTTGTGGAGGTCAGATAGGTAGTCGCTCCATGTAAAATACTGGTATTCAGCTGCATCCATCTAACATAATTGGGAAAAGGGTAGGCAGATTGATTGAGGGTAGACTAGGTCTACGAAATGCTACGTGCAACGAAGGAATCTTAATAATCCTATATTCAAATTGGGATCTGAAAATATAAACAATTTTTTTTTTACTTTCTGGGATTTTCGTATTTAATTTACAAAAGTAGGTAGAATGGTGTCTACAACAATGTTCATCTCATTAACATTTAATTACATTGTTACAAAATTTATAGGTATTACATTAAAATGCATACACTAGGGATTATGCACGGGTAATAAACAAAATAACAGGGATTATGTAAATTATAATAATAATATAATATACTAGCGCGATTTCCGTCGGAGGTAGCTACATACTATTTTATTACATTATGTTATAGTTACGAGCCGTGACGAAAAACTTTATTTTTCATTCTTTCCTATAATACAATCAATCTGCCTAGCCTTTTCCCAACTATATTGGGGTCGGCTTCCAGTCTAACCGGATGCAGCTGAATATCAGTATTTTACATGGAGCGACTGCCTATCTGACCTCCACAACCCAGTAACTGAGTAATACGATACCCCTTGGTAAGACTGGTTGTCAGACTTTCAGGCTCCTGACGAGCCGTAACGACTGTCAAAGATCCACGAATGACAGCCGGGACCAACGGCTTAACGTGCTTTCCGAGGCACGGAGGAGTCTCGCTATGTAAAGATGGTCACCCATCTATAGACCAACCCCGGCAAACGTAGCTTAACCTGATGGATCAGCCTGTGCGGCAGTCATTACTTGGCCACGAGCTCCTACTCCGATTCTTTCCTATAATACATACACGGAAATAATAATCGACTTCTGTTGCTGCCAAACGTAATATAATTCAAGCATGAGAATTTCCAAGCAGGACGCTGAATTTTCAAGCATTTTTATTGTTTTTGCATTTTCTCGTATGACTTAAGATCTCTTTGCTAATAAAAGCTCAACACGGACCCAATTACTTGTACACAATCTTTAAAAATAAATGAACCTAAAAATAAACACTTCAATTAATTTTTATGGCTCAACATCTGTACTTTGAATACATAATGTACCACAGTACATGTTGTACAGTAGAACTATTTTCTTAATGCCTTCGGCCAACTTCGTGTTTCGTCAATCGTCGGATTTCTATCAGTTGCCCTTTGCACTTATTGCAGACCAAACACTCTCAATCGACTTGGAATATACTTCCAAGTCGATCCAAGACGACTGACGAAACACGTAGTTTGCCGAGGGACATTAAGAAAATTGTGGTACTGTACTTACATACATATTTAACTATAAACCAAACCGACGGTCATAGAACTTTCCTATTTGGCATTCAGGAGCGAAGCCTGTGCCAAATAAACGATTACAATGAGAATTCTGTGCCTTAAAAGTTGAGGCAGGAATCGGTCCCACACTGTCTGCTTGTGCCTGATCTATTAATCAGCGTGATGTCATAAATTACGAATATTTTTTTGTGATAGGTGCCAAGTTCTTCTATTGTTTCAATGATTCCGATTGATGAATGAAGAGGTACAATAGAGACGTAAGCCTCTGGTTTTGCAGATGACCATAAATAGGCAACAGAGGATGTTTACCATCAGCCTGTTTGTTTGCCACTCAATAATATGAAAATAAATTATAAATATGACATGCAAAATGCCCGAAAGCTTTTTAGTTCATTCCGGGATTAAAACTTTTAACTAGGTAAGTAGAAACTTATTTACCAATTACTAATAAGATACTCTATTAAGTAAGATACTCTATTAAGTGAGGTACTCTATCAAGTCATCATCATCTGCCTAGCCTTTTCCAAACTATGTTGGGGCCGGCTTCCCAATAGATACTCTATTAAGTAAGATACTCTATTTTATCAGAAAGAAAGAATGAAAAGCTCTTCATTTTCTATAATTATTCAAAAAAGATTAAAAGACTCGTACACTACGGATACAATAATCAGGCCACTCTTAAAACTAACGAAAGTCTAACCAAAATGTATACTGGCAGAGTAAATAAAATAAAGAAATAATTAAATTTTCGTATTTGGATCGTGGTAAAATATTTTTTGTAACATTAGGAACGGTAGTGGCCGTTGTCCGTGTCTCGGTGGCCGGACAAGTCTCGCCGGTCATCGATCACCGCGCGCCGTCGAATAAATTGTGGCCGTAAGCGTGGTCCAAGTTAACGATCACTAGCGTTTATACTAAATTAAATAAATAATATATTTTTTACTATCTTTTCTGTATCGGTGAAATAAAATCAATCGTGGTGATCAATGCTAGTGTCTTCTCTGAATGAGATGAGGACTTTGCCCTGCTAGAAAATACTAGAAAACTATTATTGTTCTGTATAAGTGTTAGTTTCTTTTTGTTGAAATAATTAAGAAACCGCAATCAAAACAAGTTTTAAAACGAAAAACCCTTGTTGTAGCCTTGTTGAAACAATATGTTAAGTGTAATTTGAAAATTATATGAAATACAACGCTTTTACATAGATTAAACACGTTATGGTGTTTCGACATCACCAAAACTAAAGGCAAATACCACAAACATTGACCTACGCTAAAAATCCCTAAATTAATTTCACCAAAACACAGCACAAGAGACACATATGAACTATATCACTTTATTAGTCAACCGTCTGACTCATACCATGTCACCGACAACTGATTCTATACACTCACGTTTGCGGTCAGCCTGTATTACGGATTGCTCTATGATATGTTGATTTGTATTATTGTTTATGATTGAAATTATAACGGGCTGTTGAATTAATATTGCAGTTTAAGATCTGTATCGTAATCCTTGCAGACGTGTATGCACGTTTGTTTGTAAGTACTTTCAAGCCTTAATTGAAATGAGGTTTGACAGTTTACACTAATTGCTTTAGAAAAGTAGAAGGAATAGTTCATACTAATTGTTATTTGAACAGTAGAAATATTACGTAAGTTTCGTGTAACTTCATTATGTATCTACTTGCATGATAGTATAGATATTTGATCTAGAAAGTAATGCTCAATTTAAAAGAGTAGCCGATGGAAAGTTGCAGTATGCTAAAATAAAATGATAGCTTACCTAGGCCGTTTTGGCGCGGCGCATAACGTAAGCTTAAAGCGTTTTTTGAAATTTCCGGATTTCGATTAGTTTCGTTTTTTATTAATTTTATTAGGAATATTTTCATTTTAATATTCGATTATGAGTGTCTTTAAAAAAGTTGTTATTTTATTGAATGCTGGTAGGTTTGATTAAATATTGCCGTTTTTTGTTACCGCATGTGTAAATGTCGTATTCAATTCCTTACGCTTTAATAATAAACTTTTAAATGAACGATATAAAACTCCATCAAAATACCTTAATAATGACACGATAAATGCCAAAACATTGAGTGAGTCCGGCAAAAAATGCCTGGGCGAAGGCAACGTATCCGTGAGACCGTGAGTGACACACGGGACTATTCGCGCCGCGGGGGTCGCGTCGCACTAACATTTTTACTGTTCTCGCACTCCATCCAACCTACCTGACCGTGTGTCAGTGTGGTCGAATTGTTAGAGGTTCGGAAGGATGAGGTTCGAATCTTGGGTTGAGTTTTGGTAAATCGGTTATGAGAAATGTTAAGGCGGTGTGATGGGTATCTACTTTAGGATAAGTATAGTAATTTAAGCTTGGTTTAGAGAAAGAGAGAAAGAAGAAACCAATGTAAAAATCTGAGAGTCTTGATTCGAAAAAGCACATTGATCAAATGTTTTAATTGTTTGTGTCCCACTGCAGGGCAAAGGCCTCTTCTCATACAGAGAAGGCACGAGCATTGATCACCACGCTTGCTCAAGACGGGTTGGTGATTTTTGCTCTACTACCTTATAATAATATAAAAACCGTTGGTTATCAATGTAAAACTTAAGTACTGAAAAGCTATTACAAAAACGCTAGAAAAATTAAACAAATATCCACTTATAGCAAGTGACGCTACGGAGGGGTAGAGCCGGGCAGCGCCCGCGCAACGCTCGCTTCTCTTTTATTGCATTTCCATAAACACGGACCCTTTTTTTCATCCCACGGCCTGTACGAGGAAAAAAATATACTTTTGTCAACGCCTTGATTGATATGGTAACCCTCCCTTGTTTTAGCAATAACCCAAAGTCTTTAGTTTTGTTTTTTTCTACATCGCTTCGTACATTTTTATTTGCTACGTCGAACAGGTTTGACATATCACTAAATTTTGTAAGAAAAATTACTATTCTCAGGATTTTTATACCGGTGGCCGGGGTGTTATAAATTTTGGAGTTTTTTTTTCACCTGACTCACCGTTCATTGTGTGGGGAATTGAACGTTTTTGTACGTACTTTTATAGTTTTTTTTTTGTACCTGCGCTAGGCGCCAGTGGCCATGACATTTATGGTCATGATATTGGGACACAATTAATGTTGATATTAACAACGAGGAAACAGACATTCTGGGGCCCATAAATTCTGATGATGGAGTGCAACAGAGAAACATGCCCATTTCTTGTCAAAATATCGTTTGACATTTTTTTGTTGTCTATTATTTTGTTTGTTTTATCTTTATTCAGGGTAACTTTAGGTTAACCCAAACCCACTGAAGAAAATGAGTTATTTTCACCCTCCGTGAAGTTTTTCATCTAAGTCATCACATACACCTCCACTCCTTACCTGCAACAAAAGACAACGATACAGTTTCATTAGCGTAACTAATATCATGTTTAGTCGGTATCGATTTATCGAATAAGGGTTTGTGTAATCGAATCAGGCGGTCGAGTAAATGGCGATCGATTGTAAATGAGAGCGCGCGCCCGATTTCACGCGGCGAAGCGGGGAGAATCGATTCTTCGGTTTGAACGTGCCTCCATTCACGAGCATGGGAGCCTTGTAACTAGGCCTGCACATGTCAAGCTAATAGAATACACACTAATACCTATTCCCTTTTTAATTAGACGATAGAATTTATAAACAGAACGTGTATTAGATCGTAATTAATGTCTTTTTAGTAGAGAATTCATTGCAGTTTTTTTGTTACTTGTATGTCAGGTTAATAAAAATGGTTGAGTGGAATGTATCTGCAAATGAAAAATAAAGTTCAGGCGTCATTAAAGCTTTTAGACAACCAATCTAAAAAAGCTCAAAGAACACAACACCTTTTCTTAATGTTCTCCAACATGACATTCGGCATTATTAATGTTTAGTGGCATAATAGCTTAATAAAAGCTGTATTGCAGTTAAAAATGAATGATTCTCTTGTTACACTAATCGCCTCGCAGCTCCGCTGTTATTTATCAGTAGCTGCTGGCAGAAGCGAAGCGTCCCCAATGATTTAAAGCCTCAAATTGCACGGCGCGGGATTACCGGAGCAATCATCTCGATTTAACATCATGTGCAATCAACACTTCTATACCTTTTATATGCGGAGCAGGTACAAGCATCTTGTTTGTATGATGCAGGACTTTAATTAAAAATATTATTTAGAATTACATTAAATTCCACTGAAAAAAACTTAAACAAATCAATCCGCTTAGAACATTAAAATCGAACTTGTATCTAGATGTTATCGCACACTCTAATAATAAAAAACATGCCCGTGAACAAGTGCCTAATCGTTTGCGATTAATCGTCGAAAAAAATCTTATCCGTAAGTGTCAAAAATTCGTCACTAACTTTTTGTTAGTCGCCCAGCAATTAAATGCATTAAGCAATCGCTTGAATGGCACAACAGACAAGCAAACTACCGTATTACGTTATAATCTGGACTAAGCCTCCGGTAGACTGACAGACGGGTAAGTGCTGCTACCGAACGTGACGCAAGAAAACAAAACCAAAACTCGATGTAATAAATAATGCGATGCGCCCGCGCCTATTGACTTCCTCTACACAATTAACATAGCAGGAAGCTCGGGCTGTCATTAACCCGTCAGCGCGCGGTACCACCAACTGTTCCAAAAAGCATTACTCGAATCACAGTTTACGTTCACCGCCAATATAATTAGGATTCGAATGCTTTATAAATACAAATAAATAAAAGTAGCGGTTCGAGGTGGCAACCCGCAATTTACTGGTGCGTTCGGCGAGTGCGCGCCGCGCTCAAATTGTCGGGTTGAGCGCGGTGTCTCCCTGACTAATGACGCGACTCCCGAACAATGCCAACACCGTGTTATAAGCATATTTAATAAGTTCGCTTTTCAATTATTGATATCTGCAACATATGCCGCGGGACATGAAAACCTCTGTTTTGATTTTATTCATTCACTTTAATTGCATGTTTTATAATGTTATTTATCAATGTGAAAAATCGGTACAAATTAATCTTGGTGTGCATGCGAGTTTGCGTTGTATCTCGAAGCGCGTATAATTCCATTTAACTGTATTCGCGAAACGTTAATACTGGGTAAAGGCGAGTGTTTTGTCAACGTTGTAATGTCGTCCCACGCAGACGGTGTACAAGCCACCTGGACCTACTTGGGGTCTACGGTCACTTCCGTGTCTCGCTACTGCTCCGCTAAATGGAACAAACGACACTCCTGCCGCCCGGTCAAATTAGAATCTGATAGTTCGCTCCCGCTCTCTTATTGGTGACAGTTATATGTCGATTAAATTATAATAAGGCCCTACCATTTTCAGACAATGCACATATTCTGAAACTAAACTGTGACGATATAAACAAACGTTCTAATGGAGCAAGTGTCATCAATCAGGATGATATGAAAAGACAAACGATTCTATTCTAACGGTTATTCTTAATAAAATGAGAACAGCTCGGTAGTGGCAGGGTTAATACTGGCATTTATTATGGAGAACACTGCGCGCCTAGATGGTTTTATTATGTAAGAAAACCTAACGGAATAGCTGTAGAATATTGTAGATGATTCATGCAGTACTACATAAGTAATAAATCTATAATTTACTAAACAGGCTTATAACAACGAGTCATGTTTCTGTAAAGAACACTTAATCCTTAGTTACTATTAGTGGGATTGTTGTGCGTTTTATTTTATGATTCGTATTGTAAAGCGGTTGTACACAGGCTTCCACTCGTCCGCTAAATAAAGGTCGGTGCATACAATACATTTGTATGTATCGCGCGATCGAGGCGGATCGCGTAATTGACGCAATCCGATATTATCCGCGATGTAAGATCACGCATCGCGATGCGATAGCCTTATCGACTGTGACAGTATTTACCCATGAATTGTTTAATGAGCTTCAGCTTAGCATAATTGTTTTTATTACTAGCTCTACTGTATTTCGGGTAACAGTTAGCATAGATATGTCATATTAACATGATAATTTTTCGCACTTTAGTGGGATTGCGAATAAATATTTTTGACGCCGGCGTCGTTTGAATTTAGTCGAAAAATACAACGAATTAACTTTTTATTTATTATTATTAAACTATATAAATTAAACTTAAAGCCGTCAAAACGGTAATATACACCAATCAACATTAAAATTAACTCTCTTCAAACCACGCCCCAAAACACATTTCAATAGACGCGAAGAAATCGGCTTCACAATTAAAACAGGTCGGTGAGCTAATATCTCTAATACGAGCTATGTTTCACCGTGTGGAAGATGGACGGCTACTATGTATAGAGTGATCATTGTCCGAGCGTGTTAAAGACCGGTTGGACGGCGTCGTAACGAGCGTTTCGTATACAATAGACCTTTTAGCGTCATGTGCTCGGACGTCAATCGCGCCAAGACGCGGCGTGTCGCCTCTGAGCGCGAGCCTTTATTGTCTTACCGATATTCTATCTCAGCTACAGTTACTTTTAATCAATCTCGTGAAATTTCTTGTGATCTGATACAAAATGACGAATAGCCGACCTATGCCATGAACGTAAAAGTTATAGACGTTTCTAAACTTGTTTCGTTGCGTTTCATAATCTAGGCTGCGCTGGATAGAAATAACTTATGAATATTAATTTTGCTATCTAGACCCATCTGTAAAATATTTCTTGAAATTATGTATCGTAATAGTAATAAACAAAGCTTTAGAATGATGTGATTCCAAAAACATTATTTAGGAATGTTATTGGAATGTTAGGACCACGATTAAATGAATAAATTTAAAATTAAAAGCTCACAATAAAATTAAAAGCTCAACAAAGGATCACACGATAAACAATTATAAAAATATCCGTATTAGGTACGAGACTCGGTTACAACAACTATGATAACAAAAAACAAGTCGAGGCAGTCCGATTCGTATGAAAATAAAACACATCCAGGGACTGACGTGCGTCCGGCGTCACTTAGCAGCGCTGGAATGATGTGACAGCCCTTGCCGAACCGAATACCTTTTTATATTTAAAATTAAAAATAAAACAAGAAAATCAACAAACTTTCTGAATCTGTTCCATTGTGTTCACGTTTTGGAAAAATTTAAATGACCGAGCGCTGGCCGCTTTTTTGAGAATCGGAATCTCGAATTCGGCGTTTAAATACATACGGATTCGCGGTTTAGCGCCATGTTTTTTCCATTTTCTGCACATTTTGGCGCGCCGAATGCGACGCGATGCGGTAGATTTTGTGCGATTAAACGCGGGAGGTCGATAGAATAAGTTGTTAGTGTTAACGATCTAAATCGTTCGCAAACACCTCAGCTGATGTGATGTTGTATGGATATAGTGATTACAGGCTGGCATTACTGTCGCAGGGATGAATTAGATAGTTTTTATGGGCGTTGTCGTAGATGCTGGACAGAGCTAATGCTGAGAATGAAAGAGCTGAGCCATAATGAATTCTGGAACAAATAAAACGTAATAATGTGTTGTTTAATGGATGATCGTTTTTTTGTGGTGCGTCGGCATTTGAGAGGCGTACGGAGCATCGATCGCAGATATTTAGAGTGGCAATATGAATGTATTTATTCAGGGCTGAGGGCGGCCTCCGCCTAACAATGCTACGCTTGTCGCTGCCGCCACGCCGCTCGTACAGGGCTGGCTCAACAAGTTACACAATATATGCGGTTGTTGTTGCAAATAATGGGACTCAAGTAGGTACTAAAAAAACTCAGTGAAAAAGACTTAAGCATACCACTTTTGCAGTCAACTCGTTCTCATTAACTAATAGCAAAACTGCCCATTCCAATTAGTGAGCATACGCTACTGCAGAATTTCTTACAAATTGTTACTTACTTACCAATTATTAATTAAAGCTACCTTACTTCTTACTTCTTTGAAAACGATGAGGATGTCTGAGAATATTTCTCGACGGCATGGAAGCCAAGTCAGAGGTCATGGGCGGCATAAAAACTCTGACACCAGGTTAGTCACTATAACCACACGAAAACGAAAGAAATAATTAAAGCAATCCTAATCATCATCAACATGACCATACAGCAGACGGTCTAATAACAGCATTTTTTTCATAATAATGGTACGTATATAATCGCCAACCCTAAGTTATACGTCAGTGAATCAAGGGCTGACACCGCAGCTTGGTGGTCCGCGCGTCACAGCACGCGCGTGCTCCGCGACGTTCGCATGTATTTCAACCCTAAATATTTGCATACAGAGCCCCACATGTAGGCAGCTCCAACAATTGTTTTCATACGAGTAGTCATTAGCTGAAGGTATCTAAGTACGGTAAAAAGATGTTTAAGAAACTGTCTTTTTAGGTTAAAGTTCATGGTCAAAATAGAAAATTGTAGCGAATTTCTTGTTTTTAAGCTGTTTGGTAGTAACAAGACTCTATTATAGTAATTAATTGTTTCGTACATTTCTGCTGCAGTCTGCATGTGTACGAGCATATCTCGCGGCGCGGGCGCTCCACTTTTGCTCATTTTGCACCCGTTTCCCATTGTGTTTACCGCTTTTACCATTGTTCGGGGCCCATATAAATTGGACCGCGACGTTCTACACTCGTGACAGGTATATTTGAGTCGTCGATTTCGGCCGATAATTAATCCGTATTGTTAACTGAAACGGGCCACCCTTGTTTACCAATCGAACATCCCGACCCTTTGTCCTGTAACCATACTTTTAATTTGTGCATCCTTTTTGTTCTTCCTTCTGAATTCATGATAAATTCTCTCTCTCGCTCTCTCTCGATAAATCTAAGGAATTTAATACGCCAATAAAACGTCAATAGGCGAACGTGGAATAAAGAATACGTTTGCAATTATACTTTAATTAAAACTGATATATTCCGCTATTCACACAGTATAAAATTTTATGAATAGAATGCGCATGCGATGGTATAAACTACAACATAAATTGAATAGCACCCCGTCTTTTAAAGTTCTTTGAGAAAAAATGTTGGATTAAACGAAGTCTAATGTTTCGCTCATTAATTGGATAGAGAGTTATGTGCTGCGCAGGCTCACGTGTTGTTGGCACAAAAACTGAAAATATGTCCGTTTTTATGAAACAATTATAAATTATGTTATTCGAATGTCATTTCACGGTCATTTGGGGCACGCGGAGGTTGATTTAATTAATTATTATTGTATTAGTGAACGAACACTGACACGAGTATTCTTTTTTAATTAAGTTTAAAGGGTTTAAATGAATTGCAATTCAGTAATAAGTAGTTGAGTAATTGTTGCGCGGACGCATTCATTTGCTCTATTTGTCTTCACATTGTTGTCTCAGATAGTGTAATATTTATTGGGTAATTTACGGTGACCTTTGTAATAAGTTTGCTGTTACATTTGTTATATAAATACTATTATGCTAATCAGGAGTTAACTAACGCACGGGAGCATGTTTGGCCTCGGGGAACTAAAACTGTTAATATTGAGTATCGTATTTTCAAACATTTTATAAAAGTCACCCGTAGGTAATTTTTTTGTTTTATTAGAACTCTACGGATGTATGAATGTTTAGGGGCATGAGGGTGTAAAGTTCACTCATCCACCATAGAAAAGGGAGGATCCTCCGACCAGACGGGTGTCGTGTCTGGTGGGCAACTGCCCAGAGGTTGAAGTTTGGGAGATTGTATATATGTCCATCGCGCGGTAAACTTTAATTGCGCGATGCAGAATTTGTGTGACGTTAGGTCTTTGATGCGTAGTTCGCATGTGGCGATTATAGATGCCGCCACAAATGGACACTTTCAAACTAGAAATACTCAACATAAACCCTTTAGTCAATTATATTTTTCTAGCTGCGCCCCGCAGTTTCAACCGCATAATTCGAAATTCTGTGAGAATATCGGGATAAAAAGTATTCTATGTCCTAATTCAAGCCATGGTCTACCCATGTGATAAATTTCATCAAAATCGGTTCTGCCATTCTAGCGTGAAAGCGTAATAAACAAAAAAAAAAAACACAATTTATAATATTAGTTAGAATGATATTTTATTTTATACCTTTATAAAGTCATTTACCTCCTAAGTAAGTATTCGTATATTTAACACAATTCATAACTTTCAAAAAAAGGTCAACCATGTAAGTCAATTTGCAATTATTATAGTAATTAAATATTATAGGTACCTACGTTAATTAGTACTTTATCTTAATTATCTCGTAGGTGCCTAAAGTAGTTAGGATGTTATTTGTGTGTATACTTCCTAAAGAAAAGTGCATTGGTTTGGCTAGATCAAGTCAATCAATCTGCCTAGCCTTTTCCCAACTATGTTGGGGTCGGCTTTCAGTCTAACCGGATGCAGCTGAATACCAGTATTTTACATGGAGTACCAGCCTATCTGACCGCCACAACCCAGTAACTGGGTAATACGATACCCCTTATACGATACCCCTTGGTAAGACTGGTGTCAGACTTTCGGGCTTCTGACGACTCGTAACGACTGTCAAAGATCCACGAATGACAGCCGGGACCAACGGCTTAACGTGCTTTCCGAGGCACGGAGGATTCTCGATATGTAAAGATGGTCACCCATCCACTGACCAACCCCAGCAAGCGTAGCTTAACCTGATGGATCGACCAGTGCGGCTGTTGTTACTTAGCCACGAGCTCCTCCGTCGTTTGGCTAGATCAAGTAAACAAGATAATTATATAATTTAAGAGTAAATGTTTTTTTTTATTTTTATTTGTAGGCAATAAAATTGTTCTATTTGATCCTTCTTCTTCTAAGCGTTTCGAAGGCAAAAATAGTGCAAAAAATTAAATAAAGTGTTTACACTACTTTCTATAGATTGTGACTACAGTAAAGAATATTCTGTACATTTTCCAAAGTAATTTAGTAATTTACTAATAGGTATTTTCCACGAGGCTATGAGTTGGTCAATAACTAAGCGACTTATTTAAAGAAATGTATGTTTGTGCTACTCACTGGCTTGAACACAAATAAGAAACTCGTTAGGAATCTTAGGATCTGTTTCGTAGAAAAAAACTGCGTTTTGAATAAGCAATTTTCCAGCAAAAGAATTACTGATGCACCCCACATGATCGTATGAATAAAACATAGTAATTTACACCAAATTCCTGAAATACCAAAGAAATGCGAGTACTAACATTAAACTGATTAATTCAGAGGCACCTGTTCAAAACAAATACGCGTGCTGATCGTCACCGCTATTCAACATTATTGGATGTTAGCCGCACTAAATGCGAGCGATAAACCAAAATGCCATCCACCTTGAGCGACCTACGGTACCCACCTGCCCTTGTACCTTTCTACAATATACGACGGTACTAAATCAGCCGGTCTGCCTATGTACTATTGTGACGACATTTAAAAAACAAATGAATAACGAAGGAATTGGAATATTTTTTAAATAAATTCTCGTCTCTTTGGCCAGTATGTAACCGGTGGAAGTTAGAACCTCTTTGGTATACGTAATATGCATGTGGATAAAGCAAACAGCTTTGACATAGTGGAAAATGAGTAATTTAATATGACACACAATTTTGCACCAAAAATCGCTAAATTTGCAATATCTTGTCGTACCTTAGGCCTAATACACACTGACGAAATTGCAGTTGGTATACAGTCCAGAAACTGCACAACAAGGCCGATGCGACTGCAAGAAACGATGGAGCCTATGTGTATTTAACACTTACTGCTAATTCCGTTTTCCCTTTTATAGACAGAAAGATAGAATATGCTTTTTTGTACACCCGTCAAAAATCCACCAGCACCACCAAAATGTTTCCCGAGAAAGTTTATTTAACCCCTAAAGTTAAATAAAACCTCTCACATTCTTTGTACTATAGAAATACTAGGACATCCAAATCCTGTTCATTCATCATATTTAACAAAACATGCAGTAGCTTTTAGCATTAACATAAAGTCGGGTCGGATCAATAAATTCACTACAAATGTATTTATTAAGTACTGTATTTTATCTTTATGTTACCAACGTTTTGTTGCACTCTCGAAATAAAGCGGTTTTATTGAATTATTTATCAATTAACACTACCACAGTTTTGATACTTAATCGATTAATAGATTAATTCCTGTCGTGTTGATAAGAATGCTAAATTACATGTGTGCACTTCGCTTAGTAAAATTTATATTGTAGATTTAAATAGGAATATGGCAATCTATAATATACCTAGTGATTTTTTATTGACTATAACAAAGGCGAACATACAATATTATGTTAGTCATACAGAGGGAGCTTGTCAACGTTTTTAATACGTTTTATGTCCGAGGAAGCCTTATTGGAAAGATTTATGATTTACTAGCTTTTGTCTGCGACTTGGTTGATTTTGTAAAAAAAAAAAACTATCTATCTCTTTTTCATCTTAATCTCTTTTCTGGATGAAACGTATGGTCATGTCCTTTTCTATACCCCCGACGTGTACGCAAAAAAAAAAATAAGATGATCGGTTGAGTAGTTATGACGTGAAAGCGTTACCAAAAAATAAACAAATAACTCACAACTCACTTTCGCATTTATTTATATATAGTACATAAGTTAATAAAGTAATTAGTTAGGATTGAAATAGATTAATCCATTCTTAAATCACAGCTTTTATTGCTTTGATTCATCATGTGATTGATTCTTATTACCGTTGGAATTAAAATGGCCGTAACAAGCATTTATAATTCAAATTATTATTTTTTAAATTATACGTTAATAAAAACACTGGCCAGCAGCACACGCCACAAAAATCAAACAGAGAACAAAACAAAAAAAAAGCCCCACACTTACGCACTACGTACCGTCGGCAAAGAGAATGATTAAAAAAATACACTCATCAACATTATGTCTACCCGATGAGCTGTCAGGAGTGAAGGCTACCAACCGACGGCAGCTCACGTGGAAACCATGACCTTCGGGTTACGTCGGTCAATGATGGGGTACTGTTGATACAGGTAATTTTGTGGTGGCTTATTGAGATTAAAATGTTGATATTCGTTGAGTAGTAGAACTATTTAGCTAACATTTCTATGGCTACGTGAGCTCTACGTTGTAAATGCAAAGATAGAAAAGTTTTGAAGGTTGTCCCACTATTGGTCTTTAGCCTATAAGACAGCAAGACAATAAATTACCATGAATTTATTCGTCTTGTGGTGAATCCTCGTCTGATGAAGTACAAGAGTAGCACCATGAGAAAAGTCAACATCATCATCATTAGCTTTTTTTCAACTATGTATTTTGGGGTCAGCTTCCAGTCTTACTGGATGCAGCTGAATAAAGTGAAGATCATGAGAAGAAGTGATAACTGTAATTTCTCAGCCAGGTACATTCAAATTTTTTAAGGTTGGAAGATATGCGCTTGTATTCACGTTAGTTACTATTTTTCCTAAACAATTTTACAGTCTCAATCAATCTGCCTAACTTTTTCCCAACTATGTTGGGGTCGTCTTCCAGTCTAACCAGATGCAGCCGAATACCAGTATTTACATGCAACGACTGCCTATCTGACCTCAACCACCCACTAACCGGGCAATACGAAACCCCTTCGTAAGAATGGTTGTCAGACTTTCGGGCTTCTGTTGACCCGTAACGACTGTCAAAGATCTACGAATGACAGCCGGGACCTCTTGGTCCCGGCTTAACGTGCTTTCCGAGGCACGGACGAGTCTCGGTATGTAAAGATGGTCGCCCGTCCACAGACCAACCCCGGCAAGCGTAGCTTAACCTGATGCATCGACTCGAAGGCTGTTATTACTTAGCCACGAGCTCCTTCCAAACATTTTACAGTCTACGCGTTCAATATGTTTCTATATCATTTCTCTTTATTCATTTCTCTATTTTCAATGAGTCCGATCCCCGTCAACCAACCTCAATTATAATGTTAATAAAAACATTAAATTATTAACATTCTTACCAAATTACAATAAGTTAGAAAACATCACTGGAACTAAAATTTGACGCGACGTATAACAGTGTGTTACCGAGTTTAATGCTTGTCTACTTTGATCGTCTCAGATGTTACGCGTGACGTTTGTGTTCACATTCCAACTGTGAGAACCGATTATAAAGAGGCAAAAGGCCTCTCGTAGACTGTGGAAACCTTCACCGTAAACTCCTAAAGAAATCTTACTTCAAAATATATACAGGTTCAACAACATTCTGCAATAAATTTGCGGGATCGATTGAACCGCGTAATGATCTCGTCTCACCCGTGATCGAATGTTATCATTTCTCGTTAAAAAAATGATCCAATTAAAAGGTCCCGCGGCTTCAATAAGTTACCGAAAGCGAGTTAAAATCTCTCGCACACCCATTGTAATAACGCATGCGCCCTCAATATTAAATTTTAACAAGGTATTAATTAAAAAAACTAAAGCGAAATATCTTTAAATTTTCTCAGGACGCGCTCGCCCCCTCGCTTTATTTTATTTTTAATTCATTTTATTCGGCGCTGGTCGAGCGGTTCGGTACGCCCACCGGTGATTTAAAATTTTGATTTATCGGCGCGGGCGCTGCGCGGGAGAGTGCCTAGCGCGCATGCGCCCGCCTGCCGTAATTATAAATATGACGCGGTGCTAAACTGTGCGAACTGACCTGCCGACCCTGCGGGACCAGCGTTGGCACTCCTGCGCAATGTGCTACGTGCGTACTCACATCTAGCGTGTGTTTTATCAAAACGACCCTTAACATAAAGTGTTAAATCAGATAAACCGATGATTCAATCTAAGAACGCCTTTACAAGCTTTTGTTTTAAGCATTGCGTTTAGTTTATTTTTAGTTTTGTTCTACAGCATGTTAACGAAACTTAGTACTTGTTTGAATTGGATGTTCTTGCACATTTTCAAATACTGCGTACAATTTCTATACAAATGTCAAATCATCAAGAAGGTAGGAACTGTATATTAAGGGGATTGGCGAGGGGCAGCTGCCATCGTATTTACGACTTCCACAGGCGCGGGCGCAGCTTTACAACACAACCCGGGGCATTCGCTCACTTGCACTGTTTTATGCACCTGTTTCGTTTGATTAATTGCTACAACCAATCGGCCTGTCATATAATTGTATCATTATCTACACGTTAAGTAAGAATACTTTGATGTGAAATGGGTTTTTGAAGAACCATCGCTGCTGTATTACCTTTTTTTAAAGATGACAGGTTGAATTTATTCTTGGTATAATTCAAAAGCCTAATGAAAGATACATATTCATTGTAAATCCTAGGCAACAGCTGACCTTAAACTCATTTTTATAAAAATAAAAGCCATTTCAAAGTCTTTTATTATCACTGTTTCGTAAATTGTTCTAATGACTAGCAATATCAAAGACTCTGACTGCAGGCACTCTTCTCCTAACAATGGGCTATTACCGACAACAGTTTTTCTATTGTAATATCACGTCTAAGCCATATTACTTCGTTAAAATATTCATCTTATTTCATATTCAACAAATATGAATTACGTCATTTCGAATAAAGTGTTTGCTAAGCTAAATCAAAGCTCGAATGGCAGTCGTGAAGCCTACATTCGGGTAATACATTCCCAAACAGTTTTCCGGCTATGTGCGTAAGAAACACGGTGTTCGAGGATGAGATGTGAGATACACGGCACGGCGCGGCGGCTGTACACGGAATTCTGTGTGTGTAAGTTTTGAAAACGCCCGCAGTGTCCTTTGCCATTCAATGCAAATTCATACGTTATAAGAAGCGTTTCGAGGTAGAATTACTAGCGTTTAGTCGCCTCCAGGACATAATTCGCGAGTTACTTTGTAATTTCGCAGGACTGACGCCTTGTTTGTGTAATTTAGAAGTTGCTTGTATTTCTTTTTAAGTGTTACACCTGTCTTTTATCTGAGGTAACGTTTAGCTTGTGGCTTGCTAACTGAATTATAAGATTATGTAAATATGGTGTGTTTTCTACGGTTTTTAAATGAGGATTTTTTGATGAATGGGAAGTGTGATCGTGTATGAAAGAAACGTTAGCTAGTTAGCTTCTGAAAGTGCTGATAAACGGGGTAAATAAATTGCTGCCTTCTGTGGTACTATTTAAAGACCTCTATAACCTGAAATAGTAGTAATTTATCACTTCGATACTGCCTACAAATTTATGAAACAAGGCTGCAAGTGGGCTCATCACAATAGTTTACTGCGAACGGATCTAAGCTCACGACCTAACGATTAGAAGTTCAAAACCTTGCCGCTGGGCTTCTATTATCGCGTAAAAGGTTGCTTTAAATATATAGGTATTATTTAAATACTTTAACGGTACCCAACTACTTATGTATATAAATATTATGTTAATATCTTGCAACGAATTTAAATAGGTATAAAAATGTACATCATAAACTAAAACTGCTTTGTTTTCCTAGAAAAACTCATTAAGAGTTAAAATCTTGTTTTTTTTAATTATCGTAGCTATGTGCCAAAAATATGCTATAATGTTTAACCAAATATGTGGATTGTGAGTGATATACGATTGTATCTCTGAGTTACTGGCGTTTTGTTTCAATTTATGAATTCGGTTTCAGACACACACTCAAATAACAAAAGTTGTGTGTATGTGTGTGCATAGCTGCCCATTAACTTCAAACACACACACTCATACCTAGCTACATATAATGATATGTGCGGCGGCAAGTAGGTAGGTTAGACAATTTGTAATAGAACACAACGAAAATTACTTATGTAAGATGCCTATCAGTATTGTTTTGTTAAGTTCAGGCTATAAATTTTAACGGCTATTAACATGTATATCTGTCAAGTATCAAGATTGGTCCTTCACCTGGTGACACCTTAGGTACCTATAATGCACTGACGCCTGCGCAACTGTCATCCATCTTAGATGCGCCTGAGCACATCCTTCATTCATGTTCTGTGGAAGATAGCGAATAGGTTATTTTGTTTGACGTTTGTCATTATCGTGGTTAGGAATGGATGGGCTTGTGGATGAGGGATTGGTTTATAAATAATGTTTGTGTACTGAAGTGGCTTTTACTAAGCGATAATGGTGTAGGTAGTGCTCTTGCAGGTGAATAGGTTCCTGTGCTCACGAATAAATCTTCATATTTTTTTATTCAGCTTACATGATTTACTGCTGTCAGAGCTTCCGAGGGTTTAAAAAACGTTATATTTGGTTTAGGTTCTCTAGCCAGGCTTCAGGCAACTGTTCTACTGGTCCTTGGGCCAATTTTGACTAGCTAGTTTAATGGTACCTGTAACTATGTCTTGATCTGATTTATTGCTATTTCCTATCCGGTTTTAAACAGAGTAAATAAATCGTATAGGCGACATTATACTGGAGCTCCATTTGCTTGCAGATTAAAGACTTTAACACTTTCGACTCCACCCTTTTTTCATAGAGCTCATAGACCATGCCGCCATACATATTGCAAACGGACTCCAAGAGGGTCACCGGCATTACGTTTGCGCTAAAGTTAACCCACGAGGAGTGTGATTATGTTTGAAATCTTGTTAAAATATACAACTGATATTATTTTCACAGTTTATAATGCCAAATTCGCTAAGAAAAAGCTACATTTAAAATGAGCCCTCCCTGCATCCCATATGCGACCTGAGTTAACCCTCCAGGAGGGCTCCCGGCATTAAACGTGTTAATAAAAAAAAAAAATGTTTATTAACTCTAATTTATTCTTCATGTTGAATTGATTTTAAATTGTTTACCTGTTGTGCTAATGAGACAGTAGTGTGAGTCAATAGCAGTAGCAAAATGTAAAGTATCAATCAACGTCGGAACAAGATAATTATTGCGTTTTATACTGTCCATCTAATTGTAAATGACATAATCTTCGCATTGCAGCTTTACGCCATCATTATATTCATGAAGCCGTCCGTTCTAGGTGTCAGAGATATAAAATAGCTATTTATCTTATAATCTTCACTAGGATGTTTCTATTATTGAGCTCGAATAAGGATGCACGGAGAGATATTTGGCAGCATCAATGAGGCGGAGCGTGACGTCGGCGTGTCGATTACGAGGCGAATGTATTTCGATGGTAATCTCAACGAGCGACTGGCGGTTTGATGTGTCAATCCGAGCGAGCGTCGATCGCTATCGGCCGATAGCTCCTATTGGGCAACCACCACGCTTTGTTATCCTAACGGACTTATAAAATTCGACGGCCCATGAACAGATACCGAGCGGACAATACCGGCCGCCTTTCCAATAAATATTTCCGTGAAGCCTCAATTTACATAGACAACCGACCGCGACAATTAAAGGTCTCGAATGAGTTTCACGCGGCCTATTTCTGCTTGTAACACGGCAATCGAGTACGCGGCCGGCCGGCGCTACGATCCGCACACAAATAAATCGTTAAGCGAATTTCCCAACATGGCTTCCGCGGATACGGCCAATGGGAGGCAGGGGGCGGTGCGGGGCGGGGGCGGCGCGGCGCTGCATCTTCGTGTGAAAATTTTAAAAATTACGAGCACCGCTTTTATTTTTATGACCGCTTCGACGATGCTCGCAGGCGCCCGTCGACCGACGTGATAAACTTCCACCGAGACACGATCGACAAGTTGTAAATTACTTTATAGCTACACACAGTATTCGTACACTGAAATTACTTGTCTTCCAAGTACAATCAAAGTTGACTTTCAACAATTTCACTGTACCTACTACTACTTGTATCAATCATCAACAGACACATTTACGAACGATGTCACAGTCTACGAGTCTGTCTAGCCTTTTTATGGATATTAGATACTTCAAAAGATATTTAATCACCCAACGCCACCAAGAATGTATGTACTTTATGAATAAATAGGTACGATAGCAGCTTCAAAAGAACCTACACACAACATCAAAGTTTTGTCGACCCCCGCTCTATTCGGAGAGCCCTTCCGTCTATACGTTCCCGTTCCTATGTGAACGACTCACACAACGACACCGCTATTACATTTACATTACTACACGGCTGAAACTATCGTGGTGTGAGTGAACACGATGAAAATCTTTATTTTCACGCTCTATCTCTCTTTATCTAATCGCCCCGGTCAGATAAGGACGGAGCGCCGGAAAAACTGGCGCGGGGCGAGGGGTAAAGGCTACATCGATTCCGCGCTTTCACTGCTAGGGGCCGTGTAAACCTTTAAAAACATTGCTTTTGCCGCGCGATTGTCATCTCTAACTTTATATGGATAAGAGAAAATTTTCAGTGCGGTGTCGGGCCTGGTAAATGGATTGCCTCCCCCTTGGGGGTTCTCATAGTGGGATCTAGATGGTGTAGATATGCTGATAGGCGGCGGAGTGTGCGCGCGATGTGACTGCGTCGTGTCTGAGTGTGTGTGTGTGTGTAGCGCATAGCTTTGTGTTTTCCGGCTACAAAATTGTGTAGGTATGTATTGTAAGAGGGCTGCTTCCGGGCTGGATAAATTTTGCTTGTGTTAGCAAATATATGAGGGGACGTAGGTATCCCTTTTTGCAATATAATTTTACGTTGTAGCGTAGATAGGTAGATAGATTAGGCAAGACGGAGGCTGTGATTTGATTTGATTAGGAGGTGTTTGCAGTAGGGATGGGGGAGATAACGCTGATTGGATCGCTCGGGGGGCATGGCTTTATGGAAATATGTTTTTAATGTGGGTGGTTTATTGAATTAGCGGGAGTTAGTGTGAAGCGACGCGGGAGTAATCCGTTTGATGTGTCGCTGTTGATAATTAACTTGATGTTCAATGGGTCGGTAATATAATTTAGATATTTAATACGTGTCCTAATCACTTTCTAACCACAGGAATTTTGTTTGGAATGTTGTTTTTATTAAGCAGCTGTGTTAAAGTTTAGAAGCACGAGGGATTTTTCAAATTAGGTAGAAACTATTGTGCAGTGTCCACTTAATACGGTCAGCTTACATCTTTATGCTATAATTCCGGTTGTAAAAGCACAAAAGCGATGTTTTTGTTCGCGTAACATTCACAATAGACTCTGTTGTCACAGCTCTTAAGTTTACACTACAGTGGAAATTAAAGTGGCCAACAATACGTACTGTCTGTTCGTGATGCTTTTTATCTTTGTCGGCGTTTTTTTTTTTTTTTTTGGCGTGTATTTAAGATATCGATCCAAGAGGAATGTCGTTGACAGTGAAATGGGTTTAACAATTAATAAACCTCTCTGATATAGAGGACAAGTGTTCGAATACTCGGGATTCTTTGTATTTTATTTAGCCGTATCGTTTTTTAAGTGAGTATGCTATGTAATCAGGGAGGTAGCTATGATTTATCACTGCAGTGCAGGCATTCAGATCCAGATAAAGATTTTCTATCACAAAAACAATACATTTTATCGACAGTAATAAACAAACCTTTATTTTATTCTGGGTCATCCAAATACAGCGTTTTCACTGGCAAGGTCCGCGCAATAAAAAATGACCCAAATAAAAAATAATCCGCCTCGTAAAATTTACGACGTTTTCCAGCCATTTCAGCGTTTGAGGAGAGAAAGTAATTCGTCCATAAAATTACGAGTAAACAGCCGTTTTTCCACTGAAATAAAACCGGGGGTGACTGGTGGGGCCGGTTATGGGTTGACTCCTGTAATCGGCTTACCATTGAACCCCTCTGATTTGACCCCCTTTTCCCCTGGGATCATGCGTGATGCACCAACAGTTATAACTTGATGGGAACTCTTATCTCGCTTAATATAATCGGATTCTGGTAATTGAGTTGTAAACTAGTGCAGTTAATTTTGATATTAAGCTGATATGAGTTACGAAGTAATATTAGCAATATTTGCATGGGTTAGGTTAACCCTACCTACCTTCATTGGACTATTCCGTAGTTAATTAAAGTTAGAGGAGGTCTCAAATAGTCACAAAGATAAGGTAACTTTTCCAAAGAAAATCTATATTTGACTCAGTCGAATTTGAATTACTTTGTTGCACTGTGATGCACTATAAAGCTACTTCCATATAACAATTGACAAAACTAGGCTTCATTTCCGTCTTCTCTCTGTTTTTGTTAACACCAACATCCATCTTTAGACAGCACATCTGTCACATGGCAATATATTTATTATATTTATTTAAAGCATCTCTCAATAAGACACAAATATACCACAAAAAGCCACAAAAAAGTCCGCAGCTCGTATGTCACAAATGGAACTTCATTCGAGTTTACAGTGAGAAGAAAAAGTGTGTGTTATAGGCTCGGTTAATATGGCCAGCTCTAATCTTCTACTGGCACAAAGGAGCTGCCATGACGCGGCAGATATTGACGCAAACCATTTAATATTTAGGTATTCCAATATGCAAGTACTGACGGGTGGAACACTGGTTACTGTAAAAAAAAAAAAAAAAATCATTTACATTAATAATTTGCTTTTATTTTTTTATTTATAATAATATATTAAACAAGGAAAACATTTTTCGGTTCTTAATCGAGGGAGTGTTGATCGAAATCACACCATATATAAAGCCTTAGTTTTCTCTACGATGATTCTAGCTGATTCTAGCTTCAACTTTCTGACTAACTGACGCGACTATTTGACAATTCAAAAGATTCAATTCAATTCAAAAGTGCCTGTAAATGGTTTAATTGAAATAAATGCTTTGAGTTTGAGTTTGATTATAAGACCTAAATACTTAAAATATGAATAAAAAATAAAGTAAAAACTATTATGAGTAAGTTACCTTAATCAATTCAATAAAAGTGCCAAGCCCAATTAGATTAGGGGGAAATTTTCACTAAAATTCTCAGAAAACTGTTAATAAAAATGTATGTTGTATATTAATGGATAAAAATATAACAATTTTAATCAATTACATTACATTAGTTGCATGTAGGTAGGTACATGATTTACAAATCAGTTCTTTTATTTTACAAGATTAAATGTTATTAACGGTACAGCGAAGGCCGTGACAAAGATAATGGTATGATAAAATCAAAATTGTGTTGGGAATTGATAAAATTATTGAATGTCACATTATCTACAAGATAATGCTTATAGTGGATTAAAAGTGAACTATAGAGCAGCACTGATTTTGTATTGCGCAGTACTTACAATGCCTACGGGTTTGTTGTATAGTAATACTAGCAAATCGCTCCTGCTTTGCACGGTTTTTACGACTGGACAAAACATCTAGATTTCTTAGTTTTAAGTAACTTTAATATTACCGTATTATGCACATAAACCTTCCGAAAGAAATTCTCTAAACGATGGTGAAAACCTCATCAAAATCTGTTGCGTGGTTTAGAACGCGGTCATACAGACAAACCAAACACGAAAACCGACTTTAAATTATAATATGTAAAGATTCTGTCTGTGAAGCCTTCTGTGCTCACATGTACCGCTGAGGCCAACACAGTCACTTACGATATTAAATCGGACAATACGGCCGCGGTGCGGTCACGATAATCTTTGGTAGTATTCGATTCTAGTTACCGAGAACCTCCGCCGCTGTCCCGAATAGTTCCTCTCGTAATGTTTTACGACCTCAATGCTTTTTATTCGATAAATGACATGACAAATTAATGGATTTATTATGAGTCGGATTGCGCCGGCTCTTTTTATTTTGGTGTCGGTTTAGGACGAATGCATTTTTAATTGAGTGAGGCACTTTTGTGGACTGTGTAAAACGGCCACCGCATGCCGTGGATATTTTTTGTCTGATTGACGGGTAGTAATGGGCAGGTGCGCAAGAGACCCGCCGATAGCTACCTCGCTTTTTCGTTTCGATATTCGAATATTCACTTTTTGTCGGTCGCGTCGTTTTGCGACTGAACGGCGAGTATTTTATGTTGATTGTTTTAACGTACATTAATAGGGTACTTAATTTTGGTTCTATAATGTTTTCGGTAATAATATTTGAATATTTGGACTCTTTTAATCGCTTTTGTCTTCGAAAATTATTGTTGACTATTCTGTAGTGTTGTTAATTTATTCATTAGTATGTGGATCTACATTCACGTTTTAGTACCGTCATTCAGTTGTCATTTCATATATACCTACTGTTATAAAATCAACATAATCATAAATTGTCTACATCTGTGGAACTTTAAGCGCTGCGTATTTAACAATTTCAGTCGCGTATTCTTATTTTATCTTTATTATACGATTGCCCTTTCAAAATTGTACTTAAAATAATAAACGCATTACTGTCACTTTACTGCATAATAACTTCTTCAACGGGTACAATTAATAACAAAAGTGTTGTAATACAATAAAATTAAAATACAATTTCGTTTCCATGTAGGTAACGTGCGCGAATTGAACAGCTGTTTCATATACCGCACACGTAAAAGTACACAGAAGGAAATTCATCACCATTGTTCTCAAAACTTATGGTCTCATAAAACCCATCAATATGACATTTACCATGACCCTTTCAGCTATACCAATTTGATATGGCCACCAAAACTGTAGCTCGGATATGACTTTTCCTTGATTCTTTTACAACTGGCAACCAATTGGAAACCCCTTTTAACGCACATGTTGGTTTTCCTAAGAATCCTTACTATTCTAATGTATAAAAAATATAAGTGATCAGAAAATGCAAGGGGTGATGGAGATTTGCTTGTAGAATTAAGTTTTTTTGTGTGTAGCTTTGAGCCAATAAACATAAGTTCGTTTTTCTCTTTCTTTCTTCGTTCAAAACAGTAGTTGCAGGACCAGGCACCGCTTGCACTCTCTATCTACATAGGTATAATTTGTATCAATGTGTAGCTACAAGACATATTTCACATTGGGTAGGTACTTAATTAATTAAGCATCCAATGTGACATAATGAAACAGTATTGTAGAATACAAAATGATTAGGGATATTGACAAAAACCTTTTTTTTGTCCGTCAGGTAGATTATTAAAAAAATATTGGACGTCTTTTTTATTTTTTTACGTAGTCAAAAGATTACGACAATACATTTAGTAGGCAATGCCTTTACGAGTAAATGTGGCATGCCGTCGCTGGCCGGTAGATTTTATACTGACTTGTGACGTATTTTTTTTGTAATATGATAAAGCAAAAATTACGTCTCTAATATTTTTTATTATCTGACTAACGGACTAAACAGTTTTTTTTTCCCAGTCAACATCCCTATTGAATTCTTGTCGATGAATAAATATTTTTGAGACTGACTGTACTATATGTGGTTTTACCCTTATACAGCATGAACTAAAGCGAAGTATCATTGAATAATAAAGCTAACCTCTCCTCATCTTTGTTACAGTCGCTGCAAAGCGCAGCTCGGCGGGCAGGCACCTCGTGTGCCAACTGCAAGACGACGACGACGACGCTATGGCGACGCAACCAGAACGGGGAGCCGGTCTGCAATGCGTGTGGCCTTTACTACAAACTACATAATGTGAGTACAGACTTATTTTATTACTGTAATATGTATCTACTGTGTACAATGTAGGTACAGTACGACACAACTTAGATATAGCATCGGCAAAATTCGGAAAACCGATCACCAGCCGAACTGAGTGCGTCTTCAAAATCACCAATATTTGTTACTGCTTCAAGTGAAAATGATCTTTACGATAATGCAATGACTTGTAAAGTCATATAACCAAATACATTCGTAAAATTGAAATTAATGCATGAAAATTTTCTAATTTATGCTACATCTAAGTTGTGTCGTATTGTATTTTAGATAGAGAAAATCTTGCTCAAAAATAATCTATGAGTTGCTGCGGCGAAGGGATAATATCGAATAACTTAACACGGTTCCTTTTTTCATCCTAAACTAAACTTGGTTAATGATCTCGACTGTATATTACGGACTTTTATATATTAAAAGGAGAAAAAAAATTTGTATGTAGATACCAAATGGTAACTATGTGAAAGTCCCAAAAGGACCATATAACAGATTCCTTTCATCTTTCTAAACGTGGCAATATCTTATACTTAGTGCCTCTATATTTCTGCGCACATATTTTTGAAACAGTTTCTGTTTTACGCCTTAAGCTGTGGTTAAGAAATACTAACCAGAATTAGCTTTAAAGTTTTCGAGAACAAAAGATAAAGAATGCATAAACATAGTACAGTCTACATGATGTTTTGTAAATCATCGATAAAAATGAAAATTTTACATTTTCATTACCGATGATTTACGTAACAAGTAAGTGAAGTAAAGTGAAACGTAGCATTTTTCGTAGCAAAGAAATAATAAAATCTTTAAACTTTGCAACTTCTACATATAACACTTGAAATAGATTTACTAATATGCACTCGGTGAGCCATTTAATTTGTCGATCGCATGAAGTCAAACGGATATAACAACGTTTACCAAAGTAAACAAATGCGTAGCACTTTTTGTAGCAAAGGAAAAATAAATACAAATAAAATAATTTCTGGTAAACATTTGAAATATAATAATTGTTGGCAGTACACGGTAATAAACTTCATTGGGTCGTATGCGTTTATATGAATGTTCTAAGATACATAGTCATTACATCGTTGACCACAGTAAAAAGACCGTAGCACATTTTGTAGCAAACAAAAATTCAACGTAGTACAAGTAGATTAACTTTAAAAAGCCGGATATAACATTTGATATAGATTTTTTGTATGCACACGGTAATTATAATTCGGTCGCACGAGTCTAGAATTCAGTTCCAGTTCCAAAATCATGCATGACTAAGCTTGTTTGATGACTGGTTCTGAAATGCCACAAATATCAAATTCCATAAAAGGAAAGTAATTAAATTCAAGTATTCAAACCAATATCATTAAATACCAGAATTGCTTTACGGGATTATGTGCAGTTGACGTCACGATTCTTAATTATTTGGTGTAGGCAGAAGCGATTGACCATTTCCAACTTTGATTATAATAGGTAGGTACAGTACGACACAGCTTAAATGGTGAATTAGATTTTTTTATTTTGAAATTATTAATTAGAAAAAAGATTGGTGATTTTGAAGGTGCACTGAGTTCGGATGGTGATCGGTTTAACGAATTTTGCCGACACTACATCTAAGTTGTGACGTACTATCATACCCACTACGTTTGCTTTAATAGATCCACTTACAGATAAACTAAAATATTTTACATCCTAGCTGATGGAAACACCCTTTAATAATCCTAAATATCTAACCCTACTTCTTCAAGTATAAATAACACCCCGACCCCAAAATTCAAATTAAAAATCAAATCGTCTATAACCAGAATAAAATAACTCTAATAACGTCCCAAATCTAAATCGGTCCCTCGCTGGTTAATCCCGGGGTGTCCCGGGGCATCCCGCGATCCCCCCGGGACAGTAGACGGTATCTTGGTGACAGATAACTGGGGGTAAGCTGGGATTGTAATGCGTTATAA
The DNA here is from genome assembly GCA_916701695.1 of Agrochola macilenta. NCBI lineage: Eukaryota > Metazoa > Arthropoda > Insecta > Lepidoptera > Noctuidae > Agrochola > Agrochola macilenta. Next base: position 16,753,984 of record OU753558.1, read on the forward strand.
AAGGCTATATACGATTGTCGCAGATGAATTACGATTGAGATACCGTCTCTAAACGGTTAAATTAAAGTTATTTCAGTGTTTGAATATGATTAATTCGTGAATTACGGGTAGTTTGTTAGTTTTAAGACCTAGATGAGGTCCTGCAGCAAGGCGTAGGGAGATAAATCGTATAGTGAATGAGATCATTCCTGCAGTCTAGTTTTAGGCAAATGATCAGTTGAGTTGTTTCAGTTTGAGTGAATGATGTTGTCCCCACTCTTTATTTTTTTTAACCGTTTCTCACAGTAATAATGTAGAATAATATCTACTAGAACAAAGTATAGGAGAGCAAGTGTGTCCTTTTATGTTTTCACAATATGTTACTGTATCAATTAGACCGTTTTGTCATTTACTGTTCTTTGTAGTAAGTTTATTTTTCTAAGTTTACAATTAAGCCATTAATAAACTTATAGCTATCTGAGGATCTACTTATCGAAGCTAAGATGTACGTGCATTGCAAATAAGAATAATTACCGAATAAGGTGTAGAAGGAACTACTTACCTGCATTTTGTAGAAGTAAAGAAATACAAAAGTTTTTACTGAAACAATTATCGCCTTTTATGGAAAACTGCGCAAGGATAATAGGAATTAATGGAGTACAAGTCTACATAGTTTGACCTGTATTTAATAAGTGCAGATTGAAAGGCATTAGATAAAATAACAAAAGACTTACTACATTGTAAGGTTATTCAATTAGCCGTATTACATAAGACGAGATAGACAGTGGCACAAAAATTAAATGAACCGAGATTTGCGCCAAGATAGTTAATAGATAAAATGTTACCGAACACTTTGAACAATGGTAGCGTTTCCAATATCCGGCTGCGCCCGCAAAAATAGAACCCGTTTTATCGCAGATTTAACAAGATGTTAAGTTTAAATGTCAAGCAGTACTAAGTAACAATTCTCACGACTCTCATAGCCCGTCGAAACAATAAACATAAACCCTCACGCGATTCCGGCCGCTGTACTTACATTCGTGCGGAAAAAGTACAAACACCACGCGGGAGCAACAATGACAAAAATTAACTGTCAAAGCGACCCTTCGCTAAGGACTCTCCAGATTTTTTACATTGAAATGTATACTTTATTGCCGACTACAAGTATCAGAGCAACAATTTTGTTTAGTCTAATTATTCGGAAGGAGCGACAAAGGAGCGAATGGGAGTGCCTGCTACTTCAGACGTTGAAGGCATAATGACGGGGGCACAATACGGGAATGGCAGTAGCATTGTCAAGGGTCTGTGCCCGCCTCTTCATACATATTTATACACGGCTCACTTACACATTCGCTACAGATTCCATGCCCTTTAAGACACAGTTTCGAAATGCAATAAATAATTAATCTAATACACTCGCCAAAACCATGTTTTTAGCGAATACATGAATAGTAATGAAGACGGATATTCAAATTGTGACATTAGTTGTTGACACATAAAATTGATACCCGGATTGTAAACTCGCGCTGTTTAAATACTACAGTTTATTCAACAAACTAGAATAATTTAGCAATTATTATATCCGTATGCATAAATATATGTATCTCATGTGTGTTTATCATAATTTAATGGTATAATAAATTTAGTGTTATATCATAGGAAGGAGGCCTAAAAAAGGTTTTTTTTAATGTTAATTTGAGATGATCTACATTAGTGGATATTTATTACGATATCAAGTTCTAATAAACCTGCTACACAAGACAAGTCACAAAACGACATATTTTTTGCTCTATAATGATCAAATTATGTGAGAAAATTGCATCGGAACCAAACACCACTCATAAATCCATTTTTTTAATACTCTGCGTAGGTATAAAGCGGTTTCGGAAGCCGATTGCTTATGTATAGAGATTTTAAAAGAAAATTTAAAGTAACAATGTGTAAATAAATACAGTATAATATTAGCCAGCCCCCGAGGCGGACACGTCGTGATCGATTTCACTCAAAAAATGCAATTCATATAACAAAGCACGAGCGCATTGTGATTTCGAGCCAACGTCACCCTCCCACGTGGGACTTAATCGTCTTGATACTGTGTGAATAAATCAAAAAATATTTTGTTTGCTTAGCAAAATTATTGGAAAAGTTTTTGTTTACCTAAACAAAAATGATGTTTGAGTTAGTAAGAATGGGAATTGGTTGTAAACTTGTGACTAGAATATCGTTTCCAATTTTATATCACTTTCCAAACAATTTAAATAAATTTTTGAAATAGCTTAGCCGTTAAGGTCATTAGGCATAATAAACGTATTTTATGTAAATAAGGAGGCTTGGAGGATGTCGGGACTATTTAGACTAACGGCGCCATCTGGGCGGATTATCCGAAGTGTGATATGTTATGTTTAATTCGTCATGTATAACGTTTTAGGATTTTCTCACGGTTCTGGAAATTCGATATGTGTGATATTTGTCGGAATTTTAAATACCTAAGAAAACAATGTAAAAAATAATTTCAATAAAATATAGCTTCAACCAGTTGCTAAGTTATCCTTTCAATATGATTAGACCTGAGAAATGATGAGCAACAAGATTTAAAACAGCATATGATATGCTTTTAAATTAGTTGGTTATGGAAAACTGCAAAAATAAAACTCTAGTTCTTAAGAGAAATAGACCTACTTTATAAGATATATAAAAATCTACATATATAATACATATAAAATATACATATGTTTTTTTTTGCATTTTTGCATAACCAACTAATTTAAAAGCATATCTTATGCTGTTTTAAATCTTGTTGCTCATCATTTCTCAGGTCTAATCATATTGAAAGGATAACTTAGCAACTGGTGGAAGCATATAAAGATATTATTCTTTCATGCTAAAATTACCAAATATCAACATCGTTCGGGCGGCGTATAGTTCAAACAATGCTCAAGTATGTTTACTCAAAATATATCCTTTAGTGGCCCTATTTGGTTGTGTAACTTAACTATAAATGCCCATAAGCGCTCAAATTGCTCTCATACAGGCCATATAGACCCGAGAAGCCGACAAGGGTCTTGTTATTTTGGCCTGAGAGGCCATAACGTTTTGTGTTATTGTTTTTAATAAGAACATTTATTGGATTGTGATACTGTTTTGTTTGATTGATGTGGGAAACAAATTGAATGGTTTTGGAAATATTTAATTTTTATGAACACTTACACTTTTAGTTTTGAACTAAATGTTTCATTGAGTACGTTTACTACAGACCGTTTTAATACCTAAATAAACTCGGGATTAAAGTAGTCTTTTACCCCAAAAAATATGACAATGAATTGCAATATTTGCCAACACGAATGAGTTCACAAACTGTTACAACTCCCAAGGGCTCCGAACTTAACTCAGTAGGTACCAATAAATACGTGATTGAAAATAAATTATTTTGGCCATCCACAATGGCCGGTTAATAGGATTACTGTACGTAGCGTGGGTTCGAGTCCCGTACCTGCCCACCGCAACAAAACGATCCATCCGTATGTTCGACTCACTTTTTATAAATTTGTTTATTTAATTTATCACGCTCGTTTATACGTTACTTCCTTCGTGTTATAGCCGATTAGCTTTTTGTGGTTTGTATTAATTTTTTTTTGACCAACCTTTTGCTCTCAATGAATTGGTATTAAAGTTTTTGCGGTACCATTCGATTGTTTTCGATTTCTTGCTTGGTTAGCCGACGGCATGGTAAAGGGAAGTTAAGTTTCATTTCAAGCTTCCTCTAAGCAATAATCAAAGATATTTTTTCTATGTAAATTGCTTGTCATACTTCGTAGAGCTAATAAAGAAGACAAGCCTTGTAATATCGCTAATAACTACCATCCTGAACACTCTAAAACATTTGTAACGACGTGTAGAACACTCTTAATACAATAAGTTACTTAAGCGCAAGCCAATAAAATACTAAACAAATTAATACCTTATTACACATCCGACGTTTCGATCCTAGAGCAGTGCGTTAAGTGCCTGCCATACAAAAGTATTGGATTACCAGTTTGTATGGAGCTAGAGAGAGAGGGACCATAATAACAGCTCAAATGATACATTTGGAATACAATGGGGCGATCAATTCAATTTTTGAATCGAGAACGCTCTTCTAGTTTTCTTTTTTTTATCGTCTAAAGTGCTGTTTTGTTCAGCCAACATCCGAGGGAATTTGACAGTCACTGTTTTTTCACCCGTTTTTCTCTGACATTAGATTTAATGCTAGGCTATGGATACAATGTGTTTGAGATAAGGATATCTTCACGAATTTGTCCGCTACTCTTTTTGTTAGCGAGATGTTTATTTGTCTAGACTCAATACTGTAAGAGTAACAAAACGCTCATGAAAGTACAATCCTTGTCTATTTGTAGAGAAATCTTAGTAAGCAGTTTGCATTTGGGACGCGTAATCTATGATTTAGTTCCTTACTGCGCTACAAGTCTCGCAAAATGAAGTTTGCATTTCCAAGCTGACTTAAGTTAATCGCAGCGAACATGCGAAAGTTAGGCTTGTTAAAATTCTCTTCGCAACCGCCAAACATTGTGGAACATAGCCACCGGTGGTAGAAGTCAGGCAGCCAGGCTTTAACTCGCGTGTGAGATAAAAAAACGAGGTACGTTTAATTTACTCATTACGTTACATTACATATTCGTCGGTGCGGCTGGCTGCCGGCCAAACGGCCGACGCGTTTGGCCGAATGTTATAATGACATCAATTTGAATATTCAACATTGAACAGCTATCCCATTTACATAAGTTCGACCGTTGAATTTTGTGGCGATGCAAATGCTATGCGCTACACTAATTGTGATGTTCATTGTTCCAGTTAACATTTTCAATGTTAGTTCATTATGCTTACTGTTTTTATCTTGATAAGGGCTTAATATTGAGCAATATTCAAATCTGGTGATATTGACTGATTGTATAGGACAGCTTTATGGCTTCTGTATACCTTGGCTTTAATGCCCAACAGGTGTTTACTCACTGATTGAAAAACTTATCCTTCATCTGAATAAACTCATGACATCATAAGGGCGTCAGCTCAAGTTAAAGAATGTAACTTAAAACGCTCTTTCAGAAGGCTTCATGCATGTGCCAAATAGAAATCAATAAACCCAACCTAGTTATGTTTTTCAATAAAACACAAACGTTTCTTTTTTTTAACAAATGTGTATAATTTTGCCAAAAAGTGATCACATAAAATAAAAGGAATAAAAGCGGGCGTTCGCGCAGTAGGCCGGAAAGATTTTATCTGTTGGCAATACAGAAAAAATGGCGCCCACCGGAAGTGTCCGAGCGGCGCGCGGCGCGTTACTATTTTTTTCTTTTTTTGTTTTAAATGGCTTTTTCCCGGCAGCGTTCGGCCGGAAATGCGTTTGCGTAGAACTACCTTACGTTGCCGAAAAGCGTTATGTCCAATAAAGTTTACAAGCAATTTTGATCCTTGCGACTGATATATTTAGGGTAACGTATCGTGTATCAAGCTTCTGGTCAGATGTTTCGGTACACTTGAGGACGTGGTGAGTGTAGCGCTAAATAGGATGTTTTTATTCATGAGCCTTAAGCTCCCATTTTGTTTAGTGAGCGGGCCCCAGCTGATTTACTGTCTTGGATATAAATTTTGTGAAAATGTGAGAATTATTCACGAAACTGCGCAAAAGCAATTAAATTCTATTTTAAGTACATAATAAACGAATATGTTTTGGAAACGAGCTGGAGTTCCCAGGCTTTTAATTTAATCTTATTTAAGTGTTATTGTCTAAAAATCTAGAATACTCGATTAAATGAAATTACCTGTACCTAATTAGCATTTATCCCTATTAGAGCCAACACTAAACAATTATCGCCCTGAATCACTCCGGCTCTAATGAAATTTAAATGATCTAAAACCACCATAACAAAATATAAGCATGCAGCCATGCAGTAAATAAAACTATCGAAAGATGTAAAAATTATATAAAATTTTGGTAAGCTTAAAAGGCTCGCAAGATTAAAAAAAAAGAAGTCAAAAGTGCCAACGTAACGGTCAAACCAATTTCCATTGCCACTAGTTCCATGAGGATATTTAAAAAAGGAACCGAAATAGCAGCTGCACGTCACTCGGCGATCGTTGGCGCGATAACTCTGTGTGTCCTTCTACAAAACAATTACTTGGGCTTGCACCGAGAGTTTCGCAATACTCATTGTACGCAAGCTTTTGTCGCGATATTTGTTACTATCGATATTTCGAGTGCTATTCTCGTTTTATTCGGCACTTTTTATTTGATCCTATGTATCGATTACGTTGTTCTTCTTTTGAATATTTTTGGCCAGTAAGAAATCTAAAAATGTCAGTTAAGTAGGTCAAATCATTTGCATCATTGAGGTCTATTGCATTATAAATAACTATGGTAATAGTCAAGGGCATCGAACCTTGACTTGATTTGCAAATCTAACATCTTATTAAAACCAAAATCAATTTAATATTGTTGATGGACGTCATTCTTCATGTTAGATGGCAATCTCAGCGACCTACATGACATTTAACAAAACAGTCGCTCTCAAAATCCAAAAAAAATAGAAAAACTATTAGAGGAAAGATGTATTTCTCTGATAACTAAGGTTAGTAACGTGGACGTCTTGTAATTAGGCGATGAAACGCCGGGAATGAGATGATCACAGATCTGGCGCCGCGCCACACTATCAGCGCCATCTAGCGTGATCTACGAGCACAGGAATAATCCGCACGTTCCTATACATTTGAATTTTATTTTTAAAGCGATAATTTCACTGGTACTCTAAAAAAAAGAGTGGTTTATGACAGCGATAGGTAAAACAAAGCACATAATTAACGGACAGTCTATCAAGCGTATTAGTGTTGTACGGTTGATTGCTTCCATGAGATGTTCGGTCCGTTACCCCTCCAGTACATCTGTAAACATCTTCCCGATAAACATCTGACGTTTGACACAAAGCGCGGTTGCGGGAGATAGTATCTCAAAACTATCGTACCCACCCCCCGCGCCGCGCCCCCGACTTCCTCTCCTCCGTCTAATTATTTATTTATGTCCTCCTATCACACCATCGATGCGCTTGAGTGCAAAACTGTGCGGGCATTACACGAATTCATATTTAGAACGCCGTTTCGTTATCATGTAGGTAATCTCGGTGACAGTTTAAAACCGAAATTAGCGCAATGTCTTAGTTTTTTTGGGTCGTTTTGTAAATCCGGGATTTGCTCTCGACTTGAGTGCTACTGTTTGTGACAAACGTTGTGTTAATCTGTGTCTATTGTCCCATATGTAAATACAAAGAAATGTCTTTGTTAGTATTCAGTATTTGACAATACATTATCTTAATCCTTAAGTAGGTACTTGCTCACTTATATTTTTGTTTGAGATTACTTTTACGTTACTACGATGCCGAAGAGTTTTGACAAAAAAATGCTCGAATGCATTAAGAATTGCTTCTTCTTTTCATGTGGGTAGTACTGGTTAGTGACTATCCTGGTGTCAGAGTTTTAAAACCGCCCATGGGCCTGGACTTGACTTCGTATGCCGTCGAGAAATATCTCTCAGGCCGGTTTCCTCACGATGTTTTCCTTCACCGTTTGTGAAGAATTGCAGAGGAGCACTCATTTCAGTTGACCCCAAATACTTCAAATTTAATAAGAATTGATAGAAACCTACTTCGTTTTACATCGGCACGCAACCGTCGTAATATAATTGGACTTAAAAAAAAAAACTTTTATGACATCTCACTCGTACAAAGTGGCCAAGCCAAGGTGTAATTTGATTGAAAGCACCAAAAAAGTCTCGTAATCATATAATAAGTGGTGGAATAATTAGTGGGGGTTTAGGAGCAGGTGCTTTGCGCACGCGTCGATACGAGTCGCTTTTACTGCTGACCGAACGAAAGACAAATGACTATTACATCATATAAGATAGTGGTTTTTGTTCTTTAGTTCGTTATACGACGGTTTTTTATACGGCTGTATAAAATGTGGTGGATTAAGTATTGTTAAGTTGTAAAAGTACAGGCAGCTTTCGTAGTTTTAATTTGTAGATTATTTTACTAGTGTTAGAATTTATAACCAATAAACTATTATTAAAAAGTAATTAAAACGCAAATAAATTCAAAATAACTGTACTTAAAACTTCCGTGTTCAATACCAACTTATTCAGCTGTACGCAACATTAGTGTTGGGAAGCAGAAGTTATCGATAATCGAGAAGCTGTTAAAGTTTGTGTCGACGTGGACAGTTACGAGGTCTCGTTGGCGGGCTGCGGGCTCGTATGAATTAGTGTAGCGTGGTAGCATCGTGAGATTTAGTGCGGACGCCGCCAGACTCTAATTGGACCGGGTTCACTGCCACAGGCGCGAAACATTTAAATTTATTGGTTTCCATAATTGTTTTTGAGATGTGAAGTTGGTGCTCCTGCCACATATACTATCTTCATTGCAAATATGGTTTTTAGTTATACCGTTAATTCTATGCCTCAATCGAATAGCAACTATACTATTGTTAAATGAAATTAAGTTGTTAAAATAATGCCATTCTCATTTGAAAGGGATCGTGACAATTCAATGCGGTACTTAACGTCTTGCACAACTGTCAGACTTTGTATTTCTTAATCCTTATCTAGAGTGTTAATAAAATGACAAACATAACTTCATTATCAACTCACTAAATTGGAAATGTCGATATTTTTATCGATACCTGATAATTGACTTAATAATAATTCGTTAAATCCGTGCCACAAAATATACTAGTACTTAATAAGATAAGGATAAATCATAATGATACTTTTGTAAAGAAACGATTTAATTTCACTAGATATATCAACGGCAACTAATCTACTACAATAATTGCATTTCACTGATTGTCTTGTTCAAATGATAATTACTAAGTGACATTTTAATTGCGTTGTTTAATTACATAAGGTTATTGAGAAACCGTATACTTCACGAATTTATCTTTATTTGAATCGCGTTATACGTGAAATGATCGAGAGCATGGCAAAAATGAAACGTTACAATAATAACCGATGCATAAGGCCTCGCTCACACTATAAATCGTGGATGTCGATAAATTTGGCGGGTGTATAAATCGTCGTTTCAATTATCCCCCGGAGTAGCAGCTGTCGGCGCACTCCCGACTACTGCCCGGAGTATTTATTTTAATCACGTGCACATATCAAACACGACCGTGTTTTATCGACATGTCTTGCAACACATCCTTAATTATGAAATTTACGTATTTTAGTTCTTCAGTTTCTATTTCACTTAAATTGCATACAAGTAAAGTGCATGTTGGGTTTTTAGCTATAAAAGGAGAAATTGCATAAATGGCAGTAATTGGTATAGTGTTACGTTACGGTAGTTATTTTTCTTAATTATATTAGTTGCGTGAGGCGTTAGGTGGTGTTAAATAGTTGAGGCGCCACTCGATTAAAGGCAATCACCCAGTCGCCCTATTTGATTCATTGCCTCACGTGCATATAAAGTATCAGAACCTACTCTGTCCTTTACGAGGAAAACTTATAAGGCGTTTAGTTAGCTGAGAACGTTTAGTGCACCATACGTGAATCCGAGTTAAAAAGTGGAATTCGAATAGAGAACTGTTGGTATTTTCTAATGACTTACTCTTGCGTTGATAGGGAGTAAAAAGTGATGCGCTACCTTGGTTATTTTCGAAAGAATGTGGATGAATGATGATTTGGATTACATTTTTAATGAATAAAGAAATTTAAGATGTGGAAGCACATATTTTTAAATTCTTTCAGAATTATAAGTTCTTTTTCCCTAAATTCAGTAACATTTTTATTTGTGCCGCTATAGCTCCATACCACGGGGCTTTCAGTAGCTTGCGCAGGCGCCGGGCACGGTTGATTGCGGCGCGGACTAACTATGCGGAACTAATTCACCAGAGACATTACCGCAGCCGCTTTTTGTCATTAGTTCATTGCACACGTCAACGAAAATATACTTTTATGAGTTATGTTTTGTAAGAAAAAAATATCTATTTCTAGGACGGTTTCCAAACCCTTTAAGTTACAGTAAGTTGGTTTTTACTGAAGCGTTTAGCCAAAAGGAACCGATAACCGAACGTTGTATTTTTGGGGTTCTAACTAAAAATAACTTTACAAAGCACCTTATTAAGGTGCATTTTCGAAATAAGTATGCACGATATTGCCATGCAACAGGTGCAATCCTGAAAATAACAGTATTTTACTACCAGGACTTGCTGGCTACTCGGTAATCGTCTAGCACAATGAAGTGTATACAGTGTTGGCCCAAAAAAACAAGCCACGATTATTTTTAATAACATTTCACCAGTGCACATGATTCCCCGTAGTATCTGTGTGGCCTCCGCTGGCGTCCGCCGCGGCCAATTGACAACGGCTTGTTTGTTTGTGCTCCACGCTACATCTCCTACACTGCTCTTAATTGCAACTTTCGACACGATTGTCGGGACTACGTTTTTTTGGTCGGGCGTATATTTCTCGTTACTGTTTTGAAACAATAAATGTTAGCAGAAATTACTACAGAAAAGATTCAATAACTTTTGATTTGACACATCTTTTTAAACATATATAAACGGGTTTTCTACAGGTTTTGTCGCCGGAAAAATAGACAAAATTACAGATTGTGATTCTCCTGTCTGTCATTTTGTCTATTCTTCCGTCGACAGAACCCATTTCTATTGTGGTTAGCTAAGCGTGTTGTGGGTGTTTCAATTAATTAAGGCCCGGCCAGGGCAGAAAACTTAAACTAAGCAACTTCACGCTAAGGGCATCCCCAGTGGAGTACGGACTTCGGCTTAGGGCGTCGCTGGGGGAGGATAGCAAGGGATAGACTGGTTTGGGTTAAGATTTGACCCATCTATTGCGTTCATACTTTTATATGAAATTCATAAGTTTTTCTTGACTTGCCAGGTAAAAAGGGCTGGGATTTTCAATAACTTAACTCTTAAGTCATAAGTGTTCGATGAATGGTTCTTGATATATATCTGTGAATTCTGTGTCAGAAACCGTATTGTCTTTTCATATCCTAGTCTGATCAGTTCCGTGAAAGCCTTCCAATTTGAGGAATTTTAGCACTGTTTTCATAATGTACATTCTGAAAATTAAACTGCTTACCATTTTCAAAGGTAAGAGCGATTACACAAACATTATCAAGATTCCAGCGACGAGTTATGGCCAACTGGTTAATATCCTATTGCGAGATAGAAGCTTCCTAGAAATTATCAGTTTTGCGAGAAGTTACTGAATATATTGGTGTTAACGTTGATGGCATCGGTGAGATTATTTCGTTACGATTGGAGATTTAAGTCAATTGGTAGAGAAATGGGTTGATTATATCTCTTGCACCATATCTTTGTCTGCACCACTAATGTAGAACTGAGCTGAGAGCTGCGCTGACAAAGTTAAAGAATCTGAGGGTCTCGCACAGGAATTTCCAACCGGTGGGGCATAGAGTGACCGATGGGGAGGCGCGGCGGCTTCAATAATAAAGTAAAGATTTATTTAATTTGATGTTCTTGGTAATAGAAAAGTTCATTATGAAACGTTAGAGTTTTGGAAACTATTCCAAAACCCTTTTTTTTTAACAATAAACATAATACTTTAAAAAAAGTTAGGAGGGTGCGTATGTTAAAAGGTCGATGGGAATCGACCCATGCGGCAGTAATTACTGAGCCACGAGCTCCTCATCAAACCAAATCATCTTTTGATGATAAGTATATCAACGTAAAAATATAACGTATTTTAGGAAAAGAGGTCGATTAAATACATTCGTTCAAAGCAACTGCTGAGATTTAATGTAGATCAAAATAATCCAGTATCCCAGTTCTAAATTCACAGAAGCCACTAGGCCTCGTAAAACTAGGTGCGCAAACGCAATATTTATTTAGTTACCGGCGAGTTTTATGTGTAAGAAATGTGCAAAAATCAAACGCAAGGCACGCGACACGTAATGTTAGATGCCAATTAAATTATCCCTGACTGCAGGTTAACGATAATAAATTCATGCCACTTATACGGTATTAAATTAATTATTTCCAGATTTTTTTTATTAGGGTTACATCGTATAGTGAATTTAATTATGGAAGAGACGGAACAGGAGTTTTTTCATTATATCACCTACTCCATGCAAAAAACGAATTAGTTTAGATGGGTACTATTTTATTTATTCACAAGACAACTACAACAAGTAACAATCAGAGTAGGTATTTAGAGGTATGAGGAACAGGGTGTAACGTTCACTCATCCTCTATAGAAAAGGGAGGATCCTCCGACCAGACGGGTGTTGCGTCTGGCGGGCAACTGCCTAACGATTAATGTCGGATAGTCTTATTTTATGTCGTTCGTGCGGTAAACTATAATAGCGCGATGCAGGATTTGTGTGACGTCAAGTCTTTGATGCGTAGTTCGCATGTGGCGATGTAGATGTCGTCACAGGTATTTAACTAGGTTCACAATATAGGTTTCTGTCGCGTTATCTTTAGTTTAGTCTTAGTGTTTGGTTAAAATTAATTGCCCTTTCGAGAATAGCTTCAATCGAGATAAAGAAATCTTCCCCCACAATCTATGAAAGCAAATAAAATCCAATCACATTTCTTTTGATTGGCGAAAACATATTTATTACTCTCTCTTTTCATCGTTATCTCCTCACTATAACACGTCCATATTGCCCGCAATTTATTTAAAGCTACCGGTACATTGCTGATCGTAAAGTAACACTTTCTCCCCTACTTTGGAACTGTCAAAGATTGCTCTCACAATTCACACGTCTCGCGAAAACGCACACCGAACTGTATTTCTTACTATAATGAGTTGAAATATAAAACGCGCTTGAAAAACTCACACGCGATGCTTAAGGTGTCGCCAGCTCGCGGCAAATTAATAAGACAATGCATCGGAATGGCATCAATTATTTATAGTTTCACGTACATATAACGACGTGACAATAGCTTTTATATCATTAGAACTTTTTGCTGAACTTATCACAGTCACGCGCTAAATACCTGACGTTTTGAAAGATTGATTCAAATTAAGAATGCTTTTTAAATTTCGAAGTTGAAAGCCCTTTTTAATGTAGCGATTTTAGCTGCAAGAGTGATTGGTGTGATTTAAAAGGAAAAAAATAAAGCGCTTTATTCCAGCGCTTTAGACGTTGTCGCCTTAACGATCTTAAGTGGAGTGTCACTAATAACTCCACTAAATGATATGGACAGACAGTGCGCATAACTACTGAAAACTGTTTTTTATTACTGATATTGGATTGACAGCTGTCTGGTTTTTATTAATTGCAAACTTTCTTGCTGAGCGAACGTCTGTTATGCTTGTTACAAATCTTTAAATTACTTTTGTTCAGTAGAATTACTTTTACATTTGTTTGAAACGTTATTAAAGTTGATAAATAAGAACTTTGTTGCGATTATATCTTTAGGAACAGTGGATAATAAATATGATTCCCGTACTTTTCAGGTACAGCAATCCAATTGCAGAGATGCTCAACATTTCATTAACACAATAACTCTTGCAACTCTAAGAAAAACTACTAATAAAGTTGTACCGCTGTCAAAACCCATAACATTTACGTTTTTTAACAGCAATTTATCATTAGATACACTCTTTAAACTATAAATCACTCGTCAAGTAACTAATAGGTGCATTACTTACGAAAAAACAGGCAACTTATCATTAGAACAGGAAAAAAGTTAATCGTGTAACAATTACTAACGACTAACAGCAGGTTACTGTTACCAACTACGAGTCGTTATTTAGGTAAACATTGTCAAAGCACATTTGAGATAAAAACTAAAGTCCCACAGCAATAGCGTCATTGGTTTCAATACGGCAATTTACTAGTTTTTGCCCGATAATAGGTGTATAGTGTTTTTGTTGTTAATTGGTGATAATTCTTAAAGTATGTGGTGTTGCTTGCTTTAATTTTTATTGGATCTTTATCTATTGATTTATGTGAGCTTTTCATAGCTTTAGTGTCTGCATATTGAAACTGCAATATTGTAGTAAAACAAATATAATGTAAACCAGGGAAATAATTCCATTAAGAGGGATATTCAAAATTCAAACTAGGCTGAGAGTCAGCACTTTTCGAATGTCAAAATTACATAAGACAGTCCCCCAAAAACGCCCGCCCTTCACTGCACTTCCTAGTGCTTTAGCTGGGAAGAAGAAGTGGCGTATCAAATTCCCCAGCAGCACAGCTGTCTGTTCAGTTAGAAAAACTCTTGGGTAAGTTCGGCCGATTGGTCGTCTGACAGGCGGCAGATATGAAAAAGAAGTGGAAAAAGAGTAGGGAGGCCTTTGCCCAGCAGTGGGAAACCACAAGTTTTAATAATTAATCATAATATCATTTCAACATTTGCCTAGCCTCTTTCCAACTATGTTGGGGTCGGCTTCCAGTCTAACCGGATGCAGTTGACTATCTATATTTTACATGGAGCGACTGCCTATCTGACCTCCACAACCCAGTTACTGGGTAACATGATACCCCCGTGGTAAGACTGGTTGTCAGACTTTCGGGCTTCTGATGACCCGTAACAACTGTCAAAGATGTACAAATGACAGCTGGGACCAACAGCATAACGTGCTTTCCGAGGCACGGAGGGGTCTTGGTATGTAAAGATGGTCACCCATCCACGGACCAACCGCGGCAAGCGTAGCTTAACCTGATCGATCGACCTGTGCGGCTGTTATTACATAGCCCCTCATACATTAAAATAATTAATAATAATAAGAATATCTTTAAATGTTAAAAACAAAAAAAAAACTAATATTTAAAAATGTAAATCATAAGTGTTTTAAATGAAATAAAGGAGATCATAATAAGAAAATAATTCAAATAATGTTAAAATGGTAGCTGATTTCAAATGTAGTTTCTGTCAAACTATATCAAGATTGTAAACCTAAAAGGCTTTATAAAAGAAGTCGTTTAAAGATGCATTTGTTGAAGTGCTGCTACCTGCGTTTATATTACCTTCATGATTGATATCAATATAATCGCTATCTCGGCTACTTAACCCCATCTAGATATCGGGTTAAGGTGGCTACATCTCGTTTACAGCGCTTTGTTTCGCAACAATAACGTGTCAGGTTTGTTTTATCGAACATTACAGCACAATTTTACTGCTCTGCGATTGGTTCGTACGTCCCTGCTCCGTTTCATTACAATATTTATGTCCAATAAAAGGCATGTTCGCCGTTTTCCAACAATTAACGACATAATAAAGCTTTCTAGCGGTTGGAAAAAATTACAGCGAGGGGCCGTGAGCAACATTTTCCATGGCATTGTGGTATGAGCCTGTTATTTTCCCATTTGAGCGGTTTTATGGCTGTGTTTGTGCAGATGAGCGCAGATAGCGTAATAAGCGCACTCTCCGTCCTAGAAACATAACGCAATTATTCGCACGCACAACGAGACGCAATACGCGTTTGTTCTTCGCGAATATTTCGCTTTGTCACGCCACCATTGCACTGTTTTTTCTGTTGTTTTACACCCTATCCGATGTTCACAGTCGATGTAATGTGTGCAATTAAACAAAAACGGTATGGTCTCACAGTTTGATTGCGTAAATTGGTCCATGTATGCGTTAAACGCACGGTAGCAGTGGCATATAGTTTATGTTATTTATATTTTACTGGCACGTACATGACGCGTACCTAAGTGTATTTAATAAAATAATGAGTGCTTTTCTAAATAGTTTTCTAATTAGTGCAGTATAGTTTAAACGACGCTTAATAATATAGCAAGAAATCGATAATTAAAAAGAAACCGTTTACAAACCCAGTCTAAATTGGTACTCATGGTACTTTATACTGGCTGTGGTAAGTGCAGGTAGGTTCAGTTCATAGTTTATTCAGCATAGCGTGTTCAGGCGATATTACATTGACAACTAGATGCATGTTGTGCATGCCGACTGTACCTACCCGCTGTTTTACTAACCCTGAACTGTATTGCACGAAACTCTATCGAATGACAAAAGTTGAATTTTAAATCGAAATTACTAGTTACGTTTTCAGTTTTGTTTTTAGTTTTAGCTACTGGTATTTTGTTTAACTTTATGGCTGTAAGTAGAATGCAATTTTGACGTATAAAATTATTTTGAAATTTACCTACTTAAGTATAATAAATGTATCCTGATTGATCGCCAAGAAGTCTTACTAAATAAATCTCTTTGTAGTCGTAATAAAAATCAATAATGCAATGATAATTTGTAAACTTTTATATTATCTAAAGTTTTAATTCTTCTTCTTTTCTTGTGGTTAGTGACTAACTGGTGTCAGAGTTTTAAAGCCGCCCATGGGCCTCTGACTTGGCTTCACATGCCGTCGCGAAATATCTCACAGGCATGCCAGTTTCCTCACGATGTTTTCCTTCACCATTTTTGTAGTAGTGTTAATTAACCCCAATACAGAAGAACAGGGCTAAAAACTTCAAGAAAACTAACTCTTTTCAATCTAGTGGTTCGAAATTGGTTAACACAACAACCTTGTTTTCCAAGATAACATTTCAAACATTACAGTAGTTACCATAACTTAAAACATACATACGTCCTCCATAATATTTTGATTTCTACAAATCAAATTCATGTTAGCTACTACTACATTGTAAGTATGTATGTTTGGTACAATTTACAAGAATGGTTGCATACAGTAATGAGTATGGCGCACGCTACGGATCGCTTGAAGATTGCTTCCATTTGTTCACTATTCTGAAGTTTCTGATTTAGTGGTATGAGGAACAGGGTGTACTCGTAAACTTCACTCATCCACCATAGAAAAGGGGGGATCCTCCGATGATACGGGTGTCGTGTCTGGCGGGCAACTGCCCGAAAGTTGATGTCGGATAGTCTTATAATACGTCGTTCGCGAGGGAAACTCTAATTGCGCGATGCAGGATTTGTGTGACGTCATGTCTTTGACGCGTATTTCGTATGTGGCGGTGTAACCGCTACACTAGAGTTGCTATATTGATATCGGTTCTGAAAAGCATTCATAAATAGATATTATTAGTATGAGTGGTTAAAGAAAATTAAACTCTTCCGCTACGTATTAGCTTTTTTTTTGCGTTAAACTGGTTTTGCTTTATTACATCTCACTTAAATTTTATAAGAGATTTTATCCACAGTCACAGATAGGATACTCAGCAGTTTAGGTATGAAGCTACAAGTACGCGGCGGGCCCGTCTTGTTGGGCCAATTCAGTGAGTGTAACGTAGTAGAAGATCTAAGAGTTACGCGATAGAAAGAGAGGCAACTTTTAGGTGAACATAACTGTAGGTAATTAGCGCTGTGCGAACTGAATTGCACTTTATTGTGTCGTAGGAAGAGTTGCTTTTTATTTAAATGATTTTGCGAAATGTCCCATCTGTATTCATCTGTTCCACAGTGGCATATCAGCGTCATAATATCTTAAACTATTCTTAACTAAATAAAAGGGTTTCAAAGTAGCACTCAGGTATACCTATTTACCAAAAAATAAGCTTACAGCCACTATTACTAGCAGTAATATTAGATTCGTAGACATAAATCTAGGTTTATAATCATAGGTTAAGCTACACTTTCCGGGGTTGGTCTGTGGATGAGTGACCATCTTTACATACCGAGACTCCTCCGTGTCTCGGAAAGCACGTTAAGCCGTTGGTCCCGGCTGTCATTCGTGGATCTTTGACAGTCGTTAAGAGTCGTCAGAAGCCCGAAAGTCTGACACCAGTCTTACCAAGGGGTATCGTATTGCCCAGTTACTGGGTTGTGGAAGTCAGGCAGGCAGTCGCTCCATGTAAAATACTAGTATTCAGCTGCATCCGGTTAGACTGGAAGCCGACCCCAACATAGTTCGGAAAATCTACGTAGTAGAGCAGTTAATGTTGAACTAGAAAAATAATGTTACAAATTTCTTTATTGACACATTTTCGTACAACCAAACAATAACAATTGAAACCCAAAGGATCCTTTTAACAACCGACCCACATTCGTTCTGATTACGTCTATTGACCATATCATTGCATGCAAAGACCGTGTTTGGTCAGATTCATAGCCGTATGACCGCTGTATTTCTGACCGTAATTATGAGTCCGTGGAAACTTTACGCTGATAACGTTAAGCGCATACTAAGTAGCTCCGAGGAATATGGAACGCAAAAATTGGATGAGGAAGTTGCTGATGCTAAAGGGTTTACGTAACGATGTAGTCATATAGTTATCTTGATACGCCTATGAGTTGGATCATGCAGGGCAAGAAATTTCGATGGTGATAAGAGGCTCTAGGGCAGTATTCAGAATAATTATATGAGGCTGCTCTTACAAGATTTGAGAAAAGCGTTCTTCCAAGTAATTTTTAGTTCTATTTGTGCCAATTTCCTCAGATTTAATGTCCATAAAATCTAAAAATTTGATGTGTTTAAGTGGAGAAACAACTTGCTGTCTATTATCGATACACATATATTCGCAGAAACTTGACATCTATACCCATTTCCTTATACGATCCACTGGGTACATGTAGGTACAGCACAACACACATTCACCCATCTAACTGCAGCACGGACAGTGGGAACAAGCAGACGTAATTACCTGGCATAAAGGCCAGTTATTAAGCAATTTCTGCGCGAACGAGGCGGATGTCTTGTCAGCTACATACCCCACTACTTCTGCCCTCGTCCGCTACCCACTTATGGACGAACGTAATCCATAGATGCCATTGTCTCGCATACTAACTAACCATGCCTACTAAATACTCCACTACGTTTATAGACATGTGAATTACTTCAACAGTCAAAGCTGATTCATTCTAATGTTATTAATTTATTCCTGAAATGGAATTCATTAGCGGATCGTATTACAAATTGCTTGGCATTCAATATTTATTCGTCTTTATATTACGTGTTATAAAAAAAACTTAAAACGCATAACCAGAACTTATGAGATGATCTTTATCTTGAAGTCATCTTGTTTACGCAACTATTCGTGTTTGCATCTCAGCCGTATATTATTTCTTCTACACACTATTTTATTACGGGCAATAAAAAGCAGGTACGTACTTTCCAACAAGGAACTAATTTGCAATAATTGATACGGAAAAATAAAGACTACCAGACCGTTTTACGTGTGCGCGCTCGACTGGGCAATTAAGAAAAAATATAGCTAGCAAAGGCTTCGCAATGACCTAATTTGGTTGCAGTCTAAATCTGCCGGCATGCAGTGATGTTAATGCATTTTATATTGGTTCAATTGGGAGGAGAGACGCGCGCCGGCGCGGTATGCGCGCTGTGTGGGCGATTCGCGGGAACGCATTAGGAACGCCGGGATCTGGCACGCACTGAACTACGCAGTACTTTAGCAACAGATTAATGAAGCTTTATCACTGTCCGTCTGGAGAAATTGCACTTTGTACTGCGTTTGAGGATTTGTTTATCCTATTGAGTCTAGATACGTCCACAACACGCGTCTAAACTAGATTAGACAAAACCAATGCCAAATGTCCAAGAAGAATTTCGTGGTAATACCTCACGATTCTTCATCTTGCAAATTTGAAACATTCAAACTGCCATTCCACATTACTTCAGCCACAAAAGCCGACGACACAAGTAAACTCAATTGCACATCGCCAAAAACAAACACAAACAAGGGCAGGTCATGCGCATGGGCTGCGTTCGCGCAGGCGCAATGCAATCGTGCGTTTAGGGCCCACATGCCGCCGCCAAGTTCCTTGGAAGGCGATGAATAACTCATTGTCCGTCCGTCCGTCCGTCGTGACGCACGGTTCTTAGAACAACACGATGCAAAGCATAAGTGACCGACATAGTTGACCCGAGAATTTGGCAGAGAAATTGTACAATTATGGAAATGTATATTAGCTTATCTGATGGAGAAAGCACGTTGCGGACTTTATCTTTACGTAATCATGCAAAAGACTGAGATGGCGTCCCTTATATTCAGTACATGTAAATAAACAAACAGTCTCTTTGTTGCTATCCCTTCATCGTTGGAGAAAATGTCTTTAGCATCATGGATTTTCTTTATCATGTCCGGTCAAAAGACGTTTCCATCCATTTTCATACAGGAAATTCGCGATCGATATAGTGCGAGGACCTTAACCTCAAACTACGCGTCACCGCAGTTTCCCACCAAACGCGTACGAGACCAGGCACAGTGCAGCGCTGCACTAATTAGGATGCACAGTGTGACGCCGACGGCGGCGGCATCGGCCACCAAACAGCTGAATATTCGCACACAACTATTGTGATACCATTTTATGGTTTCGGCTTGCCTTTATACTCCGTAGTTAGCATTCTAAATTGGTACCGCAGACGTTTTTTCATACCGCTAAATGTCGTGTCAGAGCAATAAAATGGAATACTGACGGTTAGCAAAATTGTGTGATTCAACAAGGGACAATTACGACTTATTAGCCTCGTACAGAATATTGTGATGGTTCAATTAAGCGAAATATTATATTCAGAGTGAATAATTTGGTCGATACGTGATTTGCTTGGTCAAGTAAATCCTAGTTGCTTTGTTTTATTTATGTAAATGGTAGCTACACGTCATAATGTTGTTCTTATTCAGGACAATGATGGTTGTCGTGCGTCTTTTGTTTTGCTATTATGATAATGGTTTTCCTTATTATGGTACTTTTTAACATCATTCACTTCTGGCTGAAATCTGCACTCGTTTTGATGTCCATTTACTGCCATCCCTTTCCAAAACAGGAATGGTTTGGAAAAGGATGGCAGTAAATTGTTAAAAACAGTTGAAAACTTATCAAAAAAATAAAACAAAATATCTACATATATGATCACGAGCATAAAACAGAAATATTCGGCAGCTGCACGTCATGACAGTGACAAGGCTTCTACTCAGCATGATGCTGTGCTATGGGGGACCCTCAGCACAGCGCTGATATTCAGTGATCAGCCGAAAAGGTGATCCAAATAATTTACCAAAATCTTGATTCCTTTATACCCATCTCACTAAAGCCTAAAATCCCTTGTCAACAGGTGAACCGACCCCTGACAATGAAGAAAGAAGGTATTCAAACAAGAAACCGCAAGCTAAGCAGTAAGAGTAAGAAGAAGAAGGGGGGTATGGGCATGGGGGGGGGCGGCGCTTGTGCTCTAGCCCTCGGAGGAGTCATGGGAGACATGATCAAGCCCCTCGGAGACGGCAGCAAGGGCTTCGGCGGGTCCGCCTTCCCCTCTGCCATGGACTTCGGTAAGTACTGTAAGTTGTTAAGTGAGGTTAACTAAGTCAGTTCATTTAAGTTAGTATAAGTAGCATGTAGTGTAGTTTCAGTATGAAAAATGCGGCAAAATAATATCTGTGTCTATCTAAATGTACGTGACAAACGTGAAGAGTATACATACATTTCGCCAATTATGTTTCTAAACGTCCTATGTAATAGGGAGCCAGCCTGTTGCCATTAAACGGGTCATATCTAGATCTCCATGCTGCTATTGAGAATATTCTTCTTGAAATCAAGATTTCACACTCAGCAAGCGCGGCGCGACTCTGGTATAACAATTTCCATGAAGTTTTCATAGAAATTGTTCCACCGCGACCGGAGTCACGTAGCGCCTGTCTGCGGAGCTTTAACCCTAGCGACCACTAAGCAGTCAATCTGTGAGACACTTGCGTCACACAAAACACATTAGTAACGTAACACTACCGTCTAAGAATGTATTTTTAACCCTAAATTGCCTACTAATACATACCTATTCAGGCTGTATTAAAAAAAAAATAGTCTTATTAATGGTTATATAATATATACGTAATTATTTATTATATGAAAATGTCGGAACAAAAACATAATTACCTACACTGTTTTAAGACATTTTTGCAATAAACTTCGTCATTATTTAAGTCGATAAACAATTTATAGTTTATGACTTCGTCTATATTTATGTGTTTATTAAAATACCTATTCTATTGATGATAATCTGTCTATATATTTGCCTATGCAATTAAACGATTTTAAATGTTACAAATTGCATGAGCCGTTGGATTGGCAGTCCAATTAATTTTAACTGAATATCTCACCCCACTTAAGTCTAATTATGTTAAGAACTATGCATAATAAGATACAAAACAGTTGGAATTGCATACCAAGTTATCTTTGGCTGTAGAATAATAATTAGAAATTGCAGAAGGTATCTACAATATGTAAAAAAAAAACGCTGTCTGATCCGAAAGGGGCATATAGGTGCACATAGGGCTACTGTTATAACATTACCAAGAAGTATTTTTGTTATTATTGAAAATAAAAATGTATTGTTATTTAAAATTCACATTTTTAGTACCAACAGCCGCACGCGCGCCCTGTAATAACCCGGTAAAATCTCACATTGAAAAAAAAAAAAAATGTAGAGATGTTTTTTCCTGAAACTTACGACATAAATAGACTGTCAGTACGATACCTAACAAGACCCTCACGCATCGGACAGGTTTTTATTTACATGTTGTATAATACAACGATTCCCACCAAATTTGTTGGGAATTTAGTGACCTGCAAACGTCAAAGGGGTGATTCTACCTATACAACTTTCGCTATGAAAAACATAAAAATCAATCATATAATCAATCAATCTGCCTAGCCTTTTCCCAACTATGTTGGGATCGGCTTCCAGTGTAACCGGATGCAGCTGAATACCAGTATTTTACATGGAGCGACTGCCTATCTGACCTCCACAACCGAGTAACTGGGTAATACGATACCCCTTTATTTTTTATTTTTTTGGGTGGGAAATCATCAAATGACTCCTCCCGCTCTGGGCAGAGCGAGAGGGAGTGTCAGACTTTTACTGACTAAAACCCACCCGTGTTCCTTCCGTTGCCTATGTGCTGGGGCCGCGATATCCCTTTCGGACAGACCCGCAACCCCAGCAGGAATACGATACCCCTTGGTAAGACTTTCGGGCTTCTGACGACTCTTAACGACTGTCAAAGATCCACGAATGACAGCCGGGGCCAACGGCTTAACGTACTTTCCGAGGCACGGAGGAGTCTCGGTATGTAAAGATGGTCACCCATCCACGGACCAACCCCGACAAGTGTAGCTTAACCTGATGGATCGACCCATGCGGCTGGTAAGCAAGAGAGAAACGATATTACTTGAGAAACTCAAGTAGATACTATCCTTTCTCTCTTCTCTATCTCTTGAGAAAGTATCATCTGCATACACAGTCTGACTTTACCCACTGCTGGGCATCTAAAGGCCTCTCTTTGTTTATGCCAATCTCCACTCTACCAACGAGAATTTACGAAAAAAAAAACAAATGAAAGAAATCGCTTAATTAATTTTAAAATGCTCCCATTCGTTCCAAGTTAAAGCAAGACAGTTCTCCGATCTTTAATTCACAAGTAAAAAACCTTTCAGTATTACCTTAATTAAGACTTAACTCAGTAATGAGTTAATGAAGGGAAAATATTAAGCGTATCAGCGATTTATCTGGGAGCGCATAGAGATGAATAGGTTCTAAGCTGCAGACTAGTTTGCAGACCATTACTTGTAATGTGTAAATAAATTCTACCGAGACTTTATATTTTATGCGAGTTAAATACAGCAGGGAAATCAGGAAGATTAACTTAAGTTATATTGATTCTAAACTTTAGGGGTGTGCGTGGTTTTACACAGTCATGTCCGTATTCTGTGAGTTTGAAACTATTCCGAGGACTATACTTCAGAATCTAACATTGGTTCAACCTTCTTGGTTGTTTTAACAGTTTTTTATTCACATATTGACACCTGAAATGAGAATTCTAAAGACAATAGGGATGTTGACTGGAAAAATAAAAACTATTTATTTAGTCGGTCAGTCACATAATAAAAGAATGTTAGACTCGTAATTTTGGCTTTGTCATATTATTAAAAAATAGTTTAAATAGAACGCATTAAAGTTGGGGAATGGGGGCTCGCTACGTCACAAGTAAGTATAAAATCTACCGGGGAGTGACGTCATGCCACATTTTAACTCAATATATTGCCGTAATCTTTTGATTACGTAAAATAAGAAAAAATACGTGTCCAATATTTTTTAATAATCTACCTGATGGACAATTTTTTTTTAAATTATTTTTATTTTATAGAAATGACCTCTCTCAAACAGGTCAGGTCTTACATAACAAGTCCTGATAATATATCCGTAGGCCTGGCAGTATTTTTGAATATCCTGGCAGAAAATATTTGGTAGCAGCACGAATTTTTGCAATTTCTCTTTTATTTATTAGCCATTCTCAATCATTACACTGTACATCCTATTAAGACAAGTCAAATACAAGCAAAGTGATAGACACAGCATGCAAAATTTTGACAAAGGCAACCAGAACCAGCTCGCGCCCTAGTACCTTCAGTATTCTTAATTAAGTTGATAATTAAATAATTTATTAATAAATTCCTGTTTTGTCCACCAGGTCAGCACCAAGTGGGTCTGGTGCACCCGGCGGCGGCGCACATGTCGCACTGGTACGGGGCGCCGCACCAGGGATTCGCCCCCCCGCCTGCCTCGCACAACCCCTACCATCATCACCACCTCGCGCAGCTCAATTCTATGGTAAGTTTCAATTGCAAAATATTCAGTATCACTCGTATAAGGTAATATTAATAATATTCAGTATCACTCGTATAAGGTAATATTAATAATATTCAGTCTCTCCTGTGATTCAGGACTTTTCCTTAGCAGAACCATGTGACTAGTATAATAAAATACCTACCTTAAACATGTATGTCATAAAGAGATTCGTATCGTATATTATACACGATCCACCAAAAATTTTAATTAAAACGGAATTCTGAATTTATATTATTTATTTATTAATTATGGATGACTTACAGCTAAAACAAACAGAATAAAAAATAGTAGGTGAGACTGACAGCCAATTAAAAGTCTTTACTACTATTATTATTATTTTATTAATTATCAAATAATTTATAAAGGTAGGCATACCTTCATAAATTATTTGATAATTCAGAATCTAGTTTCCTATGGTTATAGAACTAGTATTCCTAGAATTAAACACTATTGCACAAGTATTAAAGCGTGGGAAGCGCTACAAAAATCATTTTTTATCGTCCAATAAAAATATAATGTGTATTTTTTATGCAGATTAATCAAATATATAAAATTTCCGCCATTTATTTTAGAATTTTCTCACCAATATTTGACGGCCAGGTAAATGTTTATTTATGCATGCAATAAACTTCATCAGTTCGGAGAGTCCGCATTGATGAAGTTTTTTACATAATATTAACAACAAAAAAAAAATAACATACTCGTATTTCTCCATTTATTAATTTGATTTGCTTACATTTAAAACATATGGCGAAAGTAAAAATTATACCTACATGCAAAAAAAAAATCAGTCGATTATTAACACTAATAAAAAAATGTCCGTAAATTTATGTTTTGATGTTTTACAAATTATATTGTCAGGTATAAATATTAATGTAACAGAGCCTCGTAAATAATGTAATGCGTATATTATGCAGTTTCGTAAGAATAAGTAGGATGTAATGTAAAATGATCCGGTATAATTATTGCTATTAGTTATGCCCGATTCCTAATGTTTAACCGACGGTTATTTGTTGAAACCAACACTCTCGTATCTTTGCGAATATCGAGGCGTAGATTACATAGCTTAGCATAGAAGATATTTTTGTCATTTACTAGCTTCTGCCCGCGACTTCGTCCATGTGTTTTTGACGTGACAACGTCTAATAAATCGATGAACGCCGGCTGCACGCACGAAAAAGTGTCCCGTTATGCTCATTGTCCCGTTACGCTCATTGTCCCGTTACGCTCATTGTAACGTTACGATCGGAGCGAGGGAAGGGAATGTTTTGTTATGACGTTGTCACGTTAAACTATCGTCCGTAAACCGACTTTGCAGATAACCAATTTTCTGTTCTAACATAAAATACTGTAGCTTCCGTTTAGTGAAAGAATTTTCAGAATCGGGTTAGTAGTTCGAAGATTACCTCATACATATAAACTCACAAATTATACCTCTCTTTATATGTATAGTACCGTCAACTGCCCTAACTTCGCCTGGCGTCCTATGTTTGCCTATACCTAATGAAAAAATAAAGTAATATCTTTTTCATGTTACTTGTATTGCAATCGAAATTTAAAGCTCTCTATGAAAACTCAAAGTTTCGATTGTCATACAAGTAAAATGAAAAAGATATTACATCATTTTCATTATATGCAAACATAGGACGCCAGGCGAAGTTGGGGCAGTAAACGGTACCTATTATAGTATAAAAAAAGCAACAACTACTAGGCATACGTAATTTTCGAGTGCTTTATTTGACAAAAAACATTTTTATTTAGAATTTAATTTTTCTGTAAAAAAACAAAAGATACGATATAGGTTTCATACATTTTCAGCTGCATACAAAATTCTGGAGGGCTTGTAAACCGGCCCTCGCACACTTATGGTTCCGCACCGTATTAAAATCGAGCAAAGTAAAAAAACGTTTCCCGCATTTTATTATTTGTTGTTATAGCGGCAAAAGAAATACACAATCTTTGATAAAAAAAACATTCAACTGTCTACCTATTACGGGTCATGAGATACAGCCCGCTGACAGACGGACGGACAGCGGGAACTTAGTAATAGGGTTCCGTTTGGCACACTTCGAGTACGAAACCCTAAAAATTAATCATGAAAATGTATCATGTTAGGCGTATCTATTTTTATATACTTAAATAACATAATTAACAATATTTTCTTCTTTACAGACTGGCTGGAGGAGTGAGTACACGTGATAAGTCAAACAAACACAGGAGAATGCAGTTATTAAAATAATGTCTTTCGTAAACAAGCGTCTCGTCCCCAACGGACAGACAAAATGACCTTACAAAGAAATCAGAGGCAACAAAACATGCTGTGATTTCGTAATTATGAGTATTCACTCATAGGAAATAAACTCGACACAATATCACATTAATGAATAAGACTGTTGAACAGAATTGACGTTTACATCTCTACAAACTAGGCTGAGGTGGCAACGAGTGCGGAAAGCGACGGCGAACACACTGTGATTGACGAGGCTTTTAAATGCAAGAAAAGAGCAGCGATTGCAGCGATCTTTGAGGCTCCCCTGTTGAGGCAAGGCCGTCACACGCTCCGCTTACTGTCGCACCTCGCCTTACAGTTTGAATTGAACTGAACATATCCTGATTTTGAACACAATGAAACTTTGTCCCAGTTTATCGTTCCCCAATGAAAGACTTTGATATACCACGATCAGTTTCCTAAAAGTATTAAATTAAGAGTGTTTTACATGAAGTAACTAGCGAAATTGTACAGTATTATAATATAAGGTAAGGTCGGTTACGAAGTCTTAATCGTATAAGAATAGTTCAAAAAAAGAAGAAATAATTTTGTGTATTTGTACATATCTCTATAAGTTATATTCCGTTCCTGTGTACATTGTTTTATTTTTATATATTTAATTCGAACTTTTCATTTCGCTATAGGAATTGTGATGTGTTCAGAAAGATAGAGCGAAGATTTTTTTTGTACATTTTATTATTTGTGTAGATGTTATTATATGAATGAAATGCAATAGTAATTTATGTAATAGTTATACATGCAATTTGTAAATAAATAGCAGTTTTAAAAATAGTGACATTTCGCAGAACTGATTTTGTTAGCGCATTAACCATGATTTCGTTAAATAAATTATTCAAGTGGTCACTAAATCGAATTAGCTATTGAATATTTATATATAAAAATAAATTTGTTTGTCACAAGGTGTATTATAAAGTTTTGTATCACATTACCGTTGTTAAATTAAGAATAATGAGTGGCCATAAATTTAAAAATTACGGGGCTGTGTATGTGGTTGTAACACCGTAAACAAAAGAAAGTTATTTTGCGCAAGGTGTTAGTACCAGAATGTGTCAATATCACCAAGCACCTTGAATAAGCATGATGTGCTGGTTCATTATTTTTTAATCCAAGGGTTATTTATATTATGCTCTCCAATCAAATCTACCTGCATTAGCTGAGTCCCGACCATTGAATATAATAGGGATGATGACAAAAATTTTTTTTGTTAGTTCGTCTTTGAGATTATAAAATAATATTGGACAAGTATTTTTTCTTTCTATACGTAATCTTAAGATTACGGCGATACATTGAGGTAAAATGTGCCATGACGTCACGAGTATGTAGATTTTATACGTACTAGTGACGTATTGACCCCCACTCCCCAACTTAAAATGCGTTTTATCTAAGTCATTTTTTATTAATATGATAAAGCAAAAAATACATGGGTAATATTTTTTTATTATCTGACTGCCGGACTAATTAGATTTTTTTTTTTTTTATCCAGGCATCGTCCCTATTACACGTTACAACCACAAACATATTCCCGTACCCCAAAATATGTAAATATGAAATGTAAATGAAACATGTAGAAAATAAATGAAATCATTATAAGACTATCAGATAAAAAAAATGTAAATTAGAGATCACTGCAAAACAGCCTATAACGATATCCCGTACCTAAAGTTTTTTAGTTTTTAAAACAAAACATTGTGAAGTTGTGTATTTTAAATGAAATTGTGAATAAATTATCAATATTGATATTAAATGTTTATTTCATTTCCTCTCCCTACGAACAAAGCCAAGTTAAGCTCATTGAATTGAAAAACATGCGCGTAATTCCCGCTGTCCCTATGAAAAGAGCGAAGGTCCCTTTAAATTGGAAAGCAGATCAATTGACCATCCAATTACGTCGTCTTATACGGCGCCCGCCATAAGTCACAGGATCAATTCCGCTATTCTGCAGAAAAAGTCGTCCAAAAGTCGCGCTTATCTCGCGGCAAATTGAAAATGCAGCCGGCCGTGTGATTGTGACGCAACGGGCCCGATGCCGGCGACATATGGACCTATTCAATTTTAATCGCATTTCAGAAGAATGGACACTGGATAAAAGTACGTATAAAATGGTTCCCGGCCACGATAGGCCTTACTTAATAACTTGGTTTTATTTGCGGTTCATTCCGACGGATTTTAAGGGTGCCATTGTTGATACACAATTATTGTTTGCTTTTGATCTTTTTAAGTTGCACGGTTATTTTGCGGACGCTTAGCGTTCATGCATCGGTGGAGCCGTGATCGTACGACTTGACATTTGTAAAGATTTCTGTTGCAGACTTCCTTATGAATTTTGATACATTCTTTGTTGATGTTTATTGTGGAACCACGTTGTGGTTACCTGATTTCACAACGTAAACAAAATTGTGTATGTAACTTGGTAGGAAGGGACACATTCAAGTCTACTGGAGATCACGATAGCATGATACCGCAGACGCTATTGTTCTATATAAGTTTATAGAATAGCATAGAATAGCTTTATTTCGGACACAAATATCCATATAGTGTTAATAACATACAAAAAATAACTTATTGCCTAGTGTTAGTAAAAATCAACCTCCGCACAAACTGCTGTACAATCGGAGAGCCGAAGCTCTCGGCTACAGTTTTCAGGATGCTGTTTTGACTGCCCCTCACTCTCCTCAGTAGCGATGCAGTTTTTTTGCTTATAATTGCATAGAAGCCGTCGGTGCGACATAAATATAGTGATACTGGTTTGGTTACCATTGCGAGATGAGCCTAAGGAAGAGGAAAATTCCATAATAATAAGCTTATACAAAAACATTTACTTATGTAAAATCCGTTGTAGACCAACAGACAGGAGTTATTCCAACAAAACCAAGAAAAAGATGTTCCTTTAATCCTATATTTACTTATATCCTTTCCCAAAACAAAACGAGAAGTGGCTTGTTTGTAGTTTTAAAAATGAAACGGCATTTTGCTCGGGAGTGGAGCGGGCATAAGTCACCGGCCGGCGTGGCGGCGTGGCCAGTCCACCGTGGTGATAAATGCACCACAAGCGCGGGAAAAAATGTCGCCTGGCAAAAACCGCGGCATCACTCCCTGCGAGTTATTGCACACGGCAACACCGCGGAATATTCGAGAGCCGACACTTGGACGAATATTCTTACACCTAAAGCGGTATGCGACGTACCCCCCGATGTGACGGAACTTCGCACTTGGCAAAATTACGAGCGTTAACGTACGCCGGTATGTTCGCACCGTACGATTTATTTGTTTAATTTTATTGAATGACGCGTAATATATCGTGTAATTGTCGAATGGGCACGCGTAGCGGTTGCTGTCAATAAAGTTGAAAAATCATTTAGCAAAATAAGCGTTTCAATCAGATTGACTTCGATTGATTTTGAAACTGACAATCACGAGCGCACTGACTGAGAAGTTATGGAGTTTTTTGGTTATGGATGGCATTCTCTTGTTAACTCCTAAAAATAAAAGCAACAAAACATGCGTAAGCCTAACTAGATAATTATTGCAATTAAAAAGTAGGCTCACATTCACACGACTAAGGAGCAACATTAACCAAATAGGTTACAAACGTGAACACAATTCATTTTAGACAAATTGCAAGAGCCTGTGAGAGATAAAATTGAAATGGCCCATTGTATCATTTCTGGTTTCCACAGCACTAGGAAGACGGCACACTTGTGGGGTAACAGTCTGAAAAAGCTTTTGAAAATAGTTACGCAGCTCCCAAACTATCGTGATGGAAATAATTGGTAATTTATTAAATGTGTACCTAGTTTGTTTCAATTAATAGATTAGTATCTACTTCTTTAATTTTGTGCCTCGTTGATCTAATGGTCTTAAGCGCTACAGCTGAGCATGAGGTCCTGGGTTTGATAGAAAGAGGTAATATTTCTAGGAACGTTGTCAAAGTCTGTTCTCAAAGTAAATTCTGCAGCTTTCATTTTTGAAAAGTTAGCAACTCCTGTGCCCTAATTCCATAATACACGATCAATCAGAATCTGAATCGTTTTGAAACAGCATTTTTTCTGCTCAACAACGTAAATAACGCAATGAATGTTGTTGAACTGTCAAAATGAAATAGATTAGTCGTAATCGTTTACGAAAATGTGTTGCATTAGATAGCTGATTATGTTTACAGAAAGTTACCACGAGGTGTGACTATGAAATCAGTGTACCCGAATGTGTCTATGGAATAACACTCAAACTCAAACTCAAAGCATTTATTTCAATTAAACCATTTACAGGCACTTTTGAATTGTCAAGGAATCGGTCAGTCAGAAATATGAAGCTAGTTGCCCATTCCAAAGCGTAGTAGGTAGGTACCTATGGAGAAGAACGGACAAGAAACTCCACGGACACTCTTTTAAATAAATTGTTACAAAGTATTTGTTACATCATTCATGTTGAAATTAAACATGTGAGAACAATGTAGAAAGACGTGCACGTTAGAAGCGTCCGTAATAAAAATATAAAACAAAGAACAATTCAAAAATTTAAATCAGCCAAGGCAGCTAAGAGTTGACCAGTCCCAACTGACGGCGCCCGTTCCGTTCACTATAACTCTTGCTATACCTACAGAAACTCAACATCATCATCACAACCAGCCTATAATGTTCCCACTGCTGGGCCCCAGGCCTCCTCTCTTTGAGACTGAGTGGGCTGTAATCCACCACGCGGGCCCAGTACGTGTTGGCAGATTTCACATGTCTTCGAATTTTTGGTTCTAGGACATGCCGGTTTCCTCACGATGTTTTCCTTCACCGTTTTTAAGAGCAGTGTTGATGAAATTATGTACATAAAGTAAAGCGCTGGGTTCGAACCCATAACCTACAACTCGTAAGTCGGAGCCGTTACCAATAGGCCAACAGTAAAATAAACCACCATACAGAAACAAAAATGAAGAATTGAAAGCTATCTACTCTTTGATTGATGCACATCGGATTACCTCAATCAATCTGCTGCCGAGCCTTTTCCCAACTATGTTGGGGCCAGCTTCCAGTCTAACCAGATGCAGCTGAATACCAGTATTTCACATGGAGCGACTGCCTATCTGACCTCCACAACCCAGTTACTGGGTAACAGGATACCCCTTGGAAAGGCTTGTCAAAAAGTTAAGTGTGACAGCTTTTGGGCTTTTGACCATAACATCCATAACGACTGCCAGATCTAGGAATGACAGCCGGGACCATGGGGCTGTGTTCGGGGGCACTGAGGGGACTCGATGTGTAATGGTCATGGTCACCCATCCACGAACCGACCTCGGAAAGCGTAGGTTACCCTTCGATTGACCTGAGCGTTCGGATTACCAATGGGAACTGAATCAATGCCGTCGGAACAGCTGACGGACTGCATTTTACTAAATTTTTACAAAATAAATAAATAATAAGTTTATTCCACAAAGAGAAACACATAAGGTTACACTAAACATGATTGTATTGTACATATTATTGTATTGTGTGTCAAAATCAGGTAGAACAGCTGGCTCCTGAGCTAAGTAAAATATACTTGTATCTCAGGAGCTAAAGTTTCTTACAAACATTGATTATGGTAACTTAAACGCAATCAGGGTAAGGACTTAGTAATTACAAGTATCAAGTATTGAGAAAGGTATTCATGAGGTGATCGTTTAAATATCTTCCGTATCGACGTAAGACAAATTCTGCAACTAATTAGTTAGCATTGCTTTCAGCGCAAACTTGGTCAACGTGCAAGACGTGTCAAATATTAAAATCATAATTAAATCATCCAAACATCCTTGCAGGAAACCTGATGAATACCCAAACAGTCGCTAGAAGACTAAAGAGAAAGATTCCTCAAGACCTTATTTAAGAGGCTGTAAGAATAAACGGGGCAGTCACTGGACAGCTTCCGTACAAACCCGTTAATAATGCCAAACATACTGCTGAATATCTGCAAGAATGATAGATTGCAATCTTCTTCTTTTCATGTGCTGAGTGACTAGCCTGATGTCAGAGTTTTAAAGCCGCCCATGGGCCTCTGACTTGGCTTCACATGCCGTCGAGAAATATCTCTCAGGCATGCCGGTTTCCTCACGATGTTTTCCTTCACCGTTATAGACCTTTTAATATATATATATTTTTTTTTTTTTTCAATGGTAAAAATAATGGTGCTAAGAATTCTTGTGCCACCTGTAGCTTCCAGCAGTTGTATCATCGCATGCTTATCATATCACACATCCAACAAGACAAAACATTGTAACTAACAAAAACACAACATAAACTCTAGCTTCTGAATTTAAAGAAGTAAATGTAAGTCCACAAATCCTTAGGGACGCCTCATAGTCACCGAGTCGTGAGTAAGGGATCGTACACACTCGAGCGCCCGCGACTATCCGCCTGATCCGGGAATCAATCCGGGACTTAGACGGCGTTATCTCGCTGACCCCGCGCCGTGTCACGACGCGTTTGATTTGCTTTTCAATTTTGTACTGGCTATTCTTTCTGTCGCTTCATTGAGTCTGAATTAGAGGTACGCAAAGTGATTTTTATTATCGGGGTGATCAGAATGAAGGGTTGGTGTTGACCGTTGATGTTTGTTTTGGTGTATAGATTTGCTGTAGAAATATTGCAAAATACAATAATATAATATATAATATATTCTGATACAAAACGATGTCGGTTTAATGCATTAGTGTTAGGTACTTCCTCGTCTGCCACTTACAATTTCTTATATTGGAAATACTGGTAAATATTTTTGAGTTAAAAATGCAAGGGTTGAATTGACAGTCACAGGAGATAATTATAGTTATACCTACCATTTTCCTATTATTATTTTACCTACTGTCATTCTTACTGACATTCATGATCAAGTTAGTCAATTAATTATAATAAAAAAAACCTAAATACTAACTTTATTCGAATAGGCCAGTAAATAAAATTAGGTACTTACCTAACCTACCTAGTTATTCGTAATCAGTAAGTATCTCAAACACTTTGCAATGTACGCAGTAGCTAAATGAGCTATTAATCTTTATAGCGCAGCCATAACTACCGTTTCTATTTTCTGCATCTAATTATTAAAGCAACGTTTTCATAAACGATATGAATCTAATCAGCGTTTAACCACTCTTTGGTATACCTATTCTATAAACTATGCAAACATTAATTTGACAACACAAAATAGGAAGAACATATTTTTATAAAATAAAAATAAAAGTGGTACTTATAAATCATCACAAAAGGTGCATACAGATCCACTCAAGTGTGTACACTTCTTTATAACGTCGCAGAATCCCGAAGCCCAATGTTTTCAATAGTTTAAAAAACTTATTTTCACGACAGATACTAGAAACTTGAGATGTAACTTTTGATATCGTTTTACAGTTACTTAAAAATACTAAACATAAAAATTTATAATATTGTAAACTCGATCATTAAACTGTGTAACAAATGATGACGGAACCAGTTCCACGACACGCTGGAATCAGAACATTCAGTTCCTGGAAGCACTCCTATTAGATAACAGATCAAAGATCATTTAAATTAAACAGAAACGATTAACTCCCAGACGGAATTCAACAGAGAGGCGGAGGCGACATTAAAAATAAAATACCTATTTGTAATGACGCAGTGGCGAAGACTTCTCGACAACCGAACGCAGCGTAGAGCATACGAAAGTTATATAGTTTGTTATTTACGTACGCGGCTCATAATAATAAACAAAGTGTGTGGGTATTGAGTATCTGTAACTTAATAACGTTGGATGCACCTGCCCGCGCCCTCCCTCGCACATTAATATTTTAATATATACAAGGAAAACGACCCTTTAATGCATTCGGCAGACGAACTGCTGTAATTATTATTTGGTGTAAACGTATTGAATATTAACTCCAGTATTGGGGGCGAGTAATAATCTTTTTTTGAGGCCAGAGTATGCTAATCGCAGCGATTGTAACGGACGTTGTACAAGGGTCTTAAGACAGGTGACACCGGCGACAAAAACTGACGGAATTTTGATGAAATGATGCAGTCATATTTTTGAATTGTTTATTGCGATATGAATGAACAAAAACGGTTGGTACCGAATTTTGTAGCAATGTGAACTGTGACTGTAAGAATTTGAAAAGTGGTCGATTTAATTTTTGTGCAGTTTGGCTCATTTTCAATGAGAAAATTGTATTTTATTAGATCAGTATAAGTTCTGATCTGATAAAATACTATTTAAAATACTTATTAAAAATGAATACTTATTAATACTTATTTAAATATTTTTTATTTTTATTTAAGTAAAATAAAATAAGCAGGTAAGCCTGCTTATTGTATTTTCAATGTGTGACAGCTATATGGAATTTATGATTATTAATCATGCTTGTGATGCAAGTAAACCAGATAATCCCATTAGGATTAGACTTAAAAGTATATTAAGTCAAATACATTATTTCATGAAGCCTTATAATAAACATGGCTGTTTTCCAAGAAGAATCTCTATGTAGGCTTTATAAGACTGAAAAGTATGTAAAGCCAAATATTATAACCTGTATGAAGCAGTCAGCAGTGCCATCAAGTTTCATGAATACTTTTAACATTGTTTTTTTTCCTAGATCTAGGCCTTACAATACTGTACAGTACAACTATTTTCTTAATGTCCCTCGGCAAACTTCGTGTTTCGTCAGTCGTCGGACTAATAAGTCGATTGAGAGCGTCCGGTCTGCACCAAGTGCAACGGTAACTGATAGAAATCCGACGACTGACGAAACACGAAGTTTGCCGAGGGACATTAAGAAAATTGTTGTACTGTACATCTTATTAGGAACAGCAATATATATAATCCTAATGTTTTGAGTCCGATAAGACACCCGATCTTTGAACTTAGATTAGAATCTGCTGTCAAAAAGTGTAATAGAAATTGGTATAAACCAAAACCAATTACCGTTTGAAGAAAATTCCTACTTCAATTAAGGTTCATATGTAACGCGCGTCAACGCACGATCAAATTTAAAAAGAGTTCAGAGGCCCTAGTTTGAGCTTCTTTTAATCATCTCTACTTTACGCATCGGCCGCGTTTGGCGCTCCGATTGGCCCTTCACTGACCTTCACTGGTGAATGGCCAATCGGAGCGCCGAACGCGGTCGATGCCCAAAAGTCGAGATGGTTAAAAGAAACTCACATTAGGGCCTCAGATGACGAGAGCTAACGCGCGATCGCCTGCGTCTAGAGACTTTTTCTTTGAACGCTGAGTTAACGCTCGCGCATTTGAGTGGTTCTTAGGTAAATATCAGGATGTCTAGACGCGCTATTTGAAAACGCGCGTCAAAATTTTGCCATCTGAACATATAGCCTTATAAAAAGAAAACAACCTTTCGAAATTAGTACCTTCGTTAAAGTACTTACAGCTTATTTTCGGGAACGTCACGTACTTATTTGCTATTCTAATTGGGTATGTTGTCAGAATTTCATTAAGCCATGCCATGCGGGTTTGCTTACAGGAATGTCACAATGTTTGAACAATCGGGGCTCTGAAAGGTGAAGCGAGCCTTTGTATGTGAGACCGGGTTTCATTATTGAGCTTTAATTTTATAATAGTTTTACCTACAGAAATGTAAATTTTCTCGAAAATTTGTTCCCATTTGAAACCAGTGGGCCTAGCATGAACGCGTGGACATGACGTTAACTCGAAAGATTTTAAAATCTATACATACAATATACATTTTCAAATTAATAAAATTGAAGTGTCTGTTTTTAATTAAAAAATAACAGCTTTTTACTAAATGCATATGAAAGTAAAAACGGTACTTAAAACAAAAAAATATAATCAATATAAAAAAAAAACAGACTAACTGTCTGTCTGTTTGTTTCGGCAACTCTCCGTAACGGCTGGACCGATTTTGATATTATAAGGAGTAACTTAGGTTACTATTATTTTATATAAATAATTAGCGTCCATGTAGGCGAAGCCACGGGAGCAGCTAGTTCAAAATAAACGTTTTACACATAATATTTATTTCGTTTTGAGTCTTTTAGTGATACTAATTATGCCTGCCGCAAAACTCAAATAAAAATGCTATAGGATACTTATTTGTATTTTAGATTCAAAACTATTTTTAACCGATTTCCAAAAAGTAGGAGGTTATATGTTCGACGCGTATGTATTTTTTTATTTTTTTTATGTATGTCCGTTGATTTCTCCGTCAATTGTGGACTGATTTTGAAAACGATTTTTTTGTTTGAAAGGGTATGCTCCCGGATTGGTCCCATATAAATTTTATTAACTTTGCTTGGATAGTTTTTGAGTAAGTATGAATAATACGTATTTTTCCCACTAAGTATATGTGGATGGTATGATGATAACTTCCTGTGACTGTTATTTACATAGCAGGTACTGGTATTCGAATTTGTGTGGGGTAGATACCAGAACTAAAAAGTGAAAAATAAAAACATTTTACAAAAAAAAAACAACCGACTTCCGAACAAAAACACTACAAAGTGAAAAATTACTTTAATTTCTGAAGTCAGTGGCAAAAAACGAAAATTCAAGACCAAAGACACCGACTTCCGAAATTAAAGTTATTTTTCACTTTGTAGTGTTTTTGTTCGGAAGTCGGTTGTTTTTTTTTTGTAAAAAGTTTTTATTAGTTTACGTGAAGTACGTTTACGGTATTCCTGCTAGGGCCTCAGATACTCGTATAACAACGTTTGGTGAGATACTTGATAGATTCTCGTTGGCACTTATTAGTTTAATTGCAAAAAATTAAAAGCGTAAAAAATCTAGTTTACCATACCCCTGTTTTTTTGTCAGCATTATGCTGAGCGATGGCCGTTTTGCGTGGATGTGACGCATATTTTCCAATAACTTGTTATTTTTTGTTTTGTGTTCTTTCTTTGCGTCCTGTTTACCGCAAATAAACGTCTTTTCTGTCTTTTGTTGTAGATTCCATTTAGGTAAATTCACCATTAACTAAAGTACAATTTCTCCCCTTCAATTTATTGTCAAGCAGCTGAAACTTGAAACATTGCAATTGAGTTTCGTTAAAACTTATGAAACTCAAGACGAGATTTCAATGTTTTAACTGTCGGCATACATATTTTTTTTGAAATCCAGGTTTCCGGGACCATGTATCCATATTGGTATGGATACATGGTCTGTCTGCCTCTAAGCTTATAAACCTGTAATCGTTAAAAATCCTTGTGAAATTCAGGGAATCCTAATGCTAAGATTAATAAAGGTAAAGTTAGGGCATTATTTGCCAAGCAAATTGACTACCAACCAAAATTGTCCGTATAAATATATTTTTGGCAGAATAGTCGACTCCGGCTCAATAGCTAGGAAAAAAAACAATGGATATTCAAAACACAACTGTCATTCTTTGATAGTTTGATGAAATGGTTATACACGGAAAATTCACGTAGGGTGTAAATTTGCTAGATAATATTTTTTTTCTAATTGTAACAGCCGCTTCAGTTATCATCAGAAGAAGAGAAGTGAAAGGTGGGCGCTTTGGGGGACTGTCTTATGTAATTTAGACGTTCGAAAAGTGCTGATTCTCAGTCTGAGAATCAGCACTTTTCGAAAGTTTCGATGAATGACTTTTGAATTTTGAATTTTGCTGGCTTTGAAATCAGAGAACAACAATTACCAAAATTGGAAAATCGAAACGTGAACAATCAAATCAATCCGCGTATATACACACATCAACACGGTCTAGGGATATTTTTAAAAAAGCGAATTACTATCAATGTGTTAATTATTTATATGACATGTATATATTTAAAAGATACGTTATTTAATATTCTACCATTTTTTAATAATGGTTAAGGTACTTCGATTAAAATTTCAGGATTTTATGGAAAAAAATGAAGCATAGACGGAAACCGTATATGAATTAACTTTTAATTTATGAGTAAAAACTGAAAAAAATAGAAAAATCATTTAATTTGTGTTTATAAACTTGAAGTTAGTAGTCTGAGAAAGCGCCCATGATGTTCATAACACATCGGCAACGATTCGGCATGCTCAGAACAAGGTTGTCAATGTCTTGCTGCGGAATATTGTCCCATGTCCTTCTGAGGTGCGCAAAAAGTTGATCTTCTGTAGCCAGATTTTCAGGAACTTCCTTCAGAGCTCTTCTTTGCACCATATCCCACGCATGCTCAATGGGATTTAGATCTGGCGATTGAGCAGGCCAGTCTAAGGCCCTAACATTGTGTGTATGTAACCAAGCTGCTACCATTCTCGCCGTGTGTGCCCGGGCATTGTCGTGCATGAGCAGGAAATCTTGCCCCATTTGTGTTCTGTGGGGCAAGATTACGGGCCCCAGCACCTGTTGGACGAATCGTTCTGCCGTCATATTGCCCCGCACCCAAACGAGATCCGTCCGTCCTCCAAGACGAATTCCTG
Source organism: Agrochola macilenta (assembly GCA_916701695.1). NCBI lineage: Eukaryota > Metazoa > Arthropoda > Insecta > Lepidoptera > Noctuidae > Agrochola > Agrochola macilenta. The sequence continues at coordinate 16,793,220 of OU753558.1, forward strand.
CCCAAACCATAATTGTTCCTCCTTGGTATGGGTGAACTTCCTGAGGGTTCTGAAGACGGCTCCATCGTCCAGGAACTCGCCAAACACACGTCCTTCGTGAATCTGGATGGAAGCCGAACCTGGATTAATCCGTGAACAGCACATTGGACCATTGCTCACGGCCCCAGTCCACGTGGTTCCGAACCCATTCTAATCGTCGTCCACGATTGCCTCTCCGCAAAGGTGGGACCCGGAGTGGTCTACGAGAGCGTAGATTGCTTTCATGCAGTCGCCTTCTTACAGTTTGGTCACTCACAAGCACTTGGTGTTCCACTCGCAGCCTTTGGACCAATTGAGTCGCCGTTGCATTTGGTTGAGCTCGCGCAGTAATTTGCAAAAATCGGTCTTGTCTGGGGGTAGTGATGCGACTTGGGCCCCGGTGCCTCTCCGCTACTTCACCTGTGGCACGATAGCGTGTCCACAATCTTGAAATTACATTGTGGTGGGTCCCTATGGCCTCAGCAACATTACGCTGAACAGACCCAGCTTCCAGCATTCCCACAGCTCGTAACATCTCCGCCCTCGTCAAATGTTGGCGTTGTATGGCTACAATACCTCAATTTTAACTTTATCTTTCGTTTAAAAATGAAAAAAAACTGTAACTAAATGTAATTCGTATTGTTTTCTAAATTTCGCACAAATGAAAATACCCTCTCCTACACATCAAGACATTTTTATGGCACCGAAACAAAAGAATTTTCAAAAATTTGAATTTGGAATTAGTCTGAGATAAATTACAAACAAATCGGTGTATAAAAGATTCCAATGCGGCTAGTACTTTTCGAGTTATTTAATTGAGTATGAAATATCCCTAGACCGTGTTGATGTGTGTATCTCCAACATGACCTATACGTAACGTGGCGCTTCAGTTACCTACTTAAAAAAATGTTTGGTAGGTATTCTTATTTTAAATCACAAAAAAAGTAAAAATCCTTGTTAAAAATGATGCACAGGTAATCTTAGCACCTGTGCCAGGTATTTTACTGGCCGGTTTATGTGCCGATCGAAAGCACCCTCACTTCCGACCCTCTAGCGGAAGTTCTACGCACCTTTTAGTACCTACTATACAGTTTTGACCTGGTTACATTACAGCGGTTGTGTTTTCATCGTAAGGTGTTTAAAGCCTTTTGTTTTCGTTTCTTGTTGTGGTTTTAGGTGGTTTGTAAATATAAAACAATGTTTGACGTGGATTAATAGTAGTAGGTAGTTTATTTTTAATTTTCTGTAATGAAATTATTTATTCTGTAAATAGGATATTGGTATGCTCCCTATGTTATGTTATGTTAATAAAATTTCATAAATAAAAAAATAATGTATATTATTCTAGCTTATGACACTCATGGGTTGCAGTTGAAAATCAGCGTCAGGTGGTACTTTTTGTGTTGTCATCTGACATTATGCTGAGCTGAGGCCCTATTGGCATTATAATAATTTGTTTTCTGTTTTTATAGTTTTAAGGTGCATTTTTTGTAATGCCAATAAACGCATTTTTCTTTCTTTCATTTTCTTTTGGTATCACCACACGTCATATTAAAAAAAGAAAAAAATAGTATATGAGTTCGGCGTTTCCTATCTGACAAGAACCGCCGAGAACAAGAAGAAGAAGAACCAAGAACCAAGAACCGCCAAGAACTCTGAGAAGAAAGGCCGAAAAAAACTCAGAGGCCGCAGTCTCTTTTAAAGTCCAGACATAATCTTGGTCAGGCCATATGAGGACCATGTAGATTAGTGTCTGATTAGCATTGTAGTCATATTCTGTCTATTCCTGAATACACCGACTTAGTTGGAATTATAGAATCTGTTAGTAAAGTTTAATAAACTGTGAGTGCAGTTTATGCTAATACTTTAGGTATTAGAATAGGGATGATGCCTGGGTAAAAAAAAAACGAATTAGTCCGTCAGTCAGATAATATAAAAATATTAGACACGTATTTTTTGCTTTATCATATTAATAAAAAAAATATTAGATGAAACGCATTTTAGGTTCAGTGGGAGTCGCTACGTCACTAGTAGGTATGTATAACATCTATATATTCGTGACGTCATGGCACATTTGACCTCAATGTATCGCCGTAATCTTTAGATTACGTAAAAAAAGAAAAAATACGTGTCCAATATTTTTTTATAATCTCAAAGACGGACTAAAAATAAATTTTTAGTCATCATCCCTATTGGTAACTTTAATTTCCTATTGCACATTAATTTTATCACATAGTCGAGAGTTTCATTCATAACATAACATCACGCCTTTATTTCTCCGAAGGGCTAGACAGAGGTGTACCTATAGTACACTCACATTTCGCCAGTTATGTTTAAGTCCCACGTAATACGGGCCGAGCCTGTTGCCATTAATCGGAGCTTCATACAAGATTCTGTAAAATAATTGATGTATAATGTGATACATAATATACCACAGAAATATTATCTTTCAGAAAGCCAAATAATTATACAAACTGCAACACGTTATACAAGAAACTTTATACTTCATAGTATTAAGCGATGTGATAAGAGCCCTCGAGATAACAGCCAATATGTTCACAGTTTTAGCACCATCGGAAAATACTAAATTTAAATATGCATTTTTAATGGTTGGTTAGTTATATTTTTATTTGATATTTATGTTAATGTGAAACTAGTTTAATCCAATGGGGAAGGTATATCATAACTGAGCTAAAAATGAACTGAAAAACTGAAAACGGGTGCTATAGCGCAAATTAATAATTCAATGTGGATAAATACTTAACAATAAAAAATCTTAAGTAATAGTAGTAAATTCGTAAAAAGATAATACTGAACGTTGTATTCGAAAGTACTTAAATTACTAGAAAACTAATTAAATATTTATATTTTGTTTTATTACATAATATTTTATTTTATTTTATTATATAATGTTTTATTATATTATATAATATTTTATTATATTATATAATATTTTATTTTATTACATTATATTATATTATTGCCATACCTACGACCTTGAAGACCTTGTGAAGGCCGCAGAAATCCGCTGGATGTGGGAAGCACAGAACCGGTCGAAGTGGTGGTGCTTGGGGGAGGCCTATGTCCAGCAGTGGACGTCTTTCGGCTGAAATGATGAGGATGATGATGACCCTAGGTATCGGTATAGGATAGGACCAGGCCCGAGTCGACGGCGCGTTGTGTTCCACGCGTGCCTCAAAGGGATGTCAGCACCAACTGACGGGGTCCGTAAGGACCAACGCCTGCTGGGGTTGCGAGTTTGTCCGAAATCGGACATCGCGGCCCCGGTACACAGGCAACGGAAGGAACACGGGTGGGTTTTTTGATTTCCCATCCTCAAAAAACAAAAAAAAAAAATCGGTATAGGATACCTAGGGTCTAGGGGAACGGTATAGGATACGTGTCTTTTTTATGTAGGCTATGTAGGTTTTATATCTTTTATTAAGTCATAGTTTACCGACGACGTAATATTAATGATGGAGCATTAGTTGCTATAAAACCGCATATTTTCATAATTTCTTTGCCATAAAAAAATATGATTTCATTTCAATTATTTCGTATAAAAAAATAAACAAGACCTCTACTTATCGCTGTCAGCCTAGTATTTTAATTGCGTGTTCATACAACTAATGCCATTATAATCTGCAGTAATTAATAACTGGTGTAATCTTCGTCGTTAGCTCGTTGACAACGTGTGCACCTGCCCTTTAACACCTTTATATCTATGGTGAATCTATTAGTTATAATTAGGTAAATGCACTGAAGCTTTCTCCAGATAGTTTAAGGGCAATTGTACAAGAAGAAAAGAAATAAAAATTAAAAAAAAAAGGTTAGATTTGTGATCCTCGGCCTCCCCTATTCTTTATTAACAGCTATAACATAACTAAAGCTAAAATGACATTTCAAAATTAGTGACATACTCGTAATAAAATTATAGGGCGACTTTTTCGTATAAGTAAGCGGGCGGCAGGACCGCCTGGCGTCAGAATCATAGGACTGTCACCAACGAAAAAAAAAATGTCATTTTATGCCACTAATTTCGTAATGTATATTTGGCTTTATTGACAAATTTATTGGCAAACATAGGTAAACCACCTTTGCTGCGTTCGCAATTCATTTGCCAACACGAGTTTTAGGGAAAACAAATGTAATGCCTACACATAATAAGGTTCAGTTTGCGCTACAACTTCATATTTTTTATGACTTTTTTAACAGTACTAGTCGGTCTAAAATCAATCTTATTTACACGTATATAAAGTTGATGTTTGTCTCAGTGAAAAACTCGTGTTTGTTTACACATGTTTGGTAAATAACTAGCGAACGCAGATTACCTATGAATATAGTTTTCATATTTATCTCTACCTATTAAGTTCTGTCATACCACGCATGATTATGTGTCTAAAAACATATTAAGCAGCTTAAATGTTATTGCTCAATTGTGATTACCACCTACTTTCTGGTAGCTAATGAAAATTTATTCTTTTCAATTCTATTATTTCCTTTCCTATTCTGAATAAATGTAATTTTGAATAAATTCTTCAGACCTGCGAAAGTAGAGTTGGAATAAAAGACACGTAAACTCAGTTTGTAAACTGAACTAAAATAATATTAATAATATAAAACTATCCTCCTTTCACCACAAATTAGTGAGTATAATGTAAGGTAACGCGATACAAGCTGCGCCCGCGCCGTCACCCGGTGAGATTACACGCGGATCAACGCACCCGGGACGCGTGCGACGCACCTGCTCGAATTACGATAGGAATTCGACCATGGGCTTATGATTTCAACCACCAAATATAATACACTTTAGCTGAAGTATTGTTTTCTTTTGAAAGAACACGAATAAAAACAAGGTTTAAACTTCTATAGAAGTCTTATACAACTCAGAACATGCCGCCTGAAAACTAAGTGTAGGTTCGCTGTATTTGTCAAAAAGGAAAATGGATAAACCCTACAAGATTTTATGGGTTTTCAGGACTTTTCAATTTGTTAAAATCTACTCCTGGTTGTAAGCTTTTCAGCACACACATTTTCTCAGCCTCGCTCTTCCATGAGGTATCGATTCTCTATAATTTATCAAGATCAGTATAATACCAGTAACTACTTGTACTTTCCACTCCCGTATTCATACTGTTTAGGGTTCCGTGCCTCAAAAGGAAATATTCCATTAACCCCGGTAGCACACCTCCGCCGCGAAACCATAGCAGTGAAATCGCAGTAGTTCAATTCAACTGGCTCGCGTCATGTTCCGCTACGCGAAATTCGAATAGCGGAACTCGAGTAGCGGAACATGATGCGAGCCAGTTGAATTGAACTCCTGTGGTTTCGTTGCTACGGTTTCGCGGCGGAGGTGTGCTGCTCGCGTAAATTTTATAAGATCACTTCGTTGTCCGTCCGTCTGTCTGTCAGACTGTCTGTCAAGAACGCGTGGAGTACCTCTCCACGCGTTCCTGGGAAACAGGGTCTGAAAATCGTGAATCATTCCACTTTGCCCCACCAGGCCGCCCCACTGGCACTGGTGGGGCAAAGTAGAATGCCTAAAAGTTTTCAGTGGAACCTGCTCCACTAGTTTGATTTGGTGTGGCAGATTCCACTAGTCTAAAATCTTGATGGATTCTGCCCAACTTGGCTTGGTGGGGCAAAGTGGAATGATTCAAAATCGTTAACTTGTAGTTAAAAAAAGTAGAAAAAAGAAATGCAGTTGAAGAATTGACCGTGACGTATATCGATGTATGGGAGAATAGGAGAATATGTTTTTCAACTACAATGTTATGTTGGTTTTTGGGATTATTTCATCCCAACTATCCTTTATTGTACGTGGTCCGACACGTACTTGGCCGTTTTTTTAGAAGCTGTTACTTAATAGAACTCACAAAGTTAATTCGCATTTCAACTACCTACAAAGGTAGTGAAAAAAAAGTTAGAAACAAAACCTTTTATTTCGATTTTTTGTATTATGTCATTCGGTTCTAGGATTGCCCGATACAATAGCAATAAATATATTTCTCAATTAATAGTAAGTTCACAAAAAAACTCGGAACTGACTTTTTTATGAATTAACTTCATTCGGTTTGGGAGCACCTTGTTTAAAACAAATACACCTGATCGATGATGTTCGGTGCACCTTGCTCCAAATTTTAACCGTTGCCATAACAAAGTAAGGTGGCAGAAGGGTTAATCCTATTTGCAAAATGTGTGGTGTTGCCACGTAGGATACGTTAACAGGTGATTTTACCCCTAACAATTTTTAATAGGTGTAAAAAATTAAAGAAAGTAAAAGAAAAGAAATAGTGAAAAAAAAAGCAGAAAAAAAAGATATACCTAAAAATAAAATATTCCTGAGTTCAAATGTCTACTTATTTATCCAATATGAGAAGCAGCTAAATCCAAATAGAATACGAATCTATATATCCGATATCCGAACAAAAATCTTCGGGCCCCACACTCCAGAACGATACTTCTGACTTCTACATGAACTGTGAAAGATACATCCATTTCACTCATTTACATGATTGTAACAGCTTACTATCTCCTTCTAACTTCGATTCTACTGGTTCATGTAAACATGGAAAAATTGTTGCCTCCTTACAAAACCTCTAGTTAGCGTCTTAGTAGAATAATTGTAATTATCCTTTTATTGGGTCTATGGACTGCACTATACCTACAGAAAATTTTCGATTTTCTTTTAATTGAAAACGGTTCTAAAAGATCAGGAATTTTAAACATTAAACATTTTTGGTTTTATCCAAGACCCACTTACCACAATAGGATGTTGACTAGGAAAAAAAAAACTATTTAATCCGTCAGTCAGATAATTAAAAAATATTATTTTTTGCTTTATCAAATTAATAAAAAATGGATTAGATAAAACGCATTAAAGTCCAGCGGGGGCTCGCTACGTCACAAGTCACAATAAAATCTACCGGCCAGCGACGTCATGCCACATTTTAACTCATTGCCTACTCAATGTATTGCCGTAATCTTTTGATTACGTAAAAAAAAAAAAAAAAACGTGTCCAATATTTTTTAATAATCTACCTGCCGGACAAAACAATATTTTTTTGTCAACATACCTATTAATGTAACCTGTTGTTACATTATGGTGTGTCCTGTCTTTTCTCTATGATTAGTTAGCCAACTGCGAGAGGCGGATATAGAAAATGCTAAGTGCAATTACATTTGCAGTTAGCAATACAAAATAAACTTATTTAATTAGGTGTTGGGGACGATAAAAGTGAACATACCACAATCCAACTTTTTCTAATACACTGAAACCTACCCAGATAATGGAATATTTTGAGAAAAGAAATTCAAAAAGTTACACTCTAACAAGCTTCGGGAATGTAGCGAATTTAATTTCATTTATTTAAAAATAAAAACTCCATAAGTCTTTGTCCATTCGTACTTTGAATTGTTTCACCTCATTACGTGCACGAATATCACCAACATTTCTTGGATTTCATGCCCATTTATCAACCAAAAATCAACTATACTCCGCTGGATATAGAGTTTCATTTTCTAACGGTAATCATGCATGCTGGCTTCTGTCGAAGACGGTAACTACGTATATACAAAATTCGACTCAAAAGTTTGGGCTAGAAATTTCTGAATTGCCTGATTTTATATCTGCCCTGATTATGAGGAATATCGCGATCGAATTTGTACTTTAAAACTGTCAACGTAAAGACTAAAGTTCTTTGGATACCGTAGAATTTCTTAGGTGTGAAAACACAAGCTGGCCGTTTGTTCGGACGTAGGGTGAATGCGACAATTTTGCTCATTCGAATACAGAAGTGGGACTAATGGTTCGCTATTTTTATGTTACCAATTAAATCGTTTCCAGTTATCGGACTATACCGGTTTTGGGATTTTTCATGGTAAGAAATATGATACTAGCACCTTATAATATGCATTTTTTTCATTGAGTTCTCGTGAGCTCTGAATTTAGCAACTTTTTTCGTTCTTATTTTAATAAAATAACTTGATAAGTATCTTGTCTACCTTATTTATAAGTTGTAACACAAGTTAACATAATTTTGTGTCAGCGACAAATTATAACTCAGACGTAAACTCTATAACTTAATTAACGTTGACTTTACAATATGACAAAAACTAAAACTGTCACACAATTTAATTAATTGAGAAGTTTCAGTAGATGCGTGTAAAATTTGCATATACACAGCGTTCGCTATCGCAAAACAAAAACACGATTTTGAACTCGAGGCTCACATGAAATAAATCGAATAAAAAAATCGATTTTAAACGTTCGATCTGCGTCGGAGTGGGTGCAATTAAAGAGTTCTGAGAATCGATGCTCGGGAGTGCACGGAGCTCGCACGAATATAGTTACGCCATTCGTATGAACAGGGGATAAAAATAATAGTATCTATATGTAATGCACATTATGTGCTTGAGTCGTGATGATTTCTGAAGTAATATTTTTTCTCAGAGACGATGCTGATGTAGCTACAAAAAAATATTATGTCCGAAACTGTAATGGTATCTACATAAAATGTGTGTTTAATGTTTTATAAGTCTTGCAGGTTTAGATCTAAGTGTCCAAAAAAATCATAACCCTGCCTGCATGGCTTTGCCGTAGTCGGGTAAAAAGACAAACTATTCAAACTATGATAAAGTTGATAAACTTTCATATGCGTCCTTATCACTGAGCATTCCTATGCTCAGTGATAAGGACGCACGACAATTTGTTGCCTTGAAAGCCCAAGTAGGTACCTACAAAAGTGGACGATTTTAATCAACATTGCAACTTATCAGCAAAAAGTCCGATTCGATTAAATAAAGGTTCCATAATGTCAATTATATCAAACTTACGGCATTCATACAAATTTTAATTGCATTATAATAAAAGATAACAAACCCAATAAAACTAAAAATACAAAAAAAAAAACGCATCTAATTTCCAACATTTATCTCAAAAACGCCCCCATAAAAATCATCATAACCGAAACCTAATGAAACCCAATATCGATTACAATCGATATAGCATTACAAAACTTTATCGATAACAAAAGAGCTAAACAAGGTGTTTACGATTCCGATTTTGATCTCGAAAAACGTGCCACGAGACAAAATCCTTAGCGAATAAATTATATAGAGAGTCGGTTGGTCGTTGTCGGGCCCTTAATTGGGCCATGTACAGACCGACGGAAAAAACGTAACATTTGTTAGGTATTCCAGGAATTATACACTTGTTGGACTCTGGACGGGCCGGTTTATTTTCAGTGTCCCGTAATGAATGGTCTAACGAGATAGATAGATGATATCGTATTGCTTCTCCGTATTTCGTTGGAGTTTAGTTTCGATAAATAGTCATGAAAAATGTAGGCCTAGCCTTATTAGTTTTATGTATCAATGTTTTTGTTTGTGAATCCAGTTTTATTTTGTTATCTTGTAGATATATACGTAATATATATTATAGTAATATGGTGTAGTGTGTGACAACAAGCAGTTGTTTTGTATTTATTTATTAATTCAGTACTTACATCTTTATACATAATAAGTTGGTGCAAACGTAAACTCATTAGAGTTTTACCGTGGACCAAAATCATCAACCACATAAATTTAACAATCAAAACCAACTTAAGTTCATAATTATAAAATAATACAGTAACAAAAACAACAACGAGGGTACCTAATAAGCGAAATATTTATCGATACTTACGAGCGAACATCGATGAAAATAAGTAAACGAGAACTAAACCTATTTCATTTATAAGTTGAGTAAATTAACCGCTATAAAATATGGAAACCAAGCCAAAATTGGCTACTAGTACCGACTGTTAAAAAAATATTAGTCGTACCATTTTTCTTATTCACAAGTAATATGACTCAAATGGACTAAAAAACTTAATTACAAAAAAAACCTGCAAGTACAGACCACTGGACATCATACATGGCACAGTCCACCTGCATTACTAATGACTGCCGCTGGCGACTGTCCCATAATCCCGGGATTACACGCGGGATTGGGCCAATCGAGCGCCGCTCAATGTGCCGGGACTAATTAATTTGTAAAAACTAGTGGCTAGACGTTCGAGAAAGAAAATATGTATGCGAGAAAATAATTGTGAACATAAGAGCGTTTGTACAGAAAGTGGGCACCGTAACAAATAGCTCTCAAATATTTCTCTGTTTTGATTAATTCACACACACAACAAACACACACGCACACAAACCACTCAAGCGCATGCATGCACTAAATTGGATTCCTACGTTTAAAGTTATTTAATTTTATCTCATAAATTGTTAATGTTCAAAAAACGGGTGAAGACACTGACTCCTGTAACACAGGTACCACGTAGCTCAGGAGTCAGGGCTTCAAATTAAAATGTAGTGTTTTTTTTATGTCAATCAAACATTTTATTTATTTATTTTAATTTGGCTATGTATGGAATTAAGAAATAGGGCTATGGCCTAGTGAACTAAAATATTGATTAAAAAATGCCTTATATAATATCGTTACATCGAATATTTAGTTTTAGATGTAAAAAAAGGATTTGGAAATTATCCAAATGCCTTTTTTACACCTAAAACGGTCACAACATGAAATTCAGTGTTATAATTGCAATTCATTTTTAATATTCTAATTCACTAATTAGCCATATTTCATATTTCCATACAGTAATATTGCCAAATTAATCAAAACAGATAAATATTTGACATCTTTTTGCGACGCTGCCAACTTTTATAATGAACGCTATTTGGATGAGAAATCTAGAATCAATGATATTTTCTTGTACATTTTGACATTCAAAAGTGCCGTATATTATATGCCTCATTGAAATAATAGTACATTATGATACGAGTGTGCTGTATTGGTCATTACCCAAAAGGCGGCATTGACGCGCGAGCCATAGGCGAGCGCGATAATTTAGCCGAGTGGGTAATGATCAATGCACACGCGTTTCATACGACGTTTTTCAACAAACTTGCGAGGAAAAAAACAGACTTGTTGTAAGAACTTATGCTGGAATAACGTAACTATAGAGATGATAATTTAGATTTATAAAGTTCAACTGACCTTTGTTGCCAGGTACTGTCAATCGGAGCTTCTTTTAAAAACTGTTGTACGTCGCGTCGGTTGGTGACAATACTTTAGATTTTCGTATTTTTTATAACAACAAAACAAAAACGATACCAAATATTTACGGAAAATGGCGCGCTGGTTTTTTTTTTTTGCTAGCGATCCACGCGCAGTTGTAAATAAAAGCACAGGCAAAACTGCTGAATATAAAAATATAATAAACACAAAATAATAATTTGAATACGCAAATTAAGATTATTATTTAGTGAACAATATATAATTTGATGAAATATTATATTAAAATGAAATATTATTATATTAATACAGTAGGCATAAAAAAGCAAGAAGTACCCACGCACAATGGTCCTCCTGAAGGAAAGAACCAAACCCCTTAACATAGACCATAGAAGGCTAGAAATCTCTTTGATGAGATTAAAAAAAGCACAAATCTCTGCTCGGGTTAAAATAGAGAATGCTCATTTAATAGTATAGGATAGTTCATACTAGTTCCATGTATTCAAAGTCAATTTCTTTATTCAAATTTTATGCTGCAATGATAGTACTTACTAATTCCATACTGCCATGTCGCGTTTCAAAATTTGTCAAACAACAATGGCCGCTAGAAATTGTCTATGGTTTTAGTGATGTGGTAGTATGACCTTTTCGTTTTCGTACTTTCGATGTTACGATTTTTTTTGTAGGTAGTGTTTCATCAATATTTTTTATATTGAGTAACTTTCACATAAAAAACAAATTTGAAATTTTTCCATTGAAATATGTTCGAAGTTAAAACCGTGAAAACGAACAAGATAGCACGGGTACTTACGTACGTTTGGTATGTAAAAGATAAATAAATTCAGTGTTAAAGCAGTATAATATTCTAAAACTTAAGGGGTCTCCATAATACATATAGACCTACGACATTATTTAATAAGGAAATAGGACCGCAACTTTAAACGTGGGCTAGCTTCAACAGCATCTTGTAAATCCTAGCCTAAAACACGATTGTTGTCAGTATAATAATTATAAATACATTAAAATAGTTTTTTTTTTCAATATAGGATTAATAAAATATTCCTTGAACAAATAGTCGATATTTATTATGTCAATCACTAACTTTTCAATGACAAGATAAATTTAGACTAGTTAAAAAGGAGGTCGGTTGCCTATGGTTGGTTGTTTGACTTTTGTAAAAATTGTTTTTTTTTCCAGTTTTCGCTTTTATTGTTAATTAAAATAGTTTAATTAAAAGATAAGAAACACGCATTGGATGTTAAAGTGGGTGTGCTAATATGTGTATCCTAATTAGTGCGTATTTAATCAGTGACACGTAGATATGGCGTTCAATTCCCAGGCAAGTCCAATGTTATTGTTTTTAGCGAGTCGCAACCAAATCCTGATTAGTTATCTGTGGCATTACAGCACTAGTCCGATAATATAAAGTTAAAAGCACGCGTTTTTAATACACTGAATTATGACCCTAAAAACGGTTCAATAAGAGCTACTTTACGAGCCAGTGTGTTGAAAATAATTTTAATGACACTTAGTGAAATGGATATAACTTGTATGATAAAACCTTATAGGATTATTTTGAAAGTGAGTAAGGATACGTATAACATGGCATTTACACAAAAACAATTAAATATAATGTAGTGGAGTTATATTCGCTTGGCACTTGGCAACACGGTCCAACAATATAATATATATAATTTTGCAATAATCATCAAGCATAAATGGAGAAGTGATTGCAGTATGATATGGATAGATTTTCATCCTGTCGAGATATTTCGTAAAGTCATCCTATTAAAGAGAATCTACGGCTGGTTCTTCTTCGCCGATACTATTCTATAATTTCTTCAAAGGATATTGTTTTTAATATAATTTGTTGAGTTTTTTTTTTATCTTTATATATAATTAAGTATAAATTGTTATTTTTACATTAAAGACGATTTAATTAATATTATTACGGAATACAAATAAATAAAAATCTAACTTGAGATATTGGACATTCTGGGGCAGTAGAGCTAACAACATATCACTAGACATCACTATCATCAATGCTACCTACGGAGATGATCTCCTCGTAGACGGCTATACACTCTTTTCCCATGTACTCTTCTCCACATAAAATGTGAAAGAAAATAAATTATTTTGTATTTGTATTTTTTTGTATTTCCCAGAAATTTTCACCATGGACCTCGTTTTTGTCATCAACTTTCCACTCAAGAGTACCATCAAACCCATCGCAATTATTTTTTTATGTCCCACCCACATTATCTAGAAGGGGAAGCAGATTTCTTTAAAAAAATAGCGTTGTAAAGTTCTCAGCTAATACGTAAGGTGAAGCGACAGAGTCGGAGCGTGTCGGTGAACGTAAATTGTTTATTATTTTTTATGGGATTTTCATGAGGACGATCGTCCCAGACTCGTTAAAGGTGGTTATGAAGGAATGAGGATGGAGTAAATGGAGTGGTAACTCAAAAAAATTGCATGTGTGTTAAACATGCATTAGGAATGAAACGTCTATCATGATGACTATCCTTGTTCACTAACAAATTCTTTTTTAATAAGAGAATTCTCTCCTGTCAATAAATTCCCACAACTTATCTGTTGGGCTTCTCAAGCCGATCGAAAGACGTAAAAAAAAAAAAAAAAAAATTGATGATCCTTTTGAAGGTGATTCCTAGTGCAAGGTGAAGGAAAGAGGATGGGGTGAATGGAGTTTTACTACTATTATTTCCAGTAGTCGAGTTTAATTTCATGGATGAAAGGCCTACAAGATGAACCTGTTCGAAACTAACATAAAAGATTGATTGTTGGAAACTGAAACTACACTATTGCATTAGGATTTATTTAAAAGAGGGAGGACCTTTGCCTAAAAACGGGACAAAACACGCTATATAAATAGATAAAAAAAAAAACAGTGGAAATGTGAAATTACATGACTTTTATTAATTGACCAGTAATGAAGTTTTTCATCACTTTGATCACTGAAAATTGAAAACTGTTTTAACTTACTGTGAAACTTTTAAATTAGCGCTCCATTTATTCGTTATCCATGTCAGCTACAAAGGTTATTGTATGTTGCTGGAATTTTTTGGGCTTTGTTTAAGATTTTTTGGCATTTTAAAAGTAATACCTCACAGTTCAAACTATATTTGTCAGCAAAGTGCAAGTACATTATAGTATTTTATTACTTTTATATGTGAAGCGTGACTAATCACCGAAATTATGCAAAATGCCTGTTGTGCATCTCGAATTTAGGGTTGTGTTTGATCTTAGAATTGTATTTCGCCGGTAAAATATTGGTAGGTAATTAGACAAGATATATTTTTTTATTTAACTGTGTAAAATTTAGAATTATGCTGCGGCCGCATCTGCGACGAAGCTTCGCACAGTGATACGATACACGCAGATGTGACCATACATTATCGGTTATAGTCGCGATAGTTCGGGCTGTGTAGCACTTATCATCCGGGAGGTACATAATAAACGTGGCAAAGCAACGAGTGTGAACACCGCATTAGCGCGATAGCGATAACTCTTTAGTAAGCTAAGCATACGAAGCTTCGGCACGCATTGCTTTGTCACGATAGACGTAGCTCCGGCCGCAGCATTAAGGCTCGTGCAGACCAGCGCGACTTGTCGCGCGACACCACACCGTGCACCGGTAATTGTTTTACCGTGATGTTTTCTTATGAATTGTTTTGTAAAAGGCGCGTCGCGCTGTACGCACGACGGTTTAGGAAAAAACAAATTATAAATGATTCCAATAAAAAAAAAAAAATACTGCAGCTTTCGAACAACTTTGTTCTTAAGCCCTCCGGACCCTTAAATCAATTGATATGAAAATTAAAATCACAAAAGATATTAACAGATGACTACCACCAAATGAACCAATCGGTATGCTTGTAGTACTACGAAAATAAACAACTGAAGGTAAAGCAGCGGCAGACAGTCACAATCCATTCACAACCACTCCATCAAGACCAACACTTCTACCATTAAACGCACAACAATCCAACCTACCTGTAGACACCTACTCAATTCAAAACCCAACTTTGCCAGCTCGTTGGAACACAAAAGCGAACCCGAACACGACGAACATTTAGCTATCGGAGCGTCTCTCATAACACCGCATTTTCCACTTTTCCTCAGATTTCCCGAGGTGAAATCGCTAAGCGTTGCCCTGATGTTTGAGGATGAGAAATGAACGGAAGGGGGATGGAAGCCAAGGGGGCTAGGGGGGATGTATTGTAAACACAATTACCACCCTGCGTCGCTCCCAGGGCAACAAATGGTGGCTAAACGACCCATTCGCCTGTGATTTGTTAGCAATATGCTTGAGATTTGGAACAGAAATGACTTTAAAATTCGTTTTGCGTACTTGTGTTACATGCTTTTGCTGGCTCTTGTGTCGTGGGTGTTCATTAAGATTGTTATATTGCATGAATTGTTTGTGTTGTTTAAGACTGTAATGTTTGTAGCCTAGTTCTTTACCGTGGGCAAGTAAGGTTTCAGTAAGGAAAGCTGTAACTACTGTCCGTAAAAGTTCATTTGAATCTAAACCGTTGATCTTAGGTCAAGTGAACAACAGTTTCTTCTTCTTCTTTTCGAGTTGATGGTAAAACATGTATTATGTTGTAAGAGTTGGGCCCAGTAGGTGGCCACGCTAATTGGCATTTTTTAGGTCCTCAGAAGTGTGGATCCTTTGGACACCTCATAAGGGACAGAAGCACCGCATTCGCACTAGGTAGGTATCGGGTTTGATAACAGGAATATAGGTCTTTTATGGATGGGCTAACGTGTGTCATAGATTATAGTGTATTTAATAAAAATCAACAGTTATGAGCATTTAATTTTTTCTTTAATTTTGCTGACTTTCGTGACGACATGAAACACATTATTTTTCCTACTTATCTAATCAACATTAAACCGTTTCAGTAGGTCCGTAAAATAGTTTTCAACTGAAATCTAAAGCAATAGAGAGAACTCAAAGTCATGATCACACTTTAACCATGGTTTGTCCACATAATATATGTACATTCAAATAGAATTTTAGTAAGGTGACTTTACAGTTCTTCACGTTCATCCCTTATTTATAACTGACCTAGGATATGAGCACAGAAGATAGGACGCCATAGCGCAGAGGAGTTAGTCCTAAACTAAGAATGAATGGTAACACTAGTCATACTTTTTTCTTTTTGTTTTCGTCCTGGGTTGAAAATCCTCTTGAATCTGTCTGCTATTCCGACAACAGGCCCTCGCGGAGCTGTGACCGGCGAAGCTCGATGTCTCGCTGCATCGGTCCAACGCTCTGCGTTCGCGCTTCCTCGCGCCACCAATACAGTGAAGCGAGGGCTCTCACCTCTAGGTTCCACAGGGCGGCAATCCGGCCAGTGCACAGACCGCCTCGTAGGAGATCGTGCGTTATCCCCTGATATCTCTGACAGCCATCGCCCTCTGCGGTTTTCACAGTATTGCGATGCTAACACATCATCCTAGCCTAGCCTTTTCCCAACTATGTTAGGGTTGGCTTCAAGTCTAACCAGATGCAGCTGAATATCAGTATTTTACTTAGAGTGACTGCCTATCTGACCTCCACAACCCAATTACTAGGTAAGTCTGATTGTCAGACTTTTGGTTGCTGACTACCCGTAACGACTGTCAAGGATTTACGAATGACAGATGACGAAATCTAACAACAGAAGATGAATTTAGAAATAGCTAAATGCCAGCAGATATTTTACATAGAACGATTGGTGTAACACTACCATCACTTAAATAAAGATTAAAAAGGTGAATAACTTGTATAGAAACTCCCATCAAAATCCAATGCAACACACAACAAAACCCTTATAAGTGTAACAACAACAATACAAGATCCTCGTTAATCCCTTACGGTCATAACGAGGCGGGCGCTAGAGGGCGGAGCCCCGGCCTCCACCGGCGTCCCGAAGCATGCGGCATAAACAACTCAAGTTACAACATTTAATTATCGCTGTTTATTAAACCAGGCTCACCTCGAGAGATATGAATCATTGTTAAATGATAACACTGGTGAGGATGAAAGAAATTATCATTCACACCTACTGGAGATTGGACGGTGGGTACCTACACCTTAGACAGGATTTGGGCTTGTAGGATTTGAAGAATGGGGTGCCAAAATTGTGGTACGTTTTGTTGTTTAGGTACCATCGTGCTTCATGGGTGAAATTATTGAGGTAAAGGAATATGGCATGCTGAAACATCTTTAAAAATTTGTCAAATGGTTGATAAGAAAGCTTAGTTAGGTAACCAAAGTTCCAACATACGAGTAGGTATACGGATTAGGAAAGTGATAGTAGGGTCGAGGGTTGCCTTACCTGTTCTTCATTTCTCAAAAGTTGTACAACCGACATTTTACTAGTAGAATGATTGCAGAAGACTGTAGTAATATTGGTCCCATCTTAAGGCGACGATAACCGACTTTTAATGATTTTATAGTGAAGATCACGTCTAAACGAGTAGTGTTAATGATTTAGAAAAAATATATGTTAAATTAGAGCATTTTTTTAATAACTTAATATAATAATAGATTATGATTAAGTTTATATTACATAGTGAAATTAAAGGTATGTCTAACGCGGATAAAAGACTGAGAATCACGCAAAATCTACCAAACGTATTTTTCTGAAACCTTCACCATTTTAAAGATAATTTAATTATTGATCTTTTAGTATACGTGTTTTATTAAAATACCTTTTATTTTATGTATAATTAATTAATAATGTGTCTAATTTGGGACAGCGCTCCTTGATGGGTGAGTCCTATTACTGACTGGACGTACGTCGCGTTGCGTGAGCTCAGTACAGAACACGCAAGCTAACCACTCAAGTCTTAACACTCTACCCAAATCATATTATATACTATGTATTTGCAAGCGTACGGCATTTGCTATGAACATAAAAAGCTTGCTTTGCTCTGAAAACACAAAATGGCAACGAGCTGAAAATAATATTGTCATCTAAACTATATTTCAGAATGGTAAACAGAAATACAATTAATAAGCAACCATTTTCCTTGTGTAGTAATTGACACAATTTTTAGTTCCATAAAATCGATGGAACTACATTTTGAATGAACATTTCTACTTCCACCCACGGTACCTACTACAACATGAAAGATTAACCCAATCGCAGCCGCATACGGATATTACTGCTCGCAAATATATTAGAAGTGCAAAGTTTATTCTGATTTACGATCTTCCAACAGCCTTGTAAGTTGTAGATGTAATTTAACAAGCTTTCTATTGTTACTATTATTCATACGCCCCCTATATTTATGACCAAGGTTATACATGTATATTAAACTTTGATATTTATGCTGTAAGCCGTAATAAGCATGTATCCATATCTAGCTATTTCGAGACAAATATCCACCATTGCTCAAACGCTTGTGATAAAAAGCAAATCAGGTATCGACTTTTATTTAAGGGTTGTTTTTACTGAAAGAGCATAAAATTTGTAGAACCGAGCAATAATATCGAAAAGAGTTGTTCCTACTAAAAGAGTTTTCTTTCTTCTTTAAGTACACGTCTTATATTACGAGTATACTAATGATAACAAATACACATCAATGAATTACTCGTATATGACTAAGTCACTAATGGTTTACATGTTTTCAAAGCTTATTCCTTAAGGCCATGTAAATGTATGACAAGTACCGATTGACACCAAAATAATTTGGTCATTACATAAACCAGCTAGTAAATAGGCTTAGGTTTAAACCAAGAAACAACTGTAGCATCCATTCTTATTTGAAACCGTTTTTCCAAAAAACCACAATCTGGGTCCAGTGACATCGTGGCAGACCCATGACAAGATGGCGGGACGAGCTTTACAGCTACATACAGGATTGGTTTTACCAAAACAAAGAGGAGTGGAAAGGAGAAAGGGAGGCCTTTGCCCTGCAGTGGGACAACATAGGCTAATGGTTTTCCAAATAAAACATATCCCCATAAAAGAAAACCGCTCACCCAGTGGAACAGCTAAAGTACTCATAACAAAAGTGCGCAAAGCAGAGCATGCGCCGGCGGCGGCGCTCGGACGGGCCATTTATCGCACGCGCTCGCCCCGCGCCCGCCCCCCGCCCGCGGCGCCTGCACGACCACCACGCCCTGTGCAGGAACGGACCTGGACGTGCGTGGTGGTGCTAAAAAGACACGAGGTCCTAAGGCAAGAAAATCAAAAGATGTGTTATATATATATATATATATATATAGTTTGTATGAGGAAACTGCACGTGGTTCTGAAAGCTCAGTTTCTTGACGGTCCTCCTTAAAACACCGCCATCCTTTCCTATCTTTTGGCGAATAGATGTGATCCTGCATAGAACACTGCACGTCTAAAGAGCCGTAAAGCTTTATTAATTAAACTAACATGACAGAAATCCTTGACAACGGGATTACGTTGTACCACGATACTTACAACGGGAATAAAACAAATAACGGAAACTGATTAGGGTTTTGGATGAAAACCCAAATGAAGATTTATTTTAACATTTCAGTCGTAGACTCGTTTATTGCGTTGAATTCTTAACAAACGGCTACTTCCTTCTCTAAATAAATCGTCTTGCTATTGAAATTTGCATCCCGGGTATTCATTTTGTAGGTAGTACAAATTAATATTTCAGTGCATGATCTAACTACGGCTCTGCACGCGCGCCCCAAAGCGCGAGGGCGCGCGAAATACCGACCGATCTGTTGTGGAGCCGCCATTATAATGAGACGTTATTTATTGGACAATCTCACTACTAATCACCTCGGACATGCTGTATTCATATTATATTATTAAATGTGCGATGGTAATGGGTGGAATACCTAAGGTATTTTGTTGAAATATAGTGTACCTTTTAGTAAAGCAGAAAAGCGCATGTTAACTGTAACTACCTACTACTTGATAAAGAGCATATATGTAAGTAAGTACAGAGAAAAGATTAGTATCTATTGATTTGGTTTTTGCATCTGGAATTTCTTAGTTGGAGCCTGGATTCGTGTCCGGTTTACAGCAATGGGCTCGTGCTCGACCCCAATTACATGGGACTTAACTTATCTGGCGAAATTTGGGTGTACTATAAGTACACCTCTGCCTAACCCTTCGGGGGACACATGCGTGATATAAATTTTATGATCACAATATTCATAATGTTTGCATAAAACATTTTGCAACTTAGTTAAATGAAAAAAGTTTTTCTCATTTTCTTTTATGAGTCTAGATTTTTTCAGTTAGGTTCTGCAAGCATTATTTCGTTTTGATTAAATTAGGTACATTAACTTAATATTAATCGGTACGAGGTATGGTATAAAATAAAAAACCAATGTAAAAAGGATCATAATTATGACACTCAAAACATAATTTTTGAAACTTATTTAATTTTATACTCCTTACATTTTTAGCATAACTACTGATAATCCATCGTATTAACCTACATTTTACCAGGAGTTTAATTTTAACGCCAATAAAATATTAAATCGATATACAACATTTTCGACTACATAACTAGTGTAAAGGCTGTCTTGCACTCCATCGTAAACGATCAGCGTTCAAACCATTAACCTACCGTATACAACCGCAGCCGTACTTACGTAAAAATAACATTTGACAAGAAAATTGTGACCTTATTCATGATGAAATATGTGAAAATCAGCTGTGATTTTCATTGATTTGCAACATCATCAAATGCATTGTGTAAATAATCTGTTGGTAAGTTCAGACTATCAGTAAATATGGTTCTACCAATATATCTGCAATAAGGTAGGGTTTTGTAGAAAATTGCCGTGAAAATCGCTGCGCTTTGGAGACTAAGAGGTGATTTCAGTATGTTTGATATGATCCTTTAGATTCCTTTACGAAACCCGAAGGTGAGGATAAGTGTGATGTCGTGGGGTGTTATATTCTACATTATAGTATCATCGACCACTACAATATAGTATATTATAATTTATAGTGAATATAGTATAATTCTATCTATAATACCGTCAGCGGTTTTCTGTTGCTTGGAAACATGCTGGTCTTGCTTCATTGGATAATCTAGAATCTAAACAAAATCAAACTAGTTGCTAATTTGATTGTAAAGTTTATTATTTTTATGGCATTGAATTTACATTCTGTGATTACTTCCTCACACACTGACTTTAATTGTAAAATTGTAGGAAATCGTCTACTTTTACAATGTTTGGAAATATGTGAGCACCATGTCTCTATCACATAATTAACTTATCTGTCGTTGCTTCGTTTTAATTATTTTTACCTATTGTGGTAGATATAGTAATTTTATTCTAGGTGCATCGTCTTCACATATTATTATATAATTAATGTACCTATACAAAATATTGTAAATCATTTGGAGTTTCTTGTCCATTCTTCGACGACTAGAATCAATTCAATTTTTTTGTAAAATTTGTCGTTCAAAATTGCCATATCAGGCCTGTTGAAATAAATGATTTGACTTTGACATTCAATTTTCTCTATAAAAAAGTCTTTAACTATTTTAAATAGTAAGTCGCAGAACTGCTTTTACAAATATATCCAGACCCTAAAGCCGATACAGATAGTAGTAACAAGCCCCACTATCGATGATCACATTCGACCATTAACTATGAACCATTACTAGTTTATGACTTATTAACATCACAGCTTCGTCTGACAGCTGCTTAAGAAAATTAATCTTGGAATGAAAAATGATAAAATTGCTGGTCTGACCTACCTTACTTGGATGTCCATTATTTTCGTATCGCTCACGTTTCCTTTTGGTAATAACTTTAAGTATATGGAATGTTGGTAGTGTCTAATGTAATGCGATATATAAAAATGTATATGTTATTTAAAAGCTTTAGGTTATAAATATGTTGAAAAGCTCGACGTAAAACGTGTTCAGTGATGTGTAATTATTTTAGACAGGGTGTAAAAAACCCTTCACGATGCCAAAATCTGCGCATACTGTTCATCATAACGAGTGACATTGAGACAAAATAATTTACATTGATTTCTGGTCCATTTTGACCTTTATTATCGTTCTAACAGATTCAATTTTTTTTTGTTTTTTTAAACCTTTTCTAGTCGCAAAACAGTCACTCAGTTACTGTTATAGGACGGATAACTATCCTACTGCCTGACCATAAGAAATATGTAAAAGTCACATCAAGACTGTACCAGAACATCTTAACATCTGACTGTGACTTCCGCAATGCTACGAAATCCCAATTCTCCTCACGTTTACACACAACATGCGTAGTTGTCACCAATCCCGCTATTCTTTGAAACTTAGGTCACCAGTGTTTCTAGAGTTGGGAGACAGAGGTCATTCTGACGTCATCCATCACTGCAAGTAAAATATTTAACCACGTCTGTGTACACTTTAACCAAGATTGCCAAGTTGGTGTAGTGGCTACAAGCGTGAGGTTCTACTTCGATTCCCAGGTAAAGAAAGAAAGAAAGAAAGAAAGAAAAATGCGTTTATTGGCAAACACCAGAAAAATACACTTTATAACTAAAAAAAAAATACAAAAAACAATGATTATAATGCCAATAGGGCCTCAGCTCAGCATAAATGTCAGATGGCAACACAAAGTGTACCACCTGACGCTGATTTTCAGCTGCAACCCACGAGTGCCATACGCTAGAATAATAAAGACAGGGAAGTGTGTGTCCGTTGTAATAAATTAAATTAATAGAATAAATTAAAGGTAAGTAGTAAAAAGCTCACAAAATCAAATAAATGTTGTGACTTAGATCAGTGTGTGTGGTGTGTTGTGAAAGAGAAACTAAAATAAATAAATACCTAATATCTGTGTCTTAGTAGCTAGGTAGGTCAACAGGTCGACGGCGCGTTGTGTTCCACGCGCAACTCAAAGAGATGTCAGCACCAACTGACGGGGTCCGTTAGGGCCAATGCCTGCCAGGATTGCGAGTTTGTCCGAAAGGGATATCGGGGCCCGCCACACAGGCAACGGAAGGAACGGACACGGGTGGGTTTTAGTCAGTAAAAGTCTGACACGCCCTCCCGCTCCGCCCAGAGCGGGAGAAGTTATTTGATAATTTCCCACCCTCAAAAAAATAAAAAGGTTCGGCAAGGTGTAATTGAGGTTTTCCATCAGGAATTGCTCAGTGAAATGTAATGAAATAAAATTGTTTATTCTGTAAATAGGATATCAGAATAATTTTTACACGTCATATTAAAAAATATTAAAATAAGCTACATGAGGTCGGCGTTTCCTATCTGACTACTCTGAGAAGAAAGGTCGAAACACATTCAGAGGTCGCAGTCTCTTTTAAAGTCCAGACATAATCTTGGTCAGGCCATATGAGGATCATGTAGATTAGTGTTTGAAATGGCTTTTGAGGAAAGAACCACAAAGATTTGAGTGCACCTGTCCAGTCAGTACAAGCATCTGTCAGTAATCGTGGAGCTCAACTTAGAACTGAAGGAGCTCAACTCGATGAAGAACACCAAAGAAAGGACATTTGGGTAGCAGTCTGGAGTCTGGATTGATGGAAAAAATGGTCACCCCCTATTACAAGGGTCTTAAACATAACTGGCGAAATATGGGTGTACTACAGTTCTGCCTAACATTTCGAGGATTGCAGGCGTGACCGTTATGTGTACACTAGAAATCTCACCACATTTCTAGAAAGAAAGAATAAATGGTTTATGCTCCACAAACTAAATGTGACAAAAAAATGAACTAATGTACTCATTTACAAATTAGCCAAAAGCCTCTACAACTACTACTTCCTTCTTCTGTCGATAGGCTTACGTTTGATTACTATCTCACCAGTTTGTAAGCGACGATGTGTTCGACGGTGGAAGGCGCTTGCCTAGAAGTAACCTATTCACTCGAGATTTGAAGACCTAGGCTATAGCTATCGGAAACACAGTTTCAGGTAAGGAGTTCTGACTCACTCACTCCTTAGCGGTGCGCACAATGAATGTGCTGCCAAAAGCTTTGTGTGTATGAGAGGTATATCCAGCATATCGCTGTGGCGCATCATCGCCGTACCTATTAATAGTCTGTTCCAAAAATATCTGATAAAAATGTAAATAAATTGGATGGATTACAAAATGTACCCGTGGATGTCAATTTCTAGTGCCACTTACAAATTGAGTGCTTTGATTTGATTATTTGAATACTTAAACCACCAAATTAAAATTAATAAACTAAATAATGTTTAAGATGATTTAATCATCTTAAAAATGTTTTTATTAGATAATTTGAGGTTATAAAATTAACCTCAATTTTCGTCGATGTTTTATTCGATTTCAATTTAATTTAAATGTTAGTCAAACAATAATTGTTGGAAATAGAGGTGAAATATAAAATTTTAACCTTCTAAATAAAGATAAATGTGTAAAAAATTCCTTTTAGTGAGTGATTGGGTAAAAATTTAACCTGAACCTGAAAAAGGGTTTGTTTACGTTTTCATAATACTACGAAGATCTTTCTCGTTTTGTTTTCGTGTGTTTAGTGACTAACCAGAGAGAGAGTGTCAGAGTTTTAAAGCCTTTGACTTGACTTCACATGCCGTCGAGAACAATCTCTGAGGTAGGCCGTTTTTCTCACGATGTTCGTTCACCGTTTTTGAAGCAAGTGATAATTTTAAAATAAGCACATGAATTCTGAAATTCAGAGGTGCGTCTTGCGTTCGAACTCGAGACCTATGACTTGGAAGTCTGACGGTCACACCTAACCTACGTAGGACAGTGATAGCTTAGTTATAACTGCTCTACGTAGGTAATTACCATTAATACCTACGTGTAGTTGTCCAACTTAATCTTCATAAGAAATACTTGGAAGATAATTACACTGCTTTTCCATCTAAAATAATAACAATAACAAATTCTGTTAAGTAACTGTGTTCAGCTTCATCATATTTACGACAATCACTTCCCGTCATTCCGCGGCTCCTAATAAGGTCACGACGCGGATGTAGAGACTTCCTAGAAGAGATACCTTTTATTTTTGTTGAATCTAGGTCTTAGATCTATTGAATAGGAGAGTAATAGTATTTTTTTTATATAATGGACTACTAATAATGATAAATTAATTTGTTAATTCGATTGCCTGCCTGATAACGTGCTGATTTAGCTGCACCAATGAAATGATCTCGATTACCTGTAAGTTTTAAGAATTATTTGGCCAGTTCCAGTGCCTCTCCGGTTTGAGAAATAGAAAAGAGGGTATTCTGAAAGTTAATTCCTTACCCGTGGCCTCAAATAAACATTAAAACAATGATTCGGTTTGAATGTTTCTCATCGACTGAGGTTTGAAAGGCAAATATGTATAATAAATGCACTAATGCCCGTTTTCACCTTCACTTAGTGACACTTAAATGAATCCCTAAATAAAAGTGCACTGTTGGATTTTCAACGCTAAGCTCAACGCTGAGTGTTGAAAATCCAACAGTGCACTTTTATTTAGGGATTCCTTTAAGTGTCACTTAGTTGTCGGTGAAAACGAGCATAAAAATCTTATTTCTTAAGAAATAAACAGTACCTTTGTACTCAATACTTATAGATGTCACATATGTATCTATTTTACTGTGTGTATATAAAATAATAAAAACAATCCATTTAAATAAACACGAACATCATATAGCCAAACCGCATCCTACTGACATTTACAGGTATTACCAATCCTTGTGGCTATTCCAAGATTCGGTACGTACGTAAATAACCTCTTCCAAAAACTCTATGACCACGACCAAACAATTCGGCTACATCACTACAACCAACAAAAAGTTACAAGGATTACAGAGGAATTAAATGGAGCTAATTAAAACTGATCTAAAGAACTGCTTAGTAAGCTGCATTGTTTTATTAACGTACAGGATGTAAGGAAAAAATAATTCGAGAAGTCAGAAATCGTGATAAAATAATGAAGACGTGTTTTACCTCAATTTTGTCATTTTGCTGGAAATTCCAATGATTTTGTGTTTCAACAAAACGATACGTAGATAGATAGGAACAAAGGTGAGCCTAATGACAGACAAATCGTACTTATAGCTTTTGTATTGTACTCGTAGTTATAAAAATATTGTCCTCTGGTTAATATTTTTCCTATACCTACCTACCTAAGTGCTTTTCAAGAGAAACACTTCTATATAATTAATAGAGATATCGGGATTGTTTTTACCGGAATTTGTTATTAATTCATGAAAATGGACGTCAAAATCTAGCTTTCATAATCTCACGATTCAGGCCAACAAACAATATTGTAACTCCAAAAGATCCTGCCAACCTACCAACTGCTGATTTACAACTCCCAAACACATCATACATATCCCAAACATATTCAAGAGCTTTAACAAATCCCCAAAAGTTCACAGCAGAGGGTACTGAGATGATAGGCCATCCAATGAGTCAGCAGCATACGTTTCTCATGTTCGCCGCTAGACGGGGTTCCATACATACTAATTCGATGTTTCGTTGTACCACGCGGCCATTCAACTCTTTGTTTTTTTGCCGATGACACATTACAATCAGAAACGTGTAAGTAGGCTGTATGTGGGTACGAAGAGGCAGAAAACGGATGTACACCGCATTAGGTTTGTTGCGGCGCTTTGATTTTTTGCGGTGCATTATGAGTAATTAAATAGGCCTACTACGTCATATTTTTGGCAGGAATACAAATTGCTCATATGCCTAGGTAGGTACTAAGTGTATTTGTGACGTGCAGAACCTATTTATAAACTTTAGATTTAAATACAAAATTATTTCAGTAGGTAGTATGTCCGAATGTCGGGCGCATCTTGTGTGGCGTTTTTCCTGCGGTAAGCTATCGCAATCGCAATTGTTTTTAGAGAATTTGTGACTCTAAACTCACAGGGTACCTACTTAGGTCAATCGTTACCAAAAAATAAGAACAGTTTTAAAGGTAGTATTTTCATGATCGTTTCTTAAGGGTTTTTGTTATTGCGTAAATGAAATGAAATTGTTTATTCTGTAAATAGGATATCGGAATCGCCACGTCATATTAAAAATAACCTAGACGAGGCGTTTCCTATCTGACTACTCTGAAAACTAAGAGGTTGCAGTCTCTTTTAAAGTCTTGGTCAGGTCTTATGAGGACCATGTAGATTAGTGTCTGAAATGGTCTTTTGATGAAACAACCACACAGATTTGAGTGGACCTGTCCAGTCAGTGCAAGCATTTGTTAGTAATCGTCTAGCTCAACTTAAAACTTAAGGACAGAACTTAACATAGCACAAAGCTACTCGTAAGTACTGCTACAGAAGTATAGACACTCATAATGTTATTGACCCTCTATCAAAACTTAAAATACACATCGTGATAGATGAAAATGATAAGTCTACTCTCTTATCTTATTAGGAGTTAACACTTTCATCTACAAATGTGGGTGTAAAACGTAACCTCCGCCTACTCCATACCTCAGTTTACACCTAACGTTTATGTCAGCATATTGCTAGGGGCATTTGATTGTAAATATCAAGTACTAAAATAGAACTGACCGTTTATAATGTTTTACGATTAATCATGGGTTTATTTGAATCCTGATTGTAATAGGTATTTTTCCATCAACATATCTACTTTTGAGTGCATAGGGTGAACATCATTTTGTTTGGATCAATACTGTTCCTGTTATTAAGTTTGGCTTCTACAATGTGCACTTAATTATTTTTAATAACTTCTGAACCATGCATGGTTTCTCAAAATATCTAAGTGTAAATGAAACTGTTGCTTGATAAAGAACTTACGGGGTCAGTTTGGAGTAAAATTCAAAAGACTCGATCAAAAGAAGAGAACATCAGCCAAACGCAACTGACCCTCTAAGCGTTCCCATAGGCCTACAGTCACAACAAACATAAACGCAATATCCATTCACAAAACCTATTATGTTAATTTAAAACACATCAGAGTGTCGATAAGATCGGCTCGTTCACACCACACCTCCCAAAACAATAGTTAATAAGATGATTTATATCGATCTGAGATAGGCGTTCGACACGTCTCGACATCGCCTTAGCATAATCTGTGGTTCGATCGAGTGCTATATCGATCGGTACAGATGTTTGCGGCGCCCGGTTATGAGTCCCCGTGTATTGGTGTGAACTGGGGATGGGATCTAGTGGGTTGTGGCTGATCCTTGCTTTGGTGTTGTATTGATGTTACTTTTTTGGTGTAGTAGAAGCATAGCATTTGTTTCGTTACGATAATAACAAAATGTGATAGAAGTGGGTTTGCGAGTCTTCACTTCTTGTTTTAACGCTGTTCATAAGTTTATGAAACGTTCTATGTAAATGTAATTTATTTTTTGGTGGGTAGTAGCGTAGCATTTGTTTCGTTACGATAATAACAAACTGTGACAGTAGTGGGTTTGCGAGTCTTCACATTTCTATAAGTTTATTAAACGTTCTATGTAAATGTAATTTATTTTTTGGTGGGTAGTAGCGTAGCATTTGTTTCGTTACGATAATAACAAACTGTGACAGTAGTGGGTTTGCGAGTCTTCACATTTCTATAAGTTTATTAAACGTTCTATGTATATTAAATTCATATCGTTAAGTACTAGTTTATTTTTTGTCACGTTATTAAATGACATTGCAAAAACATCTGGTAAATTATTAAAATATGTCATTGTTTTGATCCACTTTCATAAAGTAAAACAGGAAAAAGTCGTGTATGGTATTCGTTTGCATGTAATTGAATTGAAATCGAATTTAAATAAAAATGCGTCATGTTGATGGAAATCCCCGGGTACTTTCTGTATGACATGAACATGAATTTCTGTGAAAAGTATTGTTCATTGTGACCGCAGATCCTTCCAAAACCCTAAAAGGAAAGATCTAAGAATTATAGTATTAAGTCAAGACGATCAAGAATAACAGTCAAGAACAAAAACAATTAAAATGTTGTTTTAACAAAAGCGTAGATGAAAAAGACCCAATTTTTTTATCGATTAAAATTTTGTTAAGTATCAGATTAAATCCAGGTCTTCTAACAATAAGTAGCGGATCTATGTTTCTGCGAAGCGACAATAAGCCGATTGACTCGGACCAGATTGACGTTACCGCCCAGAATGGGGCAATTAATTCGGTAAGAGTTGCTTATTTGCCGTGGGCCGGCAGCATGACACGGTGGTTTCGCTCGCCCTCTATTCGAATTATTATAAAATAATGAAAGGCGAACCGCCCGCTGGGTTCTACAATTGCCCTGCTTAGCCGTCTCACCACCGGCCGTTTAGCTATTTTAATTTTTAGTTTGTCTACTAACGGTGTATTTCGTAAGACGGTATCGGAAAGCAATCATCGGATTCTGCGCTTCAAGTCCGCCTACATACGGCCTGACCGTTTGTTACAATATTAATTTAATTTGAGAGCTGCTAAGCCTCGTATGTAACACTCCTCGATGTTTGATTGCCCTCTTGTTCTCAGATTCATTATGTGATGTAAGACAGCACCTCCCATCATTGTTACGGAGAACTGGTGATATGGTGGTGTTGTTGGAAGTTATTAAGTTTTAGAATCATGTAGCGAAATGATGAGAAGGAAGATTGGAGCTCTGATGGATTGATTTTTCGCGAATGTTCAAGACGAAGCAATAGTCATATTGTAGGTTTGTGGTATGATTTGACCTGCATGGTTTGTGGTATGCAATATTTTCTGGTAATAAGATAATGGCACAAGATTATGAGAAAAAAGCTATTTCAAATTTAGAATTGGATAAAAGCTTACACAGTAAGGCCCCTTCAGCTTGTAAAGCGATTAGAATGTATGAATGAATTCTTCAAAATAATATAGAACCGGTATCGTAGGTTCCCGAAGAGTCGAAGAATATCTACCTACAATGAATCTTTTTCCTTAGCCTACTCTAATGTACCTACATTAGAGTAGGCTGAGGAAAAGCTTAACTTTGCCGTATAAATTGGGTTCTGCCAGAAGTCAGTCGTGTATCTTCAACGATACCATTGTAGGATATCTAATGAGTATTAACATCACGTAGAAATCACAGTTTCAAACAAGGCAACGACTAGACAGACTAAATATTATGTTAATTCTATCTGGTTGCGTAAGTACGTGCGTGATTTGTTTCTAGAATACGTAAGAGGGAACTCTAAAATATGTTTGAAATCTTCCAACAATGAGCTAGAACTTTGATGAGGAAGGAACGCCTTTAATTAAAAAATCTGATCAGGATCATATTGTGGTGTTTTCTGCTTATGGATAAGAAGAATTCTATAGGAAATCTTAGCGCACTAGATGAAGGAATAGTAAGCTTACAATCCCAGGTGCCAACACCCACTACCAATGACATGAAATCAGAAGATATAGCTATCACTGAAAATAAGTAGCTTAGGTAGGTACTAGATTTCAAAACACAGATTCTCTATTTACATGAACAAGACCTAAAAACAAATGATAACAACTGAATCCAAATAAAACGAAAATAATATATTTCCCCAGAAAGTTTCGAGTAATTTCGCAAGTGTGACACGCAAGCGCGGCGAGGTGCGACCGCGCGGCGCAGGCGCACCGTCATGTGGCCGGCGGTTGTTACCACCTGAATATGAAAGTACAGAAGGGTAACTGAGTATAGAGCATGGTAGAAACCTCGCGTTATATATGAAGGAAAGGGAAATGCATGAAACCTGTCAACTTTCTTCAGAATATGGTGGCATCCTAAAGTTAGACAGTCAGACGCGAATATTCTCGATATGAGCAGTGACAGAAGGGAAGACGCCTGGATCTGTCATTTCCAAACCACCTCAGAGTGGTGAGGCATTTCGTTTTAAAAGGCAGTTAGGGACATAATGTTCTTAAACTCATCAGGCTTGAAAAATATATAGAGTAGGAATCGGTATGCTTTCTTGGAAGACAAAACATTGATGCTGAACAGAGCAAGCAAGTTAAAGGAGTGCAAAGTTAGGGCCGAGTCACACTGGAATGACAGCGGCCGGCGGCCACGCCAGCGGGCCCCGGCGTCGCCGATGGCGGCCTCGCGCTACCTCCAGACCCCACGCGCCTAGTCTCCTCTTGACTAGTTTAAATGGTGAGCTCAGTGTTGCGGCGGGGGTGAGGAGCACGCGGCCGCCCGCGGTGCCGCGAGCGGCCTCGCGACGCCGCGGGCAGAACCACCGACAAGATGCGCGTGGCGCGCGGCGCTCGCGACCTTTTCAAGCGATACTGGTCTTTTAATTATGTAGATAAAGTTTAAAATTATTTCACACTGAAAGTGCTCATCGCGTCGCTGCCGGCCGCTGCCATTCCGGTGAGACTCGGCCATTAAGGTTACCATAAGAAAAAGAAAAGCCCTGATTTAAAGCTTACATATTTTGTGTGATGCTCCTCTACACTGCTGCTACAGCCTCTTGGGTGTGATTGAGGTTTACCAGTATGTTTATGTGTACTCCTAAGCAAAAGACACGCCACGAATGACCCTTTTGTTCCCTACTACGTCATGTCCACGGCCGGCGCGGCGGTTGCTATCGCGGCATCTTCACGCCGCGTGCGCCGTGCGTGCGGACCGCGGTCCCCTTCCACAGCTAAGTTGATTAGTTAGGACGCTGCTTAATAACCAATTGGGAAGGGGTTTTGGCCGGTGGTGAAATTAATTAAAAAGTATTTTTTGGAAATCAATTTTGTTGGTTAAGTTATTTGTTTTTAAATTATTTTATTAGATGGATAACACAAACTACAAAGCAGTGTGGACATCGTCAATTAAAAATTAATTAGTAATAGATGTATTTATTTGTTTTACATCACACATTCGTAGCAAATCAGAACCGTTAATGCACCCATAGGTGATCCGTAAGTTTTAGGATGAAAATAGATCAAGAAATAAGATGTAGCAACAAACTCAATTCCAACAACGATAGGTCCATAGAACACAACACACGAAGTTACGTACAAACTAACAAACAACCACAGAGAGTTTCTTCCTCAGAAACAAATTCACAAATCAGAGAGTACGTGCGGTTAACATGAACTTTAATCAATGAAGTTATGTCGGCGTCTTTACGGTTTAACTAAGCGAACACATTGAGAAGTATCTACCGAGAATGGATGTGGTATGGACCGGGTTGCTGTTTGAAAATTATTAGTGTAGGTTTAAATTGTAAGTTGTACTCGTAAGATTTGTGTTGCAATATCTTTCATGGAAATTGTTTGGGTTGAATTATTAGAACTTATATTCTGGGAAAGTCTTGATGGTTATTGCGGAATTATATATATGTACCTATTGGCTATCCTAAGTAACCAATGTTTCATTTACAACGCGTTTTGCGACATTTTCTAGGGTCTCAATAATATTAACAATAGTAAGTTGTCAACATGACAAGGATACATGCGTGAAAATAACTCTAAGAACACTCTGCTGGAGTTTCTTTACTACAGTTACCTACACATAGTATGAGGGGACTAATAATTATATTACTTGGGTAATTAAGACGCAGATATACTCGTATGCCAGTGACCTTGAGTGGTTAGCTTGCGTGTTCTGTTCTGAGCTCACGCAGCTCGTCGTACGTCCAGCCAGTAATAGGACTCGCCCAGCAAGGAGCGCTGTCCC
This sequence comes from Agrochola macilenta, assembly GCA_916701695.1. Classification (NCBI taxonomy): domain Eukaryota; kingdom Metazoa; phylum Arthropoda; class Insecta; order Lepidoptera; family Noctuidae; genus Agrochola; species Agrochola macilenta. The sequence continues at coordinate 16,825,849 of OU753558.1, forward strand.
AAATTAGACGCATTATTAATTTATTATACATAAAATAAAAAGTATTTTAATAAAACTATGTACTATTGTATACTAAAAGATTGATAATTAAATTATCTTTAAAATGGTGAAGGGTTCCGAAAAATACGCTTGATAGATTTTGCGTGATTCTCAGTTTTTTATCCACGTTAGAAATAACTTTACAAATTAATTTCACTATGTAATAAAAACATAATCTAAAATAATCATATATGAAGTTGTTAAAGAAAATACTCTAATTTTATATATATTTTTTCCAAATCATGAACACTACTCGTTTTGACGTGATTTTCAGTATAAAATTAATTTATACTGAAAATTATTATCATTAATTTCGGTTGACGGCGCTTTAAATGCGCCATAATTTGTTATAAGTATATAGTCTCTAGACGATACTTCTACAAAATGTAACATCTACACTATCCCATACAAAACTTCAATACATACTCGACCCACATGTATGGGACGGCTGATTATTTTTAATACGATGTTGATTCCATGGAGAAAGTTGTTCAATTTGGTAGCCTGTACACACACCCTTAAATATTACCACATTTTTCTGATACATGCTGCATATTAAAGCGTTCAACAAAGTAAGTATACAGCAGGTATCAAGTGTCACCTTGCTGTAAAAAGCAGACGTTAGAAACATGGCAAAGTTTTCCTAAAAAAGTAACATTTAAATAAAATTACGGCTACAAGTTAGGCACTTAAGTGTTTTAGTCCTTCCTATGTAGTTCTCGAAAATGTATATTCTCTTATCTTTGTTATAAAAGAGACTGTACTGAACTTAGCTAATTTAGAAACTTTTTTTGTCAAGTTGGCTCCCGAAACTAATTTAAAACTTTTTGTCTGGATGGAACTGAAAAATATTTGGGCGAATTTTAGTAACGATAAATTAATTTCAATGAAGATTAAGAAAAGGTGGTGAAGAGTTTTCGTCATTTTGAAAGATTCTACACAAAGTCCACTTTTATATTAGTTATTTACATTTAAACAAGTGTAAAGCAGGTGGCATTCTGTGGTTTCTGCTTACCCCGACCCCCATGGGAAGAAGGCGTCAATTTATGTATGTATATGTATAGTATTTTAATTTTAATCAACTTACACGTTAATAACTTGAAATACCTACTTATGAATATAAAAAAACACATAAATCCTAACTATAATCCTACCTATAATCCTAACTATAATCCTAACTATACTCTTAACTATAATCCTAACTATAATCCTAACTATAATCCTAACTATAATCCTAACTATAATCCTAACTATAATCCTAACTATACTCCTAACTATAATCCTTACTATAATCCTTACTATAATCCTAACTATAATCGTAACTATAATCCTAACTATATAATATAACTAGCTTTCGCCCGCGGCTTCGCCCGCGTCGAGGGCGGAAATTATCCCACGGTAACATACTACCGGGATAAAAAGTATCCTATGTGTTAATCCAGGTTATAAACTATCTGTGTGCCAAACTTCATCAAAATCCGTTCAGCCATTGTTGCCTGATTGAGTAACAAACACACAAACATGCAAACATACACATTTATAATATTATATATACTCGTATCTATATACTCCACAGAATTTCTGTTCTGTGATATACTCGTATATATTATAGTGGAATATAATAAACGCGAAAATTTATTATGGATCTGTTTTTGAATTTATCTGGATTAAAAGTTTATTTGTTTGTTTGTTACGATTTCATGCTGAAACGGCTCAACGGATTTAGATGAAATTTGGCACATGTGTAGACCATGACCTGGGCTAGGGCTACTTTTTATCCAGATATTCTTACAGGATCAAGACTTATGCGGGTGAAACCGCGGGGCGCAGCTAGTGGGTTTGTAATATAGACTAGCGACTCGCCCCTGCTCCGCACGGTTTTTGCGACTTGTCAAAACATCGAAATTTCTTAATATTACATGTAAGTTTTGTTAAACTTATACCTAGACATAAATATGTAAGTTATATATGAATTTGATATACACATAAACCTCTAAATGATGGTGAAAATCGCATCAGTATCCGTTGCGTAGAACTTTAAACAACGCAGTCACATACAGACATGAAAAACGACGTATATAGTTAAAGTTATTGTAAAGCAGGAAAGCACTCAAACAAATTTCTATTAGAGCTATTGGATTTTTGGTTTTATTTTTCCAAAAACAATTGTACCTATACTTACGAAATGCTCTTCCAGCCGTTTTCCTCATTTCTAAGTAACATAGTGGTGCACAGCCCATCTATATGCTTGTTACACATCTTTCCTGTTGATCTTTGTGACCGCGTTGATCTTTTTTTATTTTACTACTCAATGGATTTTCATGCAGTTTTCACCATAATTTAGATAATTTCTTTCGAAAGGTTTATCTGTTTATTAAATTTACACAAAATAAATCAATCCAGATGTTTTGTCAAGTCGTAAAAACCGTGCCAAGCAGGGGCGGGTCACTAGTTTCTATAAAATACAAATTTCTTAGCTCGCCGGCGCACGCGTCTAGTTACGGGCTTCGATACTTGCTGACTCAGCATCTACGCTTCCCACTGATTGTTCCATTCGGCATTGTCTGTCAATATACCTCCTGTCCGGACTATGGTAGACAGTTAATTACTTTTCATTAGACAATAAGCTTAATGTTTGGTGCATGGCGTTGTGAAATCTTCTTGAAAATGTGTCTTGACTTTGGAGACTTTGTATTCAAACAATCATATCTTGTTTCGAGAACAAAAGGCGTTACAATGTAGTTTTTGTTTTTCATACTTTTGTAATCTAATTTAGGCTCATCATCGACTTATGACAATCGACTACTTACCTAAACAGAGATTCAATTCAATAGATTTTTGCAATAAATTCACTGTGCCTACAGTGAACTTTTTCCAACATTTTGATTTATGGCTCCTCTGGGCTACCTAGGTTCTCCAATTTTAGAAGACAGTTTTATACCATTCATTAACGAAAAAATTAACATTTTAACGATTTATGTTCGATTGTGATTGATCTGTGTTAAAAATATTGTCACCGGAGCCCAATTAGCTGCTTGTAAAAAATTATAAATTAAATAATAAAAATACAATGCACATTGTAATTCAAACGTACTACGGCTACATTAAGTAGGTATAATAACAACAAGAGCTTTCCAACCAACTTTGTTGCTTGAAAATCTTTTTAAATTCCAGAAAGTTATTATGTAAATATGAATAAATCTGCCTAGCCTTTTCCCAACTACGTTGGGATCTTCAGGACTTTCAGTCTAACCGGATGCAGCTGAATACTAGTATTTCACAGGGAGCGACTGCCTATCTGACCTCTACAAACCAGTAACTGGGAAATACGATACCCCTTGGTAAGACTTTCGGGCTTCTGACGACTCTTAACGACTGCCAAAGATCCACGAATGACAGCCGGGACCAACGACTTAACGTGCTTTCCGAGGCACGGAGGAGTCTCGGTATGTAAAGATGGACACCCATCCACGGACCAACCCCGGCAGGCGTAGCTTAACCTTAAGCCCGAAAGTCTGACAACCATGTCAGACTTTCGGGCTTCTGACGACCCGTACCAACTGTCAAAGTTCCACGAATGACAGCCGAGACCAAAGGCTTAAAGTGCTTTCCGAGGCACGGAGGAGTCTCGGTATGTATAGATGGTCCCAACCCCGGCAAGCGTAGCTTAGCCTGATGGATCAACCCGTGCGGCTGTTATTACTGGCTGTCTGTTATTGAAAATATGAATAATGGGTTGTTAATTCTTATCACCATTTATTAAAAAAATCCTTCGCAATAACAAAATTATCCTTAGCAATTTCATAATTGCATTAGTAATAAAATTATCTTTGTAATACAAATTATTTACAAACTAACAATAGAAATCGCCTTTCCTAATCAGGTCTCTTTTAATAACCAATCACTGGTCAGCCAGGTCAGCAGTACCCCTGCTGATTTGTTATTCACCTCGCTGTTCATCACCTTGGAGTCATAGGTAATCATTAGTGAAAGGGAAACATCATTGTATTACAAAGTCATCAATGACTGTGATTGTAAAGTGTTGCGGCAAAAGGTGTGTTTGGCTAGGTTGCGAGTTGAACTCTGAATTGCTGCTTAAGATGGGGAGTGGGGGTCACTACGTCACAAGTAAGTATAAAATCTACATACTCCTGACGTCATGGCACATTTTAACTCAATTTATCGCCGCGATCTTTAGATTAAGTAAAAAGGAAAAAATACTTGTCCAATATTTTTAAATAATCTCCATGGCGGACTAAAAAATAAATTTTAGTCATCATCCTTTATGAGGAACAGGGTGTAAAGTTCACTCATCCACCATAGAAAAGGGAGGATCGTCCGACGTGGTGGGTGTCGTGTCTGGCGGGCAACTACCCAGAGGTTGAAGTCGGGAGCTTGTATATATGTCCATCGCGCGGTAAACTCTAATTGCGAGATGCAGGTTTTGTGTGACGTCAGGTCTTTGATACGTAGTTCGCATGTAGCGATGTAGATGCCGCCACAATCCCTATTGTGTAACATGAAGATGACTAATGAATCATCAACTTTCACTGAAATCCAGAGATCCGTTATGGAAAGACGATGGAACATGTTTTTTCCGCTGATCACTTAGCAGTTATAGTTAATGCCATCCACGAAGATGCACCCACTCTTCTTCCTAAACGCGATTACTGTACTCTAAGCGATTAGGGAGAAGAGTGGGGCGCGTCTTCGTGGATGGCATTATCTATACCATGTTTTTTAAGGTTCCGTACCCAAGGGATGCCTACGTACGGGACCCTATTACTAAGCCTACGTCGTCTGTCTATCGGTTTGTCTGTCTGCAGGTCACAGGGTTATATATTTTTAACAGGTGTCTTTTTAACAACTGTAGCCAGTTGACATCCAGGATTCATTGGTTTATTAAATCACTAAAACATAATATCTACATGTCCATGTTCTCGGTACTAAAGTCCTTATATTTCTGTTCTTTATCTGCATGGTGTAACCAATAATGTTAATGTTACATTCGCACATAACATCGCTATGGGCGTAATGTTTAATTGCTCTATCCATTTTTGATTTCACCAACATGTAGGGACGTTAATGTTTGTAGGTAATAAACGATTCACACGGTAACAAGGTTCGAGTTAGTAGTATCAAACTTCATTTGCTTCAGTTTTTAGGAATGCCGGTCACAGACATCTTCGATCTATACTATTACAACTTACAACCCAATAACATAAACTGCCTCTCATTCCACCTATCAAAAACAAAACAGATGAAGTCGAAAGCAAACACCGTCGATCACTAAAACCTTATCTATACATCGTGTAGACACACATAACTATCACGACCACTAAATTCGGGGGTACAGCAGTCGTGTCGCTACGACATTACCTTCTTGTATTTGCATAGTAATCGTTCGGCTAGCTTTTAATTATGCCGGGGTAGAAGACAGGTACACGTTGAGAGAAAGATGAAAAGGTTCACTCTCAACGAACGGTGATCAAGAGCTACTCGTATGCGGATACTTTGTTGCTTACCAGAATTCAGTAGTATTATGTAGACTAAAGATTTTAGTACGAGTAGATGACAAGTTTGGATCCAAATTAATAGAGAATTAGTAATACGAGTACTGATATTTTTTGGGGAAATTCCGAACCTGAAAGCGGCGCTCAAAGATCTGAATTTCAGAAAAAAAAACATCCTTACAACGGTTCCAATATTTTTTTCTGATTTTGGCAATGCAGCTCTTACAAACAAGAGTTTTACCACCCGAAGGAAAAACAAAAAATATTGTTTTTATACGATATAACAAAATTAATAACGTAAAAAACCAAAAAAAAATCCTATCAGAACCATTTTCGACTTCTACGCGGACGAAGTCGCGGGCAAAAGCTAGTGCAGTATAAAATAATAAATACAAAATATGCAACTATGACGAAGTGGACAGATAGTGTTCTTTCACTCTTCTTTTAAAAACTGCAACAGTTAGGCAGTCCCTAATGTCAGGCGGAAGTGAATTCCACAACCGAACCGCGTGCACGCTGAAGGAGTAGGAGTAAAAGTCGGTTGAGTGGGGAGGGGATTAATATGATTTGTACGGCATAAAAAGAATGCCTAAAGTAGTATTCAAACTTATGTCACTCACAAACTGTACTATTTTTTTTTATGTATGCGTGTGTGCCAGATATACCTACATGAATAGTGTAGTGGAACTTTTGTTTTTTGACCTGTCTAGTATGTGAGTTACCGTTCGGACCCAATACAAGTCGGGCTTCGTTTTTGGTCGTATAAGTAGTTTTATTGTTTTCCTAGACATAAAATAAACTTTTAATACGCTGCTGTAATTGGTGGATAATTATTTCGGTTGCGTGTATTTTTTTATTTATTGGTGGAAAGGGTTTGAGGAGTAATTAACTAGATTTGTTGTCTAGTGCGTCGATAAGAATTTTAGAGGAATAGGTAAAATAGGTCATTTTCGTAGCATGAGCTCATGATCTATCTATGTTATGCACATCCGAAAAAAACCGAGTAAAATCCGTGCTCGTTAGAAATAATTAAAATTTTGAATTTATAAAAAAATACTAAGGTTAACTGCTTTCAACCAAAGCTGAGTTCCGAACCTTTTAATCACGAGCAAATGTTAGTATTTGCTGAAAGACGTAGTGCAAGTAATCCGCGTATTCGTGTGGAAAGCGTTCCAGACTAATACGCGGATTACTTATATGGCGATGAAAGTGATGTAAAATTTCAGGTAAAAATTAGGAGAATCTCTGGTATAAGTCGGAATCTATAGCAATAAAAGCGACAGCTAGTTACAAACACCTACCTAACATTCCACAATTCCCGATCCAAAATCCGAAACAAATAAAAAAAACCTTCAACCTCACAAGAAATAAAAAGCCTTTTCTAACGTCAGCTTTAAAGTGATTAAACCGAAAATTTATCTTCAGTTCCTTCGTGACAAAGCCTACTGTAAGTAGGTGACTCTAAGGGTGTACTCACGAAGAAAGCTGGTAACCGGCGCCGATATGCCAGCGCTTCTCGGTGCTTGGCGCAGGCAGTTTTCTTACTTTTTGCCAAATCCGCGCGAACCGTCGCCAATAAGCGCCGACAAATTCCAATCTAATTAGTCGGCGCCGGTTCGCGCTGATTTGACAAAAAGTATGGAAACCGCATGCGTCCACCAGCGTTGACAACAAGCTAGCATATCGACGCCGGTTACCAGAGTTCTACATGAATACACCCTAAGTCTTTCATGCCAGTTGGCCATTGAAGTACATGGTGGAGGCAATAACAATTAATTAGAACAATGTATGGTCGCCTTATGGGCACTTGGAGCAAGCCGACTCAATGTCAAAAGGTGGTATAATACCAGTTTTTAGAATTTTCCAGTGACGTGTGTAAATTGGTGTGGATTTTGTGGTTTAATGTTTTGGTTTATTGAATTTTGTTGTTACCCAGTTGTTTTTATTAGGTATGCCGTGTGGTTCATTTATAATGTGTGTTGGACTACGCTAACACATAACATAACATAAGGCCTGTTATCATGAAGGGTTAGGCAGAGGTGTATTTATAGTACACCCACGTTTCACCTATTAGGCTTAAGTCCAATGTAATAAGGGGTGAGTCTATTGCAAATAGAAATTTCTGATTGATGAGTTATAACTTATTCAATAGGCATCGGTTCCCCGCGTTTAAAGATTGTGTCTCCTCAAGATTCTATTTATTTTCCTTTCGTTATTTCGTGCGATAATGTACAACAAAATTAGAGAGAGTCTGAAACGTTATTATATATAGTTTTGTTAAAACCAAAAACACAGCTTTTCCAAACACATCCGGAAAAATGAGCTTAAATAAACTCAACCGAATTCTTCCTTCAAATACCTCATCCAGTAAAATTGCAAAAACTACCGTATAATGTAAAGAGGACAGACTCATGAATGAAGCTTTTTAAAGCACATAATCGTTTTAAAATAATAATAATCAAATTTATAATGAATAAGAGTGTATCAGTCACAACATGACGCGACCCTTTCGACACTAGAGGCCGATTTACAATGTCGGTGAGCATCACAGTGTGAACTGACGATAACTGGTCCACTGTGAAACGCACGTACCAATGGTTATAGTACTTATTTATATTGATGATTTTAATCATATTTATAATATTACAAAAAAAAACATGTGCATTATTTATTTAAACTTGTCGCACTCAAAAAGGTACAAAGACGGACTTAATGCCTTAGGCATTCTTGACTAGTCAACCAAGTGTGGTGAAGAGATTAGATGGCATGTGCTCTGTTTGAACAAGTTTGACAGTAAAATCAGCTGTAGAATGATTGTAACAGTCTTTTGATTTTCGTAGCACGGATTGTGTAGCATAAACAATTTTCATAGCATGGTGGAGCTGATTAGACTTAGGATTAGATTAGACATGGTAGAGCAGACCCGCAAACTATTTTTTTTTTTTTTAGATAATGTTAAGTCTATGAAATACATATAACAAAAATATATTGATCTCAAACTTTACTAAATCGGTAGCTCACCGTTACCGATTCAGTAGAGTTTGAATTTGTGCTTTATAAAATACTAACTGCACCCCGCGGTTTTATCCACATAAGTCTCGATCCCGTAAGAATATCGAGATAAAAAGTATACGACGTCCTAATCCAGCTCATGGTCTACCCATGTGCCAAATTTCATTTAAATCCGTTCAGCCGTTTTAGCGTGAAAGTGTAACAAACAAACAAACTCACTTTCGCATTTATAACATTAGTTAGTATAGTTTAGATTTATAAAAACATTAAAAGCAGGCACAATTTTTTTATACTCAGCCCACCACAAATCACAATCACAGAGAGCCATATATCACCGATACAGAGTTCTACATAAGTATGGATAGGTACGTAAGTACGGTACGGGTCGGTCCCGCCTCTCTACGTGAAAAATGCGAATTACTTTTGAAGATGGCCAGCGAGTCAGAAACTCATTGTTGTTCCGATAACGAAATTCAACGATGCGATGCGATGCCAGTTGCCACTCGTGTCGGCGGCTCGTGAAATTATTATGGCTGGAAAAGTGGCTTGTGTACGCAAATATCTGTTGTTATGTACTTTTATGACATGATAGGTAGGTTTTATTGCTATCTTGGTATTGATACAAGGTTGGGCTTGTATGTATGTACTGTATAAGCAAGTTGCAGACTTCAACATAGTAGGTTCATACTTCAAATTAAATGTCAACTGGAATGAATTCTGCAGTTTTGTAGTGCTTAAACACTGCATAAATAAAGAAGACATGAACGTTGCTTTTTGATGATTAAATTCAAGAATATTGAATAATTGCGAAAAGGTATTAAATAGGCAACAGAGAACCAAAGTGACCCGAATAAAATACCTTCTGAATTGTGTCTTAGTAAAATATTATATGTTATAGAACAAAATATTAGAAGAGACATTTATCGCAAATTTAACTTATTCTGAAACAGAACGTATTTTCAATATTTGATCAAATCCAGCATAGATTGGGCGTGCGTGGGCTCTAAACAGAATTGCAGAAATTCGGATGAACGGTATCGGGCAGCGGACACGAGCCCGCCAACTGGGACCTCGAATACACTACAAAATTCTACGCAGTATATGCAAAAATTTCAGATAAACTTGAAATAGAGCTTGTTTCAAAGTGTCACGGATATTTATAAATACATGACTATTTGTATGTAATAATATTTTATTTCTAAAATTTTGAATGGAAGTGTTGAGTGCAAGTATATTTCTAAATATGGAATAAATACCTACCTAGAAGAGGTTCTGCTTCTTATAGGAGTAAGATTTCAAGGAGTAGAAGTTTCAAACCAATTATTCAAACGCATTGTTTATAACCACGTCATATTGATGTGACTGATCTCATTGATTTAGAATGAATAAAATGATTTGAGTAGCTACGAGAGCTACATTACAAAATTATTACAAGTATACCTCCTAGCTTTTTTTTATTTTTTATTTATTTAATTTAAAAAAACAAATTACAAAGTGTTTCAGCAGAATAGCATTTTTAAACCACTAAGGTTTGTACTTAATGCTACATGTAAATTCTACATCATAGTAAAAACAAAATCAAGGTAAACAATAAATATAACATAATACCTTATTTCGAAATTAAAGCTAAATAAGTTGGTGTGAATAAAATCATGTATTCAGTTAACCCGAAAAAAGGAAACTTCCCTTCATCCAATCACTGGATATTATTAAAAACATTCATTAAATCACTTTTTTTTAAGCGAACATTTAAACATACTTTTTCGGCACATTGCTCTAAATTTTTGTCATATACTGCGTTATCAGTCGGTTCTGTTCCACGTGCCCCGGCCGATCGTTAATTGACTTTCGGCTCCAAGTGTTTCGGCCAGTCATCGCTCTAGTTTTGTATTTTTGGCGCCTATTCCATTCCTAACAGCCCTCTATATTTTTTTACATGGCAGATCAATTATGATTTCAAATTGGTTTGATGAATCTGAATAAAATCCCATTGCAGTTGTTTAATTGCCTTGTTGGTTGTTTGAAAAATGGTTTAATCAATATAAACGTTTTGTATAGGCTACAAATAGAGGTGGGCTCTGCCTCACAAACAATAGTCGTCGTTTTTGTTCCTTTTGTGCTCTAGAATTAAGTAAGTGTACGTATTAGATTTTTAGAGCGAAAATTTAATAGAAATGAATTAAGGTTATATGAAGGTTTCAAGTGAAACTAATGACATTGGTAACTTTTGTTTTGAATTCTACTTGTATTATAGAAAAAACTAAATTAAGCATTTGTTTACCTAAAATGGTTTATCGTGGAGATGTTTATCGCCACGCACTTTCTTTAATGCTCGTCAAAGTAACGACTTACAAGTTCAACGCCGAAGGTTACGATGTTTTAAAATGTAACTATCGAAAATAAAACATTTTTTTATATTCTCACGCGAAACTTTTGAATATATCGACCGTCGTATAAAAATATTTTAACATAATGAAGTACTATTGCGCATTTTAATTGGACATGCGCTTTGAACATGCGTGTACGCACCAGGCGAACGGACGCGGCGCAGCCGTAAAAAAAATTCAATTTCAATGCAAATAACTACGAAAATTACTTTGAAATGAGCATTTTCGCTTTCGAATTCGCGATTCCATCGGTTAATTGTCGCGTATCTCTGTATCGGTGTTGGTAAAAACGTAACGGTGCATCCGTGCGGGCTCTTTGATATAACTTACGATAAATTATAACAAACTTCCTTCTTAGGACTAACAAGCTTCAAGTGCGGGGGAACTAACTGTAACATGGGAATACCTAATGTTTGAGTTGAATCTTTTACTTAGCTTAGCTTACTTAGCACATTTGTCTGAATGAGCAAAAAGATACATGATCTAAATATTAAAGCCTACTTACTTTATAGGAGTAGAGATGCAAGACTTATTACATTTGATGAACTTTCATCAGAAGATCCTGAGCAGTTTTGTAGGTATTTAGGATATCGATTACCTAACCATTAGTATGCCATTTTTACGTTTATTTTAACAGTTATTGGAAGATTTGGAAGCACTTACGTCCAAGCAGTAGATCATTACAAAGTAACATGAAATGACAACACAATGTATCTAAAACTAAATATTACACGATGTTATGGCACACCAAAAACCTTTACCTACTTAAAGAATATCAAAACTTAATGGCACATGACGTCACCTTTAAGACCTCTAATTTGCCAACTCTGAAATATACAAATTGACAATCAAGATTTAGAAGTTTCGTTGTCTAATTAGTCAAAGGTTAGGCTTTGATACCCCAGAGATGGTGAGATAGATACACTGTCGAGCCGATAGATCTAGGCAAAGAAAGTTGAGGAAAATCTAGATGTAAATCTAGGAGAGATATCAATGTTAGTCTTTAAATGGGGATGAAACACGTTGAAGATATTTTATGAGTATATCGTATCTTAAAATCGATCTCCTTTTATGTTAAATGGAAAATATTGAGCATACGGATTTCAAGCGGGTGTCATGTGTTTTTGGGGTTCTGTGAAGGAAACATGGAAATAGAAACTACGTCGTGATCTTTCCTGACCTTGTCGATAGGTAATGTCCTGTACATAAATTAACTTTAATTACTGAAATACCTATCTATCTGCTGCAGTGAAATTGACATTTGATACTTACGATAGAAATCCAATAAAATTATTGATTGAATATTAGAATATTATACACTTGCATACCTAGTAATGTGTGGAAAGCAACTTAATTTCTCCTGTTAAAATACATAGTAGAGTGCGTGTCCTTTAAAAATAAAATAGATAGATACCTAGACCAACACTTTACACATTCTCGTATCAATAAAAACTTGTCTACACTTTAATTATAACTCAATTACGGAGCATTAGTTATTAATATCATAATTATTGCATTACATAACATTATACACACACGTGTATGTATGTATTGTTAATGTGTTTATTGTATGTATGTTGCGTGTGAATTGTGCGAGCGTAGCAGTTGAGTTGGAACGTCGCTTGGCGTCGCGCAGGGGCGCAAGGCAGACGATGCAATCGCTCAACTCGTACCGACAGCAATGTAGGGTTGGGAAATATTTGAAGGAAAAATAACATTTAATTTTCAACGGAAATAACAGAATAAATTTGTAAAATGGATAGATGAAAAACATAAAAAATGTGATGACGTTAATATTAGAATTATATTATAACAAAACGTTGCCTGGTGGTCCTCAGACTTAGATAAAAACTAATAAGCCAACGCATACATTGAGAATTGGGCATTTTGCGCCTAAACCATCCTAATACTGTAAATATCTAAAAGATATGATGCAAATTATAAATAGTTAACTGTAATTTTACTAAAAAAAAATCTACCAATTAGTTGTAACGTGAGCTTTGCAACGTCGACAACAAAGTAGGTAGGTAGATATAGGGGTTGGCTTATAAACTTTTAACCTCTCAAGTTTTTAGCTATGGATCTTGAAATATTTTGTAAACTAGTGCGAAATACGAGCTTCAAATTATTATTTCAAGAACTTTTTCAGCAGACATTGGCTAGCTCGTCGTCGTCGTCGTCTGACTTCAGTTTGCATCTGTCACTCTGTAGGGCGGTCGCACAAAAAAATTCTTTGGAAGGACGAATAATCATCTTCTTTCAAGTATTAGTACAAAGCGCGGTACAAACGCTCCTGTAAAGTAAACAATTAACACAGAACCTCCGAATATTATTGTTCACCATACTTTGCTGTCCCTACCCGCGCAAAAAGCTTGGCAAGTTCTGATGCTATCAACAGCACACGTAACTACGTATGATTAATTAAAAACAATAATAATTTTAATCAGCCAGCGACGACCACTCGACTTTGTTCTATATCTCTTAATAGAGCCTATTCAGGTGTGAAAAATATACTGCCAACATACATTTATCAGCAACCCAAATGGTTTTACACTTTAAAATTGGGTCAGTAAGATACAAAATTGATTGGGAATATTTTTGGTAGTGGACTGTGCAGTTTTGTAAATATATAGATAATTAGTGGATACGTCATAGGTACACAAGCAGGTGTCGGCACCTCCATTCTTTAAGGATATTATCACAAATTGTAGGTATACAATATAATTGCGTATCCGACTGTCATTTTAAGATTAATTGATAAACAACGAGCAACGTTTATGACATAATCTACGTGTTATTTGCACTCGTGTGTATCGAATATGAGTTAATTTATTGGTTTATCGACGGTAATTCTTTATATGTTGACTTGTTTGTGGTTCATTAGGCCGTGAAGTCAATGAATAACTTTATCAATTATCAAGTAAATAATTTTACTATACATAATCAACTCTATTAAATATCAAATGTTATTTTTGATATAGGTACCTACAGATTCCAAACTGAGTGACATAAAATATACGTATTGTACTATCTCTAGAATGTAGGTATAGTGTCCAAAATCTAATTCCTGGAAGTTTTTTTTTTTTTTTTTTCTATGCTCCTCTGGTTTCATCTTTTATATAAATGAAATGAAATTGTTTATTTTGTAAATAGGATATCGGAACCAGTTTTACACGTCATATAAAAATAAAATAAAAATAAGCTAGATGAGTTCGGCGTTTCCTATCTGACTACTCTGAGAAGAAAGGCTGAAACATCCTCAGAGGTCGCAGTAGTCTTTTAAAGTCCAGACATAATCCTGGTCAGGCTATATGAGGACCATGTAGATTAGTGTCTGAAATGGTCTTTTGAGGAAAGAACCACACAGATTTGAGTGCACCTATCCAGTCAGTGCAACCATTTGTCAGTAATCGTGGAGCTCAGTTCAGGGTAATAATTCAAAAATACTTTTATAACTTTGCTTTGCCATTGCCGGCGCACTTGCAGAAAATGCTGGAAAAACACTCTTTTGAAAACCTCCAGGCTTATACATGTAACAATTACTGGAGTTCAACTTTTATTCCGATGTTTACAAATGTTCAAAAATAAATAAACAAATTGAACAGTTCTAACCACCGTTTTTAAAAAGCATGTCATTAAAGTAGGAACATCGATAGGAAATAATCGATCAGCAGTAGATTAACCAGTATATTGAACACCGGTTGTTTCAACCGCAGTGACGACTTGATGACGGATCGCGTGATCAACATGATCAGCACGATCAGAACGATCAACACGAGCCCTAACCGCAATTGTTGAGATCAGACCTGTTGGTGAATCAATTATGATGAATTTATAAAAAAATGGGTGAATTTTTGTGGTATGTTGTCTAATGTTGTTGATCCACTGTGGTCGGTTTGTGGGAGATTTGGTAGAAAATTTAGACACGTAAAGGCATTGAAGAAGACTATGAAGGTGTGAATCAAGAAGGTTCTACAAAAGTTATGGTTTTTACAGGAGTGATACCTACCGTTTAACGAAGGCTGCGTTTCCACCAGAGGTAAGTGAGGATGCATAGCGAGGGATGTGTGTGAAACTAACCGATAACATCGCTTTACTGTCATAGCTTAAACTAAGCTAGCGTTGTTATTGGTTAGTTTCACACACATCCCTCGCTACACATCCCCGCTCATCTCTGGTGGAAACGCAGCCTGATACGTGATTTAACTAATCAGTTGTGTCGCAATAACTACCTCCTACCTTGTATACTCCGTGCCCCAAAACATGTAGTCAAAATGAACGTTGCGCTGCCACCGACGACGCCGTGGAAGTAACGAAGTTTTGGGCCAAAAATACCTGAAATGCTGTCGTGCCAGTGATATGAAGAAGAAGAACTTCAACGGACAACCTTCAACTATATTGTACTTGAAACAAACGAATAGTTACCAATCACGCAGAACCATGCAAAATACCTTTCTAGCCAACAGTACATCATCCAACAAATCCAGGAACACAAAGGCACAATGCTAATACTATCAAGGAATGCAATTAGACATAACATGCGTGTATCCAACAAAACATTACAACAAGCGATCGCATAATTCATCCAGCACCACGTCGTTCATAAATTATCCAACTATTTCGATAACACGGCAAATTTAAATTTATGCCGTTTATGCATTTTATACGTGTAAAGGCGGGCTTCGACTAAAAACAAGCCAAGACGGACAATCTCACGTGATCTTGGTCTCGTTTGGTCTTCCTTAGACAACCACTTTTTACCGCTGATTGGATTGTGCGAGTTTTATTCAGTATTGATCGCGTTTGTGTAAAGCGTGTGATAGTGGGAATGGGAGGAACTTTGTTGACTTTTTTCTTTCTGCCGTTTTTAGTTGCCTTTGCATGTTCGCTTTAACTAAACACAAGGCGACTTCAAACCTCACGAGATCTTGGTCTGATATTCTTCTGGTTTTCTTAGATATCTGTGTGGTGCCGATATTTTTTCTGCAGATGGGACAGTAAGTCATAAATTGTATCTCGTGAAAGTTGGAAGAACAGGATACAATCTAAAAGATGAATGTGAAATTAAAGAATTTCTTTATACGGTTTAAATACTAATATTATAAATACGATGGTAACTCTATCTGTTATGAACTTATCATTCAACGCCCTGACTACTGAACAGATTTATAAGGGCGCACAGGTAAACCATGGACCATAGAACCATATTAGAACTTATGAGTTGGATTAGGACATCCTGTATTACTCCATATTATTTGATTTTTGGATCTGTTTGATCTGTTGTGTATTATTTATGTCGTTCCCATTTTAGATTGAACCCACTGATAAAATGTAACTCGTTCTAGTTATTATGGTTTTCAATAAGCGTAGATAAAAATAGACTCTGATCTATGCAACATTGTAAATAGTATAAGCAGCTCTGACCTTTTCGCTTAACTACCCACAAATGAATCAATTTCTATAATTCAAATAAGAATTCTAACCAGACATACAAAACCACTAACATAAATAAACAATGTTTTGATATAAATTGATGCATCGTTTTCCAAAGAGAAATTAATTGAGCCCTATCTATGTAGGTGCCTATAATTTATTCCTACAATGACAAATATAGGCCCAGTTCAGTTTGCAGCTAATATTTTTAATGTAGTCGCTTCATTATCGATATGATGGCGATCTGTGTGACGAAACACGAAGCAAATATGATGCATTGGCACGATCAACGATAACAGTCCAACCGTTTAAAGTATATCGGTAGTAGACACTGAAACTGAGAAACAAGCGAATTTCAACCTTATTACACATACAATAAGGATGTTAAAAGTACCAAGGGAGTTTCGTAAAGTGCACATGTAATGTGGTTTTTGTTTCACTATCGCAATTAGTAATGTAGGAAAATCAATGAGGGCTCATTTTGTAGATTACTCGGCTGCGCGAAATGAATGATCGGACCTTTGTGTTGATGTACGACTATCTCTTTCAAAAGTTTTTACGTAAAGTTATCTAGCAATGCGGTTAAATATTACTTGCAATCATGTATGTATTTTTTTATTGAAGCATAAAATATAATTAAGTGTCAATTGGATATTGTTTACGGGACATAGATCCTCTTCTAAATATGGATTAACAATACCATAACTCACAAATCGGAGACATAATGGACACAAATTAAATAATACAATAACATTAAGATCTTAATCAAACTTCATCACAGCCATTTTCAAAGCGACCACATAAACAACCACAAAACAGTTTTGTCACACGACCTCCCAGTTAGAATTTAAATGCGTAATTAAAATCTGAATGAGTTAGGCCTAGACAGACTGATGAAATATTCTAATCAGTCACTAGTCATTGTAAAAAGTGTGGTGGTTTGCCGTGCGATGGGCGATAAGGCCGTGTCACACGGGCGCGGGGCACAAACGAGCGATTGTGCGCCCGCACACGGCGCCTCCGCGCTTTGCATAACAAAGGGCGCAATTTGGAGGAAAAATGGCCACGATCTCGGGACATCTCGGACGAATTCGGGTTAGTTCGGATGATGAGCTCGTGTCTATGGGTTTGAATTTAGAATAATTATTGTTATTGTGTTCGCACGATATAAGTCTAATTATGAGCTTTAATGAAGAGGTTTTTTTTTTGTGATTCTGCTGCTAATCATTTTGGATAGAGTAGGTACCTAGGTACTTACTCAAATGTTTTGTAGCTACCTTTAAAATAACCTCAATATCTTCCTCTTAGAGAGACGGAAACGACTCGTATATCAGATTTTTGTTTAGGATGCCGAATTGAAAAAAAGCTCTAGGTATACGTAATATGTGCCTTTAAACACTTTTGTAGCAAGATGCTGACCAAAGTGACCACCATGTTTTATTAATTCGTGGTATGACCATATATTTGAGTGTTTCAACTTCGTGACACCCAGGTCAGATTTCAGATCCTACTTTCGGTACAATTCCAAGCACGTTTGAACTGATATAGATTAAAATATGACGATATCAATCTAGATATTTATTATTCATCTCTTGTGCTGCACGACTTGCATTTCACCTAATGAATATTTTACAGAGTTTCTGTATAAATATGAAACACGACTTTTGTATTATCTATCGTTGAGATGGAAATGTCCTTGCATGGGACTAATGGTTACAAATATGGTGAAATATCTAGAAAACTTTGGTACCATTTTTGGAAAAGGAAAAGTGCACAGTAAGTACCTAATGACGCAATGACTTTTGGTCGTTTGCGTGTATTCGTTTAAACGAATGACTACCCGAATTCGGGCAATTCGTCAAGTCTGCAAGTGAAATTAAGGGTGACCAGTCATTTCACCAAAACACTTTCGACTCTATCCACTTTTCATAGAACTCATACGCCATGCTGCCATATATATTGGAAGTGAACCCTACGGTAGGGTTGCCAGCATTATGTTTGCGTTAAAGTTAAACATCGCGGTCGGTCAACGGCATTAGGTTTAAAACCGTGTTATAAAAACACTGTAAAACGAAGTAAAATTGTGTTTTCAAGGGGTCTTGTCGCTATACATAGTTTACAACCTTTAAAAAAAATTGTGAATATTGGTAACCGTGAAAAATACTTCGATTTTAAAACGAACGCATATATAATAAATCTTGTTCAAATATACATCAGATTTTGTATAATGCTGTATTCGCTAAGTCCCGCGAGGACTTCCGGGATCCCATATGCGACTAGGTGAACCCTTTTGGAGGGCTCCCGGCACTGAACGTGTTAAGCAAATCAGTAGTCCTCAGACAGCTTAATCAAATAATTTTCTCAACTGTATACATGCATAAGCAGCCTGTAAATTGTAATGTTCCCACAGGCCTCCTATTTCTGTGAGAGGGAGATAGAACATAAGAAGAAGATACATACACAGCCTACAAAGCAATACTTCTGACAAAGCAAATAAGTAATGTGTAGATCGATCTATGACGTTAGCCACGTTTGACATTGTCATATCTCGGACGAATGATCATTCTTTAGTGATCGAGCCCTTCGTGATTCGGAGTCAGCTCTCAATCTGTGTCAAACGAGATTGAGAGAGCTATGGACATCTTCTAATAATAGACTTATGGATATTTTACAGTTACAGAAAGACTAGTTAAATATCCGTAATATAAATAAGTATTAATATGTATGATAGATCCAGCTGACTGGTTATGTTCGTGGCTGAAGGTTCCCTTTAGCTTAATTTGCACATCTTTCAGTACCAAGATCATAGGGAGACCAGAAAAGAACAGACAGAACTACTTATTAGATAGGTTTACCTTTGAATTGCTGAAATATCATGTCTTTTTACAGCCTCTTCTTCTCGGCAAAGAAAAATTAAGGTACGTAGGTCCTTAAACTGTTTTAGGAGCTCGTGGAGTTTTACGAGTACGAGGAGCTTGTGGTTAAGTAATAATAGCCGCACGGGTCGATCTAACAGGTTTAACTACGCTTGCCGGTGTTGGTCTGTGGATGGGTGACTATCTTTACATACCGAGACTCCTCCGTGCCTCGGCAAGCACGTTAAGCCGGTTACGAGTCTTCAGAAGCCCGAAAGTCTGACAACCAGGGTTACCAAGGGGTATCGTATTACTGAGTTACTGGGTTGTGGAGGTCAGATAGGCAGTCGCTCCATGTTAAATACTGGTATACAGCTGCATCCAGTTAGACTGGAAGCTGGACCCCAATATAGTTGGAAAAACGCTAGGCAGATTGATTGAGTTACTTACTTAAAAAGTTTTCCAAACATTTTCCTCCTCATTTGTTGAGAAAAATGTATAGCAATTGGATTGGACATATCAAGAGTAACTAAGTACTTGAATACGCTCTTAAATTATGGTTTTGTAATTATGGCAGTTATCTCAACTTATGCAAACTCAAGCGTAAAAATGTATTCCCACGGTACTTAAATTAAAAGAAAATGTGGAAATGTTTGTCACAGGATTGTTTCGTTGTTTCGTCATCTGCAGACAATTAGCATAAAGTTTTATTGAATATAGATAAGTATAATAATGAAGACTTAGTTAATGTAAATGTTATCTCGAACGAGCAAGAAATGTTCAGTTGTATTGTGAGTGGTGACGCCTATTGTCATCGCACAATGCGTCCGTATCTCGTTAATTACATTCACGCTGCGAGCCGAGGCTTCCTATTGCGAGTAGTTGCAACAACCTGCGTGCTTGTTTTTCATAACAATCGCTTGTTTTTACAAAATTTGCATGCGCCAACAGAAACAATACGCGGAGGAGTCGACTTGTTAATATCACTGAGAATTAACCGGCAGTGGATTGTCGCGCACTCGACCACTGTAAACAATACAAAACGTCGCCGAGCAAAAACAAACTATAGAAACGGAGCCACAACAAGAAGAATAGGAAAATTGCTTTTGTTTAAAAAAATCTATTTGTTCGTGTCTCGAGATGAACGCGCCTACGGTGCGTCGGCGGGCGACCAATCGCGCGCAGGCGGCTTCCCGCCCCCGCCGGCCGGGCCAATGGCGGCGCGCGCGAACGCCGCAAGAGCAGTTTCCTTTTTTAAAAGTTTCGCCCTCGACTTCCATCCGATTTCCCGCCTCGGCTCCTTAAGTTATGGACGGCGAAAAAATACGTTGATTTATTTATTAAGACGCGAGTTTTTGCGATGTTAAATTATGATGTTGGGTGAAGCAGCTCCCAGCACTGCTGAATGATTCACAGTTTTTACGGAGAGCTCTGGTGCGCTCGCGACTCTCATATATTTTAATTTCATTGGATTTTTATTGTATGAAACGTGCTCGCAATGAACAAAGTGTCAAGATACATCTAAGTTATACGCCACTTACTACGTTACATGCTCACATTAAAGTCCTCGGTAGGCTAAACACATTGATCCAGCTTGCACTCAAGTTATGAACAGTTGATTTATTTCTTAACTACACTCTATATTTCTCTACATAAAATACATTAACACACTAACTGGCTAATTGATAAAGGAGCCAGTTTGTTTAGTTAATTAAAGAATAATTGGAAAACCGTTTAGATTATCTATATACTTAGAGGCTGAAATTGTTTACGTAAATTTCCACAATGCCTTAATTATATGTAAGGCTTTTAACATTTAAGAAGGTACCTACAACACTACTACAGAAGCATAAACTGAAGAACCTGACATTCTTAACTAGTGAAATATTTATATTTAAGTATTAGACAAAGGAATGTCAGCACTCGAGCAAAAATTTAGAGTTAAAAGTAAAATGAAGAGATAATTTTTAGGCCATCACTATGTAAGTAGGTTTAGGTAATAATACTTAGCACTAATCTATTAAATACCCACTTACTTATACTTTGGTATGTTAATGTGAGACTTGAAGCAGGTAGGTTATAGCAAATTGTCTGTGGAAATAAAAGCAGTCTTCAACATTATGTTACGAGAAAAAACTTAGTGACAACTTAACAACCTCATTGGTCAAGTGGTCTCAAGCGCTACTGCATGAGGTCCTGGGTTCAATTCCCAGGTCAGGCAAAGTTTTATTAAGTTTTTCCATCAGGAATTTATCAGTAGCAGCCTGGATTTTGGATTTGTGCCCGGTTGATGGCAATAGGTTCGCCCCCTAGTACATGGGACTTAAACATATCTGGTGAAATGTGGTTGTTCTATAGGTTCACCTCCGCCCAACCATTCGGGGATAGCCGGCGTGATGGTATGTTATGTGACAACTTAGGCTAAGACAACAATTATCATAAAATAATACTAATTGACAAGACATGAGGATAGGCAGCAGTAGGTACAATCGAAGAACTTCATATCTAAGCAGTTTGAAAACAAAATCCCATGAACACGATGACCACAACTGTTACCGCCCCGGTTCTATAGCGACCCAGCGCTACAAGCAGAAATAGTCCTTACGGTGTATAGATATGAACTTCTTCCATGGTACCTGGCATTGCAGTATTTATTGTTATAGTTAGTGATTAGACATTATGATATAGATCTACAAAATACAATAAGAACTGTTTAACAAAGTTTTTATAATAATATACCAAGCAACTTAAAATTTTTGACTTCTAGAGCATATAAGCACAAACTATATAAATGGCAAAATATACAAAATATCTATTCTATTAAAGAATTTATAGAGACTAAATATGCTCCAACAATTTATAATATTATGTGATGTAACGCATGCAAAACATGTAAGCACTAATTTTAATGTAACATCTGTAATACCATGTTTTAATGCAAATAAAAATTATTTGATTTGATTTGATTGATTGATTGACATTATGATACTCTCTATCTATAAAGAAATTTAAGTAAATAGAGTGCGCGCCACGAAATAAGTCTGTGGAAAATTGTGGAACTAAATTTTTTTTAAAGCAATGCAATGTGATGCAATGACTTAGACACTAGCGCCGCGTCAAATGGACTTCACTGGTGGCGCGGACTCTACTTAGACTTCGAGTTGCATTGTCTGAAAAAAGGTGTAGAAATAGAAACTTTCTTACCCCCGTTCAGACTAGGAGGAGACTCTTTCAATATTTACTATTGTTTTTTATAAAACCTAATGGTGGTGGTGGGCCCTAAATAATAAAACTGCCCAGACCTTCTTATTAATGCCGAGCGTGCACTTTACTTAAACTTACAGTTATTTGATCAACACCCACAAGAGTAAAGCTGTATTGCATTTTTCTAGATAGATAATGTCTGAAGACCATAAAGATCACACGTAAAGGTAATGTCTCAAGTTTTAACATAAGGAGATATTGATAGCAAAATTGGCAGCTGCTTCCTCCCATGTAGCACCATAAGTTAAAAAAAAAACAATATGTCTGCTAAGGCTAGTAATGTGGTAGTATTTAGGGTTCCGTGTGTTCGAATGAAAAAACGAAATCCATAGAGAATCACTCGTGTGCCTGTCTGTCTGTCTGTCATAGCCGATTTGCTCTGACTGTAATGGACCGAAATGAAATTTGGTACACATTTCAATTTCTGTGACCCCAACACGGACGTGTTACGTAAATAAATGAATTTAAATTACACGTGCTGTTTGGTATAGCAGAGAATGTATGAAAAAATCTTGTAATATTGTCGCATTGTCAGATTTTCGCCCTGGAACCTACGTCAATCGATTAGTATTCTCCTGAAAAAGAGGCACTCCACAGACAGCGATGTAAATCCCACTGGATATGAGCTTCCTGAAAGCACCATTTAGGTTATTGAAGCTTTGTGTTTACCAAGCACGTTCCTACCTGAGGCTATTTAGCTATAATAGGGATGATGCCTGGGTAAAAAAAAAAAAAAAAAAAATTACTCCGTCAGTCAGATAATAAAAAAATATTAGATTAGTATTTTTTGCTTTATCATATTAATAAAAATTACTTAGATAAAACGCATTTTAAGTTGGGGGTCGCAACGTCACAAGTATAAGTATAAAATGTACATACTCGTGACGTCATGGCACATTTTAACCCAATGTATCGCCGTATTTTTACGTCTTATTTAATACGTCTAATATTTTTTAATAATCACAATCACAAAAAAATAAAAATTGTCATCATCCTTATTATCTAGTCAATAAAGATGGTTGTGGTTTAGAAAATGTGATAAAAGGAATCGCAAAAAAATACAAAGGAACGACTGAAAATAGAGGCATCACTGCAACTCTTTGATTGTGTGTTATTATCTAATCACTAAAAATCTTATCCCGCAAAAATCCAGTAACACCATATACACACACATTTCTTATTTCCTGTTTACTTTGTCTAGAGGCTTCTCTTTGTCTTGTGAGCATTATTTTTTCTTCTCGGATCTATGCAAGAAAAGTTCAAATTGCGATAGATAAATGAGCTTGTGTTATGTTATGTAATGTTATGTTACTTAAGGCCCGTATTTAAAACTAGTTTCAACCAATCAAAAGGCTTTAAACGAGTTTTAAGTAATGCTTGAGTATTGAGTGAGGTTCTGTAATACGGGCCTAAGTTTCGATGATGTAAATAAATATTAAAATGAAGATAACAAAAAGCAAAAAAAGATCATGTGGTGAAATAGTGAATCAGTAAGATTAATAACAAAGCTTGCCTACTGCTAGTTGTTGTAAGTTTGTCATAAAAGGTAAGTACAGTAATGTATAAAGCTTGTCACGTATGCCAACTTATAAAAATATTAATACTCGACACCCATAACTAACCATTCAGTAAAGAAATAAATCTATGGCCAAGCGACAACGCCGTCAGAAAAGTTATGCATAAACAACATGATAATAATGCGCTATAAAATAAAGCCAAACTATAATTACAAAACAATCTAAAACAAAATAATCTATTATCAGCGTAACTGAAAGTTATCAGTCGATATCAATCACAACACGAATATAAATCAATCAACAATAGTGCAGGTTATCACGCGTCGATCTTTACCAGAAAACACATATCATTTGCCTAATTAGATTGGGCGTTAAATCGCCAAACAACCATTTATAATCTGTTCATTTAAAAATAATGCCGCATAAAAAACTCGTCAAAGATATTGTCAGGAGATACCGGCCAAACTCTGTTCGCAGGCATCGCTTAAAAAACTCGAAAAAAACTTACTCGAGGCGATCCGTGACTCCTATTTTTTTGTTTTATTATTTTTAATTCATATTATCGTACGGCTATCCCCTTTAATTTTGTTTTTAAGTATGGCCCTCGGTATGCTGGCAGCTACGTTTATGGATATTCAGAATTCCGTGGCGTATCGTCCACGGGGCGATTTCATTTTATGTAAATGTGATGTTCGAGTGCGCCTGTGCCGGCGCAGGTGCGGCCTGTAATTGTGACAGATGTAACGAACTCGCCTAACCAATAATTTATTTACAATAACCAATGTTTAGGCACGGAGTAGTACTAAACTGCTCCAGTAATTAGGCTTTGAATGCCTACAATTATCCATTGTAAAGCGGTCAAGGTAATTTTCAGAAATAAAAATAAATTCAAAACTACTATACTTAATTTGAACGGAGCTGAATCTGTTCGTGTAGATAATTCGTAACTACAACGGTTGTTAATTAAAAAACACCTTTAATTATGCGTCAACATTTAATTAACAAGACCTTCGAAGGAAAACGTCACAATGCCAATATAAAACCCAGATTAAACAAACTCTAAGCACCATTTTCATAATTAAGATACCAGAACAGTAATGCACCTAGATGTTACATATATTTCCTAACCAAACGAACATCCAATCACGCCGAAATCACTACAAAATATGATAATAAGTTTCAACTTCCTTGACGGTATTACATAAATTTATTCAGTAGTTTTTTCTTCAGATTTCAAAGATAGAACCGCACCTGGCCGATAAGGCACCTCACTATTGAGTAGGTATACACTGTCTATTCAACTTATGCCAGTAATGTAAAGAAGAGATATTTCCTGAACATGACATTAGGTTTGAGCTGTTAAATAAATGATGAGAACAATTCACCGGAAAAACTTCTGTTATGTTTCCTAACTGTTCTAGCTAGATAATCATTGTTGGTTTTTTCCGTGTTTTATTCTTCCCTCATTAGGTCATTACATTAATTGACTTAGTAAAAAAAATATTTATTGGATTTATTTAAGTGTTTCAATTGGATTTTAGAACATCATGATTTATTGGAAATGGACATTTATTCCAAATCAATCGATTAAGTTACAGACAAAAATCAATTTTCTATAAATGTTCGTAGTGCGCAACTTTGATCCTTAAATATTTGTTTACAGTATCGGCAAGTAAAAAAAGAACACGAGCTTATAAGCATGAGTCACTAATTAGAATTCAAAACTAACAAGCAACCGCTACCAACCGGTGTCGTGTATATCAACTTCTGTAATTACTTTTTTATAAGATTAAAATATTTTAAATAGACTTGATTGACATTCTAGTGATGCATAATTTATTCTTAAGTTGTTATTATGTTGCGTTTAGTTATAGTGGCTTAAACTTGATACGAGTTTAGATTGATATTATTATTGTATTAATATTTTTATGTCTTGGCTTGTCGCGGATTGGCTACTATTTGGCCACCCAAGTTATTCAATCAAATGTAAGTATGTGTAAGGTCATAATGGTAATAATGATAATTACAAACGTAATACAAATTATATATTATGCCATATTTAGATCTCCCTGATGAGAGCCGCTTACAGCTAATCGTTGGAAAGTTATACCCGAAAAAGTGTTTAGAGTATAAATTCAAATTGTTTTGGATAAAAAAGGGCTATTAATTATTTGTAATTCATAAAGATTAAGAGCCTCCTCTAACAGTAAAGCTGATTATCCATCCGTTAGAGTTGGTAACTGAATATCAACTTTTTTTGAAAAAGCTTTCCCTAATAGTACCTACAATAGTGTTACAATCTCTATTACTTACCTACCTAATCTAATTAGCCTTTTCCCAATTATGTTGGGTTCAGCTTCCAGTCTAACCGGATGCAGTTGAGTACCAGTATTTTACATGGAGCGACTGCCTCTGACCTCCACAACCCAGTAACTGGGTAACACAATATCCCTTGGTAAAACTGGTTGTCAGACTTTCGGGCTTCTGACGACCCGTAACGACTGTCAAAGATCCATGAATGGCAGCCGGGACCAGCGGCTTAACGTACTTTCCGAGGCACGGAGGAGTCTCGATATGTAAAGATGGTCACCCATCCACGGACCAACCCCAGCAAGCGCAACTTAACCTGATGGATCGACCCGTGCGGCTGTTATTACTTAGCCACGAGCTTACTTACCTATGTATATCGATAATGGCGACCCTTTGAAATTATTATTTCCTAGCGTGTGCCCCAAAAACCACTCGATACAATAACCGAAAAACCGGCCCAGTGCGTGTCGGACCACGCACAACGTAAGGTTCCGTACTTGGGATGATTTTTTCTCAAAAACGAACTTAACTTTGTAGTTGAAAAAACATTTTCTCCCATACATCGATATACCTCACGGTCAATTCTTCAAATGCAAATGTACTAAACTAAACTTTTTCCTTTACTTGTGCTCTGAGACTATGCTTCCTGCCGAATTTCATGATTCTGCGTCAACGGGTAGTACCCTGTAGGTTTGAATTTATTTGCGAGTATCAAAATATGTCACATAAATGGCGGTATTTTTTTATTGCGTTGACTTAGAAGCTTGATTTTTTTAGGGCTCCAATGGACTATCGATCTACGTATTTGATATTAATTTCAACTTGATACCTTTACGCGTTCCGCAGAAAATACGTCTTGACAGACTGACGAACGGACAACGAACTGATCCTATAAGGGTTCCGTTTTTTCCTTTTGAGGTACGGAACCCTAAAAACGCCAAATACGTAAAGAGAGACCTAAGCCCTATAGTCTATACCTTTATAATATTAATAATAATAGGAATGTGCTCGTAGGGATCTTGACCATCTTCCGGGCTCTGGGATTGTTTTGAAAACCGTGGAATACCTCTCCACTCCTCAAGCACCACAGGACATGTTGCCGCCTTGTCGCTACGTCACTATGTGTTTTCGGGGGCCCATTATTGAGTGTGCAAGTCACCCCCTGCCATTTTATCCGTGTTCATATAAAACATTGATCAGGCAGGGGCCATAGTCCTTTCATAGTTCCAGGTCACCAGTCAACTTAAGCCACCCAAAGCCATAGTCCAATATCATTGTTTCCATAGCCTGTAATAGTCCTACATCAACCGGGGGTTGTCCTTGGGTGCACTTGCATAGTGCATACAGGTATAATCGTCGGTTGGTGCCTCATTTCATTAAAACGTCTAAGGGGCCTCTGCGAGTTGGCTTCGGCCCCTCGTACGCCTTCCAAAGATCCGGGGCCCCAGGGTTCCGAGATATGTAGATACATATATATAAAAATAGTAATAAAAATCGTTTATTCTCTCGCCACAATATAACAAAAAACAGAGCAATCACAGTATAAATACATATTTTTTATTTAATATTGTGGGAGACTGGTGCCTAAACTAGGCTCGTGGTCTGTATTTCAGGACACCAGGATCTCTGCCATTTACATTTATTGTATTATGTACTTGTACATCGACCATGAGGAACACTATATATCATGGCAGGAAAATATGATTTTGTGACTCAAGTAAAATTTTGATAAATCGGTAGTCAGTAATTGACTCACTAAAATGAGAGAGTCAGAGATTTAATTTGTTAGTATTTGTGCATGGAAGTGTGTGTATGTGTATGTGTGTAAGAGATAAGGGGTATGTTTGTGTGTGTGATGTATATTTGGTTGTGCGTGTACGGAACTAGCAGTGTGTGTGTTGTTTAAATCGCCGGGAACTATTTATAAATAAATAATGCCGGCCAACTCTATTCCATTAGTTGTGACCGGCTATCTAATTACGTAACATATTTTCGAATACGATTACGACTAATCTGTTTCATTTTGACAGTTCAATAACATTCATTGCGTTATTTACGTTGTTGAGCAGTTTTTTTTTCGAACTTATAAAGCAATCTGTTTCAAAACGATTCTGATTGATCGTGTATTACGCAATTAAGGTACATACGGCTACACATCAAGCTATACATTTCCAGTTTATGCTGATCTCGCATTTTATAGGATTTCCGTGCAATGCGAGGTCAGCTTATACTGGAAATGTATAGCTTGATGTGTAGCCGTGCGTACACACGGCTACACATCAAGCTATACATTTCCAGTACGAGTATTTATAACAAAATTCGGTCTGTGGCGAGTCATACTACTTGCCTATGTTGAATATGAAAGGAATAAAATTCCTCTTTAAACAGTATTATTATATGTAGTTATAGTTAAACCTATTTACTATAATGATAAACACACCATTTTAGCAACAAGCGCGAACCATGTAATTGTATACTTAGTTTGTGTAAATAGTATTTCCTTGTAACTGGGTAAGTAGCTGTTTTAATTAGCTAATTATTATAAGATAACGGACTATGTGCGCATGCGTAGCATGTTGTTATGTTAGGTATCTTAGTTTAATCAAAAATAGTAAGAGTTCGTTTGTGAAATGTTTTTTAAATTAATATATTTTGCATGGTTGGTAGAAATATATTTGTCATAATATTATTATCAGTTCATTGATTTCCGCTGTGAAACATGGATGTCTTCATAGTCCCTTCGATGCAAGTAACAGTGTTGCAACTGCCATGCTTAGCAAACGAATTGGTGATTATGGTAGATA
The DNA here is from genome assembly GCA_916701695.1 of Agrochola macilenta. Lineage (NCBI taxonomy): Eukaryota > Metazoa > Arthropoda > Insecta > Lepidoptera > Noctuidae > Agrochola > Agrochola macilenta. The sequence goes on from OU753558.1 coordinate 16,854,983, forward strand.
CTAATGTAGGTACCTATAACTATAATACCAAAGAATCTAGCTGCTTATAATTTCCATGTAAATGTAGCATAAATTTAATTCATTCGTTTCAATTTTACGAATGTATTTGGTTATATGACTTCACAAGTTATTGCGTTTGCGTAAAGATCATTTTCACTTAAAGCTACTATATATATTGGTGATTTTGAAGGCGTACTCAGTTCGGATGGTGATCGGTTTTACGAATTTTGAACTTGAAATAAAAGACGATTTTTTATCCTGATTGATCATTTCTGATTTACTTACATTATTGCTCAACAAAAAAATTCTGCAATGGACACAGCGCTTTTTAATAAGCTCGACTTTCCTACCAACAATGTGACCTCCAATAATAATAATAATACAATAATAATAATAATACACAATAATACAACTAGTAAACTAGTTACATAACTGCTGCAGAGGAAGTTACTGATGTTCGTTGTTCCACAGATACTGTTACAGATAAGGCTGTCTTGCATTCGGGAAATCAACATTTTTTGAATACCCGCCCGATAGGCATCTACATAGATTTCTACATTTTTGTTACTTAACAAACTTGGTAAAAGCCATGCGCAATTGTATGTTTATGTATATGAATTCCTTATTATTTAAAACAGCTCGCTGTAAAGGAGCTCGTGGCTAAGTAATAAATAAATAATACGTTTATTGTACAAAGAGAAACACATAAAGTTAGTCATACAGTTTAAACGAGATTGTATAATTAGAGGTCAAAATAAGGTAGAACAGCTGGCTCCTGAACTAAGTAAAAATATATTTGCATCTGAGGAGCCAAAGTTCCTCACAAACATTGAATAAGAACTTAAATGCAATCAGGTAAAAGTGACTCGGTAATTACAAATATCAATAGTAATAACACCTGCACGGGTCAATCCATTAGGTTAAGCTACGCTTGCCGGGGTTGGTCCGTGGATAGGTGGCCATCTTTACATACCAAGACTCCTCCGTGCCTCGGAAAACACGTTAAGCCGTTGGTCACCGGCTGTCATTCGTGGATCTTTGACAGTCGTTACGGGTCGTCAGAAGCCCGAAAGACTGACAACCAGTCCAAGGGGTGTATCGTATTAACCAGTAACTGGGTTGTGGAGGTCAGACAGGCTGTCGCTCCATTGAATCCGGTTAGACTGGAAGCCGACCTGAACATAGTTGGGAAAAGGCTAGGCAGACTGATTATTTAAAACAGCAAAATAATTTTCTTGGTAAACAATTAAAATCCACTATATCGACAAAAAAATGTGAAATCTTTCTGAGAAACTAATAACCAATTATGGTATATTTCCTTTAGGTACTTAGTACTTAAATATATTCCTCAAGACAGGAGTCGTTGAAGTCTTTTCGTAAAATACAATATCACGCAAGGTATAAGCAACGACAAAGCTGTGATCCAAGAACCAAGCACATCGAACAAAACGAATGCAAAATCATTGAACCCACATGTTCTACACATCGTTACTAACATATCACGTACAAAGCCAAGGCGAAAACATGGCGTCTTATAAAATATTGTTAATGCAATATTAACGAGATCTCGGTTATGTAAAGCTGCAATATTTTGCATTTAATAAGGGCCGTACATAGCTGGCCGCGTGGCCGTCGGCGAGAGATGGATCCTCAGATACTGAAGCTCTTCGATCGAGGCTCGTTCACTATGAAATTATTGGGAAACTCGATTCGTGCGCGATGCATCTGCCGACGACGCGCCAGCCTCGCTAATGTTCCTTGCAAACGATCCGAGAAAGCCGAGTAGGTTTTAGAGATAAATCTGAGAGATAGGGAAAAGACTTTCTTACTTCTACGTCCGTTGCATATAGTTAGGAAGTTTGCAGTGATATTTATTTGAATTTTAAAATCTCAACTGTTTTATTATATTTCTATGCGAAATGCTTTTTCGTTTGGTGATAATAAATTAATGCAGGAATGGTGGGTATCCTTGTGCCCGACACGTAAGTGTGTGGGCCTGAGGTGGGGGCGTGACGCGGCACCTGTACCGATCGTTTGAATATTCCTCCCAAATCGATATTTCATGTGATCGCCGCTCATCTGTAATTAAGTTTGGATTAAAGTTCTCGAGTCGCTAGGCGCTATAATCGTCACTTTTGCTGTTCGTGCGTGTTATTTGTTTTGTTGCATTGACAATGGAGTTACTTTTGGGTGGTAGTGTCAATCTACTCGTATAGTCTTTGGTAATGTGCGTTTTGGTTACCATTCAGAGTTCAGATGGTGTAATGGGCTACCTACTTAAACTATGCTTCCGGTATTACTCTCTTTATTAATTACTGTTAAGAAACTTTAATTCTAGATCCTCAAACACGATCCTTTTTGAGTGCATTCAATAGATGTAGGCACTTTATTTTCTTATGCATTACTTAAAACATACTTAACTTTAACTGTACCTACTTACTGAAATTATAAACAATAGGTACCACCTGTAAGCTTTCGTGGTGGCATCCCATTACCCAGAAAATAAATTTTCACCAACCTCCGAAGAGAGTCAGAGCCCAGGAATGGTGGGCCACGTCGCATACAATAAACATGCTCGTAAATAAATAAATAAGGCCGAATTTAATAACAAGCCCGGGCCTAAGTAATGGCCGCCAGAAGGCACCGGTACATATATTATGGCCCACCATTTTATAAACTTTTACGCACATTCTTAGCGTTGTATTAAAATGTTTGAACACTATAATTTGGGAACGAGAGCTTAACAACTTTTTTTAGAGGAGTCAAATATTTGGGGAGTTTAGAGACGGTTGTGATCGATAACAGTCAAACCGTGCTAAGCTAAGTAAATATGTAGTGTGTCGTAAGTTCTTGTAGCCGTCTAATGTGATTAACTAAAACTAAGTACTACCGACTAGTTACTAGGTCAAACGAACTACAAGTTAAGAGTGAAAACAGGAAATAAGGTAAAAAGATTTTTCGCTTTAAGCTCTAGGATATGAAAATGACAAGACATGTTTCCCACTAAGCTTTTATTTTCATAATGATTACATGTCTAATATACAATATATATATTATAGGAAAGTGGACAATTACATACCTACTCGTACTAAGTTCGAAGACAAATATAGCATATTTTAATATACTTTGATTCAGAACAACTTCATAACGAGAACACACCAAAACGTGAACCAAAAACATTCATATCGAAGCGATTCGACAAATTACCTATCAACAAATACGTGCAGCGATAAAATTACAATACACACTTCGGTTATGTTTGCCAGTCCATAACGGCCACTCGGCTTAATATTGTAGAAAAAGCAAGAATGCGCTAACATGGGCCATGCTGTGCCATATTCGACACGGCTGGTGACGAATCCTGGGCCAAAAGAAACAATGTTATAGCATTCCGGCGAAAACAATTGGACTTCTTACGCCTCGTCGTGCCATTCGTGAATAATTTTAGGACAACAGAAAGGTTTGAATGCTGTTGTTACACAGATAAAATGTTGTAGACCGTACGTGAGAAGATGAGAATTAGTTAGTGATGCCAAGCGTATGTGAGAAAAACTTTATACTTAGTGGTGACGATGCCGATGCTATGCCGAGATAATCTGTTTAGTGGTTATTAATATTTGGGAGCGAAAAAAGGTGGCGCGGTCATGTTTGTGCAGTTGATTCTTTGAATCTGACTTGGTTGGTGTTCGTTTTCATTAAAGCGACGAAACAGAATTTGACTGATCCTTTAATAGCCGGTTGTGATGTTGGAATAGTACGAGTATTTTACTGCTGCATTATGGACAGTAGCTATGGTTCTACGCATTGCGTATCTCTAGAGGTGCGCGCGTAATTATGTAATATATATTTATGTAGTACTCTCAGAGTAATAACTAAAGCAGTAGTACTTAATGAAACATTAAACAAGTGTCAACTGTTGACGTCTGCTGACGTTTATCAAAACTTCCATCACAAAATTGATTTTTTTTGTTTCCCTCCGCACGTTTTCTCCACACATTGACATTGGCAGAATTGTCGACATCGGCACCATTGCCATATGGAAAAATAGAATAGAACCTTCATGTCTATCGACATAATCCATAATCCTGTCGTATACTATTAAATGAGCAATATTTGGTATATATATTTGTAATCATGTTCTCGAAAACGGGCTCTAACGATTTCGATGAAACTTGCAATACTTATAGCGGTTTACTAGATCTCATACTAGGAAAATTCGTTTTCTCCGTATTTATTTCTCTTTTTTCTCCAAAGTTTAGAACAAGATGGCTACCTCAGAATAATGACATGGTAGCATGGAATTAGTAAGTACTATACCTACATGGAATTAGTATGAACTACTTATCCTATACTATTGAATGAGCATTTTCTATTTTCACCCGAGCAGAGCTCGGTCAAACAAGTACTATTTTTAATAATATCAGAACTCCGTATTTTCACTCAATGATTATCATTTTCCCTTAGCAGGAGATAGGAAGGCACCTGCTTTCGCTCCAAAACGCGATACTAGATAGCACACGTCTATTGAAGCGCAATGTTCAAACGCGCTCTCACAGACACTGCCAGTGATTACAAATCTAACATACTTTACAGCTCTCAAAGCTTAAAACAAATGCCGTACGCAGTAAATTAAGCCATCGACAGTGTTGCTAGGATGCCATCACGAGCGCACGCTGAATAGTTTGCGATTGCGCTGCGTTTTTCAAAGGCATACCTGGCGCGGGTGCGAACGTCGTGTGTGACGACTTTATCCGTCGAGTGCACGTCTTTGGTGAGCGGACGCCGCGATCTAGATCAGCGGCGCCGACTCGCGGCGGCGCGATGCTATCGTGAAACAACCGCGCGACAATTGCTAACACCGGCGCCGAACAACAACGCGAATTATTCAAAGAGAGGCATCCAGCGTGTGTCTGTGCCGCCGACTGACCGCCCCGCGCCCTGCGCCCTGCTGCCATTGTTGACATACCGATTTCTAAGAACGCGTAATTTTAGCGCTCATTTCGCCGATGCAGTCAACTCGTTGCACGCAGTTAGAGCTTTCAATCCGCAAGACCTATGTTCACGACTTGAACAAAATGTCGTCTTTGTTTATCTATGTGGATAGACTATTTACTGGAAATTCTTAACCCTACATGGTCCGACATGTAACCCAACAGGTACATTTGATATCCTTATTAGCTTATTCACGGAACGGGTCGTAAAAATGCCAAAGCACAGTCATCTAGGCGAGATAAAGCTGGACTCGAAACGACTCACGCACGCCCCATTCCGGAGTAGCGTTAGACTTGTACTTAGACGTGGGGACACGTCGGCTGCTCTCGCATGCTTTCAGATGCTCTGTTTCTGGGAAGACGAGGAGGGGGTGGGGTCGAGGGGGGCGGGATTCCGTCACGTGCGCCCGCACATCTGATAGCGGCCGCCGCGGGGAATGTTGCACGTTCGGGCAAGCCCAGCACGCAAGTGCTGTGCCGACTTGCGATCTGTGAGTTGCGAAATTGTAGCCACTTCTAGATCTAGGCAACATGAAGTCAGTTTAGGTACCAGTTCATGTCACCTGAGACAGTTAGCAAGAACGATATTTTCCGTAAATGTGGTTTCATTGGGTGGAAGCATGCAAGTATTTTCAGCGATATTATCGCAGCATTCCTGAAAAAGTTTTAAAAATATTCTGCTTTCGATTGATTTATTCAATGTTGATGCTAAATACTGAGGATAATGGTTCAGATAAATGTCTTATTTCACCGGAGCAACTGGTCCTTGCTGCTGGCTTCTGAAAAGAAAATTTAAAGACATTACATAAACTGGATGTTGCTGCATGTGGTCGAAATACTTCAAAATGACTAAAAGACAGAAATCACACTAATATCGCCAACACAATGGCACTAAAGCGATTTGTTAATACACAAAATAGAAACAAAACTCGTGCTTCTAAATATGAATTTGGCCAAAAAGCGTCACGGCATACGCATGCGCGGAGACCGCCGGGCGCGCTTGCCGCCCGCGCATTCCCGCCTTTTTGCCTGTCACCGCCAGACGTATTTATTGCAACACTGATGGCTGTTAGTGTTACCACAGTCGATACTCCTAATAATATGAATAATTAACATTATAAAATACTTAATTTATTAATACTTAATTTTACTTATTTACTTTAAATTTTTGAGGACAGCGTTTTGACAGCGGAACTTGGCATAAATCGTATCCAAAGAACAAGTCACCAAACGTTATAATTAACTCAGATATAAACTCACCTGCTTGACGCTCTGATGCTAGCCTCTGCAATCTACAGGGCAGTTCCAGGATAACCATCTAAATCAAAGAAGAACCCAGAACCGCAATTACGTAACACACTTTCAAACATAAACCGAGAGTTTTGAAGGATATTGCTAATCCATTGTTTCTTTTCATAGTTTGAAAAGTTCGCCTACTCAACAACGTAAATACCGCGGGTGAACTGTCAAAATTAAACCCATTGCGATCAATTGTCATTTAATGTGTGTTACGCAATTAACCCGCTGGTTTGTGGCAGGGGACAACTTTTTCCGAAGAAGACAATCTAGAAGTTTTCTGCTGTTGTAAAAAGCAAACATAAGTAACCTTTTTTTTTTTTGAGTGTGGGATATTTTCAAAGAACTTCTCCCGCTCTGGGCGGAGCAGGAGGGTGTGTCAGACTTTTACTGACTAAAACCCACCCGTGTTCCTTCCGTTGCCTGTGTGCCGGGGCCGCGATATGCCTTTCGGACAAACCCGCAACCCCGGCAGGAAATATGTATGCTCGCACTGAAGCTACATATACGTATATTTGATGAAATTACTCTTTGCACGCCTTGAATTAAATTAAATCGCATTACAGTAAAAACCTACTAAAAACAAAGTTATGAAATAAATTTGGTAGAAATCCACAAACACCATCAAATCACATTTCTCTAACACGGCAACCCTGATTTCGAAGGATATAAAAATTTGACAACGATCCTCTCAGCTCTGATACTAAAGCCTATTGTATCAAGTTTTGTTTTGTTTTATCCCTTTTTCATATTCCTTCGCGCTACAATTCATACAATACACGGGAGCTTCTCTGTTGGAACAATAGAATATCATAAGATTCTTACAAAAAGCCGTAGTTATGATACATGCCGTTAACTCGGCAAAAACCATATCATTATTATTAATAGATACAGGTACTAATAGCTACTGTACAGGCTGAGACAAAATACTTACCTAGTTATAGGGTTGTTAATTTATCGTGCTAAATCAAATGATAATTAATAAGGCCAATTCTCGTACTTAAAAACGTTCACATTCAAGTCGCAATCTGTCATAGGTACTTGTCAAAAATGTTGGTAAATTGATTGTATTTTTGACAGATTGCGAATGAGACGCGAATGCGAACGTTCTTAAAAATTATGGGAATTACCCCTCAGACGTACTATTCTGTAAAATTCTTACCGTGAAAACTGAGGTGAAGTGATCTTGAAGTGAGCTGGCATTCCACCTGATACTATACAATGTCGCCCATGGGCACATGTGCCCGGCCGTATTTTTCTGAATATTCTTGAAAAATTATGGAAAATTTACTTTAAAAGAGGGATCTTTGAGATCTTTAATATTTTTTATGTTATTATTTTTTTTACTTTTTTTTGTAGCGTTTGCCATATCTCCTATGTTATTGGATCGATTTGGATTCTGTTTATTATGTCTAAAAGCTTATGAGTTATTTTATCGGATTAACTAACATATTTTTGTAAATTTTGTCGACTATGAAAAAAAACAGAGGTAAAGACATTTAAAAATAATGTGTATTTTATTTTAAAAAAACAAGTGTAAGTCCATAAAATCATAGCGGGATATTGGAAAAAAAAAAAAAAAAAGGAAAGAGTTTTCCCCTTTTTAAGTTTTTTTTCGAAAACTTGTAATGAATATTCGGAAAAATACGGGCAAGCACATGCCCATGGTGACATTGTATAATGATTGACGACTCACTTCACCTTTTCTTTTTGTTGTTCCTGGAGAAATCATCATGGATACCCCTCGCCGGAAATTGAGGACGTAATGCTGCCTCTCCAGCCATTCCTCCATAACAGGCTTTACAGCCACTATTGGCGAGCCCCCATCTGGGTTGCGCAAGTCGATCCCTCAATTCAGCCACTAGGATCTGACGGAGCTCGGTTCTTCATGCCTCGAATTCCCTGGGAACTGGATGCTGACGACGCGCTAGCTCCACCATCCGCGATCCTCCAGATCCCAGGGCGTTAATCTCCCCAGGAGAGTAAGTTGCTGCTTAAAGCTCACTTTACCTAAAATTTCACGGTTAGATTTTAGAATACATCGGCTGATCAGGGGCAATATTCTACATACACGATACACTTAGGCCCGCTTGATGCGTTTAGCGCTAAACTTGTCTGTGTCAACTTCAAAAGATTTTCAGAAATGGAACGATGTTTTAAATACGTTTAGCGCTAAATGCATTTAATAATTTGTGGTAGAAGCGGGGCTTAATGTGGAACAGCAACATACAATCTACATAAAGTCACATTATTTTTGGGATAGATGGATAAAATCAGGAGACACCGATACAATTTTCTCACAATTTCTATAAAAATTACATTCTGGGTTAACGTTCTTCCGCTTGGAAGAAGTAGATAAGTAGTATAGTGTGTTCGTGCCATCACAGTGGGCCCTATCAGAATACCAGTGCGGCGGTATTTATTTATTTTTTAAATATCGCCGCATTATGCTGAGATAGGCATTTTTGGCCTCGCACTTTGATCGTTATTATTCTGTTAGTTTTAATGCTCCTATTTTTTTTTTTTTTTTTTTTTTTCTATTATTACTTACTGTTTGTATTTCCTGTGCGTGTCCCAAATAAAATGTTTTTCTTTCTTTCATAAGTAGCTAGGACCTAAGAAATAATTAGGTAAGTCTTCCATCCGTAAGCCGTTTTTCAAATGCGATTTAATGGGAAAATAGAGGTAAGGTCCTATTTATTACATACTGCTCTTTTTTTTCTATCAAACTCAAATCTAGCAGCCTAAAGGCCAGTCCACAAGACGACAATAAGAATAAATTGCATAAATATTTGGCCACAGGTTATGCTATGCGGACCGCTCCTCCGGGACACACACAACACAAAACGATGTCTATGACATAATTGTTTTTGTTGATTGTTACGGAATGTTATCAGGTTTGCGAACACCGTTAGTGCCATTTTTGAGACGTTTAGTTTAGATCCATATCTTGTAAATCACATTTCGTTTTGAATCGAATTTTTGTTTGCTCCTGTTCCTTGGGGAAGGTTTTGATAACATGATTTTAATAAGTAGGATTTTTAAGATCATTTTGTATATGAGGTAAGTAACCTGCCGAACTGTTCGGTAAAAATCTTACCCTGAAAACTTAGGTAAAGTAAGCTTGAAGAGAGCTGGCATTCCACCAGCCAACTCATACCCACTTCAAGCATAGACGTTTTCCAAGCATGTTAAGATTTCTTATCAATAGACCAGTAATCAATTAGATACCTATATTGTATTAGTCATAAGTACACATTTTTGCATGCCAATGAAACCAAACATTATGCTGTAACATGTTTTATACAAATGACTTCACCTGCTTAAAACATTATATGCAAATAAAAATGTTCTATATAGATTCTATTATTTTCGAGCGTTTGCAAGCACTTGAGTCGTCGTAAGTTCCTCACATGGTGAAATAATCGTGCTCCATCTTACCTCATTCCTGGATTTCAAAGGTTTACAATATGCAGCAATCTGTATATTGGCTAGCTGACATATAGCAAATAATTTAATTCAATGATTTATGTTGCATAACTACTATTGTATAGAATCAAGTTTTTCTAACTGAACAGACAGCTGTGCTGCTGGGGAGTTTGTTGCGCCACTTCTTCCCAGCTAAGCACTAGGAAGTGGTGAAAGGCGGGCGTTTTTGGGGGACTGTCTTATGTAATTATGACATTCGAAAAGTGCTGATTCACAGCCTTTTTTGAATAAATGACTTTTGAATTTATTTCATTTATTTTTTTACGATATTCCTACATCATCATACCAAAATTAAGAAACTTTTTATATCGTGTGCTATATAGAATTCAGGATATTTGTATTTGGTAAAATTTTCAATCGGGGTAAAAAGTGTAGTGAATAAGTTTAGGGTAAAATTGCAAAGAGACAGACAGCGAAGACAATATTTTACATTAGTCTGGTCTTTTCGTAGTCCACTAGTAAAATACTTATTAAAAATGAATTTGAAAATAATCTGATAGAACATTACAACCCTTTTTTGAACGCTACGAAAACTAATATCGATAAACCAAGCCTAACATTTGCAAATAACAACAACATTTCAATTTCCAATATCTGCAGCGGTTTCATAACTCATAAAGAACAATATACTATTGTCATTGTCATGTGTCGACGTTCGAACAAATACATCAGGTGCGTCATGCTTGCCCAGTGCCTGGTACTTATAAATCATTGCTCTATGCTTCGTCCTTCAGCCTCAATACGGCGTCCTGCTGTTTAACCTCACAAATTTACGATGCCTCTCGCAGACCAGATGCCAATCGTATTCCCAGCGTTATTTCAACAAAATGCATGTGATTTATACAAAACTCATCGTACGCAATGCTAATATATCTTTTATGACGTAATATTGGGATTGGAAGTGTTGAAAGTGCAGTTTGTGATGTTGCGAGGAATTACGAAATATGGTATATAAGTATTTTGTATGCTATTATATTTTGATGATACAGACCAGAGCAGTATAATGTACTAGTAGATATTCAACGCATCAACTCTTCAATAGAACACTATAGCAAACAGTGACAGAGAGAACAACTCGCTACGTAGATGGAATAGTGAATGGAGTGCACTTATTTTTTTATTAGAAAACAGGGTAGATACGACTTTCCTTTGTTCTAGCACCGTGAAAACGTTTACTATGAAAGTCAATGAGGAAAACTTGGGTGAGAACGATACTGCAAAACTTAGTTAAGTAGGTCTGAAATTTAATGCAGCCTTTGCAACTTTTATGACAACTGCATGTAAACTTCAATAATATCTCAGTGTAATATACGTTAAATTGTATTATCTTATAAGAGGTCAGTGTCGTGTCTGCCTCGTGTCTGCAGAATACGTGAATATATCAAAGAATCGCAAGCTCCACGTCAAGGCCCCACGATTTCCAACACGAATAAATATTCCTTTTATTCCAATTTGTCAGCTAAGCCACTCTCAGCGGCGACTTATCTCCGTATTCAACGGTAAGCTCCCGCCAAAACAATACGGCAGTATCGTTAAAAAACGTGCTTGAATACAGCATTTATCATCGTTGATTAAATACCATTGTTTTGTATCGGCAGGCTCGGGGTCCCCAGCGTCGTGCTCGTTTTGCGTCTCCCTCCGTGTCTCGCATTGTACCCGCACGGAGACAATAAGTCTGTTAAATTGGCCTCCTATACTCGTTATATTATGTGGCCGAGGAGTTCGTATTTATGTTCGCTTCGGACGCGTGCTCGCCGCTTGCGAGCCCGACTCTTGTAAATTCTTGCGAGCCAACAAAATTTGTTTTCGCTGCACTTTTATTATGATTTGTTCTAATATCGCGAGCTTCGAGTATTTTTTACGATGGCACACAAGCTGTATCTTTGTCGGTCGTAACGAGAATACATGGAGGTATTGTTAACTTTTCTTTGTACAATTTGCTTATCATATTAGGTTCAAACTAAAATTCCGAGAAGACAAAGACGGTATCAAAATAGTGGTACGCCCACGCGGCGTCGGCAGTCGCGCGCGCTGAACCACGTACTGCAATTTCCAAATCTAGATTTAGGAAGGAACAGGCTGTGTCGTGTTCTTGAAACTGAATGCATTTCGAAGAAGAAATCTCAGTCAAGTGTCCTATACGTGACAACATACTCAGCGGCGGCGAGACTTCAATGGAGCCACGCGCGTGCCACTATGTTTTTCCAGTTTTTCCAGCGGCCGCTATAAGTACCTGGCGTATTATATGATATTATACCTTCATAACCACGCGTACGACAAATAAAAAACTTGAAACGCTATTAAGACACGTAATGATATTTTTTCGGACGTAGGAATCGCTACAAGAATATGTTCTGCAGATCATATTTGCTTATCATAACGTCGCGTCGCTAACTCGCAGGAACTCGATACAAAACCTCGCACGAGTCGGGATCTCCTATAATTACTGCGAAAAAAAAATGAGAGAATATGACATAAATTATGATCAAATGCCGCCCCGATTCAATCATTATTATATGAATGACTGTCATAACATATTCCTAATTAGGAGCGTGGTTCATCTCGAAGCTCTTAATTAATTTCAATAAATTAATATCGAAATATGAACATGGTCACATAACGAGATCATGCCGTATCGAGAACGTCTAACAAAAAGCTAGAATGCTGCGGTTGGCAATACAAATGCAGCTCGGACAAATACGAACGTGGCACATGAAAAACTGGATTCTCTCAGGCGTAGTATTAACATGGTTAATTAATTTATTAATTAGCATCAATTAATCGTAATACGGCGGCGCGGCGAACCCCTGGATACGGCCGGATAGCTTTTCCGGCGAAGCTTACTTTTTAGAAGTCAATTAGCATGATGTCTACGTAATAATAAACGCGATTCCCGCAGTTGCCGACAGGTTTGTTATGAAATGTTAATGCTATCGACTGCTCCTCGAGGAAAAACTGGATGCGACCGATACGACCAAAGAAACCAGCGGAATTCTGTTTGATTTTCTTATTGTACACTTCTATGAACAATAATAGGTCGCTACGATGCTCCAAGTCAAAGTTGTGAAAGCGAAGCGAGTGCTCATTGAATACTAATTCAAATATTTGCAACGGATGATGCCTCAGCCCGAGTCAAGTAGACATTGATAAATAAACAGCTGTCAATAGTCTGTCCGGGCGGCGGCGAAATTCGAAAATGGTTCGGGTTCATTAATAACCGGAATGGATCGTAAGTCGCGAGCGAGATGATGGTGATACGCTACCTGTGTTCGTGATTAGCCGCCGATGGCCGCGACTGCGCCCGCGCCCTCATGTAACAAATGCATCATACATTACAATATTAATTTAAAGAACGCTTGTTACCAAATCTCCTCTAGAGGCAGACATCTAAGCGTTTAATACATTCTATTCGCGTATCAGGTTTCATGTTTAAGGAAGGCGATAAATCAATAGGACTCGCTCATGCGGTGTCAAATTCTCCACGATTTATGTGTCGTTTAAGTCACGATGACAGATTTTAGGAGTTTTGTAGGCATACATTATGTGGTTAAGAACAGCACCTCGGGTTAATAACGGCAAGCCGGGAACGCGCCGGGTCCACAAGGTCACAGTTTTATTATATTTTTATTGGCGATTAGCATAAAGTTTTGCGCGTCGACGCATTTCGTTTTATTGTGGTATTTTATGTTTCGTATTATAAATATTGGCAGTTTCTTCCTCGTGGGTATCAGTACGCGCGATTAGGGTTTGAGCGCCGGCACTTGTCGACTCATTTATGGATCGTATACTTGGTTTACAGACGCCGTTCTAGATAACGGTGTATTGATGGCTTTCGGATTAGCCCTTCAGCGCAACGTCTGAAAGCTCACCGCGTAATAAAATTAGCGTGTAGTGTTAGCTTTGTTGCGGACGGTCGTATACTTTTTATATGTGAGTTAAATACCGAGCTGGGCCGAGATGTCGATCGGTCATTAGAATGGAATTCAATAAACTAAATGGCGTATGGTATGAGTGAGTGTTCGACTCGCTACCGTGTCGTATCAGATTCGGTAGCGAGCCGGCTATCTCGGCCATTACTTTATCATCTCTTATCGAGCAGCGGCTGTGTTCCAAGCCGAACGTCCCAGATGTATCTGTCGATACTTAAATATCATAGAGGGTTATGTTAGTTTTATGTGACCAAAAAAAGTTAAACAGCGACTATCTCATGATCTGTTTGAGTCAGTAACTAGAGGTTAGAATTCGAAGATTCCATATAAAAAATAAGAGATCGTTAAAGAAATACTTTGCATGTTTTGTTTGAGATATGGACACCAACTCTTGTGGACGAGTTACGTTTTTCAATGTCTTCTCAATGGCTTTGCAATAGAGTTCATTTTGCGTTAGTTAAGAAACCTCCTAACTTTTCAATGATATTTTATTACAATCTCTAACATTGAACTGTTAAACATTGTTTATCCAAATGATTTATTTTCTGTCGTATCATTAATGTTTTTTGGATGTGATTCATTTTGGTGTCCTCGGCAAATGTCATCCTTATTGATTTTTTTACCATTATTGTAATAGCATCATAGCTATGCTTCCAGTTAGCTTCGACAAAGACTTATATTATATTTATGTGTAGATATTCTGTTTCGGAAAAATACTGTAGGTATAGATACGGACCTTATGAGTTTAACTTTTTTTTATTGTATTTATGATTTATGATTTTCTAATGATTTGCCTATCCGGTCCCTAACCCTTTCGAGTAACTTTCAGATTTTCAGATTCTGTATCCATCTTCATACGTTCTTCGTATTTTCTTTTATCTTCTATTTGTTGATTACCTACTAAAAACTGCTCCAATGAAATCGATCCAATGGGATGGCGACTTATAACATAATCAAGTAGGTACTGTAATTCTAGTCACCCACCATTCGTTTTATTCGAGAAGGAAGTTATTTTTTTGTCTTCTTGTCTTCATACTAGTTATGAGGAATCTAAAAGAGTGTAGAAGTGGAAAGATTAGTGCACAAGGTTGGCAGCAAGGCTAACTGCCTACAGTGCCCAGGACTTGAAGGATCAACATTCATAGAGGCTTTTTTAATGTCACTAGACTTTTCAAAAGCTAGTTTTCTCCCAAGAGTATGAGGTTAAAACTTTGTCCTTAAAAGAAGGATCTTTTAGTAACAAACTCAAACTCAAAGCATATAATTCAATTAAACCATTTACGGGCACTTTTGAATTGTCAAGGAGTCGGTCAGTCAGAAATATGAAGCTAGTTGCCCATTCCAAAGCGTAGTAGGTACCTATGGAGAAGAACGGGCAAGAAACTCCACGGACACTCTTTTAAAACAAAAAACTCAGCAGTCAGACAGTCAGGTTCACAAGTCTTACGACTAGGTGCTTACCTATATCTCCCTATACCTTCAGCAGGTATCGAACCCTTTCTCTCATTCTGACATTAACGACTAGCCCATAAACTTAACCCACTAAAAAGCGTGAACACACATTATGTTTAATGAATCCATAATCCTAAGCAGCCCAGCCTCCTAAAATTAATTTATAATCATTATAACTTATCATAATTAAATATTGGTTTTGTAAGTGGCGAAGCGGCGGGGTGCTCCGGTGGCGCTACCGAAGTCCCCGGCCCCCAGGGGAGCACCCAGACAATCCCACGGTACCAACATATTCAAGAATGTCTGTTTCGAAAAAAGTAATTTTTTGCTTTGAATTCCGAGCGGAAGTGAGGCAAAGATTTTTATCATAGTTTTATCGTAAAGTTTGATTGTTGGATGTTGTTTTTATTGTGTTTGTTGAAAACAAAAGCTTTGATGCGAAGGGTAGGAGAGAAAAGCAGCTTGCAAAAGACAGTTTAAGAGACTGTTTGCTTAGGTCAAAAAACAATCTTATTAGCTGTAGTTACTGGTACTCTGTAGGTAAGAATTTTCCGGAGGTTGTGAGTTGAGGGAAATTATGACTAATTCAAAGATATAAACATGTCTTGATAGACAGTCTCAAAGCTGTAAACTTGTCAAAAAAAATAGCGTCCAACTGATGGCCGCTAAATGCACGCACACTAGAAAAGCAAAATGACAGCACAATGACGTGGTGCGAGTGTAAGACGTAGCTGTCACGCACATCATCTGCCTTGCCTTTTCCCAACTATGTTGGGGTCGGCTTCCAGTCTACCCGGATGCAGCTGACTACCTGTATTTGACATGGCGCGACTGCCTATCTGACCTCCACAACCCAGTTACTGGGTAAAACAATACCCCTTGGTAAGACTGGTTGCCAGACTTTCGGGTTTCTGACGACCCGTAACAACAGCCGGGACCAAAGGCTTTACGTGCTTTCCGAGGCACGGATGATCTTGATATGTAAAGATGGTCACTCATCCACGGACCACGACGATCCATCGACCCGTATGGCTGTTATTACTTATCCGCAACCCCGGCCACGCACACCAGCAAAAAAAATGGCTTGTTTGTTTAAGTTCTTTTGCAGCGCGACCCTCTATCTAGACATATAAAATCTAAGGACTAAATCTGACTCGAAAACTTCTGACCAAATTCATACATAAATAAAACACACTAAGAGTGATGAATGTGATGATACTTAAAATGATATTTTAAGGTTCTAGACAATATTTATTTAACACATTTTGTTTCTTACGGATAAATGGAATCATAATGAAAATCCAATGAATGTATTGTTTAAAAAGTAGCATTTAGGGCTCTATTAAAACTATTTATCAAGTGCACATATCTTTCCATACAAACAATAGTTGAAACAAACTTCTTAGAAGACCAGTCGATCATAGCAAGCGCCCAGCGACCATCACTCACAGCTTTTCACTTATAATGATGTTAAAAATGTTACCTAACAGACCATCTTGTCCACCCATTGTACTCAATAACAAATAAAAAATAAAAAACCTTTAAAAATGACTCCCAATTTATTTAGGGTATAAAAAAGTCACATCTCTCCTGACACCGACTTGGGCGTCCTCCTTTGCTGCCATCGTTCTTGCATCATTCTTTTTTTAAACGCTTTGACATTTAGGAGTCGGGTCACTTATTAAATTAGTCTTTGTATTTAAATTAACGACTAATTTATACGTATGAGTGCTTCTGGATGATTTTAGGACGTTTTTATAATATAAAATACTGTTTGTAGAAAATTATTATACGTATTTTTAATAGGTATATAAAGTTTTCATGATTTCGGTTGAAAGATTTGTTATGGTTAAAATTGAAAATGATACTTGTCAAGTGCAGTAGCAATATCGGTATCATTTAAAATATTTTTTGTACTTATGCGCTGTCCACGATACAAAACGTGAAGATATATTTTCTTTCAAAGAAATATGGCTACTAATCACGCAACTTTGGCACAAGTGTTTTGTTTCGTGCTATAATTTTAAAAATTACTGTTGTGGGTTGTGGGCAAATTGTTTACCGACTGCCCAGTACATAAAGTTTACAAACGATATAGTTTTGGAGAAGAAGAAATAACTATAATGTGAAACAGTGTGCTTAAAAGATAAATTGCAAATTTTTTCCATTCATATTTCATGTTCTAACTTTTTATGAGCTTTAGCCTTTAACTTTTGAATTCGTAAACTTTGTCCTTTTATATTATGGTGATCCCGTTATCTAAGTACAGCTAAGTAAACAAATGAAGTTCCAAATTGAGCCAGCTCAGAACTTTTCTCCCACGGGGCGGTGGGACATGGGACCCGTTTTAAAATAACTAGCATTCCCGAAGCCATATTAAATTTACTAACCAACAATACCTCAACACAATGGGCATTCTATCTAAAAATCGTGCGAGAACAATCCTACATACACCCAACATCCGATTCCAAGTTCTCGGTAACAGTACCTACACACGAGAGTAACTGATGTCCAACATTAATCCTAATGTACGTATCTAAACGTCGTTTGATCTCCACAAAAATATTTCAATGCGTCCGTTAAAAGGTGGAAAGAAAAAAGCCCGGTCGAATGTGGCACGACGGTCGCAAGGTACCAGTTCTTCTTGGAAACCACGCGGTCACCGTCATATCACGACCGTAAGGCAGGCCGCACTGCCTTACGAATACCATTATCGATATTATTGACCAATAAGGTTTCATTTAGTTTGATCGTAAATAGCGAAATTGTTATTTTATGCGGGAAGTACTAGCTGACTGGTTTCCAGTATTTTAATTGTTATGTCTGCCTGTATTGCATACCGCTA
The DNA here is from genome assembly GCA_916701695.1 of Agrochola macilenta. NCBI lineage: Eukaryota > Metazoa > Arthropoda > Insecta > Lepidoptera > Noctuidae > Agrochola > Agrochola macilenta. Next base: position 16,872,985 of record OU753558.1, read on the forward strand.
CCTTTAACTTGGCAGAAAATAACGTTTAGTCTGAGCTTTTAACAAAAAAAAGTATCGCATATTTTAATATTTATAAATAAAATGAAAATGATCGATAGAAAAAGTCAAGAGACAAGGTTTTGTCCATCACTAAACCCATAGAGGCGCAGGGGCACGACAGATGATCAGTCATGCGCGAGATGCTGAGAGATAAGCAAGCGGTAGCCGCTCATTAATCTACCCACTCCCCACTCCCCACTCTAACCCACCACTTTACCAATTAACTGGACACGACTGTACATAGGTATCTACGGTTCCAAGAAACAGATACAGTTATCCTAAAATATCTGACAGAACAACAAATATCTAATAAGAGAGACACAGACGATGTGACAATATTACAAGATTTATGACACCTATTATGTGAGTCATATTTCATTTGACATATTCAAAAGAGCCTGACAAAAATTGTTTGCTACTTGAATTATCATTTGGAACTTACAAAAAAGTTAGCAAATTAGTTTTATACAAATGTAGAGTCGGAAGAATGGATGATATGGAATGATATAAATGTCAGACTGTGAGTTAATATAAATCAGAATCTGAAATTAAAATATTGTCAATAATTTATTTACAGAGTCAGTGTCGGATATTTTATAGAGTCATAAACGTATATCATTTTCCATCGTCACTTTCATTGTCAGAGTCAATAAAATTAAAATTATTGCCCATAATACGTAAAAAATGTTCATACAGTGCAATGTTATTATCACACGTACTTCAAGTGGTCAAAAAGATTTTGACACCTAACGGACAACAAACTTTTTAACGAATAAAAGTATGGTAATGAATTTAAGTGAACGTAATACTTATTCGCTCGAAAACCATAAGGGTTCATAACATTTGCAACTTACTGATATTGCCACGTTTAAGTGGCCTACTTCATATTATAACTATGTTGGTACATTACACGCGGACGCAGCGATTTTAATGTCGTTCGGTAGCAATCATAACGCGGGCGACGCTCCGGCAGTTACTGAAGAGAATTTATCAATCAAGTGGCGAGTTTACGAGTACTGTCGTCTTAATGTCGCAGCAGTAAAATGCTGCGTTTGTTTAATGGAATTCATTCGGGTAATCATTGAGGGAGTGAGCGCGCCGCGGGCGGCCGCTGCCGAATTTGAACCTACAACTGTTTTATCCCCTTTGTTGACTACCGAATGTAAAATTCATATTCGCAAAGATAATTAAATGCAAAATTATGATTTGCCAAAATCGGAACCGAGTTAACTCTTTTCCTTGTTATTGAAAAGATTGTTCAAAGGAGATGGATAACGCTCCCATACAAGTTTGGCCCAGCATGGACATAAATAAAACGATATATATCGTGGACCAATATTTGTATTTAATAGTCCTGTTATATTTTATTTCTCTAGAACTAGGTGGTGACGAGATATCAGACATTTTAGTTGAACAAAGCAAGAAACGGGTCCCATGATTGATTCAAAACTGCGTAAGGACTGAACTCGGTGTAAAAATAAATGAAATAACTTGTCTAAGCATTCTTGTTGTTTAACGCATAGATATATCGTGGTCAGTAGCCCTATCCATCATCCTCCTCAGATTAACAACAGTGGAATGGAACCTTATTAACTGTGTACTTACCTGACGAGCAATGCGGGGCTCTTGCGCATATGAAATAATTTGCATGGAGAACATGTCATAAAAACTTAAATAAACATTGATAAAAAAAAAATACCTATATTTGTTAAAATGATTTAGCTTTAAGAATTGCTCCTTTATAAGTTGGATGCAAACAAGTACAAACTCGCATAAAAAATAGAAGTTGAAATTATATCTTACTTTTTTATACCTATAACTTTTTGTGAAAATGACCGCTTTTACAGATATAAATCGCACGTGAACACACGGAAATAATATCTATACCCCACCGTACGAATATTTTCTTTAGTGTAGGAATAAACTCAAAGCATTTATCTATTAATACAAATAAATTAAATTGAAGTGTCTGTTAGTAATTGAAGTGTCTGTTTATATCGGCTAATGTCTGAAACGGCTGGACCGATTTTGACGGGACTTTCACCAACAGATAGCTGATGTTATTAGAAGTACTATCGAGCGCAGCAACTAGTCCTAATTAATATTATAAATGTGAAAGTGAGTTGTTATGTTTTTACGCTTTCACGCTAAAATGGCTGAACGGATTTGGATAAAATTTGGCACATCGGTAAACCATGACCTGGGTTACTACATAGGATACTTTTATCCCGGTAGTAGATACGTTCCTGTGGGATAATTTCTGACCTCCACGCGGGCGAAGCCGCGGTCAAAAGCACGTTACAAATAAACTAATTACAGGCACTTTTGAATTGTCAGTCAGAAAGATGGAGCTAATTGTCCATTCCAAAGCATAGTATAGAGAAGAATGGGCAAGAAATCCCATATAAACTCACGACCCGTAGCGCTAAAGCCACATTTTCAGCCACTGCGCTAATCATGCTTCGCAGTCATTCTGGTAGACAGTATTCAAACCGTTTTCAAAATTATTAAAGCAGTAGCCTTGTCTTAGAGTTTAGATTGGAAATGAGTCATGATGCTTTTTATATTTTGGCCAGTTTTAACAATGATGTTTCCATAAAAGTCGATTAGATTATCCTCTATCGATGAACTGTAATATACGTTCAGGATAACAACTGAAAATCTTGCACCTCTCTACCCAAATATCACCCAAAGCTCAGAGAAAAACAGAAGCTTTTACAAAAAATATAATATTATGATTTTATCTCCTAATGTGCGATATCCTTATCAACCAACTACCGAGGATCACCAATTAACACACGATACTTTTCAATTTACATCACGATAATTAAAAAAAAAGACTGCTGCAACAAAACTAATATCCAAATTAATACATACCTCATATTAATAAATACGGGTCGGAGTGGACACATCTACTTAATTTAGACGATTTACCGTATTTCGGATAGCGTCGGGTACCTTCGGCCGATTCTCGGAAGTCGTAAACGCTCGGCATGGCTGCGCGGGCGCATTTGTAGGTACATATCATCCAGCTTTCTAAGTATATGTCGCTGGATCTTGGCGTTTCGGTCGTTTACCCGAAAATCCGGATGAAAAAATATAAATAATGGTTTGATTTAGTAAATAAGTGGTTGGATGTGGGTGTCTCGGTTCTGAGAAGACAGGAATGGCGCAATGAAGTATAACTCCTGTTGACCAGCACAGGTGTCAGCTACAAAAGAGATGTTTTGACAACAAACATGATCTTATTTTACATTAGATTTCTTCTTCATCTCTCCTGGTTGTTGTAAAGATTTCCACTTTTCCCTGTAGTTCGAAAGTTCTCCGCATTTCCTTTAAAACTCGGAATGAATAAGTATCTAAATTAATAGCTTCAATGACGTCAGTAATTGAGTATTTGTCTCAAAATTCATCTAGGACTTTTCAATTTTGCCCTGCACATAGACACGGTCGGAAACTTTGTTATGTAGATGATCAATTTCCTTCACATGATTATTAACTCTGCTTCACCATAAATAGCCCCCGTTTTTAATTCCGCCATTACCATGAAAATATGGAAAATGTATATTAGCGGAAAGTCTGATCTTTAAACGTCATAATTTATTGGCTATTAATAATGGAGATGTATTTTTTGCATAGTAAGTCGGACATGAAGGCATGTCCAGGTATGCAGACGATCTAAATAATAACTGGACTTGTACGTGCGCAGTGTCTTAGAGAATCCGCTTAGCATTACAATGGCGGGTGAAGAAAATAATTGTTTTTCTTCGTACTTAGTTATTGTAACTTAAAAGTGAATATTGATTAGGTGTTCTTAGATCTGTGTTTATATTAGCTTTAGTTTTCTAGTGCTTTTTGATGTGTGGTTATGTAAAACTGCTTCTCATCATAAACAAAAATGCCCAAGACCTGCTGTTAAAATTAGGGACAAACTTCCCAAAAAAAGGTTTTTTTTTTTCATTTCACTTAACACTTTACTCTTACGCTTCTAGTTCAGGAAGGACTTCAAATGGACATAGGGTCCAGGGTGGTAGTCCCAGCTACCGCTTGATGGTTGACACGAGTTTTAAAAAAGCAAGTTTTTATTAAAAAAGCAAGTAGTGGTAGTTGATAGTAGTGTTGTGTGTTAGTTAGTTTAGTTTTAAATTTATTTTCTTTCTTTCTTTTCGTTCTTTCTTTTATTTTTTTCTTTTCGTTCTTTTTCTTTCTTTTTTCTTTTCTTTCTTTCTTTTCTTTCTTTCTTTACCACTCAGAACGTTGTCGCAGGTTAACCGGTAGGGGGTAGGGGTACAAGCCCCACTCCGCGTTTACTGGACTGTAAGGTGTAAGCTGTACTTTAGTACTGAGCGGAGCGGAGTGGGGCCCGTCTTCGTGGATGGCACAATCTATACAAAGCAACGCATACCTACATGCTGGTAGGAGTTGCCACAGTAATTATTGCAAAACTGAATGATGGAGCATAACCCTTTTGTACTTAGGTTGCTACGACTGTAGCAAAATATATATAAATCTACCGCTTACCTACGTCAAAATTCTGTTTGGGTCTTTTAAATACCATCTTCACTAGTAATGTAGATGTGGCAGCATATTTGTACAGAAGCTGAAGATTAATATTCTACACAAAGGTGAATGGGGTGGCGTTTACAACAATCAATAATAGTCAAGCAATAAATCCAGTTGTTATTTACCAAAATGTCGAAATCAAGCAATGGTTTGTCGCATTCCTGCGTTTTGTTAAGTATACAGAATTATGTTTTATTCATAAGCCACTAATGTACGTCGCAAATGTTTCTGCAATGTCCTACAACTAGATGAAATAAATAAATATTGTGATGCGAAAATAATAAGTTTATGTTTGTTTGTACTTTCGGTATAGGTACTCGTAAATGCTTTCCAAGACCAGAAATAAAAATAAGTTTTTATATATTATCAACTTCCGAAAATAATATAACTTTTTATATTAAAGAATATTTTTTCATAGTTACTGAATACTTAAATCGGACGATTTAAGTCAGTAATTCTCTTGCTCTCCACAGTCCAAATAAACCAACAGCATTCCTACTGGCCCAAATGCTTCCCATACACTCCGATCCATTCAAATAAACGACGTCAGAAATCAGAGTGAACGCACAGCTTATGGGGCACTCCATTTCCATGTCATTAAGCGGAGCGAGTGTCGAACCAACAGCTTATTAATATCGTGTAGCGGTCAAAAGTTAATCGGCTTCAAGTCTCTCGTATCGCCCACGAAGATTCATCACAATCGTCATTATTCACACACAAATTATGTAATTTCAATAAATGGAGCTTATTGAATAGTGATGAGCGTCGGTAGGCCTCGCCGGGACCCCTGGAGAGAACCTGCGCTCAACTAACTATCACTTACCATATCGTTCACAAACCGATCGAAACTTCACGCTCCATTAACGCTTTTATCCGACCTTTTAAAAAAGTCTCAGTATAACCTCCGCAATGTATGATAATCATGCATGCTGAGTGAAGTGAGGATAGGTTCCGTGGTAGATTGCTCTCCCAATAAGCACTTAGATCCTCATTGTCTAAAATAAATGTATTTTGTTTGGATAAATCGTGCGAGAGGCGCGGAGGTCGCGACGAGTGTTAATGAATCTGAACTATATAATAGAATGGGAACAACAAATATACACAGATTCTATACAAGTGCATCTGACTATTGGAAACATTCACCCAAAAATTGATAGAATGTCTAACTCAAAGCTATTCCGCGTGGTTTACCTACTTCTCAACATTGAAATTTAAATTGCCAGCGGGATATCATTAGTTATTTTTATTTTATTTTATCGCTTGAGTACAGATTTCGATGATTTTTGTTGGTATGTTGGTATATGTTTTGTGTTGCGTAATGTAGATTATTTTGTATACTACTCGTACTATTGTATAGAATAAAGTTCTTCTAACTGAACAGATAGCTGTGCTGCTGGGGAGTTTGTTGCGCCACTTTTTCTTCGCATTAGGAAATGGTGACGGACGGGCGTTTTTGGGGGACTGTCTTATGCAATTTTAGACATTCGAAAAGTGCTGATTCTCAGCCTAGTTTGAATAAATGACTTTTGAATTTGAATTGAATTGAATCATTTTACTTGTGAATGTTTCTCAGGTATGATTGACTAAGTCATGATGTGACTAAATCCTTGTTTATTTGTAAGAAGCCAACAGTTGCTAGGTACATTTTAGGAAGCATTCACCTGGATGTTTCTGAAAGCTCTTCGATAACGATCAGAGCTTCAAAAGTAGTCGTTTTCCGGTACTGTTTCATTCAGTTCATTCGTGCCTACATTCATGAATATATATTATACAAAACTAATTCTAAAGAGAACACACGTATGTAATTTATCATAGCTGTTTAAGAAAGCAGTACAATAATAAAGCGTTAAGTGCTAAGCGACTCCACACACGTCCATAATTGATTTATAGGCAAATATTAAATCTGTTCTCGCCCAGCCCCTCATGACTAATGACCCTAGCCAACACTGTTTAAGGTTTTGTTTTTCACCCATTAATTCAACTCATGCGCACTTGTCAGTTGATTGACGCACTATTTTGTGCACAATGGGACATGTGAACTTGTTATAAGGCAGGATAGAAATAGATATTGGAATGAGCTAAGAGCGAGTTTATATGGTTCAGTCTGAGAGAATGTAAAGAGCATGTTGTATACCTAAAACTTTATATAACATCCCCAGCAAAAGAATGCAGCTTTAAACTCAGCATAATTAATTTAGATGCGAGCATATCAATCACATGTGTATTGTGAATATAAAATGTCAACAAAACGTCGGAGCGCAAGAGCATCACACTTATCAAAACAATACAAAACGCGGGATGTAGTCGATAATGATCGCGGCCACGACAACCCTCTAACTCCATTTTTTGTGGGTTGACATCGCGCTAATAATACTCATGAGAAAAATGCGCGCCGGACCCCCGTCATCTTCCTTTTGTTTTTAATTTCTACCTCAGTGGCACCGATTTAATTGGGCTCAACTCGAGCGAGCGCTCCTTCGTATTTCACCTCGGCTCGCTTCATTTGAATATTTAAAGCATTTCGGGTCCCCGCCGTATTATTTTGTTTATTTACACAATATTTATATATTTATTTCAGTACCGGCGTCATTTATTCGGTGACGTGACTTACCGATGTCGCGTCCTTCCCAGTATCGACATAGTTAACGCGGTGAATTCTCTCGCGTTCCATTTAAAAGTTTGGAGTTCTTTCTTTGGTTCGTCTTTTTGTCTGGCCGCGTCGCTGCCGCGTGTGGCGAGCGCTGCTCTTCGTTGTTTTCTCGCCAGCCCTTATCTTCGACAAGATTGCTCGTTTTTAAATGAAGTTATATCGTCCCGATTGAACACCGAACCACGGAGGCGAGGCGAATTTTTAATTAGTTTCCGAAGATAGAGAATTTTAAGGAGGAATGCAGGAGCCGTGTTGGCAGTGCGCGCGGATATCTTAATTGAGACGAACGCACCGTTTCGAACACCGAGTGGCGATTTGTTAAATACTGCAAGATTAATTATGAATTAAAGACTTAAATCGACGTCCGTGCAGCGGGGTGCGCTAACTGAATGTGCCGGTATTCGCTAATGAAGAGAATTAATGAACGCCATTTTTCGTAGTGCCATATTGAAGGATCGCGTGTAGCCGCTGCGCAGCCCCGTCACGTCACTGCTATGCGATTATTTCATTAGCGATGATACTTGTAGCAAAAAGAATATGACTCACATTAACTCTACGTGTTCGTAAATGAGTGTCTGACAATGTAATTAATATTTATTTAGATAAGTGAAATGAAATGCAAAAACAAAATTAATGGAAAAATTACTTAGTAGGCACAAGAGCTACCACATTGAAGCCAATGTTATCCGGGTCTCTGGCGATAAATTGGCGGCAGACCTTCACCGCGTCTTCCAGGAGACTGTCCGAAGTGGTAGCGCCATGGTTTATAGGATAAGACTTGCGTCCATCCAATTCGAACAGGTGGCCGTCCTTGTGGATGAAAGTAACGAAATGATTATTGACAGCTTCCTCGGCCTCGCCGCCTGATTCGTTTCCCGTGCGCACTATCTCCCTATAGGCGTTCAGAATAGCGGTAGAATTCTCTAGAAGCACTCCTTTAGCAGACGCATCGAGGTTCTTGGCTTCGTCGAGGTAATTTTTCAATAGGCCGTCGTTGAGTTCAATGCGCTGCGTGTTGTTTGCGATGCTGTGCACCAAGGCAATGGTTCCACAGACATTGCTTAGAACTTGCTTCAGGTGGAACACATCTTTAGGAGGCTGTAGGCCTTTGGTTTGCAGGTCTTGCTCCTGGTCGCAGCGATGTTTTTCATAGGCGTCGGAAAGCGGAAAGAGCAGGACGACAGCTAGGACAGGCCGTGGGACCCAGTTCAGCGCGTCCTCCTCTAAACCGATCACGTCAACCATGCGCCATTTTTCAGACACACCCAACTTCTGCAAATACTTATTCATGGTTTCCGGGTTGGATTCCATGGGTAATGCGACTGCCATGGTGCGTTTTTATTCTTGATGAATCAATGGATTATCAATTATAATCAAATAATTTTATCGATTAAAATGTTGCAGATGTCATTCACGCGCTAGATGTCAATTTTTCTTCTTTTTTTTGGCCTAAAAAGTTCATAGTTTGATAATAGATTTTAGAGGTTTTTCTTAAATAGGTTTTAATGCGTTCTTAGTAAGTAGTTATACAACTTTAAAAAAAATACGAATATTATTAAAACAATTAAGACCCTAGATAGATACGGTTCGTTTTGATTTACCTGTGAATCGACTGAGGTAGACGGCACAGATATTTATAATATCCCTATTAACGCAATAATAAACCACATTATAACGCAATTTATACATCATTAGAGGCCCACTTTGCCTTTAAAACAAAAAGTTCCCTACGTTAATCGTACTTATCAAGTATATAATTAACTGACTATTGAACTTAATATAACTAATAGTTGGCAGGTCTGGTTGTTAATGCAGCACTTTACACCATATTATAGGTAGTAAAGATACCTACCTACCTAGCTATATATATAAGAGTATACTTGACCTCGTAATTTCTTGACCACCGTAAGGATGATTGTCATTTTCACGTCATAAAACGACAAGGTCTATGGAAGGTAGAAGGTAGATGGAGGTATGAGGAACAGGGTGTAAAGTTCACTCATCGTCTAAAGAAAAGGGATATCCAGAATCCTCCGACCAGACGGGTGTCGTGTCTAGTAGGCTACTGCCCGGCAATTGATGTTGGGACGTTGTATGTATACTCGTCGCGCGGTAAACAATGCTTGCGCGATGCAGGATTTTGCGTGATGTCAGTGTGATGCGTAGTTCGCATATGGCATTTTAGATGCCGCCACAGATCTATTTGTCAGATAATTTTAACCTAAGTAAAGTTTCAATTGAATAAGACTAATTAGTGACTACCGAGATGTCGTTAGGGAAGTATGGAAAAGAAGACAATTGCGCCGTCCCCAAATAAATTGGGATAAGGGCAAGAAAATCATGATGATGAGTGAAGTTTCAATTTATTGGGAACTAGCTTTTGTAAGCGCCTTAACCCGTGGATGTCGAAAATTGTCCCACGGGAACGTACTGCAGGGATAAAAAGTATCCTATGTTCTAATCCAGGTCTTGGTCTACCCATGTGCCAAATTTGATCCAAATCCGTTCAGCCGTTTTTAGCGTGAAAGCGTAACAAACAAACTCACTTTCACATTAAATATTAGTAAGGATTGAGGTCAAAGTGGTAAAGCAATTACGAGGTCGACTAACTATACCTCATACCCGCACTTTATTTGCGTAACACACTTTCAATCAAAATCTGAATCATTTTTGAAGGGTATTGTTAATCCATTGCTTTAAATATTCGAAAAATTTGTCTGCAACGTAAATAACGCATTATAAATTTTGTTGAACTGTCAAAATGAAAGCCATTGCTAGTGTAAGTGTTTTATGAAATTACCCCACTGATTCAACCATCGCCTTCGTATCAGCTTGCAGATAATATTGGCACAAATTTATAACCATTATTAATTGGTACAAAAAAGCAGGTGTCCCTATAACTCCGTTTATTCACTTATCCGTCCATCCATACGTAATTTTTAATACATTTAAGCAATTTATGTCGCATTTAATGTAATGGACAAATTGACATGAGCATTAAAAATTCTAATGATAGGTATTCCCTTTTTATTTAACTGCATAATGGCTTATTGCATTTTAGGTTTTAATTTTAATTGTAGGATGTTATGACAATTTTATTGATGTATTCAGTGGGGGTTCTTTAATAAGAATAAATTCCTATTTGTTTTTGAGGGATGGAGAATGATATTAAGGAGATGACTAGTAAGTAGTATTCATCAGATACCTACTGCTGGTAGAATTGGTAGATGTTTATGATGGAACCTACTGATAGGTTCACTGATACTTATCATACCTAAAGGTATAGGTACCTTATGTAAATAAATATAGGATTCAGTTATAATATTAAGCACACATTCAAATTGTAAAAAAGAATCCCCGCTTGTAAATCTACACTGTGAAGAGCATATAGAGCCATCATTTTACTTTCCTGTTTATATAGCACAGCTATACGTATTAATAGTAGATTATTAGCCTAGGGAGAAAAGAGAAAACAACAATTTGTGAGCACTAATTATTATCACCCTCTTTCAGAAAATAAGTAGGTAAGTGCAACTTTACGTTTATTTATTTAATTCTCACTACTTGAGGAAGACACACAATTTTTTCGTAAAAAATGTAAAATCCGAATTCGAGTAAACAATTACGAACGAAGGCGACAATATTAATGATTGATCTCTTTGGAGATTTAAACTTTTACTAAGAATATCTACATTCCAAATTCAAATCACGTTTAGTCCCTAGGGATTAAAGAGCTATTTTGGTCCCTGTTTACGATAAATTAACTATTTTAGAATAGATGTGATGAAAAACCTTTTCTTTTACGAAGCTGTACCACAAGAAGATCATCGTCCCGGAAGACACTGATCCGATCTGTGTGAATACCTAGAGCTTAAACAGAGGACAAGGGTCTTCTATGCCAACAGTAGGTATACAAACTACCTATCTACTGTGTTCCACGCTTGGTAATTAAAACTAGACCTTACTGACTTACAACACATTTCATCTCATACCCACACAAAAAGAACCAGCTTGCATAAAATTATCTCCAAGTTACAATAAGAATTTATAGGCACATGCGTAACTGCACAATTTATTACCTTTATTACTGGTATCGTAGCACAATGAGCTCATTTCACAAGAGGCTTGCATCAACGGAGGTATGTACGTATTCGCAACATGCCTCTCAATGGGTGTCTTAAGACGTCTTCCCCCTCATTAATGTGTCGAATATTGTCAAATATAGCGCGCGTCCATTAAGGGCAAGAGTGGGCGGTGATATTGAGAAGTTATCGGGTCCGTTGTACGTGGTATTAGTGTGGTGGTGATGTGTCTTAAGATAATGGCATTTACTTTACAACGTAGCAAAGTTGCCAGCCTTTTGGACACTTTTCTTATTGACAGCGATGCGAACAAAAATTTTGATGCTCTATGATTCTCTCCCCTCCCTTTTTTATATACTTGTACATCATATTATTATTATTTTAAGACAGGTTTTTAATTATGTAAATATTATCTATTCTCTTCTCATAATATCTTATTCAAATATCCACTTTAGAGAGTAGGTATAAATATTGGTAGGTACTTAATATAAATTGGTAAGTAGGTACCTACTTACCTACTGTACGCTCGATTTCGATTTAGGTAGGCTGGGACGTCCCAGAGCGGTCACTCAATAAAATACGGAAAACACGTTTATGACGTCAAATTACGCATACGATCGCGAGCGATTTCTTTAGTAAAATTAAGTTACTCTTTGAACAGATAAGATATTTATGGTCTGTTCCAAAAGTATCTGATGAAATGTAAACAAATGGATTAGTTGTATACGTGCCTGATGGATGCCCATTTCTAGTGCCACTAACAAATTGAGTACTTTGATATGATTGTTTGAATGCTTTTATAAGAAATTCTAATTTAAATCTCCTTAAAGATGTTTTTCATTTGACAATTGAGGAGGGGGAATTATATCACCTGAATTTACGTCGATGACTTTTCGATTAGGTACTTACATTACAATTTAATAATAATATAAAAACAATATTTATTTGGAAAAAGTGGTGAGATATAAAGTTAAAACCTTCTAAATAGAGATGAATGTGTTACTTCCCCCTCTAGTGAGAGTAAGAATTCAACCTGAACAGAGTTTATTTACACTTTCATCTGATTATTTTCGAACATACATTAGGTAAGTATCTAAACAGACTTAGATTTAAATATTAGTAACAAACTATGGAAGTCAATACCAACTTGGCACTTTCACTGGAATGCGACGCATCCTGGTGCCAAGTTAAGGTGTTTCTAAGAATTGATCAGTAAGGCAAATTACTTGGCACTCGTGAAATTTGGCGGAATATAAGTTTGTGGCTGCGACGCCAACGGGGCGCTAGGCAATAAATTGGAACAAATAATTGTACTTAAAAACCCCAGTTAATCGTTAATTTAAAAAAATAGAAATAAAATACTGTACCTACTTACGTATCTAGTCATCAGGATAGATATTGTCCATTTGAGCAGATTACTGTTCTTGAATGCAAACCGCGACAGTAGATGTAGCGTAGCAACCAAATAGGGAAATAATATCTGAAAAGTACTCGTAAGGCTAATAAAACCAAATGATAAACATTTGGTTTTCTTAGAGGCAACATGGCATAGACCTATTGATTTGTAAATAAATGTACAACACTATTTGTCTATTGGGCATGATTTACTTATTCATCATATTTTGACGACATAAATTACTGTCAAAATACAGCTTAATGGACCATTTAGACGGGGCCAATACCCGAGACAATCCACTAAGCCAATCCAATAATAGCCTCGTGTAAATAGAGACAGTCCACTGCATTGGATTGTCTTCAAGCCAATTGGCCTTTTTATTTTACTGGCTTAATAGATTGTCTCGGAGATTGGCCCCGTCTAAATGGTCCATAAAGCTCCAACAAAAACTTATACAAGAAACACGCGAATCTAACTGTATTTGACACCTATTATCTTTAAATTCATTCTCTGAAACAAAACCGTCCATACGTATACATTGACGCTGTCATAACGATACATATCTTCGGATACGTCTGCGGTCGCTACCCATTTAGCTCCGTGCTTCTAGGCGGGGCGATGTTCGAACTGACTACCCTCAATTACTGACCTAAGAGCGCTTATTATTTAGAAATTCAATCGGTAAATACAATAATCGTTTTGCATGACAACGCGTTGGCCGGCGGCGTGCCGCGGTCCACTTTCGGTTTTGTTGGGACTTAATTAGGTATCGAATCAGGATTATGAGCTTATTATTTATGAACGATATAATGTATGTTGATATCTTATAGAGAAGCATGTTGCGCTGATCCGAAATAATAATAGGATGGCAGGAAAAAAAAAATTGTTTCATTCTTGTGTTTGATTAATACCGATTAATCAAAGACAAGATGTATAAGTAGGTATGTATCCTATGCTATAACATAATATAATATAATCTATAAACGCGAAAGTTTGTTAGGATGGATGGATGTTTGTTACTCTTTCACGCATAAACTATCTACTGAACGGATTTGGATGAAATTTAGCACACAGATAGTATAAAACCTGGATTAACATATAGGATACTTTTGATCCCGGTTGGACATTCCCGTGGGATAATTTCCGCCATCCACGCGAGCGAATCCGTTGGCAGAAGCTAGTGTTATAATAAGTATTTGTAGTTGAAGCCAGGATAAAATAAATATAGATATATTTTACACTGACTTCAATACCAATGCTTAGGACAGTGAGTTTGGAAGTGTGTGTGGTTTGGAATGTCGGACAAATAATTGCTGCTGTGCTAAACCTGACATGTGGCTAGCTTTTTTAGAATGAAAGGTCAATACTTAGTAAAAATAAAACACATATTCATGCATCCAACTAAATATTTATTTCGCCCATTTACAATATAAATTGATGATAAATGGCTACGTTTCATCACTAGTGAGCGCGCCTCAAACTCAACTACGCTTTGTACTGAATAATTTCATTTGGCGAGCTATCCACCTAACACTATTCAATGTATTCGATATATTTACCAATTCACAAACAGTACAATCGTTAAATACAATATTAAAACATAATATATACCAATGCGTATGCAATATTAAATTATTTATAAAAATAGCTGAAGAAATTTTTGGTTTGATTACAATTAATTACGCTAAAATTAGTTTTTAAATACGATTGGACTAAACTACTGAGAAATATGTAACATTAACATAAAGGAATACAATAATCACGCATAACCATACAGTAACTAGTAGAATATCAGTCGAAATCATTCAGCTTAGGTAACTCAATACTTGTAGTATAATAATTAATTAATATAAACATCAAAATGTTAAAAAAATCTTATTGGGGTATGTTTCACCAACCCAAATATTATAAATGGAATAATTTGATATAAAATTGACGAATAAGTGAGTAATCAAATATTTCGGGGTGGTGGAACGTACCGTTACGTGTATAATATAAAAATGTATAAAATTAACTCGACACTTTATATTTGTAAAAACAAACTATATATTCGTATGTAGTTCGTGCTGTAGGTATATTTTTCAATAGCCATCAACAATCAGCATGGCAGACCCCATTCTGTTGATGACATTATTGTCAATCATTATACTAATTCTCAATTCAAACTGAAATGGCAGCGGCCGGCAGCGACATGGCGAGCAGTTATAATGACAAGGCATTATGAACTTTATGTGCAATATAAATAAAATACACTTGATAGAATAGCGGCTGCTGTCGGCTCGCGCCGCAGCGACGCTACACGAGCCGCCGCGAGGCCCCGCGTGGCGCTTTCTATTCTATCAAGCGTACCTATTTTTTAATTTTTTTACACATAAAAAAAATATAATGACTTGTCACTGCTTGCCGTGTCGCTGCCAATTCAGATGGGGAGAGACCCTACCAATTTACCCCTTCAGGTGTCGCATAGTCGCTAATGTTGTGTAGTGCACTAAATAACTGAATTGTAATAAGCATACACGATTTTCCTGTTAATAAGGAAAGAAGGAAACTGTGGGTCAAAGCCATCATACGTTTAAAAAATTTGAAATCATGTTCAGTGGCAAAGCTATTTAGGTAGGGACTTTAGATCTGTCAATTTTATTGTGAGAGCGGATACTGGATAGTATTCTTCAGCTGACAGTTACCAGCGACGGTGGCGCCATCTGTAATTAGCTTTGCCTGTTCCTCCCCATTGCATATTTACAAGTCACAATCACACAATCTTTTGGCAACTGGGCAATAATGGTTTTAGGATTATTTTATAATTTATTAACCTGTAGGTAGATACTAAGTAGAATGTTTATTGCAATTATGGGATGTGAAGTAACTAAACTCATCGTCCAAAAATATTTAGATGATAGTAAAAGAGCATTGAGACTTCTATATTAGATTAACTAATAAGATTATCAATACACAGTCAACCAATCTGCTTTTTCCCAACTATGTTGGGGTCGGTCTAACCGGATGCAGCTGAATATCAGTATTTTATATGGAGCTTTATTTTATAAGACTGACTGTCAGACTTTCAGGCTTCAGACGACTTGTGACGACTGTCAAAGATCCACGAATGATAGACGGGACCAACGGCTTAACGTGCTTTCCGAGGCACGGAGGAGTCTCGGAGTGTAAAGATGGTCACCCATCTACGGACCAACCCCGGCAAGCGTAGCTTAACCTGGTGTAAGGTCTAATTAAATTTCGATGGAAATTATAATGTTTTTCCAGACTATTTCCAAGATGGCGTAATGTTGATGGCTATCGAAAACTTATCAAGTTTACAACAGTTATACAGTCATAAAACCAAG
This sequence comes from Agrochola macilenta, assembly GCA_916701695.1. Lineage (NCBI taxonomy): Eukaryota > Metazoa > Arthropoda > Insecta > Lepidoptera > Noctuidae > Agrochola > Agrochola macilenta. The sequence goes on from OU753558.1 coordinate 16,889,059, forward strand.
ATAATACATGTCATATAATAGTAAAATATAAAATGTGGAACAATACAAGTTACGATTACACACGAGTAAACACATTAACAGATGTAAAGAGTTTATGAAATTGTTCGTTGGAAATGTAAACCTTAACAACTAGAACTTAAGAGCTATAGTTAAAAAATCTAACGCGTAAACGTATGAAAAATATCACTTGATTATCGGAAAGACTTGTATGAAAGACTTGTTAGTTTGGAGTAAAAATTGGAATTAGTAGTTTTATATTGTGTACTTATATTATTTGGTATTAATATTGCATTACTTTTGTCATTCATATATTAAATTTACTAGGTATACTGTGGAAGGTAGTCACTTGCAAAAGTTATGGGACAAATAAACGGTGTATATTTTAGAGTAATCACAGATATTACTATAATCTCATTTATCTTCTAATGGAAATGATTTATACTCTTGTAAACTACTTTTCGTAAACAGCTGAAATTGTTTAAGTAGCAAGTGACCATACTCCTGCATTGGTCATGCAAAAAATTACAAAGTTACAATCTCGCGATGAATTGATGTCGCGATTTTCTTAACAATTTAGAAATCAAGGGATCAAAATATTTAAAGCGTTTTATTTTATATTGTAACATTAAATACGAAAAGTCAAGTAGGTAAAAATGTATAAAGATTTCATGATTTTATAATTCATAAGAAGAAAAGTAGATATTATAAAATCTTCAATATGTAAAAATAGCTTACGAAAATTGTATTAAAATTCATCAAAATACGATATAAAAAGACTAAAACAAAATTGCACCAGTAGATTAGGGAGAATTGCAGTTACATTTTAATAATACGAAGGGCATCATATTAGGCATACAGAATCTTTGGATATTTCAAAATATAATAAATTCTTATTAAATCTGCGTATACATACGTTTATATTACGAATTAATATTTTGTGAACGACGACACAGTAAAAAATACTCTTCTCTAAATTTTTTAATATTATTCCACATAAAAGACGGACTAAAATTAATTATATATTGAGCAAAGGAATACGGACTAAAATGATAGATATATTTTAACTATGATGTCGGCTACAAAAGCTTTAAAACATGTTTGCTTAAATATAGTCTCTTAAACATGGTTATAAAACCCAAAATTACTTGTCAAACATTTGTGATGCATTATTATATTATGCAAAAGCAATACTGTTTTATAATAACGTTACTGGCTACAGTAAAAGAAGTTGTAGAAATAGTTCAAATAAAATTCATAAAAAAATAATGCAAATAAAAATAATAATGTTTTACTTACGATTAATCTGCTAACCGTCAATTTATAAAAACCTTGCCAAATTAATACTTTTTATAGGAATCATGTCGTATAAAATCACAAATAAAAAAATATAAAACACAAAAATGCATTGGACATTTGAAATAAAAAAGACCAAAGAACAAAAGGCAGGTAAAAAATAATGATTTCCTTAATTTTATGTTTTTTGATTGCAAAAAAAAAAGTTGCAATAGAAAAAAATAAAGGTCTAATTTTTTTTTCAAATTTCATACTTTTATTTTCTTATTTTGTAATAGAACATACAATATCAAGATAAAAAACACTGATTTATCTATTGTTAAGTTTATCAAGTTTTAGATGTAGGTAAATTAATATTATATCACTGTTATATGGCCCCGACATATAAAACTAAATGCTTCCTGTGCCAAAACAAAAAATACAATTTTATTCATCACATAAAATTAAATCTAATAATTTTATTCCATTCGAGGAATGATATGCATACCTAATATATATTTTTATTAAAATAATGAAATATACTACGATAGTATTTCGCTATATTACGCCTTTTGAATAAGAATAAGCAATGGAATTTCGTGCAACTCCTTGCTACAAATATTTTAACAGGCGTCATCAGATTATTACGCCATAGCAATTCGAGTTGAATAACGCACATACATTATACTTAATTGAATCAATTCATTTTAAATTAGGTTTTATTTTTAAGACGGAAAAGTTATAATTCATTCAAACATAGAAACGATATTATCTTTCGCACCATTGCAATGGCCTGCGTTGCCAGTCTTATTAATTTTCCAGCCAATCTTATATTCGCTTGAATTTCTTATTAAACATTACTTGTCCCTATTCCCTTTGAGCCCATAAAAAACAATGGTGCAAAAGAAAGCCTGCTTCAGCCATTTTGATCTACAAGGTTTACTAGTATCTACCGCATCTCATAGCTGATAGATGTAGGTACAGTTAATACATAAATATTCTTCAAATCTAAAGTACGGACTTCGCATTTTTAAACGCATTTACAACAACTACATTTCATACTTTTGATAATATAGCGCAGGTATGTTTTTGATTTTATACTTAGCACTATCCAGAGCAAAATTGGCGTATCCCATATTGAAAATCGAAGTCTTTCATGTTTATAGTAATTGCATGGAACGCAATATGGTATGACTTTTAAGTCAGCGATATAAGGTTCAAATTCAAATGACTCGTGCAACTTTGTAAATAGTATTAATATCTACTGAGGGATGGTGGAATAAGCCCCTTTGCGCTGACAGGCTAACTTTAAACACTCGTATAGCAATCCAACCCCGGTCTTCTGAAAGTCTAATCAAGCAAAAGTGCTGCCAAATCTTAAATAACTTTTAACGAAGTCAATCAATAGGGATGATGACAAAAAAAATTTTTTTGTCCGTCCAGGTATATTATTAAAAAATATTGGACACGTATTTTTTAATTTTTTTACGTAATCAGAAGATTACGACGATACATTGAGTTAAAATGTGGCATGACGTCACGCCTTGCTCGATTTTATTCTGAATTGTGACGTAGCGAGCCTCCACTCCTTAACTTTAATACGTTTTATCTAAGTAATTTTTTAATATTATTATAAAGCACAAAATACGTGTCTTTTATTTTTTATTATCTGACTGACGAACTAAATAGTATTTTTTTCTTTACTCTACTCTCATGCGATTTGCCAACAAATAAAATTGAATAGCCAATCAGAAACCAGGTATCTTTATCTTACTTCTTTAACAATGTGACTCTCCATTCTCATGGTGTCCTGAATCGAAGGAGCTGAGATGTCCGAGTCCTTTCGGTGGGATGGGCGGAGGTTTCTCTCCTTCGTCCACTCGCAGTGGTTCTGACATCATTGAGATTATTTCCTCGTAGCGCAGCGAGTCTACTGTTAGGTCGAGATCTGAAAGAGATACAGGTGTTGTAACCAAGGTCTGTTCCAAACGTATCTGATGAGAGTGTAAACAAACCCAGAATTTAACCTGAATTGTTAAATAAAAATCGTCTTTAAGGTAAAGGTAAACATTTAGAATTTCGGGTATAAGCATTAAATTAATCAAATCAAAGCACTGAGAGTAAGCAGCACTACAAATTGGCATCCACGGGTACGTTTTGTGATCCATTTATTTACATTTTCATTAGATACTTTTTCAATAGACTACTTAAACTTGGACATGCACTGTGATGCTGTCTAAAGTCCAAAATTAATAATGTATCCCAATTTTAATATTGATTCCGATCTTTTACTGCGTTATATCGTTCAAACGATAGCCTGACTGCGAGCCAATGTTTTCTGTCTGAGCTTTCATTCGTTTCTGTAAAGTTATTTTTTTTATTGTCTCAAAGATGGCAAGCTCAATCTATGGATTGGTTATTGGCAAGCTTTGTAAAGATATGGATGACAGTTAGATGCTAAATTTAGGATCAGGATTAATTATAATTATTAATTTCAGACATTTGTTTTGAATTTGATTTGACAAAGTAAATATATGTTATGTATTTACCTTTGTGCAGATGAGTGTGGTCATCAGCGTTGCCATACGCATGGTCGACACTAACGCCGGAATCTCGCGCGTCATCAGGTGTGTCTATAGAACGAGTACCGCGACGTGGGATCGCGGGCGGAGCTTCGATCCACGAGCGTTTGTCCCCTGTAAAAGAAGGATATGTTCAATAACGTGTTTAATCGTTCGCAACTCATTTGCCAAACATGTAAATAAACAAAGTTTTAGGAAAAACAACTGTAATGCCTACATATGAGGTTCAGTTTGCGTAACAACTTCATATTTTTATGACTTTTTCAAAAGTACTAGTCTGTCTAAAATCAACTTTATTTACACTTGCATAAAGTTGATGTTGGTCTAAGTGGAAAATTCGTTTTTGTTTACATGTTTGGCAAATAAATTGTGAACGCAGATTAGGTAGGAATCTTGGACAGCCAGCATGTTTGGAGCTGCAGGGAAGTGTCCAAGTTATCATTGTTCGAAACTATAGAGTAGGCATAGTATCATCTCTTTTTCGAAACTTTCTTATATGGCCCGTGACTGTAGTGGCTGTACCGGAAGGATCACGTAAAATATGTCACACTAGATGATTATCTGTCAAAATTTCGGGCAACTTTTCCAATGTTTCGTTCCCTAAAAACCTTATTCCGAGTATTACGAGTCGGTTCAGCCGTTCTCAAGTGATACCTCTTCTTCTGTGCTTACCAACGAACAGTATTTAATTTAATACACAACAAAGGTAAGTGAAACTATCATAATTACTATTGTAAGTCATTTTGTGTATATTTTAAGGAAAACTTACCAGACACCCTGGGCGGCAGTGGCGGTGCATCACCTGGTTCGCTCCACGAAGCGCGACTGTGTCGGCACTGTTCCACTAATTCACTATCGATTGAGTCCCTGTAAGTAAAGAGTTTTATATTCTACACCATAATGCCTTGATCACACATACCGAGTTGATGGGCGAGACAGTGCTCAGGGCCGAGTGCTCAGTACGTGTAAACACATCACCGAGTGCTCGGCAGAGTTAAAGGACGAGATAGTCACTCGGACCGTGTTCTAATTAATAGACAGAGTGGCCACCCCCGCGCTTCCCCGCACTAATTCGCTTGTCCACTCGGCAGGTATAAACATGCACTCGGTACGTAATCGCCACTCGACACACTCAAGTCACTCGCAGCAAGCTGCCATTTTGCGCGATTTTTGTGAACTGACTGACTGTCGGACTCGGTGTCAAGTAAAAAAATACGTGTAACCACCAACTCGTTCACCCCACTCTCGGTCTACTCTCATTTTGCTATTTCGCCCATCGTTAAGCCTGATCAAGGCTCAACTCTCGTTGTTCTAGTAACCGTCTTTTCCTGTACTGGTATATAAAATTAAGAAAATTTGACCAGTAGATGAAAATAATTTGCCTTTATTTGCATTTTAATAAGGTGAACAGTACGATCACCTTACAAAAACAGTGATCGCTTTTAGACTTTGTCTCATTAAACTCGTTACTTATTGCTTTGGTTGGCGCGTTACTTTTGACATTGCCATTTGCATCGTATTACAGGTAGATAGAGAATTGTATAGATAACCTATGAGTCTTTGACAGTCTTACTTTCCGTCAATATTTTCCAAAGATATAGTACCGCTACAGCCGTTTTGTTGGGCTCCAGTTGTTGGCTAATATATGCGAGAGATAGATAAATTATATTTCTGTCTCGTTTACTCTTACTCCGGGACCTAATAATTGTGTCCTGCTCTTATTATTTTATTTAGTGATTTCTCTATTGCTATACTGTATTACATGAGAATGTTTTAAAGAATCGATAAAGTTTTCTTAAATATATGTACATAGTCGAATGTTTCTTACCGATACTTCTCTAGAGCCGGTCTTGTAGGACTTCTAGGGTCCCCAGACTTGGGTCTAATAGGCAGCGGCGGCGCTGATTTGATCATAGAGTTATCTTCTATGCAGTCACGGTTGTCGCTGACGGGTAGACTGCTTGACATAATGCTTTGCTGCTCCATTGCGTCCTCCATTGATAGCTGTTGGTACGTTTTTGGGTCAATAGATGGCGCTACTAATACTCCAAAAGGCGATGAGTTTAGGTAAATGTCCTAATAAGAGCTTGTGGACTACTGAAGATCATCAATCTGCCTAGCCTTTTCCCAAATATGTTGGGGTCGGCTTCCAGTCTAACCAGATGCAGCTCAATAACAGTATTTTACATGGAGCGACTGCCTATCTGACCTCAACAGCCCAGTTACTGGGTAATGCGATATACCCCTTGGTAAGACTGGTTGTCAGATTTTGTGGACTGAAGATGGCAAAAAACTTAACAGAACGCTAACAATGCAAAGCCAAAGAAGATTGGTTACTGTAAACAGTTTGAAGAATTTGTGGATTAGAAAAGATACATTTACGATAGCCGAAGTTACCAAAACAGTCTGTGCTAACATTATACGGCTATTTAATAAATTAATTTCTCTAAAGATTCGTTTTGTTTTGTATGTTTCGCATAGTAGCTAACAGATGGCGCGGCTTACCGGTTTATCATAGAGATGTCCGTCATCGTAGTAGTTATCACTTTGTTGGATACTTTGAGATCGTTTATCTAGTGCTGGGACTGGCGGTAATGGAGTACTGAAAAAGTGAATAAAAACGTTAACATTTATTTTGATTACTAGCCATTGCCCGCGACTTCGTCTGCAGTCCAGGATGAAAACTAGCCCACGTCCTTCTCCAGGTTACCTACCTGTCAGCCAAATCCGTATTGCCGTTTTAGCGTGAAAGCGTAACAAATAAACAAACAAATTCACATTAGCATTTATAATATTACTAGCTGCGCCCGCGCTTTCACCCGCATTAGTATCGATCCCGTGGGAATATCGGTATAAAAAGTATCCTATGTCTTAATCCAGGTCATGTTCTACCCATGTGCCAAATTTCATCTAAATCTTTCAGCCGTTTTAGCGTGAAAGCGTAACAAACTCACTTTCGCATTTATAATATTCGGACTTAGTTACGATTATCTTGTGGATCATCTATCATTTTGTAAATAACAATATAAATTATAAGATAAACTTACTTTACAATACTTTCTGATAGTTGTCGCCTTGCACGAGCCAATCCCGGTCCAAGGTTTTGTCGTAGTTGATTGAATCTTTCTACGAGTCGCCTGAAAACAAGAAAATTACTCTATCAATGTCTGTTTTTGGATTTATTGGTCAAAATTGGGTATTAGGTACAAGTAATGGTTGTAACTAACCTGTGCAATGGCTTAACATCCTCCGGTGCTAATCGTCCATGCAATGACAATCCAGCATCTACCACAGCGAGTTGCGAAGATACTTGCCTCCTCAACTGGAAGAAAGAAATATTAATTGAGCAAACAAAGTATGACAACACATAGATATACAACATAGCTTCATTCTGGTGTGAACTGTTAAGATTTTTTTCAGGTTATTGATCTGCAAAAAAGCAAGCGGCATCTGTTGATTAGTGGTCATAGCCGCCTGTAAACATCTCAGTGATAGCCTTGTCGTGTGATCGTCGGACTGCCAAGTCATAGGTCTCGAGTTCAAATCTAAGGCACGCACCTCTGACTTTTCGCATTCATGTGCGTATTGTATAATTATCACTTCCTTCAAAAGCGGTGAAGGAAAACATCGTGAGGAAACACGAAAGAAGACACACAGACACACTGAAGGATATTTCTCGACGGCATGTGAAGCCAAGTCAGAGGCCTGTGGCGGCATCTACATCGCCACATGCGAACTACGCGTCACATAAATCCTGCATCGCGCAATTAGAGTTTACCGCGCGAACGATATTTATGACTATCCGACATCAATCGTTGAACAGTTACCCGCCAGACACGACACCCGTCTGGTCGGAAGATTCTCCCATTTCAATAGAGTATGAGTGAACTTTACACCCTGTTCCTCATACCTCTAAAGACCCATCTAAACCGCGTCCAAGGATTGTTTTAGAATATTGACACTGATCGCGTGCTGTTTTATTTGTGTAATCCGCCCTAAGATAAATGTCGATTTCTACAAATCCTTACCTTGGCCGCAGCCGCCGCGTCCCTGGGACTGGCCGCCCGCGCGAACTCGTGCGTGAGGAAGGCCTGCTCGTACTTGGTGATGCCGCCCTGCACGTTGGCGTCGATGGTCCCCTGCAGGCGCATGGAGAACGGGTTGATGTTGAGCGCGGGGTCGGCCGTGTACTGGCTGATGAGGCTGCGGAGTTCGCGCTCGGTCGCTTCCATTGTTTCGCAGGCGTACTGGAAGGGAAATTAAATAAATGGCAGGTTTATTAGGGAATTTAGTTGAAGATATAATGGATAGTGGATGCTATAGAGACTGAGGTAGAATCAGTCAGTGAACTTAAGGACTTTTAAAGGCGGAAAAATAAAGAAAGTGTATTCATAGGTAATTTGTATATGGCAACACGTAAATAACAAGTCTCATGTAGCTCTGCAGGGTAACGAAACTAGTGGTTCCCTTGCGAAAAGGGCTGGCGCTGTTTTGTAAAGCTCCATCTCTTTCTAACATCAACATATTTATGAAACCGTTAAAAGAAATGATCAATGTAACAAAACAGAATACTTACTTCAACCGGTGGTATTTCTTCTACAGATCTTGAAATAACTTCAGACCACCTCAAAATGCCTGGTAATGTAACTTCCGTTACTAGGGTCGTTCTTTCAATCCAGAGACTCTGAAAATTTAAACAAAAGATAAAAATGGTAATCATGCTGCGCATTCTTCAAAATTTGCCTCATAGGGGAACAAATGGCGAAATTTAAACACGAACTCGTGTATGGTTAAGATATTATTAAAATCAGCCTATAACAGTATACTGCTGGACATTAGCTTCTCCAAAATGAGTGACAGTGGCTATTGCCACTATGAAAGTTGATATTTTGGCACTGACAACCGCGCTGAACTAACTGTACTTGGCCAGATCTACACCGAACCTAAAGAGTTTTGTTCACCTTGAACTCATTCTGCCTCGCCTTTTCCCAACTACATATATTGGGGTCGGCTTCGAGTCTAACCGGATGCAGCTGAATACCAATATTTTACATAGAGCTACTGCCTATCTGACTTCAACAACCCAGTAACTAGGTAATACGATATCCCTTGGTAAGACTGTTTGTCAGACTTTCGGGCTTCTGACGATCCGTAACGACTGTCAAAGATCCACAAATGACAGCCGACACTAACGGCTTAACGTGCTTTCCGAGGCACGGAGGAGGGTATGTAAAGATGGTCACCCATCCACAGATCTTTAGATGTATCAGGAACGGGGTGTAATGTTCACTCATCGACCATAGAGAAGGGAGGATCCCCCGACTATCTGGTCGTGAGTGTCGTGTCTGCGAGCAACTGCCAATGTACCTTGAACTCATTATCCTTGTCAATTGGCGGCTTCTGCAGCGGTCGGTCACAGAGGAACGTATCGACGTCATTGCACGCGTAGAAACGCTTCACTTGGTCAGGAGTTCCTGACGGCCATTGACGTCGGGACGCGACTGGCTTTACGTTGCAGATTTGTATGTCTGTAAATAATTGGTACCATTTTAGTAATGAAGGGTAAATATATCAATAAACACAGCGTTTAAATTAAGAAAATGGTATTTTGTGTATAGGAACATGAAGGTCATCTAGCAGCTTTTTGTCGAAGTCTACAACATTGTTGCAGTAACGTGATGCAGTGTTTCTAGAAACATTTTACACAGCGCGTGGTTACCGTTAACACCAAAACCTGTTGCTGTTACAATATTGGGAAAACTTTTGTTTAACATGAACAAGGTGATCGTTAGTCATATTTGTTTATTTACCACAATAAATATCTCAAGGCTATAGGGTAGTTCTTATCTATGTACATAGTAGATATAGAAAAACTACAAATTAAAGCATAGGCTGTAGGGCTATTCTTGCGAAATCAATCGATCATTTCGGCATTCATTGAGTGTACGACATACCCTTGAGTGGACTCCGTAGTGTGAACGTGCTATACCACTTTAGAGGCATGAGGAGGTGAGCGTGTAAAGTTCACTCATCCTCTATTGAAAAGGGAGGATCCTCCGACCAGACGGGTGTCGTGTCTGGCGGGTAACTGCCCAACGATTGATGTCGGTAAAGGTATATATGTATATGCTGTTCGCGCGGTAAACTCTAATTGCGCGATGCAGGATTTGTGTGACATTAGGGTTTTGTGTGACGTCAGGTCTTTGATACAAACAATACGATTTAGTATAACCTATTTAACTTCATATAAAACTATAATTATAATTTGTACTACCTGAAAAGGATGACATTCATATTGCTGATTAATTATTTGTATTTAAATTCATTATTATTGACATTTTGACATAACTATAATTTCTCAATTTAATTGTACTAATATAAAAGAAAATAATTAAGCACTAATAATGTTTAATGCATGCTAATTAAGGATGATAAGGGCAGGCGAATGATAATTGCAATGCTTGTAAAAGGCTGCTAAGTCGCAAGTACTAACATAAGATATCATCAACATTGTACACTTAGTTCGCAATAAACGTTTTTGACTTTGACTTTGATGCGTAGTTCGCATGTGGCGATGTAGATGCCGCCACGCCACTGTGTACACTCACATTGTCCATCGTTGGCGATGATGGAGTCGTCAGGCGGCGTGTTGCGCATCAGTATGTGCGCGGCGACGTACTCTGCCTGTAGTCTTTGAGTGAATGCACCGATACGCTCGTAGTCATAGCCGCGATATACGAATTGTTTGTTCTGTAAACATATAGAATAAGTTTAGAAAAACTTCGGAACGAAAGTAATTGCCTACAGGTATAGAAAAGCGTGTGAAACGTTTTACGCAATTATTCGGCTTACGGGGAAAAACCATAATTTCTAACATCAAAATGAGTCTCGCAAATGCAAAGTTAGCTCGCGAGATCCCGACGCTGGAGAAGATATTTAAAATCAGCATCAATGTTCATACAACTTTGTATTTTCGAAAGTAATTAAATTTAAATTAATTAACAAAGCGACTTATACAATGCCAACAGAAGCTCCTCAACTCTACTGTCCTCTTAGGGACTTGTGATGCATTAGCTCCATCCAAGTTTCTCATTAAGGAGCGTTTATCCTAAAAGGTGGCAACGTCGCAAATATCTGTCAAAAATTTACCTGTTTTGATTAATTTGGCAATATTACTGTGCGGAAATAATAAATGTGGCTAACTAGCGAACTAGAATATTAATAATGAATTGCAATTATAACATTGAATTTGATGTTGTACCTGTTTTAGGTGTAAAAAAAAGCATTTGGAAAGTTTCCAAATACCTTTTTTACATCTAAAACTAAATATTCGGTGTTACGATATTAATGATTGCATTACATAATCAATATTCTAGTTCGCTAGTTAGCCACATTTCTTATTTCCATACAGTAATATTGCCAAATTAATCAAAACAGCGAAATATTTGACATCTATTTGCGACGTTGCCCACTTTCAGAATAAACGCTCTTAAACTCAAGACAAGTGTTTTCCGAATTACTGAACCAAAAATGACATGTTCCATTTAGATGTTACAATTATCTTAAGAAATGTTACATGAGTAATTCTTACCCTCACAAACAGCGGACATCCTTTCCCATAGAACCCAACCCTGAAATACTCAGGTTCTGGTCTCAGTTGCTCCATTACAGAGTCCAGGAAGGTAGCGTGTGTTCGCAAACAGTTCGATAGACGAGGGTAGTCGCATAACTTTACTTCATATAGTGTTGCCAGTTCGCGGAGAAGTGGCAGGCCTTTTTCCCAGCACTGGAATAAAATTATTCGGATTAAATAAATAAATAAAATTGCCTTTTATTTCTTGCTGTTTGAATTACAAAAAAATTATATAAATACAGCATGCAATCATAATGTAAGTTTAACATTCCAATTCGCATACATTTTTTTACCAAATAACTAACACAATAAAAAAGTAAAAAAAAAAACAAAAATACATTTCTTTGCTATTCATAAATAAGTATTGATTGACATTTAAAATTTATTATGATTAATTATTTTCATTGTTACATTTTTATAATTATTATAATTATTTTGACGATTTCATAGTTTTAGTAATTTTATTTAAGCATTCGGATTAAATATCATAGCTAAATACTATAACTGTAGTATAACCACACACTAGAACAGATGGGACAATCTCTACAAAATCATATAAATAAAAAGCGACTCTCGCTACGACACATTTGTGACTTCGAGTTACAGCTTTAATAGCTATATGTAAACGGGCACGCTGTTTAGGCTGCCTGTCCATTGAAGCGGAGTGAGGCAGCGGAGAGGAGAATGGCAGCGGAGTGGAGCGGAGTTGCGGACGGTGTCTGTCCATTGAAGCGGAGTGAGGCAGCGGAGAGGAGAATGGCAGCGGAGTGGAGCGGAGTTGCGGACGGTGTCTGTCCATTGATGCGGAGCGAGGTAGCGGAGCGGAGTTACGGACTGTGCGGAGCGAGGTAGCGGAGCGGTGTTGCGGACTGTGTAGAGCTAGACCGAGTTCACGCGACGAGTAATAATTCCCCGCTCCGGTTCCTCGCTCCACTTCTTCGCTCCGTTTCCCCGCTCCGCTTCCCGGTTTTGTATGAATTTTTAAACTAGTTCGCAAATCCCTGTCCACTGAAGCGGAGCGGAGGTTTCATGCAATTCCATTGGTTAATATTGGCACACCACTACTCCGCTTCTCTCCTCTCCGCTCCAGTGGACAGGCAGCCTTATGCCTGGGGGCTTTCATTCGGGTATTCAGTACTGTTTACTTTTTATTTTCGCTTGAGTATAGATTTCGATGATTTTTGTAGGTATATTGGCGTGTGCTAGCTGACATATATATATTGTGTTGCGTAATGTACGCTATTTTGCATAAGTACTATTGTATAGAATCAAGTTTTTCCAACTGAACAGACAGCTGTGCTGCTGGACAGTTTGTTGCGCCACTTCTTCTTCCCAGCGACAGCACTAGGAAGTGGTGAAGGGTGGGCGTTTTGGGGAATTACTGTCTTATGTAATGTTGACGTTTAAAAAGTGCTGATTCTCAGCCTATTTTGAATAAATGACTTTTGAATTTGAATTTTGACACAGTGCAATTTAGGTCGCACAGCGCTAATTAACGACAGTTATATTTACCTAGAAGTTGCCTCTCTTTCTATCGCGTAACTCTTATAATCTTCTGACTACGTTACACCTACCGAATTCGACAATTCGAGCCCACCGCGTACCTACTTGTAGTTTCATACCTAAAATGCGGAGTGTTCCATCTATATTCATCTGTGGTATAACTAGTAAAGTAAATTCATCAAAATTAGAATATGCTAGCGTGAAGGTGTGTCCCGAGTTTTACTTAGTTAGTTCGGAACATAAACCCTGCCAAAATTCAAAATTCAAAAGTCTTTTATTCAAACTAGGCTGAGAATCAGCACTTTTCGAACGTCAAAATTACATAAGACAGTCCCCCGGCACGCCCACCCTTCACCACTTCCTAGTGCTGTCGCTGGGAAGAAGAAGTGGCGCGACAAACTGTCCAGCAGCACAGCTGTCTGTTCAGTTAGAAGAACAAAAAAAAAAAAAAAAGATTCTACTCTTCTATTCTACTTCAAAAGATTTACATTGCCCATTTCCTCCAAGCCAACAATGAATGCTCTATGAAAGCACTCAGTTATATAAACTGTCATTTTTGGTAGTGATTTGACAGTCCCAGTCTGTAAATATTTGAAGTAGATACCTTTCCGCGGTTAAAGTATTGTAGCACTTGGTTGTACAGCGCTTCTTTTCTCTTCCACTCGGGCATCTCCGGGTGTTCTGAGTCCACGCCAATCTGATCGCTCTCCCAACTCAAAGTTTCTGCATACAACTGAAAATGTAAAGAGAATTATGAATGATTATGAAATACATTTACCGATTAAGTATGCCTTTTTTCGAACGAGTTTTCAGGGGTGTATTAGATTAATATCGAGTAGTCTGCCTGCCAGGGTTGCGGGTTTGTCCGAAAGGGATATCGCGGCCCCGGCACACAGGCAACGGAAGGAACACGGGTGGGTTTTAGTCAGTAGAAATCTGACACGCCCTCCCGCTCCACCCAGAGCGGGAGAAGTTATTTGATAATTTCCCAACCAAAAAAAAAAAGAAGGTGTATTAGACCCATTCGTTAGCTAACATTTTCACAAAACCAGAACAAAGGAAAGCAGAAGGTAGTTTTAGTAATTAGGGTTTATTAATTAAAGTTATATCAATAATCTTTAATGCTCGGTTCCTATAAACAAAAACGAATCGTTTTGGTTACCAATGGAAGCTTTTTATTGCCAAACTGGCCATATAAATAGATTCGTAAGCTAAAGTTACCTGTGATAGCTACTTCCATATGGGATGGTCTACTATGCAAAGATATGAGCTCTTTGCTTCATTATTGGTAAAGATACAAGAGTCTTAATTTTAACCAAGAATGGTCCGTAAATTATAGGAATCGGCCATAAACTTAAACCAACTCAAATGCAAGTTACAATTTATTTAAAACTCACCAATAAAGTGCAACCTGCTTCAACAAAGTTATCAGATGCGATGTGAAGATCATGCAGCTTGTACACGTAGCGCAAGTACATCTCCTTACGATCGATCTCATTCTTGTAGAAGTTCTGAAATATGAAAGTAAAAAATCCATTAAAATCTAGAAGACATATTAACCTTTCGTATCACAAACCGCCGCACCGTCGGTGCCACCGTATCACACTCCGCCACACCGTATTACATACCGCCACACCGCGTACATACTGTCTGCCTCGGAATATGGCACGCGCCGCGAGAGCGATAATACCGCGTAGATATACGCTCGCTGCCTACTGTAACTTATTTTAGAGCGTTGATCTACGTTCGGCATAAGACAGGTTAATAATTAACGTTTTACTATTGTGGATACGTAGGTAGGTGTTTGTTTTTAGACTATGACGATCTCATCTGATGATTAATAATAATTTGGTCTAGGGCACATATTAATACAGATGGTTCACTCCGAGGAGCTCGTGGCTAAGTAATAACTGCTGCACGGGTCGATCAATCAGGTTAAGCTACGCTTGCCGGGGTTGGTCTGTGGATGGGTGACCATCTTTACATACCGAGACTCCTCCGTGCCTCGGAAAGCACGTTAAACCGTTGGTCCCGGCTGTCATTCGTGGATCTGTGACAGTCGTTACGGGTCGTCAGAAGCCCGAAAGTCTGACAACCAGTCTTACCAAGGGGTATCGTATTACCCAGTTACTGGGTTGTGGAGGTCAGATAGGCAGTCGCTCCATGTAAAATACTAGTATTCAGCTGCATCCAGTTAGACTGGAAACCGACCCCAACATAGTTGGGAAAAGGCTAGGCAGATTGATTGGTTCACTCCGCAAATTCATTTAAATAAAAAGCGACTCTTGCTACGACACAATAAAGTGCAATTCAGGTCGCACAGCGCTAATTACCAACAGTTATATTCACCTAGAAGTTGTCTCTTTCTATCGCGTAACTCTTAGATATTCTGACTACGTTACACTCACAGAATTGGCCCAACAAGTCGAGCCCGTCGAGTACTTGTAGCTTTATACCTAAAACCATCTGTATTAATCTGTATCTAGGGTAAGATACAGAGAAAGGTATTTTAGGGGTATGAGGAACGGAGTGTAAAGTTCGTGGCTAAGTAACAACAGTCGCACTGGTCGATCCATCAGGTTAAGCTACGCTTGCCGGAGTTGGTCAGTGGATGGGTGACCATCTTTACATACCGAGAATCCTCCGTGCCTCGGAAAGCACGTTAAGCCGTTGGTCCCGGCTGTCATTCGTGGATCTTTGACAGTCGTTACGAGGTCAGAAGCCCGAAAGTCTGACACCAGTCTTACCAAGGGGTATCGTATTACCCAGTTACTGGGTTGTGGAGGTCAGATAGGCAGTCGCAGTAAAATACTGGTATTCAGCTGCATCCGGTTAGACTGGAAGCCGACCCCAACATAATTGGGAAAAGGCTAGGCAGATTGATTGAGGAACGGAGTGTAAAGTTCACTCATCCTCTACAGAAAAGGGAGGATCCTCCGACCAGATGTCGTGTCTGACGGGCAACTGCCCAGAGGTTGAAGTTGGGAGATTGATAATTATGTCCATCGCACGGTAAACTCTAATTGCGCGAAGCAGGATTTGTGTGACGTCAGGTCTTTGATGCGTAGTTCACATGTGGCGATTGAAGATGCCGCCACAGTATCTTACCTGAGTGGATGACGGACACGGTAGTCATATTCTTCGTTTTGCAACCTTTTCATTGAAATGTGTCAGCCCGGAGTCTGGATTTATACCCAGTTGTTCTTGCAATAGGCTCGCCACCTATTACATGGGACTTAAACATAATTGGCGAAGTGTGGGTGTACTTTACATGCACCTCTGCCTAACCCTTCGGGGTTATAGGCGTGATTTTATGTCATTGAAACTTGCACAAATTGATTTTCAGTTTTTTTTAGACCGGTAAAAACACAAGTTAGTCCACCATAACTTGACACGGAAGTAGCATTATTATGAATGGAGTCCACTCACCAATAAGTTAACAGTAGCAGCCATCCTCTTGTCCCTGTGCTCAGCCCCCTGCATCACAGCGCGATAGTCCAGCAGTCGTTCCAACAAGCGCGTCACACACGCTACGAATGCTGCGCCGGCTTCTCTCCATCCTTCCGTTGATACTCGTTCCATCAACCTGAGGATATTGCAAGGACAATGTGAAGAACTGAAGGTGATACAGGAAGGAATTGAGTTGGAGAGTATTTGCTACTAGGAACATTCATTGCACAAGTTGATCGTCCCAATGTCACATATGACTTCCACTGTTACAGAATAAGACTTCTTAGTCTGGGAATAGAAGCCCGATTTTTTTCATCAAATAGTCGGATCTGATAGTATGATTCGGCTATTGGAACATTCAACACACTTCCGATCCGCTAGTCGGATAATTTGCATTGTTCTGATAGCCGGATCAGACTACCGGATCCGACTATCTGATGAAAAAATCTGACGTGTATTCCCAGCCTTAATGGTTAAACAAAAACCCAGACCCATATTAGGATTAAGTATTTGCTCAAGGACTTTAATGAAGAAAACGATAGGGTAGACCAAGTCGCGACATTGGACGAAAAAATAAAAGTTGGTTTATTAACAAGAAGGGATCTCGCGTACCAGACTGCCACGACCATGACCAGCCAGCGTTGCATCGATCAGGTAAACTATAGAAACCGATACGAATTGCGTACTCACTCGCAACGGCCAACTAACCGCAGACCATACAATACCACCAGACGGCCACGACTCCGGCCAGACGTGGCCGTCCAGTGCGCGAGATCCCTAAACTGTCATGAAATAAACTAGCGCAATAAATCATGCACCACACTAATATTGGCAGATACGTAATTGTAACATTCAATAAAAATATTCTTCACATAATACGTAGAGAAACAAGCTAACATTTTGTTTGTGTGTTATCAGACAAGTTCACTGAACAACTGACAGTGAATAATTCGAGTAGTTGTGTCAAAGTAATTAAGGATTAATTAATATAAATAAAAACGTGTTTAGCTAGATTGTATTGTAGTCGGACTAAAATTGAGTTTTTGTTTCATAGTGACGTCATATTATTAATGGTTGTACTTACACTGAGCTCAAATGTTCCCTGAGTAGCGTGGACAATAGAATTATGATTAGAAGAAATTTATGTAAATTACGTGGTTGGTGGTGGTAAGTATTCAAATTAGAAGAAAGAAGAAGAGGTGAAAGAGAATTTTGTAGACAGCCGAACAGCTTACTTAAAAAAACCGAGCGAGCCTTACAGTAGTTACATATGATGTGTAACATCTGACATCTCACCTTGGTAATAAACAACATTAAAGGGGCGGGGCCTCGTCAAGGACGTTTCTGACGGCTAACTCTAGCATCGCGCGTGCTCGTTGTTCAAATCAAATAACGCGCGCTGCCCCGGCTTCCTGTTACACACTTCCGTCCCTTTTCACGAAATAACTCCCACAGATTGCAGGAAAGCGAGACGCAAGATGTTAACCATTAAAAAAAAATGCGGGCACATCTAAATTAACTTGAATAATAACAAAGCACTGTATAAATTCAAGGACAAAACGGGATAGCGCACTGCGGCGCAGTAAAACAAAAGCACAACGACAACATTGCACCGCATCCCGCTTTTGTAAAGCTTCTAATACGTCCTTCCATCTTCTTACGATTCCTGCGTGAGGTGATATTGTAGTGTGGCTTCCTAGACAGGAGAGGAGCGTAATCCAAGCTTATATTACTTATACTAAAGTCTTCTAAAGCTGCCTCTGGTCTCCTCGCTTCACCCGTGTGGGCTCTCTCAGCCGCTATTAAACCTACTAAAACCCTAAAGCGGCCAGACGCAATTTGTTAACCGGAATTATTCATACTGGAGTGGTATCAGGTTTATTTTATTAAAAGTTACTTACACAGTATCAAACAGTCTTCTATAATGATCGTCGGCCTTATTATCAGCGACGAGCGAGTCAAGTTTGTCGACTAATGCCGCCTCCGTGCGCCTCGCCTCGCCTGTATGGGCTCTTTCAGCTGCCATTAAAGCCACTAAAGCGCCTAAAGCGGCCCGACGTAGTTCGTTGACGAGAGTTATTTCTAGAAGAGCGCCCACTGCTCCTGGTACCAAGTGTAATTGAGCGGGACCTGTTGAGAATGGTGTACAATATTAATGTCCAGGTCACTTATTCTTCTTGGCATTGTACATCTAGATTGAATCTGCACCAGTGCAAATAAAATTAAAATTAAATGATAGCTGTGATTCTGTTGTGGACCATTTCATTTGCCTAGCCTTTTCCCAACTATGTTGGGGTCGGCTTCCAGTCTAACCGGATGTAGCAGAATATCTGTATTTTACATGGAGCGACTGCCTATTACTGGGTAACATGATACCCCGTGGTAAGACTGGTTGTCAGACTTTCGGGTTTCTGACGACCCGTAACAACTGTCAAAGATGTACAAATGACAATCGGGACCAACGGCTTAGCGTGCTTTCCAAGGCACGGAGGAGTCCTGATATGTAAAGATGGCCACGGACCAATTGCGGCGAGCGTAGCTTAACCTGATCGATCGACCCGTGCGGCTGTTATTACTTAGCCACAAGCTCCTCACACTTCTATATAGTCCTCTATGATACGGTTGTGGAATATCGGCAGAAGTAATCGCCTGTGAGTCTTCCATAAATCAACTATAAAAAAAAAAAATGAGGTATTTTCTGTTGTGAACCAACTATATAAAACCCTATTGCTATTTCTAGGTCGCTGTTAAAACAAAAACGGGATGCATGAAAATAAGAACTATCTAGAACTAGATTTTAGATGACACGACCAACTATGTCCCCCGTTCTGTTACTTTGTGTTTTGTTTTTTTTTTTTCAGTAAAGTATGCGTAAATGATGATTAGATGATCGCAACGATAGCTCGTGGTAGAGTTAGATGGAATTGAGTGGATTAATGCAACAAGTGAAATTACAACGGTATCGGTTAAAATGCAAACAAGAAAATATATGGACATTAATAAAAATGCGCAAGCGCCTGCGTGCGTGGATACGTGCATCAGCTGACTGCTGCTGGCGCGCGGCGATGTTCAGGGGAGAACAGTAAAACAAAAGTACGTGGTAGTCTTTATTTTTCAACCCGTATCTCTTAGTCTTGGGCCTGTCGCATTCAACTCTTTCTTGTTACCTATGTGCTTTATTCGATACACAACAGAATCCGTATCATATCATTGTGTTTCTAAAGATATAGTACTATTAGCACAGTTATAACAGCTCACCCAACATGTTCCACGTGGCCAGTACCCGCATGCCGGCCGCGGCGCGCATGCGCGGACGGTCGGGCCCGCGCCCCGACCAGCGCTCCGGCTGCAGCGCCGGCGACGTCACCAGCGCCACGCCCAGCTCCATGTAGCCCGACCACAGCTGGGGGGGGGATGGTTACACCAGGGAATAATAATAATGACTAACCTAACCTAACCCATTTGGCATGGTCTAGCTTAGTTACTGCGACCAACTGCGAAAAAAGTCCAAACAATTAAAAAGAGGCTCGTTTAATTTAAAATGTGTATATCATTAGAAGATCAGTAAGTTTTTAGAGAATCACTTTAACCAATTTATAAAAAAAAGCATAGAAGATGTATTTTTTTTATTTATGGCTGTCAACAACTTACCTGTGAATCGAACTGAGGCGGTTCATCTCCTAAGAATCTTTCAAGTAACGGTTGAGCGAGGTCTTGTAGCGCGGAGAGCAGTACTTTACAGCTTTGTACTCGTAGCACCATCCAGTCTGCTGGGAAGACCTGTTGAAATACAACATAAACTTAAACAAAATGCACAATATACTGATACACAAGTTTATTCCTAGTTTAGATAGATTCCAATTATTACATACCTCTAGTTTAAGAAGTTATAGTTTAAGGCTGTAATATTGTAAATATTTATGTAAAATTATAGCCGGGGAACGGGTGTAAGAGAAACGCAGGTGCTTAGGAATTACACTATAATCACATAAGTTACAATCTGACAGAACTTTCGAGTTAAAGCGCGCGCTCATTCGCTCGCTGGTGAGTAGCTTACATAGACTAACCGACGATTCCAATGAAATTTACTGGTACTGGCGGCCGGGTAACCACTGTGGGTTGCCATGATAGCATTTACATTCTGCCGCACGATATAAAATTAATTAATGCCAGATGCAAAAACATAAGGTTTTGTTTTTTTCAGTCACAAAGGTAGAGGATGTCATAATCTAGTGCTAGCTTCATCTTCCACCTACTTTTAATATGTTCATGGGTGGAGGAGCTCGTGGGTGAGTAATAACAGCCGCACGGGTCGATCCATCAGGTTAAGCTACGCTTGCCAGGGTTGGTCCGTGGATAGGTGACCATCTTTACATACGGAGACTCCTCCGTACCTCGGAAAGCACGTTAAGCCTTTGGTCCCGTCTGTCATTCGTGTATCTTTGGCAGTCGTTACTGGTAGTCAAAAGCCCGAAAGTCTGACAACCAAAGGGTATCGTATTACCCAGTTACTGGGTTGTGGAGGTCAGATAGGCAGTCGCTCCCTGTACAATACTGGTATTCAGCTGCATCCGGTTAGATTGGAAGCCGATTCCAACATAGTTGGGAAATGACTATGCTGATTGATTCGGTGGTAAAAAAAAAAGCGGCCATGAAATCTGCAAAACCTAGAGTCATCCCAAATGGCCTTCATCCTAGACAAGTTTTAATGTCTCATGTGCCTATAATTCCACACGCACCCACAATGCAAAAGCAAAACCGGAACTCACTAAAGCACTTTGGTTTTAATAGGTAAAACCTTACTAATATTACATTACATTACGCAGAGTTTGAATAACGATTTAGCGTTAGCAAGTATACTTACGTCCTGTTCAATAAGATGTCTGAACACTAAGAAGGCTCGCATCAAGAAGTCCTTCAGAGGTTTCCGATCATGTGGGTGGGGTGCCAGATGGCTCCACAATCGCTGGTAGTGGACAGGCTTTAGCAGTTCCATCACGCCTAGGAGACCGGCTACCATTGAACCCTGAGGAAGGAAAGCATTTTAAAGAAATAATCTTTCAAATATATCAGAGATGCTCATAATAAGAGAACCAAAGCTTTCACGATTTGAAGATTTTCTCGAAAAGTAGGATATCGTTAGTTTAAAAAATCTATTTTAGTGAAAATGAAATACACTTTTAAAAATACAAGGAATAGTCAATAGATGTTAATAAACGCAAAATAACTTTGGGTATAGTTTGACAGTGGCAGTGCATTCATGAGTGCAGGCCACTCATTCGTCTGTGCAGGCCGTTCATCCGTCAGTGCAGGCCGCTCATTCGTTTGTGCAGGCCATTCATTCGTCGGTGTAGGCCGCTCATTCGTCAGTGCAGGCCGCTCATTCGTCAGTGCAGGCCGCTCATTCGTCAGTGCAGGCCACTCATTCGTCCGTGCAGGCCGCTCATTCGTCAGTGCAGGCTTCTTATTCTTCAAAGCTAGCGACCGCCTCGCCGTGCATTCCTAAGGCGCGCTACAGCGGTCTCGGTCAAACTATGGCACAGACTATTAAGTCTTCAATTGACGCAAATTGGGACCAATTCGTCGTCTTCGAATATAGTGCATTTTTTTTTACATTTTTGCTCATAAAACTTTAATCATATAATATGTCATAACTTACAAGCACAGGCGAGTTCCCTCCAATCAGATGCAACACAGTCTCCACCAGTACATCCAAGGTGTTCAAACAAAGCACATCTACATCTGGGTCCAGTTCATCATCTTCTATAGGCCGGTCCGGATCGTATTTCTTCCATAGTAGAGCTACTAATTCTCCTATCATTTCGGCGCACTGTGATAGTTCGTCGCGACGTGCGAGGTGCACTCGTAAGTGGTGACAGGCGGTTGTTAAGATTATGTTTCGGGCCTCTGAAAAATATTAAAATACATGATTACTAAGAGTAACATTTAGTAACACGGTGCACTCAAGGATTTCGTAAAAGGTGACTCATTTAAAAAATACTATGTGCCGCATGTTTGATGGATCTGTCTTTCTTTTTCGTGTGGTTAGTGACTTATAACCTGATGTCAGAGTTTTTATATCGCCCATGGGCCTCTGACTTGGCTTCACATGCCGTCGAGAAATATCTCTCAGGCATGGCGGTTTCCTCACGATGTTTTCCTTCACCGTCTTTGAAGCAAGTGATAATTATACAATACGCACATCAATTCGAAAAGTCAGAGGTGTGCCTTGAGTTCGAACTCGAGCCCTATGACTTAGCAGTTTGCATACACCACTATCACTGCTGTTTGATGAATGATACTTTAGGATTTTCGTCAAGAGGACTGACAGAAGGATTGTTCAGATCCTAGTTTCTGAGATATCAACAAGTTTTGATAATCTGTTCTTTACGCGTGGTAATTTTACCTGCTTTGGATGATCATAATTGGAGATAGCCAGATATTACCTGGATCTTCTCCTAGCGGCCCTTTCAGTATATCCTGTGCAGCGTGTAGCCTGGCCCTCGCCAGCTGCGGCGGCGGCGGCGGGTGGTGGTGCGGCGCGTCCAGCACGGCGGCGGCGGCGCGCGCGGCCTCGCCGGCGCCCAGCGCGCCGCACACCTCGCGGGTTACCTCCGCCCATGATGACATTAGAGCCACCTGCGATTGAATGTTTTTGATAACTAGTAATTACATACAGCTGGAACAACTACTGAACTTCTTATGTTTTTGTGTTGGTAGACGCTTGAAATTGTGGTATTTCCAAATCACAAAATTGGTTTGTTTACAAGGAAGACTTGATATTCCAAATAATGATTTTCGCAATATGTCTGAACAAAATATATTTTGTCGTCACTCACGCCATGAAAGTATCGGCAATACAGCGTAAAGGTTCTGGCTCATATTATTAACACATAGAAATATAAATAACAGGGAAATGGCATGGGAGCGATTCTGTGTCCGCGCGTCGTGACCACGATGCTCATGTCATAGGCAAATGGCCGTCTCCGATAGCTAGTGCGCTTTCGACCGCGGTCATGACAACATTTAAGAATACCGTGTTGCTCAGTGGTTTTTTATAAAAGTCGAAGCCAAACTAGAAACTTTATAAATCATAAAACCACTTATCATATATTATATCAGCACAAGTATTTTAATATATTTGTGTTGAAAATCACGAAAAACAAATCATAAAATATTTCCAGCCTTTACAAATTTTTTTTTCATATATCACAGCGACTGTTCTATTTTTGCAGTAAATACATTACTTATTAACCAGTACCTAAGTATGTCGCTAAGCGACTGGACAAGCAATGTAAAAATCACAAAACGATACTTTATTAAGCGGTTGTATCGCGTAGTATGGCCGCTGTATCTTGCGACGAGTTAGTGATGTGCTTGTGCAGATCCACTAACGTTGGCTATCGACAACAATGTCAATTGTCGTATGAATTTATATTACTATTAAAGTTTATTCTTCAATTTGTCAACAGTTTTAGCCAGGTTGGAATGCCGATGTGAAATCTTGTTTTATACTTATTTAGATTTATTTTATTTTAGATAATAAGTATTGAAATTTTTTGATTTACTTAATATATTTTTTTTTAGCTCCGTGTTGTATATTTATATCATCTTATTATATGTATATCGTATTTTATTTATTATTTTTTCAGGAACTCTCAAAAATTGTAATCCAATAATCAAAAAAAGATTTATTTTTTTATTAAGATTTAGGGGCTGCTACATCTTTCCCGAACAGGCCTGTCCACCAGCTAAATAAAAAAATAATGGAACAGAATTTGTATCAACCACATAATTTACGTCAGACTTATCAAACGGTGATAGGACAGGTCCGTATATAAGAAATTAAAGATCACAAACCTGAGCCGGCGCCAGATGTTCCTTATAAGGATGTTGCGCAAACGCTTTAAGCGCATGCAGCGCCGCCCTAACATCTCTTCTAAAGCTGTCTTCATACTGTCCACCGGTCGCGCGAGCAAACAACCGACGCGATCGCACCGCTAGTCTGAACACGGCGCCTAAGGAACGGAGGCATTTGCGGATTGGTTCTTGACCCTCAGCGCTTGCTGCCCATTCGGCGCAGTGTTGCACTGATGAGAGTAGGCCCCTGAAGATAAAGTATATGTGTATGTAGATTTCGTTCATGAAAAACTTTTTGTATACCCGTGATAACCTGTAATTGGCTCTATGTTTCGTAAACTGTAATCCATTTGTTATATCTGTTAGTTCTCCTATTAATAAATAAATATTTGGTGCAATAGTTTGTAGTCAAGTTGTTTGTAGTTTGTGGTTGAAGTAACAACAGCCGCACTGGTCGATCCATCAGGTTAAGCTACGCTTGCCGGGGTTGGTCAGTGGATGGGTGACCATCTTTTCATACCGAGAATCCTCCGTGCCTCGGAAAGCACGTTAAGCCGTTGGTCCCGGCTGTCATTCGTGGATCTTTGACAGTCGTTACGAGTCGTCAGAAGCCCGATAGTCTGACACCAGTCTTACCAAGGGGTATCGTATTACCCAGTTACTGGGTTATGGAGGTCAGATAGGCAGTCGCTCCATGTAAAATACTGGTATTCAGCTGCATCTGGTTAGACTGGAAGCCGACCCCAAGATAGTTGGGAAAAGGCTAGGCATATTGATTTTTTAGTTTGTGGTGTTGATCCAACGTAGACATTTGTCGAACAAACAACTGCGAGCTACTGCATTAGCATTTACGCAGCGTCTTCGCAGCGCGATATTAACGCTTACGCTGGACATTCAAGACAACACATTCTAAGTCATGGTCTAAAATTCGAAATGATTTCATTACTGGGGGGAGGGTTATCATGGCTTTTTTTTCATAGCTGAAAGGTATAAGTAGTTGGAATGCATTGATGGGGAAGTCCACGGATGACAGATTCTTAGATATGTTTATTCATCTTAGAATAGCCCTTTGTTAGAAACTGTACTGTTAAAAACAATTGATATATACAGGAAAAGTTTTTAACCAGTGCGCAAATTTTTTTAGTTGGTTCAAAATCAGTAATAGAACACATTTCCATTATTTATTCAATTGTTTTTTTTTTTTTTTAATCCTACTTTAAATCAGCAAAATATGGACACAATCTATTCGTAATAATATCAATGGGCGCGCGCGGCGGCCGGCCCAAGCGGCGGTGTTGCACGGGGGTGAAACCTCCCCTCCCGCCCGCGCGCCGGGCGCTGTGACCCTGACCGACAGTTCGCTCATCGCACGCGCTGTCGTGTGACGTCGCGTCTAATCGCTTTCCCGCGCTGCACGTGTGTCGTACTTGTACAGACCTACCGGTCACGATGTCAGACTTCACTAAACGCGAGTTTTATGAGATGGTGCGAGTGTATGTACTGAGTGGTGAAAGTTTGCGAGTAGCTCACAGAGCATACCTCGAATGCGAGCCCATGGAATCCTTAACCACGTGAAAGGAAAAGACCATTTTAGCGGCATAAGGTATTAAGTAATGTAAATTTAATTGATAATAATGCTTTATTTTCTGTATTTTGATGGTCCTAAGCCCATTAAAGTATGAAGGAAAAATTGGAATTACTCTTCAAATAACTTCACGGCCTAAACATAAAAAAGTCTAGTTAGAATCTGATAAAATTAGCGATCAATACATTGTAAGTATTGTAACCCACGTAAATACCTACGCCGGCGAATCGAGCGATCACACAGCTGATAGGTAGGTACTTTCGCGCGTTCCGCTTCGCCGCGCGCCGCCGGGTAGGCATACAACCACTTTTAAAGTAAACATCTTTCGTTAACGATAACTTTTTTTTTTTGTACTATGACGTATCAAAATAAAAAAAGTATGTTCAATAAAACTCGTTTAAGTTTAATTTGTCAAAATTTGCGCAGTGGATAAAAACTTTTCCTGTAGAAACTCTCTAATTATTGTAAAATTAATATAACTTACAAGATAAAGACATTCCAAAAAATTACTTACTTATACACAAGCGCCGCTGAGAAATGTTCTTCAATATAAACATCGAGTACTGGCCTAAAATGTTGAAACCGAGTCTCGTCAAGCAAGCTGCATATTGATATCAGCACCAGAAATACGGTGCCGGAATGTGGAGTACTAGAAAAAAAAAAACTAAAATGTTGATAATCTAAATATGGAAATTAGGAGTATATCCACAGCTGAACATACATATTGGGCCACTGTCAGGAAAAAAAGTACCCGACCTAATAGACTTCTGTTCTGTTAAAGGCATCCCGAAAAATTAATTTCAGTGCCACAGCAGCTATGAGCTATTTTCGGACCATTCACCAGTTTTAGTTACCTTATCAAGTGATTTCAAAGAAACTCCAGAAACGTTCGTCCTTCACACAAAAAAGACAGATTGGGAAGTATTCACATCAATGGTCGATCAGGCTTTGACGCCTACGGTCAGTTTAAACAAGATGGCGGCGTTAGTTTCGATTTTACAGTAGTACAGAAGGAGCATTCCGCATTTTAGGTATGAAGCTAGTACGCGGCGGGCTCGTCTTGTCGGGCCAATTCAATATAAGAGTTACGCGATAGAAAGAGAGGCAACTTCTAGGTGAATATGACTGTAGGTAATTAGCGCTGTGCGACCTGAATTGCACTTTATTATGTCGTAGCAAGAGTTGCTTTTTATTTAAATGATTTTGCGGAGAGAACCATCTGTATTAATCTCACAACCTTGTAGCATTGTATGTGATAAGTTTGTCAAATCACATGGTAAAGCCCTATTACACGATGTAAGATTCTTGCCGGCATACAATAAAATTGAAGCAACAAATGACTTCAATATCTAAAAACTGTTAAGATGCAACTTTTATTGTTGCTTCAAATTATCGAATGCAGGCAATTAAATGGCACTGTGTAAATCAGGCTTAGCTGCTCAAATGTTGATTTGCCTTTAGAACAATAAAAAATCTATTGTGTCTCGTTAGTGACAGTCAAGCTCTTAACTACTGACTAGCTGCTATGATTAGTTGCCCAAAATAACAGCCAACTGCGTAAGTTGGATAAGATCACAGATAAAATAAAATAGACTTTCGATATCTGGGAGTTAGACAAAAATATAGTTTCATGTAATACTTGCCTATTTCCATCTTCAGTGGAGAACAAAGCAAACAATGCATCTAGTACATCTCTGAGGAACTTGATGAGTTCTTCACAACTGAGTCCGTCGCCGAGCCTCAATACTCGTAGTAGGGTTTCTTGTACCTTCTCCGGTCGCGCGCGCCATTGAAGTAATGCTAGGAGATCCTCTGCGAAGAATATGACAATGTTATGAGACTTTATAAGTTGTTAATTCCTGGACGATGTTGGGCAATGCTTTAAATTCTAGTTCTCTTGGTTAGACGCGGCTAATTTGACAGCTTTAAGCTGGCTGCTCAAAGGCTAATATCGTGCGACCATTTGAAACGGATGTCGAACGAGCGAACTGGCCGCTTCAGTAGCTCATTTTCACAGAAAATGGAAAAGTTGTTACGGATGGAGTTGTCCCGAATTTATGTTAAAAACGTGAGGTAATGGGTTGCATTAGCAACCGATAAATAGCGCAAGCGACTATAATTCAAGCTAATCAGACCTCCTGATGGATTAACTGTAAATGCATAGTACTCGTAAATAGCGTTGAAATTGGCATTATGATATTGCTTCGATTAACATGAGACTGATTTTAAGAGGTTTCCCTATTTAACTGACTTCAAAAAGGAGGAGGTTCTCAATTCGACTGTATTTGTATTTGTGTATTTTATTTGTATATGTGTTTATTTCATGATTACTTCGCCAATTATGAATTGATTTGATGATTATTTTTATGTTTGGTAGGTCATACTTCAGAGGTCCAATATTTTATTATCTTTGCTTGGGTAGTTTTTGAGTTAGCTCCAATAATACGTTTTTTTCCCACTTGGTCTATATGGATGATGTTATAGTTCTTGTAACTGTTATTTACATGTAGCAGGTAGTGGTATTCGAATTTGTGTAGGGTAAGTACCACAACTAAAAAGTGAAACTTGAAAAGTGAGTTTCACCTTTTAGTGTTTTTGAAGTCAGTTGTTTTTTTTTTGTATAAAGTTTTTATTATTGTCAATACAGTCACAGACTAAAATTGACCTTGGTTTCACGGAGAATATGAAGCGAGGACTCCAATGGCCCACATATTGACGACGATAGATAAATTAATAGCATTTGAACTCACAACCTCTTGATTGGCAATCAGTTATTTAGCCATTAGGATTTTGTTACTAAGTGGGGCGTTTCGTTTCTCTGCGTTATATCATAGATAAGTACAGATGGTTTACTCCGCATTCTAAGTATGAAGCTACACGTAAACGGTTGGCTCGTCTCGACAGGCCAATTCAGTGAGAGTAACGAACTCAGAAGATATAAGAGTTATTAGCTGTGCGACCTGAATCGCACTTTATTACGTCGTAGCAAGAGTCCCTTTACCAGCAGAATACCAGCGCTGCGAAATTTTTATTTATTTTTAAACGTCACGGCATCATGCTGAGATAGGAGCCTTTTGGCCTTGTACAGGACTTCCTTCTTTAAATTTAATAATGTTACTTTGTTTTTTATTTATGTTTTAATGTGTTTTTAGTAACAGCCTTTTTATTAATGTGTGATTTCCTGTGCGAGTCACAATAAATACTTATTTTCTTTATTTATTTCTTTCTTTCTTTATATTTAAATGAATTTGCGGAGTGTACCATCTGTATTCATATGTGGTTATATTAGGAATCAGTGAGTAAATCATATGGCGTGGGTTCGTCGTGATTAGTTACTGCACAAGCAAGATCACAAGCCAGGAAGCGGGTTCGAAAACTGGCAAGAACTAATGAGGCATGTGTATTCATCCAAGTATTGTCAATAGAAAATTTTTGTTTTGGCCAACTTTAATTTACGCCTTCAATTTAATTTTCGTCTTAATTTTTTGTTTGAAGAGGTTTCCGACTCGGTCATTATGATGAACAATTAACTTGCTTCTCACCATTCTGCGTCAACTTCGTGGAGCACAATAACGTGCTGATGGTGCAGTTTTCTTTGGAACTTCTTTGGAATGTTGGCACCACGCCGTTGACGGAACCAGACCGAGCTGTGTCGGCCGCGCATGATGGTAATGATAGGTAGCTTGCTGATGTTAACCTGGGAAATATTATTGATTCATTTATTTATCCATCTTATATCTATCATTACAGATTTTTTACTTAATCTGATAGTGTACTTATTTAACTGTCATAATCATCTACACAGCATTTTCCCAATTATCTTGGTGTCGGCTATCTGACCTCCACAACCCAGTTACTGGATAATACGATACCCATAGGTAAGACTGTTTGTCAGACTTTCAGGCTTCTGACAACCCGTAAAGACTGTCAAAGATCCACATATGACAGCCGGGTCCAATTGCCTAACGTGCTTTAACTGTAATCATAACTTATTATACTTTATAATCATCTACGACAAGATGTATGAAAGTGAAAGTAAAATTGTATTGTTGTAAGGATGTTCTTTGTGATACTACGCGTTTCTTGAAGTATAGTACCAGGCCCTGGCCCTAGGCCTGGTACCACTTATGTGTGTTATAATATAATAATAGCCTTTATTAACAATCTTACAAGTTACATTTCATGTTATTTCTAACTTATTACTACAGGAATCTTTAGATTATTATGTTATAAATATTGTTGACTTGCTTTTCAGCATAGGTCTCCCCAAGTTCTATGTTGTTGTGTGTTAGTAGTATTTGACAAAAAATAGTTCGCCAATCACAACAAAAGTTACCGTTTGTGACAAGGAACAGCAGATATTTAGGAATACGGCATTTATTCCACGGCTTGTTTTCAAGAAAAAGATTGTTTAAAAGATTCACTTCTTAGGCCCATTAGCGTCGCGGTAGCGGAGGCTGTATGAATCCGAGTTATTTTGAACGGAAGCTTTGCAATAAATCAACACTGGATTGAGGTAAAAAAAGAAACCAAATGCCTGAAAACTCATATTTTTTCTTAAATAATCTGTACTCACTTGGTGGGATCATCACACTTATACACATAAAGTTCATGTGCTCCGTCCCTCAAAGTAGCGCCGCTCGCTTCCATCAGCCGAGCGAACGCGAACCCGTACAGTTTTCTCTCCGTTTTGTCTCTAGCTGGAAATTCAATTATATATTAACAACAACGCATTAATTGCTTTCTTTTAACAAGACCCTTATATGTTTGTCGTTAAACATTTATCTCAGCGCAAAATTCTAGAAACTCGTTACGACCAGCAAGTTCAAAATTCGACTTTATAATATTTCACATACAGCTTAATTTGGTGTAAAAATCACGTGGATCAGGGTATTTATGTATTCATTGTATTTTTGTTCCGTTGAATGAATGGTATCTAATTAAAAGCACATGAGACATTTTAACGTTGTCTGGGTCTAAATAAAGGTACCTAGTCTCAACACAGTGACACTGCAATGGATAAAAGGCCACAGCGGATCGCTAGGTACCGACGCAGCTGACGGGCTTGCTAGACGAGAGTCCAGCACGGCAGTCTGTGGACCCGAGCCTATCGTGCCCATCCCCTTCAACCAAATACGCAGGTGGCTACAGGAGTTCACCCACACACAAGCGGGGATCTGGTGGACCTCGACACCGGGCTTGCCTGCAGTCCAAGGAAGCTGATTGCGGGCTGACCAGGCGTTTATTACGCCTGGTCAGGAACGGCCTGCGCCTGGTGACGAGGACCATCACGGGACACTGCTCGCTAAACAAACAATTCCACACAATAGGCATAACGGACAGTCCTCTGTGCAGGGCGTGCTCTTTGAATGCACAGGCGTCACCCAGAGTAAAACACAAACCCTCGGGATCTTTCACAGATGTTCTAAACAGACCAGGAGCTTTAATTAACTTCTGGAGGGAGGTGGGCTAGTTGGAATAACCACCAAACGGCCGCCATGGCCCACGCACAATGGTCCACCTGACGGACTAAGTGCGGAAACCAAACCAAATAACATAGAACAAAGAACGTTGTCTGGGTTGGCAACACATCTGCAAATTCTCTGGTATCAGAGGTGTCTATAGTCGGTAGCGACATGTTTTTATTCTTTACCTAACTAGCATCAAGAGCCTGTTGGATTACCAATGAGAAGTTTTTAAAGGATGCTGGGTCCTTTGTGTGATTCCAGGCTGAAATGATGATGAAATGGATTAAAAATAATACTTACTAGAACAATGCCTAAACTCTATCCGTACATGCGCGTTTGTAAACGTTTCCAATGGCACGGTGAGTCGTAGATGTTCGCCCCAAGCTGGGCTGTTGTTGTGGTATAACACTACTGACTCGTATGACGTTGAGCCAGTGCCGCTTGCGCCCCATACACATTCCTGTGCAAATAAGATAGATATTTGAGCATGTATCGGATATAATGGTGGCCCTATACTTGCTGTGTTTGCTAAATATTAACGTTACTGGGCCATACAAAATATATCCTATTTTTATGCAAATAAAGTTCATTTTGTATGAGAGAAGTAATGCGAATATTTTTACAAATGCATCAAGTGTCATTTCAGTAACAGAAAGCCAACATCTAGCTTACTCAAAGTCTACTGGGCGCTTAAAAGACTAGTGATTCACCGCCAGTTTGTTACCGCTTCGAATATCATATGATTCGATTCCAGTATCTATAAAAAATAAAAATAAAATATTTATATATATTAATTAATTTTATCTATAAAATTTTATTTATAAAATTTTATTTATAAAATTTTAACTATTTATGACACATTTTTGTCTTGTATTTATCATAATTAATAACCATTCATATACATATTTTATTCAAACACCTCACAGTATTTTTTTTTTTTTTCTGTCGCAAAACTAGTCGGTGTATCTGTCCGCCGCGGTCGCCGGTCTGTTGCGCTTTGTGAAATTGTGAGTGCACGGTGCACGAATCAATCTATCTAATCGCTAAAAACAGGTTTTGCTTGGACAGTTCTTGTTGTTCTCGTATTTTATTTTTGTAATTTTTGTAATTCGATTATTTGTTTACTAATTTATTTATTTATTTATTTAGAAGTATTATAATTATGTATTAAGTATGTTGAAACTGTTTGTACTCCCCGTCACTTGTTCATAAGGGTTCATTAGAAAACCAGCGTCGGGCAGCATTTGTCTGGCATTAATGCTGAAATGAACCTTTTTGGCGCAGCCGTGAGGCACACACTTATTGCCAAAAGACCTACTTCTACTTTTTAGTTTGTTTTTTATTTTGTGTTTCACGAACTGTGTCCAAATAAACGTTTTCTTTCTTTCTTTTCTTTTTATCTCCGGCCACCATAAGGAGGGGTCTGCGGGCGGCGAAATTGGGGCTGTGTCTTCGCTCGAGCAGTAAGGCTCAAAAAGGTGCCATGTAGTATTGAATGCACGCCTCAATAGGAGGTCGTGCGGTCGTAGGACCGGCCGCACTTGGTGATGGGGCCTGTCAGGCATGGCGGGCCGAAACCAGTCGGGGGTGCGGCGAATGTACATGTACCTCCCGGGCCCCCGACTCATGAGTCCGTCATAACCCTCCGTTCATCCCAGACGGAGAGTATAATTTCATCACCATTGCACCCCACGAAAAATCAAAGTATAGAATTTCACTAAACGACCAATAGATGGCGCTGGCAGTCAAAGTGATTGCTACAGTGACCTCCTCAGCAAGAACTAAATTGTCTTGTGGTTACGACTGTGGTTAACCAGTGCAGTGACTATGACTACAATGTGAAAACACATTTCGCATTTTCCTTAGAAGCTGCAGTCGCTCAAGTACCTATAATATTCTTAACAATGTTAAAACAAGTAAACAATTAATAGTAGTAAGTGCAATTATAATTATACTTTTAAGGGTGTGAGCCTGGAGATCTGTGACACAGGTCTTGAACCCAGTACAGACTCTCACAAAGGATAGATTGTTGCAATAACTTGTTACTATGAACTACTGTACCTTTTTGAGAGAAATAAATAAATATATTATTATTTTATTATAATGACTTACATTAATAACTTGTCCCGTACTATCATGCACGGTAACTGTAGCTAGAACATTCTTCGCCGTACTTTTCCCTCCTCTTTCAAACTCTGCTTTCTCTAACGTAAGATAGAGGTCGTTGCGAACGTCGCCTGGCATAATGACGTCAGGGAAGCCTCGTTTAGCTGTCACTGTGGCCCCGGAACTAACTGCTTCTGATATGCTGCCTGCGTTTGCAAGTAGTCGGAGAGCTACTACTATGCCTGAAACAAAGATGAATTTCTAGTACTTACACATTACTACGGAATATTATAAATTGTATAAAAGAAAATGCCGGTTTCCTTACGATGTTTCGTAAGGAAAAACCAGCATTTTCTAGAACCGATAATAGGGATCATGCCTGGGTAAAAAAAAAGAAATTCTAATTAGTCCATCAGCCAGAGAATAAAAAAATATTAGACACGTATTTCTTGCTTTATCATATTAATAACAAAATACTTAGATAAAACGCATTTTAAGTTGGGGAGTGGGGGTCGGTACGTCACAAATAAGTATAAAATCTACATACTCGTGACGTCATGGCACACTTATCACTCAATGTATCGCCGTAGTTTTTAGATGTGTGGTGGTAAGGTGTCCAATATGTTTTGTATGCGCGCGCGACTGCTTGACATTGCGCGTGATTTTTTCGTGCTTGTCAAGCAATTTTGACCGTCCGCCATTAGGACTTTGCGGCCGAATTCGGTCGTATAGCGATCGCAATGTATGTCGAGACTGCAGCCCCTGGGCCCGCGTGGTAGATTACAGCCCATTCCCTCTCGAAGAGAGGAGGCCTGTATCCCAGCAGTGGGAACATTATAATGATCGATGAAAATAATGATTGATAATTATGATGATCGATGAATATAACGGATCATGTTTGTTTTTGCAACAGTCTCCAATTTGATGATTTACCTAATCATCAAATTGACCTTATATTAGGTTCCTTAGGTTCGATTCAAAGTTAATGGCGGCTCGGAAGTTAGCCACTCGCTGCGCAGTAACCCACCCCTCACCCCCGCTGACACATGAATTCGTTACTGCGCAGCGACTCGCCTCATGTTCCGAGCCGCCATTAAGTTTGAATTGGGCTCTACCTTCAGTTTGTGAAGATTTTATTTCTTCTGGATGAAAGTAACCTTCTCCTACTTTTAGGACCAAGATTCATCAATAAATTCAAACTGTATCACTCCGAACATTGTAAATAACCCGAGGCCTGTTTCCCACCAGTGGGAACATTACAAGCTGAATATGCTAATGTATTTTGTATGCCTCAATGGCGGGTCATACCTGAAATGAGTTTAATGTCTTTTTTAAACATTTTCTTTTTCTTTTCGTGTGTCCGAGTTTTAAAACCGCCCATGGGCCTCTGACTTGGCTTCACATGCCGTCGAGAAATATCTCAAACATTAACACACACATACATACATCTCAAACATTTTGTGAACCTGTGATCCACAATAAATAAATAAAGTTTATTTAATATCGTAAAATTCGAAATGTAAACTTCAAAACGAGTTTATATTGACATACTTTGTATACACAATACCGAAATTTACAAATAGAATCATTATTATAACACTTTTCCTCTAACAAAATCATGTTACAATATTTTTTTCTAATACGATACAGGGCATATCCAAGAAGTTAATATGACCAAGGAGTTTCCATCAACTTTTGTAATGGAACGTTAGCGGGGGACAGCAACACCGCTCTAGCGCATGCGCGGTGATGTGCTGGGTGCAGGCGCCATTCATACGTGAAGTTGTACTGTTGTTTGTGGTCATTTTTTTATTTTTAATCTTTTACTTTGATCTTTTATTTAGTAGGTTCAATCCCACAATGTATGAGTGTAGATAAAGTAGTGTATGAAACTGCACATAACTAGGCAATCATACACGAGTGTGTGTTTTAATACCGAGCCGTAGGCGAGGTTTTTAATAGTATCACGAGTGTTTTTTAATACCCCTCATTATGCAACAGTTTCATAAACTACTATTTTGGGACTTTTAACAATGTGATTGTATAACATCTGCAACTGATAAACCATTTTATCAGTTGCAGTGCGTATTCTTTCCTTAAAATTTACTTACACCGCTTACCGCTTGTTATCGCTCCATTGCAGGGAAAATGGAAAAAACTACTGCTCACACAGAAAAGTAATGTGCGATTATTATTGTTTATACCACGAATTGAAAGAAAACTCTTTCAGAATAAAACACAAGAGAAAGATCGTTTTGCTCGGTTTTGTGGAAATCATAATATATTTCCATAACATCGCGAATCGTTTTACACAATTTCATTGTTGTGATCAAACTTTAAATTGAATTCAGGTTGATTGTTTCGTTATAATGACGAAGGTTGGATGTTGATCAAAATATGTTTGGCGACCGTAACATAATATGTATTTGCAGAATTATAATCATTTGAATATAATTAAATAGTAACGAAGAATTTTTGCAAAAACGACTGAACGGATTTGGATGAAATTTCACACACAGATAGTTTATAACCTGGATGAATACATAGGGTACTCTTAATCCTGGTAGTACGTTTCTGTGGGATATTTTTCGACATCCACGCGGGCAAAAGCTAGTCATCAATACAACTGTCTGAGTCAGAATTGCCTTCAAATATCATAATTTCAATAACATAAGAAAATTTAATTTTCTCGTGTTACCCTGTTGCTTTCTCCTTAATAACTTCGACACAATACCTCATTCCATTACATAATATTTGTTATCAAATAACGCGCATATAATATGCAATTTATGTCGCTAATACTAGACTCATAAGAATATCATATGCATAAATTATGCTAATGAAGACTATTAAATGTATAAATGGCACCGGTAAGTTCAATTAACAATGCAAAATAAATTGTCCATTTCCTGTAATCTTTTGATGATACTATCTTTACGTCAAGTTCTTCATCCTTTGAAGGGGGAAGCCATTTATCAGTATTTGAGATGTTGTTGATAAATTATAATAAGACAAGGCGATAATTACTTGTCGTTTTATTAAATTTTTGGTTCGAACCAATATAATATATAATATATCAATAAGTGACACTTAAATGAATCCCTGAATAAAGGTGCACTGTTGGATTTTCAACGCTAGGCTCGATGTTAGTTTGATAGCCTTCAATCATGACAATACATTGTGGGAGAGAAATAAATGTCCTTAAACAGACAGACGTCGCGTATTGCACAAAAGTCATTCATTAGGCACGGTAAATTACGAAACATCCGCAAGTGCACTGTTGGATTTTCAACGCTAGCCTCAGCGCTGAGAGTTGAAAATCCAACAGTGCACTTTTATTTAGGGATTCATTTAAGTGTCACTTAGTTGTCGGTGAAAAAGGTATTAAACACCTTATTATAGTAAAAAAAAATGGTAAGCAACTACCCAAATAAGTAGTGATTTTGTAATCCAATTCGCAATATTCGCAAGTATTTTTTTTTTTTTCAAAGTTCCGACCATATCGTACCTGCCTGCATAAATCAATAAACGACATAACCAACATCTATCTAATAGATATGCAATCGACATTCTCTTGTTTCACACAACCGGTGTGCGAGGCTGGTTCTAGACGCAATCAGTAACGTTATTTAATGTTCGCAGTTTATTTGCTGACTAGCTTCTCCCCGTGACTTCGTTCGCGTGAATTTTCTTGTTGCCCACCCCGTCGTATCGCATCACCTGCCAGTGTTATTACTTCGTTTTCGCTAAGCGTTCTTTCAGAGTTTTTTTTACTCGGGTCCTAATGGTCCCAGCATGTTGTTAAATAGAGTATAGCGTTTCTCAAGAAATAGGCTATCAAAAGCAAAGAGATTTTTTAAAGTCTGACTGGTAGTTCCAAAGATGAACGCGTGCAAACGCACAAAAAACTAACTCTTCAGCTGTATTATTAGTATAGATTTAATAATACGACTAGATAAGTTGTATCTTTGTGTTATTTGCCTGCAGCACTGTGATCCTTGTTAAATCTGTCCTTATAGACAAAACGTTTGTTATTTTTCTAATATAATATAAAAATTGTTAGAGTTGAGACCAGAACAAGAAAAGTGACACATTAGTTAGTCTCACAGATTTTTTAGTTTCCTTCAGGAATGGCACAACGAGCCCTATTACTAAGCCTCCGCTGTCCGTCCGTTCGTCAGACAGTTGAAATTTTTACAGATTGTGTATTTCTATTGCCGCTACACTAAAAAATAATAAAAATTAACTTTATTTTATTTATTTATTTATTTATATATACTTTATTGTACACCAGATTATACATTACATAAAAAAAAAGTTATACAATACAAAATATACAATGGGCGGCCTTATCGCTTACTGCGATCTCTTCCAGGCAACCTTGGATCTTTTATTTATTTATTTAATTTATATTACAATACTCATAGAAGAAACGTGTTTTTTTCGGCGTTTTTGTACTCGGTCTTAATACGGTACGGCCCCCTTCGCGTGTCGCACAAATACCACTTGAAAAAATATACAGCTTAGCTAGTGGTAATATCATCACAAACTTAGATTGAAACAATTTCTTTCGGTAGCACCATTCTATGGTTGTTGTAATTTGATCAGCCTTCGAGAACATGTAGATCAATGAATTTATAGCAGTGATAGGTGGTGTGACCGTCAGACTGCCAAGTTATAGGTCTTGAGTACGAACTCAAGACGCACCAGTGACTTTTCGGATTCATGTGCGTATTGTATAATTATCACAAACGTCAAAAATGGTGAAGGAAAACATCTAGTGAGGAAACTCTTGACACCAGGTTAGTCACTAACCAAAAAATAGAGTTCAATTATGTTTATT
Source organism: Agrochola macilenta (assembly GCA_916701695.1). NCBI lineage: Eukaryota > Metazoa > Arthropoda > Insecta > Lepidoptera > Noctuidae > Agrochola > Agrochola macilenta. The sequence continues at coordinate 16,927,361 of OU753558.1, forward strand.
TTATTAATAACTTCGTGTTATTTGAACCAGCGAAGTTGGTTTAGTAGGCTCAAGTCTTTTACCTCCGAATGATTGTAAGCATATAGCATATAATGTTTAAACTACTGAGACACTGGTCTCCTGTCGGTGAGAGGGAGTGGGCTACAATCCACCACGCGGGCCCAGTGCGGGTTGGTAGATATCACATGTCTTCGAATTATTGGCTCTAGGACATGCCGGTTTCATCACGATGTTTTCCTTTACCGTTTTGAGAGCAGTGAAGATGAAATAATTTACACAAAGTAAAGCGCTTGTCAAGATTCGAACTTACAACCTACAACTCGTAAGTCACGGCCGTTACCACCGGAACCACTGTAGCGGCATCTACATCGCTACATGCGAACTACGCATCAAGGACCTGACGTCACACAAATCCTGCATCGCGCAATCAGAGTTTACCGCGTGATGGACATATATACAAGCTCCCGACTTTAACCTCTGGGCAGGTGCCCGCCAGACACGACACCCGTCTGGTCGGAGGATCCTCCCTTTTCTAACTTTACACCCTGTTCCTCATACCTCTAAACCACCACTGCTCTCCCTAATGCATAATAGAAGTTATTAAGACTATGTCGTATTTAAAAACTTACCATAATTAGGTTGTCCTGGTAGGATATTACACTTGTTCGTTTGTTTTCTTATTAGCATGTCGTGTAGCTGATGGAAGTCTTTCTCTTCACATTGGTAGACCTATAAACATTAAGGTAATATTGATAATTTACAGCAAATTATACAGGGTTATTGGTAATGTCGGCAATCCATAAAGGGGATGTAGGAGAGGTCATTTACAACCAAATGACCAGTTATGACTTATATGCAAATGTCAACCATGTTCGAGTAATTTGACATTTTATATTGAGGAACCCCGTGTAGTGAGATTAAAGAAAGTTAAGGAAGTTTGCGCCAAATTATTGAATATTTAATGTCACCATGGTTACAAAATTTGTATGCTTTCTAATTTCAAACTCGAGAAGTGTTTATACTTAACGTGCGACAATCTAAGAAGCCCGATTTGACACATATCAAAATATTTTGTGTAGTGACGGGAAAAAAATATCGGTTGCTTTAATAACCGATTCTTGAGACATCGATTTATCATACTTACGAGTTTGTAATCGATAATTTACCTACATTGCTAAAAACTGATACTCGAGGCATATCTTTTTATTACACGTCATCATCATGATCACGACGACGTGTAAATAAATAAATTCACTTTATTAAAAAAAAATATTCACTTTCGCCACTTCGGATGACCCAGAAAAATTATATATCATCAGTTGAACTGTGTTCGTCGGTTACCATAATAATTCATTCATTTTCAATCATACGTATATAGTCAGAATGTACATCTCTGCTAAAGTCTTCCGTTATAATTTTCTTTCGATCGATTTTGTTTTTAGTTTTAACATTTAATCATACAGTAATTATACGTTTTTCTCTTTTAATAATGTAATGTTTGTAAAAGTACCTATCGATTTTTCAGTATATCGATTTCATTCGGTTAAAAAACGACTTAAAACGGTCACAACACTACAGCAACGAACCCAAAGACATGACATTGTAATAACGTTTTGTCGGAATATGAATCAGCGAATAATTCGTGTTTTTGAGTAGGTTTTTCCAATATAAAGTGTAACTTGGTGCTTACGAATGATACTCATTGTTATAGTGTATGGATAACATAGTGATTCATTAGCATAATGAAATTGATATTTCGATTTCTTACGTAGACGTTCATACAAAGCTATCGCGGCATGTATGATGAGAAACGTCAAATCAGGCTTCTTAGATTGTCGTCGGTATAGGCTACAATTCCAAGTTTATTGACACTACAAGTGTTTCAAACTTATTTTAAACGTTTACTTCTGTGGTGGCATCTACATCGCCACATTCGAACTACGCATCAAAAACCTGACGTCACAAATCCTGCATCGCGCAATTAGAGTTTACCGCGCGAACGACATATACAATCGTTGGGCAGTTGTAGGATCCTCCCTTTTCTGTAGAGGATGAGTGAACTTTACACCCTGTTCTTCATAAGTACCTCTAAACTTCTTCTCTCGAGGATGTTGTCCGGTTGTCTTAGGAACTCAGCTAAAATGAAGAATCCGGCCCCCAAAAGCCTGCTAGCCACTAACCTCTCGCCAGTGCCTACCACAGAACCATCTCAACAATCTAGACACTAAGCACTACATTAACACTTACCTTAAACGTATACTCCTTCTCTCCAGGATGTTGTCCCGGCTGTCTTAAGAACTCAGCTAGAGGTAATACTCCGGCCCCTAAAGGCCTCCTAGCCACTGGGCCCCTTCGTTCTCCAGTGCCACTGCCACTGCTACCGGCGCCTGCCCATCGACCTACTCGTATCACCCACGCGACCAGCCATAACTCGCGAGTGAGATCTGTTGTTGATAAGTCCTGGAATAGAGAATTTATTATTGTGATATACTGTGCGTGGCATAGTTGAAGGTAATGTACCTATGCATAACGGACGTAGTTGTTTTTATAGCTTTATATGTCCGAACGTTCTTATTATTCTATTATTATTATTACTAGCTGCTGCCAGCAGGGACCCTAAATATTTTTCTCAAGAAGAACATACTTATATAAATAAAGGGCTAATAAAAAGCCCTTCACCTACGAGATAAACTTGGCCTTTAAACATCTGCGTGAGGCTTCGAGTCTTCGACTAATTGCATCGGAATCAAATTGACCCTACCACTTCAGCGCGTTTGAGTAATAAGCACGCACATGCACTTGGTTTTGCGATAAAAGGGAATAAGTAACCAATACAAAATACAAATAGCATTAATGTTTTCTGGAAAAAAAAAGCGTTCGTGCTACAGTTTCCTAGCGTCATATTATCGCCGTCATGTCTGCCTGTAACTTTCAGTAGTATTTCACAATAAGCTGTCAAAAAATTTCTGTATATTTGGACAACCGCGGGATGTACACAAGTGGCGAGTGGAACGGGCGTTGCGCCGCCTGTGTATGTTCCGCGCCACGTCGTTCCTATACATTTTGTATGAAATATGAAACGGGTGGCGCAACGACCGCGCCACCTGTCTCCACGCCCGCGCCTCTCGCCACTTGTGTATGTCCCACGCCTAAAGCCGCGTCCGAGCCTCATGAGTTTGTAAACGTACACACTCACGAGGCTCGGCCTCGCGGCCCTTGTGGGGTCGCGGCTTTAGGCAACCAAAGTTTCATCGGCAATTTGCTTACCGGCTTTTGTTTATTTTCCGCCAGTTCTAATTCATAGCTTCTTTTCACAATTACAAGTCCGCCATAACATTAATCTATCCGTAAATAGCCCTTTTTATCGCGGTGGCCATTAGTCCTTTAGCAAAAGCGGCTAAAAAGAGTTGTACCTTCTGTTATCCACACCTCGCTTTATACTGCACTGAACCAGTTTTCTTACCTTAACCTCAATGACGTGTTGCAAAACGATCATGTTACAATTAAAAACGAAGGAACTTTGTTTACGTTGAAGTATAAACATTTGGATGAAATGTCAGAATAACGTCCTGTCTTAAAGTACAGAAAGGAATAAAGAGCTATCTACAGTATCAATAAATATTTGAATAAAATTCAGCAAGATTACCAGAACATAGAGCATAATTCTAAAACGGCAATGCAAATATCGATATGATCGCGTTCGGAATTGAATTGTAAGTAACGATATCTTAATATCGATAGCTTGTATTGTTTCTACTTGAATAACATTTTATCGAAGCGAAGCATATCGGCAGCTAAGCGTTAAACGATTTCTGATTACTATGTGCAAAATATGTAATACAATAATATTCATAATAAAATAAATGTAAATTTACTTTAAGACTGTAATCGACGAGTCACAACACAAGACTGCGATAAAGATTAACGCAGTTTTAATCGCCGTTTGCCGTTTTTAACAGACAAGCAAGCAAAACAGTGTTATGTACTTTTATACCTATCACAACGACATTTCAAACAACTCTAAGAAGCTGCGACTGTGATTCGTCGGTTTTCAATACCTAGCGGGTTTTTGCGGTGATACATTTGCGAGCTTTATGGCCAGGGCCTTTACAGACGATATTGATTATAGACCAACGGTACTTACCGCAAATAAGGTAGTGTTAGCCTGCAGTCGATCCACATAATTCGAGAATCCGTCTCTGGCTATTCTGATTCGAAATCTCTCTGACAAAGGTTGACCTCTCCTGGCGTCATGAAGCCAGAGTAATAGTTCTGCTTCGTCTCCTCCCGCAGTGTGCCCGAAGTCTCTCATACTGCACATGAGGTGGTGGGATTGGACGGTGGTCGTGGTGCTGATGTTTGAGCTGTTTGAAGTGAGGGTTCCTGAGTTGAAGCTGCTGCCTGAACCGCCTGCACGACGGAGGGTGCCTCGCCACTGCGGGAAAGAAAAACATATAATAAAAAGAAAAAGAAAGAAAGAACGAATACTTAACGTTTATTTGGCATTCGTTCATGAAACAGAATATACAAATACAAAAGTGTGTGCCACTAAGAAAAAAAAAATACACTGAGCTGGTTTGTTATGAAGACACCAAGTAACTGACATCCACACACTCCACACGTCCCTCGACGAAGGCGGAAGAAATGTATCCAATGGACAAATCTAAATCGATGAATATACACATAAAGTAAATTCGACGTTGCATTGAAAAGAAAATAGCAAGTTAGTTGGCTGATACGTTTATTTATGACGATATGTCGTCATAAATAAACGTATCAGCAGCGTTAGCAGCAGTATTTGGTATGACAAAGCTAACCAAAACTTTTTGTAGCTTGGATCCAATGGTCGCTTGGCTCAAAGATACATTGTCGTGAGTTCATTAGGCGCACGACTAGTTCCTTGATCCATAAAACACAAGTAGGCATCACTATACGAGACATGAGACATGTTATGTGGAGCGACTACCGTCTGCCATCCACATTTATTACGGAAACCGGGTTTTATATTATACAGTACTATAGTGGTATAAATGTGGATATGTACTGGAAGACTGTCCATATCGAAAACACAGCATTATAAGGTCAGGAGACCTATACTTGGTTTTCGAAATCTGACTAGACCGGGAAAGTGGCGTGCAATGGAGGACCATTGCCATGTATCCAACTCTTGCCTGCTACAAGTAGGTTTAAAATGAAATAGGTACCTACTTTAAAAATGGTCAAAATTTCGAGCCATTTTCCCCGCAGCGATTATTTTTCGCGCACTGGATTTTCAACGTTCTGCTTAGCGTCGAGAGTTGAAAATCCAACAGTGTGTTTTTTCGACGCGCTGGGATGTACTCTTGGATTTTCAATGCTTGGCTCAACACAGAGAATTGAAAATCCAGTGCGCGATAAAATCCCGCCGCGATATTTTTACGTCCGTGCGAACGATCAAGCGCGGTGCTGTTTGTGTACCTACTATTTTAAGATTATCTTTTGCAACTTACAAGTAGTTTACAGGACCAACGTGACACGTAAAACACATGTGATGTTGTGTTTTGACGAATTCTATATCAGAATTTGAATAGATACATATGTGTCCTTGGACTGTAACGCGGAAGGAAGATAAAATAATGAGAAACTTTTTATTGTTCTACAAATTCCCACTGCTCCGTGGCTATGATATAATCAGCTCGTGGTCATTCAAACTTTCCAAGACAATTATTAAAAACAATTTGACATAGCATTAAACATAAAACGCGATATAGCCACTAAGTTATGAAACTCGACCTGTTAAATCACTCACTTAGCTACATACTTGCCGTAGAAGGCAAGAGTATATCTATATTTATGGTATAAGTGCGCAAGCGCCGATTCGCTGACTTCATACAAAAAGATACCATGCCATGTTTGTGAAGCGACTGCTATCAAGTATGCGATTAATTGTGGCTGTACCTATGACGAAGGTGTTGGAAAATCTAGACTGTACCCAGATAAGACTTTGTTTGAATAAAAACAGGAACACTATGGGTACGCATGACCTCTCTGATGGTATTTATATCAAAGGTATTTATTTATTTATTAGGGACAAAAAAATGTGATGTTACCTAAAGCGATACAATAAGATTCTTAAGATAAATAGTTAAACATATAACCCACACGTTCCACGGATTAATCAAACAAGTGAAAAACGGAAGCTGATTTTAAGAATATTGTTCTATGTTATTTGATTTAAGTGCTAATTTAAAATGTTGATGCTAATAAAGTTATAGCAAGAGTTGAGTTAGATTAGAGAAAAAGAAAATGTCTATGTCCATGAAGTGTGCGTTATAAGTTTCCACAACACGTCAAAGAGGTAGGTACTCGTGGTCGTGCCCAATGGTCTTACATGACTTGAGTTATCATACTCGAGTGTAATCGGGGAATATTGCTGGTACTTAGATTTCTTTAACACCATGTTCTTGTTGTTTTACACCACTTTTAGGAACTTGGCATGCCAAAAACAATACTGTGCAACATGTTTTGAGACATACTGGTTTAACAGTTGTAGCTGTTTCTCAGCAAACCGGAAAAAACACCAAACCCGACACAACGGAGCTGGTGAATGGTTTGACACGGTATCCTTAACGATTTCTACGACGGGAATTCAGCTGACAAATACTAAATTAAGGATAAAAGATCATTAATTACGCAGTAAAATGAAATTATTCACCTTTAGGAACTATACAATAACAAATAGGTAAGTACTAAAACTAGCAGGTAACAAAACCGAGCCCGAGATCCATTGAAGTTTCCTCAATTAAGCTCTTGTATGTAAACCATAATTAAAATCCCAAACATAGCAATAAACTTGCATTTATAACAGTTAGGATTAGGGATGTAACGATTCCGATATATCGGCCGCTATAATCGGCAGGCCGATATATTGGCATGGCCGATATCAAACAAATCGAAAAGCGCGCAATATTGTCGCTCCGTCGCAGGCGGAACTGGCGGTAGAGCCGCGCAGCGCATGTTTAGCGACATGGCAACACGGTAAACGGCAGTGTGTCCAGTTTGCTGAGCGTTGGCTGAGCGATATATTGTTTCGTGCCTGTTTCACCGGTATTCGTGATTCTGTTTATTCACAAGACTATAACGCACTATTAAACAACGAAATACAAAAGACAAACTAACGCCCGAGTACCTATTAAGCTATCGATATCGGCATCGGTATCGATATCGCCGATTATTTACTACAATAATCGCTATCGTATCGGGAACATTATGTATCGTTACATCCCTAGATAGGATATTAAATATTAGTTACGGTGTAAATGAATACTAAGGTTTCCGGTGGGAAGCGAGGCACTGATATAAATATAGTTTATGTTCTCATACAGATCGTTTACAACCGTAAGCAGATGTATTGCAAGTAGATTATGGTAGCTCATAAACTTATATCGACTTTGCATCCTAACTGACGGTGTAGGCAGTTTGTACGACGGTGTTTTTTTTTTTTTAACTACAACTTGGAAGCTGTTGGCCTGCATATCACCTGATGATAAAAATATATCAGGCCGAAGGTGGAAGCGAGCTTCGCTCGGCATCCTGAACCACAAAGGAACTGGCTATCTTACCTCTAAAACTGCTGTTACTATTGTTGTTATGGCGATAGACTTAGATAAGATGGTGGTAGCTAGGCAGGCGGATTTACCACAAGCCCACTACCAACGAAACCAAGCAGAAAATTTTGCCCCCACTGGGAATCGAAACCGGGACCTCTGGGTCTGGGACAGGTGGTCTAACCACTAGACCACAGAGGCGGTTAAACATGTATTGGCATGGATTCTGTTGCGCTCTGAGTCCGGTTAGATTGAAAGCCGACCCCAACATAGTTGGGAAAAGGCTAGACAGATTGATTGATCTGTTGCACTCTGAAAAAAACATGACTTGGGATGCTTGTTTTTAGGTTGGGCTGAAGGAGATAATAGATAATGTGGATAAAAAGGTGAAGGGAGAACTTATAACAAGCAGTGGCATATTCAGATAGTACAGTGCCCGTCACATAAAGCTGGCATTTATGCAGACGTGGGCCTATTTGGCGCAGGCGTGACTCACACAATACTTTTATTTTTATATCAAAGTTTTTTGTTTTTTTTTGGTAACACAAATTTATTTGCTTCCTTTTTTGCTTTTACAGGTTAGATTTTTTTTTTAAACTTCCAGATAAAGCAAAAGTTGAATGAAGAACAAATATATTCCGTTGAACTATGGGGCCGGTCCACACCCAGACGTGACGCGACGCGATGATGCTTGAAAAGGCCAGTGGTGTCACGCTGCGCAGCGCGGCGCCGCGAGACGTCGCGAGGCGCATCGTGAAGTCGCTTGCAGCCGTACGTGTCACGCCTCACTGCGCAACGAGACACAGCGCAGCACAGCAAGACGCCGCGTGGCGCAACGGAACGTGTAGATACGTTCTGCTGCCCCACTAGCTGATAGTACAGACAAGTCGCCACGCTTGCTCGCCTCGCGGCGTCACGCTGCGTCACGTGGCTTCGCGAAGCGCAGCGCGCGCCGCTCTTGCACGCCACGCCTGCCGGCGAAGCAGCGCTGCGTCGTGATGCGTCGCGCTACGCCGCGAGGCACCGCGAGGAGCAGCGCGGCGTAGCGCGACATTTTCGAATTATGTCAATTAAATGTGTATCTTTTTGCGTAGTAAATAAAGTTAAATTTTGTATTATCTTCAAAAGTGTGCGCAGCGTCGCTTCGCGTCACGTTTCGGTGCTTCAATACTAGTTTAGACGACACTGAGCTTTAATATACCACTAGTTTGACAATTCTAAACGGTGGCGGTCACGTCCACGACCAACTTTTACCCAGTTGGTCAAAAACAGTCACGCTTTTGCATTTTTATGATGACACTGTAGAATTTGGACGGGCATGAAATAAGGTACCTAAATAAAAAAACGAGCCAAGTGCGAGTCGGACTCGCACACGAAGGGTACCGCCTGCCGTACCGTATTAATGTCGAGCAAGAAACGCCGAAAATACCACGTTTTTTGTATGGTATTATTTATTTTTAGGGTTCCGTATCTCAAAAGGAAAAAACGGAACCCTTATAGGATCCCTTTGTTGTCCGTCCGTCAGTCTGTCAAGACCCATTTTCTCAGGAACGCGTGAAGAAATTAATACCAAACACGAAGGTCTATAGTCCCTTGGAGCTCTAAAAAAATCAAGTTTCTACAAAAAGATACGGCCATTTATCCGGCAAATTTAGCAAGAAGCAGGTCTCACAGCAAAATTAAAGGAAACATTTAAAAAATTGTTAATTTGTAGTTTTCACAAAAAAATATTTGGGATTACTAACTTTCATTTGCAGTTGGAGAATCGACCGTAGCGTATATCGATGTAGGAGAAAACATGCTTTTCAAATACAATGTTAAGTTTGTTTTTGAGATAAATTCATCCCAACTACGGAACCCATTTTCATTGTGCATGTTCCGACACGCACTTGGCCGGTTTTTTTGTTATAGCGGAAATGGAAATACACAATCTGTGAAAATTTCAACTGTCTTCCTATTACGGTTCATGAGATATAGCTCGCTGACAGACAGACTGACAGACAGACAGACGGTCGGACGGACGAACGGACGGACAGCAGAGGCTTAGTAATAGGGTTCCGTTTTGAGGGGTGCCAACCCTTCATATACGGAATCCTAAAAATTTGTTTGAGCTGACGACAGGATCATATATAATCGTTTCATCATCAGCCCAGCCTTTTCCCAACTATGTAGGGGCCGGCTTCCAGTCTAACAGGATGCAGCTGAATACCAGTATTTTACATGGAGCGACTGCCTATCTGACCTCCACAACCCAGTTCATGAACATCAATCGTGATCATAAACGTTTATGAAGTCAAATTAATACTCAGAAATCTCATCTCTCGCTTTCTGAGAATATTTATTGTTGTCTTAGGAATATTATTTCCTTGTTTTGCCAACTTTTGGTATCACAATCTTAACGAATAAGGAAGCCAATTCGAGTACATGTTAATGGCCGTAACTCCTACTTAAGTTTAGATCATGTTTGAAGAAGCATTACGGATAGCTTTTATCGCAAATTCCTATAATTAAACGGGTATACACGTTGAACCAGAATAACTTGAATCAGCTGAGGGTTTTATATTCTTAGGTTTACAGGTTTTGGTGTGCAGTTAGGAGCATCTATTAGTGTTGAGGAGATAATAACTTGAATTAGCAACATCGAAGTCATCTATGTAGTTAACTTGATGATGTAGCAAACTTAAGTAGGTAGCTATGCAACTTATTTATTTCACTATTAATGCCACTTGGTTTTTTCAACGCATATTTTTTACAGAAAGTCTAAGCTGTCTTTTAGAAATCCCAATACTGAGATTTCAGAGGTCTGAGACAGTGTTGTCACCATAAGATTGGGGGAAGTGAAATGTTAACTTAGTGCGAATTTCACCAATGAAACTGAACGCAATCAGCACATCTAAACCACGTTCAAGCGAGTTGTCTGTGTCATTACTCAACAGAAAATAATGACGCTAACAGCCTTTTTATTTTTCTTTTGGTTAGTGACTAGTTTGGTGTCAGAGTTTTAAAGCCCATGTGCCTCTGAATTGGCTTTACATGCCGTTGAGAAGGCATGCTGTTTTCCTTCACCATTTTTGAAGCAAGTGATAATAGGGATGATGACAATTTTTTTTTTTTAGTCCGTCTTGGAGACTACCTATTTAAAAATATTGGATACGTATTTTTTCTTTATTTACGTAATCTAAAGATTACGGCGATACATTGAGTTAAAATGTGCCATGACGACACGAGTATGTAGATTCTATACTTAATTGTGACGTAGCGACCCCCACTCCCCAACTTAAAATGCGTTTTATCTAAATATTTTGTTATTAATATGATAAAGCAAAAGATACGTGTCTAATGTTTTTTTTATAATTTTTTTTTTACCTGGGCGTCATCCCTATTATACAATACGCACATGAATCCGAAAAGTCAGAGGTGCGTGCCTTGGGTTCGAACTCGAGACCTATGACAGCCCTAAAACGTGGTTTATATACTGTCAGTTTCAATGGTGAAATTCGTCCATAAGAAACTTCACTTTTCACGAATAACCACGTGGCATAACATCAAGTTACAAGTTTTGTGATTTTTTTCATTCGTTGTAAGTTGTAACGTAATAGCTGTACCAGATAAAATAAATACGTACGCCTATACATACGTCAGAAACAATCAGTTTCACGTAACTGTTGTTCCTGAATAAATATAACTATGTTTTACGTATTTTCCTACGTAACTTAATAGTTTTTAGGTTTCCGCACCTCAATAGGAAAAACGTAACCCTTATAGGATCACTCGTGTGTCTGTCTGTCCGTCTGTCACAGCCAATTTGCTCCGAATCTAATTGACCGATTAAGTTGAATTTTGGTACACATATGTATTTCTGTGAGCCAAACACGGACGTGTAACATAAACAATTTTGAATATGGGGTCACTTTTGGGGGGGGAGGTAATAAAGAAAATAATAAAAAAACTTTTGCGAACTGTACCGTGTGACTGACATATCAAATGAAAGGGCTTATTGCGAGGATCTCAAATACATTTTAATCATTTTAAAATAAATACTTTTAAAGATATTTAAGAAAATAGATGAAAATTTACCATTCCCCTCCCTTATTTCCGAAACTACTGATCCTAAAATTTTGAAAAAAAATACAGATAATAGTGCTATGCTTATAGATTACAGGAACACCTATAAGAAGTCTATGGTCTTAAAATAACATGGTAAATCACTCAATATTGTACAAACTTACATTTGCAGTTGGAATGTATGGGGGAAGATGTTTTTCAACTACAATGTTAAGTTTGTTCTTGGGATACATTTTATTCATCCCAACTACGGAACCCTTCATTGTGCGTTGTCCGACACGCACTTGGCCGGTTTTTATGATAAAGCACAAACAGGAAAGCGTTCATTAATGAACAGTCACTCAGGAAAATGCAGCACGCAGAAATGGGGTAAATCCTCTTAAGCCACTGCATAACTAATAGCAGGTGATTTCATCTGTTTACATTATAACCTACATTTTAATACAATTTTCCTTATACTTGTTGTGTTGAACTGCTTGGTTGTGTTTGGCACACCGCTCATTACCAGGGAACATTTATTATCATCGTCACCCCCAGCATATAAAGGCATCGTGCCCTGCAAAAACCAAATTATTTGGAGTATGAGCAGCAGGATGATGTTGATGACCAAAAAACCACCTTACCAAGTTGAGAAATAAAATAAGTAATAATAGTTACAAATAATAGAGCACGTAATTTCTGAAGTCTTAAAATGATAAGCCGGGAAACAAAATGAACTCGTTCGATATAAAGCGAACTCATCCAATTTTGCGACAAGCCATATCCACAAGTGGTCTTCAACATGTTGTATTAGTGATTTAGACAGGTCATCTTATCTCACCTCAGCTAATTCACGAAGTGCTAGATAATCTTCTGTTTAATTAAGGCTATAACCCTCGCGTTCATTTTTGTTCTACTTTCAACTTATGCAACTTCAAAATTGAATGCCGATGATGTTCCCAACACTGCCCCCAGAATTTTGTTAGTAGGAAGGTGAAGGCTACAAAATCAAGAAGGATTTTAAGAAAACTCACTGCTGCTGCTCTTTCTGCGCTATCCACGTGCACTCTGTATAGTTCCACGAGGCTCATATCCTCAGGGTCAACCGCTTCCGCGCCACGACGCGGCACCAGCTCCAGACAAAGTTTTCTGAAAATAAAGAGACATTGAACATAAAGACTTGCTCCACATATTTTATTACCTTGGTTGCGAATCCCAGAAGGAGGTAAGTAATTGTTTTGTCTAAATCAAATACATGCTTTAGGTTTATTGTGGTATTGTGCTAACAATAGCACAGGTGTTATTGTCGTAAATATATATTTGTTAATTATTTGTTGCGGGAAATCTCTAAACGAAGGCGATAAGAGAATGCTTGGGATACACGCACAAACATCTATTTAGGGCGCTATGAGGTCATCCTTGTGTAGAGTTTTCCTGATGGAGTAATTCATTTTCAAGATTTCTTCAACCAAATTTTGTCTAGCAAGTTTATTATTCAACCAGAGATATTTAAAGGGTCTCTTTGGTTAAGGCGGGTAGCCTATAAAAAAAATTATCTTATAAAAGTCTTTTGCAAATTTGCAGGTTAGTATCAGGTTGTATGTTTGCCAAAATATGATTAGCGACCGTAACAAATATGTATCTAAAGAATTGTTATCATTAAAATTATGAATAAAACTCTCTACGATCAAATTATGAACAATCTCAATGAAAAATGAAATCATGACATTTTGAGGCTAATTCTAACTCAGACAGTTGTATTGATGGTTCTAACTTCTACTACCTTAGCGAATCGTTTAAGTGACATTGTTTAGGTCTTAGCTTTAGGCAAAACAAAGAACTTGTGCTTATTGACACAAATAAGGTATTCTCAGTATTGACGTATGCAAAATTAATGATGACACAGATCAGAAAAACGGTTTATTGTAACCAATTTCCTTGTATAGGATAAACCCCCTTCAACGTGCTAACGTGCATACCTGACCGTGCGAATAATATGATTCACCGAAAAACAGGTTCTTGGAAAAAACAGAGCCTCAGGTTGCAAGTTATTGCGTTAAATTTCAAAGAGCCTTTTACTTTTTTATTGAAAGGGGACAGACAGACCGCAGACCGTGTTTTTTTTTTCAACAGTCTTTTAAATTGAGTTTATCTAAACAGACAGCTACTGCTTTTCCCACGTCTATGTTTAATGGAAATGTCCACCATATAGTAATCCCTCCAGTCATCGATCTTGGGCCAGTAATCAGTCAATCTTCCGATCCCTAGGAAAGCAGTTCCGTCATATTATAACACCCGTCATGAAAATCTGTAATTTTCACCACAATTTGACAATTAAGGCGCTACCTCAAGCAAAACCTTGCGATAGTGTGCTTATTTTCGTTATTCAGAGGCTATTTACTCATTAACTACGAGAAATAAACTACATCTAAAAGCATATTATTTAATGTTCGATATCCTATCATACTTGTCGACATAGCTCACAGAATAAGCTAGCTGAAGTGGCAGTGGGCCGGCCGTATTAGCGGATGACCGTTGGGGTAGACGTGTTCTTGAGGGGAGACCGCCAATTGGCAAACGTAAGGTAGGACGCACTCAGGCTAGGTGGAGCGACGATCTTCGCAGGGTGGCAGGTAGCGGCTGGATGAGAGTTGGCGAGAATCGAGCTGAATGGCGTGCGATTGGCGAGACCTATATCCAGCAGTGGACTGCTACATGCTGATGATGATCCTATCATCAGTTCATAACATTGCACTTTCTTATTTGTTTTTATATGTGTTATAAATACATTAAAAGCTCCTTGTAAAAGAATGAGTAAAATTATTGATTGCATGCATCTTTTGCCAAAGGTGACGTTCTTTGATAGGGACGATGTCAAAAAAAATATTTTTTGTCCGTCTTTGAAGTTATAAAAAAATATTGGACACGTATTTTTTCTTTTTTTACGTAATCTAAAGATTACGGCGATACATTGAAGTAAAATGTGCCATGACGTCACGAGTATGTCATGTAGATTTTATACATACCTACTAGTGACGTAGCCACCCCCACTCCCCAACTTAAAATGCGTTTTATGTAAGTAATTTTTTATTAATATGAAAAAGCAAAAAATACGTGTTAATATTTTTTTATTATCTGACTGACGGACTAATTAGATTTTTTTTTTACCCAGGCATCATCCCTACAAAATTAAAGATTATTAAATAATTTACTTTTATATTTTATTTAAAAAATCGCTTTTTTTTATACCAGCCTATTATTGTCCCACTGCAGCGCAAAGGCCTCTTCTCATACAGAGAAGGCACGAGCACTGATCACCACGCTTGCTCAAGACGGGTTGGTGATTTCAGACATATATTAACTATAAGTCTAGGTTTCCTCACGATGTTTTGCCTTCACCGATGTCAGTAATGTCCAAGATAAACTCAGAAAGTACATATGAATTGAAAAAGTCACATTGGTACTTTGCCCGGATTTGAACCCACAACCCCGTAGATCTTTTTTCATTACATAAAACAATTAAAAAAATTGTGTGAATTGTGCGCAGGGAGCGGGCTAGAGCGGGACAGAGAAGGATCGAATGCTCAAGGTCATTCGTTAGGGGAAGCGTCTTTTAAGTCAATCTGCTCTGTATTTGGACAGCCTTAAGGCTGCCTGTCCATTGAAGCGGAGCGAGGCAGCGGAGAGCAGAATGGCAGCGGAGTGGAGCGGAGTTGCGGACAGTGTCTGTCCATTGATGCGGAGCGAGGTAGCGGAGCGGAGTTACGGACTGTGCGGAGCGAGGTAGCGGAGCTGTGTTGCGGTCTGTGCGGAGCTAGACCGAGTACACGCGACGAGTAATAATTCCCCGCTCCAGTTCTCCGCACCGTTTCCCCGCTCCGCTTCCCCGCTCCGTTTCCCCGCTCCGCTTCCCGGTTTCGTATGATTTTTTTAAACTAGTTCGCAAATCCCTGTCCACTGAAGCGGAGCGGAGGTTTTATGCAATTCCATTAGTTAATATTGGCATACCGCTACTCCGCTCCACTACTCTCCGCTTCAGTGGACAGGCAGCCTTACTGTGTGACCCGTCACCGCTTTCTTAGGTAACCAACGCTTTTCTGCTAAATACAGTACGGATTAAGGGCAGATTGGATCTGAAGGGAGAACTTTTGGATTCCAGAAAAACTACTCAGTATCGGTTGGCCGTATTACCATAAAAGGATTTTAAAGCTTCAAAGATACACAGATAGATAAACCATTTATTAAGTGCACACAAAATAAATAGCACAACACACAAAAGCATATTTAAATGATAACACATTAGAGAGAGCAGAGAGTCATCATACGGATGGTCTCCATTCAGTCAGATACCAGCTGCAAGAAGGTAAGTCTAGGTAGAGAGTAATATGAAGATTCGAAGAAAGTTCGATTCCTAGACAAATTAACGCAACAGTGGATTTCGATACTAGCGTACCATTCAAAAAGTTTTTCGCATCAGTGTGTTCGCGATAAAGTCATTCGATAGCGGCTTTCGATTCAATGTGTTTTCGAACTGGTGGCGTACCAGTCGTATTTTTTTACTTTTTTCGGAACAGCATGCTTTGAAACAACGTCATTCGAATCTTCATACCACTTCCATCTAAGTATTAAGGGACTCTAATAAAAGGTCCTCTAACAACTCCTTAAGACGTTTCCTTGTCGATGTCGATGTTGCAAAACAAATTGTGTTGGAGTAGAGACATTGATCCAATTTAAACATTAACTAGATTACGGTGATCAAGATTTAAAAACCAATTTGCTGTAAACGGTTCTAATTCTGTATGTCGTGCAGTTAATTGAAGCGGCGGAGATTGTAAATAAATAATAATTATATGTTGCAGAAAAACTATTTTAAAAGCCAAATTAGATGAACGGGTAAACGGTCACGTAACCGTCGTTGTAGTCTGAGCTTTCAATCAACTCATGCGCATGTTGTTATTCAACTGCAAATGGAGATGAATAAAATAAACTTTACAGACACAGCATAAGGTTTCATTTCCATTCAATGTATCTTTGTAAGAAGGCTGTATTTTTAATATGCATTTATGAGTTTTCCTGGAGGCAAAATGTTTATATGGTTTTTTCGATTATTACGCATCTTAAACATTTAATTATTGTGAAATAATTGAGTGGGGATTTCAGTTTTCAGGTAAATGGATGTTTAGGTGCACTGTTTGCAA
Organism: Agrochola macilenta; assembly: GCA_916701695.1. NCBI lineage: Eukaryota > Metazoa > Arthropoda > Insecta > Lepidoptera > Noctuidae > Agrochola > Agrochola macilenta. The sequence goes on from OU753558.1 coordinate 16,944,189, forward strand.
TAAATAACTACAAAATCAGAACAAATAGGTACACAGGATGAACAACAGCATCCATATGTTTAATAATCAAACTATTCGCAATTAACGCTTTTTGAAATAATTGTCCGAAGATGTATTTTTGTTCAGGTAGGTAGCTTATTGCTTCCGCTACATAACCTACGTTTTGTAGCGAAAGCTTTTTGGCGCTATGTCTCTTGAAGCCACGTTTAGGCAAGATATTACTTAGTTGTAGAATGATTTAAAACTGTTGCTTTGATGACTAAATTGGTCAATTTTATCATTATGATATGATACCTAACCCATTTGACGCATTTGTCATACGTAATGAGGATTCCCAGATTTCAAAATCTAATACGGTAAATACAATGTCTATTTAACATGTTTTTTTTTTTAATGGGAAATTTTCAAATAACTTCTCCCGATCTGGGCGGAGCTAGGGCGTGTCAGACTCTTACTGACTAAAACCCCCCGTTAATTCACTTGCCTGTGTTGCCAGGGGCCACGGTATCCCTTTCGGACTTTCCCGCGACTCTGGCAGGCATCGGCCCTAGCGGACCCCGTCAGTTGTGCTGACATCTATTTGAGGCGGGCGTGGAACACAACGCGTCGTCGACCCGGGTCTGTCCTTATCGGACGGCGAGCTCCCCATTGCTCACCGTCCGAACATGGTTTACCTTAAGATATTTTGGTACTTATCAGGTTCTGTAACGCTGTTTGTTTATGATTAGGTAAGCATTTATTTATGAAGTTGTTACTCAGACCATGTCAAAGTTCTCCCAATCTTTTAAAAATATTTCACACATTTTGTAATCATTTGAATAATGACAAATATTGCAACATTACGAATGACACATGGTTTTTAAGTCAATGCAAATTATTGTTTTCTGAATAATGCACAATACGACAGTTGTAATTCCCTCTAAACAAAATAATGTATTTAGGGAAAAGATAATTGGCTGAAACAAAGTGAATAAATGAAGGTGTCATAAATAAATTAAACAGGGTATTGTTTCAGAGTTTGGAATATCCAAAAAATATGTTGAAAATCTGTAATAAGTACCTATAATTAAATTTACAAGAGGAGGTAAACTCAGAAAAACTACTATCACAAAGGTTTTTGTACCAACCAATTGCAGAATATCTGTGGTGCGCTAGTGATTATTCAGGATCTAACAAGGGATAGATGCGTTATTAAAAACCTACACCAAGCTAAGTATATTTATTTATTTATCTACTAAGGCACCGAGTACTAATCACAAATACATACAATTCATTACATCATATAGTTTATAAAACATAGTATACAGGTGGCAGGGACATCGACGCGAAAACTGATACAATGGATTCAGTACATGATTCTGAACCCCGCTACGTTGAAATTTTTCGTCAGTTGAAATCAGCTGTTCCATACATTTTGACCGCGTAGGAATTGCACTTTCCTATGAAACATCTGATTTAAAAAAAAACCAACGAACAATTTCAACGCTGGGGTGTTCAGAATCATGTACTGAATCCATGGTAACAGTTTTCGCGCCGATGTCCTTGCCATCCTGTATAGTATGTGAAACATAGAAGGCTTTTATGTTGGTGGTTCACACACGGTCAGAAATGTATTTACTGTGAAAGTTTCCACTGAATGGTGGATTCAGCGTTACAGGCGTGGTCATTACCTCTGCATTTGCATTTACACGTTTTTCTAAATTATCAAGATCTTGAAACGAAATCTTTTTCCTTTCGTTTCGATGATACTCTTCTGCGTTGTATTTTTTATATTATTTTATATTGTATGAGCCCAGTAGGTGGCCACGTTGATTACGGCATCAGTGGCATTCTTTAGGTCATCCGAGCTGCAGGTGAACGGGCGCTTAGGACACTCCAGCAAGTGGGCAGCATCCAACACCCGGTGCGAGTGCGGTGCTTCTGATCAGACCATGGTCTGATCAGAAGCACCGCACTCGCACCGGGTGTTGGATGCAAACGAAATGAAGGCTTTAGTATACAAATGTTCCTGATCAAAATGTCCTCCTTATTCTATGATCAGATACCTACCTACAATCAGACAAATCCTATTTAAATTCTAGACTGACAATATTATGCTAGCCAGTTATATTGGTTTTCCTTAAAGCACTTAGTATACCTAGAAAAACAATTTTAAGGCCCTACGTATTGTGACAAGAATATGAACGATATGAATATTTATTAATTGTATTTAATGGTCTATGCAACTATGTTTTATAACCTACTATGAATGACATAAAATATATATAAAGGATTCGCCTTTTTTGACTGCGACGGAAATGTTGTTAAGTTTCTGCCAGACAGCAAAGCCAAAAGGAAGAGTTACGAATTTTTCAAATTATGTTTGTAGAAACCTATGTGCGAGATTTTCTAACCCCGTTTTCATAGTACGATCTACCGAACCTATTGTAACATCTATTAATGTAGATATCTCCACTCAGAATATGTCCCAGTTCCAATGATGTTATAGGAAATTCTATTTAGGTACTACGCTATACGTCATAACAATTGTTTCTCTTGTAGGCTTGTTGTATATTTTACTTTGTCTATTCAGAGTATGAATAATTACAATGTTACGTGGTATGCGCCTATCCAAGAGAGCTCCAAGTAATATGCAAAAATGTTGAGAAATTCCCAGACTTACAATGGTATGGCATAGCATAGCCACGTGGTTATATTGGATGCCTTCGATGCGCGCGAAATAACCGGCTTGCTTGTATTTGCAAAAGCTCTCCCACACAAGAGACATTCCAGGACATTTCAATTTGTTTAAGGCCAATATATGCAAGATTGTAACTCTGATATCCAGTATCAGTAAAGCTTAGCCATGTGGGCAACTATATCGGGCCTTATAAACTTTGTAATGAATAAAGTCCGTCGATTCATACATATCGATATATTATTCTCAATTTGACGGTTATACCTTTGCATAATACTCGTACATGCATGCTTTTTATTCTGGGATTGTCGCTGTTGAAGCAATTTGAAAGTTGACAGTTCAGATAAAATTCGAGACAAGATCGTGAAATTATGTAAGTAACCAAAATGTTTGATCTAGGATAAAAAACCGACTGGTCATTTTAAATGTCTGCGATATTAATAAAAACAAATATGAACACAGTGTTCTTATTGGCTCATGATTGCCTAAATAAATCCATGGTATGGGTCCGTTCAATGTGCGACACAGAAAGGTCACCAAACCAGTTATTCAAGCGACACTGGCTGATGTCTGGAGGTGGTTACCGCACGCCACCCAATGTGCAAGCGCCTAAGAAGTCGAAAAATTTATAATCGATCGTCAAAGAAACTACCTAGGAATTCACGGTATATGATGATTCATTTTTAAATTCTTCATTATCTCTTTGGCCAGTAAGGTCCTGATATATTTCAAGGCTACGCATAAATTCGGTTGCTGCACCTAACTGTATTTTCACATAATTGTATGGACAGGATTCGTGTATTTGTTGAGGTTTTTCTTCGAATTCAACGTTTGTGATACTTCCGAGGAACTGTTGATGTCTTTTTACGTAACTGGTATAGTGAATGTAAGTTATGAACGATGCCGATGAGGTATGTTGGTTATTCCGAATTCCGAACGGATGAGAATGGACGAGCCTTAAACTGAGCTGGTGACGTTTTTTCACGTGGTTGTATGTTAATACGTCTCAACCATAATACGAAGGAAGCTTCCTAGACTTCTAAGCTCAAGACAAATAAAAAAAATCTCATCATCTTCCATCAATTAATCTTAATTGACGGTACCAAAAAGTACCAGCTATAGATACATAGTGTGAATATTCTTTCCTCATTCTCATGGTCAACGACCAATTGACATAGCATACCCACCTACTTAAATATTCAGAGTTGAACGACCTGTCTAATCGACGCTTGATATAAGACCATAAAATTATCTGACTACTATTTACTTAAGATGACGTCGGCAATATTTCCAATATCTCAGGATGTGACGTCATACAAATATTTAAATAGAATCAGTTTATAAGTCGTCAATCTATAACGGTTAGCTTTTTATGACATAAATTGCCAACTATGGTTTACTACATCATCGTAGTATTCAAATAGCGATACTTACGTCATAAACCCTATCTGTATTATAGTTATTTCTTAGTAAAGGACATAAATAGTGGATTTACGTTATATGTTATGCAAAGGATATGCATTATAGTTTCATTTTCGCAAGGTTTTAACAAGGTTTTGTTAGTAACTTCAGCGTCATGACACTAAGTTTTGCAATATATTTTGCTGTTCACGATCACTAAAAGAATATGAATATGAGTTGTATAGTTTGCGTAATTTTTTTTATAAATTATCCATGCAATCTGCTCGAATGGCATGACTTTGCTCATAGTTTTTGTGGCGTTCGATCTTTCTAGGTTTTGTTTAATTTGGAGCACCAATTAAAGCATAAGGAATATCCTTAATTATATGAGATTTGAGCACATGAAAGAGCAGCACGTCGAAGCTCCCAACCACCATGACCGGTGATATAGTCTGTTCTAAAAGTATGTGATGAAAGTGCTAGGCGAAGTCGGCCACAGCGACTGCTAGTACGCAGTCGCTGTGGCCGACATCGCTAGGCTATACCTACTCCGTTGGTTTACGTAGTTAACTAAAGGTAAACCAAAAAAAAACACGTGATGAGAGAGCTGTCAAAAGCGTCTAGATAAACGACTAAACATAATACCTGTCACTTCAGTTGTCATACTACGACGCAGTTGTACTCTTAAATTTAGCAACTTTATAATTCATTGGGGTGTCTTTTTGGGCTCTTTACAATAGACATTAGAAATATTATATTAATATAAATCTAACAAAAAAATTGTGCTCAAGCAGTTACATCTACGAAGAATTGTTTAGGAATAAATAATAAAGTTTAACATTAATAAAAGAGGAAACTCGTTAAAATAGAAAATAATTTTAATTTGGTTATAACGTATTTTTAAACAAGAAAGTCGCATGTATAAAAAAACTCTTTTAGCATTTTGTTTACCTTTAGTTAATTACCTAAACCAATGGAGTGTAGGTGGATCATCAAAGCATTTCTATTAAACATGTTTTTCTTTAACGAGCAATAATAGATACTTTCTGAGGTTTGACATGTCTGATGAAAAGTAGGGTGATGCAACACACCTCTGGTATTGCTTGCGTAGGGATCATACTCCGATCTCTTACGGAGACTGAGAGAAAAAGGCTCGCATACGGCTAGCTGAATAGCTAAGAATGCAGATTCCTGTTGTATTTAATATCGTTCTATAGTTGGGGAATTTTAAATGCAATTTATTGCTGGACATATTCCTAAAGCACTACTAACACATAGATGTGGATCTAAAATTGTCTGAATAAATAAATATTATTTATCTTATTATAATGACATGTTTACAGGCAAAACACGCACGAATTAAAAATAAATGAACAATGCTGCAATTGTGTTAATATCGAATGAATTTAGTCTTGTTTACTACGTACGTACAAGTAGATACATAAATATATGTACCTAAATTATACAAAATGCGCAAAAGGAATTTATTTGTGGCCAAGAGGCAGCTTTTAAAATAAATTCCTAGCATAGACAAGATATCAATGTCTCTCAGACCCAGCCGAAAATAAACGAGAAATGAAGCTAGATTTCATCGTGACAGACAAACAGGTAAATCAAGTTTTGCAGAACTCCGGCGCATCGAACTTCATCACGTGACGATGTTTCATTAGACAAATTATTTCGTAGGATTACGAAATAATTTGTTTATATAAAATGCTGCTGTGTAATTTAAACATTATTTGGTTTGAAACATGCGTTATTTAATTTTATTCAAAGCTATTTTTATCCAGTCTAGTGTAACGGTTGATCTAAATTCCTTTTTGAATTATCTTGAAGTTCAAAAGGCAAGGCCTATAGAAAGCAAGTAATAATTTTAATTTAATTAATTTCAATTATATTAAAACTAGCTGCTGCCCGCGACTTCGTCAGCGATCCAGGATCAAAAGTAGCCTATGTCCTTCTCCAGGTCATGGTCTACCTATGTGTCAAATTTCATCCAAATCCGTTCAGCCGTTTTAGCGTGAAAGCGTAACAAACAAACAAACTCACTTTCGCATTTATAATATTATAGTCAGGATAATACGAGTAAGTGACTACAGAAAAATTAAATAAGAAGGAATGGAAGGTATGTTAGGTAACTATTAGTTCCTCGCTAGTTTACCGAAATAAGCCAAGTTAAAAGAGTAACGATACTTCCAATTACGTGTGAGAGTGACATTTGTAGTAAAACTGTTTTCTTTAAATAGTACTAGTTGGAGCTTATAAAAGCTCCAAAAGTTCAGACTGACTTAAAGAGAAATAATAGTCTAAACGCTGGTAAAATACCACGTGGAAGAAGCTCCCAAGAATGTCAAGTCGTTTGACCAACAGTCTAAACAAGTCGGTTTAATGCAGATACCGGCTAAGCCAAATGCTATTAGATTTTTTCGACAAAAAATCTGCAGAGATTGCACAACTGGAAGAAGGTGCAATATGTGAAAATTTTCTTATTGCCCGAACATCATTAAAAAAAAATGGATTTTAATGAAACTTAAAAAAATCTAAAGCCCGAAAAGATTATAAATCACCGTCATACGTTCAAAGGAATGAGAAGCGAATATTTTCGCAACCGGAGTTAGCAAAAACTAGTCGGCTAACTTGAAAATTATGAGACGATAAAACGTTTAGAAACGTCCGTAGAGAAATAAAAATAATGAACGCACCGAGCTTGCTGATAGGCCGTTGAAGTTACGTAATCATGTGCTAAAGTACTGAATATGGGCAATCAGGGTAAGACCACATCTCAGCTGTATGTAGCTTTTTATACTGGCTTGAGGAACACGTCGCATGCCTGACCAATGAGGTTATAGCGGTTGACAGCGCTTTGCAGCGACCGGACCCGTAATTACTAAGACATATAATTGACTCTTTATCAACTGATATGAAGGAGGTAAAAATAACTGAAGGCACGATCTTATTATAAGTATGCTATCCGCAAAATATTTGCATTGCACTTGTTGTGCAATTTTAACTAGAATCTGTAATTGTATTAATGGCTTGATTATCAATAGCAGATTGTCGACATAATAAAAGAAAGAAAGAAAGAAAGAAAGAAAAATGTTTATTTGGACACAGTTCGTGAAACACAAAATACAAAATAAAAAAGTGACAATAATACGAGTAGTGTGTGCCTCACGGCTGCGCCAAAAAGTTAATAAAGCGTTAGCGTTTGTTAGTTTGTGCGTAATGTTTAATTGGCTAAAAAATTTAACTTAAAGTGAGAGGTCTTTCTCTCTAGGTCTCTTTAGGCTTTGCTTTATCACAATACCAACTCTTCCCTTATCAGAGCATTCATCTTTAGCCGGCCAAAATCAGCCCAAAACAAAAAGTGAAACTTTTGCACTTTAAAAAAATAAATCTAATATAGCTAAAGCACAAACAAAATAATTCAACTTTATAAGTAAATTACTATGGCCCGAAAATGTGTTAATTAACAGCCGCGAGCGGTCCTCACTCGTCGAAACCAGTCATCAAAATCTCGGCAAAAAAATCGACACGAAGATCAAAGTATGGCTCACGGTGCAGCTCACACTGGAGTCAAAATCCTCTAGAGTCGCAACCCGTTCAGTACCCGTGGCTAGTGGCTACTGTGCATTAAGAGTGAGACGGCAAATGTGCGCGTCCTACGAACTTGGCTTGCGGAAGAGAGAGATAGCTATAGATGCGCGTGCGCAACATAGACGTTCAACATCAGTAGAAAATCCCGCGCGAGTCACCGTGTGCGAGGCCGATCGAATCGGACGCTCGTTCGTTCAGTTAAGTGTCCGACTCCGACCCACGAGCAGCTGGTGCGTTGTGCTGCGGTCCCCCAATTGCAACTCGCTTTACTCCGCTTCATTTTATTGTATGACATATCCCTTGTAATACAATGACGTTTAACTATTGTAGCAAAGTATTTTTAGACATATTATAAGTGAGACTGTGATCAGTGTAGTGTGCAAAGAACGAACGACTTGCGATCATAAAATTTTAAAGCCCAGAGTGGCTGGAAAAGTAACAGTTAGGTTTAAAAGGTAAGTGAGTTGTGTCACAAAAGCTTACTGGAATGGATTGAGTCGAGCTTAAGACATATCGACGACGCGAGGAATGTTGTTTGACAGCATACATGTGCGGGAACAAAAGCCTTGTGCAGTCATCACATTTCTTTTTTTTTTCCGCCCGCTGTCTTGCGAGGTAGGAACGGCGGGTAAGTAATGAACGAACGATTAATGGGTTCATATAAAAGTAATCATGTTATGAATTAAAGACGCCTCGATGTGCCAGTGTAGAGTTTCTCATGTCCCAGGTAGCGGCTGTGTCCCCGTTTACCTGAGCGGCGACTGAGGGGGAAAGGGACGCCGTTCTATTTACCGGGACTCCATTTGAATAGAATGGACAAAGCAAGTGCAGCCAATGGGATGAACATATTTTAAACACCACCGTGTTTAGATAAATAATTACCACGTTTTGATTCATAAAAATCCGAAAATTATGATATTTTAAGAGGTTTACGAATCGTGATGTATCATTACTAGATTCTCAATAAGAAACGGTAATAAATATGTGCCTAAACACGCGAAATTCACGGTCTACGAAACTTCATTGAAGATGTGCCGACCAAGGACACAATGAATAAAGAAATAAAAACAATCAAACCACTGCCCGCTTAATTTCGTTACAACCCGGACATGTTCACGTACAAAACAAAATTACAATCACATTGTCAGCGACTGTAGAAAACAATTTCCTACGGTACGAGTGACCGCGTACTAATAATAACTTACACAGGTAGATAAATACATTAGGTGGAGTTAATTTAGGCGACATAATTAATAATAATTTGTCGCATTAGGATCACTTAACAAGTTTTTAACAGGAATTTCGTTATGAGAATGACGTTAGCGTAATCACGTAGTAGTATCATTATCTAACGCGTGTAAAAAGGTCAATACATCAAATAGTTTAAATGCGATTTCATAACATTTACCGTACAGCGCATTTAAATTGTAAATAACGCGTGAAACAGTGTAGGAAATTATTGGGTTCCCATTAGGTACCGTGTGAGAGTTTCTTTGGTATGATGCCACAAAAGGGGGCATCTTTAACCGGTCTCACATATTATTCTTGTCACGGCGCGCGGCCACGGCACCTGCATCCATGATGACGCCGAAGCGCCTGGCGATAACCTCTAAAACACGCCTTGAACTTGCAAACTTGTTTAAGTATTCGTGTTTCTCATATAAAAATAATCGTAACACTAATTGGCAGTAAAGTCACGGTTATTCTTCTCTTTCTGAGGCTCCAAAGTTCTTTTTAAATATTCAAATGATCCTGAGAATTCAAGGAATGGAATTTGAGTAAATTATTCCAGGATTCTTATGCTTGACACTGGAAGAGATAGCAGAGAAAAGCAGATAAATACTAAGCACGTTCTTAAGTCTATTATATTCCTCATTGCGTACGCTGCGCACGCGCTATCAATTAGCCCGTATAAGTTTTACAAAGCGTGGTTTTGTTTACCAACCCATCGAGAATTTCAAAGTGTATCTTTGACCCCTGAATGATAAATTATCATTATCTACCTTAAAATATCAATTCTTTGTCAATATTCTTCATATATATAATGCAGAGAATTTTATCAGAGCGTGTAGTTTAAAGGACTATGAAACATAAGCTGGACCGCATTAACGCAACCGCAGGTCCAAATTAGAAGCGCATTTCCGTATGAATGGACACAAAACATGACGAAAGGCAGGCTGGCATAGTCACCGCGGATGTTATGACCCACACACTGGCTTATCTGGTCACCGCCTATAATTTCAACGGGTTCATCTACTTGATAAGTACCACGTGTTTTCACATTGTTTTCCTACAATGTAAACAATGCGGGAGGAATGCTACTAACAATCAACGCAGTCAATGAGAGTTAATTATATCAGACACGAGACGACAGCAGCCGACCGAACTGAATCAGTACGTTCCTTCGCCGCGAGGCTAAGACGTAAATTACAACAGAAGCGACTAACTGGGCCGTTCACTTGCACTGCAAATCTCAACGTTACCTAATATTCGGACCAATCGTTTCACGTCATTAGTCACGCTTTCTGATGAAATGCTTATTGTCCGACTGAGCCATCGATACGAGAGGTTTGAGATTCTTTCCCACGAAAGTCGTCGGTATTGTATTAAGTTTGAACGTGTGCTGTGCAGGTTGAAGCGGCTCAGATTTACCGCAATTAGAGTCCATTCAGTTGAGCGTCGACGCGTGCCGTTTGAGTCAAATAAGTACGGCAGCTGCATGTAGCTCATTTTCATGAATTTAGGAGAGAAATCTGACTTCTAAAGACATAGACAAGAATTTCCATATGCTTCACAGCGCTTAATTATTTTGATTTACAAGAGGAACCTATAAACGCCAAAGTAATTTATAACTAAAGATAATAAAACCGAGTTAGCATCGCGAAGTGCCGCCTGTGCGGTGATAAATGGTCTGCGGTAACAAGCGACTGGAACAAGGATATGCAGTTAAGAGCGGCACAAAGGTTCAGGGACGGAGCCCACCCGCTACTGCCTGAGCGCCTGTGCATGTCATAAACAGCGGAATGTACGCCTCACTTCTCCCCCTCCGCTGCCCATTATCAGTCACGGCGTTAGCAAACAACGAGTTCCACAATTTTTTTATCGTTTAGGGAATATTATGACGACGAATCGATATACAACCGAATACACAAACCGAATGCAAATAATTATGATTTTATCGAACAGACTGGTAAATGTGAGAATCGCGAAACTGGTTCCGAAAATAATGTTGCAGTCGAGCAAATAAGTCGGTAGTTAAGATATCAAATATTAACAGCTATAACGAACTAACTATCCCCCGAAACTAATCGATTGTCGACATCGCAACATGCAAAGCTGGCAACGATTGTCGCCGCTCAAACTGGTTTCCGCGTAAAATTCGCGTTGCCAAGCGATGCATCAGCCAGGGTCGGTTGAGGTAAAGCAGCGAGGGGGCACGGGGGAGGAGGGAGGTTAAAAACGCAGGAGGCGCACGAACAGCGGCCGGTCGACGACCCGCCACATGCCCTGCGCCGGCGCACCATTCGCCTCCACCGCACTCCATCCTAACATGATTACGATTATGTTAGCAAAATAGTTAAAAATCAGTTTCATGCACCATAGCTATCATGATCTAGAGTTTATTGTGAGCTACATGCAATAGCCGCGCAAACTGACATAAATGGTAACTCGATGACTCGCATTTATTATAATACAGTAAATTCTATCAATAACAGTTATAATAAGCGTTCGTCACCGAGCTGATTTCATAACACATTTCAATGATCAATTAATATTGCCCCCTGCGAGCGACCTAAATAGCATAAGCTAGATGCGACACCGCGTAGAAACGAGATCAAGAAGTCGTCAAGGTTAGATCCATTTATCATTTGTCTACTCTAGACTGAACCTATTCATTCATTTATACACATCCTACGGCAATAGACCAGAATGGACACAACCAAAAGCATAGTTAGTAAAGTATGAAAGTCAATACGACGACTTCACGTTATTGACACGTGGTGTTAGCGGCGTAGAAAAAATATTGGTTTATAAAAAACCGCTGGACCCAACTGGACAAGGCGTGGGCGAGAGGTAGCTACAGCGTTAAATTATGTGTGAGGTCATTGATGGAGAAGACCAGCCCTAGCAAATGGATTCGTGTTCGTTTCACATAACTGTTTATCGAATTGGGATATAAACTTATAAAGCAAATATTTATACGAAAATGAAGACATGAGAACGAAGAGTCGACACAGCTGTTACGCACATTGGTGGAATCACAACACTAATATAAAGTTTACCGTTTATGTTCTAATTTCGTATGGGTGGCGTATGGCACTTGTCACGAAGTTAGTTAAGACGCGTCGATGTATTTATAGTGGTCTTTTGTGACTGGTATTCTAATGTAGACAAAGGGTTGCTTTAGACTGTCTGCCGTTTGTTTTGGTTGTAAAGTAAAACATCCATTTGCAATTCATTTACAATTGCATGATGGTAAACAGAATACAAAATCACAATATATCTGCAAGTGCACTTACTTAGGGGTTTTGATTGCATAATGTTGTCTTATTAAAGGTTCAATGCTTTGAAACTCCATCTTTATTGTTATTATTTTTTTGTTTCAGACAACGAAGTAATTAAACACATTCAAGATGGCGGTATTTGGTTTGGTGTCATCAGTAGCGGGCTTCGTGAAGGTCCGCTACCTCATCGACAAGGCTGTCATCGACAACATGGTGTTCAGAATGCATTATCGCATCACATCAGCCATATTGTTCCTGTGCTGTATACTTGTCACCGCTAATAATCTTATTGGTAAGTTTTTTTTTTTTTCATTATCCCATTAATTTCAAGTAAGGCCTACAATAGTTCCCTGCGGTACTCCCAAGAGTTTTGTACAATATTTGGTTGATCTTGAGACCGTTATCGATCTTTGCTTCAGGAATGACGCCAGGAAAATGAACTTAACCCCGTACAAATAGAATATCCGACGGCAATCTCATATTGTTAAGGCAATGTTAGAAAATGGCTTGTATCAGCTAGTGATTTGCTCACGGAAGTCGTAAACGGGATATGGGTCATTGTCGCATTGCTAGACAGGCAGACGATGGGACAGCAACCTGTTACAACTCATCTATACGTATTGTCTTTAAATTCTATACTTTATTATGCGGAAGAGTGCCGAGCCATATGTCCCAGTACGATGAAAAATGAATGTATTTGGAAGTCATATCAATGCGATAAACTGTTTTGAGTGCGTGTGAAAGCCAAACATTGTTATATTCCATTTATATATTCGTATGCGAATATTATAGGTAGGTATGTTTATAAAGACAACCAAACATTACTAAGTGACAAACTCAGGAAATGAACAATAGAACTAATTAGATAAACGCAGCCTCTTCCGAATGATTTTTCCTTGTGAATTTAATATACTTAATCTATTGAATTCAAGGGAATTTTGTTCCCATGAACACAAGAGACTAACCTAACTAAATTAATTCCCCTATTCACGCTCAGTGGAGAACCAACCTGTTCCATAACAAGGTGTATTATAAATTATAATTAAGTTTCATATGGAGTTATTTAATTATTGTTAACCTCATTTCTTGAAATAGACTTCTTGAAATATCACCTATTAAAGTATTGTTATTGTAATTGACATTTCTTGCTATACCAACACACAATTGGCTATTACATTTTATGTCTTTCAGTTTAATCTACTCTAGTAATTTATTTCTTGAAGTAAGCTACGTTAGTTATTTATTTTTTATATTGGCACCATTGAGAAAATCTGCAAGCTCGTTAATTTATTCATAGCAAGTGATAAGTCTTACAATGAAAAACCAAGACATGATTATAGTCCACAGTCCAATGGGTCTAATAAGGTAATCGAGTTTCCAGAACGATGAACAACCAACCTCTAATTACGAACGTATCATTGCAAATTCTGAACCACAACCATTTCAAGCTGCGAGCATGAGAACGTCCAAAGCAACTATAAATTAAAAATTAAGTGTGTGTCTCGTTGGTGATATGCTCACGATAATTTTGTAGTTTATACAAAATTATCGTGAGCATATCACCAACGAGAAAGTAAAAAACCGAGAAATTGTATCATTCTAGTGAAAGCTTATTAAAACTGAACCCCTAATTGCAAACGTTTGTGTTTTCAAAGATGCAAAGTTTGACCTAGACACTAACCTAAAGACCGAATAACACAAAGAGTCTAACCAGAAATAACAGTCCGTCTCGTCTGATCTCGTATCTACCGTAAAAGTGTGAATCATTTTCAGGTCATTGTTCAGAACAGGAACACCGTGTGTGTAACAGTTACCCAAATTGAGACGTCATGACAAATTGATTGTACAAACATACATACAGAGTCATAAACGTATGTGATAAGATTCACTGCAGTAGAGCGAAACGGGTCAGTGAACTTACAAAGCATACAAGATTACCTATGTACGAGTATTAGGCAACAAGTGTGTTTGATTGAACCGATTGTGGAAGTATTGTGCATAGTGATTTGCGTAGGCGACTGGGAGATATCATGCGCATCGAGGCTGCATCTATGTCTTGATAATTATTTTCAAACCGAAAGTGTTCTTATTGTTATAATGCGTGTGACTGTGTGTTGTTTTCATCTTGAGCATCATGGATGCCTGTATCGCAACTCACTACTGATATTGGTAATTGTTTACTTAACTATCTGTCTTTCTCAGACGATTCTTGACATTACAGTGCAACTATTTCTTATCAGGTCAGGCACTGATCATCAGTTCTATTTTCCTGTTGAGCAGCACCGTAGAATATGATTTTTCCGACAGGTAGTAATGATTTTTCTATATCTACCCTGAGCCCCGATACATGATGACAGGTTCACCCACTCACTCATTGTCGAACTTTGTATCTTTGGTAACCTTTTTTTTTTTTTTTTTTTGGATGGGAAATCATCAAATGACTCCTCCCGCTCTGGGCAGAGCGAGAGGGAGTGTCAGACTTTTACTGACTAAAACCCACCCGTGTTCCTTCCGTTGCCTATGTGCTGGGGCCTCGATATCCCTTTCGGACAGACCCGCAACCCCAGCAGGCATTGGTCCTTCCGGACCAAGTCAGTTGGTGCTGACATCCCTTTGAGGCGTGCGTGGAACACAACGCGCCGTCGACCCGGGCCTGGTCCTTATCGGACGGCGAGCTGCCCATCGCTCACCGTCCGCAGGCCCGCGCCTACGGTGGCCGGAAGTCAGCTTGTGACTCCCGACGCCCGGGGCGTCTCCTGCGGCGACTAGGGGCGCGAGGGCGTGCAGCTTCAATCTCCCTCGCGCGCTCCGCCTCCTTTGGTACCCTTGCTTTCTTCCTCAATTATTTTTATTTGCCACCCAGAACAATAAAACACCAAGTTTGTGCACTTGACATTATAAACTTTAATGTAGTAAAACCAACTTGTAAAAAGCCTACACGATCTAATTGTGTCAACTAATCACCTAAACATAGAAAAGGCCATGGAAATCTTTTTACAGTCGACTGATGTTGCACACTATTCTAGAGTTCAAAGTCAAATACAATGTAAAACGTGTTAATGCTCCTGTTTACATGTTGAACTTAATTTATAAATAGCCTTTATTGCGGAAGTTTACGTTATGTTACTAGTGAAATCCTGAGGAAATCCTTCCCATATTTCACCATGTCGACACGTATAATTCACCATAAGCTTATCTTTAGTATTCAACTTCCATTGTCTTAAGAGTATTTACAGCTTGTAACTGAACGATAGCTCCTTTATTACAGACGGCTAGCTTTTAAAAGCTTTTAACCTAAAAATTTGCAACGTCGCAAATAACTGTCAAATATTTACCTGTTTTGATTAATAAACCAATATTACTTGTATCGAAATAAGAAATGTGGCTAACTAGCGAACTAGAATATTAATAATGAATTGCAATTATAACATTGAATTTGATGTTGTACCTGTTTTAGGTGTAAAAAAGGCATTTGGAAAAGTTTCCAAATACCTTTTTTACATCTAAAACTAAATATTCGGTGTTACGATACTAATTATTGCATTTGATAACCAATATTCTAGTTCGCTAGTTAGCCACATTTCTTATTTCGATACAGTAATATTGCTGAATTGATCAAAACCGCGAAATATTTGACATATATTTGCGACGTTGCCCACTTTCGAAATAAACGCTCTTAACTTAGTAACTTAACTATTATTGGGCTTTCCTGGAACTTGGATTCTGAATTATCTCATCTCTTAGATTTAGTGTAGCTTGAAAGATTATCAATTGAATAATTCTCCCTGACTTCCGAATCATATCTCATTACACTTCTATAGTTTCTCTTACATAACGCGCATCTGGACGGGTTCAAGACAGAGGTTTATTAGAACCATAACAGTTATCATTATCATACACATGATAAAGACCATAAACAATCGTTGAACGTCTCGTATACACATTAGGTACATTATCCCCAATTACCTTACGATATACTGTGTTAATGAAGCGATTATGAGATCCAGTATTATTTGCACGCCTGATTCTTATATGAAACTGATCGTTATTTATATAACCGACGAATTGTGCATTAACCAAAATGGAAATCCGTATACTGTGCATGGAAGACTAATTCTACCTACTCATTAGTAGTACCTGTGCTAAAGGATCTCGCGCACTAGACGACCACGACTTTTGGTCGCACCGTCGCACCGACCAAGTAAACTATAGAAAACGGCTAGTTGGCCGTTGCGACCAAGTGCGTTATTCGTGCGTTATAGTTTACGTGGCCGTGAGATCCCTAAAACACACATTCCATGCAATTTTTACTGTTGTAAAAATAAACGCCTCGTTTTCAGACAAATGTATCGTGCAATAAACTGGTTCACAGCAAATCGTAGACACTCATTACCCATTATTATGTAAAGAACGTGATGATAGGAAATGTTCCAATGAGCCGGTGGAACAAACGATGTTTACACTCAACGCTATCGTATGCTCCCCATTCGATGAGCCGCAAACACAAACAAACTGCTGCTTAATAGCCACTTGTAACTTATACTTATTAACCATCAGACGATTATTGCTGTGTGAGCAAACGAAAAAAATAGAACAAGCTATTCAAATTCAGTAAATAAGGTCGTGATTCGTGAGATACACAATTTACATGTGAAATGTTCTAGGTTTGTATTGATTCCATTAGACCGATTATCTTCTGCGGTTGCATGATTTGTAATTTGAATGTAAGGATTATTGTTTAGTGAACTTAGGTACGGCATTGTTTTAGTCATCTTCCCCATTTCAGAACTTGAGAAATCATAATTATTGTGCTTAGTGCTGCAACTACTTCTATTATTAGTTTTCTTTATTTGTGCAGGCTGTTAACTAGCTCGTGACAGACAATTTGACTTCAGACAGATTAGCTTAACCTGCGTTTACCTTACGAATTATAGGTAGTGTCCATTAGTCAACAGAGAAACCAGGTCTAAGAATTTGAATTCTAAAATAAACATTACGTACAAGTATGTTAGCAATTTACACGACTCGAGACACTTAATAGGTCATTAGGCCGTAGCTCATTGTCTGTAACTTTCCAACAGTATGTATCGTCCAACAATTGTAATATCCAATAAACCATACTACGGCGTCCAGGTTCCTTACACTAGGTCACGTACTCAGTGCACAGTGTCTCATAGGTAGTTAGTCAGCAATCCATATGGAGTTTATTGCAGCGTTGCAGTCCGTGATATTTTGCCCTATATGCAGCCTGAACAATCACATTAGTGCCTCAGGTGTTGGTAATCAAAACACAGTCGTTAGCAACAATAACAGTTACAGATTAACTGTTACTATGCATCTCGCTGTGAGACTAAGCTAACGAGCTTTTATATTACTTGCTAATTAGGACACTGAACTAGAAATCCATTTTCTCTATCGTAAAACTATTTTTCTTGTATCAGGAACTACTACGGACATTGTTTGCATAGTTTGATGAATATAATCATCAAAATCCCAACTTATTAAAAAAACTGGTTTCAACTTTAATGAGTCACATTCAATACCTATTTCAACAGAATTCGGATTGTAAAAGGGATTTGTTGGTAGATAAAACCTTGTACCTACTTCATAACAAACAATAGGTTCATAATTTTGGTCGTACACCAAACTGACAGTGAGCACATTTTGCAATCGTAAACATCATGATGAACATTGTAGGTACCTATAACGTCACGACCTAAATTCTTCATTCCACATTTATTATATTATGTATTTTTGTACTCATATGAGCATATTTATACGACTTTATATGTATTATTTATATGACAGTTAAGTTCATACAGCCCAGCTCACCATGACCCACTAATAACCAGGCAATCGCAGCAAAACAAGTATTTCAGGGTACTATTGATAGAACCGTTTTAAAACCTTATCGTGTACTTTTACCAGTATACAATGCTATGTAACTTAGAATTAGCATAACTTGAATAGCTTGACGATAACATTAACAGCATTGGAAAGGTAATTTGCTTGGTTTGTTGATGGGTACAACTTTACTACAAACCGTTGCGATTATAATGCAGTTATGTATCGCTTGCGTTTTCTCTCGATTGTTAGAATTTATGAAGTCAATGCACTTCACGATAAAGAAGACTGCTACTAACTTACATTTGTCGTAAAAAGTTTGTTTATTTTTGTCTGGTAGTGAGCACACTTTTTAATTCAAAGCTTGTGTGTATAGTTAACCCGCTGAAATAGTGACGATACCCAAACATAATGTAAAAATTAACCTTTCGCTGAGTGCACAAATCACTGCACTATTTAAGCGGATGGACTTTATGTGTGATAGACTTTCATGTTCAATCGTTAAGTATGACGACATCTGCAATAGCTGCAGATACCTACAATACTCTCTCTCCACTCTTCGAGCTATAAAATGTCACGACGTTATTTGTTAATTCATTCTTATTTGTATGTCCGTTCAACATTCTCAAGACGATGATAAATGCACTAACGATTGTAAGTGCTCGTTATGGAGCAATTAGCAAGCATGTGACTTTAGTCAATTCGACACCTCGGCTGTTGAGTCAGAGTTAACGGTATTCATAATATATGATACAATATTTCGCAATGTGAAATGACCTTTACACATGAAGATTCTTAGATTTTTGAATATGATAGCGGAATACAATTTTCTTTAGAAATGTGAAAAAAATTAAGCACTATTTGTTACGTAATCGTAAATAATGCCAAGGACTATTAATAACACAAATTACTATCAAGGAAGTTTTTGCTTCGTTTTGTGGTAGCATCGATAATAATCAATAATAATTACAGTCAATGAGAACAATTAATTAAACCTCAACATTTTCCTATAAGGAAACCGGAAAATTCAGGTACCTAAACGCGAGGTCGCATTAAGTGCAATATCTGGTTCAAACATGATATTCCCAGGATAGTCCCTACAGCATCCGCTATGTAGCAAGCTGGTCACTCCCAACATTGTCACGTGTACTTAGGTACCGATGTACCGACCACTTCTGTGGTACCTATTGACATGGTATTGTATAGTTCAATGTTATCCGTGACCATGTTTAAATTAAATGAGATCATATGACTGGATGTAAGAGGACAAGATTAATTCTCTTTAGTGCATATTTAATGCGATAATGCACATTACCTACATAGACGTAATATTATATCTAGGTATTTGAAATACATTTGTGAGATCATTAAAGAGAAAACGAATTAAATGGTACATTATTTTAAATGCAATAATTTTATCAACGACGGTCTTGGAACTGTTTTGTAAAACAAGGCCCGTTCTTGAGATCAACATCAACAACGTTCTACCAACAAGTTTTGCACATGATTGGGTCGTTTATTTTTAAACCGATAACAGGAACTTAAAACATCGGACCACATCCCTCGACACGACCAAGGTGATTTGAATCACGGTCGACAAATTGCGACAGGTTGTGGGGCAGATGCACTATTACTGACGATATTAACGCATCCGCAGTCGCTGTTGCAATGTCAGGGCCATAGAACGAATAATATTAATCTACATATGTATAGCCCGAAGCGTTTCAATGGCCCTTCAAGGCCTGACATTAATAATAACGATCATGTTAATGCGGACTTTAAAACATAACTGCAAACACATAAGTAGTAGTAAAATGACTCAGGGGTCATGGTCTAAGAAAGATAGCAACTAACACCACAGCTTTTGGTAAGGAAAACGAAGACAAGACCCTAAATCGCGTAACAGTGAATCATCACGACTTCCATTTAATCCACGTCAGGAAAAACCACAGAACACGATTTGCCTACGTGACTGGTTAGGGTTCGTCTGACTTTCGCGATGCAGCTTGCGGTTTTTGGTTTCACACTTCATCTAAATATTACTTAATTGAAAAACTGTGGCTCTTGAAAAAACTTATCTTCTTTTTCTCACTAAGCGTGTGCCACGTTCCAGTGAATTTTGAGTTATTATTGCATAGTCATTGAAGGTCTTAAAAGGAGTTCTATTGTGACTATTTCAATTGTACAGAAACAGTAGACAGAAAAGCGTAGGTTGATGCTTAACAATGCATTAGAAAACTTATCGTCTACTTCCTTTCAGGCGACCCGATCTCATGTATCAACGACGGAGCGGTCCCTGCCCACGTCCTCAACACCTTTTGCTGGATCACCTACACGTTCACACTTCCGAATGCCCAACCCAGGGGCATCGCCCATCCTGGCCTTGGCAATGACTATGGCGAAGAGAAACGTATCCATGCCTACTACCAGTGGGTGCCTTTCATGCTGTTCTTCCAAGTAAGCACTTTCATTTATTTTATTATCATTAAACTCCGATCATTAAAAAATTGCGATTTCTTTGTACTCGATCGAGAGGTCTCTGTATTGCGTTACGTAAAGTATGATGTAATTTTTCAACGAGTGAGTAAACCTGATGACTTGCTGCCTCTTAAGTTTTTGTTGCTACAAACAAACAGGTTTAAAGATCAATCATGTATTTTCTATTCGAATACATAATGTCGTGTGTGGACTAGCATTTTTCGTAATTGATGTAATTGACAATTAACCTCATTTTTCAGGGTCTGTTGTTCTACGTGCCCCATTGGGTGTGGAAGAACTGGGAAGAAGGCAAGGTCCGCATGATCTCAGATGGCATGCGTGGAACTGCTGCCAGCATATCTGACGACAAGAACAACCGTTTGGTAAGCTTAAAATCATTCCCTATACTCCTTGAACATTCCCGTAGCTGTGGGAGTAGAATAATAAACAGATAATGCCAGTACATTAATAAGGCCAATATACATAGGTATCTCGTTTCTTAATAAAGTGGCACAATTGAGATAAGTCCCGATACTAATGAAACTTGATGAACGTCCCTAATAAGACAAATTAACAGAGCCTGGAACGTCTATTATGGAATATTCTGCTCTGTTCAGATAATGTTCCTAGGCTAATATTTTTCATTGTATGTTACAGACTCGCCTTGTCCAGTATTTGGTGGATACCAGACATATGCACAATACTTATTCCTTCGGTTACTTCTTCTGTGAGATGCTGAACTTTATTAATGTGGTAAGTACTTACTTCTGAAGATTACTAGCTCGGCATAACAATAGGTCTGTATTCAGAGGCAAAGAAGTTATAGTAAATGCATACACCCACACTTTACCAGTTATGGTTACAAGCAAGGTGAAGAAAACTAGTGATCATGTATCGTCATGCTATGCTATGAAGGGTGCATTGTCCTGCAGCATCAGATCGCCTACAAAGATAAGATCCCATATAATAGGAGGTGTGTCTTAACCATGAGCTAATCTCCTATTAATAAAACGATCTTAAGACATACATTTCGTATCATTCGTTTACATCATCATCTAGCCAAGACTTTTAGACCCAACTATTGGGTCGGCTTTCAGTTTAACCGGATGCAGCTAAATACTAGTATTTTACAAGGAGTCACTGGGTTTTGGTTTTGGCATCTGACCCCCAAAACCCAGACACTGGTTAACATAATACCTATCCGTTTATCATTCCTTTACATTAGTCAATTTGTTTTTTTCAGGTTGGCAACATATTTTTCTTGGACACATTCCTCGGTGGTGCATTCTTGACTTATGGTACTGATGTTGTAAGGTTTTCGAACATGAACCAAGAGCAACGTACTGACCCCATGGTGAGTAAAACAATATATCATCCTTCAATTGGTTCATAAGAGCGTTTATTTTGAAAGTGGGAAATGTCGCCAATAGATGTCAAATATTTCACTGTTTGGTTAATTTGACAATATTACTTTATGGAAATAAGAAATGAGGCTAACTAGCGAACTAGAATATTCATTATGCAATGCAATAATTAATATCGTAACACCGAATATTTGTTTGAGATGTAAAAAAAGTATTTGAAAACTTTCCAAATGCCTTTTTTAAACACCTAAAACGAGTACAACATCAAATACAATGTTTTAATTGCAATTCATCATTAATATTCTAGTTCGCTCGTTAGCCACATTTCTTATTTCCATACAGTAATATTGCCAAATTAATCAAAACAGGTAAACTTTTTACAGCTATTTGCGACGTTGTCAACTTTTAGGATAAATCCTCTTAACATAGTATTATGTTAGCAAGACACTATTTGTGTACAACATTTTATCACAAGGTGATGCATAGCAACATGTAACTTGATAATTATCATACTACAGACACACTATTGCACCATCAGCTTGTTTACTTTATTCTATTATCTTTAGAAATACTAATAGATTATATGAATGAGTAAAACAAACGCAGTTGTAACCATAGCTATTTGCTTTTAGGTCACCAATCTTAAGTTATTGTTTTACAATTGTAGAATTACCTTTGTTATTACAGGACATTACATAGCCCATTTGAGGTTTGAGATAACTTTATTCTCATAAGTACCATTTAGTAAAACAATATTCAAGGATTGTTCTGTAACCAAAGTTGACAGATTTCATACTCATTTTGTCAAATGTGCTCAAGAACGACTATCTGAAGTGGCTGCCTACCTAGCCTTTTCCCAACTATCTTAAGTATATTTACTAGTATGTTACCTATAAGTTAGCAAATATTTCATTTTCTTTTTCTTTTCCAGATTGAAGTCTTCCCAAGAATAACAAAGTGTACATTCCACAAATACGGAGCTTCTGGAACGATCCAGAAACACGATGCGCTATGTGTGTTAGCCTTGAATATCCTCAATGAGAAGATTTTCATCTTCCTGTGGTTCTGGTACGCTGACCTCCATTTACTTTACTTGCATGATTTAATTTTTTGCTAATCAAACTAAGTACTTACCTACTGTGTGAATTTAAAATGTTTTAGTAGATGCTTATCTTTTGAGTCTGTTTTACTTCCTTGCATAATCTTAAAGTGTACTAATTTAGTTATGATATGAAAACATTTGCGAATACTCTTTCTCATCTACTTTTTGACAAGTGAACTTCTAATCAATCATCATTATCAGCCAAGCTTTTCCCAAGTATGTTGTGTTCGGCTTCCTGTCTAACCAGATGCAGCTGAATACCAGTATTTTATATGGAGCGACTGCTTATCTCACCTCCACAACCCAGTTACTGGATAATACCCTTTGGTAATTCGCTAGCATAATATTTACCCAGTATCGTCACTCATTTGTTTATTTGTTTCAGGTTCATCATCTTATCGGTAGTAACAGGATTGGCCCTAGTATACTCAGCAGCAGTAATCCTATTGCCAAGGACTCGCGAAACGATCCTCAAGAGACGATTCCGTTTCGGAACACCGGCCGGTGTCGAGTCGCTTGTTAGGAAAACTCAGGTTTGTTTTAAAATATAGTATTTTGAGTAGGTCATTGTGTAGAAAGAAATATTGTCAGTGTTAGTAGTGCCAGAAGATATGTAAAACCAAAGCCTGATCAGTTTTGATGGTTTCCTTAAGTTTGGTTGGCGTTAAGTTTCATGCGATGTCTTTGGAAACGGTTTAAGCTTCGATGTACTAATTCGCTGTTCCTTAATCGATTATTTTGATTTTTTTTTCAGGTGGGTGACTTCTTACTTCTGCACCTTCTAGGTCAGAACATGTCACTGCGTGTATTCGGCGAGGTACTAGACGAGTTGTCTCGAAGGCTGCACATGAACTCGAACGCGCCCTCCGCCCCTTCGACCCTAGAGATGGCTCCCATCTACCCCAACATTGACAAGTACGCAAAGGAAACAGAGACGTAAGTTTCCAGACTGAGCTTAGACAATACACGCAACACTCCCAGAATAGTCCTAGAAAATGTATGCAATTTTGTCTCGAATACGACTTTTGAGAAATAAGAATGAATGAGATTCCTATACAATCCATTCTATCCATCTCGATTCTTGTATCCGAGACTACTTTCTGTGAAGAAGGTATAGGACGCAGTGTATTGTTCTTTTAGTAATTGTAACGCTCATTCGCAGTAATGTAAGAAATTCAGTTCCAACGATATGAATGACCATGACATTCCTTATTTTACCTGTTTATTTAAGACAACATTTGCCTTTTTGCCTTGAGCTTTAAATTAAGTGAATCTATACGATTTATAATTAGAATAAAATTGTTGAAACTTTTCGTATAACATACTAATCAATTTGTTTGTTATTTATGATGGAATTTGCTGTGGTACTACGACTTTGCGAATAAGCAACATTTTACTGAATAACGATATTTGAATTACATGTTTAGTTAGTTTTGTAAGTTCGACGCAACTCGCAGATAAATGCAATTGATATTTAAAAGTACATACATAGTATACATACCTACATTCATTTTTATTTTAAGTATAGCATATCTTTTGTATTAGGATATTATGAAAATGATAGAGGTTGTAACAAGTGGGATCTGAGCAAGTACCATCTAGGTATTTTTATTTTATTTTCCATCATTAAATGTTATAATAATGTATCATTAAATGACTTGCCCATATCGTGCTGTTAGTAACCTCATACGTGAGATATAGAAGACATTTTTAATTTTAACATTTTCTTTATATTTTTCTTTTTTTATATCGATAAGGATGATAAAATATTGAGACCATAGCAATGCATTTTTAATTAAATTAAATAAGTGATTTATACTCCAATGAAATCTTATACAGGCTGGTCTTTTTCTTTTTAATCTAATTGATATGAAATATTCAGTGTGTTATTTGTAGTAGAATTAAAACTATAACAATGCTTCAGAATACACATATCGACTTTAAATTTAGTCTTTCAATTACAATTAAGTAGATATTATATGATTAGAGTATATTATACGTGCTTTTGTTCTGTTCCATTGGTTTAGTACACCACGTGTTTATACATGTAACTAATAGTTTTATAATTATTTGTATGAATAGTTACGTCTGGGAGTATCTGCTGATAGTCAAATTTTATATAATGTTACTTCAATCTCATGATTGATATCAAAAGTATATTTGGTACTAAGAAAATGGAAATCATAAATATGTACGACGTGTGAATGGATTATATTCAAGGAACGTTTGTATATAAGTTCGAAGTGAATACATTATACTCATAAATTGTTCCAAATGTGCCATTAAATAAGATGTCCAGAGGGAAAAGCCACGATTCTCAACGTATCTCAAATATTATTGTAGAATAAGATTTTGAGTCATGCATTATTTTAATAGATATGTGTGTATGAATTGATAAACTTTCTTGGAATCTCGAAAAAATGTCTTCCATACACTCGAGCAGTGTTTAGATGGAACTTGACTTCTGCAGTTTGCCGTGTATTTACTAGTTTTTAATATAAACTTTGCCATTCCTTTAAAAAATGTTTTATAGTGGATAAATGATGCTGCCTTACTTCCTACGTAGTATCTCTGAGACTGCAATCATTATTTCAATGTGTTACATTGTCTACATTATATTTGGTAATAAATGACTTCAAATAATTGCATTTTAGTTTTATTTGTGTAAAAATACGTTGCATAAACATTTATTATTAATACAGAGTACCTACTAAAGAAGAAAAAAAAATCAAATTAACATTAGTCCCAAACTAGGCCACCCTGTATTCTGGGCGCCATAAAGGACCAAAAAACAACACAGACAAAATAATTTAAATAGACACCATTATTCAATTCAGGACATACAAAGCCTCAGAAAGCTAACTAAATGAGTATCCTGAAAACTTTGGAGATTGATGAACAAGAAACCAAAAACATCACAACAAGTCCAGCAGAAAAACATCGACACACAAGGATATACCTAAGTTAGTATAATCGAATGGGAATGTTATTTACAGATTTGATAAATGAAAGAATCATGAGAACCAAAGGTTTTATAAAAATACAATTTTAATGCGGAATACAAAACCCAAATATTATATTAAAAGAACACATGTTTATAGCACCTCAACCCAGTCTTATAACAAAATGAGAGTTCTCCCTGAGAATTCTAAGTTGTAAATAGTGTCAAGTATGAGAAATAAAAAAATAACTAATTATGAAAATTATTGCTATTACTTGATAAGTTGTGTTACATGCGACATGCGTGGCACATTTAGTTACGAAGCATTCTACATATTAAAAGTTACTCCTTTTTTTTATTTTATTAATTCACTTCCGAGCTATCCTCATTTTCGACTTAAGCGCCCCACAAAACCGAAACCCACGACGATTACTCTTATTTAAATCACCGCCACCTTGAATTTGTAAATATTCTTCAGTTTCATCACCAGGATCACCCTCGAAACCCCTAAAAACCATGGAAATGATGCCCATGACGATTAATTAGTTTTTTTAACGTCCGTCACCTTGGATTTTTATCCTCCTTTTCGCATCAGCGACCTTGAAATCTATGAAAATTATACCCACGACGTATAATTTCGCAGCCATCGTAGATTCACCGTTATTAAAACTTTATTCAAACTTTTGGATGTATCCCAAGCACCACAGTCACAGTCACTTTAAAGTGCACCAAAACAAACTACAATCTGTTCCAAAAGTATTTCATGAAAGTGTACAAAAATCCAGTTCAGGTTAAATTCTTACGCAATCACTAACTAAAGGGAATTAGCAACACATTCAACTGTATTTGGAAGGTTTTAACTTTATATCTAATCAGTTTTGTTTGAATAATAAACTAGAAGAACTAAGAATAGTTTGAGTATAAACTTAACCTCAATATTCAAATGAAAAATATATGTATGGTGATTTAAAGTTAGAATTTCGGGTTTAAGTATCCAAATAATCAAGTCATTACACTCAATTTATAAGTGGCACAAAACATTGGCATCGACAGCTTTTTTGATCCATTTTTTTACATTTTAATCAGATACTTTTGGAACAGACTGTAACTACGTGTCCATAATTGTGCAGTCGACAGAGAAACCAGTGCATTCCATTCACAAAACCATGCTATCACGACTCACCTGTTCCCCCAGTCCAGTTTAGCGACTAGTTTGAGCCTCAACGCTCGCGTTTGGTCCTGGGTCAAAGTGCCGGCCAAAAGAGCTCGTCTGCCGCTTAGGAGCTCCCGCATCACCTTGGCTACAGCGCTGAACCTGTAGGTCTCTCGCTCCTGTAAAAGAGGTTGAATGATAAAAAATATATTTAAGAAGTAGGTAACTGGCTCGTTGCTTTTGTGGCCCAAGCTCTTCTAGTGAGCATGAGGTCTTGGGTTCGATTCTCAGATCGGGCAAAGTGTTATTGTATTTTTCCATCAGGAATTTCTCAGCTGCAGCCCGTAGTCTAGATTTGTGCCCGATTGATGGCAATAGGCTCGGCCCCTATTACATGGGACTTTAACATAACTGCCGAAATGTGGGTGTACTATAGTTACACCTTTGCCTAACCCTTTGTGGAAAACCGTTATGATGTTAAGATGTTCTGATACAAGAATTTACTGAAAAACAATCTGTTCGGTGAAGAATTCTGTAATCGAAAGATTTTTTTCATTAGGTGTTTATAAGTAACGGCCGGTACAGTTATGCCCGTTTTCACCGACAACTAAGTGACACTTAAATTAATCCCTAAATAAAAATGCGCTTGGAAAATAGGCATAGGAATAGGTATAGGGCATTAGGATGGCAAAATCATAGCTAAACCAAAAAATAAAAAAATTGTGATAAAACCACAACACAAATTAACGGATTTTCGGACTTTTTCCTCTACATATGCTGTCAGAACTTATTTCTTGCCAAATTCCAGATTCTAAGCCTACGGGTATCAAAACTAATACCACACTAGGACCATAGACTAATAATAAAAATAATAAATAATCAAATTATTTGATATTAATTTCAACTTGATACCTCCTTTCCTGAGAAAAAGGGTCTTGACAGACAGACAGACGGGCAACAAAGTGATCGTATAAGGGTTCCCTTATTTTCCTTTTGAGGTATGGAACCCTAAAAACGCAATTCATAAAAACTATGTTATTATCGCGCATTGCAAAAAAAAAACATTCTGTAGGTCGTCGAACATTGTTAATGTTAATGCACAAATACCTGTATGGGTATTTTTGTGCCTGCGGTCCGTGGAACATTAAAGTATCAGAATAAAAATAAATGCAGAATAGCGCACCTACTCGCTTGAGGTATTTTTTTTCTGTTCTGTGTCTGTACACAATGGCACCGGTTGGTAAGCTTCCGATTAAAGTATTATGATGTTATTTTAAGCAACAGGCCCAAATAAAAGATTGGAGTTGGTACCTATTTAGTTAACTACAGATTCGTACACTATTTAATTTCATAATTAAGTCCATATTTTAATACTGGTATTCAGATGCCGCGTATTGGCAAGCGAAGTGTGGGACCCTCCAGCCAGATGGACCGACGACCTTAAAAAACTGGCTGTGACGACTGGATGCAGAAGGCGGAAGACAGGGTGTTGTCGCGCAGCCTGGGAGAGGCCCATGTCCAGCAGTGGACTGCGATAAGCTGAGTTGATTGATTGATTCAGCTGCATCTGGTTAGACTGGAAGCTGATGCCAACATCAGGGTTGATATGATTTAAATCACTTGATTTAAAACAGTGATTTAAATCGCGATTAAAATCAAGTGATTTTTTTTATAAAAATCAATGATTTAAATCAATACTTTTTTACTTCAACCAAATCAGCCAAAATATGTCAAGGGACATAAATTACGGCGCGCACACACGTGTCCAATGCTGTTTAACTACACCGTTCGGAGATTCTCCGTTTAAACTCGTGACTGAATCCGTCCGTTTAGTCTTTGGCGCGGTCATTCGTGATTGATTAATGTAAATGTGAATACAACAAGATGTCTGGAAGGAAAAAAGATGCTGTATGGGTTTTTTTTTATTTCGATGAAAAAAAAGTCCACTTGCGGCAAGTTTAACAAAGCGGTGTATATACGTTGTAAGAAGGAATTAATGGGCTTAGTAGCGAGAATGAAAAAACATTTAGAGACATGTGTGACAGAAATAATCAAAAAAATCCAGTTAATCCGATTTAAATCAAATAAATCCGATTATATTTATTTTTTTATAAAAATCATGATTTTTATCAACCCTGGCCAACATACTAAAAGCTTGATGCCAAGATCATCATAATCTTCGTACCCCTGTCCCATGTTACTTGGGGCTACGCTGTCATTCACGCTTGAAGACTTCTTCTTCGTCTTCTAAAGAGTGGACAGCTGTTTATAGCTCACCTAAAGTTTGCCAGCTATTTTACTTTGCGGGCCCAGGGATCAATCCTACACGCCCAGAATTTGCGCTGGCAACTACAATGCAGACAAAAATGTGAACAAAAAGATACCGGATACTAAAATTCACACATTTCAAGTGCCTTATTCTACACACATTGTTAATGTGAACTGACCGAAAAGTTACTATTGTTAGTTGTTAACTTGTTATATGTATGACGTAATAAAATTATCCATAACAATATGTACAGAAGTATTCTATGATACTTTAAAATTAGCCAAACATTACTGTACTGTAAGCGATTAGGAAAAAAACTTCTTACAAAAAAAAAAAACAAACAACTTCCGAAAAAAAAAAAACTACAAAGTGAAAAATAACTTTAATTTCGGAAGTCGGTGCCTTTGGTTTTGAATGTTGGTTTTTTGCCACCTACTTCCGAAATTAAAGTTATTTTTCACTTTGCAGTGTTTTTTTTGGAAGTCGGTTGTAGTTTTTTTTGTAAAACGTTTGTATTTTTCATTTTTTGGTTGTGCTACCTACCCCACACAAATTCGAATACCACTACCTGCTATGTAAATAACAGTGACAGGAAGTTATCATCATATCATCCACATAAATACTAAGTGGGAAAAATATGTATTATTGAAGCTTACTCATAAACTATCCAAGCTAAGTTATTAAAATTTATATGGGACCAACTTGAGAGACATACCCTTTCATACAAAAAAAGAATTTTCAAAATCAGTTCACAATTGACTGAGAAATCGGTGGATATACATAAAAAAAAAAGAAAACATACGCTACGAACATAGAACCTCGTCCTTTTTGGAAGTCGGTTAAAAAGAGTAGGGCGTGTCTTCGTGGATGGCATTATCGGTATGAGCTGACAAATGTTTTGATGATGAGTGAGATAGGTTCACCACTGACATGGCTTAGATTGAGTCCTATTGCTAGCAAACTTGGTTGTAAATAGGTACTCAGCCTATAACGTGCAGTGCTGACACTGCTGGGATACACGCCTTTTCTCTGTGAGAGTGCGCCGTAACGCGGGCTCAATGCGGGTTGGCGGATGACATGTCTTCGATATTTCTGTTCTAGGAGATGCCGGTTTCCTTACGATGTTTTCCTTCACAGTTTTGAGGGCAGTGGTGATGAGATAATTTACACAAAGTAAAGTACTTACATCTACCTCGGCCAAATAGTCTCATTCCAGGCGAGACAAGAAAAAGAAGTTGTTAGACGCACCGAAAACGCTTGGAAGAGCTATTGGTCGATGAAAAACCTCATGAAAGGCGACCTACCAATTTGCCATAAACGCAAATTAATGGACATGTGCATACTCCCTATCCTCACATACGGCGCTCAAACCTGGTCTTTGACGGTTCAGCAGAGGTCCAAGCTTAAGATTTACCAGCGAGCAATGGAGCGCAGCATTCTTGGAGTCAGATTAACGGACCGTGTTAGGAACACAGTGCTGCGCTCCAAAACACAAATCGCCGACGTCACCCAAAAAGCAGCCAAGCTTAAGTGGGACTGGGCCGGACACGTCTGCCGCATATCGAATGAGTCATGGGCCAAAATTACCACGATGTGGGTCCCAAAAAACATCCGTCGACATCGAGGTAGACCCAAGAGAAGATGGCGAGACGAGCTTGACGCCTGCAAACAAGATTAGTCCACACTAGCTCAAGACAGAGAAGAGTGGAAAGAAGAAAGGGACGCCTTTGCCCTGCAGTGGGACAACACAGGTTAAAATAAATAAATAAAGTACTTGGGTTCAAACCTACGACCTACAAATTGTAAGTAGCGGCCGTTTCTACAGGGCCACCACTGCCCAGAAGACTCATAAAGTCACATACAAATGGGCTTTACATAAGTTAGAATATTCGAAACGTCTGTTTTTGTAGGTATTCATATTCTACTTAGTAAGAAAACGCTTCACACGGAACAGGACAAACAATGATTCATGAATAACTGAGATTAACAAAGGAAACTATGAATAGGCTCTTTAAAATGTCAAATATGTATGTCTTAAACAAATATTACGCTGACTAGCTGCCATGGTATGTCCAATTTCTATTTAAATAAGTACTCGTAAATGGGAAGATGGAGATTTTGTATGTAAGTATGTTGCTATGTTGACCAGAAGTATGACTAGGCTACGTAAGCACATCTTGAATTAAGGGACATGTCTCTAGAACGCATGCATTCGACGATGAAATGCAAATCTAAATTTTTATTTCTTTGTATAATTCCTCTAACTGAATATAGTTTTTTTACTATCTTGCTTTGATGAGTCAGCAGTGCAAAATAATCGGATATGCGGTCTTCAGCCCATTGCAGTAAAATTAAGGTTTTTAGGGTTCCCATGAGTCAGCAGTGCAAAATAATCGGATATGCGGTCTTCAGCCCATTGCAATAAATGCCGCTTTTTAGGGTTCCGTACCCTATGGGTGCCAACCGGAACCATATTACTAAGCCTCCGCTGTTCGTCCGTCTGTCTGTCAGCGGTAGGGTTGCCAGCTTTTTTTATATCAAATATAGTGTTTTAGAAGCCATAGCCTGTAAAAATACATACAGTAGATGGCGAAAAAAATTAAATATTTAGTAGGTATGTTTAAAAATCATTTTTATTTTTTAAATACATATTTTTTGCTGCTATGAATAAAATGCTTTAATAACAGGTAAAAAAAAATCACTCTAAATTAATATTACAAAATACCATTCATTCAGCTTTTATCAGATTAATTGGCCCTATTGCGTATTTTTTTATTGAAATTAGTAATTTCGCCTACTATATTTTTTCTTTAGAAATATAGTATTTAGCCCTCTAATATAGCAGGATACTATATTATATTAGTTGGCAAAGCTAGTCAGCGGGCTGTAGGTATCTCATTTGAAATTATTCTATTTTGTTTTTTTTTTCTCAGATTGTGTATTTCTGTTGCCGCTACAACAACATATAAGTGATAAAAATAAAATAAAGTTAATAATTAAAAGGGATCCCAATACACGAAACCTGTTTTTTTCGGAGTTTTTTTGCTAAATATTGTACGGTGGTAACCCACCCTTCGTCTGCGACTTCGACTCGCACTTGACCGGTCTTTTCAAGATTATTTCGAGAGATACTTGACTGTGAAGGACTGAGCAACTGTAGCACTTTGGTAAGTATCTAAATTGATATAAGTACCTATATTGTTTGTAGTTTATATCAGTGATTCATTTTCATAAAATATTAATATTCAATAAAACATTTCATTGTTATTGTCACACTATCTGTACCGGAAAACGGAAAAGTTTCTTTATGTCGCATAAAATATGAACGTATATTTATAGAGCTAGCAATTAAAGTTCAATCCATGCGCTAGAAATTCTATCCACGCGATGAATTTCCTGTCTCGCCAGTGTAATGTCGGCGCTAAATAAGTCGACAATTAACTTTGTTTGTAGCGAAATGTTTTGTTTTGTTTTTGGTTGCAATAAATCATAACCTACAGAATGAAATGATTTATTGTTAATTAATTATATATATAATATTCGCTTCATTAAATAAATTAAGGAAAATGTTACTTATACATTTTCTTGCGTAAGTAATTGCTTGATTGGCTATTAAAAAAAAAAAAAAAAAATTGCTTGATTGTGTTATACTACCTCAAATTGTAATTAATTTTGAAATAAATGTTTGTTAAAATAGAGGATTAATGTTAAGTAGGTATATGTTTGACGAAAACACGATTCCATTAAATTCTCTCGATAGATATAAATTCCAAAGTTACCTCCATAAACCGTAAACCGCTGGTATTTAAAAAATACTCCAAATTAGATCATAAAACTGCATGATAATTGAACTAACGCAGTTTTTTATTTTTTAAATTACTTTTTTTTCGCCATAAAAAGCAATTATTTAGGTAATTGCTTTTTACGGCGAAAAAAAATTGCTTGATTGTGTTATACTACCTCAAATTGTAATTAATTTTGAAATAAATGTTTGTTAAAATAGAGGATTAATGTTAAGTAGGTATATGTTTGACGAAAACACGATTCCATTAAATTCTCTCGATAGATATAAATTCCAAAGTTACCTCCATAAACCGTAAACCGCTGGTATTTAAAAAATACTCCAAATTAGATCATAAAACTGCATGATAATTGATCTAACGCAGTTTTTTATTTTTTAAATTACTTTTTTTTCGCCGTAAAAAGCAATTACCTAAACGATTGGCGCCTTGGAGCCGCCAGCACACACTTCGTCGCGCTCTTACTCAGTCCGCGAGCAGTATGGTGCGAGCGAGATAAAAAGTGAATTTGATATGATGTAGTATGGGCTCTTTATATTATTTGCTCATAATAATTGTAATGCAATATCTAATTGTAAGCACTGAAAATAACGTTTATTTAATGCTAACTAATGTGTTTCAATTTTCAAATCCGAAATGTGCTGGACAACAAAACAAAGACGATGCATGTACTGTGCAGTATGATTCATTAGTTAGTAGGTAGCTGCTTTGGTACGTATTGAGTGAACCAGTCATCCATACAATAATTACAGCTTTACTGGCCTAGAGATAAACACAGCTGCGACTATAAGATGCATTTGATCAGAGGTCAGAGATGTTCAGCATAGTCTCACTGCGTATCTAATGCTATAGTTTGATTTTCTTATCCTAGTCAACACTCAATAACTAAACCATAAAGCCTCATAGTTGTGTTTCTCCATCAGGATTTTTTCAATAGCAGCCCGGTTATTGGATTTGTGCCCAGTTGATGGCAATAGGCTCGGCCCATATTACATGTGACTTAAACATAACTGGCGAAATGTGTGTGTACTATAGGTGCACCTCTGCCTATCCCATTGGGAAATATAGAATGATAAGACGCAGATATATGCCAGTGACCTTGAGTGGTTAGCTTGCGTGTTCTGTTCTGAGCTCACGCAGCTCGTCGTACGTCCAGCCAGTAATAGGACTCGCCCGTCAAGGAGCGTTGTCCCAAATTAAACGCATTATTAATTTATTATACATAAAACAAAAGTTATTTTAATAAAAAAGTATACTAAAAGATCAATAATTCAATTATCTTTAAAATGGTGAAGGTTTCAGAAAAATACGCCTGATAGATTTCGCGTGATTTTCAGTTTTTTATCCGCGTTAGATAAAAATTTACAAATTCATTTCACTATTTAATATAAATATAATCTAAAATATTCCTATACTAAGTTATTAAGAAAATGCTCTAATTTAACATATATTTTTTCCAAATCATTAACACTACTCGTTTAGTCGTGATCTTCAGTATAAAATCATTAAAAGTCGGTTATCGTCGCCTTAACTGAATCATATGCTCAGTACTTTATCATCTCAACCCAAAGTAGTCGATTGCTGGACAAAAGTAGGTCTCCCTCAAGAATCGACACAACTACCACCACACTGGGTACTCCGGATCCACAGAGACTCGTTCTGCATGATCTTCCCAGGCTTGCTAAATATAACAAAAGCTGCTTATATAACTGTGTTAGTATATATAATAACATACCGAGTAGCATAAAAAACTTAAACTCCAGATTATTTAAGAAAAAATTGTTTGACTGGTTAAACTCGGAAAATTTCTATAGTCTTAAAGAATTTATGGATAAAAAATTCTCATGTTAGTATTAAGTGAACGTATGCATGCTAAGTACAATTCTGGCAAAACATGTAAGATCTTTATTGTAAATTATTGTAACACCATGTATACCATGTTTTATGCAAATATATACTTACTTACTTATAACAAAAACAAATGATTATTCACAAAGTACATATGTGTGAGTATACTATGATAAATGAGCACCTCATTTTTTCCCATACTGCATGGCACAGCAGACTAAACAAGACTTCAGACATTGTAAACATTGTTGATAGTATAATTCAATTATATTTTAATGGATTGATTGCAATCTATTATCATATAGAGAACTAGCTTTTGCCCGCGGCTTCGCCCGCGTGGATGTCGGAAAATATCCCACGGGAACGTACTACCGGGATTAACATAGATAGCTAATATCCGAGGAAAAGTCATTGATTCCTACCGCTGCGCGCGCGTTGTCGGCAACCATAATTATTTTGTCACGCGTAATTTTGAATTTGTGATATATTTTAAAGTAAGTATTCATTTTAATGATAAATGATGTCAAGGCATATTTTAATCTAAATTAAATGCCCTTTATTGGATAAGGATAAATAAAATACCGGTTAAAATAGCTTCGGAAATAACAATGAAATTTTTATCAAATTCTGAAAGATAAAAATGGTTACTGTAGGTCATCCTTAGAAGATAGACATATGCTATTGCGGACTTTATTTTTGAACTTTTTAAGATATACAAATCTGTAAAACATAAATTTGATGTATTTCTTACGGCTTACGCGGCGCACGCCAGTAAAGGTCCCAGTTGGCATGATTTTTTCCGACAGCTTCGACAATAATCGTCATATTTCAGCCAACTTACATAAAACCTTAATGTATTATACATAAAAACCTTCCGCATGAATCACTCTATCTATTTTAAAAAACCGCATCAAAATCCGTTGCGTAGTTTTAAAGATCTAATCATACATAAGGACAGACAGCGCGAAGCGACTTTGTTTTATACTATGTATAGATATATTTAATGTCATCATCGTCCTCTTCAGTCTATATCAACCCAACTGATTAGAATCAGCCATTGCATTGGTTTCCGTTCCTTTGTGCCACTCCAGATGTTTTCTGAGAAAGCTTTATGGTAATTGTGCATGTTATTCAGACTTTTTACTTCCTGGCTCTTTCGTCATCATCATTACAGCCGAAAGACGTTGAACTGCTAGACATAGACTTCTCCGAAGCGTCACCACACTGACAGGTTCAGGAGGGCTACCACCACCTCTAAAGCAGTATTATTTTTTATCTTACTTCAGTGGGGGAAAGAGATGGAGCTATACGTCATGTAGAGCTTCATCTCTTTCCCACACTAAAGTACAGGGGACCTACCGCCACCGAGGTGGTAGGCCCCCTGTGCTTCTTTGCGAGCAATGTGCCTTGCCAACTGCCATTTAGGTTTTGTTAAATGGCTACTTCATGTGGACGCCAATCCATATCTAATATCATAAATGCGAAAGTAACTGTGTCTGTCTGTCTGTTACCTTTATACCTCTTAACGGCTGAAGGGATTTCGATGAAATTTCCAACCTTCCAAACTGCGGGCAAAGGCTAGTCCTAACTAATATTATAAATGCGAAACTGAGTTACGCTTTCATGCTGAAACGGCTGAACGGATATGGATGAAATTTGGCACATGGGTAGACCATGACCTGGAGAAGGATTTAATATAATAATAAATAATTATATATAATATGATACAGTATAATATGTATGTATTATAATTTATTATAAATGTGAAAGTTTGTATGTTTGTTACACAATCACGTAAAAACGGCTGAAAGGATTTGGATGAAATTTGGCACACAGATAGTTTATAACCCGGATTAACATATACAATACTTTTTATTCCGGTAGTACTTTCCCGTGGGCTAATTTCCGACCACCACGCGGGCGAAGCTGCGGGCGAAAGCTAGTATAATATTATAAATGCAAAAGTGAGTTTCTTTGTTTGTTACGCTTTTACGGTAAACCGACTGAACGGATAATTATGGATGCAATTTGGCAAGTGGGTAGACCATGACCTGGAGAAAGACATAAGCTACTTTTCATCGACTCTAAAGCAGTATTATTTTAATCTTACTTCAGTGGGGGAAAGAGATGAAGCTATACGACCTATAGAGCTTCATCTCTTTACCACACTAGTAATTAACGTGGTGGTAGGCCTCCTGAAGTCGCGGGCAACAGCTAGTAATAAATTTCACTTACCACATAAAGCTTCTTCCATAATCTTGCCCATTCTCTCAAGACGCATGCTATCTCGCGAACTAACGGGTCATCCTTCAGTTCAGCTATTGCTGTAGCTCCAGATCCCTTCACAATGCAAGGTCGGATTGTCACCACGCATGCCGGGAATATGCCCCACGATGACCTGTTCTTTGAGCTGAAGCCTCGGTACCAGACTAGAACAAATAAATACTGATTAAATTACCAGTGAAAAAAACAGCGCGAAAAAAAATTCTCTGGTGTATATAAATTCAATACCTATCTCTGAGACTGCCACAGATCCTTATTTTCATCTTGTTCACAAACAAAAAAAAAATAGTTCATGAACTCATAAGTAAATCTGCTTTCAAATATTTTATCAACAGTTATTTATTTATTTTCTTACGCGGCAGCATAGCAAGATGAGCCATCGAACTTAGCGCTTTGGGGTAATATTGTTGATTGATAAAAATAACATTGACTTATATCACTTTACATGAGATTAACTTTACTGAACATGGGGATTACCCATCACAATATTATAAATGCAAAAGTGAGTTTGTTTATTTGTTTGTTACACTTTCACACTAAGCCGGCTGAATGGATTAGGATGAAATTTGACACATGGGTAGACCATTACCTGGGTTAGGACAAAGGATACTTTTTAACCCGATATTCCCCCGGGATCGAGACTTATGCGGGTGAAACCGCGGGGCGCAGCTAGTATAATAATAATTATTTGCCTTACTTATTTTAATATTGGCATTTTTACTATAATCCATAACACTAATTATACAATTAGTGTTTTAGGATTTTAATTGAAAGAGCTAGGTCTATTCCTATGGGTCAATTGCCAGTAATGTGTGGGAAGATAATAAATAGGAACATCAGTACATAATTATGTTTCTATTTCATTACAGATATGCATTTAAAAAAAGAGAACTAGAATTTGTAACTCATTAACATTTCAGATTGTGTTTTTGTGTCAATGTCCGTCTGCATTTTAACGAATATTATTACTAAATGACGTAATGTAGTGAATTAGTCATATTATTATGTTCTGTAACTCAGGTTTTATATTATACAGAAATAAATATGTTGACATATCTATTAAGTTTATTAAATAAAATATAAGGGTGTAAAATAAATAAAAACAATCGCCTCTAAGCCTGGTGCACCCAACTTTCCGTCTTCTTTGGCCAATGCATGACAAAGGAATAACAATTTAATCATTTACCTCCATTTTCTTCCAATATCTGGACAGTCTCCCCAATTTCCAATGGCAGTCCTGATCTGACATCTCCCTTCCAGTTATAAACAGCTGAAATTAAAATAGTTTATGTTATAACTTTTTTTTAATAAGTCTTTATGAGGATGCTCTAACATAGCCCATAAACTACTTTTATACCATTCCCCCTCTAAAAAGCTTATTTTATTAACTGAAAACAGTGAATAAAAACGTCTTTTTATCACTGTTTTGGTGTTTGAATTTAGAACACACCAATATATTGGACCTCCATCTCAATGCTATACAACCTCCTTGTGAAAAAATACTTGATACACAGGACATGAATATCGCTTCACAAGTTGACCATCCTAATAAATAAGAAAATTACTCTTCATTTTAGTAATTGTTGTAATTTTAATGTGCATTTAAATTAAATTGACCTTCCTTTTTTCTTCATTCTTCTATTTTCGCTTAAATCTTTCTTTTTCTCGTAGTCATGGTATAAAGTATAGTATGTAACTCTTGAATAAAATGGATTTATATCGAGGGCCACGAATCACTCGCGTCGCTCAGGATTCTAACACTTGAATCACTCGCATCACTCAGGATTCTAACACTTGAATCATGAATCACTCCCTACGGTCGTGATTCTGTCGTTAGAATCCTTCACTTGCTCATGATTCATCTATGGCCCTCTAAATCTGTCCTTTATTCACTACTTGCATAATATACTATTTTTTGCAAGTAACTTTATTTAGATATTACAATTTTCCAGGCTACATTACTGCATTCACCTTAAATATTTTTTATAAATTATTTCTTCACTATCTGAAGAGGTCTTTGCCCTACAGTCTGACAATGGCATACATGTATTATTATGTTAAACATATTCTTGACCACAAACATGCTATAATTATGTTCAGTAAATTTTTAAGAAGTGCCTTGGACAATTGGACATGCATAGAAATGAGTTTCATTCATTAAAGGTGTCTATGAATTAATCAGAACAAATTGCCAATGTTTAATTTATGTGTTGCAAATAACATCACTCAATGGGAAGTGAATAAAACGTTGAACAAATACAGATAAGATAGCTGGCACAAGCTAAGATGTGAAGATACTTTTTTTTATCAAACAAGTTGTTTTTATTCTGTTCTTGTAAAATTTATTCTATACACTTTTTTTTTTCAAACATGTTTCACTGCTATTTTTTTATTATCAAACATATTTTATGTAGTACACAGTTTCATATATTATTATGAAAATAAAAGCAAAATAATATTAATTGCTTTTACACAGCGTTTCAGTACC
The DNA here is from genome assembly GCA_916701695.1 of Agrochola macilenta. Classification (NCBI taxonomy): domain Eukaryota; kingdom Metazoa; phylum Arthropoda; class Insecta; order Lepidoptera; family Noctuidae; genus Agrochola; species Agrochola macilenta. The sequence continues at coordinate 16,983,939 of OU753558.1, forward strand.
ATATACAATCTCTTAGGATATCAATCTTGAAGTTGTGGTTGTAAAGTAAGACTTATGCTATAGATAGGCATAATAATAAAACACCTTGATTTAAAAAACAAGGCCGGAAAGTAAGGAAAACATAGACATGGTTGACAAACAATGGGCATAATCAGTGGTCAAGCAAATTGAGATGTTATCTACAGATCATGGGCCTGTCTAGTATGCCTTCACATAACTTGTTAAAATTCATAACATGTTATTACGTTTCCGCTGTAATTGGCAGGATGTATCCGGACCGCGTAATGCTGATTGATTAAAAAAATTACAACTTACCAACAGCTAGCTTTGGTGATTTCGTAGGATTCCACATTTTCACACCAAACGCTGCCAGCTTCTACGAATTTAGTACACAACATTCACTGAATCATTATTGAAGAATTGTTAGTTTCATCCGAAAATAGATAATCAATTCCGAACAAAATCTGCGTTCGATCAAATTTTTGACAGACAGCCCAGACAGAACGAAGTGAAAAACTAAACAATAAACAACAGATAAATAATGTTTATCTGTTAGTCGAGTACATAAAATATCTACATTTTATTTCACTTTTCACTGAGCGTATACACCAATGACTAATTAGTCATTGGTATACACGGAAACTGGCAAAGTCACAATTAATTAGCTGTCAAATATTTCGCTGTTTTGATTAATTTGGAAATAATAAATATCGACAACTAGTGAATTAGAATATTATTAATGAATTGTAATTATAACACTGAATTTTATGCTGTAACCGTTTTAGGTGTAAAAAAGGCATTTGGAAAGTTTTAAAATACTTTTTTTACACCTAAACTAAATATTCGGTGTTACGATAATTATTAATTATTGCATTTCGTAATCAATATTTTAGTTCACTAGTTAGCCATATTTCTTATTTCCATACAGTGATATTGCCAAATTAATCAAAACAGCAAAGTATCTGACAGCTATTTGCAATATTGTCCACTCTATAAAGCTGCTCATAAACTTCGGGATACTTCAGCAGCATGAAACGAATGATATAAAGATGGATCTTCCAAGTCCAGAGAGCTAGTTAGAACAATAATATCCAAATTTTTTGGCAGCTGTAAAACCGCATCCATTAGTCGCTCTTTCTCATTCGGTTTCTAATTCGTAAAATATATTTAGGTTAATGACATCCATTTTTATTACAACCGACTACAATTTAATGTGGCATCCTTTTGTCAGATGTCATCCAAAACATTTTGTAAACAAGTTTTTTTTATGATAATTAGCGCTAAGGTACAATTTCCTTGAGGCAAGCAATATTTGCGACACCCGTGGCAAAAGTTATAAGCTCTCTTCCCCATTTGTTCGATATTACTTTAGTGTTTATCTTTTTATTCACTATTATTTTATTACTCAAAGGTTTGATAACCTTTCACTCCACCTGATTTCTATGCATGTTTCATTGAAACAAAGGCCCTAGTGTGAGCACCAGGGCCATAATGTTACCATAGATTTAGATGTAGACTCGGCTATCCAATAGAATCTGACTACGTTTAGTATATAAAAATAACAACACTATTAATGTCAGTTTTGACGTAAGAGTGTTTGGCACTTTGGCAGTTGGCATTAGCTTGCAAAAAATATCAACAAAAATAATTTCTGAAAAATAGAAGGGACCTAAAATCAAACAAATATCAAAATGTCAGATAATTTCATACCCTTGAACCAAAGCACGCCCGTTCAAAACAGATGGCAACAGGACAAAGGTCAGCAACAACAAAGATACAACAATCGACAACACAGTGGCAAATGGCGAGGTGGTGGTCACAATAACTGGAATAACTCGCGGAATAGTAGCTATGGAGTGAGTATAAACTAAGAATATTCAGGTCTCCGTTCTCCCAAACCAAGAGTATCGATGAGGATTACCCCAAGTGATAACAAAAACCGTTTTTAAGCCCCATTTAAACACTGCAAGTTTTTTGCCTTTGGTGTATAATAAAATCGAAGCAACAGATGATTTGCATCGTATGTTTAGACGATGCAAATTTTATTGTTGCTTCAACTTATGGTATGCCACAGGCAATTAAATTACACCATGTAAATCAAGCTCTAACCTCAAACCAAATCAAAAACCAAGACAGAGCGCTATCAACAGTGAAGTGAAGCTGATTTCGTAAACATGTGTGCACTCTGTGTGGTGTAGTTTGATTGTAGTGTCATTGTAAAAGGTTATAAATGTGTGCGTGCCTGAAGCGTGTCTGCACAGAGAGGCAGTGTAGTTTGAGCAGTTTCACTGTATTGTTTGCAGTGCTCTGTCTTGGTTTTTTATTTGGTCTGTGGCTCTACCATTCAAGTTCCGGATTGGCGCAAAAACGGCTGAACGGATTTTAATGCATTTTGGCACACAGCTAGTTTATAACCTGGATAACGCATAGGTTACATTTTATACTAGTAGCACATTCCTGTGGGATGTTTTGCGGCAAAGCCGCAGGCAAAAGATATAATATAAAATACAGAAGTGTTTTTTTCATTACTTATACCTCTTATTCATATACTAATGATATCATCTTTTTTCTATTACAGAGCAATTCAAGCAATAATAGCTATAGTCAAGAAAGGCACAACATTGATGCTTACTTACATCCCTCAATGCTACAAGACCCGTGGGCTAGTTTACGGCAATACAATGCTAGCAGACACAGTAGTAGTACATCATAATTTTATATTGTTACTTATAAGTTTTATGTAAATTAGAACTGAAAATTTAGCCAGCATCCCCACGTATGAGAGAATCTCGGTGATAGTCATGCCATGCCTTCAAATGATCGCTGCGATGATATCGCTGTGTGGAGATTGATTCATATAGTTTCTATTAAATTTGATGGCACGGCGAGACTATCGGCGATTTTCGGCCTGTGGAGTTGGCGCCTTAGGAAATTGCGTTAAATGTCTACCTTTTGCTTACTGATGTATGGCTTTGTCAAATCAAATAATTTATTTTAATTGTTTGTAAGACAAAAGTTGCTGAGAAAAAAGAATTGGTACCTTTAAACATGTAGCAGTAACTTTGTTTTGTTGTTGGTTTTTTTCAAGTCGTTATGTATTCATACTTTTGAACTTGTACCTTGTTGTCTCAGACCAAATAAAAAACCAAGACAGCGCGTCAACAGTGAAGTGAAGCCAGTTTCGTTAACATGTGTGCACTTTGTGTGGTGTACTTTGATTGTAGTGTTATTGTAAAAGGTTGTAAATGTGTGCGTGTGAGCGTGTATGCACAGAGCGGCGGTGTAGTTTTGGCATGCTTCAATGTATTGTTTGCAGCGCTCTGTCTTGGTTTTTTATTTGGTCTGAGCTTGCTGTATGCCCAACATAATCTGTAGTTTTTTTAAATACTTGTTTATGTTTGAAAGAAATAATCAAGAACATAATGATAACTTTAATATTATAAAGGCGCTCCCTCACTATGAGCATTCACATGTAATAATCCAGATTCGATTTAGAGCAGTGATATACTACCATTACCTCGGTTCTCTTAACTCACTGTTGTAAGGATGCTTACATAAAGAAACAGGTTTCCTGTGCAGGCGAGTCTGTGCGGGTCAGTACCAATGTGTGCAGGTTTAATATTCCCATGTTATGTTATGCGCTCATTTAAGAAACAGGTTTAAACCTATCGGTGCCGACTACCTGTACCGAGATGGGTTTAAGCGTTTGCTGGTGTAGGGTGTGTTTAAGAAAAAGGATGTTATCTGTGCCGGAAACCTCTTTCATTATGTAAGTAACGTCTTGCACCGATCGGTACCGTCCGGCACGGGTTTGTCTGTGCCGGAAACCTGTATCTTTATGTAAGCACCGTCCTGCACCGATAGATACTGACCTGCACGGGTTTGTCTGTGCCGGAAACCTGTTTCTTTATGTAAGTACCGTCTTGCACCGATCGGTACCGACCGGCACGGGTTCGTCTGTGCCGAAAACCTGTATCTTTATGTAAGCATCGTCATGCACCAATCGGTACCGACCGGCACGGGTTTGTCTGTGCCGGAAACCTGTTTCTTTATGTAAGCACCGTCCTGCACCGATACATACCGACTTGCACGGGTTTGTCTGTGCCGGAAACCTGTTTCTTTATGTAAGCACCGTCCTGCACCTATCGGTACCGACTGGCACGGGTTTGTCTGTGCCGGAAACCTGTTTCTTTATGTAATAAGCACCGTCCTGCACCGATCGGTAGCGACAAGCACGGGTTTGTCTGTGCCGGAAACCTGTTTCTTTATGTAAGCATTCAATGCTCGACTCTGAACTGTTTACATTACTGGCGAATGCTCCCGGTGGCAGTGGAGCAGTGGTGGCCCTGTGTTATCGGCCCCGAGCTCCCGACTTACGAGTTGTAGGTCGTGGGTTCGAACCCAAGCAGACGCTTTACATTGTGTAATTTATTTCATCACCACTGCTCTAAAACCGGTGAAGGAAAACATCGTGAGGAAACCAGCATATCCTAGAACCAAAAATTGGAAGACGTGACTTTCAACAACTAGCACTGGGACCGTGTGGTGGATTACTGCCCACTCCCTCGCACAGAGAGGAGGCCTCTGGCCCAGCAGTGGGAACGTTAAGGGCTGATTATGCTCCAGGTGAGGGAGTGCCTTTACATACTTGGATTCTTGAGCCCTGGGATTCTGTGAGCCTATTGCATTGAATTTTAATCTTTTCTGTTAATTTCAATCTTTTATAATTGTTTAATTATTGGGTAAATTAATAATTATTTAATTATTGTGTAAAGTAATAATTATTTAATTATTGTGTAAATTAATAATTATTACAAGTTTATAAAATCACTAGCAGCGCCCCGCGGTTTTACCCGCATAAGTCTCGATCCCGTGGTAATATCGGGATAACAAGTATCCTATGTGTTAATCCAGGTTATAAACTATCTGTGTGCCAAATTTCATCCAAATCCGTTCAGTAGTTTTTTTTTTTTTTCTCGCGAAAGAGTAACAAACATCCATACATCCATCCATACTCACAAACTTTCGCGTTTGTAATATTAGTAGGATTAACATTAAGACTGAAGTTTTTGAATATATTGTCTTTAATAAATGGGCATCCAGTATCATTACGTACAGTATTGTAACTCAATCCCAATAAACCAATGTGAAATTAAACTTTTTTTTATAATAAAATTGTATGAGGTTCTTGAACTTTTTACAATGTCAAATGAAGATTTTATTCAATTAAGATGTCATGCAGCCAGATCAGGTTTCTTTATCATCAAATTATTATCCTATTTATATTAGTGTTGGTAACAAAATAACATATTTCACTAACATAGGTTGACCTTTAAGATCCTTGGGTGCAGGTAATAAACTTATCAATTTATATGTGGTGACTTGTTTTTTTTTTATCATTTAAGGAGTGCCGTGTGGGCAAATCTAAGTGATAAGATAATATAAAATCTTGCTAAATTAACCTAGTACATAGAACGTAGTTACAGTATTTACCTACAGTAATAAAAAAATGAATATCGAACTCCCTTGTTGGTCTAGCCGTCACAATCGCTACTGCAGAGCATGAGATAGAACGTTTGATTCCCGTCGGGCAGTGTGTTTGAGTTTTTCCATACGGAATTTCTCAGTCCAGACGCTTTCTACTCTTTGAATTGTGCCCGGTTGATGGCAAAAGGCTCGCCCGCTATTACATGGGACTTAAACATAACCGGTGAAGTATCAGCCCGGAGGCTGGAATTGTGCCCGATTGATGACACATAGTTTACCCACATTGCTATGGGGTGAGCCTATCTCACCCCATAGCAATGTGGGTAAACTATAGGTACACCTCTGCCTAACCCTTCAGGGAATACAGCTGTGATATTATGTTATGAAGTTTTTTAAGTTGTAAGGTGATCTACACATAAACCACACTATTTATTTTATTTCATGCGATCCAATGGGGCTACTTATCAAACTACTCTACGGTGATTTTTCTGTCGGACATCTTGCTTTATTTTTATTTGGCGTTACGGCTCACGGTGTTTCCTCTTTTTAGGGCCAGCGTTCTGGTCCTACACTTGGTGGTCCTAAGGCCGTAGGTCTTTAGTTAGCGACCATTAGGTACTGTATCATGTGTAAGAAATTACGATACTTCATTTCGGCACGACACTAGCTCAGGAAGTGACCGTCCCCTGTGCTTCAACTAAACACACGCTTATTATTTTTAACGGTATATCAATGAACCTGTAAAAAGGATCTTTATCGTGCCAGAAAAACATCTGTGGCGGCATCTACAACGCCACATGCAAACTACGCATCATAGACCTGACGTCACACAAATCCTGCATTGCGCAAGTATAGTTTACCGCGCGATCGGCATATCCTATATAACTGACATCAATCGTCGGGCAGTTGCCCACCAGACACGACACCCGTCGGGTCGGAGGATCCTCCCTTCTTTATAGAGGATGAGTGAACTTTACACCCTGATCCTCATGCCTCTAAAATCGGTTATTTATCTGCTACCTACTTCACAGGGTACAAAGCTTGAACAACAAATTTTACCTCAATGCAAATTTGGCGGAAATCTACGCGTATAGGTACTTAATTATTAATGTGTTCTGGAAGCTAGAGAATAATGTAGAATGCACCATTCAATCACAAGAACCCTACCTACTTGTATCCTTGTGTAGGTAGGTACCTACTTGTTTTGGTCTTTAAATGAATTTGATAAGCACTTAATATGTTTATATTTAATTACCAATGTAACCTACTAATCAAAGTGTAAACATGCGGTTAAGACAATATACGTATAATATTAAATGGGTGCATAATAATATCACAAGTAGGTAGGGACAGTGAGCATATTAAGTGAACTAGCTTTTGCCCGCGGCTACGCCCGCGTGGTTGTTGGATGTTATCCCACAGGAAAGTACTACCGGGATTAAAAGTATCCTATGTTTTAATCCAGGTTATAAACTAATGTGTGCCAAATTTCATCCAAATCCGCTCAGCCGTTTTTGCGTGATTGAGTAACAAACATCGAAACATACAAACTTTCACATTCTTTATATTGGTAGGATTGTCTTTTTTTTCGAGGAAGAACTGATATTTATCTACTTTTTACCTACTTATGAGTTTCTTTGTCACAGAAGCTGTAAAAGAAGTGAGCTATTTCACACTTTCGTTTTTTTAAACGTAAAAGGCACAAATAATAAGGCACGAAACATTAAAAAAAAACGTAAAAAAAAATTGGTTGTCTGTAAAGTCGACCATAATTTAACGTGACAACGTCATAACAAAACATTCTCCTCCCTCGCTGCGATCGTAACGTTACAATGAGCGTAACGGGACAATGAGCGTAACGGGACAATGGGTGTAACGGGACACTTTTTCGTGCGTGCAGTCGGCGTTCATCGATTTATTAGACGTTGTCACGTCAAAAAATTTTAAAATTCATATAACACAAAGTTATTTAGGTAGGTACCGTATAAAACGCTTCTTCTTCTTAGCATGTCGATGGCAATCTAAATAGACTCGGCCCAAAATTCGGCTACGTGTTTGGCGCCATCACTAGCGTCCATCAGTTCCTGTAATGTTATGAAATGCTGAAATACAATGTACCGAATCATTTCTTTCAATTTAGATGATTTGTGTTAAAATAGCAGTAAAATCACTTTCGTTGTTGACCGTACCAATACATGTATTTAGTACGGTATAAGGACAACTCGACCCACTCGACCACTACAACTCGACCCAGACAACTCGACCCTGACAACTCGACCCCGACAACTCGACCCAGACAACTCTACCCCGAAACTCGACCTGGATAAAAAGGTAGGTATACCTACTTACAGCAAAGGAAAAAAATATTTTTCAGGTTTTCTTTCAAAGCCGTTTTCGGTTCGATTCCATTCAACCTCATACATATTTTCAATTCTGGTAGAAGCATTATGAACCATAGCTATCCCGCTTTTGCTGCTACCAGTACAAACTCAATAAACACACGTCCTTTACCCTTTTATCGGGTACATGTAAGTACATTCAAATAAAACAATCCAGAGTCTCAATGGAGAGTGGCCGGAACGGTCGTCGTGGCTTTTTTTCCATTGATAGTGGAGTATAAAGGTGCATAGTTCGTTGTATTTGCATACGGCTGTCTGACTCGAATACAAGATGAAGTTCTCGGCGTTAGTGTTGTGTGTTTTGCTCGTCAATCTGGCGTTAGCTTTGGGTAAGTAACAAAATACTTTTATTTTTAGCTAGAGGTAGGTCTATATCGTCTATATACCTTTAAGAATCTCTCTACATAAAAAAAAAAGGCCAACGGCGAGTCGGAACGCACACGAAGGGTTTCGTACCATCGCACCGTACAAAATTGAACACTACGTTTTTTAGAGTTCTGTAGTAAACAAGTAACCCTTATAGTTTCGCCATCCGTCTTTCTGTCTGTCTGTCCGCAGCCTAGCTCAGAGACGGTTATTAGTACTAGGTAGAAACCTGTATTTTGGAAACATAATGCTAGCAAAATGTGGAGATTATAAACACTTCTGCTTATCCCATCGGGAAATACAGGCATGATGTTATAATCCTATGTGTTTCACTTTCGATTGGTGAGTTTCGTTTCCTTCATGACTAGCCAAGATGCTTAAACCGCGGGACTATTGCCGCTTCATCATCATCATTTGCAGCCTTGTTCCACTCACTGCTGAGTAAAGGCCTCCTGCCTTTTGTGCCAAGCTTCTCTGTACCCAAATGACTAATACTTACACGATCAAAGAGAATCCGAATCGTTTTAAAACAGCTAATCCATCGAAGTACAAGGTCGAAAAAAAAATCTGCTCAACAACGTAAATAACACAATGAATGTTGTTGAACTGTCAAAATGAAACAGATTAGTCATAATTCTTTTACGAAAATGTGTTACGTAATTAGATAGCTGGTCTGTGCGAGTCTCACCTAGGTATTCCCCGCGATCTTCTGTAGGTCGACCACCCACCTAGCTATTGGTCTGCCAACACCTAGGAAGGTACGAACATTCTTCAATAATTCATTACACTTCAGGAGTTGCCTACTATCTCCAGCCTTTTACTACCTACAGAACTATTGTTCTTGCGATGCACCTGTCCGCTTTTACTAAGAAGTTGTTCACAAACTTATAACAGTACATTGTTACTAACAGCTGGAAGGCACAGAAGTTTCATTTAAACTGCGGTTTGCCTTACCATTTACCCACTGTTCAGCATAGAAGTTCTTCCCTGGGTTTAGTTTTCTCAACAAATCAGATAGATAGCTTTAGGTAGGTACCTACTTGAATTTATAAAAGATTTCACTGACTAGCTTCCGCCAGCGGCTTCGTCCGTGTGATATCTTTATAAATTATAGCCTATGTTACTCAGTCATAAAAAAATAGCATAGCATTCTACTGATGAAAGAATTTTCAAAATCGGTCTAGTAGCTTTTGAGTTTATTAATTACAATCCAACATACAAACTTAAAAAAATCAAACCTTTTCTCTTGATAATATTAGTTTACATGAGTGTTGAACTATAATAGCACCTACACACTATGCCGGCCGCTTCTGCCGCCGGGCAAGCCGCGGCGCGCTCGGCCCTGCCGCACAAAGGATCGCAAGGGAAATGAAGGCGCAAAAGCTGGGGGTACATGCCACGCGGTAAAAGCCGGCGGACATGCCGCCGGCATAGTGTGTAGGAGCCATTATAATTAATTTCAACTAAACTTTCGGAATAAACGCTCTTAATATGTAGGATATTAAGAGCGTTTATTCCGAAAGTTTATATTAAAAACTGAATGAGAAAGAGCGACTAATGTATGCCGTTTTACAGCTGCCAAAAAATCAGGATATTATTGTTCTAACTAGTAAGATCCATCTTTCTAACATCAGTTTCATGCTGCCGAGGTATCCCAAAGTTTAAGAGCAGCACATCGCAAATAGATGTCAAATATTTCGCTGTTTTGACTAATTTGGCAATATTACTGTATGGAAATAAGAAATGTGGCTAACTAGCGAACTGGAATATTTATTTAGTTATTTATTAAAACTTTATGCACAAGTAAAAATAAAATACCGTACAAAGGCGGACTTAGTGCCTGAGGCATTTTCTACCAATCAACCTTAGGGTGGTGCAGAGAAAAAACATGGCAGGTGCAACAAAAGGGATTGATAACACGAAATTAATTATAAAATACAAGAATAAATACATACATAATTATATACATACATATACATAGTATAAACAGAAAAACTTTGTCAGGAGAAATAACGATCAGTAGAGGAGAAAACGAATCCAGCAAATCACCGCTGGGATGTTTCAGCCAACTTCTTGCGTATATGCTCACGTACCTTCACTTTAAAAGACAACCGACTGGTTGCCGACCTGATATTCAGAGGTAGCGCATTCCAAAGAAAGACCGCCTGGACAAAGAAAGAAGAGTGAAAGGAAACCAGAGCGGTGAGAAGGACATCGTAGAAGACGATTGTTGGTGGAACGAAGATTTTTGCTATGGGCAGAGCATAAGTATTGAATATGGGAAGTCAGGTAAGAAGGAGAGGTGGGTTTGTCGAGAATAGAGAACAACATAGACAGAGCCCTCACCTCTCTGCGCTGTCGAATGGGTAACCACTTTAAAAGCAATCGGTGCGCGGATACATGGTCATACTTACGAAGATTGAAAACGAATCGAATGCAATTATTGAGAAGGTGGTCAAGTTTATTGAGGAGATCTACATTCAGGTCATAGTAACACACATCACTATAGTCAATTATGGGAAATATTAGGGACTGTACAAGCATTGCCTTTATGTGTGATGGGAGAAGATTTTTTAACCGATAGAGCGACCGCAACGTTCTGGTAACTTTTTTACTGACGGTTGTTACCTGCCTTCGCCAGTGTCGACATGCAGGCCAAGATCCTTAACATCGGAGCCAAACGGTATGACTGAGTTGTCAAAGATTACAGATGGCACAGTTAAGCCATTCAGCTTCCTTATGCTGTGTGGGCTATGATAGCCTGACACGAATATTAATTATGAAATGCAACAATTAATATCGTAACACCGAATATTTAGTTTTAGATGTAAAAAAAAAGTATTTGGAAACTTTCCAAATGCCTTTTTACACCTAAAACGGGTACAACATCGCAATTAATTATTAATATTCTAGTTCGCTAGTTAGTCACATTTCTTATTTCCATACAGTAATTTATTGCTATATTAATCAAAACAGGTAAATATTTGACAGTTATTTGCGACGTTGCCAACTTTTATGATAAACCCTGTAGGTACTTATAGGTACTCGTAGTGGGCTTATAAGAGTATTTTGTGCTTTTGTGTTACCATTTACCGAGTAAAATATCTATTGTACCATCGTTAGTACCTGATACTAAGGTGGGTTAAGTACCTACCTACTTTCTACCTTAACTTTATGAAGGTACAATTAACCGTTTATGACTGCAAATAAGCATTATGTAGTAAGTTTATGTGGTACCTACCTAAGTACGTATATGTATCAACATATCTATTAGTAATATCCGGCTTTCAGTAGATAGATACCAGTTTCCAAAGGAGTATTAAAGTTACTGGTTTCCACAAGACAGGTTAACAGTCTCATAAAATTTACGACAGCTAAAGTCATCCGATCATTATACCTGACCTAATTTCAGTAGGGACTTGCAAAGACCTGGTATAGCATTTATCCGGCGTCTTGCACCGACCGGTAGACCTTCCGCTTGGTGCAGTGGTTGAGCAAGCTTCTGTTCGATTCCCGCACAAAATAAATAAATTTGTGTGGACTACCATACGTAGTTATTCTGGGTATGGGTGTTTTTTATGTTAGATTTTACCAAGAAAATAACTGATTAACTTCTGGTTCTGGCCACAATCTGACTAAGACGAATTCTGCTACACTAGGACTTGTGGCGGCATCTACAACGCCACCTCAACACAATCACGCATCGCGTAAGCAGTGTTTATCGCGCTATACGTGTACATATACAACGTCCCACCATTAATCGTCGGTCATTAGTTGCCCACGAGACACGACACTCGTCTGGTCGGAGGATCCTCCCTTTTCTGTAGAGGATGAGTGAACTTTACACCCTGCTCCTCATATCTCTATACTGGTGACCCCGACTTGATTGCTCTCGATTAACGATTGCTCACCAGCCTTAGTGGCTCTTTCAAAGTATAGTGGCACTCCACTGAGTAGGTAAGGGAAGTCCGTAACATAGGTACCTACGGCCCGCAACAGAAGTCGATTAACACTTCAGTTTTATAAATCTTAAATATCGAGCATGATATTCATAATAGAGGGGATATTGATGGGGCTGTTCCGTTTCTGTAGCGCATCAGGAATGTTTGCTGATGCTCGTGTCGATTGTTTTTATGCTACGATGCGAAAAAAATTGGCGTCTCTGGTGCGTCGGGTGCGGGCCAGCCCCAACAATATACTGCAGTTTATCGCGAGTAGACTGGATTGTTTGTGTATGAATCGCTGCTGCAAGCTTTCCACATCGGTGTTGAGCGTGTAGCAGGGATTCGTTAAGTGTGTAGGATAAGTTTACTAACATAGTTGTTAAGAGGTATTGTTACTAACATATTGAGTCTTGTTACTTGTTAATTAAATATAAATAAAAAAATCTGAACTAGTATAAAATTGGGGGAGTATTAACTTTACATAAAATGCTGGAAAGCAATATATCGAACCGCTTTGTATCATAACATCACGCCTCGTTTTCGCGAAGAGTTGGGCAGAGGTGCACCATTAGTACACCCAGAATCAGCCAGTTATGTTTAAGTTCCATGTAACAGGGGGCAAGCCTATTGCCATCACCCGGGCACAAAACCAGACTCCAGGCTACTCTGAAAAATTCCAGACAGAAAAACCCAATATCACTTAGCCCGACCCGGGAATTGCACCCAGGACCTCACCAATTTCTCAATTTAGATGAGTAAAAGTAACAGTGTTGCCTACCCATAAAACAGGGTGCGCTTACCTAGTTTTTTGTCTTTTCAGCGGCCTGCCCAGTTGATGAATTCATAGCGATCATTAATCAGAAATTTTCTTCTTTCCAGCGGCCTGTCCCGATGGTGAATACAATCCGGGCCCCAACTGTGGCCTAGAGCCTTCCTGTTCTACTAAGAGCTCCACTGCATATCCGAAGCATACCTGCGATTGTTGGTGCATAGCCGGCACTTATAGGAGACTGGACACCGACGCCTGTGTACAGCTAGGCAACTGTTTTGATTAAATAATATTTTTTTACGAAACTTGTAAGTTTTATTATTTTTGAGTTCTGTTTTGTCATTACTGTTAGTACAATTTTGGATAATCTGAAGACCTGAGTGGCTCTCTGCAGTTGCTGTGACAACTGAGCCTAGAGAATATTGTGGGAAGATAGTTTTACAATCGTAATTAAAGCAAAAACTGCGGCACGGTAATTCCAGGAAAGTTGATCATTCGAGAGGTAAAATTAGAAGTTCTGCGTTCAATTCTACAATTCAGCCTGTCGCCGTCTAATGCTGGACATAGGCCTCTCTCAAGCTGCATCACAACACCCTGTACTCCGCCTTCCACATTCATTCCGTCCCAGCCACCACCCAGGTCGTTGATCTAGCTGGGGCGCGTCCCACACTACGCTTGCAGAGACGCGGTCTCCACTCCAGGACTCGTCTGCTCCACCCGCACAGACTGCTCCTACACACTGTAGGTAGGTACATATTTATAGATTACTAACCTCTACTCCATATATAAGACAATGATTAATCCATGACGTATTCTCGTGAATTTCGACTGTAAGCTGTGAAAACGGATAACAAATTAAAACATAGGAACAGTTTTTTTTACATCGCTGACTTACGCAATGATCTCATATTTTTTATCACAAACCAGAACATACGCTAGATTTATCACAAAAAATATTAACTCGGAATATTTTGTGGGCTCTTTATGCCTGGCAGAAATAATTAGCTACCAAACAAAAAAATAAACAATTGCCTCTACTCTAAGCAATGTCTGTGACCGAAGCGCAAACTAATACCGTGACGGACAATCGTTAACGAACTCATTTGAATGATTTATACTACAATGAAGAGATCTCCAATACGAACATATTGTTTTATTTTTATCTGTTTCCTTATCGTGTATTGCCAGTGTTTTTATGTACAACAAGCTGTTGCTTACGACTGCGTTAGTTTTTTACCTACCTACTTAATATATCATTTTTTTTATTAAAAAATCCGGGATCAAAAGCAGCGGGTCCTCGGGGTTTTCTTAACCTCTCCGGAATTTCATAACGATCAGTTCAGTGGTTAAGCGTGAAAAGGTAACAGACTGATAGAGTTACTTTTGCATTTTTATTATTTGTTGCTTTTGACATATCTTAGGACTCTGGGGTCCAGGATCTTTGATCCAGGGTAATTTTTACGTTTTCAATAACATGAGGCACCACCCGACGATTATCCCTGTTCGTACTATGCAAGTACACCGTAAACACCGTTGTAAACAACCATATTACAAATTAGAGGATTATACCCAAGATAAGAATGCTTCGAAACATGCTGGTCCTGTTCCATAGGATAAACTAGAATCTAGACAAAATCAAACTGGTTGCTAATTTAATTGTATAATTATTTTTTCAATTTATTTATTATGTGGTCGTGATGACCACATAATAAATAAATTGAAAAAATAATTACTCACACACTGACTTATTAATTCTACTTCTACAATGTTTGTAAATATGTGAGCGCCATATCGTATCTATCACATAATTAATTTATCTGTCGTTGCTTCATTTTGATTTATTTTTAACTATTGTGGTACCGTATAGTCATTTTATTCTAGGTGCATCGTCTTCACATATAATTATAACTAATGAACATATACAAAATATTATAAAACATTTTAAAAGAGTAACGGTGGAGTTGCCCATTCTTCTCCATACGAAGACTACCTTTTGGAAGAGGCGACTAGAATCAATAATATTTTCTGTAAATTTTGACGTTCTAAAATGCCTTTTAAGGACCTATTTGAAATAAATGATTTGAATTTGTCTTTGACACCCAAGGACAACCCCTGGTTGATGTAGGACTATTGCAGGATATGGAAACAAAGATGGATTATGGGTTTGTGAGGCTAAAGTGAACTGGTTATCTAAATAAATAAATAATAATAATTTTTATTCCAAAAGCATTGTACAAAGTAATTATGCGCAGCATTTACAGCGTAGGACTTACAAGTGCACAGAAATTTGTTCAATAACCCCCATGCCCCATTTAGGACTATGGCCCTTGCCTGACCAATGTTTTATATAAACTACACAGATATAATAGCAGGGGGTGACTTGCACACTCGATAATGGGCCTGTGAAAACACATAGTGTCGTAGCGACAAGGGAGCAAGCAACTTGTCCTGAGGTACGTATGAGGAGTGGAGAGGTATTCCACGGCTATTAGGACAATCCCGGTATTATGGTCAAATACCTAAGAAGCTGGCCTACCAGCTGAAGAAGCTGGTAGGGTAGATCCCTAGATCTACCCTACCAGCTTCTTCGGTATTGGAATACGTCCTTTCTGCGAGCACGTTTGGTCCCGGAAATATCCACTCAAACCGGCCAGTAGAGGCAAGAAAGAGGTGGGAGCTCTGTTATTTGTAGTATAATTATAACGCGCTATATATGGCCTGGCCTGAGACTTTATACGTAGGTAAACGTGAGCGTTAATAACATACTAAAAGTATGAGTACCTAATATACACGTATATACTTCTATTGTTAAGTTACGTTTGCATACATCACGTGAGAATCCTATTTGCGTCAATCAGTATCATCTATGCGCTCGGAGTTAATCGTTTTAAAATTAGTTATCTGAATACGACGCGAAGTTTTGTGTATATTCGGTTGTTTGTTGCCAGTAGTTTTAGTTTATCAGTGAAATTGGTATAATAATAGTTTGACAATTTATTTGATGATAGAAATTGTACATTAAATGGTTCCAATTTGGTCACATTTTAACGTGCCATTTGTTTACGAGATAACAATCAAAGTAAATCGATCAATGAATGTGACCTGAGAATGGTACCTAAGCGCAATAATTAACTTATTGTTCAGCGACCTTAAAATGCTGCTAAGTTTAAGATATTAAATTTGTATGAGCTAGTTGTAGGTACAAATTAGTGGCACAGATAATCAAGGTGAAGATGTTATTTAAACAGTGATGTGTAGTGATAAACTGCATTCGTATTTGCGTGAGTGTACCGTCAACATGAAACTCTGGACGATTGTATTGTTTGTGTTTGTTATTAGTTTCCATCTGTCGATCGGTGAGTATTTTATTAATAACTATGTGTAGGTAATTTATGCAGAGAAAGAAATTGAAGTAATTTCATATCTACGTTTTGTTCAAGAATCGAGACCAGTTTTAATTAATGATATCACTGGTCGTATTAATTAAAGTTTATTTAATATAAACATTATTGTTCTTTGTTTTGTTGTTTGTAGCTGCAAAGTATCCCTAGCTACTTAGCTAGTTATTTTTATAAAAAAGTAGAGCAGAGCCCCTAGTCAGAAAATGATGTCATGTTGAATAATTAGATATTGATATTGTTACTTTGGTGCACAAGCAACTGTTTTCTGACAATAAATCTTATAATTATTAAGACCCTGCAAATTAGTATCACTACTACTTGTACTATACTCACTACTAATTTGATTCTCTTCTGTTTTGTGAATGTGAGAACGTTGTACGCCTTGTAGACTCATCTATTTTGATTTGTTGGCCATTTCCTATTTTGTTAAGAGCGTTTATTCTGAAGGTAGGCAACGTCCCAAATAGGTGTCAAATATTTCACTGTTTTGATTAATTTAGCAATATTACTGTGTGGAAATAAAAAATGTGGCTAACTAGCGAACTAGAATATTGATTATGAAATGCAATAGTTAATATCGTAGCACCGAATGTTTAGTTTTAGATGTAAAAAAACTATTTGGAAACTTTCCAAATGCGTTTTTTACACCTAAAATGAGTACAACATCAAATTCAATGTTATACCTAATTGAAATTCATGATTAATATTCTAGTTTTCTAGTTAGCCACATTTCATATTTCTATTCAGTAATATTGCTTTAAGAATCAAAACAGGTAAATATTTGACAGTTATTTGCGACGTTGCCAACTTTTAGGATAAACCCTCTTAAGTACCTGTTGACAGGCCTTCACTGTCCTTCCATACTTTTTAACACTGTAATATGAAGACATTGTAAACGCCAATCATTTTTAAAAGAGTAATCGTGTGTGTGAGTGGAGTTTCTTGTCGGATATTCTCCTGAAATGACCAATTTGGAACCGTGCACCTAGCTTCCTACGTTTTACTATTGCTCATATGAAATAAAATATTTTGATTTGATTTGACTCCACTCGCATATCGAAAACTGCCAGTGATTACCAAATGACCA
Organism: Agrochola macilenta; assembly: GCA_916701695.1. Lineage (NCBI taxonomy): Eukaryota > Metazoa > Arthropoda > Insecta > Lepidoptera > Noctuidae > Agrochola > Agrochola macilenta. The sequence goes on from OU753558.1 coordinate 17,001,392, forward strand.
ATATTTCATTCCTTCACAAGATAAATATTTCTTCAATGTTTTTTTAAATTTTCAGCGGAGTGTCCTCCTGGACAATACAACCCTGGTCCGGACTGCGCCTTCGAGGTCATCTGCGGTCTCCCCAGCGCCCATTCCGCCAGATCACACTACTGCGACTGCTGGTGTAACCCAGGCACTGTGAGGAATTCCATCACCCACGAGTGCGTGGAGAAATGTCCAGACTTAGTCGTAGGTCCATATGGACCTAAGTTGAGTGATGAGTGATAATTGTTAAGTCTTCTTCTTTTCGTGTGGTTAGTGACTAACCTAATTGTTAAGTTTATAAATTATTTAAATATGTGAAGTAAGTTTTGTGTTTTAATTATGGTTACCTAAAATAATGCCTAGTAGTGGTATTATAATTTAGCTGTACAATTAGCATTATACCTACTGTTGCGTGTAAAAACTGGGGAAATCCGAAGTGGTGATGTGTTTGTTGAAGACAATAGTTACAATATATTCTGATTAAGTGCGCGCTACACACTTAAGGACATCGCTCGTTATAACATCACCGCTACGACACGGCAAATAACTTGTCATTCAAGTTTGGGTTTTAAATTAAATGCATTAAAGTTATTTTACGATGGCTATACAGAATAGTGGACGGCTCGCTGTCCGCTCACTGCCCGCGAGCCGTCACACGTAAAAATAGACTTTAATTACTACTTTATATTTGATTTAAAATCCTATCTTGAATGACAAGTTATTTGCCGTGTCAGAGCGGTGCTGTTATAATGAGCGATGTCCTTTATTCGGCACATTCGATTCGGCAATATTTGTTGAACAACAAAACCGATCTGAAGTAATTCTAGGTACATAGTACAGCAAAGATTTCAACGACCCCTGCGTTGAAATTTACGAAAAAAAAATCGACCATGTAGGTATTGCACTATTATTTTTGATAACCGACCATTACCTACGCTACAATTTGTCTATAATCATGTGCTGAATTAATGGTTACAGTTTGCGCGTCGATGTCCCTGCCACCCTGTACGAGTATGTATTAATTTGGCCGTCCAGCTGTGCCGATTAAATGTCGACCCAAACAAATGAGTAGTACACACATGTTCGACAACTGGGCACTAAAGTAGAACCTAAGATTGACGACAGACCCGGCTGTTGGTTTGCTCCAAAATGGCTGATCAAGACCATAGTGACCTCCCCAAGGGAACTGCTACTGCGACTGTCAAGTAGTCTATCTAAGAGGAAGAAGACAATACCTAGTATCAGAAACTCACCCCCCCTTCCCTCTTCCCATGGGTGTAGGCAGAAGCTACGGAACGCCAACTGTTACTGTGTCATTACATACTCATTTTGCCTCGTTTATGTTCATACATCTCTCTCTCACTCGCAGTCGGCGTGCGTGTATGACTAGTCATACACGCACGCCGACTGCGAGTACGGGTAGTACCTGACCTTTCTGAAGAACATCAACAATAAGGTCAATATACAGGGTGTTCGGCAGAAGGTTAAACATACGAAATTGGCGGATCCGTGGGGCCGTCTACTACGTGTTTAGGTCCAATAACAAGACCCAGGCCATAAGGATTTTTTAAAATGTTTTTTTTTAATTTAAAGGAATTTCGTGGTTGCTCAAATTTCAAACGTCAATAATTTCATTTAAAATAACAAAACTGGCAATTTTTTTTTTTTTTCTATAGTAATTGTAGAATCTAATATGTAAAAAAAATTTGGTTCGTATATTAATAAATTTCACTTTTCGCAAATTTCCTTCGCAATCCTTTCGGTGAAAAAAGTCCCAGGCAGTTAAAATTGGCAAATTGTTCAAGTTGTTTTTAAAGAAATTGTGCATATTGCATACCGTTAGATTTGGCATGAACCAAAGATGTTTTCTTAAATTAGAACTGCTCTATCACTTTTAGTTTTTTTTTTTAACGCAGTTCAAAGTCGGGCTTTCGGTATTTATTTTTGATTTTTTTGTAGTTTAAGGGCTCGTATTTACTTTTCTAGCAATCATCTGCGTCAAATACGAATTCTATAAGATTCTACAGTTACTTTAAATGAAAATAAAAATAAAATGTTGCCAGATTTGTTGTTTTTAAATGAAATTATTGACGTTTGAAGTTTTGGCAATGACAAATTCCGAAAAAAAATATTAAAAAAATCATTAAAAAAAATCCTTGTGGCCTGGGTCTTGTTATTGAGCCTATAACGTAGTAGACGGCCCAACGGATCCGCCATTTTCGTATGTTCAACCTTCTGCCGAACAACCTTTATATTATCACAACACCTAGACAAAATATATAATCTACAACTTCGTTTATTAAAAATAATAATACCAAATAAAATTAAAAAAATACTGTATGATGGTGATGACGTAACAGGTTTCTTTAAATATTGTAAAATCTTACCAATACACACTAAAATACGAAAGTGGCCATTGATAGAACAGTTCACCAACAAAGAACTGCAAATAAAATTCCCCCATAGCATAGCAACAAAAATGGCAGCCCAATCAAAACGGGTAGTACCGAGATGCAAAAACTATTACGGAAAACGAACTAATGCTTATTTAATACCTACTCTAATTAATGATGTTCCAACAAAAATTCAATCGGAAATAACAAATAATAATTATAAAAATAAATACAAAAATTATTTCATACTCTTTGAAAATGCATCATCCAGTTTAAATTTCATTCAATAAGTAATTAGCAGCGACGGGCTGACAGACCCGCGCCGTCTTCGTTTTTTGGCTTTTTTAGATATTATTACAATCTACCTCACAATGTCTTATAAACTATGTTTAACCATAATTACGTTAGTATTAAGATTGCTTAAAAGTGTTTTAACATCCGGACAAACCTATTGAGGTTTTTGTGATGTTTCTGTTTATATATTATTTTATTCCTTAATTAATAAACAAAAAAAAAAAAAAAAATTGTAGGGTGTCGGCGTCGTCCCGGCGAAGAAGACAATGTTTTGAAGAATAACCCTGTAGTCCTATATGGACAGTTCTACGCAGATATGATTTACAGAAATGGTGTCAACAATTCGATTTACATTCTTATCTTTGACCCAGATGGGTCTAAACATAATGTGTCAGAACATTATTCTTATTTATTTTTACAGACTGATATCTACTTATGTCATGTCAATAAATGACTCGTATCATTATATTGCTGCGTGGTTAGTTCTTATTTAGTGCACGTAAATACCTATACCCAGAGGTCAAAATAATATGAAAGAGGGAAACGCCCGAGCAGATATCTTCCCAGACATCAACTTGGCTGACTATACATATAAACCTGTCGTAGTTAGATGGTTATAGCCTTGATATAGTTATATCCCTGGGGATATAATAGGTATATGGAAGCGGTTCATAATTACTGTTGGAGTTCTCTAATTTTGTTACTGAGACCAATTTCGACGTAGCGCTCGCCGGCCGCTACAGCGGCTCTGCTCGCTTCGCTCGATCAGTTCGCACGTAGTCGGTCACAGTTCCAACCTACCCTGACCTATTTGGTCGGAGTGCCATAATTGTTATATTACTAGATCGTGCTCGTATCATAGTCATATTCCTAGTAAGACAGCTATGAACCGATTTCATAGAACTATCTTACTGCAACATACCTACATATAGCATTTAGCGATCAAATTACTTTGCTGTTTCATCCTTTTTTTCTGAGTGGAAATTAACACCTTTTGATGACAATATTATAATCTAATATCTATTAAAATCCTTGTTTCCAATTGAGTTATTTCCACTAACATGAATATTAACTTTATGCTAGCGTAAATTAAGATGATTTCAGAACTACTAGGTAGTAGTACTGGAAATAGTCATTATTAAAAAAGTTGTAACGCAAACTGAACTTTATGTGTGGGAAATAAAGTTGTTTTTTCAAAATCACATATATGTTTACATGTTTGGGAACTAAATCACGAACGCAGCATATGTAACTGCTGCTGATGTCGATTTATCTAGGTATTCATTAATTAGATTGTCTTTAATTAAATAACTCGTTAGTTCGAGTATTTTATAAAGCAGAAGGTAAGGTGTAAACTGACCCTTTTTTTTTAGGGTGGGAAGTTATCAAGTAACTTCTCCCGCTCCGAGACTCTTACTGACTAAAACCCACCCGTGTTCCTTCAGTGTTGCCTGTCCGTTGCCCGGGGCCACGGTATCCCTTTTGGACTTTCCCGCGACCCCGGCAGGCATCGGTCCTAGCAGACCCCTTCTGTTGTGATGACATCTCTTTGAGGCGTGCGTGGAACACAACGCGCCGTCGACCCGGGCCCTGGTCCTTATCGGACGGCGAGCTACCCATTGTTCACCGTCCGCAAGCCCGCGCCTACACGGTGGCCGGGAATCGGCCTGCGATTCCCGACGCCCAGGGCATCTCCTGCGGCGTGTTTAATTCACCTTACTTTCTGCTTTGTAAAATACTGGAAATAACGAGTTCTTGTAACGAGAAAATTTTAATGATTATTTCAATAGTACTAGTCGTTCTGAAATAGTTCTTGCAACTCCATTCAAAAGTCGATCAACTCTTATCAAGATAGATCAAACGAAATTGGTTTGGAATTGGCCAATTATTGAGACACACCCATACGTAATGGCTCTATCACAAGGGTGCAAAATTTTTCATTCTTATAGCAAAAATTGTTAGGCGTATTTCAAATAATACAAATAAACTTTTGAACGTCAAAATTTACAAAACAATAGAATTGATTTCCACTTCTTCTTCTTTTTGAGTGGTTAGTGACTAACCTGGTTTCAGAGTTTTAAAGCCGCCCATGGCCACTTACTTGAATATCTCTCAGGCATTTCGTTTTCTCACGATGTTTTCCTTCACCCGTTTTGTAAGTTGCCCCTCCCAAAAGGAAGTTTCGTATGGAGAAGAATGGTCAAGAAACTCCACAGTTAAGTACTCTATTAAAATGTTTTACAATATTTTGTAAAATAATAATTATTTTACATTATCTATACAACAATAGGTAAAAAAGAATTAAACAGAAAGCAATGACAGCAATGACAGACAATCTAATTATGTGATAGATACATGGTGCTCAAATATTTGTAAATATTGTAAAAGTAGACGATTATCCTGTTACGATGATACGACGATTATACAAATAACAAATAATGTTAGCGTTTGAGTACTAACTCACACAATTTTACTTTCTATGCTTACTAAATCATAGAATGTAAAATTAATGCCATATCAATAATTAATTAAAATTGTCCATATAATGTTAATAACAAAGGTCTTAAAAACAATGTTAGTATTGTAATGTAATGCATGCTCGAGTAAATTCACAAAAAACAAAATCCAAAAAAATATCCAATAATGTCAAAAATAATACAGATAAAACAAAAATAAAACATATTATATAATAATAATATATTATTATTTATTTCGGAGACAAATTCATATTTTGAGTAAAATAAACCACGTGGAACTTTACTAAAATAGTTGGTTTTCCAAATCTGTCAAAGGCTATTTCCTCAATTTAAAATCAATTTTTCTCTTATTATTTCTTAACAAAGTCAACATTCGATACGGAGGTTTTCGCCACATCGCTCCGATGAAAAGGTGAAACTAAAATAAATATAATTTACGAAATTGCCCTAATCAATTTTGTCGAGGACCACGCCATTCCGAAATTATGGAGCCGTGACCTTGTTATGCAGATTTTGATGTTTTTCCACTGATGTATTAAGCGGTTTTTCTGATAAGTCTTGGTCGATATTTGCAGTCTCTTCGTTTTGTAGTTAGTTTTGTGTGTAGGTACCTACAGTAAAAGGTCCAACATTCAAAAGTCATTTATTCAAACTAGGCTGAGAATCAACACTTTTCGAACGCCAAAATTACATAAGACAGTCTCCCAAAAACGCCAGCCGCTTACCACTTCCTAGTGCTTTAGCTCGGAAGAAAAAGTGGCGCAACAAACTCCCCAGCAGCACAGCTGTCTGTTCAGTTAGAAAAACTTGATTATATACAATTATAGTACTTATGCAAAATAATTGACATTACGCAACATAAAACATTAAATTAAATTATTTGCTATATGCTCGCTCATGTAATTCCTATAGAGTAGAAAACCCCTTCTACACTCGTATGGGTTCTGTAAAAGGCGACTAGAAGATTGTGTCAAGAGAGGACAGCAGAAGAGTTAGTCAATCAGTTAGGAGAGAGAAGGAGACAATTCCAACAACATGCAATAACAACAACTAAAGCCGTAGGTCTGCACGTGTTACATAAATGCCAACTCGTGGTCACTACGTGTGTGATTGCTTTGACGAAACGGAATTCACCTATAATAGATAGCTGTCTCGGGTCAAGGAAAGGTCTAGTCCATGAGACATACATTTTTGCCTGCATGTAAACAAAGTCACTTTCCTTATATGACGATAAAAAAACTCGGTATGATCGATCATATACCATTTATTTATTTATTTACTAGCAGCGCCCCGCGGTTTCACCTACATAAGTCTTAATCCCGTAAAAATATCGGGATAAAAGTTTCCTATGTGCTAATCCAGGTTATAATGTACCTGTGTGCCAAATTTCAACTAAATCCGTTCAGTAGTTTTTGCGTGAAAGAGTAACAAACATCCTTCCATCCATCCTCACAAAGTTTCGCGTTTAAGTAGGATTCAGTACTACATAATACAGTTAAACATGTTGGTACCAACATAAACTCATTGGAGTGCACCAAAATCATCAACTACATAATTAAAAGAATTAAAACAACTAAGTACTTGGTTAAAATGAAACCACCAAGAAAATTACAACGAGCGTATAAGCGAAATAACAAGCGGTACAGTAGAACACAACATAGATGTAGCATCGGCAAAATTCGTAAAACCGAACGCCATCCGAACTGAGTGCGATCGAAGATATGATCTTTACGCAAACGCAATAACTTGTAAAATCATATAACCCAATACATTCGTAAAATTTAAATGAAAGAATTAAAATTTTCAAATTTATGCTTCATCTGTGTCGTAGGTACTGTACTTATAAGAACCTTGTGCATTCAATTTGACTGGACGAAATTAAGTGGCGAGTTTTCTCGAACCGTTTCGAGTTCCATCACGGACAGCTGTGGACAATGGACATTTCTGACGATCCCTCTTTCACGGGCAATAGTGGACATGCACTCCACGTGTCGTTAGAATGAAGGGTGTCTACGGCTAAGTGGGTGTAAGCACTTAATCCAATAGCCGTTATTCGGGTGAATGCTTAGCTTTAACAGACACTGTTCTTAGGGCTTTCCTGACAGCTGCCTTACGGTTCTAAGGAAATGCTGAATAGAATAGTGTGTACTAAGATTAACAGTCCATTTTATACTATCCTGATAAACCAATTGGGACCGTAGACAGAATTATCAGTAGTCGTTGGAGAGTTTGCAATTGCTGTTCCTGAAACCAGAGTACTTAATCATAATCAAAGAGGTAAGGGATCGGTTGCTTGTTTAGGCGCTAGAGCAAAAATACATAATCAGCCGATAATGTGCACTGCTGGGTCACAGGCCTCCTCTCTTTGAGAGGGAGTGGGATATAATACACCACGCGGGCCCAGTGCGGGTTGGTAGATGTAACATGTCTTCGAATGTTTGGTTTTAGGACATTCGAGAGGGAGTGGGCTATAATACACCACGCGGGCCCAGTGCGGGTTGGTAGATGTAACATGTCTTCGAATGTTTGGTTTTAGGACATTCGAGAGGGAGTGGGCTATAATACACCACGCGGGCCCAGTGCGGGTTGGTAGATGTAACATGTCTTCGAATGTTTGGTTTTAGGACATTCGAGAGGGAGTGGGCTATAATACACCACGCGGGCCCAGTGCGGGTTGGTAGATGTAACATGTCTTCGAATGTTTGGTTTTAGGACATTCGAGAGGGAGTGGGCTATAATACACCACGCGGGCCCAGTGCGGGTTGGTAGATGTAACATGTCTTCGAATGTTTGGTTTTAGGACATTCGAGAGGGAGTGGGCTATAATACACCACGCGGGCCCAGTGCGGGTTGGTAGATGTAACATGTCTTCGAATGTTTGGTTTTAGGACATGCCGGTTTCCTCACGATGTTTTCCTTCATTATTTTAAGAGCAGTGGTGTTGAAATTAGTTACACAAAGAAAAGCGACTGCCTGGGTTCGAACCCATGACCTACTCGTAAGTCGGGTAAAAAATCTAATATACCAAATTCTCGTGTCACAGTGTTTGTGACAAAACTCCAACGAAACGGCTTGACAGATTCTTATAAAATTTTGTGTGTATATTCAGTAGGTCTGAGAATGGGACGTAAACTATTTTTCATACCCCTAAGGTAGGTCGGTAGGGTAGGTAGTTAGGGTAGGTAGGTAGGGTAAGAGGGTAGGTAGGTAGGGTAAGAGGGTAGAGTAGGGTAGATGGGGTAAGAGGGTCGGGTAGGGTAGGCAGGGTAGGTAGGGTAAGTAAGTAGGGTAGGTAGGTAGGTGGTCAGGTAGGGTACGTAGGTAGGTAGGTGCACCGTAGATAAGTACATAGTGCTACCCGTGCGAAGCCGGGGCGGGCAGCTAGTAATATATATAATTATTAAAAGTTTCTTTGCTATCCCCAAACCTCATTCTAGAAAGCCATACGGTTAGAACCTGAGGGGACTCAGGTAGTCTAAACTTTGTCTTTCAGTTTCATAAATGACTAGCTACGCCCCGAAGTTTCATCCACATAAGTCTCGATCCCATGGGAATATCCAGATAAAAATCATCCTATGTCGTTCTCCAGGTCACGGTCTACCAATGTGATAAATTTCATCCAAATCCAGTGAGCAGTTTCAGCGCAAAAGTAGTACTAACTAATATTTTATATGCGATGAAAGTGAGTTTATATGTTTGTTAGTTTTCACACTAAAACGGCTAAACAAATTTTAATGGCAGCAATTTGGCACATTTGACAAGAACCCTGTAAGAAATCGATACGTGTTTCACCTCTCAACGAGGCATCCTCAGGATGGCGATTGACTTGTTGCGAACCCGGACCCGACGTGTGGACACGTCGCGTTCGGGTGAGATACTCGTACGTGTCTATTTCTTACACGGTTCTTTATGACTCTTCAAGAACAGTTGCGCGGATTAGGTTACTAAATATACGTCTATTGTATTTTTTCTACTGTTTTCTATAAGTATATTAGCTATGAAGATACCAACAAATCCTCAACAATAGCAACTTCAAAGTGCGCACAATATCTCACAAAACAGATAACACACAAAGCTATCAAGTCATTTCCTCAAGTTAAGGATCCCTTATAAGGAAAACAGCGTACGGGAAAAACGTTAGTAAAATTTCATTAATTTGCTCCTAAGTACGAAAGTGATCCGTCCGGGCGTTTCAAAGCCCGGTTTTGGGGTTCCATACCCGGAGTCGCAGGGACGAAAACTAACTCTATCTAAGCTTGTGCCCGTCTGTCACATCGTCTGTTGTCACAAGGCTTATATGTTTTGAACCGAAATAGGTCGAAAGGTTACAATTTTCCACGCATACGTATTACTAAGGCATCTATTTATCATGTGAAATAATAAAACTTAACGAATGCATAATCTATTCCTTTTTTTGAAGTCGTTTAAAAAAGAAGGAAAACTGGACCTCTTTTGATGATAAGGAACCCGTAATACGCAAGTCTGACTCGCATTTGGCCTATTTTTGGGCCTTGGATCTGTCTCGGAGGGCTGAGGGGCCTCGTGTGGTTTGGACCGGTCTTTGTGCGGTCGGATGTGACCCTTGCCGTTGTATTGTAGCCTAATATCAGTCCAAACACGTTTGACTTTTAGCCCTCCTACGTAATTATTATACCCTTCATTATTGGCGCTTGAGAACGGATTGCGATGAATTTATTATGGTCGATGTGATGGGTTTATTTACAGTTTTAGGTTTTGCGGGCCCTTCGGCGAGTTGTTTTACCTCCTTTTATGGTAATTAGAGGTGTGATGTTATTATTAGTACCATTAATTTGATGTAGATAATACCTTACATCGTTATGTTAGCATAGCTGCTTAGGTTTAGTCTCTTCTTCATTATTTATTAAACTCACCTCATGTACTTTAAAATCAATCAAACCTTCGTGAGCTTCTTAAATATTCAGTTCATTACAATGAAAGCTGACAATATAGTTCAGTAGGGCACATAATCTTTCCTTGCATGTTAAGTGATTTTATACTACTTATGAGTCTGACCTATATTCTCGATTAAGGACACCTATAGCGTCAACGCGACACTTAAAGGGGTGATGTCAGAAAGCGATTAATAGGTCGTCTGGCGTCTCGGGGTGCACCGCGATGGTCTGGCGACCGGAAGCGACTCGCACCGAATAATCGCATCGATCGCCAAAAAACTAACCCACATACGCACTGGCAGCGTAGCCGGAATTATTAATCGCGAGGAGTAAGGGGGCGCGAGGGGGGCGGAGGGTGGCTGAGGGTGGCGGGGTGGACGCGGCGCGCAGGCGCGGGCGTGCGGCGGGCACTTCGCGATTAAGGCTCGCGCGCTCCGGCCGCGTACAGCCCGCGGCGTCGCGATGCGCGAGCAGCCGGCCCCGCGGCCGCTCCCGCAAGCGCCGCGCTAACCTGTACCCATGCAGTGGCGAAAACTTACCAGGTTGAAGTCTTCGCCGGGCGGACAGTCGCGCGCTCGGAGGATGCTCTGCTGCGGCCGCAGGAAGGTATGCGATCCGATCGATAGCGCGCGCCGAAACCGTCGCCCCTCCCGGCCCGGACGCCGACGCCGTTTCGTTACGCCGTTCGACGACCCCGCTCACTAATGCTTCACTAAATCGTGCTTCTTCTTGATTCTCATCTTTCCTTAGCCTAAGTTCGTGTCATGAGATTCCATCATTGAGTTCAGTTATCCAATTATTTCGTTACAACCCCCTCCAGTAGCTAATTTCATCTGATCCTCACCTTACCTTTTCAGGGCGCTAAGAGCTTTACCGCTTCTGATATCGTTAATTACTTAACTATCTATATTCGTGAACATTTATAAAGTATCGAGACAGTTTAATTAATCAAAGAAACTGAACGCTTGAAAAGTTCACGTTTTCTAAGCAATTAGTGAAGTTTCGTTGAAGGGCGGGTAATCAATCTGTAGGTCATATGAATGTGGGTCGTCGAATCGATCATTATTTGAACCATCGACGATTGTGTTGCGATGATCATAGAAAATTGATAGTGTTGCTACTCTATTTTAAACCTGGTGCGGCCCCGCCGTACCTACCCTCCAGACCCATATTTCAGTTTCATACTGTTTTAAATATAAAATACTGTAATTTACAGAGAAAATAATGTAATTTAAATAGTCAATCGTTAGTAGTTACTGGTTGCCGGCGCCGTAACGCCTTAGGTACTTGCAGCATCTCGCCATCTTGTGCAAAGACATTGGTACTAACCTACACATATAATAGTGAATCGGCGGGTAGTATTTTAGTCGTTCATAGTGTTGGGGTTTGACCGTTATTTTGAATCGACTTCAGGTTACTGTGTACATATTATTATATGGACTGGATGTCTCATTACTCATTAGTACGAGTATTAAACAATCATGGTATTATAAGTACTTACGTCAATTAAGTCTTGTCCCTAGGTACCCTTCTGTATTTTACAAACTGAAAACAACATACAAATATGTACTAAGTTTGATTAGATACTTACAATAATGAATAGTTGTATTCTTGTACCAACAACATTTAGGAGTATACAAAATTATTGACAAAGAGTTAATAGCTACTGAAAGTTGAAAGTTTGAACCATAATTACACGTTGTCGTGTGATCGTTGTCACTTTAAGTACCGTTTAAGTTCAAGTGGTACCAACCCACTTATTATGAGTTGTACTATTAGTTATTATCATTAACTTTTCCACTCGTGGCTAAGTAAAAACAGCCGCAAGTTAATCAAAAGTTAAGCTTACTTGCCGCGATCGGTTCGTGGAACCCGACCATCCATTACATGCCGAGACCCCTTCGAGCCTCGGAAAGCACGTTAAGCCGTTGGTCCCGGCTGTCATTCGTAGATCATTGACATTCATTACGGGTAGTCAGAAGCCCGAATGTCTGATCATCAGTTTTTATTTAAGAGTATTCACGGTGTTACCCAATAACTAGTTTGTGGAGGTCAGGTAGGCAGTCGCTACAAGTGAAATTCTGGTATTCAGCTGTACTCATTTAGACTTGAAGCCAACCGCAATATAGTTGGGAAAATGCTAGGCAGATGAGATCTATTTAGTGCTACCTTCACTACTTTTTCTGAAAGGCCTGTAGCTACATGAGTCTTTTCAATCTTTGCTCTCGGTAATGGGCTGCAATAGGCCATGTGCTAGGTAGACGTGGCTCACAAAGTATGAGGTCATTGCTCATTTTAGTACAATGCTAAAAATATGCTTTTTTTACTACAGGAATTGCCCGTAATACGGTCAGCAAACGTAACTTTATCAGCCATTTTTTTCTTCCTACACTAACCAGGACAGCCAACTGCTTATCTAGGTAGGATGGACGGTTTGACCACTGTCCTGACTGGCCAAATCCTATCATTTAAGGATCGTTATTGGTTAAAATGAAGACTCTTGTATCTTTACCAATAATGAAGCAAAGTCCTCATAGCTTTACATAGTAGACCCTCCGATAAGGAAGTAGCTGCCACAGATAAAATTAGCTTAGATCTATTTCTATGCCCAGTTGGAATAAAAATGATACCATTGGTAAGCAAAACGATTCGTTATTGTTTATAGGAACCGAGCATTAGATAGACCAGTGCTTAAACCGACTTCTGGATATAAAAATGTTCACAATCGCATTAAACTCTGCCACTCGCTCTAAGAGTTCTCTCCCTCCCTCTTCGGGGCGGATATAATAAAAAAATACATGATAATATATGAGGGTATGCTTCATCTGTTGGTATCAGACCTAAAGGATAACTGAGACATAGATCTGTAAACCATAGCTCGTGCTTTCACTTATATATGTTTCCATCTCTATCTAACGGTTGTAGTTTGATAGTGACAAGAATAACGCTTAGACAAAGTATGTGCTAAGTAAAGTTTACAGATTTTGGCTTAAGCCAAAATTACATTGCGAAATTGGTGGTATAAAATTATACAGCGACTTTTTCGTACAAGTGTGCGCCCGCGGCCGGACCGCCTGACGGGGGGCGTCACGAGAACCATAGGATTGTCACCAACGAAAAAGTCGCCCTATAATTTTATGTCGGGTTAGTCCGTGGATGGGTGACCATCTTTATATACCGAGACTCCTAACGGAAAACACGTTAAATCGTTGCTCCCGGCTGACATTCGTGGATCTTTGACAGTCGTTACAGGTCGTCAAAAGGTGGTCGCCGAAAGTCAGACAACCAGTCATACCAAGGGGTGTCGTATTACCCAGTTGCTTGGTTGTGGAGGTCAGATAGGCAGTCGCTCCATGTAAAATACTGATATTCAGCTGCGTCCGGTTAGACTGAAAGCCAACCCCAACATAGTTGGGAAAAGGCTAGCCAGATTTTGATGTCACTAATTTCGTAATGTAATTTTGGCTTAAGAGCAAAGACAGCAGCATCTTCGATTCTACTGATGTTAACTATCTCCTCCTGTTTGGTATGGTGGCATGGGCACAACGTTACGCCTCATATTTTTAGCCCTTACTTACTGAAGAAGAATTGTTTTATATTCAAACAGTAATGTCAGAAATATGAACAATAATTCGTGCCGCCCAGACATGATGTTCGACTTTATTCGTCGCGTTTTATTGTGATATGGTTGTAATGATTCATGTCACGAATTGGAGTTGTGGCTGTTTTAAGGATACTCGTACCTGCTGTAGGTACATGTTTGTGTATCTAGATTTTGTTTGAAGTAATCCTGTAAAATGTTTTTCTTAGCTCGTTATAATGTTGGAAGAATACAGATATTTCACATAATTTTCATTATATTTAAAAATATATGTTTCAAAGCATTCGATCCGTCAGGTTAAGCTACGCTTGTCGGGGTTAGTCTGTGGATGGGTGACCATCTTTACATACCGAGATTCCTCAGTTCCTCAGAAAGCACGTGAAACTGTTGGTGTCGGCTGTCTTTCGTTGATCTTTGACAGTCGTTACGGGTCGTCAGAAGCCCGAAAGTCTGACAACCAGTTTTACCAAGGGGCATCGTATTATCCAGTTACTGGGTTATGGAGGTCAGATAAGCAGTCGCTCCATGTAAAATACTGGTATTTAGCTTAATCCGGTTAGACTGGAAGCCGACCCCAATAAAGTTGGGAAAAAGCTAGCTAAAAGATTGATTGATTGATATGTTTCAAAGCATACTCGTAAATATGTCATAATAAAAACCCGGAAGCTAAAATCATTCATAATTTATTTAGGTAAATAGGTACATGAAATTTTACACTATCTATATCTATCATAGATATCATAATTATTGACTAAGTTCCGACATAGTCAGAGTCATAAAACTTATAGAGGTCAAGTTATGGCAGACATACGATGGGATACCAGTCGGGGTTAACCATAAGGATTAAGATGACTTAAGACCTCTCAATTGATGAAACAAACTTAAAGGCATGAATTAGGTATGAATTACAAAGATTAACTTGTTGGCAAGGAGGTGATATCTACACTTTGTACATAGGTACAGTCAGCATCAAAAGTTGATAACCACATTTAGATTTTCAAAATCGCTGTACACCGTATTCACTATTAGCACTTCACTATACAGCGATTTTAAAAATCTAAATGTGGTCATCAACTTTTGATGCTGACTGTACATATTTTAAAAACTCTTAACCTAACCTAAACGCCGAAACACATGCTGTCTTGCACAAATTCAAAATTAGCTCAACCATTTTTGAATTTCGAACTTTATTCCGGCTACGATATAACGATACCTACAGGTAGTTTTTTTAATACAAAACTGAAGAAATAGTACCGGACTAAGTTGACAGTTTTATTTAAAGAACTGTATTTCAATCACAGTTACATTCTTAAGAGCCATATTAGACTATCATAGAAATATGATCAGAGATGTACGAGTATGAGTCATTTTTATATGAAGAACCTATGACGGTATAATAACTACGTATGACTCATATTGTCTATGATGAAGCGTACAAATTATGATCGTATCCGTCTAACCTCAAAAATTGCTAAATCAAACACGGCTTAATCGTTATCCATTTTTATTCAGTATGACGTTTATATGATCATAATTGTATATGTAAAAAAGAAAACAGCATTATTTAAATATGATCATAGAATTAGACATATATGAAATCATGTTTGTATGATAAATATATGATTGAGGCCTAATACAAAACTGAATAAAAGAGAAACTTGTTTTGTAATAAGGGTGACAGGTAGTTTATAAATAAAGTCTTTAAAAGGGCATAGTATGCAAAATAAAAAGATACTACAGAGTCTATCAGGATTCCAGGTACTTTCAATATCATATTTATCTATATACAAAATTCGTCACTTGAATAAAAATACCCCAAAATCAGCTCTAATTACAGGTATAAAAAAAGCATACAGTCTAAAATAAACGCCCCATTTTACGTAACGTTCTGAAATTTCAACCCCTAATTTCAACCCCTAATTTGGATTTGGATAAACAGAATAGCTACCGATTAAGCTCGTTTCTACGGTTCATAATTAACGTAACATCAAACCACGGGTGGTCATGGCTTATATAGGTCAAACATAGCTCTTATGTACCTTTAGCATGGGGTTGAATGGGGCGAAAGCAAAGTTCAATTTTTTTTTTTTTTTTACCCTCTTTTTCGGGTTAAATTTTTTTACTGTATCGTTTACCATTATAGCAAAAAATATTATGATTGAGATAAAGATGTGTTTTTTTTTATTTATAATTAAACAAATTAGGAAATAGGTTTCATTTAAGGCAAACAGTGGTTTAAAAAGCGGTGTTTTTATCACTTAAAAAAAAACCATTGCTATCCATTACAATTGTAAAAAGTCAAGGAAATTAATTGATGAGCAAATTGGCTACTAATTTAAATTGCCCGTATATTCAAATCACAACCGTCATTCTTTGACAGTATGACATGGCTTCAGGACGACAAATTGACGTTGGCTGCCAATTTGCTTAACAATTACTTTTCCTGGGCTTTAAGCGAACCGTCCACCGCCAGCTAAACTACGCGTAAGTTAGTTTAGTTTAGGTCGCCGGTTTTTCATACATGTGCGTCCACCCACTTGTATGAAAAACTGGCGACCTAAACTACAATATTACTATATTTATTGTCAAAAATCTGCTGCGTTCTTCTTCTTCCGTCATTTAAGTAGGTACCTTTTAATTGAGGGTCTGTACAATGGTTTGAGAAATGTTAAATTTCTCAAACCGTTGTATTTTAAAACCCATGTTCCTGATGTTTCGTTGTCTTAATGATGATGTATGGCGTTACAGAAAACATCACATATATCAAATCTTCCAATCGCATTTTGGGTTGAATACGACTTGGTACCGAAAATATATTATGCGCCTAACTTGAATATTCACGTCCAACTTTCGATTCCTTTTCCTCTGTATCACACTTTTCCACATTCAACTGAACGGTGGCATCAATATTTGACTTTCGTTCCCTTTTTTATGCTGATGACGTAATATCATATGTAGGGTCCTCATATTTCATATAACCTTGCAACGGCGGGCAGCATATTTTTCCTTCTATCAAAATGTGGATGGCACCGATTTTGTATTTTTAGGGTATTAAGAATGAATGAGTTATATTCAGAACACTTTTGAATCTGGTTATTGCTGTACATACTTTATTCTGGTCATTCATGAAAAGATTTGCCTGGAAATAAATATTTTTCATTTCTCAAACAGTTTACTTACCATTTGGTGACTTTAAAGTTTGTCAAACTACAATATGAAAAACCAGCTCAACGCTTATCCACTGAACAACAACATGCACAGTCTAACTTTGAAAGAAGTTTAACCAAACTCCTCCATCCATTTCACACACGACAATCCCGTTCGCGTTCACATTCAAAGCAACTCGAGAACGTCAGAGATAATCAACACCCACAGTACAACATTGTGATGTGAACTGACTCCACTACATTCAACCTTTACCGAAGGTTGAGCACGCCGAGACGGGCGTGGCTTACGTCAAATTACAATAATCAAAGTACTACGCGCTTTGAATAAATAACGAACTGTCCATGAGGCTTGTTGGACCACTTGACAACATTTTGTTGACGCAACTTGATGATAAAGTATCTTAGGCAGTTTAGGGTTAATTTGCATAGTTACGGTAATTATGTTAAGGAGTTTAAATACCACTAAGTTAATACTTTCGTGGAAGTTAAGAAGGGCTATTTAGCTACTTGTGTAAATTTGACTATTTTGAGTCCGAGTTTTTATACTCACACAGGCATATGGTTTTTCGTTGGACTGACGTAACTACATTAGCATATTCCAAATTAAAAATGTTATCATAACAGTGACTTCAATATTGGAAACATGCAATTTATTACCATTGTGTTTTATCGCACAGTTTGTTAGTTTCAAAAACTGATAAGAGTTGGCTGCAAAAATATATAATCAAACCATGTCAGCGCTGACACATTTGTTAAAAACTTTGATAGTCTGTCCAATGCATATTGAAAGGTTCCGTAGTAATCCATTGAATACAATGGAAAACAAGTCAAACCTTAGCGTAGCAACACACCAGGGGAAAATTACGCAACGTAATTTCGGCTTGATGTGTCTGGCGATGGTGATGATGTGATTTTCGCCGCATATTTTTGGCATAAAATAACATATCATTAAGCCTTGTTTCCCAGAAGGGTGGAGCAGAGGTGCACCTATAGTACACCAACATTTCGCCAGTTACGTTCTAGTCCTATGATATGGGGGGCGAGCCTATTGCCATCAACCGGGCACAAATCCAAACTCCGGGCTGCTACCGAGAAATTCTAGATAGAAAAACCCCGAATCTCATGCTCAGCAGTAGTGCTTGCGACCAACGAGGCAGCCCGATATATTTATATAATGTCTTTTTGGATGTTATGGTGCAAGTCTGTAAAAATAATTACTACATTTAAGTCATTCCATATTTACTATCAACATGGAGCATTCGGTTACGTGTGACGATAGAAGACTGAAATAACACAAGTCTAATTCCGTTTTTCCGAGTTTTTCCTTTCGTAACCCTAAAAAGCCCATGAAGCGATATCAGATAAGTGAAGCGCGCTAATAGGCTTAGTGCGTTCTCCTTATCTGTCCAAAGTGTTCCACTATCTATTGTCATAGCAAACAATATTGCAGCCAATGACGTCACACAGTGGGCGGGTAACTGACGGCGAATTGTCTTCAGTCAATATGTTTCATGAATGGGAACAAAGCCGGGTTACCGATAGGAAGGAAAAGTTCAAGGACTCTTGTGCATGAGTGAATTTGTTTGGAAGATCGATGGTTTGTGCATCGATGATTTTATTCGTAATCGGATCAATGTTTTGCTGTCTTTTCACCTAAATAACTCAAACTACATAGAAGAATTTTCTTAAAAAGATAACACAATATCGAATCTGTTTTCCCTCAAAGGCCAGACAAAGATTTAAGACACTTATGTAAAATTGCTATATACATAGTCCTCCAGACCGTATTTCGGCTATGGTGGCCAATCTCAACGGAGACTAGCCTTCGGTGCGGGAGATATCAAAGTGCACAAGTGTGTGCGCAGTCACAGGTGCACTCTCTCTACCCTCACTCCACGACGTAGAGAGATCAGGCACAGGACCAACGGCTTAACGTGCTTTCCGAGGCACGGGGGTATCACACCGCCAACTTCCAAACTCCGGGCTGTTACTAAGAAATTCCTAATGGAAAAACCAAATAACTCTTTTCCCGACCCGGGAATCGAACCCAGGCCCTCACGCTCAGCAGTCGCGCTTGCGACCACGAGACCAACGGGGTATTCTAATTGCCATAAGCAGGATACAAACCCCGATTTAATAAAAAAAATAAAAAATGTTTATCTAAAATAAATAACGGAAAGATTAGATTAGATTAGTAATAAGGTATATCACAATTTTTATCATTATTATTATAAGCCTAGGTTCTCCCACTGCAGAGCAAAGGCCTATGCCCTCTTTCCATTATTCCCGGTCTAATGTAAGCGCTGCCGGCCGCTGCCATTCCGGGTCACACCGGAATGGCAGCAGCCGGCAGCTACGCGGCGAGCACTTTCAGTGTGAAATCATTTTAAACTTTATATACATACTTAAAAGACCAGTATCGCTTGAAAAGCTTGAAAGGTCTCGAGGCCGCCCGCGGTGCCGCGAGCGGCCGCGCACCACGCGCATCTTGTCGATGGTTCTGCCTACGGCTGCCAGCGGGGCCGCGAGGCCGCTCGCGGCACCACGGGCGGCCGCGTGTATATAATGTAGAAACAAAACTAGTCAAGAGGACACTAGGCACGTGGGATCTGGAGGTCGCGCGAGGCTGCCAGCGGCCACCAGCGGCGACGCCGGAGGCCGCTGCCATTCCGGTATGACTTGGCCCTAATTAATAGTGAAAAATGAGTCTAGTTCATCCATCTGGCGTCTAGGCATCTCTTTCTGCGCCTACCGCGGTTAGTACCAACAATTAGTAATGTTAAATGAGTAAAATTCAAGGACTTTTATGTATCGATAATTTTATTCGGAATTGTATCGATATTTCACTCGATTATTGTAATGGTGCATAAACTGTTATTTACTGAGCCATCAATTTACTGTCTGCTTTGATTATTGATGGTTATTGTTGATGATCAACGTAAACTAACTAACTAACTCTATCAAATTTCTGCTTACATCGCACTTTACACTTTTTAATAGTTTTTTTTTTTTTATATGCTGTCTAAATTATATTGTGTGTGTTTTAGTCTGTGCTAAATAAATGTATTTTCTTTCTTTCTTTCTTTCTAAACGAACCAAAAGAAGTATGTAAGAATCGAAGGAGGTGGCGTGCTGTAGTTTTTGCTTACACTCATAGGGAAAAGGCTTGAGTTTACGTATGTATATGTTAAAATTATAATTTTCACAGCTTGGCACTGCAAAGGGTCTTGCTTGAGACCGTCACAAAAATCCAATACAGTTATTTGAAGCCCAAAGTCTCTCTTTGTTGTTTTTTTATTTTATAACTGCTTCTATGGTCTAGCAGTCACCAGCGTTACTGCTGAGCATGAGGTCCTGGGTTCGATTCTCAGGTCGGGCAAAGTCTTATTGTATTTTTCCATCAGGAATATCTCAGCTGCAGCCCGGAGTTTGGATTTGTGCCTGGCTGATGGCAATAGGGGCGCCCCCTATTACATGGGACTTTAACATAACTGGCGAAATGTGGGTGTACTCTAGGTACACCTCTGCCTAACCCTCCGGGGATTACAGCCGTGATGTTAATAAATTGTATTTATTATGTTATGTGTTATGTTATGTTATTTGAAGCCTGGTTCTGTACTAACGATTTCCTTTGTAGAGCTTCGATTTCCAAAAGATTTGCAGTTTTTCAATTGATAGTGAGAATAATATTAAAAAGTCAAAGCAGAAAAAAATCTACTGCATTTTACCAAACCTTAATTGCACAACATGCAAGATAACAACAGTAAAAGTTAAAGTCAAATAATTTATTTCAATTAGGCACATTAAAGGTACTTTTGAAAGACAAATCTAAAAAAAAAAAAAAAAACATCTAGTCACCCCTTCCAAAAGATAGTTTTCGTATGGAGAAGAATGGGCAAGAAACTCCACAGTTAAAGTCTAAGTTAAAAACAATATTCTAAAAACAAATTGAAAGTATCATTGCTCGTAGCCGACTGTTTCCATTTATCCAGCTTAATTTAAATAAATCAAGCGACTCAATTCACAATAGCTTAGGATAATAAATTCAATCGTCCGTCGACTTTCTCGACATTGTCTGCCGTTTAACCAATTTAGTAACTTTGTACAAGTTGCTGCTGAAAAAAAAATGTGATCCGTTCTTTGTTTCTAACCTTTTGAATTTTGATCCATGACTTTTTTATTTTTAGGGTTATATGTCGTATTTTTATCAGTGACTTACTAATCAACGCTAAAGGTGGTTAACAGCAAAATCGATAGGTCGCATATGACACAGGGACCTACTTATGTAGTTGCATGTAATAGACGACGATACATAAATAGATTGCAGTTTTTTTTTGGCTCTTCTTTAACTTAAATTAGCGACCCACCTGCTTCGTACTTTTTTGAGATTTCTTTATTAACGTAAGTTTAATAATATACACAAAAACCTTTCGGAATAAATTCTCAAAATTATGGTGAAAACCGCATCAAAATATGTTGCATAGTTTAGAAGAACAACGCGGACATTCAGACAAACACGAAAAGCGACTTTAATTTATAATATGTATAGATAAAGATATATCGATGACGAGTCGGACCGAATGCCCGATTCACACGATGTAAGTGCATACCATATAATTGAAGCAATAATTGACTGGCACCGTCTAAACAACACGTACAATTGTTGCACGGTACGGGCAAGATAGTTTCCGTTCAAAACTGGTATAGATGTAAACAGCACGTACAATAAAATCGCATTCATTACTTGAATCAATTGTACAAGGACGTGGGTCGTGCAAGTCTAAGTTCAGAGAGGCAAAAATTGCATGCAATAATCGTCTTGTAAGAATTGCCTTGGAGTTAACGGAAATCACACGCGTCTAAACACTTGCAAGCAACTCTTGGATGGCAATCATTGAACGTGCTTTATGGCATGCGATTATTGCTCTCGAAGGTCAAGAAACTTGCACCGTGTAAATTGGGCCTTAAAGGCTGATTTTTCAATAGCCAGGTAACATGTATGGAAAATATGTTTTAATTATTCTTCAGTTAAAAAATTCTAAAATAATCAGCCCTAAGAAAGCCATCTTTTGTTTTTCAATGACGAATCGGAACAGTGACGAGACGGCTAAAGTTGTAATATACACTTCTAACTATTTATTCGGATTACAGGCGAAATCATTATGTTTTGTAATGCTTGGAAAATCTACACGTGTTGCTGTTGAGTTACACGTGAACCTTTTTTGTTCGTTCGTTGTGTAATGTCCTATTTGTAATGCTACAAGCTAATGTTTGTTGGAAAAGAAGCTATTGTCCATTATTGTATCGAGAGGGTACGAATTTTATACTCAATGTGTTGAGTCAGTTTTTTTTTCTCAAAAGTTGAATTGTGTATAGTGTACATAATAAGAGTACCCATTCTATTGTATCATATTTATCGGTTTTATTGCCTAATATAAAAAAAAAACCCAAAGAACTTAAGCGTGGGTGTTGGACATATCTACGCAATCACACGGTGACGTCATGCGGGGTTGTATCTGCGACTGAGAGAATGTACCAATAGGAATGCGTTTCAATTTACGTATATTTATTTAATTTGCAGTTCATTCTGAGCAATAATGTTGTTTGTGTCATCGCCACCTGATGTAATCTCTGCGACCTGTCTGGAGGGTCTCAAGTAGGGTAAGATTTTCATCAAGGACCAAATAGAAAAAAAAAACGAGGAAAAATTCTGAATAATAACATTATTTGTACACGCTTTCCTACGCGAGATATATTCGGGATTATAGGGAGACATCTCCAATGGTAGCAGAAGATTTTTCCTGAAAATCGTTTTAAAAATACATTTCCTTAATGTAATTATTTCTTTAAAGGTATTATCAGCTTATATTTGACGTATAAATGCGCAATTATTTTCATAATTTCGTGGAACATGTTTCATCTTTTCCTACATACTTTTAAAGTGTTGTATGTGTCTTTCTACCTTTGTAAAAGCATTTTATGATATGCTTTGTAAATATTTTATTAATATAATATGGCAAATTACGTAAATAACAACTTGTACCTAATTATATTTTTATTTTGTTTTTGCGGCAAACATAGCTATAGTAATTATGACAAATCTTACATATAATGTATAATCTTAAATATAATATACATCTAACACTAAACTATATAACATATTTTATATATTTTGTAAATAAAAATTGCATAATAAAAAAAATGCAACCAATAAGAAGAACATATTCATTACAAAAAATGTAAGAGATAAAAATAATAACATAATTTACAATTTAACAAATGTATTAAAACTTGTGTATTCATAAAAAATAAAAAAATTATGTACACACAGTAAAATACATAGAGATACGACATAACTATAATTTAAGTATAAATGTAATAATAATAAATGTACATGTATAAAAGGGGGAAGGAATTTAGTCAACAAAAAATTTAGTCAGGAGTTGACTTCACATAATTGACCTAAGCTAAAGTTCAGTGAACACAGCACACATCTTAGTATCTGGTTCATCTCTGACATAAAGGCTGTGCCAACTAGGTTATATTTGTAGTATTGACAATAATATATTCGCCTAAACCTGATAACCTAGTTTTTTAAACAGTTATCTTTTCTATAGACCCTTTTTGGATGTTTGCCACAGTCTGGTCATGTTATTTAGGACAGAATAACATGTATATAGCTCAGATTTATTATATTTATCGAGATCTAACCCTACAAGTGGTCTATTAAGATAAGGTACGCTTTTTTCATTGATATTATAGATGCACCTAGTTTGTCCTCGAGTGATCTGCACTTTTGTTAATGTCGAGTAGCTAGAAATATGTCTACTGACAGATACCCTGTATTTGTACCAAAGCTCCTGTAGTACACTTTATATCTGTAGCATTCGTCAAAGTCAAAAGCCCAAATTCGACAGTTTTTTCAATCTTCGCATATCAGTAGAAACCAGTGTGTTATAGGGTATTGGAGGTCAGATGGCAGTCGCTTCATGTAAAATATTGATACTCTGTTGCATCTGGTTTGACAACCTCCCTCTCTGGTAGGAATCTTACACCAATTTACTAGAAAAAATTATATGTTGTAATAGTTGTACACTGGAAAAATAGCACGTTCTTCATAGTACCGGTCAACTGCGCTAACTTCGCCTGGCGTCCCATGTTTGCCTATAATGAAAAAGACGTAATATCGTTTTAATTTTACTTTTATGGCAATCGAAACTTAGAGTTTTTTTACAGAGCTCTAAGTTTCGATTGCCATAAAAGCAAAATTAAAAAAAAAACATCTTTTTTTTGATTATAGGCAAACAGGCGCCAGGCGAAGTTAGGGGAGTTGACGGTACTCTTTGTACAAATGTTGGCATTAACGTTGGCAATAAAATAGGTTTTCAAAACATCGAAGAAAGCCGTCACAGCAATACCGAATGTTAATCCATTTGATCCTTATCTGTCAGAGGAATTACTGCCGGTCGATAGATATGGAAACCCAATGCAATTATTAACCCATTAGCATTTGTTATTTTTTTCGTTCTTGTAGCATAAATTATGAAGGGTAATTTTTGTAAGTATACACGTGAATGAAAGTCTTGTATTTTACTTATGATATACAAAACTTGACGTGATCCATATTCATTACCTAATAACCAGTAATTATTTCAAAATCTGAGTCGATTTTGTAGTAGTTATAGTAGTATCTACATGCAAATATATATATATATATTTACATGTAGATACATAATATAGATAGGAACAAAAAAAAAACAGGTAAATATATTTTTGGATGTACGTATATATCCTTTGAATGGCTCCAGCAAGTAGTCTAAACCACTAGGTTATAATGTTAACCTATACAGCTATTATAACTATGTATAATGAGTAATTATTCTGAACCGGGATTAAGCTACAACAAAGTACCTACACAATATACATTTCTGATAAATATAAACAGTTCATTAGTGTACGCTACGAAAGTTCGTAGCTCCGTAGCACTCTCGTAGCACTCTCGTAGCCGGCTACGCTGAAAAACTATTCTTCGTAACAACTTAGAAAATGTTAATAAGCTCTAAAGGTTCTAAATGTTTTCTTTGTTAGAAATTCTTTTGATAAAATCTTCTTAATTTGGTTCTAGATTATAACTTACTTTGATTATTAACACAAAAAAAATATTTTTTACACTCGAGAGTGTACTCGTTGGTAACTTTTAAAAGACTTTTTCTGCGGGTACATAAGAAGGTATTGAGAAATTTCCTGCAAAAGCTTTTTTAACAAGACAAAGTATTTGTTATTTAAAGAATCTCATTGTTTGCCCCAAAAATAATTATTTTATAATGTTCAACATGTTTTTCGGTAGGTCTTATCTTTAATATATTTACGTGATGACATATTGTTTTGTTTTTTTGGTCACAAATTACTGTTTGTAGGTACGAGTATGTCTAGTCTAGTAATTATGTGTTGTGTCTTTCTACTTAATTATACATCAATGTAACGATTGGTTGGTCGAATGATTGGTAAGGGTAGTTGAGTAATCATTCTGACCCTGTTTTCGTATCGATTTTGTGTTCAGCCTTAGGCTGTACAAAATGTACGAGTCAACAATCGAAAATATATTAAAAAATAAAAGAGATATTTTTGTTAGTAAATGTTTAATACATCATAGTAAAGCGCCTTGGAATTTCACAAAAATGCAGGCCCAAAGTACATTTAAAAGCAATCGTATTTTCTAAGTGTAAAATCAGGTTACAGCTGACATAAAAGCTCTTAAAAATAGAACCGTAAAAATTCTATCAATACCGCCATTTGCCACTTGAGACTGACAAATTTATTTACTGCATCCATTTCTGTCTTTATCGCGGTGAGATAGGGGCTATTTTTCTTTGTCACTGATGAGTAAGCTTCGCTCCAGTTGTGGACGTTTCAGCTCTCGACCGTCTAGAGCACTTCAGAGTTCGAGTTGGCACCAAATTTTAGGTTTCAACGCTTCTCATTAGGCGCCGCTCACAGAGACAGGCGGGCTAGGGGTGTGATGAGCGAGAGGGGGGAGGGGAGAGGCATGGCGTCAGACCGGGAGGACCATTGTACGTTAAGACGCGTTTTGTTCCTCTTTATATATCTACTATATGTACTCTAACACATAGGCTCACTTACTGATATTAGCGCACTTTGATGCGTGGGATTCTCTTGAAAAAACAATGTGGAAAATCGTTAAAGGTTGTTAAAGGGTCGTCGCGAGACAAAACTAATAAATAACCGTGATTACAAGTTGTTTCATTACTTCGTAACTTATAATTTACGGTGGAAATAAAAATGTTAGGCGTTAAGTACTGCGAACATGAAATTAAAGTAATAATTTACAACATTATTTACGATTAGTAAATCTAATTTGATGTCAAAAATGTGAACGTAAAAAGTGTTGTTTGGTAAACTTCTTAGCTTGGCATGAAATATTATTAGGTCAATTTAAAATTATAAGGGCGTCTTGCACAACGTGTTAAGTACTTAAATAATAGTATTCAGAAACTTTATTAAGGTTGATCTGCAAAGGTAGCCTGCGAAATTAAAATTTTCTTACCTTTTTTGCTATTTGCTGGTCTGTGTCAGGTTGTGTCTTGATCAAAATATGATTCGCGACCATAACACATATGTATTTTCAGAATTATAATCATTAATACATCTATCTAAGTTACAATTTTGTTCTCAAATGTCATGATTTCATGAAAAAGTCATTCAATGGGAGAAACCTAACTTATGTAGAGAGATGTACTCGTATTAATGATTCTAATGAGTACTGAGTCTGTAAGTAAGTACTATGATCGCAAATAATATTTTGATCAAGATCACTGACTTGCAAATTGCAAAAAACGTAAGAAAATTAGAATTTCCTGGGCGTCTTTGTGGATCCACCTTAAACTGGCTTCATTTCATCAAGTGTCTAAATAAAATGATGCTATGTCTTTCCGAATTTCATTACACCTAGTTAATGTGCGCAGCCGACTTGCTTGGAATGATTACACAGTGCAAGTAAACTTACGCAGTAAAACTGGGTGACTATCAAGTCACATCGTGACGTAAATTGACTTGTGACTGTGGATGCACTGTGTGAAAGATGCTATGGCTGGAAAGGGGGTAAATACCAAGATGGCGACTGATAGAGAAATATAGAAGAAATACACGTTGCGCTGACCACGAATAATTTGGGACAACGGCCGGAGAACGCTGATGATGATATTAGTAAATTGACTTGAGAGGGCGTTTTTTCCAACGCCAGATATCCAAGAAATGTATGTAGAAATGTTGACAACTTTTCCATACAAAAACTTTCAATCGTCTATTTTATTTCGAGGATAAAAAGTTGCTGACGGTAGATAATATGAGCCTGTAGTCCTCAGTTAAAAGATTTTTAAGGCGTAGTTGTTTTGACGGGTCCGTAAGGACCAATGCCTGCTGGGGTTGTGGGTTTGTCTAAAAGGGATATCGTGGCCCCGGCACACAGGCAACGGAAGGAACACGGGTGGGTTTTAGTCAGTAAAAGTCTGACACACCCTCTCGCTCCGCCCAGAGCGGGAGAAGTCATTTAATGATTTTCCATTCTCAAAAAAAAAAAAAAGGTGTAGTTGTTTTGTTGATTAGCGAGAAACGAATAGTGCTAGCAACTAAAACCTGGTTGTTTGTTTGACAGAGTTTGCGCCGGTAGTGTGAACAGTCAGCGATCAACTTTACAGCGAGCAAGACACATTTTTTTTCTTTAATAGTGCCTCTGCTTTTATGTTTTTTTCTGGTTGGGAAATTTTCAAATAACTTCTTCCGCTCTGCGGAGCGGGAGGGCGTGTCAGACTAGTACTGGCTAAAATCCACCCGTGTTCCTTCAGTTGCCTGTAAGTTGCGAGGGGCCACGGTATCCGTTTCGGACTTTCCCACGACCCCGGCAGGTAACTAAAACCCTGTCCGATCCGTGAGGGTGTTGATAAGAATCATTCTGAGGGTCTATTTATGGAAAAAAGAAAAAATTCGCAGCATTTTTTCAATGGGGAATTTTACTGGGTTATTTCCATGGGGCGCGAGCGGCCGTCGTTTAGCGGGTGTCTAGAAGTCATATCTTATGACCCCCGTGGATTTTTTTTCCATTTTTAATGGCATTGGGATAATTTTGTTACAAAAACAATCAATCAATCTGCCTAGCCGTTTCCCAACTATATTGGGGTCAGCTTCCAGTCTAACCGGATGCAGCTGGATACCAGTATTTACATGGAGCGACTGCCTATCTGACCTCCACAACCCAGTAACTGGGTAATACGATACCCCTTGGTAAGACTGGTGTCAGATTTTCGGGCTTCTTACGACCAGACGACAGCTTAACGTGCTATCCGAGGCACGGAGGAGTCTCGGTATGTCAAGATGGTCACCCATCCATAGATCAACCCCAGCAAGCGTAGCTTAACCTGATGGATCGATCCGTGCGGCAGTTATTACTTAGCCACGAGCTCTTCGAGCTCGAATTTTGTTACAAAAACGTGAATATTGAATAGCAATAACTTTTTTATTTTCCATAATAATAAGTTTTTTTTGTTACTTTTTACTAATGTTAATGGAGTACATATGTGCCCTTTTCGGATCGCACAGGGTTTTTGTAACACATTGTATGTATCTATTTTACTAACATGGGACCTACTTGAGAGAGAAAATAGTCGATAGCTTGTGACTTCCTCGTCGTCGGTGGGACAGGTGCTTTTGGGTTGATTTTTCTAGATTTTGGCAATTTTCTATACAAAATCTGTCAAAATTTAAAATTATTCCTCGAGTACCTAAAAGTGTCTGGCGCTGGAAATATACTGTTGATTTTCATACTGTCCAGGGCAAAATACGTCCTCCACAAAATGTCAGCGCGTATACAAAATAAATAGTTTTCCCTTACACCTGTGGCGAGAAGCGCTTAAAAGCTTCGGTGGCCATTTCACTTATCAAGCCATTATAGCAGTAATTTAATGTGTGCTACAGTAATTAATAGCTTTTATTTTAAAACAGCGCTGTATTTAGCGTCTCTGGTTCATTTCCGAGCTATTAAGTTATAGTTTACTATGTAGTTGCAAATTGGTTTGTAACTGATTTGGGTTTTATTTTGTTGGACGTTGTGATTGCATTACAAAGTCAATCAATCTACCTAGCCTTTTCCCAACTATGTTGCGCTCGGCTCCCAGTACATTTGAATATCAGTATTTTACATGGAGCGACTGCCTATCTGACCTCCACAGCCCAGTTACTGGGTAACACGAACCCATGGTAAGACTGGTTGTCAGACTTTTGAGCTTATGACTACCCGTAACGACTATCAAGGATCGCCGAATGATAGCCGGGACCAACGGCTTAACGTGCTTTCCGAGGCACGATATGTAATGGATGAACACTCATCTCGATCTACTCGTGTCGCTGTTATTATTTGCATTACACAGTGCACGTGCATTTATTTATTTTACTCGGGATTTATATATTTTTTAACACTTTCGACTCCACCCACTTCTCATAGAACTCATATGCCATGCCACCATACATATTGAAAGTGAACCCTCCGGGAGGGTTGCCGGCATTACGTTTGCGCTAAAGTTAACCATCGCGGACGGTCAACGGCATTAGTTTTATAAAACCGTGTTATAAAATACTGTAAAACGAAGTCAGGGGGTCTTATCGCTATACGTAGTTTCCAACCTTTTAATTCTTTTGTGAATATTTGTAACCCTAAACAATTGGTGTGAACTTGGATTTCAAAACCAATGCATGTAAATAAATAAATAAATCTTGATATATAGATCAGATTTTATTTTCACGGTTTAGATTGCTGTATTTGCTAAGAAAAACCTTCATTTAATATGACCCCTCGCGAGGGCTCCCGGCATCCCATATGCGACTTGGTGAACCCTTCAGGATTGCCCCAGGCACTGAACGTCTTAAACTTTATAATCAATAATGTTTCAGTATCTCGTTAGTTGCTGCTATAGTAAAATAAAATCTACATTTAACTGTACTTTCATTTGTTTGTTTGTAAACACAACATGCATCTTAAAGCTCTAATGATGTCATAATTTTCGTGAATTTCTTGAACTCTCTCATGCGCAAATCGTCTCGATTCTCATACCATTAAATCTGTCTAGAGTGCGTGTAGGCTTAAGTGGGCGTGGCTGTCTGGAGGGAAACGTGTAGGCGTCCTTAATGAGCTGTGACATCTCACAATCTAACTTGACCTTTATTTGTCAAGCAGTAGTGATTATTTTCCATTATAAAAATGCGAAGACGAAAAATAAACTAAGTGAAATTAATAGGCACGGTTTCTGTTACGTTTTTTGAGAAAATTTGATGTTGGAAGATCTTGGAAGAAGGAAAACTAACCACAAAATATAAAAATATCTATTGCTAATATCATAACATCACGCCGGTATTTCCCGAAGGGTCAAGCAGAGGTGTACCAGTGTACCTATAGTACACGCACATATAGCCAGTTATGTTTAAGACCCCTGTAATAGGGGGCGAGCCTATTGCCATCAACCGGGCATAAATCCAGACTCCGGGCTGCTGCTGAGCAATTCCAGATGGAAAAACCCATTAACACTTTGCCCGACCTGGGAATCGAACCCAAGATCTCATTCTCAGCAGTAGCGCTTGCAACCACTAGACCAACGAGTCAATCGTAATATCTGTTGTTATAATAAGATAACGACGTGGTGAAGGTAAATAAATGTATTTATTTATAATAGGTACAACAACAGCATATATATTTTACATTAAATATTAAAGTTAACAGATATGGGCTCTTATATATATATACCAATTACAGGTGTACACGACATTTACATACAACAAAGCAACCTTCTTTAATTACATAAAAATATATATATTAATTGTATACTGTATGTACCTATTGAGGAGCTCGTGGCTAAGTAACAACAGCCGCACTGGTCGATCCATCAGGTTAAGCTACGCTTGCCGGGGTAGGTCCGTGGATGGGTGACCATCTTTACATACCGAGGCTCCTCCGTGCCTCGGAAAGCACGTTAAGCCGTTGGTCTTGGCTGTCATTCGTGGATCTTTGTCAGTCGTTTCGGCTCGTCAGAAGCCCGAAAGTCTGACACCAGTCTTACCAAGGGGTATCGTATTACCCAGTTTCTAAGTTGTGGAGGTCAGATAGGCAGTCGCTCCATGTAAAATACTGGTATTCAGCTGCATCCGGTTAGACTGGAAGCCGACCCCAACATAGTTGGGAAAAGGCTAGGCAGATTGATTGATTTGTATGTACCTATTGTTTGTGTGTTGTGTTGTGTGTTTGTTGTATTGTTTATTATTTTTTGTATTTATTCTTTTTTTTTTGTTATTTCACTATATGCTGCACCGGTTGACGTCATAACGTCAACGCCTGCTGTCGCTGAAAACCAGCGCTGGGGCTCTGTCTCGCATAGGGTCGCAGCTTTATGCTGAGCGATGGCCGTTTTGCGTGGATGTGACGCATATTTTCCCCCAAATTGTTTATTTTCGTGTTTTGTTCTTACCTTGCGTCATGTGTACCGCAAATAAACGTATTTTCTTTCTTTCTTTCTTTTTCTTTTCTAATTAAAATGGAAAATAAAATAAAATCATTAGCAAAAAAATAAATTGCGACATAGAAGATAAAGAAATACTTTTGTGACTGTGACGTATCAGGCATTGTTTGCCATTAACATAGAGAACTCATACAACCACTCTATAATTTTCTTCAAAATTAACCTCCAAGTTCAAAACACATAAAAAAAAACAATCCTTTTAAAGTAGCCTCAATTCTCGGCCCAAGACGTAGAGGGTAATATGGCACAAAGTTTATAATGGGCCGTACGTGGGACCAGGACGAAGTGCCTTTAA
Source organism: Agrochola macilenta (assembly GCA_916701695.1). Classification (NCBI taxonomy): domain Eukaryota; kingdom Metazoa; phylum Arthropoda; class Insecta; order Lepidoptera; family Noctuidae; genus Agrochola; species Agrochola macilenta. The sequence continues at coordinate 17,033,132 of OU753558.1, forward strand.
TAGCACCGCGGGACATTAGGCGACTTGCGAATATGTCCCGCTTAAAAATTTCGGTAGGAGCGCGAAGCTTTTAGTACGTAAGTTGGGGAATGTTGTGTCGTAAATATTTACATAGGCCTGATACCATGATGTAATTTTTAGACGGTAATAATGACAACTTACTCGTACAGAGCAAGATAGTTGGTAGGCGGTTTCATTTTAAATTTAAATTAACCGTCGTATGTCACTGTCCGTCGCTGTCCGGCCGTCAGTCTGTCAGCGGACTGTATCTCATGAACCAGGTAGACAGTTAAAAATTTCACAGATTGTGTATTTCTAATACTGCTATATATATATATATATATATATACATAATAAAAATTAAGTAAAGTTAAAAATGGAAGGGGGTCTCATAAGAACCATGCTTTTTTCGGCGTTTTTTGCTAAATATTGCACGGTGGTATGGAACTGGTTTTTGTATGCTCATGTGACTATATTAGCAGATTTTTGTTCATACATGTTTTACATGGTGGAACCATGCTACAGAACGCCAGTACTTCGTTCTAATAAAATTATTATACTGTTTTTGCATCGCTTACGTTCGTTCGTTCATTCTGCTTTTGTAATTTAATTAATGTTTTCAAACTTCGATGGACAGTAAATCGACACAATTTTGTTGTACCCGCAGTTGCTCACGACTTCGATTGCGTTTTTTTTTTGTATTTAATTTTTTTCCAGGTCCTTATAACCGTCGGTTCAATGGCTTTGACATGAAAAGGTAACAGTCAGACAGAAAGAAAGACATCGTTTCTTTTACTTTTATACCTAATATTAGTATGAATTATAAGATGCAATGCATCATAAACAAACATGACTAACTCATCTCATCATACGCCTCCCACTATTGTCTTAGCTTCTATATTCTGAATCACCCATAGAGTACATACAAGCTGTACAAAGAAAGGAATTAATTTAGCCGGTGACTCACAAAGCCTTAGGGTGATGTAGGCGTCTCCTGGTAATCCCACACTATGTCTAAGGTTTCTTTATTCTTTACTACTTGTTCTAGTGTAGGAGGGAATATTACAAAGTAAATGCAAAGAGAATTTAATTGAAGTTAGAAAATTTTTACTAAGAAAATATTAATTGTAAAAAAACATTAATTTCTTTTCCCAAGATGTTTGAGCCAGTGATTGTCGCAAATAGATTGAGGAAGCTTATATAACAATTGTGGATCATGAATCTTGATTTAAATTTGACAGATTTAATAATAGCCCGGAGTTTGGATTTGTGCCCGGTTGATGGCAATAGGCTCGCCCTCTATTACATGGGACTTAAACATAACTGGCGAAATGTGGGTGTCCTATAGGTACACCTCTATCTAACCCTTCGGGGATCTACTGGCGTGACGATATGTGTGTGTCATGATTGATCATGTTTTTGAAATATGGATTTATTTTAAGGGGACGGGCAGCAGTATTTTTACTGTCATAAATGTGCCTACAAGTGTAAAGGGTGATAATAATAACACTTATTATAGTAGTCAACGATGTCCATGTTTTCTAATAGACTGCGCATTAGTATCGATTGGTACCCATTTAAAAAACGAATTGACTGTTTCTTTAATAGTCAGATGAATTATTATGTAATTTACTTCTTCACTACAAAATTAGCAAATGTGTTTCACTTAAAAATAACGATTTTTACGTCTAGAAAAAACAGTGATTTCTTTATTAGGTATATGAAAGTTTTTTATTTATATTATTGCTATCAACCGGGCACAAATCCAGACTCAGGGCTATTATTAAATCTGTCAGAATTAAATCAAGATCCATGACCCACAATTGTTCTATAAACTGCCTCAATCTTTTTGCGATAATCAGTAGCTCAAACATCTTGGAAAAATAAATTAATATTTCTTACAATTAATGTTTTTCTTAGTATTTTTTTTCTAACTTCAATTAATTTGTCTATGCACATAAACCTTCCGGAATAAATTCTCTAAATGTTGGTGAAGACCGCATCAAAATCTGTTGCGTATTTTAGAAGAACAACGCGGACACAGACAGACACAAAAAGCTACTTTCATTTATAATAAATTTTAGCTGCGTCCTGCGGTTTCACCCGCATAAGTATCGATCCCGTGGAAATATCGGGATAGAAAGTATCCCTATTCCTAATCCAGGTCACGGTCTACCCTTGTGCCAAATTTCATTCAAATCCATTCAGCCGTTTTAGCGTGAAAGCGTAACAAACAAACTCACTTTCGCATTTATAATATTAGTTAGGATATATTGTTTATTATTTTTGCGATTTAAAACTTCAGCAACATCATACATCTTAGAAACGCGCGTAGCTCGTAATTTACTTTGCTCTCTCAGTATATATATACTTCTAGAGATAGCATTAAGACGTATTGGTTCGCTTGAAGTAACTACCTCGTTAATGTATTAGCTTTAAATATTGAAGCGCCATAAACAGCGATTGATTTAATGCGACTCATTTCGAAGTAAATCTCTGGACCTACTGATACACTACATATACAGTACGTTAAAGATGATTTATTTACTTGTTTTCTTTAATTAAGACGGTTTAAACCTAATTAAAGACTCAGTTTGTTTATGACACATGCACAAGAGAAAATATAAAAAAATCATCAAGTTGAGGTAAAAACTTAAAAAACACTTTCATTAATCTCTCCCACATTACTTCCGAAACGCTAATAAAATCTTCGTCCATTTGCCCGCAAACAGTTCGTTTGTTAGATTCTATGATCTACTAGATAATATAGTCGACCGCGCAATTACTTTACCACCTTTAGGATGAATGTCACTTGCACGTCATTAAACGACAACGACATTTTACGAAACGGTTGGCGCAGTGGCTGAGCGATCGACTGCTGCGCAACGTGTCGCGGGTTCGATCCCCGCACGGAACAAAAATTTGTATGATCTGCGAATAGTTGTTCCGGGTCTGGGTGTTAGTGTATGTGAGTTTCTATGTTTGTAAACGCACCCACGATACAAGAAGAAATTCTTAGTGTGGGGCAAAGTTTAAAAAAAAAATAAAAAAAAGGGCTATTTGTCTATGTGGCAGTTAGATAGTTTCAGCCATAGTGCGAATTTCACCATTGATACTGAACGCGATCAGCACATCTAAGCCGCGTTCATGAGCTGTCAGTGTCAATATTCCACAAAAACGATGACACAGACCTGACAGCTCTTGAATGCCGTTTAGATGTGCTAAACGCGTTCAGTTTCATTGATGAAATTCGCCCTTAGTAAAGTTTTAATTTAGTGTGAATTATTGTCACAAGTGACGAAGCAATTACGAAGTCGACTACCTATAGGTACATACACTTATGAAAGTAAACGTATAGAGTATTAGGCTTAGAAGGACCTTCATGAGAAGGCCACTGAAGGAAGGAAATAATAATAATAATAAGAAGGAATACTTAAATTGTCTTAAATTTAAGTATAAAAACCAAATTTTTCAAAAAATAAACAGTTCTCAGTTTTTTACTAAGCATTTGCATATTGAAACATGGACCCGACGTTTAGGCACAGTACAGATTTTGCTGGGTAGGGCAGGCGAGGCAGACATAGGCCGCCAGCGCATGCTGCGACATAGTTACACACACGCGTCCTAGGTAGTACAAACAATCTGTCATTGAAACAAAATTATGAATCAGTGGTGAAAACCAAGTGACGATCTGCATGCGTCGCGCAGAAATCTGTATCAGCTCTACAACGAGACACAGAGCAGGACAAACACATGTCTGCGTCGCACGTGCCTGCGCCGTAGCGTACGCAGCTCTCAGTACGTCCATGCATTACAAAATCTGCTCTGCCCTGCGCTGCGCGGACCTGCGTCACCTGCGTCTCGACATTCGCTTAGCCTTATCGAAAGACAGGTATAATATACACTACTTTATGTATTTGGTGTACCTATTTTATTTATAATTATGATACCTTTTTAATATTGAATGTCCACTCGCAAATAATGCACCTGCAATGTTACCTCTCCACCAACCTTGGTTTACTTAATGCCTTAGGTATTCTCTGTGCCTGAGGCATTAAGTCCACTTTCTTTAGTGTGCACAAAGTTTAACTTTAATAAATTTATATTGAGAATAACAACTGCAATATACGTAACAAAATATGTATTGTTTCGTCTGTGGATTATGTTATCTTCTCTAACATACAACAGAGAGAATGAGTTTTCATTTTATATGCATGAAAACTTTACATAGACTGATGGTAAAACCAACAGTGTTGAGCGTAATCAAAAAACTGATAAACGTATGTACAGAAGGTTCCATTCCATCTATGAAAATAATATCTACAGTGAACTACAAACAGACTTTGCATGAGACAAACTTGTCTCATGCAAAGCCATGACAAACTATGTTTGTCAAACTCTATGGCTTTTTCCCATGTTTGATAAGAACCTTATCATACATGATACCTAATTAGTTTGCTAAGTATAAACATACATACAGACTTCTAGTCTCGCTAAAAAACACCACATCTCACATTTCATGCACATATTCAGAAGGTGGCTGTCAGTCAGTTCTGAAACTGCTTTACTTACAGTATGTGCCGTAGATTTGATTTAAAAAAGGTCCGTGCAGACTAGCGCGACTCCTGCTCCGTCCAGAGCGGGAGAAGTTATTTGATAATTTCCCACACTCAAAAAAAAAAGAGTCTTGTTGCGCTGCCGCGTCGCGCCGGTCTGAACGACGCAAAATGAGTTTAACGCTAAACGTATTTAAAACATAGTTCTGTTTTTTTCAATCGTTTGTAGATGTGACATTCTTACTTTTATGTAAGAATTAGAATAATTTATTTGCAGATAATACAGGTGTTACCAGTTGTAAAAGTTGGTGGTTTAATGTACAGTTCATATTTGCCTGTTTAGGGCATGAAAATTAATTTTACATTAATAACTAATAGATACTTAATAAGTTAAACAGAATATACAGAAAGCTACCTATGTTCTAATAGAAAGATTCATTTAAAATTCATTTTCAGATACAAAAAATATAAGTCTTAACATAACACAATTTAAAACCTTAAAACTTTTTTTTTCTTTATTTTACAATAATTCTTTGAAGTTAAACTAAATAAACACACACGCCACAAAACTATAGGACACTTAAAATATTTTTTTTTTTCTTTAGGATATTACAGAATTTCTTGTAAACTGTAAAACAATTTTCTATCAACCATCTACGTAGTTTAATTTTAAAATATTTAAATGGGAGCTCCCTTATGATCTTTGGTAATTTATTAATAATTGTATTGCACACAATCATGATAAACATTATTTAATAATTAATTTAATTAGAGTTGTATTTCAAAAATAAACTAAAATTTTCGTTGCATCTCTTGGTCTCTGATTAGTGTAATTGTCACCTTTGAATCTGAACAATTCATTATGTTACTACACAAAAAGCTTTCCTTAGCCTCAGTTTTTCAATTTCCTGTGTACAAAATGGTTCTAGTTTCTTTCTACCTTACTAGTAAGGAATGAAATCTGTCCACAAATTCACAGTAACAGACAAGCAATTTGTTTGAAATGCCCGCATGCTTGGGTAGATCAATGTTCTGTGGTTAGCTTGAATCTACAACTTGGACACTGAACTATTGAATTATGAGATTTGCTCTCCCTACAGTGTGGACTGCCCTTTTCACTGGATATGGACACAGTATCAAATAATTGCTTTTGAATAGAGATAACCAATCTTCTATATTTTATCTTCTATAAATAAAAATCAACGTTTGTTTGTCCTCTCGAGGACTCGAGGGTTTCTGGGCCAAAATATCTACATTAAAAAAAAACAATGGCATTGCAACGCATCGCGGTGCAGCTAGTACATATACGTATATACCTAATACAAATGAAATGCTGCTCGTTGGTTAGCGCATCACTTCAGAACGGCTGATCAGGTTAATATGGAAAAAAAAGTGCAAGTTGCCGCGAAAATTGGAAAACTTGGGAAAACTGAAAATGGTTTTTCAGTGGGAATTTTGTTTTTTTAATGAAATTTGGACAGGTCAGCTAATAAGGTAATAAAATGAAATACAACTTTGCTTATTTTATAGTATCATATCAAGAAATGCATTGTTCTATTGGAGACTTCAAAGTATAAATGATTTTGAAAACTTATTTACATACTTCAGTATTAAAAGGAAACCAAAAATACAGTCTGGGAAATTAATTATTTATCAAATTGACACTCAACGTCAATTTGCCATTTCATACAACTGTTGTGATTTGAATAAACGGACAATTTAGGTTGGTGCTTAGTCAATTTGATATACCAATATTTTCCCTGACTTTACATATAAGCCTACTTATTACTCAAGACTTTCAGGAACTCTCAACACACGCTTATTGTCACATATTACTTGCTCTTTAAACACTAAACTTAACACAAACGAGAACGCAACTTACCCCCAACTTATCCTGTAATACTTGAGATTACATCAAGTTGAGGGATGTATCATAAAGCTTTTATTCGTGAAAGGAATTCCTCTGACGGCATTGTTTAGGGTATCCTTTTGTGATGTAAATATTTACGTATGTATATACGTTAGGAATAAATTAACCGTTTCAAAGGGAACTTTCTAACGTTTGTCGTGTGAAACAATTATGTGAAACGTTTTGATGCTCCAGGTTTCTGTTTGATCAATTCCTTGGAATCGGTTAAACGGTTTATTGGTGAAACTCTGCGTTTAATTGTTTTATAATTATTTTATGTTAAAGAAAGTGTGGAAGTATAGATGTCGATTGTATGGAATGTTATTGTATGATGTGCGTATATGGACCTCCTAAGTCTGACGGTGTTAAATGAAATGATTTATTCAGTAATTAGGATACCTTTCGAAACCACTTTTACACGTCATGTTTATTAAAAAAAAATAAGCTAAGTACATGAAGTCGATATTTCCTATGTGGGTGCAGTACGACACAACTTAGATGTAGTATAAATTTGAAAATTTTTGTTCATTTATTTCAATTTTACGAATGTGTTTGGTTATATGACTTTACAAGTTATTACGTTTTCGTAAAGATCATTTTCACCTAAAGCAGTAATAAAGATTGGTGATTTTAAAGGCGCACTCAGTTCGGATGGTGATCGGTTTTACGAATTTTGCCGATGCTACATCTAAGCTGTGTTGTACTGTACTGTAAAGTAATGGCGACAAGAACTAACGGGTCGAGGTCTCTTAAAGTCCAGACGTTAAATACCAACAGTATCGTGTTATAAAATACAGGATAGCATCATTAAGTATAGGTGCGAGTAAGGCTAACCACTACGATTGTCCAACGCATTGATGATGACAATCTTAATATGAAGTTTTCTGCACCTAAAGAAGAGGAAAGTGCTTCCATTATCTTGCATCAATTATTATCACCATTATTAGCACCTCATACACACACGCGGAAAGTGTTGGTCCATTCTTGTTTTAAGTGCCTACTGAATCTTTAGTTTTAGTACGTTTTTTTTTTTAAATCAAGACGGCGTTTCTGAATCCTACGTAATAATAGCCGCACGTGTCGATCCATCAGGTAAAGCTACGCTTGCCGGGGTAGGTCCGTGGATGGGTGACCATCTTTACATACCGAGACTCCTTCGTGCCTCGGAAAGCACGTTAAGTTGGTCCTGGCTGTTATTCGTGGATCTTTGACAGTCGTTTCGGTTCGTCAGAAGCCCGAAAGTCTGACAACCAGTCTTACCAAGGGGTATCGTATTACCCAGTTACTGGGTTGTGGAGGTCACATAGGCAGTCGCCCCATGTAAAATACTAGTATTCAGCTGCATCCGGTTAGACTAAAAGCCGACCCCAACAAAGTTGGGAAAAGGCTATGCAGATTCAAGACGGCTTTCCGAATAAATACTTATTTTATTCAGTGTACGGACTCAGTTTTAATTGGCTTAGTTTCAAGTCAGTGGGTATGGGGAAACTTTATCAGTTAGTTTAAAAAAAAATAGTTGACGCAATTACTTAAGCCAACACAGCTTAGAGTTGGTCTAGTTTTTACTCTACACTATTTTCATACAAAATAATATTCTTCAAAGAACAAACAATAATGAGTTATTCTAGTACATACATAAATACACACCATAGAGGTAGTCATAAACTACAGAATGCCAGAACGGTTTCAGTATGTATGAATCGTAGCAATACGTACATATCCTACAGTAATTTAGTGGGAATATGTGTGTTTAAATATTTAAATAGTAAGTGAGATTTGTAGGCATCCCAATAGAATTCACATGGAGTAGCGTTCTCAGACAAGTAATTACCAAGATTAATCCGAACATTTAGACCGACGCGTCATCTTTATTTGTTTAGATTTACATAAACTATTTAGTTTTATGCTATTTTAATTACACATGCATAATCCTAGCAGTTTGCTCAAAATAATGTTCATGATGAGATTTGAAATAGAAAAGGTTGATCAAACTCAGTGGACTAAACATGATAAACGGCTCAGAAGGGACCCAGGCTAATTAATGATAATTACAGAATATTATTATCAAATGTACCTACTATTTTACCTGTGATTTCATTATGTAAGTACAAAAGAAATTGTGTGAACAATAGAATAATGGTTGCAGTGAATAAATGTCAGAGTTAATTGAGAGTTATTGCTGTAAATCTATTAGGTAGCTCTTATCATACTAACTTGTTGAAATTTATAATATTTTACGAGCCTAAAGTAAATTCAAGTTTAATCTTTTTAGGGTTCCGTAGCCAAAGGGTGACAAACGGAACCCTGTTACTAAGCCTCCGCTGTCCGTCCGTCTGTCTGTCAGCGGGGTGTATCTCATGAACCGTAATAGGTAGACAGTTGAAATTTTCACAGATTGTGTATTTCTGTTGTCGCTATAACAACAAATTAAATAAAGTATATGGGGGCTCTTATAACAAAATTTGATTTTGAAAAAAAAAATTACCCTGACATGTAGGGTGCCATTGTCTAGAACTCATCATCATCGAGTAGAGTACAAATATATTTTTTGTTTTTTTTTTATCTTAAAAAATTATGAACTATGGGGTCGTAAAAGTTGTCAGTCTTAGACCATTTTTGTACGAGCTCTATCGTAACAACTAAACAAGTTAGGAATTTGAAACTTCTGTATATCGCACTTCTATCAACTTGTTATAAATACAGAAGAATAGGGTTATTTCTAGAAAGAAAAAAACAAGTCTAAGTACTTACTACTTTCAGGGACAAATAATGAAGTACTAAAGAAAATCCTTCACAACATCCTAGCCACAAAACAAGCCATCAATTCATCTGTAAAATGGGTCAACTCTCTTGGAAAGGTCATGGGATGTCCTCGTAAGCGTCAATTATCGATGGTGATGGCGTCACAGTGTCAGCAGCCTTGTAATGGGGTTTAGTTCATGCTGGCGCCTGTCTCGACGTAAACTCGGATGTTACAGTGGAAGATTTTAGTGGGGTAAACTTGTTTTGTAATTTAAGGGATTTGTTGGATAGTTGTTTGAGCAAAAAAAACAAATAAAGTACCATAGCATGTGTGGAGATGATCTTATTTTTAAGGATAGTATGTAAAAAAATGCATTTGCATGTATGTTAGGTACATAAGTAATGAAATTGAATATGACTTTTGCTTTAGTAACTATCTCGTAAAAATGTTGAGATCCCTTTCTTAAAATACATAAGCTTTACAAACAGTGAATAGGTCAGTAGCGTTACCACTCTTGCGCTCACCGAGTGCCAAATCCCTCTAGAACGGCAATTCCCATATTTTTAACAAAGTTCGCACACGGTATTGTCAGTTGTGTAAAATCTCTATTTTTAACAAAGTTCGCACACGGTATTGTCAGTTGTGTAAAATCTCTATTTTTAACAAAGTTCGCACACGGTATTGTCAGTTGTGTAAAATCTCTATTTTTAACAAAGTTCGCACACGGTATTGTCAGTTGTGTAATATCTCTATTTTTAACAAAGTTCGCACACGGTATTGTCAGTTGTGTAAAATCTCTATTTTTAACAAAGTTCGCACACGGTATTGTCAGTTGTGTAAAATCTCTATTTTTAACAAAGTTCGCACACGGTATTGTCAGTTGTGTAAAATCTCTATTTTACCTACATTTTCGACAAGTTGTTGACACTGATTGTCGCTGCCACGAGATAGGACGTTTAGTAGGTACGAGAATTGGCCTTCCAATAATTCATTTACTAGTTCTTTATTCAAATTAACTAATTCGTAAAATTCTCCCAGTTTGACATTGACATAATTTAATTCCCAACCAAGTAGAAGAGCAATAGAACATAATTCAGGAGACATTATTAATAACGGTGGTTGTCTCCTGTCTAGACGATATCCTTGAGCTGCTACCCTACTAGATTTATGCTAAGGGGTAGCATAATTATATTAAGTGAGGGTATGTTGATAAAATTTCTATTGTCATGGAGACATTAAGAAGAAATAACGTCATTTTTTGCGCCTCTCTTGTCACGGATGTTGGTTTCGGTAAAACGTATAAGGCTCTCTGTGCACACACGTTTTTCTGTGAAAAACTACGGTTTATTCGCACGGTCGTCAGTGTTGTATGGAGCACTATAGACATATACTCGTATACTGCTGACAGGCACGTTTTTTTTTATAACGGCGTGTTTTGTACGCCGTAGCGTAAAGAAACCGTACCGTATACGGCCTTACGGCGGTAAGGGCCTTGTTATTTTTAGCTGTGGCTATTTTTGAAGGAGTGGCTTATGGCATGGAATCGTGAAAAATAATCAAAAAATGCCTAGCAGTAGGAAATACAGCAGAGTTGTTTGGGTTCACCTTAGCAGGAAATCAGTTTCGTATAACGCACTAGAGCATAGATTTGATAAGAAAATCATAGAAACGATAATCTCTTGTCGATAGACGATTATAATAATACTTGACAACCCGCATGGCCAATATCTGCAATATCGCAAGCAAATGTTTTGATAGAAAAAAAATTGACTGTTTTTAGCCAGATACGAGTACTTATATTTATCTCAAAATAACTATGTCACAATTCATCCAACAATACTAATAAAAAGTCACAAGTTTATCCATTGCGGAATTTGTACCATCTTTTGCATTATGTCTGCATTCCGTGCCCAAACGCAATAGAACAGAGCTCAGATGACATTATCACAACCGTCAGTTTGTCCGTGTCCTGTCTAGACGATAGCCTTGACGATCCCATAGCCCCGGGCTGCAGATATAACATGCAGCTGTTTTGATTGAAAAACTTGATTGCTTTTTTATGAAAGCGCTTTTTCCGCTGCTTTTTACTAAGTGGAGCTAGGAAATTGATTTTGTGGTTACGCTGTAAGGTTTAAAGCAGCTTTTAGTATTAGTTTTGTTTTGTCTTATACACTAAAGTTGCGAAGATTTTTGCACAGAATAAGTATGTTGATCAAAGATCGAAGACTATTTTGGTATTCAAATATTCAGTGGGTGCTTTCGAGTCCATTGAACAGGTTTGCTTTTTGAAGTGAAATTCTTAGTACGTACCTACCATTGGTGAACTTTCTGGAAATAATTGCTTTTAACAGTTTTCAGTATTTTTTATTGTATATTAGCTTCTGCCAGCAGCTTCGCCCACATGATATATTTATAAATTATAGCCTATGTTACTCAGTAATAATATAGCATTCTACTAGTGAAAGAATTTTTTAAATCGGTCCTTTTGAATTTATTCATTACAAAAAAAACAAACATACAAAAAATCAAATCAATTCTCTTTATAATATACGTTTAAAGTATAGCCTATCAGTCTATCAGTGATAATATAGCATTCTACTGGTTAAATATTTTTTTAATCGGTCCAGTAGCTTTTCAGTTTATTCATTACAAAAAAACAAACTTAATAACATACAAAAAATCAAATATGTTCTCTTTATAATATACGTTTAAATTATAGCCTATCAGTCTATCAGTGATAGTATAGCATTGGAGAAATAATTTTTAAAATCGGTCCAGTAGTTTTTGAGTTTATCCATTACAAACAAACATAATATTAGTTTAGATTTCTATCTCATAAGTTTTCACTTAGAAAAGATTTATTCGTGGAACCCAAGTAGTTCCATAAATAAAGCCATTTCTAAGTACTTATATGTTTCAATTTAAGATTCAGAGGTAACGCTAAATACTGTCGGTAACGATAACGTACTATTTGGATTTAGTGCTCGGGATTTAACTAAAGAATTTAGACAACAAACATAAACTATTCCTATTTCAGCACGTGCATCAAGGTATCGGTTCAAACCGTAGTTCCTCATTCTCAGGCAAGACGTTAAAATGATGTGCCAAGTTTATCACATTCCGAAGTGCCTATTTCACGGAACCCCATTCTGCGGGTCTGTGGAAACACTGCACCGTTTCACGTGGCGATGTTTTATGACGGTAGCGTGTATTTTTCGCAATTTTACTTTACTTCCACCTTAGGGTACACTAAAAGTATTTCACGTGGAAATTCCATCAAAAAAATTATGTCGTACCTCCAGGTTCTTGTGCTAGTGTACTGGAAATTATGTTATAAACGAAATAAAGCAATCAAGGTTATGCATATGAATGCCTGCAAAGACAAACAAATGAATGCAAAATGTTTGTACCTATTCCCCGAGAGAGCGAATTAAATTGAGGTGTTGAAACTACTACACCTGTATATTTCGATATTCTACTGGATTCTGGTCTGTTACTTTAGATTTCATGATGAAAACTCCCAAGATATCTTCATTAAACCGGAGATCGAACCTAGAATCCCACGCTCTGTAGCGTCGTGTGTCTGTAACTAACTAAGAAAATAATAATGATCAAAATCTGGTTCAGCCAAATTTAGTTGTGGTGGAGTTTTTGAATTTAATATCTTCATAGTTAGTCTCTTAAAAAACGTATTTTATTATAGAATAGAATAGAATATATTTATTTGCTTTAAAACATGGTACATTAAGGTCTTATAATATAGTCATGATCTTACATGTTTCGCCATGGACTGGCATACAAATATTTAAACATGTTATTTATAAATTTTATACAAATTTTGTAGCAATATATTTAAATCAAATGGTCTCAAAAAAAGTAGAGGTACTCCGTGATCTTTGTTACCTCTAAACCTTTACTGATGCTATCTATGCTATCTAGCTACTACCAACAACCAAGTTTGGACGGCTATAATTTCCAACCCTAGGGACTAATTAATCCTATGACAGATTTTCCGTAGGCGCAGACTTTGTGGGTAACATCAAAGCGAAGTTAAATTATAAACAAGCTAGAGGCCGATGATAACAACCCACGTATTGAAAATAATTCGTCTGCACAAATTCATACTTGCTTGATGCTGTGCCAAGTTTGGCTTAAAAGCACCTTAAATCTTTGTCTAAAAGAAATAAATCTGCAGTCTTCTTAATCCTTAAAAATTACTTATTCTTTTTAGCTTATCTAGTCTAGCCAAAACGTGGCTAGTTTGGCTCGAGTTTACTTAACAGAAAATATACTTATACCTACATATAAACGCGTCCTAAAGAGCAATGTATTTTTGGTTCTCATGCGAGTGAATCTGAGTAAGAATTTGAAGAAACTAATGTAACCTGAAGAGCAGTGGTGGCCAAGTGGTAACGGCTGCAACTTACGAGTTGTAGATCGTAGGTTTGAACACAGACAGGTGCTTTACTTTGTGTAAATTATATCATCACCACTGCTTTCAAAACGGTGAAGGAAAACATCGTGAGGAAACCGGCATGTCCTAGAACCAAAAATTCGAAGACATGTGACATCTACCAACCCGAACTGGGCCCGCGAGGTGGATGGAGGTCCACTCCCTCTCACAGAGAGGAGGCCTGTGTCCCAGTACTGGGGCCATTATAGGCTGAATAGTTAGAAAGTTTCACCACAACATCTATTTTGACCTATTCTACTCTCTTATTATGATCATCATCTAATCCAAAAAAAAAACCACAAACATTATCTTTATAATAAGCGATCTACTTACTATATTTTGGCATCCCCTTACCATCTCTTCCTATATTTTTGAGGCTATGTATATAAACCACCAATCTCAATTTCATGGTCAATGGTCTAAAACGCCATAACCATAAATAATTTCCATCATCCAATTCTGCCAACTTCCATGGCAATCTGATGGGAGCCCTTGGAATGGGATAATTAAACTGAATGGACTTATCTTTTCGCTCTAATTCTTTTATGGGGTGAGGGCAGATCTAAGAGGTATTAATGTTTGAACCACGGCTAGCCGAATTGAGTTACGGAAGTTAAGACGGACGTTTACTTAATTCGTGGGGAGAGATTAAGCACCTATTTTGAGTTAGATTGAGTACCTAGTCGTGATTGAGGTTACTTAAGTTCCATTTACGAAAAATAATTATATTGTGTATGAAATTATATAAAATATTACCTATGAAATTGGCGTTTTTTTCTCACAAATAGAGAACCTCGTCACTTCTATGATTTAAAATATTCATCAATTGCTTGGTATTATATCGAATAATGACCATCATAGACCAATAGTAAAAAAATCTTATTACATAAAGTTATATAAACATAAAAAATACCTTAAAAATGACTCTTCATTTTGTTAGCAGAAATGACCACTATTTGTTTTAACTTAGCCAAAACTTATTTTTGTCGCTTAATTTAAGTGGCATATTCGTTAACTTAGTTTTTAAACATTATTGCATAAAAGTTTTAAAACATTCGTGTGTTGTTATATAAATTAAGAAAATGTTAGTATGAAAAATGCAACTTCTTTAAAATTCTCCATACAAAACGCTGATTTCGTTGGTAAACACCTATTACTTTTCGAGGATCCTTAAAAATATTATAGGTACTTAGCCTGCGTTGTAGATTACAGCCCAATCCCTCCAAGAGAGAAGGCCTGTATCCCAGCAAGGGAAACATAGGCTGCGTATGCTATGCTAAGATCCTTGTAACTTAGTAAACTAATATGCGGGCAGTCCCGATAACCACTTATCAATCTGCCTAGCCTTTTCCCAACTATGTTGGGGTCGGCTTCCAGTCTAACCGGATGCAGCTGAATACCAGTATTTTACATGGAGCGACTGCCTATCTGACCTCCACAACCCAGTAACTGGGTAATACGATACCCCATGGTAAGACTGGTGTCAGACTTTCGGGCTTCTGACGACTCGTAACGACTGTCAAAGATCCACGAATGACAGCCGGGACCAACGGCTTAACTAGCTTTCCGAGGCACGGAGGATTCTCGGTATGTAAAGATGGTCACCCATCCACTGACCAACCCCGGCAAGCGTAGCTTAACCTGATGGATCGACCAGTGCGGCTGTTGTTACTTAGCCACGAGCTCCTCCCGATAACCACTTATGTGACTGAATAATATTTTACTACAACATCAGTTATTTTGTGTCGATTGAAGGAGAAAAATGTCTGTAAAGGTGTTGCTTTAACAATAAATCGGGATCGAATTTACGACCTCTAACTTGTCAGCCTGACGCTTTACTGTTTACTTTACTGTTGGCCATTACTGCTTACAAAATAAAATAAATAAACACGTTTTTAGGTACAAAATTCCACTACACTTAAATAATATTTTTATTCAATTTGGCACGGGTTACTTGTTTTCGTAATGTCAACGATTAAAAGGGGTTTGTGAATTTATTAAACTGATATTTTGAGTAGTGTGGGCGACAGATGTTTCGTGGGCAGAAGGTTACGTAAGCCCTGGGATAATTTTATATACCAACTAGTTGCGCCCAGCGGTTCCGCCCACATGAGTCTCAATTCCATGGGAATATCGGAATAATAGTATCATAGGTCCTAACTTAGGCCATAGTCTACGCATGGGCCAAATTTCATCCGAATCCGTTCAGCTGTTTTAGCGTGAAAGCGTAACAAACAAACCAATGAACAAACTAACTTTCGCATTTATAATATAGCTGACCCATCCGACGTTGTCCTGTCAAAATATCAATTTCAGTGTTTCGGCTGGGTTTTCCAATTTGTTTTTCCTAAACCACCCCTGAATTAAGGTGAACAAGACAAAACAATTGTTATTCAAATCGGTCGAGCAATTTTCGAGTTTTTGCGAGAGTAATGCACGGCAATTGGTTTTTTATTTATATAGATTACTAGCTGCACCCCGCTCTTTCACCCGCATAATTCTCAATCTCGTGGAAATATCACAATAACAAGTATCCTATGTCCTAATCCAGATCATGGTCTACCCATATGCTAAATTTCATCCAAATCCGTTCAGCCGTTTTAGCGTGAAAGCGTAACAAGCAAACTCACTTTCGCATTTATAATATTAGCTCGGATTATGTATTTAATTAATGTTATATGACTGTAAGTAAATAATGTAAGTAATATGTCAGTAATGTTTGTAATTTCCTTTAGTGATATTTATGTGTGAGTGAATTATCTGCTTGTTAGACATATCTTAAGTGACAATATTTTTGTAACGAATATTGTTATGCTAAAGTTGTTTGGATCTTTCCTAACGAATTAAGCAATTACGAGTATCCTATGGATTATATAAGGATAAGTTACTTTTCAACTATATTTCATACGATTATTGAATTTTTCAAGATATAATTGATTGCCTCATAACAAACTATTATAACAGAAAAGAAAATGAAAAAAAAACCGGCTGAGTGCGTGTCGGACCAAGCACAATGAATGGTTTCGTAGTTGGGATGAATTGATCCCAAGAACAAACTTAACATTGTAGTAGAAAAACTTTTTCTCCCATACGGAATCTATGGGAGAACATGTTTTTCAAACCGCAAATTTAAGTTACCCTAATGTTAAATACTGCTGAAAATTACAGATTTTCATGATGGCCGATATGATAATGACGGAACCGCTTTCCTAGGAAAACAAAGCTTTGACGTACACTTCACAATAAAAATCTGTCACTTTTGCACTGACGTTTGGTCCCACCTCTTGATACTTGAATTAAACTGGCTACTTAAGTTATGGAGATGTAAAGTATAAAAAAAAACTCTACCTATTTACCCCAGTAACCAATCAATTTGCCTAGCCTTTGCCAACTATGTTGGGGTCGACTTCCAGTCTAACCAGATGCAGCTGAATACCAGTATTTTATATGGAGCGAGTGCCTATCTGACCTCCACAACCCAGTTACTAGGTAATACGATACCTCTTGGTAAGACTGGTTGTCAGACTTTCGGGCTTCTGACGACCTGTCAAAGATCCACGAATGACAGCCGGGACCAACGGTTTAAAGTGCTTTCCGAGGCACGGCGGAGTCTCGGTATGTAAAGATGGTCAGTATCCACGGACCAACCCCGGCAAACGTAGCTTAACCTGATGGATTGATCCGTGCGGCTGTTATTATTTAAGATTCCGAAACACCGTCTTGATTACTTAGCCAGGAGCTCCTCCAGCTTACCATTACCTACCAATTACCCTGTAATCATGATGCATGTCTAGTCACTCGACACAAATAAGGGTAACATTCCACTGCGCCGCCGTAGGCGGTAGTTATAATATAAAGCTGTCAATGCTTCAGCGATTCTGATCTTTAAACCCACGCCTGTTAGTGGAACGTGCTATTCTATCTAGTTTAAATACCAGGAATAAACACAACCTTGCTGTACATCGCACACGTCTCCACAGAGTAAGCAACTCGTTCATGGGTCAATGTATACGCTTTTACAACAAACTTCCCATTGACATTCGAAACTTACCCATTAAACGATTTAAAAACTGTATTAAAACCAAACTTTGTAAAAAAGGGTACTATAAAATTTCAGATTATTTAGAAGATAAAAAAGCTTGGGATTGAGCTGCTCGCTCTGCTAAGCCTTGTGAAAACCATAAAACTTGACATTTTAATTATTCATCACAATAAACCAGTTTTATATACACATTGACATTGTTGAAAATTATGTTCAAAATGACACGATTACTTTGTAAAGTATTATATTATTTTAATTATTGTGAATGTGAGGACTATGTGGATATTTTTATTTTCCCTTTTCATTTCTTTGTTTCTTTCTCAGTTTTAATGATGGTCTGGCAGTTTGAGTAGTTGATGCGGCCTACCCAAATATCCTTTCCTTGGTATTGTTCGTCGAGTTGAGCTCCTTAAGTTCTGAGTTGAGCTCCACGATTACTGACAAATGCTTGCACTGACTGGACAGGTCCACTCAAATCTGTGTGGTTCTTTCCTCAAAAGACCATTTCAGACACTAATCTACATGGTCCTCACATGACTTGACCAAGATTATGTCTGGACTTTAAAAGAGACTGTGACCTCTGAGTTTGTTTCGGCCTTTCTTCTCAGAGTAGTCAGATAGGAAACACCGACCTCACCAAGCTTATTTTTAATATTTTTTTATATGACGTGTAAAAGTGATTCCGATATCCTATTTACAGAATAAACAATTTCATTTCATTTCATTTCATTTCATTTCATTTCATTTCATTTCATTTCATTTCATTTCATCCGTTTGAAAACCTACGCAGTATTTATTGTGTGGGCTTCATTTTAAATTAAATAAATTGAAAAATATTTTTGCGTCTTCTTGTCGCATGTGACATAGATACTGAGTTAGAAATTCTAGTAGCAGTGATAGCCTAGTGGTGTGACCGTCGGACTGCCAAGTCATGGTTCGAACCCAAGGCACGCACCTCTGACTTTTCGGATTTATGTGCGTATTGTATAATTATCACTTGCTTCAAAAACGGTGAAGGAAAACATCGTGAGGAAACCGGCATGCCTGAGAGATAATTCTTGACGGCATGTGAACCCAAGTCAGAGGCCCATGGGCGGCTTTAAAACTCTGACACCAGGTTAGTTACTAACCACACGAAAAGAAGAAGTTAGAAATTCTGACGAAAAGTTATAACAGGTAAGCAATATATATTAGACAGAGGAGTATGTATAGTACACCCCAATTCGCCTGTTATGTTTAAGTCCCATGATATAGGGAGCGAGCCTATTGCAATCGGGGACAAATCTATAGTCCGGGCTGCTACTGTCAAAACCGAAGCGTTATGAAGTGTTATATACCTACTTATCTGCTCTGAAATCTCATTCTATGCGCAGAATCCACACCTTTGTCTAGACAAAGAGATGATTTTTTTTATGAAAGGCCCAATCAAAACTTACTCTTTAAATGCATGGACTTGTTAATATAAGCAGAATAAATATTTAATAACGTTACCATTATCATCTATCTAGCCTTTTCCCAACTATGTTTGATTGATGACTGAAGACCGAAGACTGAAGCCGACCGGCTTCCAGACCGGCCGGAGTCATACCAGGTGCAGCTGAATAGCAGTATTTCACATGCAGCGACTGCCTTTCTGACCTCCACAACCCAGTTAATGGGTAACACGATACCCAAGACTGTTTAAAACCGATACAACTATCGGAAAAGTATTGCAGAAAGTTTTCCTCAGTCTAAACTTTCGGGCAATTTATGAGCAAAAAAATTATGAATCCATTGTTTTTTCTGAGTACTTCCCGCCTCATTGCGGAGCTCCGTACTTAAGCAAGTGGACACACACGACCGATCCGTTCATCCGTGTCGTGCACAGTTTCCGGTCCTGTGCGTAGCGCCGTCTGATCTCTGCAACCAACTGGAAAACCGGATTCTCGCACGATTTTATCGGTTATTTACGGATGAACGCTAATTCCTTTCTACTCGAAAAAATAAAGAGGAAGATCATGTATATTTTTTAAAGATTGGTTAAGAAAAACAATTTATCCAAAAAAGGAGAGCGACCATCCAAATGTACATGAAAACATACTCAAATAGCTCCATTATGCAGTCACCCAATCCTCATTTGGAGCCCACAACAACATTCCGCACTCAAGCTTAAAAATCTGCAAGTACAAATCTGTTTTGTTAGGCCACCATTTTTTACCGCGAAGTATCAAGCAACTTTATGCACTACCATGCCCTTTACAGCGTAAACTCTTCATTACGCCTTCCAATAACGGTAACGAAGATCATTATCATACCTACACACCGCTACCCTACTATGCACCCTTGAGTGCAGCGCCGAAGGTTGCCCAAGTGCATTGACTCCGGCTACCCGCCCGAATTTGATAGTATACGAGAATCGACTCTACGTGGAGGTGAGACGGCCTTTCCAACGTGGTCGGGTTTTAAATGGGTGGTAGTATTAAGCAACAGGTGGTGTTCTGCGCGTTATGTAAGTCGGGCGGCGCGCGCACCCCATTGAGTTAGTAGTACGGCGCTATCGATTAGGAGTACGACGGACCATCGATCCGAGGCCCCTTGTGTGCTTCACAACGTCTTTTTAATGTACGTCTTGGATTTGTCTACGGTATTTTTTTAAGTAATTAAACATTGGAGCTCGTTTGCTTTGTCCAAACTAAAATTAATTTTCCGAAGACTTTTAAATTCTTACTTGAATTTCCTTAGTATTTTTAGTCCACACTTTCTTTTATAGTTTGAAGAAAAGAATGTCCTCACGAAATGCGTATATTGGATTTACCATTGAATAGAGACCGGAACACGTGGGGCATTCAGGGCGTCGCCGTTACTTTGATTTGTACAAGTGTGAGTGTACGTTGGGAGTGGCCACTCTAAAACTTTTCGACTTCCATCTATTTGATATTCACAACATTAAACATTGAAGAATGCAAACCGTTATTCTACCCCATTCATGTGTTACTTAATGATTTACAAATTACTGTTCATTCATACCGTGAACTTGTACTTTGTATCGCGAGCAAAAATAAGCTGTTTTTGTTTTATATGACTTTTAATTTATTACAGTTCATTTGACCTCATTCTTGCTCGGCTGTATTCATTCATTTATTTCATCTTGATAATGACTATCATTACTTCAGACAGATATAATTGAATGCAAAGTTTTATGAAATTAATTGTTTCTTTGTCCGTTACGTTAATGAAGTTCTCATTTAATTTAATTAAAATGAGAAACCAAATAAGTTTTTCATTAGAACGTACTTACGTTAATCATTTTGTTTATTAAACTTTGTTTTTTGTTTTTAGATACCCCTGAGGATATGTTGACTAGTCGATAGGTTTCATTTAAACAACAAAATATTTTTTTAATCTGAAGACATTAAGTTCTATAACTGTTACACCTTTGTAGGTTTTTATCCAAAGGGCTAGTCAGAAAGATAACAACCTCCTATCAAACATATATGATGCAATTATTTTCACGAAGGGTGACTTTGTCGATAACAAGTCACGTTGTAAACGACAATGACATTGATTCAAGGATTATGTTTAAACTGGTTAAATGCCACAATTATAAAATAAAATAAAATAAAAAAGTCTTTTATTTCTTGTGGATTATACATATACAGTTTGAACTTATCATTCTACTTAATATTAATATCTATTGTCTATTTAATCTAATATAATTAGGAGCAGTATCTTTACCTATCTATTTCAAGTAATTTTTTATATAAAACACTTTATAATTTCTAGTATTAGTATTCTTATTTTAGTTTTGTTAGACACATTTCATATATTTAAGTATTAGTAGTAGTTTTTGTAAGTAATTGTTAAATATTAATTATAATAATTTTGCACAATCTACAAAAACCCCGGGATGGGTGAAGGCGTCCTCCAAAGATCTCCATTTAGCTCTGCAATAGTAAAGTAGCACAGGAGTGCTACATTACTATTATAGATATTTAAATGTTTGCAAAGTCTCGCGTAGGTCAAACTTACAGCATACGAGGAAGCAACTCAAATATGCTCCAGGTTATTTTAATATCAAAACCAAAATCTTCATAATTGCAGTTTCGCTTGCTTCATACTAAAGTTTAGCAATTATGAGACAATGTGCCCTCATTTCACTCACGATATTTTGTTATTTTCTCAGTATGATATAAAGCTTCATATTTAAGAAATTATTATTATTATTGGAGGAGCTCGTGGCGAAGTAACAACAGCCACACTGGTCGATCCATGAGGTTAAGCTACGCTCGCCGGGGTTGGTCAGTGGATGGGTGACCATCTTTAGATACCGAGAATCCTCCGTGCCTCGGAAAGCACGTTAAGCCGTTGGTCCCGGCTGTCATTCGTGGATCTTTGACAGTCGTTACGAGTCGTCAGAAGCCCGAAAGTCTGACACCAGTCTTACCATGGGGTATCGTATTACCCAGTTACTGGGTTGTGGAGGTCAGATAGGCAGTCGCTCCATGTAAAATACTGGTATTCAGCTGCATCCGGTTAGACTGGAAGCCGACCCCAAGATAGTTGGGAAAAGGCTATGCAGATTGATTGATTTAAGAAATTATTATTGTTATGACTTCTTCTTCTTCTTTTCGTGTAATTAGTGACTAACCTGGTGTCTCTGACTTGGCTTCACATGCCATCGAGATATATCCCTCAGGCATGCGGTTTCCTCACGATGTTTTCCATCACCGTTTTTGAAGCTAGTGATAATTATAGAACACGCACATGAATCCGAAAAGTCAGAGGTGCGTGGCTGGGGTTCGAACTCGAGACATATAACTTTAGCAGTCCGACGGTCACACTACTAGGATATCACTGCTCTTATTGTTATGACTGTCTCTTTGGATTCGGTCTCAAGTGCGACTGGCGGTCATGCTGGGTTCGACTCCAAGAGTGGGCAAAGTGGTATTTTGTTTTTTTCGTCAGGAATTTCCTAATGGCAGATTGTAGTCTGGTTTTTTGCATTTTTGTTGGCAGTAAACACACCACATGGGACTTGAATGATACTAGCGGAATGTGGGTTTACTGTGACTGTTACCTACCCCATCGCCGCCGGTGAACATTCTTGTTATTATATCGTTTATTTATTTTCTTTCATGTTTAATTAAAAATTTCGAAATATTCCTTACACTAAAAAAAACACTTATTATTATTCTCCTTTATTTAATTACATACATATAATTATATTTTTAAATATTAGAATGAAGGAATATAAAAACATTTAAAAATATAAAAAATAGTAGCCTACTGGTATTGGGAACAGGGTACAAGCTACAGGCTCCAGAGAGAGGAACCTCCTAACAATGTGAGCCGTGTCCAGGGGTACCGCTTTCCTGCTGGGGTCGCGGGTTTGTCTGAAAGAGATATCGCGACCCCAGCACATAGGCAACGGAAGGAACACGGGTGGGTTTTAGTCAGTAAAAGTCTGGCACTCCCTTTCGCTCTGCCCAGAGCGGGAGGAGTCATTTGATGATTTCCCACCCAAAAAAAAAAAAAAGGGTTACCGCTTTGTGAATCAAGCCCTTGATGCAGCTGCCCAACGAGAGCCTCCTTAGGTATTGGTCGAGGCTCTTGTAGTAGTACTCGTTGATAGATAGATAGATATAATATTCTTTATTATGCACACCATACAAATTACAGAAATAAATTTAGAAATGTTACATAGGGTGACACAATGGGCGGTCTTATCGCTAAAAGCGATCTTTTACAGACAACCTTTGGATGGATTAAAGGGAGAAGGAGAGACAATACTGCAGGTAGTCAGTGGTGTACCATTTACATACACAATAAATACATAACGAATAAACCTAACCACATAAATATATACATATACATATAACGGGTGGGCCATCTGTTGGTACGTTTTTGAATTTCGTCGTATGACAACGGCAAACGAGCTACAGACCCGAAATTTTTACAGTTCATTAACCATACCGTCCGCGGCACGAAACAACATGTTTTCTCTTGAAGAGCGTTTTGAAATTTTAAAAACTTATTTTCAAAGTCAGTGCTGTGTCGCCGAAACTGTGCGAATTTTGAAAATAAATTTTCGGACGAAGCGCATTTCCATCTCGGCGGATAGGTGAACAAGCAAAACTGCCGGATTTGGGGTTCGGAACAGCCACACGCAATCGTAGAGAGACCAATGCATCCTCCAAGAGTCACAGTTTGGTGTGGATTTTGGAGTGGTGGCATAATTGGCCCATTTTTCTTCGAAAATGATGCTGGCAACGCCGTTACCGTCAATTGCGAACGCTACAGAGCCATGTTGACCAACTTTTTATGGCCTAAAATCGACGCTATGAATGTGGACGACCTTTGGTTTCAACAAGATGGCGCCACATGCCATACAAGCCGACTTACGATCGACCTTCTGCGCACCAAGTTTAACAACCGCATAATCAGCCGTTCAGGAGATGTCAATTGGCCTGCGCGTAGCTGCGATTTGACACCGCTGGACTTCTTCCTGTGGGGTGCCGTTAAAGACCGATGTTATGCGGATAATCCAGAGACCATTCCAGCTTTGAAAAACAACATTACGACTGTTTAGAGTGAAATTGGCGCCGAGGTAGTTCAAAATGTCATCACTAATTGGGGTGACCGAATGGCATACTGTAAGGCCAGTAGAGGGAGCCACATGAACGAAATCGTTTTTCATTCTTGACGGGGATACTTTTAGCTTTACAACAACAAAAAAATTAATAAAAAATATCAATGCATACTCTTTTGATCGCATTTTTTAAAACGTACCAATAGATGGCCCACCCTGTATATATACAGTAGTAGTATTTTATGACAAAATATTTACCCAACATCTAGATTCAAACACTCATTAAATGCAAAACAGCTCCATTTGAAATCGAGCCTTGTTATCGCCATCAAATTACTACGATTCGCCGCAGGATTGTAAATTCACATGAACGTAGTGCCATTACTACGACCCGTAGTCCGTAATTAATATCTGCCGTTTGTCATGTTAACCATGTCTGTTACATTAAACAGTATTGGTGGCTTTATTTATTGATACAATTACATGGACAAGTAAAGTATGATTGATGTTATTTGGTGAAATTCACATTCTTGTTTGCAAAGTGCATAGGGAGGAAATTAAGTAGAATATTTAATTAGGCCTAAAATAAAACCAGCAAAGTGCGAGTTCAAATTCAGCAAATAAATCAAAATACTAAACGCAGAATATTATTATTTTTCATCTTACTGAAAATCGCAAAGAAAAATTTGTATTTCATAATGATACTGTGAATTACAAAGTTATTTTTGCAGTTGCAGAAAATCACCCATATTTAAATGAATACTTTATGAATCGGCGTTTTTAGTATTTGTTGATTATATATAGTATATGGTATATAATATACAGAAGTTTCAAATATTCCTAACTTGTTTAGTTGTTGAAATAGGGCTCGTACAAAAATGGTCTAAAACTGACAACTTTTACCGTATTTCATCATTTTCGAAAATTAAAAAATACAAATTATCTTTGTTCTCTATTCGATGAGCTCTAGACATCGACTCCCCAAATGCCAAATAGTGATTAACAGAGCTTTTTATTCACTGTTTTCAGTGAATAAAATAATCTTTTTAGAGGGGGAATGGTATAAAATGGTGGGCGTTTTTGGGGGACTGTCTTATGTAATTTTGACGTTCGAAAAGTGCTGATTTCTCAGCCTAGTTTGAATAAATGACTTTTGAATTTTTAATTTTGAATAAAGGGTTTTTTTTTTAATAACGCGGGAAATCTAAGAGTTCTTTAGAGGCATGAAGAACAAGGTGTAAAGTTCACTCATCCACCATAGAAAAGGGTGGATCCTCCGAAGGGTATCGTGTCTGGCAGGCAACTGTCCAACGATTGATTTCGGGGAAGTTATATATATGGTGTTCGCGCGGTAAACTCTAGATTTTGTGTGACGTAGTTCGCATGTGGCGATGTAGATGCCGCCACACTTCTATGTGATTTGATTCGCTGGTGAGTGAAACTGTACGAGCCAATCAGAAAGATGATTGCTTGACTATATTTTATTGACTGAAGGCTTTTAAATATTCAATTAACTAAACAGGAATTTATAAATATCTCTAAATCAGTGTCTTTAAAAGGTTACCACTGATAGTCGTATCGAAATCCCTACCGTAAAATATTAATCATGCGTGGAATTTTCACCCTTTACGCGTCAGGTGTGCACAAAACAGCGAGTAATGGGTATAAAATTGCCTTGTAGCACCACTCACGCGTAGTACTTCAGCTACGCAGCATTGATCTCGGCTACGAGAACGCTAAGAATTGCCTACGGCGTAGCAGTTCATTGAATCAGTCGTCATAAGGTGAATTAATTATTGTGAGTGTCAAACTTTTACTTTTTAGGGTGCCAATTTGGAAGAGGACCTTTTTTTTATAAGTTATAAGTTGACACAAGAAAGCATGCAAATTGACTAGAATTTATTCGAATGTAGATCGCAGGGCAATGCGATATTGTATATTAATCTGCTCAGGAACATACTCGGTTTTACTAGCTAATCGTTGTTATGAATTACACTGTAACCTATTCACGCTATATTTGAATGCATCACAAGACACCGTGTTCTGGAATTAATAATGAGTGGAAAATATTCAAAGACGCCATTTGATATTTCTCGTTGGGTTTCAACAATCTTGTGTTTAAATAAAACATTACAATAAATATATTGATGTGGACAGGGTACATGATAAATCTACGAGAGAAACGTGTGACAGGTTTATTACGATAATAGGGTGGTTACAGCCTCGTTGGTCTAGTAGTCGCAAAAGCAACTGCTAAGCATGGGTCTTGAGTTCATATCTCAGGTCAAAGGGCAGGCCTGGGCATAGCCACCGCAGGAGACGCCCTGCGCGATTCCCGGCCACCGTAGGCGTGGGCTTGCGGACGGTGAGCAATAGGTAGCTCGCCGTCCGATAAGGACCAAGCCCGGGTCAACGGCGCCTTATGTTCCACGCGCGCCTCAAAGAGATGTCAGCACAACTGATGGTCCACTAGGACCAGTCGCGGGAGAGTCCGAATGGGATACCGAGGCCCCTGGCAACATACAGGCAACTGAAGGAATACGGGTGGGTTTTAGTCAGTCTGACACGTCCTCCCCGGGAGAAGTTATTTGATAATTTACCACCGAAAAAAAATAAGGTCGGGTAAAGTATTTTAGGATTTCTTTGGATTTTAACATTACAAACTCAGTAACAGCCAGGATAGGATTTATGTTCAGGGGCCATAGGCTCACCCAGTATGACACGATATTTTTGTCAATATGTGGGCGCACTACGATATTGTATAAGAGCTATGCTACGATTAGGTGTATTTATTTAATTTTATTTAAAAGCACATTTACATCACTAACATTAAACTTATGCTAGAAACAATTAAAGGACTAATGAACATGACAATTAAGGTGTACATAGCGTTCATCACAATATATTGATCCCTTGAAATTTTATTAATATTATTTGTTTAGCCTTCTCCCAACTATATTGGGGTGGGCTTCCAGTCTAATTGGATGCAGCTGAATACCAGTATTTTACATGGAGCTTTAGAGACATGAGGAACAGGTTGTAAAGTTCACTTATCCTCTATAGAAAAGGGAGGTTCCTCCGAGCAGACGGGTGTTGTGTCTGGAGGGCAACTGCCCAACGATTGATGTCGGATAGTCTTATATACAGGGTGGCAGGGACATCGACGCGAAGCCGACTACCATGGATTCAGTACATGATTCTGAAAGCCCCTGCGTTGAAGTTTTTCGTCGGTTATTAAAAAAAAAATCTGCTGTTTCATAGAAAAGTGCAATACCTACGCGGTCAAAATGTATGGAGCAGCTGATTTTTTTTTTAATAACCGACGAAAAATTTCAACGCAGGGGGGTTCAGAATCATGTACTGAATCCATGGTAACCGGCTTCGCGTCGATGTCCCTGCCACCCCGTATGATGTTCGTGCGGTAAACTCTATTTGCGCGATGCAGGATTTGTGTGACATCAGGATTTTGTGTGACTTCAGGTCTCTGATGTGTAGTTTGCATGTGGCGATGTACATGCCGCCACAGAGCGACTGCCTATCTGACCTTCAACCCTTGGTGTCAGACTTTTGTGTTTCTGACGACCCGCTACGACTATTAAAGATCCAAGAATGGCAGTCGGGATCAACGGCTTAATAACTTTACCGTACGTAAGGGTCTCGGTATGTAAACATGATCTGGTCACCCATCCAAGGACCAACCGCGGCAAGCGTAGCTTAACCTGATCGATCGACCCGTGCGGCTTTTATTACTTAGCCACGAGCCCCCCTTGAAATTTAACTAATATACTAAACTAACCACTTTGTTAAGACCGGTAGCAAACAAAAACAAAACAAAATTGAAGTGTACAATAAAGTAGGTATATTCTATATGCACATCTGCTTATACCTTTGGGAAATACAAACGTAATGCTATGTTAATAGAGCACAATATTGATGTGCAACACTAGAACACTACATGATAAATCTGCTCCAGAAACACGCGACAGTTTTATTACGAGGACCGGTGATTACAACTAGCGCCGCGTCCGCAGCGAGACAGCCAGTGACAATTACTTTATGTTGGAGAAGAGTGAAATCCACTCATTCATTCATTCATTCATTCTTTTTCATATGTTCAGGTTGCTTCCATAGTAAAAGTTGTTCATTGTCATGAGTACTACACCCCCTTAAAGTAAGTCACTCGTCAAAGTCAAAGTCAAAGAATTGATTTCATCCAATTACGGGCACTTTTAAATTGTCAAGGAGTCGGTCAGTCAGAAAGATTTAAAAGCTAGTTCCCCGTTCCAAAGCGTAGTAGGTTCCTATGGAGAAGAACGGACAAGAAACTCTATAGTGTCCATGGAGTTTCTTTTCGACTGTATACAATTTTACTTTTATTGTATACTGCGTCGTTTTGATAGTGGTGGTGTGGCTCGCAACAGTGACTGCTAACAGTGGGTTTTGGAGTACCACGGTTAACTTAACAGCCTGTATTCTATCTTGTTGTGATAGTGGTGGTCAAGAGCGACTGCTGACGGTGGGGTTTGGGTTTGATTCTCAGGCAGGGCAAAGTGTTTTTAGAATTTATTGTATAAGAAATTTCTCAGCCCGAGGTCTGGGCCAAAGATGCGCCGCCGATTAGGTAAAATGTGAGTGTATTATGTTAATAAAATAAAACACAATATTGATGTGAAACACTAGAACATGACGTGATAAATCTGTTCCTCATATTATGGGGATGGTCCCATAGTAGTTGTTAATTTTCATGAGTACTGCACCCCCTTAAAGTATGTCCCTCGGTTAACCTAACACCCTGTATACTATCGTAGTGTAATATTGGTGGTCAATAGCGACTGCTGACGGTGCGTTTTGGGTTCGATTCTCAGGTTAGGCAAAGTGTTTTTGGAATTTTTCCATTAGCAATTTCTCAGCCCTCTGTCTGGGCAAAAGACTCGCCGCTCATGAGAGTGTACCTACTATACACCACTGCTCCCTGCCTACCCCTTGGGAAATACAAGCGTAATACTATGTTAATAGAGCACAATATTGATGTGCAACACTAGAACACTACATGATAAATCTGCTCCAGAAACACGCGACAGTTTTATTACGAGGACCGGTGATTACAACTAGCGGCGCTTCCGCAGCGAGACAGCCAGTGAAAATTACTTTATGTTAGAGACGAGTGAAAACTATGCTTGTTTATGTTCTAGATTTAAGTTGGTTTATGTTGATGGGCTAATAGATGTGACGTGTGCGGTGATTGATTGAGTAGAATAAAGATTAATGATCATACAAGATGACATGAGATTAAACGATAGTTTGAGAGGATAAGCTTTTAGAAAATAGGATTTTAATGTGTCACGGATGTAACTTCAGGAAATAGTGAACCTAAATTTAAAAAAATTGGTAACTTTAAATGTGCCGTGTGTCGTCTCGGGGCTAAGTTATAACAGCCGCATGGGTCGATCCATCAGGTTAAGCTACGCTTGCCAGGGTTGGTCCGCGGATGGGTGACCATCTTTACATACCGAGAGTCCTCCGTGCCTCGGAAAGCAAGTTAAACCGTTGGTCCCGGCTGTCATTCGTGGATCTTGGCAGTCGTTACGAGTCGTTAGAAACTCGAAAGTCTGACACCAGTCTTACCAAGGGGTATCGTATTACCCAGTTACTGGGTTGTGAAGGTCAGATAGGCAGTCGCTTCAAGTAAAATACTGGTATTCAGCTGCATCCGGTTAGACTGGAAGCCAACCCCAATAACAACTTGCTCAACCCGGGAATCGAACCCGGGACCTCATGCTCAGCAGTAGCGCTTGCTACCACCAGGCCAACGAGGCAATCTATCAAATGAAATGTTCTCCTCCAAAAAAACGAACTATAAGTCGATCTATCTAAAACCTTACTGTAGTATTGTATAATTACGAGTATCACTTGCGTCAAAAACGGTGAAGGAAAACATCGTGAGGAAACCGGCATACCTGAGAGATATTTCTGCGAAGCCCATGGGCGGCTTTAAAGCTCTGACACCAGGTTAGTCACTAACCACACGAAAAAGAAAAAAAAAACTGTAGTAAGTTTATATTAGTGCCTCTTCTTTTTTTTTTTTTCTAGTTGGGAAATTATCAAATAACTTCTCCCGCTCTGGGCGGACCGAGAGGGCATGTCAGGCTCTTACTGACTAAAACCCCCCGTGTTCCTTCAGTGTTGCATGTACGTTGCCAGGGGCCACGGTATCTCTTTTGGACTTTCCCGCGACCCCGGCAGGCATCGGTCCTAGCAGACCCCTTCTGTTGTGCTGCCATCTCTTTAAGGCGCGCGTGGAACACAACGCGCCGTCGACCCGGGCCTGGTCCTTATCGAACGTCGAGCTACCCATTGCACACCGTCCGCAAGCCCGCGTTTATTTATACCCCTCACTTACAATTTTTACCTATCTTACTCACACGATTTACAAAATACAAACGAATACCATGTTTTACCATTTAGAATCCATCAAAAGTTTGTTTCCTAAGTAACATGACAGGTCTAGCGTCATTTGGAGGTAGTTCGTCAAAATGATTTATTCAGTAGCCTTAGGAATCTATTTGTGGGCGTTCCAAGAAAATGCCGACTTTGATGTGAGCTTCTAGGTGCCGTGAAGGGCAGTTAGAGCACAGTTAAGTCTAGGTTATCTTCTATTTCTACGTATACTATAAAAGGAGAAACTGACTGACTGACATCAACGCAGAGCCGAAACTACTGGGACTAGGAACGTGAAATTTTTCACACAGCTTCCCTTTATAATGTTCCCTTTAAAGGGGGATTTCGTTTATATGAACAGAGTTAAGAAACTTGAAACTTGGCAACAAAAAGTACTAGGCTTGCATGAATTCAAGATAGTATTTCAATCATTAGAGTTGTGCACAATTTCTGAGCAGTAACCTAACAAAAAGTACTAGGCATGCATGAATTCACGATAGTATTCAATCAATACATGCTACTAATAGGATTCGGATGAGCCAGACAGATAGATTGTAACCTGAATGAACACATAGAATATTTTTATGCGGGTAGTAGGTTTCCATGGGATAATTTCCGACTTCCACGCGAGCTAAGCCGCGGGAAAAATCTAGTCTTTTTTACATTGAGTGCGAATTTCACCAGTGAAATTGTACGCGTTTAGCACATATAAACGCGTTCAAGAGCTGTCAGTGTACAATAAACAATATTCCATAAGAATTTTGACACAGACAGCTCTTGAACGCGTTTTAGAAAATGCTGATCGCGTTCTGTTTCATTGGTGAAATCAGCCCTTAGAAGCGTCATACATTCGCTCGTCTTATCATACTCGTACTTATAATTTGAAATATTAATTTACCTTTCAAATTTTATTTATTTACACAGTATGCATAAAGAGGCATAAACTCTTTAATGAGATTAAAAAAGCGCACATATCTGCTCGGGCGAATAGAGAATGAACTATGAACTATACTGGTGCTGCCTTTCAAATAAAAAAAATTTAAAAATTAAAACCAAAAACATGTATAATTAAGATTAAATATGTTACTTAGTTTCGGCTTGTGGCGGTGTTTTTTAAGGTACAATTTCGTTGCGCACCGCAGGCGGCAGCGACACGTCACCTGCTGCTGCCGCCTGCAGTTGGTTACCTTTACTTTAAAAATAAATTATTTTGTAAGTTTGGTTTGGTTGTCAGTAAAAGTTTTTGTAAACAAATGGTTACATTTAAATATTGATTAATAACAATTAAACAGGTGACGAAAACATCTAGATATACTTTAACTATGACTACGATCCGTTTATGACACCTAAATTAAATGGATGACAGTCAACCAAATCAGTCAACGAATAAACATAAAACTCATCCTTCACAAATCAACCAAAGCCATTAAACCTCTATCTTCAGAACCTAGATTACGAGCAAAACGGGTAAAAGTACCCTGAGTCTAGTGCTCTAATAAAACCTTAGATTAGATCCAGCTGCCATATTGGACTGGATATTGCATGACAGCCAACAGAAGTCTATTATCCCTCGAACAGAATACAAAACTATCTGTCAAATGAATATGAAACTTATGTCAGAGAAAAAAGATTTAATATCGAATGGCAGGTTGTAATGTAGTTATGTCATTGTTGCATCGAGTGCGTCGGTTTCTTGTAAATACATGGGGCCGTGTAATTGGTATGCAAACAGAAAGGTTAGTCGGCCCGTTTGCTGAATCGCGAGGTTTAATCTGATCCGTTTTTTACTTGTTACTGCTTTTTTTTGCGGAGGCCATTAGAGCGGGTACAGAATGAATCAACGGCACATTTGTTGAAGTGAAATATTGGTGCATGATGGGCGATTTTTAATTTTTAGGTTCGCATTTTAGTGAATTGGTTTATTGTTTATACCTATACTTACTGGAAATCGGTTGCAGGTTTTTTTCTTAACGTTAGCCTTATTAATATGTTAGTAGTCCTTAAAGAGGAATCCGCAGTTGCAACTGCGGATGAAGAATATTTTTACTAACACCCTCAGCGCCAGACCTTAAGAGGCCGTTTTTTAAATTTTTGACAAATGTGTTTTTTTGTTCGGATGTGTTTAAAATGACATAATAATCGTATTTTTCTTCGATACCCTTCTTTTTTTAAAATTTTTTGAAGCATTTTCAGCCGTGTGATATTTAGATACACGTGGCCTGGGAAATAGTTCACGTACAATTGTCACAATTTTTTTTTTTTTTTTCAAGAATTTATTTCCAGTGCCATATATAAAGAGAGATAATTAAAAATACCTACTAAAAATTTTAACCGGTTTTCTTGATTACTTGCCTAGGTATCCGAGAAATATCACCCAAAAATAAAAAAATGTGTCCCTAAAAGATACACAGCGCTTTTACCAAGTAGAAAGATGTGAATATTTTTGGATACACAATGTGCCAGACACTGTGAGACAAAAAGATACACATGGCGGCGAGGGTGTTAACTAGTTTTTAAAATATTAATGTAAAAGTGTTTCTATAAAAAAATGGCATACGGACCAGTTTTGATTATTTCTTAATATCTGATGGGTTAACACGTTGAACGCCAACGCGGTCATTGCTGACCGACAGCGAACTTTCCCTTGAGGCCAAGCAAAAATCACAGTTCTATCCAAAAATAGACCAAATGTTTTTTCTATTAGATACTTATATCTAATGTCCAAATGTATGTTTTTATTAACAAAAGTCAAATTTAGTAATTATTTATGGAGATATTAAACGTCGGGCAGCACTGACCGACGCGGCTCCTAGAGACGAAAAATCGATATTCCGTTAGAGGGAGCCGCGCGGGTCGCGGTGTCAGGTCCCCTCCCGCGGCTCCCGAGTTTGTAATTTCACCCGCGCTTACGCAGTTGATGCCCAAATCTTGAGCTGAAACGCCGTTACATCGATCAACAGTTTCAATAGCGTATTTATTTGTTTGTTATAATATTGTTTTTTTTTTTTTTTTGTTGCGGCTGTAATTTGCGCTCGGATTTATACCACATTTGTATACAATCTGCAACTACTTGTATTCCATATGCTCAAGGAAAAGTTAAAAAAAACCCTAAAGGAGGGAGGGATTACATTATATTTCTAAGTTTCTGTTATCAGTAGTTTAGGCTATGTGTTGTCTGTCAAACCGTCATTAGTAGAAGAACACCTTTGTGAAAGAGTTTCTCATTTTTTCCCATCGAAAAACATAAAAATGTCATGAGACTAACATAGGCGGAAAAAGCACTTAATTTTTACTTCAATAAACTTATTGGTACCTATATAAAATTAGTTTTTTTGTTTATAGTTTTTGCTAAATATTTTACAAACTCACACACACTCGCGCACACCCCCTTCACGCACACACTCACGCGCACACACCCCCACTCACGCATACATACACGCACACGCAAACCCACAAAGACTTGTGGATTTATAATATTAGTGATAGCACTCATCATAACGTAGCTTTCCATTAGTGAAAGAATTTTTGAAATCGGATGAGTAGTTTTAGACATCCAAACTCACAATCTTACAAAATTTACTTCTTTATCATCATCATCAGCCCGGAGAAATCCACTGCTGTACAAAGGCCTTTCCAATTTCGCGCCACACAAATTTTTACTCTTTGGTAATTGTTGTTTTTTTTCTAATTACTAAAGGTTTTTCAAAAACCATCTTAATTTGGAGTAACTAGAGGGCCACGCGGGTCAATGAATATGGAATTTAGTTTGATAGCACTGCCCTACGGCCTGTATGACTGGATCGAAAACACTCGTAAAACGCGGTCAGCACTGACCGACGCGGCCCGAACGGAAAGTCTAGTTGTCGACCATCACTGACCGACGCGGCCTGAACGGGAAGATGCGTCTTTTTTCTTGGCGTTCAACGTGTTAAAGAAAGAAGAAAGAGGAGTTGGTGAAAGACTTCCTTTGAGCGAGGTATTCCACAGTGAAAGTCTTTAAAATAACAAAAACATAAAACGTTAAATATTTCGTATACCTCCCAACGTTTCTGTACAAAAATGTTTATTACTTTATTCCGTACAATTTGTTCCATTGTGCACCGTTATTCAGAAACTTGAACAAATTGAGCTCATACAAAATACATTGTCGTGTAAACACATAAAAACACAAAGGAATATTTTTAAAAATAGACACCGCTACGAAATTCGTAGCAGCGTAGCAGTGTCTACGAGGCGTCGGCGTTTGCATGTAGCGCGGGAATAAAGCTAACCACAATGTGCCGATATACGGATGCAGTGACATCCTATGTGCTGCGTCGTGGATGTACTATTTCCTACCGTATAATATTTTCCGATGACATTCGGGAAACATGAGAAAGGATTTCGATTAATTTTTTATTAAAAAAAAAATATTGTTCAGTTACTTTAACAAAATGCATTCTTACAATAATTAATGTATGTGTTGTATTTTGTTTTTTGTTTTTTTATCCTACTAGATACTTATTATAGTATCATAATAAATGTACTTACACTGTCGATACATTTCATGATAAAAATCAAAACGTTTTCCGTATCAAAAATCGAGTTTTAATTTTGATGCATATCCAATTTTCCGTACAATTTTCCCACTTTTTGGCACACATTGCTGCGTGTCTACTACAGTCGTTGGACCGTATTGTGGGATGAGTCCAGTCACCCTGCGGTATTTGGGGGCTTGCAACTGCAGTACAGTGACCTCATGCGTACGCGAGAGGGGTGCGAGGGGAACACGGAACTAGGTCAGGGACCCGCCCCCTTGCTCCCCCCCCTCGTACCCCGCACTCGATCGACCGCCAAAAATTTTAACGCTCACACAAATGAAAATCAGAGGAAGGACACAATGATAGGCCGACAAATCATTGTTTGATTTGTACAGACGAGTACAGTTTGGAAAGTTTTGGGGTTTGGTGTTGTACTGTAAGCAACTGTACTTTACACAGTGACAATGAAGTATTTCGCTCGTTTTAATTTGACTGTTCACATCGCTTTATTTTGTGATAGCTGCTAACTTTCTTAATTATGTGTTTCCTTATTATTAAATTATTCGAAAATGCCTTCGGCTTATTATGATGCAAAAATAATGGAAAGGAATTTGTAATTTTTTTCAGGAAAGATAAATCTAAAGTTAGATCATGCAAATGAAAACTAGCCTGAGTTAAAAAAAATCTTCAATGAATGATTGCAAGTTGCATTTGATTCTCTATTCACACTTCATTCATCATTCATATGACGTAGGTACCTCTACGACGTACTCTTTGACGTCACGTCACTTCATGTTTTTTCATTCAATAATCTATTGAGAAAGATTTATTCATGAATCTGATTGGTATGCTGTTTGATATATTATTTAGAATTCACTCATTTTTTAGTTTAAAGTTTTCACTTCTGTGTAATTTATTTAAATAAATCCATCAATTTCATTCAAGATCCAATTGTAGAAAGACAAAAAAATAAAATAAGGTTGTTTTCTGTGGTTTGTTTGGGAAATAAACTTTGTTCAACCGAATTTTATACTTCTTGTTTATATGAAAAATAATACAGCCTACAATATAATATTACATAGGTTACCATAAATTTTATATTGTTCACTGTTGTTGTCAGTAGAGAAAAAGTAGAAAGAAGGCTTTGAGAGAAAAATTGTGTTTCATTATTTTTCTTTTCCCAAATGAAGAGTTGTTCAAAGGTACAAATGAGTTTTTTTTAACATCAAAAATAAACAAATTCCATGGTTGTGGTGGTGATGTGAATCGTGTTCATTAACTTGAATGCTGACAGCATCATACAGCGTTTACAAAATCTGTCAAAAACGATTACGTCTAAAAAAATAAGCATTCAAATGAAATATTTACTTCACTTCCCATTCCCACAGTACATTACAAACGAAAGCCAACAAGCTCCTTAATCTCTATTTATCTTTAAAATGGCTTTTCCTTATCGTCTTCGCACCACATTCGCATTCACATAGGAAGTGACAATATTACTCGCGACGGAACAACGAAGGAAATAAGAATACCGGCCATATTTGTTTGTAACGTCATCATATTTGAATGAAAAAGGGTTCGATACATTATGTTCGGTCTTTGGTGGTCGCTTTGAAATTCGAATAAGTAGAAGTTTGGTTCGCTGTGGTTAGATTATTGTATTTAGTTTGAAGGTATTATTTTGGAAATTTATGAAATGGGTTTTGGTAGTAAAATTCTTTGATCTTGAAAGCATTGTATTAATGAGTTGTAACAAATTGGTGGCCATCGTGCATAAAACATTGACGAAACGTTTGTCAGCTTTTCTTTAATGACAAAACAGAGGTGGCGAATTTCTTCATTTTTGATCGAAGTCTAATCGAAAACAATTGACAACGTTCATTAATTATAATTTCTCAATATTCCCGCAAGACAAAGTAAAATTTTACTACCACTGTAATCTAGAAATCATAAGGAACAAATTAACATGCGTTTTATTAATATACGCCACAATTTTTGGTGGGCCTAATCGTCGAACAAAAAAAACTATCTCCTTTTTAATATTGATTCGTATTTAATTACTTAGAAGGCCTTGTGTTGTAGGATAATCGTTCATGATCGTCGATTATCTAACGTCAGTAGGGACAACAAGCAGACAAGGAAAAAAAAGAGAGATTATTATTTATCTCAATTTCTCTATTATACTTTTATGTTTTCCTGTTTCTTTCACAATACATGACGATATCTTTGTTGTTCTACGCCGACGGAGCACGTATTTAATTTCATATTAAGACGTTCAAAGGACTTTATCCTTGTTCGGGTTCCGTATCCGAAGAGTGCTAAACGGAACCCTATTACTCCGCTGTCCGCTGTCCATCCGTCTGTCTGTCAGCGGGCTGTATGTCATGAACCGTAATAGATAGACAGTTAAAATTTTCACAGATTGTGCATTTTTATTGTCGATTTACTATCAAATAATAACTTAAATAAAGTTAATAATTAAAGGAGGTCGTTACAAAAACGTGGTTTGTTCGGCGTTTTTTGCTCAATCTTAATACTGTACGGATGCCTCCGTGTGGGTGTTAGAATCGCACTTGGCCGGTATTTTTAGTAGCAAGAAAATCGAACACATACAATATGCTAATTAGTTTCTTATCTCATCATCACGTGCCTGAAGTTTCATAGACATAGTACATTAGTATTTTTCAGCCTTTAGGAATTCTAGGAAATTACTGAATATCTACACTCAATATAGGTATATACTGGATAAAGGTTCCATTCTGGATACTAAGAAATAACTGAATACCGACAGAGCATTATGTATACTTGTACAGGTATGTATCCGTAGTTCTGAGTTCAAGGAAATAACTAAAAGGTACCTATTGATTGAATATTGGAATCAAAATCAATCTGCCTAGCCTTTTCCCAATTATGTTGCGGTCGGCTTCCAGTCTAAATAGATGCAGGTGAGTATCAGTATTTTACATGGAGCGACTGCCTATGTGACCTCTACAATACAGTTACTGGGTATTACGTTACGCCTTGGTAAAGCTGATAATTGGAATATCATAACTATAATATCGTAGTCTGATCAGTGCATGGGCGTTTTAGCTCTGTCCATAGGATAGTGGCAGTTTTAGCCTTCACACATAAATCAGAATAGACTACAATGGACAAAACACAAGAAGCATGTGCCTCATGCTTCTTATGTTTTGTATATTGGAATTCAGTATTTACTTACACACCGGTTCAAGTAACTAAAAAGTTGAGTTGGGATACCAGATCAACTGTCAAATGTTGTGCATTGTCCAACGAAGGTTGGTTACTTAATGAATATCGCGTATGCGTGTCTCTAACTATAAGTGAATTCACTTCGTAAAAAATAATGTAAAAAAACATTATGTAGTTCAATTCAGAACGCTCCATTAAGTATTCTTACTAAAATATATGTACATAGTCGTTAAACACGTCATAAACTCATCAATACAATCTGTCACGCTGATAAAAAATAAAACTAAAGCCACTTTGCCTTTACCAAGTTAATAGTCCGAGAAAAATGAGGTAATATGTTAGAAAGCGGGTCGCAATATGCTTCAAGTTGGTAGACTGTTTACGTTGTAATATAATAAGTAATAGTGTCACTTACAGGCCTTACTGAGTAAAGACATTTAGTTATAGGGAGGTAGCTACGAGGGATTTATAGGTCCATTTGCTGGGGTTTATTTTTGGCACCTGTGCGGTACGCCTTCGGAAAATTCCAAAGTATTTACCTAGAACCTTTTGTTACAATATTTCAAGTCTCTTTTATTTTTCACAGTTCTTGCTTCTTTCGGTATTCCCCGGTGGAAGGCTTTCAGTTTTATCATTATCATCATCTTGGCAGCCTTTGTCCACCCACTGCCGAGTACTGCCTACTCTATTTTATGCCACGCTTCCCTGGTCTGTGCGAGTCTCAAACCAGGTCTTTTTACCCGCGATCTTCTGAATGTTATCCACCTATTTTTCTGTTGGTTTGCCATTACTCCTTCTGCCGTGTCTCGGCAGCTACCTCTGTCTTCTGTCCTCTGTGTATCTGCTATCAGGTTACTACATAAAACCATATTAAATGGTGTTCTATAGAAAACTACGGAACCCTAAAAACAGGATTAAATCACCACGATCCTAATCCCGTTTTTTCCCCTTCGTCATTCCTGTATCATTAGATTTAGTTACGCGATACTTCCTAATTCTTATGTTCGACCTCTATAAAGATTTGCTTTGATAAATTCTGTTTCTTTTATATTTCTCCCAATATTTTATATCTACCTACATCTGGCTTATAATATCTCTGTTTCCTAATCCTATTATGACCTCTTTTTAAATTTCCATTTATAACATTTTAGTACAATCATAATTTTACCTAATATTTTGTATCTACACCTCACTTATCAGTATCTGTTTCTATTTCAACAGGAGAACGGGCGCGCGGCGCCGGACCTGACGGCGTCACCGGGCCGCGCGCCGCCCGGGCCGCCGCAGCCGCCGCGCGCCAACCACGCACCACCCTGCGTGCTGCAGCCAGACTTCCGAAAGGTAAACAATATATTGACACCAAAATAAAACTCTTATAAGCTAGGTTTCCTAATATCGCATTACTGCGCACGTTCAAACTCTTAATTCTTTAACATACTTGGATTTTTGAGTCCAGAAAAGAAATGCATTTTTATTCAAACGCAAGCTAGCAGCGAGTTAAAATACTCTATGTAACCAATAGCAACGAGTCTCAAAGCAATTAAGGTCATTTTATTATGAATTTAGGGAAATCAGAAACACAATTCTTGGTTTTCTTCTTGGATTCTCGAATCCCATTAATTTTCACCTAGGATAAATAATATGCCCAAATTTTGCATTAGGGTCACAGTATTACGTCTTGGAAGGAATTCGAATACTGGTTGAACAAGTCACCCTATGAAATACCACACCTTCAACAAACCACTGAAATGCCCTACAAGTGTCGTTACTGCACTTTCTCAGAAATGGTACTAGAACTTCAGAAACTACCACTGATATTGCACTTTTGAAAGGTTACAAGTACAAGAACTCTAAGTTGCACTTTTTAAACAGTCTGCAAAAGACTCGAAATATCATTCAAATCATGGCAAAAACCTTAGCCTAGAACCCACGAACACGGTATTTTTTTTCATGTAACGTGCAGTTTTAAGAGAACAAAATAAGTTTTTTGGCAACAACAAAGGAATAAGGATGTTCTTAGATCGAAAATAAGCCGAAATTTCGAGAATCGAATTTGTCGAAATTTTTTGTTTGGTTTCTCGTGTGATCTCAAAATACGAGTGTGAGATTAGAAACCCGCCAGTTACCATTCAAATTGAATTGTATTTTTATTGTAAAACATGTTTGCATTTTTTTATTTGTTTTTACCGATAAATATTAACTTTTGGAAAATATGCACCCATTTTACCTGCAATATGCCAATTAAATGCTAGTAGCATTTATACAATTTACACTGCCTTGTCATGCTTTGTTCTAGTGGTCACAAGTGCTACTGCTGAGCATGAGGTCCTGGGTTCGATTCCCAGGTCGTTCCAAAGCGATATTGGGTTTTTCCATGAGGAATTTCTCAGTAGCAGCTTAGAGTCAGCATTATGCTCGGTTGGTGGCAATAGGCTCGTCCCCTGTTACATGGGAGTTAAACATAACTGGCGAAATGTGGGTGCACTATAGATACACCTCTGCCTAATCCATCGGGGATCACAGGCGTGATGTTTCGTTCAATTTCTTCATAAAATCTTATACTTAATACTATTATTTCTACTACACAGGTATCAGGAGTGAGCAATGAAATATTCAGGCAGATTGAAATGGTTGAGAATGACCACGATTCGACAACTGCCGCGGCGCTCGAGGTCAGTAAC
Source organism: Agrochola macilenta (assembly GCA_916701695.1). NCBI lineage: Eukaryota > Metazoa > Arthropoda > Insecta > Lepidoptera > Noctuidae > Agrochola > Agrochola macilenta. The sequence continues at coordinate 17,074,252 of OU753558.1, forward strand.
AAATTATTTAAATTATTCTTTTAAGTATTGAACAACTTTGCGTAGTTAGCATATCTGTGAGAAAATGTTGGCGTTTTGATGTTATGCCTAATTAGGAGAGGCGACTTATTTCTGAAACGATTTACGGTTTTTTATGAACGTTTTTTATTCATAACGTATAAAGCGATGAAGATAATTTTTACCTTAGGTAGCCAAAAAAAGTTTGCATAATACCTACCACAGTTTTACAATTACTACTATGATAATAGGTACCTACTTTTTGCAACCTAATGTTTCATTCAGAAATCGTGGACCAGAAGTCCAAGATTCCTCTTATAGATAAGTTGCAAGCTATAAGCTGATAGACAATTGAAATGGTTGTTCAATATTACTACTGTCTATGGCAACATTTTCAATTTTGAATAATACACCCCATAGAGCCCACGATAAAAAGAAAGTACGTATCCTTTTTCTTCGAATCCGGTTTATCGAGCGTGTTCAATATATTGTGATACAATGTTTCCAGGCGGTGGAGCGCCGCGGCGAGATGATCGTACGGATCCTTGAAATCAGACAAGTGGGCCGTAACAATATTGAAGCCGCCAAAAAATTCTTCTCATTACAGGTAAGAAATAAATTGCTGTAGGATTAACTTATACCCTTAATAGCGAGCAAAGAGTTGCATTACGGTAGGTACGTAAATTATATTAAATGTACTTTGTGATATTGGACCGTATTAAGCTCTGCTGACACCTAGCTGTCGGTCGGTTAATATTTCTACCACGGCCAGAAGGCAAATTCCGTATTAAGGGGCCTATTACAAAAATGAGCGTAGATGCATGATTTCCTCGTTGAAATTGAATACTATTCGTTGGTTAGTATAAATAACAATTACTTGGTAAAAATAGTTCGTTTTCTCTTCTACAATAATAATAAAGCGATTTTTTCATCATTTATTTATTTATCTAGCAATAATCGTTCTCCTGATGCATGTTTTGGCAAAAACTCATGAAGAGCTCATTTGAGAGCTCTAATTTGCGGATTCCGTTGAATATAATTCATCAAAACAATTTTTCTCATATTAAACATATCCGATACTTTGATAATAATAGAATACATTTTTGTTATAAGACTTTTATTTAAAGAAAAAAATACTGGACCTAATTCAATTTTCTACTAAAAAGGTTTGGAAACAAGTCTGAATATCCGAAGTTCTACATCATTTTCGTACGTAGTATTTATACTAAAATAATCTCCAACATTTGCTTAATAACAAACGATTTTTTTATATTTTTTTATTGCTATTTCTATTTTTTTATGAATAAAATAATAGTACCAGTGCTATAGCGCAGCACCGAAATGTAAGAGGGCTCTTAAAAAAAATAAAGTAAAGTGTGCGGTCGGGGGACCCCCGTCAGGAACAAAGTTACTTCTCACGTATGAATTAAAACAAAAAAGAAATTTCGCAGCTGACATTTTGAGCTCTCTATCGACTTTAGCACCCTCGCAAACCATGCAAACGACACCCATGATGAAAAAATAGACCTTTGAATTTTCGCAGCCACCATCTTGGATTTTCATTTTGACCAAATTCGAAAGAAGATAGGCGCATGAAGGGGCTTACATGTATGAACGTTTTTTCGCGTGACTATTTCTACTAGTCGACTACCACAAGCCGCTTTAAAGAGTTTCGTTCCAAAAACGTTCAAAATGTAGTCACAATCTCATCTAAAACTTAATAAATTAGAGGATAGAGGAACTTTTGGTAGAATAAGACTGAGATTATAACGTTATTCTTAAAAATACGGGAATTGCCCCTCCAAACTATTCTTACAAAGTTCATGCTGAGAAGAGAGAAGCAGTAGATAGTAAGCTTAGCTTACACGAAAAGAAAAGATTGTCTGAGAATTAGTAGGCGGACAACTACGATGCTGATGAATTTATTTTCCCTCTGTTTATTTTGGTTTTTCATAATTAATAACAGTTTCTTATATTAATATAATTGTTAGAGAAAAAGTGTTCTAATATGATTCTATTTTTAAATTTCGGTATTGTGTTTATAAAGTATGTCAATATAAAATCGTTTTGAAGTTTATAAATTCGAATATTACGATATGAGAGTAGATAAACAATTTTATCTACTCGCTGAAAATACTGTTGTTAAACTTAACATTATTATGATTAGGAATTTCATAAACTCCTTTAATTAAAGACCGCCGAAACTTCAGTTATTAAACGCAACAATTACTACTTTTGGAACAAGAAGGAACATTGACTATACGTTCTAAAAATGTATATTAAATCTTTAAAATGTTGACGCCCTAAAGCTGCTATGAAGACGAGTTCGCTATTAGTTTTCGCTTTATGCAACAAATCTTAACTCGTAACAATGCATTTTCCTCAAGTCAGTGTAACTTTGCTGAAACTCTTGGCGTCTTTTGTTATTTACAATAGCAAAACCAACAACAATAAATTGAAAACAAATCGTTAGCCACAATGAATACTGATCATTGCACGAACTACTATGAAAATAAAGTAGAAACCTTCACAGTATCGTGATTGGAAAATATAAAAGAAAACATAGTGAACTCGCAAATATTTGACTAACTACTCCAATCATTTACTGTTCTTCATAAAGACGACGAACCATAAATATTTAAAATAGTTCAGAACAGTGATTGGAGCCGGCGCGCGGCGTTAAGACTTCTTATTTTGAAAACACCAGTCTTCTCAGGTAATTTTCACGCTCCATTGACTTGAATAGTCTGCTCGTAGCCTCGTACGGGACCCACGGTGAAAGAACGCTACTCTAGTGAACCCTTTTGTTCGAGCCGGGATGGCCTAGATCGCCGGGAATGTGAATACAATTTCGCCCAGCATTGTTGGGATGTGCAGTACAGTTCATACCACAGCTATGTAATATTGTTCGCTATAGATTCTGTGGTTTATTCCATTTGCGGTTTCCTTGAATTGCGTTGTGCTTTGTGCAATACAATACTATTGTCGTAAGGCGTCAGATTGGTTGGGAATTGGAAGCTTCTATGTGTATCTCCGTTTTTTGTTGAATGTGCTATTTATGTCCATGTTTACTTTGCCGATTTGAACCTATTTTTACTTTTAGCATTAGATTTTAAGCATCCAGGTGCAGTACATAGGTTTTCTATGACGTTTTATGAAAGTACCGAAAGAAATAATAAAAAATCTTGTATAAAATCAACTATATCTTCCACAGGACTCCCGTCACATAGTCCAACTAGTGGAAATAGTGAAGCGACCCGGCCAGACCCTGGGGCTGTACATCAGGGAAGGCGACGGAGGAGCGCGGACGGACGGCGTGTTTATCTCTCGGATAGCGCTGGAGTCTGCCGTCTACAACAGCGGATGTCTCAAAGTGGGGGATGAGATTCTGGCTGTGAACCTCGTGGATGTTAGAAGGATGTCACTGGACGATGTCGTCATTATCATGTCGATACCCAGGAGGCTATTATTGTGTACAAGGCAGAGGAAAGGTTAGTTTTAGAGTAAAGTTTGTTTGATTAATTTTAAAACTGTTAACTTGAAGTCATTACCTGAGGAAAGTGATAGTGGCGTACCAGTGAGTTCTGTTGAGATTAGAACTTAGTTAATATCGACTTGGTGTGAGAGCAGTGGTGACCCAGTGGTAACGGCCGCAACTTACGAGTTGAGGGTCGTGGGTTTGAACCCTGTCAGGCGCTTTACTTTGTGTAAATTATTTAATCACTACTGCTCTCAAAATTGTGAAGGAAAACATCGTGATAAAACCGGCATGTCCTAGAAACTGAGAAGTTCTCAGCCTCAGTAAACGCTGGAAAAACAACCGGCTTTCTTCATTTCGCGAAAATTGTTCATTGTAGCTTAATAATAAATAATAATAAATTTCCTACATAAGCATTATGTTTCTCTTACTAGGTAAATCAGGACCAGGCTCGCCATCAATGCCGCGGTCGGAGCACAAACCACCGCCAGTCGTTGTGCTCAAGAGGGACTGTCGTGACGATGATGAAAGGGAACGGGATCGAGTTGATGGACTTTATTCACAGTTAGTACAGATTTTTTTGGGTTTCTCCAGAGTTTTTGTTCCATATCCTTACGTGTACAATTTGAATATACAAAGTGTAACTGATTTAATGCACATTATGAAAGTAGTAGGTTATTTATTTTATTCTTGTATCTTATTTTTAAGATATTATTATTTATCTTATTTATATGTTATTTGACGACACGGTTAGCGCAGTGCCTGAGCGATAGACTGCTGCGCAACGTGTCGCGGGTTCGATCCCCGCACGGAAAAAATATTTGTATGATCTGCAAGTAGTTGTTTCGGGTCTGGGTGTTAGTGTATGTGAGTTTCTATGTTTGTAAACGCAGCCACGATACAAGAAGAAATTATTAGTGTGGGGCAACGTTAAAAAAAAAAAAAAAAATATCTCCTTGTATGCTGCACGTCAAAAATGCTGGTCAAAAAGTGGTGCCAGTGTCCGCGATGGTACATACTGCGACGGAACCTTCGGTTTTTGCTCTTTCTGTAGAATCTTTCGAGTCTCAAACCAAATATTATTTGTAACAAAATTAATTTTGATGAAATTGAAAATAAGTTTTTTCAAAAAGCAACAAAAACTTCGAGTCTACTCTCGCTGTTAATCTGCTTGATCATCTTCTATTCCCTCTACATATTTGCCGAAGCTGGCCCCAGTAAAAGATGGTTTCGTACATACGATGCAAAATATCGTATTTACATCATTGAAATATTTACGTGATGCGAAATACGGACGTAAGTCGGCACGAATGAAAAATCTTGTAAAGATAGACCATTACCGTATCAAGGCACTGAAATTTAAAGCTTTTTGTAATGTCAATCAATAATTTAAAAATATTAAAACTATGACACAACAAAAACTATGAAAAAACCCGACCATCTGTAATGTACTAGAATTCATGCAAATAAATAAATTTCTCAATTTCAATTTAATATAATTTGAATTCATTTCATACCATTTTATTTCAAAAACCAACAGACATGGTACGCTTCGATCAGTGGGTCCTGGCGGAGGCGTTCGTCCAGTCGGTGACGGAAGGGAAGAGAGAAGTCGGCTGCAACTAGGTGCTCTGTCGCCTGATTCTACGGCTCTGGATTTATATTACAATCCAAGACCGCCGTCGGATCATTCTACATGGAGGTATAGTATTATATTAGAGTTATTGTGCTGTTAAAAATTATACATTCGTAACCGTAGTAACTTGTATAAGTTGCCTGAATCATCCTACTAACACGACAGTTTGTCAGGATGGATGGATGGATCTTTGTTACTCTTTCACGCAAAAACTACTGAACGAATTTGGATGAAATTTGGCACACAGATAGTTTATAATCTGAATTAACACATAGATTATCTTTTATCCCGATATTCCCACGGGATCGAGACTTATGGGGGTGAAACCACGGGGCGCTGCTAATTATGCATATTTGTGATTTATCATGATGCACAATAAACCTACAACCAACCATCAGCCCAAAATATTACAATATTATTATTCTCATGGTCATCTGCTTGCTACTGTTAGCAAAAGTATCTGTAACACTGGTCTTGAAAATACAAATAACAAGAAATCACGTGACCTCATTCTTCAAATGGTCGCAGGCGCTACTGCTAAGTATGGTGACCTGAGTTCGATTCCCAGGTCGGGCAAGTGTTATTAGGAGTTTCTCAGCAGTAGCACAGTCTGGATTGGTGCCCGATTGATGGAAATAGACCTGCCCACTTTAGGGGTATGAGGAACAGGGTGTAAATTTCACTCATCTACCAAAGAAAAGGGAGGATCCTCCGACCAGACGGTTGTCGTGTCTGGCGGGCAACTGCCCCAGAGGTTGAAGTTGGGAGATTGTATATATGTCCATCGCGCCGTAAACTCTAATTGCGCGATGCAGGATTTGTGTGACGTCAGGATGTTGTGTGACGTCAGGTCTTTGATGCGTAGTCCGCATGTGGCGATTGTAGATGCCGCCACCGCGTATTATACCTACTGCCTACTGCACCTCTCCCTAACCCTTGGGGGATTATAGGCTTGATGTTAAGTTATCATTCCTTTTTCTAAATCTTAGTCAGTGTCACATGTTCATACAACCAAAATTCAAGAAACAATAGGGATTTTGTCTGGGAAAAAATAAAGTAGATGTATGTAGTCCGTCAGATAATAAAAAAGTATTAGACACGTATTTTTTGCTTTATCATATTAATAAAAATTGGTTTATATAAAACTCATTAAAGTTGGGGAGCGGGGGCTCGTTACGTCACAATTCAGTATAAAATCTACCGGAGAGTGACGTCATGGTACATTTTAACTCAATGTATTGCCGTAATCTTTTGATTAAGTACGTAAAAAAAGGAAAAATACGCGTCCAATATTTTTTCATAATCTATCTGACGGACAAAAATTTTTTTTTTATCCCAATCCCTATTGTTAAAACATTTTCTTATACTAACTTCTGCATTCATCCATTCACAGCTACCGTCCGCCACCACCGGTGATAACCGAGCAGCCAAAGTCCCAAGCGACTCATTTTGTACCATACGAGAGATCATATCCAAACACACTGGATAGTTTAGCGGAGAAAGTGCATTCTTTCTACCCAGCTGACAGCGGAAGGTATGATAGGTATGTACTAATGGTTTCTTTAATATACTGGTTTATTTATTTATTCTGGTAGATAGTATCTCTAGGTCTCTCTTGCTAATTGTGGAGGCTTTATCGTAATTATCTTTGATGTAACTTGTTATATTCTTAGCTTCAGCCACCTTAACACCATAAAATAAATAAAATAGCTTCCTGGACACTGTGGAAAAGGCCCTTTAAAAAAAAAAAAACTTTTTCGGGCTTCTGTCTTAAACGTTTTATCTTATTTTAGTGGTACGCGCTTTGGAGGTCGTGTGCCTCGATCGGGATCAGAACAGCAGTTGCCCAGAGCAGAAACTCATTCTGATTTCGGTAGACATTCCTTGCTCAGATCTAGCTTGAAGGCTTCAGCTGCAACTGGAGGTAAGGATTCTAATATTAGAATGATGTACTTGAAATTGCATTAGTGTTTTTAATAGACAATATTTATGTTGCAGCGTCAACTCTACAGTCAAGATACAATCAACGATACGGCGGCGTAGGCATGCCCGGATCTGGCCTATCAGGCACAGGATTGACAGACTCCGCCTTGGCAGGAACTAGTTTAGGCACTGGGCTTCCTTCTGGACTCTCAAGTACAGGACTCAGTGGCCTGACAGGTTCAAGCCTCGTTGGATCTGGCCTGACGAGCTCTGGCCTAGGATCTGGTTTAGGAGGAACTGGCCTGGGCTCCGCACTTTCAGGAGCATATGGAACCACTGGGCTGGGTCTACCGTCATATAGTAGTAAATTTGGAACTGCTAGGAGGAACCGAAGTCTGGACTATTCGTCAGATACTGAGGCTACGGCTCCTACTAGAACTCCTTATTATTCTGGACTCAGTGGTTACAGGAGTAGCACTTTGGGAAGGGATATCGGATCGAAGTTTAATTCGTTGCCAAGGGATGTGAGAGGGACTGGACAGAGGTAAGCATAAGCTCTACTCACCATTTAGTGTCTAAAAACAGTTAAATCTACCAATTTTATTATTCCAAACAGGTTGGGACTAAGCAGGCGAGCTGGAAGTGTTCTTCAAGATGAGCCGGAGCCTTTGTCTTCACGTTTGGATCTTCGTTCTTCCAGAGGTGAGCCAATCTACTGCAAAACTGACTTCTAATAACCTATACCAAAAGACATCCTTTCTAAAGGATCGTTTGCTTATCAGGTCGTTTACCGTCCTCTCCTTCAGTATTCACTTCGGACGAGTACAGGGCGTGGCTGTCGCGGGCGCCCTCTACCAGCGCTCTCTATGAGACGCTGCGTCCAAGACTTCCTACGCACTATTCAGCTGAAAATATTCATGACGCGCTCAAAAACGTAAGAAAATCTTCTGTAATCGGGTTAATTATATTATGATAAATGGATATCTTACCTTACGATTAATACGGGTTTTTTTCAGATGGAAAGTGCCAGCCGTTTTGGATCATCATTAGGTCTGGCAGGCCGTCGGGTGGAAAGACCACGGCACTTGCCTGCTCGCTCAGTTTCTTCGCAGCAACTGGGGGCCACGCAACAACTTGGAGCAGGAGCCGGTGGGTCACCTTCAGCCCGTCGGGTCCGGCAGCTGCTTGAGCTAGGGTCTCGGTTCAACTGTCCCAACCCAAGCCCAGTTCCAACGCCAGGCTCTCGGCATCAAAGACACCTTGATATAAATCCTAACGGTAAAGTATTAATACACATTGCCTATTTTATGTAAACTGATATATAGTGTATACGCCTTACTTGCGTATATAAGTATGTACATAATGGTTGAAAGACATTCATAACAATGATAACATTTCTTGCAGAGTTCCTAAAGTATAAAGCAGAGAAGCCAACTACGGGTGGTCTTTCTGCGTCCATGACTGGGCTATCACGGTTGTCGGGCGGAGTATCGGGCATGTTATGGGTACATCTGTTGGCGGGGCGTGGTCTACGGCCCACCGCGACGGGCGCATCACCGGGGTCCCCTCCGTCGGGCCCACTGGCGCCACCGCAGCCAGCAGTTGCACCCAGGGACCTATATTGCGTGCTGGAATGTGATCGTGTGCATAAAGCTCGGACTGTGGTGAGTGTAACACTATGTACGAGTACTTAGGTCCGCGCAGTGCAGGGCAGAGCAGTTTTTGTAATGCATGAACGTACTGACAGCTGCGTACGCTGCACCGTAGGCACGTGCGACGCAGACATGTGTCTGTTCTGCTCTGCGTTTCGCTGTAGAGCTGGCACAGATATCTACGCGACGCGTGCAGTTCTTCACTTGTTTTTTTGCTGAGACGTAGGTAACACAGCACAGCCGTCTATTGTTTTTACTAGCTAGGACACGAATGTGTTTGTGCAGGTGCGCAGCATGCGCTCGCGGCCTATGTCTGCCTCGCCTGTCCTACCCTGCAAAATCTGTACTGTGTTGTGCTGCGTCACCTGCGTCTCAGCATACGCTTAACCTTATTGTTTTCTCTGCGTCATTGGTCTAGTGGTAGCAAACACTACTGCTGAGGATGGATTCGATACCCAGGGCGGGCAATGTTAATCGGTTTCTTTGTAAGGAATTTCTCAGTAGCTATCCGGAGTCTGGATTTGCTCCGATTAATGAAAATAGGTACTGTTTTACAAAGGACTTACATATAACTGGTAAAATGAGTGTAGTATAACAGCTCTGTATAGCGTTTTGGGGAAAACAAGCATGATGCATGCTTGGATAGTGGTATTTTATGTTACTGTTTTGTAACTACGACTAAAAATACCCCTTTATAAACATAGGTCCGTACTGGCGAGCTGGGTTTCGACTGGGACGAATCATTCGAGCTGGATCTAGTCGACAACAGACAGTTGGACATCCTGGTCTACTCCTGGGATCCACAGCATAGGCACAAGCTCTGCTACCGAAGTGCTGTGACCCTGCCTGACCTGCTGTCACGTTCACCTGCTCATCAGCTGGCTGTCAAGGTAAACCTAACTTTAACTTAGTACCGAAGTAGACCTCTGCACACACGATTTTATAAGATGCAGTACTCCTGACCAGAGGTCCTTGATCAGTGGCTTTCGAAGCGTTTCATATATCTACAGCTGACTTCCATCCAATAGGATTGACATAAGCTTTTTGGTAGTATAAGTCGAACCAGTAGAAAGAATGAAGAATTTCTTTCATTCTTTCTTCTTTACTTGTTCTTCCCGTTATTATGTTTTGTTTTTTATACTGGACCATACCTGGGAATTTTCTGGTTACGGAGATATTGGAGGTCGAATTTCCAATGTTTTTTTACGAAATCAAATTTAAAATGTACCTTACTTTTTTTGAAATAAAAAAAGGTTCACATAGGTGTTTCAAATACTCCCACGTTCCCTTTACTGTTGCATGCACTCATACGCACAATGTTTTGCGTGCGTTACATTCGCAATACCGTAACCAGCGAACTTTCAAACCAAAAATAAATGTAATTTTCCATTTGATGTACATTCATTCTGACGGTTTCGTCATGGATTTTTTTACACCCTGTATATGAAAAGACTACGACCAATGAAAAGAATATAGGTAGTGTTTACTATAAGTAATTTTATCAAAATTATATTAAAATTAAAATAAACTGTTCTTCCTCGCAGATGGAACCTCGTGGCACTCTATACATCCGCGTGCGACACACGGAACCACACGATCTCTTCCGAAGACGACCGGCGCCTCCACGAGGCTCGGCCCTCTTCGGTGCTGAACTGGACACAGTGGTATCAAGGGAACCGCGTCCTCCACACGCTCCCCCCGTGCCCATGATAGTGAGGAGATGTGTTGAAGAAATTGAGAGACGCGGCTTGGACATCATTGGTAAGTGAGAAGTGCCTACCGTATTTTATAAGAAAACACTCTAGCTCATAGAACTACAAAATTAATAATGCCAAAATCACTACCTATACTTGAAAGAAAAGAAAGCAAGAAAGAAGAATGCATTTAGCATTTTAGCATTACAAAAAATACACCTTAAAACTATAAAAACGGAAAACAAATTATTATAATGCCAATAGGGCCTCAGCTCAGCATAATGTCAGATGACAACACAAAGTGAACCGCCTGACGCTGATTTTCTGCTGCAACCCACGAGTGCCATAAGCTAGAATAATAAACATAGGGAAGTGTCTGTCCGTTATCATAATAATTTAAAGATAATAAAAAATAAAATAAAATAAAACTCATAAGCGATCAAATAAAATTTTGCGACATACATGTGTGTGTGCGTTGACTTATACTTGACATTACAAAGTTCTATAATTGGGAAGATATTAAGATATTCAGACTGAACTGGATCATTTGTCGAAAGTAGACGCTTGTTATGACGTATTTATTATCTTTACCATAGATTAAACAAACAATGGTGCATACTAAGAATAAATATAATCACCTCAGAGTAAGATTGTGATGGATTAATTATTATTTTAATAATATCTTCAAATCAATTTTCTTTGACACAGGTCTCTACCGTTTATGTGGCTCGGCCAGTAAAAAGCGCATCTTACGGGAAGCGTTCGACAAAAATGCTCGAGGAGTGGAACTGGCTCCAGACTCCGTGCCAGACATCAACGTCATCACCGGTCTGCTGAAGGACTACCTGAGGGAACTGCCGCAGCCGCTATTCAGTCGCTGCATGTATCAGATGACTCTTGATGCACTGGGTAAGTATCCCAACATGCAGAATGTTTTAAACAGTGTTCGATAACTAATGGATAACCTTGAAATGGCTTAGTATATAAAAAAGGAATAGCAATAAAAATAAACGTTATTTTATGTGTAAATAATAATTTAATAACAAATCATACAGCCTATCCATCATCACCATTAAAGTAACATAACAACAAATAACTTATGTAATTCATTCATTTGTGGTCGTGGCAAGTGAATAAATTGTCTATTTATAAAAACATCTCAATCCTTCTCTAGACACATTTTTTGTTTTTTTATTAATAACCAGACAGTGTTAGTCGCATTATTTTTTATGGGGATATATGAATTTATGCGGATTATGCTTTCTAAATAGAATTGGTTTGCACACATTTCGTCATTCCACCTCAACATTACACTATAATATAGCTAAAGAGCTTAATACATGTACCATAATGTCCTGAAACAAAGGGCTCTTCATCTCGTCCATCATATGAATTCTCCAATTTGTTTCAGGAATATGTCTCCCAGATGACAGGGAAGGCAACGCTCGATTAATGGCCTCAGTAGTCGAATTGCTACCCCGAGCATCAAGAGCCACCCTGGTCTTCTTGCTCGACCACTTAGCCCTGGTCGTGGCTGCTCAGGACCGTAACAAGATGTCTCCACAACACCTAGCAGTGGCTCTGGCACCACCTTTAATGCTCCACTCGCAACCGCCAACAGAAATGGACTACCAGAGATCCATAAATGTACTGCAGTGTCTTCTGCAGATCTGGCCTGCTCCTAAACGTTCAGGTAATGTCACCTCTTGTGTCAATCTTTACACTACATTGAGAGATTGAGATGTAAAAAACAACATGACTGAACACTTGATTTGTCTGCCCGAATCTCTGAGGAAGATAATAATTATCAGGTAATTTATTATTGCCATTGATGTACTGGCTAGATTTGTAGCACAGCCTCTATTCGTAAAAGTCTGGGGAACCCATGTCTGGCAATACTGACGAAATATACATCATACTAATGTTGTTTTTTACATCATCATGCTAATTAGCAGCAGAAGCACGCACATAGTCACCCACTAGCATACTCCAGAAATTAGACCCAAGAACACAACTAGACAACATTCCACTCCTCACTAAAGCTACTTTCACCTATTGCTGTACTCATCTCATATAATCTCTTACTCCTCGCGCACAAGGGCAGATTTGTGAAAAAACTCGACTACTAATAACAATTATTAATAAGAGGCTCTTGATAATTGAAAAGTAGGAAGCTATTATTGTGGGTGTAAGGTACACCTCTGCCCAACCCTTCGTTGAAACAAGACGTGATGTTATGTTATGTTATGTTATTATTGAGGATTTTTCTGTCCTTCCGGGAGACAATGTAGACTTTTGTACCCAGTTCTAGATACTTCATCAAGCCCTCAATAAATAAATCTGATAAAAAATCTACTCCACAATCAAATAAGTTAATTTTAACATTATTGTGAGATTTTTTGAATGGCATTTAAATTAGTACCTGGGCGACCGAGTTCTGCTGTGGTGAAAATAGAGAATGCTCATTTAATAGTATTAGATAGTTCATACTAATTCGATGCTGCCATGTCATTATTCTAAGGTAGCCATCTTGTTGTAAACTTTGGGCGACCGAGCTCTGTGCGGTTGAAAATTCGGATAAAACGAATGTTCCCAGATATGAGACCTAGCTAGATCGATTCTTCGCCCCCGTAAACCCATAAATTGCACCTTTCAACTAAATCTTTACAGCCGTTTTCGAGAACGTGATTACTAATATATACGTATATGTATGTATGTACTCGTATATACAAATATTGCTCGTTTAATAGTATAGGATAAGAGGTACCAAATGATCAGCGTCTTTCGTTGAGGCCTGGCCATTTAAGAGTGAGACTTGATATAAGCCCAAAGCGCATTAGAACACCCTCTAGTTCTCCAACTCCTGCATGTCCTAGCTGACCTATACTATACTTATACACTAGACAAGAACACTGAATGTCTAAAGGCTAAGCGGTCCCTTAACGCATGTATGTTTGTAGACAGTTCGGCGCGGCGAGTCAGTAACCGGGCCGCGTGGAAACAGAGTCAGTGCGTCGCCAGCGGCCTCACTCACACTCCCCCAAGGTATCACATACTACCTCCTTACATACACTTGTATGTAATATGGGAATAGCTGGCTGTAGAATATAAAAAAGAGAAGCCGCAAAAAATGCCAGTAGAATTCTAGGATTACCAAACAATGTCAAATTAAAAAAGATGTAGTATTTCCATGCAACTTGCAATTTCCAATTTCTGATCCTAATAACAAGAATGTTGCCTGTTTTTTTTACTATTTCACTATTACCATCATCATCATAATATTTTCAACAGGCTTTTATCACTTTCTACTTTTTGTACACAGAGTTTAAACCTCTTTCTCATGTTTCATTTTACCTTGTTTAATTGCAATATTGTGGAAATGAATAGATAAGTTCGAATTTCACCAATGGAACTGAAAGCGTCAGCACAACTGAACCACGTTCAAGCTGTCAGTTTCATCGTTGTCGGGGAATATTGACACTTAGAGCCCATCGACGCGGTTTAGTTGGTCGCGGTCAGTTTCATTGGTGAAATTGACCCTACGAAACGTGTACTTTTTCTGTACAGGCCGAGTTCCGCCCTCAGTCAGTCCATATCGGCCTCAAGTGGCAGCATCAGCAGCATCTCCGCCGCCAGCTCTCTCGGGTCGGCCCGCGCCAGACCGCTCGCCGCCCGCACATGTAATTACATTTCATCATATTATTTACCAAAGACACACAGCCAAGATACATTCCTTTAGAGTACTTCATGTTATCATGTTATGTTCCAGGTTCTCTCATCAGTCAGGGCCGGCCAATATCGTCCGCAGTCGCCGCTCAGAGGCCCTCTGCCCGCGCCACCTCGGTCCCGTCAGGTGACAGTTTCCTCTCCCGGTTCGCCCAGCAGTAGCTCCGGGAGTCACAGCCCTGCGGATACAATTAAACATGGAGGATCTGTGTCCTCCATACTGAGGCAACCGGAGCGCGCCGCATCCCCACGGTCATCGCCGAGGTCCTCACCACGCGCGTCACCAAGAGCCTCCCCGCGTGACTCCCCGCGGACTAGCACGCCGCGGGACAGGGAGCACCAGTCCCGGGACTCGTCGCGGGAGCACACCCCGCGGGAGCACTCACGCGAGCACACGCCGCGCGAGCCCGGGTCCCGCGAATCGCCGCGCTCCGTGATCCCGGGCACGTCGGCCGGCCTGGCCGTGACGCTGAACTCGCCGGGGCGCGGCGGCCTGTCCCCGCGCTACAGCTCCACCAACCCCTTCCTGCAGCAGTACGACGCGGAGGAGGAGGCCGAGGCGTGGCGCGCCGCGGACATATTCTCCTCGTCCTCCACGCACGCATAGTGCTCGTAGCGAATTGAGATTTTCTAGTCAATTTTTTTAATCGAATCGAAAGAGTGCTACGATTCCGCTGTATATTATGTTGTTTATTCGACGAGCGTGGTGCGCGTTCGTGTAATGTTTGTTATATATAGAGCGAGTTACGATGTATATTACTGTGAGAATGTATCATGCTGAGGCGCGAGGTGACACGCCTCGCCGGCCGCCGGCGTCCCGCCCCGTAGCCACTATAGTGTTTATCGTATTGTATTGTACATTGTATATAATAAACGTATATGTAGGTACGCTCCAATTTTGTACCATTCGGGTGGGACCGCGGCGGGCGGCCCGCGGCGCTACACACATCATCCCACATATCAGAGACTTGTGTACGGAATCGACACGATGGAAATAAAATGTCCAAGTTATTGACTATCAGACACCACAAACAAAGCAGCTTCCAAATATAAGACTAACGATAATCAAAAAATCATTACAAAATTACAATATTTTAGTATCGACGACGCACACAAGTCAGTAGCTCGAGTAGGGAGAGTGTATCATAGATCAGACGTACGGACTGTCTTGAGACTGAGACCATATCAGAGTAGCTCGTAGACTCGAAGGCTTTCCGTCGTAGAACGAGCGATTACGTGGCATATTGGAAACGTCTAGCAAACGCAAAGCTGTTGTGAATGTTAAAGTACTATTCAAATAATCCCCGTTCTTTAATAAAGTAATAAAATATAACATATATTAATTAAATATAGTGTTAGTAAAGCATTTTTACGAGTCGCTAATTCTATGAAGGAATGGAATTTATCCGGTTTGGATCGGTCGCATTCTCAAGATCAGGGGCGCTGTATTCGAACTTCGGATGATCCAAACGATCAAAATGAATTTAATTTATAACAATATGAATTCTAAAATCTACGTTAGCATTCGAAATTCGAAAACATAACCTCAGTTCTTATAACTAGCGTCTGCTAGACATATAAGAGTGGGAGAAATCGACCAATGACAGCACTGATCCTACTTTCACTGCCATGATTGGTCCATTTATAATAGAAAGCATAATAATTATACACTTGTTTATATGTCTGTCGGAGGCTACACGGTTACTTCTTACTTTTGAGCGACACTTCAAGACGAAATTTTGTTATTAAATATTAAACTGGTTATAAAAATAGCATTGCACAAATAACACGACTGATATGGGACACAAAATGTTTTTGATACTTTTTACTTTTTGTACCTGTTCCTCGTTTGTAATAATGAATACTAGGGCTTCGTTGGAGAACCTCGCCTTTGCTGTACCTCTATAAAATTAAATAATATCAATGTTTGTGCACGAGTTGCCTTTATCCTCATTCATTTGTTCATCTTTCGCAGGGGCCTCTGACGCGTTCGATCATAAACTTTTACTATAAAGGAATTCGTGTACGAATAATAGTTACTTTATCTTGTATGAAGGCTGAAAATCGATGACAATATGTAGCGATAATTTTAACGATCGTACGGATTGTATTAGTCGAGCGGTCGCCTTCATGAAGATATTGGCCATCGGTTCGTATTTCCGGACACTCAATGTTTTAGATGTTATTTATATACGTGTGGAATACTTATTTCTATTGCAAAATATATAAATCTTAGAGAATAGAGGGGTTTTAAACACTCAATTTAGATAATGGGGAATGATCACTGTGGATCATATTGATCAGATACGTGTTTAGTGTAGTAAAATCATAAGTTCTTTGTTAGATGGGAGATACTTATATGAATATTTTGAAGATATTTGAGTCTTTTCTGATGTCCTTTTGGTCTGAAGGACGAAAATCTAGTTGTGACTGTTATCACGATGTTGTCCGGTAATGGGAACCGATAGCTTCCACTTGCTGCGCCTTACTCGTCCTAGTAAAATTATGAGCTTAACAAATTCGTTTAAAATATACATATGTAATCATAAGACATTATAATCGACAGTAGGTCTCTCGCCTATTATGTAATACTTTAGACTTTGATACGATTGATCATGACTTGTATGTTCACATTTAATCATGACTAAGGCGTGGTGTTTGGATTCATATAGCTGTACGGGTGTTTACATGGCCGATGTTTTGTGGAACGAGTTATTTGCTGTCACTTTTACATGACAAAGTTGGGGACGAAAGAGTTAGGCCGAATTTCACCAAAAAAACTGAACGCGAACAGCACATAAACCAAATTCAAGAGCTGTCAGTGTCATTATTTTCTTTGGAATATTGACACTGACAGCTCTTGAACCGGGAATATAAGCTGATCGCGTCCAGTTTCATTGGTAAAATTCGCACTAAGAAAACGAATGAGGGACGAACAAGGATTTAGAATATTGTTATCGAACGAAGTTAAACGAATTATTGGAAAGCCTAAAAGAATAAATAAGTATAACCTTCAAGTGTATTATTTGAAAAGTTAAGTAGGTATCAAATTAAAGTGACAGTAGTAAGTTGAAAACAAAACGTTAGTGATGTGGGCACGCTCTAAATGTTGTGAGTGACTTGAAGTGTCGCTCGACAGTCCTGTAGCCAGCCGCGATGCGGCGGTAGTGTGTAGTGACTACGGCGCACAGCTTAAGTTGGCTTCAATGGGGCAATAATTCTGAGAGATTACACTTAGGTTCCGAAATGTTACACCTAGGTTTGAAAAGTTACACCTAGGATCTGAAAAGTTACACCTAGGGTTTGAAAAGTTACACCTAGGTTTTGAAAACTTTCGCCTACGTTATGAAATGTTACATCTAGTTTCTGAGAAGTTACACCTAGGTTCGAAAAGTCACACCTAGGTACCGATAAATTACATTGTAATACAGATATTACATGTCTTTGTAATTTTAGCACTTGTTAGAATCCATCTATATATAAATTAATTTATTGAAAATAAAACTTATTATACACGATTAGAGTTACATATTCATTGACTTGATATCTGCCCGCCCATGTATCTTGTATATTATAACAATTAAAAGTTTAACTAGATATATTCCAAATTAAATGAATATAACGATTTAATTGATAGATGCGATATATTTTAATGTAGATAAACAATTTAATTATTGATTTGATGTTTGTTGACATATACAGTGATAGAGTTTTATATGCAAACTGATGGTTATTTAGCGTCAAAGTATAAAATAACTTCTGTTACGAGACTTGACTATATAATTTGGCCTACGTACAAACTCGATACGAATACCTATAACTTTAAAATTTAGTTTATCGTGGTTTTTCTATATCTATTCTAAAGGTCTTCTCTATTGTTAGATTTTATGATGTTACAGACATAGTGAAAGAGATGGCCAAGTGTTACTCTCTCAAAGTTGATGCCGCTGTACGTTTGTGTTGCGGGACTGTGGTCCCTCTGATAATATCAGTATTTCGACAATTTGGTAAAGAGTAGCGTTACATACGTGAACTTAACGTAAAGAGTAAACGCCGCCCGTATCTGTACCGAGCGGCTGGAACACACGAAAATAAATAATACTTCGTTATAATCGTTTCATTTACTGACCCTCGTCATAGTAGGTACATGGTTTTATTGGTAATTCTTCTTCTTCTTTTCGTGTGGTTAGTAACTAACCTGGTGTCAGAGTTTTAAAGCCGCCCATGGGCCTCTGACTTGGCTTCACATGTCGTCAAGAAATATCTCTCAGGCATGCCGGCTTCCTCACGATGTTTTCCTTCACCGTTTTTGAAGCAACGTACATAACGCACATAAATCCGAAAAGTCAGAGTTGCGTGCCTTGGGTTTGAACTCGAGACCTATGACTTGGCAGTCCGACGGTCACACCACTAGGCTTTCACTGAAATTAAATCGGTGGACTTATATGGAGTTTTTTATATCCCATAACTCTAGGGTATCAATGAGACCATGTCAAAGAATCAGCTTATAAATTAGTTTTCAATTTTTTTTTTAAGATAACTTACCACTAGACTCTCGATGTGTGTAGCTAAGTTTCATTGTAAAGTACGAATAAATCATTTACATTCAAACCAATCATTCATATTTAAAGCTAAGAAAATGCGATGTTGTCATATTTTGTTTTTAAGAACAAAAATAGTCTGAATTAAATGTTTTTTTATTTTTTATATTTCACCTAAGGTTTTTTTACATAAATAATTTATTTATTATTTATTTACTTTAAGGTTCACCCACAGCACATACATATACATAGAGATAGTAAATCAGACGGTAATTTTCTAATATACTCGTATATGCCAATTACAGGTAAACACAACATTGACAACATCGACGCCAGATTACCGCTTAAGACTACGTGTACAATTGATCAAGAAAATATAAAAGAAAGAAAGACAAATATTTAAGTTACGAAAATAAAATTAAAATTAAAAATTATAATATACGAGTATATTATAATAATCGTGACTTTGTCAAATTATTTTGAATGACAAATGAAGAAAAAAAACAAAACACATGACAGTTGATTCTTTGATATAGTCTCATTCATACCCTAAAGTAATGGGATATAAAAAAAAAATGGCTGCTGGGACACATAGTAGAACAGTGTGGACAAGTAGAAAAACGAATCGCAACGGACAAGTGGAAAAACGAATCGCAACGGACAAGTGGCAAAACGAATCGCAACAAAATTTTAACTTGAAGTTTTACGAGCAGGTTTTCAAATTGGACAAGTACATTAACAAACACTTGTCCGTTGCGATTCATTTTTCCACTTGTCCGTTGCGATTCGTTTTTCCACTTGTCCGTTGCGATTCGTTTTTCTACTTGTCCGTTGAAGTTTCACTTCTACTTTGTGTGCACACATTTTTTTTTCGCAGGTTTACTGCAAATTATGACTTGGTTTGGTTCGGTACATTTTAATAAATGCATTTTTTATTTAAACATATTTTATTTTATGAAACAAAAAACTGAATTCAATCCGGAACCAAAAAAAACTTCCATAGTCTATTCTAAACTTATACACACACAAAGGAACATTAACAAATGCACATCTTTCGTTATCAATCTTCATTCGGCTCACCTGCGTTATAACCAATGATTGATACAATCGGCTTATGGTAACTAAAATATGATATCTGCTCATTGTATCCATCTAATACAGCCGTTGCCCTCAAAAGTACTTATCTACAGCGCACCTACCTACCTAGCTATCTGCCATACCTATCTACACTACCTACCCACCTACACTACCTACGCTACATTACCTACCCTACCTACGGCACTTCATTTCTTGACATTGACTCCCCTCCCGTACGGCCCGTACCCCAGTGACGCCTACATTGCATAAGGTGCTGCCTAGCTAGCCGAGCAGGGTGAGCGGCTACCACGCAACTTTTTTCTAATACTTACATTTTTAAACTCGTGATATCTTTCGTATGGAATGTCCGAATTGAATAATTCAAAAAGTTATATAAAGGTATTGAAGCAGTCTTGAATATGAAGTAATTTATTTTGATAAGGATTAATACCAAGATACAAATAAAGAGCCTTTTCTAGCAGCGATATTTCAATTAAATTAAAAAAATAAAAGAACACTTATTGTGGCATAACTTTATTAGTTAGTTATATACTGTCGCGACACTTTTTGTAAATAATGATGTTTCTGCAAAGTCGTAGTACATTATTTTATTCTATCATCAATAGTTTTTGCAGCGCACGCAATGTAAATAATATTTTAGGTAATTTTTTTACACCTTGCGTTACATTATTGGAGTTTTAATAAGAATCCCTAATTTTTTTGAAAATGTAATATAGCCTATGTCACTCGGGGATAGTGTAGCTTCCCAACAGTGAAGGAATTTTTCAAATCGGTTCAATATAAAAACTTGAGATTCCAATCTACGCGGCCGTAACGCTTTTTCGTGACAGAAAAATCCTAATACACCCACGTCAATATATGTAGAAGTTTCACTTCAAAAAAAACTTGTACTTATAGTTAATATAAGTTTGAAAGTAAGTAAGGATGTAGTACCTATGTAAGGATTGTAGCAGGTGGCGTTCTGTACTTTCTGCTTACCCCCATGGGAAGAAGTCGTGAGTTTATGTATGTATGTATAAGTTTTCAATCGCCAACCCGTCTTGAGCAAGCGTGGCGATCAATGTTTATGCCTTCTCTGTATGAGAAGAGCCCATGAGTCTTATTATTTGGCTGGTACTATCCTATACTATTAAATGAGCAATATTTGTATATATATATATATATACAATGTTGCCCATTGTTGTTGGGTATGTGACCGCCCGTATCTTTCTGAATATTCATGATTTTTATTCCGATATTCCCAAGAGATCGAGATTTATGCGGTTGAAATCGCGGGGTGCAGCTAGTTTTATATAATTACGACACACTGCGTGTCTCTCAGTGTCCCGACACCTGCACGCTTGAGGTAATTAGATACCTATAGGTACATACTTAAAATAATTATTAGTACTCTTAGCTAAAAGTGTGACATGACACACTTTATTAGATATACTCCGATATCAACTCGTAAAGGAAAAGCTGTCAAATGATCGCTGCCAGCCTACAAAAACGAATTTTGAAGTGACGTTGACGTAAAGAATATGACCACGTCCTATCGAACGCGACGTCGCGCGAGTATGCGGTCGTCGCGTTCAGTTTTTTCGGCGAGCTCGAATGCGTGGTCGCGTCGACAGAGGGCGCCTTTCGGTTTTCCGAACAAATTAGCGCGATAATTACGTATTCGCACGAACAATCTTTTTGGTTAGGACGCGGGGTAAAGCTACAGATATCTGTAGCGGTATTCTGTACGTCAACGCGTATCACAGGAAACCCAACAGTTGCCTGTTATTGGCATTATCTTCACTCCAGAATCTTCTGTAGTTAATTAATGCTTTCAAAGACCGACTGACAAAGGAAAACTTAAAATGAGACAAGAACCTTTCGTTTGAGTTGACATCATGCGGGTTGGTGAGTAAGTACCCAATCATAAGTTTAAAGTTTGAAGTTGGTGGTCAAATAGCTACGTAGGGAACTTATTACATTAGGTCTTGTCGCCAGATGGCGTTAGGAAACATGAATTTTAGAATAGCTGATAATAAAGTAGGTATAGTAATGAAAGAAAGAAGAATAGTACATTACTGTCGCGGCTAGCAATTGGGGCATTGATGGACGATCGTGAAAATGTGTGCCAAGGCACACATTCGTGAGTCAGTCAATGCTTGGTTGCGGCCAAGGCCTGTGTAATTTTTACTTTTCACAAACAATGCGTGGAAATTCAAACTAAGTAAATTAATTATAAATTCCAGAATCAATGACGAACAAAGTTAATTTGTCACGTGTTTTGATAGCACCATTTTTATTTTTAGGCAAGAATGTATTTCTTTAGCAATCTTCGTAAGTGCGGTTCGGACGACGATCACTACCGAAATGAAGTGTAAGTCATGGTATAATAAAACAAGGTATGGCATTCCGGGAGCGACACATGCCTACGTCACTATTCAGTTGCCACTTTATTGCAACAGAACTCGAATTTAAGGAAAGATGTTCAATCACCATTTTGTTAAAAAATATATACAAAGCATTGAAATTGTCGTTTCGTTTGTCTTATCAAACGAAACAAACATATACCAACGTAATTTTTAATTAAAACCTCATTATTGTATCAGATTCGCATAAGTAATAAAGTAGGTTGGGGAGTTATTATTACACACTACTGGTAACACAGAAACGGGCTGTCTAATTGGCATTCTGACATTTTGTCATGTATCGCTATTCTTTTCGAACCCGTATGTTGGTCTCGCTCAGTCCCATTGTACACAGTGATTCTCAAACATTTATTTGTGGACGTCTAACAAGTTGGTTTGATACATTTTTTTCTTTGACCACAATATCAATATGGTTAAAATATTTTTTGTTTTTTGATATTGAATAAAACTTCGTAAGTAGACGAGTTTAACAATGTGTTTGAGTATTATTTTAGTAATCCCTAGAATCCACTTATTATTAAGAATGAATATACACTTATATTATGAATGCTAAAGTAGATTTATCTAATTTGTTTTTTTTTTGTCTAGGGAAACCTACAACGCGCGGGTAGAGCTACAGGCAAAAGCTAGAAGTAATTTAATAATTATGTCAATGTTTTATAAAATTTCCCCAAACTAAAAAGTTTGAGAACCATGGATAGCGGTGATGACGTAGTCTTGTGTCTCCCACGTGACCATTGTGTTTCGGAGTGCCATACCTTGTTTTATTATACCATGGTGTAAGTGTAGTGTAATGAGTAAGCTCTTTTTCATCTCGCACTGTAGCACTAGTTTGGCGCTCTGCAAATTGGATACTGTAATGCTCGCTTTACTCTAAACAGCTCTATTTGCTAAGCCAGTTCGAAATTTAAATAAAATCTTTGATAAGTTACCTCCTTGGTTACCATGGGACGAAGTAAAAAGTTAGTTCCATTTATAAATAACATGACAGTTATGAGTTTTCTTAGTTATTTATTTGGCCGCTAAACACGACAGATAGGGATTTTCATACAAACATTGCCGGCCGGGCCCCTGCATGTATTCGACCAGTACCGCAATTTCGATTCATCTCGAAGAAGGTTGTCAAAATATTGTTCGAATTTCCAGGCATGTTTGAGAAAAATATGTTTATTTGGCACATGTCGCAAGTACCTACACACAAAGAAAAAAAACTAGTCAGAAAAGAAAAGAAGCTAGGCAGATTTTTCTACCTACAGATATATTAGGTTCAATCCTATAAAGGTTTTATATAGGTCTATAAAGGCCAAAACTAAACAACTATAGTAGGTACCTTGACAAGATTTTTATTAATCAGATATTTTTTTCTATTGTCTACTGTTGTTCTAGTGGTCGCAAGCGCTACTGCTGAGCATGAAGTCCTGGTTTCGATACCCAGGTCGGGCAAATTGTTATTAGGTTTTTTCTATCTGGAATTTCTCAGTAGCAGGCCGTAGTCAAGATTTGTGCCCGGTTGATGGCAATAGCTCGCTTCCACACATGGGCTTTAGCCTACGTTCGCACGAACGTAAAAATATCGCGGTGAGATTTTATCGCGCACTGGATTTTCAACTCTCGGTGTTAAGCGGAGCGTTGAGAATCCAACGCACTGGGACGTACTCTCTTCTCAGCGCGTTGAAAAAGCACACTGTTGGATTTTCAACTCACGGCGCTAAGCAGAGCGTTGAAAATCCAGTGCAAGAAAAAAAATCGCCGCGGGATTAAATCGTCTGTGCGAACCTGGGCTTAAACATAACTGGCGAAATTCGAGTGTACTTAGTATACCTCTGTCTAGCCCTTCGGAGAAAGAAGGCTTGATGTTTTTATATATATTTTTTCGGCTTATTCCACTTTTCGGGGCCTGAGAGAATCCCCCTCAAGGGGGAAAACTGAACACTAATGTAAAAATAATCCAGAAAGTCCCCTTTTCATTTCGGCTTATTCCACTTTTCCCCCTGAGAGAATCCCCCTCAAGGGGGAACACTAATGTAAAAAGAATCCAGAAAGTCCCCTTATTATTTTGGATTATTCCTCTTTTCCCCCTTATTTTTGATTTCTATGCTCTTAAAGTAAATAAAAAAAGGAGTGATTAGGTACAATGTAATTAACAAAAAACGACAATATAATATACGTACATACTCATTATTCAGACTTTTTTCACAGATTTATGTTTTGATTTCTACGCTCAAAGTAATTTAAAAAAATAGTGACAATGTAATTAACAAAAACACGACAATAAAATCATTCATCAGTCTTTTCTTCACAGAATTATGTTTTGATTTCTACGCTCTTAAAGTAATAAAAAAAATATCAAATCAAATAAACAAACAAACGCACTTTCGCCTTTATAATAATTTATTATACTCGAAGTTTGAATCCTTGCTAATAATATAAATGCGAAAGTAAGTTTTTTTGTTACACTTTAACGCTAAAACGGCTGAACGGACTTAGATGAAATTTGGCACATGGGTAGACCATGACCTGGGGTAGTAATAAGAAGTATTAAAGCCATCATTATTCCACTCCGAAAACAGGATGGTGCTAGCGGCCTTGTCTAGCTCCATCATTCTCTGACACTGGATAAATGGTGGCATTAATACTTCATAATACGGACCTGGATTAGGATATAGGATACTTTATCCAGATATTCCTTAGGGATCGAACGATACTGTGAGTGTAACCGTGGAGCGCAGCTAGTTATGAATAAGTAAACTGGAACAACATGTCTGCCTATTTAAACTCGAATAACATAAAACAAATTCAGTATACATTTTATATTAGCTTTATTAACTAGGTCGACGAAGGGCTTAGCGGTGCTCCTATTAGTGTATGAATAGTTTAAAAAAAATCCCAAGCTCGCTTCACTCGGTCCTGCATTCTAGGTTATCTAAGTAAAATATCTGCCGGCGCCCACCGGTAAATATTTTAGCAACCAGCACCGGCGCACAAATCGGCGCCCAGCGCCGGTAGGAGAAGCAGTCCTAAATTGTAAGAACCTCATAGGGGATTTCTGGACGTTGGTTTTTTCAGATTCCCGTTTTCCCCCGTAAGGGGGATTATCAGGGGGGAATTCAAGACTTTTTTTTTTGTGTCCAGTTTTCCCCCTCAGGGACACTTTCAGGGGGATCTGTGGAATAAGTATTTTTTCGTACCACTTGCTCAAAAAAGTGACATTCTATGCCACAAAAAGCGAACATAACAATAGTCATTTTTAATCTGTTAAAAACAGGGAAAGAAAATTGTACTGAATTTCATTCATCCTCTGGAGAATGTGATTTAAATTTGGAATACTTACTGAAATTTATACTGAACTACATCTGTGTTTACACCATTTAGTTTGTATATAAAGCATTATACATCTTTTGGAAAAAGGAATACGCATTTATTATGCAGTTATGATTATTAAATAAAATTACGAAAACCGACGAGGCCGTATGAGCTTGATGCCTTTGCTTTTCCGACAAAAAATATTAGTCTAGGAATTTGCCGCGTTTTTGTTTTCTTCAAATTCATAAACGTTAAGTTTATTTTAATTTATTTTTATAAATAAGTTAATGTTCTAAAAATACGTTACGATGTTAAATCAAAGCGACAGTGACAGTGAATTGTCGGATTCCATCAGTGCAAATGCTGCCGCAATTATAAATAATTTGCTTCCAACAAAATCCAAGGAAAATTATTTAAAAACTTATGAAGAATTTTCAACGTGGAGAAGTGCGAAAGGCCTATCAATTTCAGAATCAGTACTTCTTGTCTATTTTGATTATTTATCCAAGACAAAGAATCCGAATACACTTTGGTGCATATACTCAAAACTGAAAGCTACAATAAGCATCAAACACAGCATTATAATAAATAGATTCACGAAATTACTGGCTTTTAAAAAAAGAAAATCAGAAGGGCATTGCGCAAAGAAGTCTTGGGTGAACTTAAATCCCTCGCTACGCTTTTTTAATAGATTACATTTTTCCCCCTAAGGGGGATTTGTGGAATAAGCCATTTTTTCCATCTATCTAGCCTGTTCGATATTTTTCAGTTCAGAAAATTAAAATTGTAAATTCATCTCTGTTTAGTTATTTGAATAACAAATGTAAAGCAATCAGAAGGGCATTGCGCAAAGAAGTCTTGGGTGAACTTAAATCCCTCGCTACGCTTTTTTAATAGATTACATTTTTCCCCCTAAGGGGGATTTGTGGAATAAGCCATTTTTTCCATCTATCTAGCCTGTTCGATATTTTTCAGTTCAGAAAATTAAAATTGTAAATTCATCTCTATGTTTAGTTATTTGAATAACAAATGTAAAGCTCTTCTAGAACCACTGGAAGCTATAAGATAAATTGGAAAATGTAAGACAAGGCCTTTATCTGAATAAATTTATATAAAAAAAAAATATTCAAGTCCATTTTCATATTTTTGGTTTGACCTAACTTGTATAGAGTTTCTTTTGAAGATCTCAAAGGATAGTAAAGCCTAAAATATCTTTGTGGAATGTCTTTGAAAGCATTGCTCCGAATACATCGGAGCAATTCTTTCAAAGATATTTCACACATGTCAATACATTTGAGGATGTGAATCTGTCTGTATCATACTCGTAGCTTTTCTTGTAAATGGCTTAATTAAAATAAATGGTTTGAGTTTGCATGGTGAAAACAATTGAACGAAAGACTGACTTTTGAAGTTGGAATTTTGACGCAAAATCGAGGTATTCCACTCGGAGCACTGGTTTCAACAGCACTTGTTCGAACTGCACCTGAGCTGCTCAACGTTTTTGCTTGTAGCTAATAAAATACCTATGCAGGTGAAAGCAAAATAAAATCATGTAGTGAATGCTAGGCTCACAAATTTAAAAGATTTAGTTGATTTCGAAACTCGTCGGGCGATCTCAATAACACGCACGTGTGAGAAAATAATGTATTTAGAAGAGTTAAAAATAATAGACATACTAAGGGGCAAGGGATTTATTTATTTAAAATTCAGATATTTCAATTAGCTATTTACTTTATAGGCATATAAATAGAAATATTATATATTTGCATCGTACATTACATTAGTTGAAGTATACACATAAATCACATAATAAAAATATATTAGAAAATATGTTGTAAGAAGAGGCAGTAAGCACTATAAGTGTATTTATAAGTATTACCTAATTTAGCAAGCTTTAAAAGTCGGAATGATCACTGTATGTAAGTTCTGTTGAATAAGTTTTGTAGGGAAAGGATCGTATGAAGTAAAGCACAGAAAGACAAGGCTAGACATTTATTTAATTAGACTTGTCATTATTTAATCAGAAAGCTAGTTGTCCGTTCGCAAAACTAGGTCTTCATGGAGAAGAAGGACAAGAAACTCCATGGAAACAGTATGACAGTATTCTATCAACACATAATCATAATAAGCAATAATTACGGTATAATATCAAATTACTTAACTTAGATCCGTTCGGTGCGACTGCTCCGGAACGAATGGGCCGAGAACGGCGGAGCGGCGGCTTTTTATAAACGATAGTCAACAAGTGACGTCACATCGTACCATTTTGATACAGACTTGTTAATACTTGCATTTTAACATAAAACTATGATTAAATTATATAAAAATAGAGTAAATATCACAGAGTCACATTAAACAGTTAAATATGATATTATACAGAACAATAATGAAAGAACACAGTTTAAACTTATGTTATAAACGTATTTCGTAATAGTATGTATAATATTTTGACAAGAAACTATTGCTAAGTTGTGTTTCACATGTAAACAAGGTTATAATTATTATAGGGATGTTTTCCTTTGTGTCCAATTAAAGAATAATCTATCACACGCAAGTACAATTAGGTAGGTAAAAAATCTTTCCAGAATTAAAAGCAATTTCCCGCACGCACGGTGATGCCTGCGGATAATTATTAAATGTTATTTAATAATTTTATTCATACTGTTGGTTGTATAATAGCATTATATTATATTATAAGTACTATTTATTTTATTTTATATTTATGTATAATTCTTTAAACCTGACTTGGTTTCGGTACGTTTTTTTCGGGTGATCACTGAAAATCAGCGCTGTGCTGTGGTTCTCCATAGCTCAGCATCATGCTGAGTGGAAGCCTTCTTGTCACAGTCATGACGTGCCAGCAACTGCCGACTATTTCTGTTTTGTGCTCGTTATTGTATTGTTATTGTTTTGTTATCTATTCGAGTTTTTTTTTTTTTATGCACGTGTTTCTGTGGCAATTAAACTTATTTTTCTTTCTTTTCTTTCTTTCTTTAATTCAACCATCTATTCTTTCAACCCAACTCGATATTAAACAAGATAACAAACCGGTAATTTACAGCTTACTCCGTGCCAATATCCACAGAGCAGGAATTCAGTATTAAATATACCCAGTTTACCAATACCGAGGCGGGATGGGTTTCATTTCGATATTCGAAACATCTACGTAGCGATACCAAATTCATTTCCGTTTCCGACCGAGCTTCGGCGGTGGAGACTTGTCCGACAAAGTGCTATGTTAAGGCAAAGTACCTACCCATGCTTTGAATATTTTGACTATTCATTCAGTTGTTAGATAGGTACAGTACCCTCTGTCGAGTGGTCGAGGCCTATTTGACGGACAGGGCCGTCATCTACCCCGGTCACCACGGAGAGTGGAACCGGCGAGAGATGTCGTGCGGTGTCCCACAGGGATCGGTTCTGGGGCCGCATCTGTGGGACATCGGCTACGACTGGGTGCTGCGCGCCGACCTCCCTAGCGGCGTCAGCGTAGTCTGCTACGCTGACGACACGCTGGTCCTGGTGCAGGGGAGGTCGCACGAGGCGGCGGCCGAACTGGCGACACGTTGGGTTGGGACAATCGTCGATAGGATCCGGCAACTGGGACTCGAGGTGGCCTTGCACAAGTCCGAGGCCATGTGTTTCTATGGTCCTCGGAACGCGCCACCTTCGGGTTCCCAGATAACGGCAGGAGGGGTTCACATCGGTGTCGAGTCGACGATGAAGTACCTGGGACTCGTCCTCGACACCCGGTGGAACTTCGTGGAGCACTTCCGACGTTTGGCTCCCAAACTGGATAGGGCTGGGGCTGCTTTGAAGCGGCTTCTGCCCAATCTAGGGGGTCCAAACGCCTCCTGCCGGAGGCTCTACGCGGGGATCGTGCGGTCCATGGCCCTTTACGGGGCACCGGTGTGGGCGCGTTCACTGAGGCTGCGACCGGCCCAGCGGTTGAACGCGTCCCAAAGGGTCATGGCCATCAGGCTGGTCCGGGGATACCGCACGGTCTCCCGCGAGGCGGCGAGCCTCCTTGCCGGACTACCGCCATGGGATCTGGAGGCGAAGGTCCTCGCGCACATGTGGGAGTTGCGCGAGGAGGCAAAACGCCGGGGTATAACTCCGCTGCCGCAACAAATCGCGGCACAGCGGACAGAGCTCCGGCGGGATCTCATGGCGGCATGGAGTGTGCGATTGTCGCAACCCAGCGCTGGGCACGCCACAATTGCGGCGGTAAGTCCCCTCTTTGAGGAGTGGCTGGAGAGGCGCCACGGCGTCCTCACCTTCCGCCTGACGCAGGTCCTCACCGGACACGGTTGCTTCGGGAGGTTCCTGTTCAGGATCAAGCGGGAGGAAACGCCCGGGTGTCACCATTGTGTGGATCGCCCGGAGGACACGGTGGAGCATACGGTGGAGGGCTGCCCGGCTTGGGCGGAGCACCGCCGTGTCCTCACGGAGGCGATTGGCGGCGGCGATCTCTCGCGTCCGGCCCTGGTTCAGGCCATGGTCCGGAGCGAGAGTGCATGGGAGGCCGTCACCTCCTTCTGCGAAGCAGTTATGCTCGCGAAGGAGGAGGCGGAGCGTGCGAGGGAGATTGAAGCTGCACGCCCTCGCGCCCCTAGTCGCCGCAGGAGACGCCCCGGGCGTCGGGAGTCACAAGCTGACTTCCGGCCACCGTAGGCGCGGGCCTGCGGACGGTGAGCGATGGGCAGCTCGCCGTCCGATAAGGACCAGGCCCGGGTCGACGGCGCGTTGTGTTCCACGCGCGCCTCAAAGGGATGTCAGCACCAACTGACGGGGTCCGGAAGAACCAATGCCTGCTGGGGTTGCGGGTCTGTCCGAAAGGGACATCGCGGCCCCAGCACATAGGCAACGGAAGGAACACGGGTGGGTTTTAGTCAGTAAAAGTCTGACACTCCCTCTCGCTCTGCCCAGAGCGGGAGGAGTCATTTGATGATTTCCCACCCAAAAAAAAAAAAAAAAAGATAGGTACAGTATGACAACTTAGATGTAGCATCGGCAAAATTCGTAAAATCGATCACCATCTGAACTGAGTGCGCCTACAAAATAACCAATATGTATTACTGCTTTAGGTGAAAATGATCTTTACGCAAACGCAATAACTTGTCAATTCATTTATCAAAATACATTCGTAAAATTGAAATGAATGAATACAAATTTTCAAATTTATGTTACATTTAAGTTGTGTCGTACTTACGTAAAGAAAGCATTTTCACGGAGCTCTGCGCGCCTTTAAAACGATTTAGGAACGAATGTACTTTTACAGAGGGGAAGTGTTCGTAAGGCTTCTCCAGTGTTACAAGAATCTATATACTCTAAGTATCTAGTATCCTATCTTACCTGCATTGTTACGGGGATAATGATGTATAAGCTTGTTTGATGAGAATTCTTGAACAGAAGGAGTTTATGGTGATGGCGCCATCGCTATGATCATTTTGAATATTACAGTTTCGTGTTCTTTATACAACACCCTTTAATCATCGATTGGACGGGTAAAACTTTTTTTTTACCACATTTTTTAGGTAGACTCGCATTTCTTCATTATTGGTTTCCCAAGAAGGTATGCTTGTTTATGTTTGTGTTAAGAGTGGATCGAAAGTAAATACGTAGAGTTCAATTCATAAGATCTCACGTTTTGTCGCTTGAAAGTCCACGTTTTAAAGCTAGCAGTATAGTAGCTAGTACAGCAATGATAGCCTACTTGCGTGACCGTCAGACCTCTGACTTTTTTGATTCATGTCCCTATTGTATAATTATCACCTGCTTCAAAAACGGTGAAGGAAAACATCGTGAGGATGTCTGAGAGATATGTCTCGACGGCATGTGAAGAAAAATCAGAGGTCAATATTACTTTGCAAGGCGAGAATAGATTGTTGTTGGTTATGGTGGTTGGTGAAAGGTGGTGGTGAATTCGACTCACTATTATCATCTTTTTGTTATATGGCGGCCGTTATTTAGCGGCCGTTATATGGCGGCCGTTATTTAGCGGCCGTTATGTAGCGGCCGTTATATGGCGGCCGCTAAAATACTGGGTAAGAACGTCTTAGAAAATATAAGACGAATTATATTAGACGATTATTAATCTAATCATTATTTAGATAAATAATTATTATAAGTATAATCATTACCATCAAATCACACAAATAGCAAGAAATAAGCTAAAATATATGATTCGTTTCTAGGTTTGAAATACGTCAACAATACATAGATATGTCAAGTACTGTCCCTATGAATGATAGAGCACAAAAAAGGAATGGAGTCGTATTTGAATGGTGAAACAAGGTGAGTTTTACCCGACTACAGCAAAGCCAAAGAAGGGTTATGATTTTAACAGGCTATGTATGTATGTTCACCTGTTTCCTCATAACTCCTAAATTACTCGTGGTATTTGAACAAACGAGGTATGGTTGGAAACCATGTGTTTCCGCTAATTCCGGCAAATTTGTTATTTATTTATTACTCATAAATATACTGAGATATATTACACATAAATAGACACGGAAGATGGAACCGACACTCCCCGCTTGCGGGGGAAATAAGCCACGCCCATCAAGCTACCATTTATTTTCAAGGTAGGGCTTTAACTTCAACAATAAAATAAATAACAAGTGACAGTGACAATGACAATGTAATGCAGTTTAGCCACTATTTTAAACTTTATCTGATAGGGAAAGAGACTCTATACACTGTTATTTTTTTTTGTTGTCTGCCTCGTTGGCCTAGTGGTCACAAGTGCTACTACTGAGCCTATGGTCCTGGGTTCGATTCGATAAAAAGTTATTGGATTTTTTATCTATAACTTCTGGAAGCCAACCCCAACATAGTTGGGAAAAGGCTAGGAAGAGATTGATTGTAGTTTTTCCAGTCCTAAGCCATGATTGAAATGATTTTAAAAATAACAAAGAACAAATACCTACAGATAACATGCTCAACGTACGATTCTGAACGTGATGGCAGACCGCAAATAGCAGCGCCATTGCGGTTGTAAATAAACGCAGGCGATAGTGCCGCTGCAATATTGATTCCGAACATGACATCACATCGGAGACGACAGCTGCACTTCTCTTTGGTACTTTGTTTCGCGAAAGTCATTTGTTAAACAAAAAATACGTCAAGTTGTTCTGTTATTGACAGTACTACTGGTACTCCGTCTGCAGTCACCGCTCGACCGCAGCTGCAGCTGACAGCTACTATCGTCATGTACGGAAGAGTTTTCATTGAAATATATTATATAAATATAATAAATATATTATTATTATATAAAAAAAAGAAACCAGTAGTGTCGCTGCGGCCTGTTATTGCTGTTGGTCGACACTACCACTGCAGTCTGCAGTCTGCCATCGCCTCCAGAATTGTAACAAAATAAAGTCCGACTTCATTTCATCTGTATTCCCTTAACCGTGGTGAACTAATTTTAAAGTTTTTTACTTTTAAACTGAAGTAGTTGTTGTAGTTCAGTTGTGGTGAAACTTTTGCACTGTTTATGGCTGCGCTAATTAAATCTTTGTGCCGACATGCCACACCACAGTATAATAAAGTAACAGTATTATATCCCGGCAGTGACTTTGAAATAATTACCTACGGCCGCTCGGTAGATAAACCTTCCGTGTCCATGCGTGTACTCGATACTGTAATGTTGCGTACTGATATACATTGAGCGAAGCGCGTCATTTCGGCCGTTTTTTATGAGAATATAATATGCTGGTCCTGCTCCACAGCAACTTGGGCTCACTAGTTAAAAAAATTAATATTTGGAAGAGTTGCTTCCCCTTTTATTTTTTCTGACATAACGAACTTAATGTTTATTTTTTATTTAAACAAGTTTTAATTGTTGAATACTCCAATAGTTATTAATGATTTTCTTTATTTTTGGTAGTAACATTATGCTATTAATCTCTCAAATACATTGCAAACTATAGTTTTGTATAATTTAGAAGCATTTTTTTCCATTTTTGTTAATGTGAGTACCATGGAACCGTTTATTATGTTATTAGGATGTATGTTGACTTGAAAGAACATGGCAGTTGAGAGTATGTCATGCTCACTCATTCAGTTCCCTACAAAATGGTTGAGCTGGATGGTTCAGATCCACGCGTCATGTTCGTGAACGGGCGCCGTCAGTTGAGACTGGTCATCTCTTATCTGCCAGGGCTTATTTTTAATCTTATACATATTTTGAATTACTTAGATTTTTTTTTTTACATTGGTGTCACTTAAAGAAGCAACAAGAATAATATAGGCAGGATTTTGTAATTTCTATATTTAAAAGGACACTATTTTAAATATAGAAATTACAAAAACTTGGAGTTTCTTGCAAGTTCTTCTCCATAAAGATCAACGTTTTGGAATGGGCAACTAGCTTTAACTTTCTGACTAACTGACCGACAATTCAAAAGTGCTTGTAAATGGTTTAATTGAAATAAATGCTTACTGTTACTTATTTATACTGTGACGACACTATATACACTTGGGTAACAGTTTTAGGACAGAAGTTTTCTGTTGTTTGTTCGAAAATTAATATTGAAGACATAGGGGTTTTTATATTGGTGGACAAAATGCATCAGAATGCAGATGAAGAATGACATTATAATGTAATCAAAGCTGAGCGTGGGATGAAACTAAGGTAGGTGCGTAGTATACATATGTAGCTTACGCTTGTATTTTTGTTTGTAACTCAAAAACTACTGGACCGTTTTTTTTTTCTCCAGTAGAATGCTATAATATATTATCACTGATTATTATTATTTATCAGTTACAGGCTAAAATGTATAAAGCTTTAACGCGGTGGTGGAAGCTAGTATTACATATATTGCTTGTCTATTGTCTACCTATTATGCTGTAAATATAGCCCGACCATGGTATAATAATATACTTCGCCAGGTATGGCATTCCGAAACACAGTGGTCACGTGGGCAACACAAGTCTACGTCATCACATCTGTGTTACCAGAAGTTTGTAATAATAACTCCCCAACCACCTTTATTACCTGTGCGAATCCGATAAAACAATGAGGTTTTAATTAACAATTACGTTGGTTTATGTTTAAATTGAATTGTTTCGTTTGATTAGACACACGAAACGACAATTTAAAGGCTTTGGTTTCTGAAAATCTTTCCTTAATCGTGTTTTGTTGCAATAGAGTGGTAACTGGATAGTGACGTAAGCATGTGTTAGTCCCGGAATGCAAGACCTTGTTTTATTATACCATGAGCCCGACTTAGTAGGTACCATCAAAGAAGTTCATAATATCTAACCAGTTCCAAAACAAAATCCCGTGAACACGATGACCACATCTGTTACTGGCCCAGTTCTACAGCTGCCGAGAGCTGCAAGCAAGAATAGTTCTTACGGTGGTTGGATATGAACTTCTTCAACAGTACCTATAATCAGCCTATAATTTTCCCACTACTGGGACCCAGGCCTCCCCTCTGTGAGAGGGAGTGGGCCGTAATCCACCACACGGGCCCAGTGCGGGTTGGTAGATGTCACATGTCTTCGAATTTTATGGTTCTAGGACATGCCGGTTTCCTCACGATGTTTTCCTTCACCGTTTTGAGGGCAGTGGTGATGAAATAATTTACACAAAGTAAAGCGTCTGTCTGGGTTCGAACCTAGCACCTATAATTCGCAAGTCCGTTACCACTGGGCCACCACTACTGGTACTTGTACTTATGCCAAATTACATCAACTAATACGTTGTCTAAGACTCATCATCATACTCAATACTTAATATATTTATTGCTTCCACATGTGAACTTAGGTGGTAGGTTTAACAAAATAATATGATCATTGTGGATCATCTGCCCAGCTTTTTCCCAACTATGTTAGGGTCGGCTTCTAGTCTAACCGGATCGGTTTAGACTAGAAGCCGACCCCAACATAGTTGTAATACTTGTATATATACTAATTATTTCATCACCACTGCTCTCAAAACGGTGAAGGAAAACATCGTGACGAAACCGGTATCTCCTAGACTAGAAGCCGACCCCAGCTGAATATCAGTATTTTACATGGAGCGACTGCCTATCTGACCTACAACCCAACTACTTGGTAATACGATACCCCTTGGTAACATTGGTTGTCAGACTTTCGGGCTTCTGACGACCCGTAACGACTGTCAAAGATCTACAAATGACAGCTGGGACCAACGACTTAACGTGCTTTCAGTAGCACGGGGGTCTTGGTCTGTAAATATGGTTACCCATTCACGGACCAACCGCGGCAGGCGTAGCCTTAACCTGATAGACCCGTGCGGCTGTTATTACTTAGCCACAAGCGTTGTCTAAGACTAGATCTATAAATATTAATAGCTTGTGCTTTCATGTAGACATGTTCCCGTCTCTCTTGCACTTGTTTATTTATTTATTGTTAGGAGAACCAACAGCTATAATAAATGGATAACAGTTGTATATGAAACATACAGCCAATTACAGGTTCTCACGGGTAAAAACAGAATAAATATTAGAAATCTTAGGATCACTAACAAGCACGAAAAAAATAAACAAAGTATATACTGTATATATATACTGTATATATATATAAATAATAATAATATCAGCCTGTTACTGTCCCACTGCAGGGCAAAGGCCTCTTCTCATACAGAGAAGGCAAGAGCATTGATAGCCACGCTTGCTCAAGACGGGTTGGTGATTTCAGACATATATTAACTATAAGTCCAGGTTTCCTCACGATGTTTTTCCTTCACCGATGTCAATAATGTCCAAGATAAACTCAGAAAGTACATATGAATTGAAAAAGTCACATTGGTACTTGCCCATATTTGAACCCACAACCTCGTGCATGAGAGGCGAGGCCTTAACCACTGGGCCATCACGACACAATATATATATATATATATATATATATATATTTATATTGTAGATTGACAGTTGTATGACAGTGACAGGAATAACGCTTAGCCAAAGTACGTACTAAGTAACGTTTATAGATCTTAGTATTTTTACCAGGACTCGGTACCGGTTACTATAAATCAAGTTTCCACCAGAGGGATCAGCTAAATCTACTCTGACGCTAATCTTCAATATGTTTGCGGAGACTCAGGTCGGGAAACTGCAAACAGAGTCTTAAAGAGTCATTTTCAAAGTTCAAATGATGTTCGGGGTTTGCCAGGATAATGTCCTTTGTAAAGGTGGTTTTATATAGGTTACTAAGTATTATCCGGTGCTATCAATAGGTCGACATTTATACTGAAAACTGGTAAATCTAATAGTCGTATAAAAATACAGGGTTATTGGTAAAACACTAACAACCTTTTAAGGGGTCCTTGTACTCACCAATATGAGCAACTTTCACTATGGAACCAAACCTGAAATCGAGAAAAAAAGTTAGAGTTATGCGAACATGAATGTCAAACAGCAGATTTTTTGATGATGAGGATAATGACCTCTTAAGAGGTTGTTAGTGTTTTACCAATAATCCTGTATATTCAGAAAACAGGTAAGTCGGTTGAATAAAATTTTAATTTCGGAAGTCGGTGTCTTTGGTATAAAATTTTCGTTTTTTGCCACCGACTTCCGAAATTAAATTTATTTTTCACTTTGTAGTGTTTTTTTTCGGAAGTCGGTTGTTTTCTTTTTGTAAACAGTTTTTATTTTTCACTTTTTAGTTGTGGTACCTACCCCACACAAATTCGAATAGCAGTACCTGCTTTGTAAATAACAGTCACAGGAAGTTATCATCATACCATCCACATATACTAAGTGGGAAAAATACGTATTATTGAAGTTTACTCAAAAAATATCCAAGCAAAGTTAATAAAATTTATATGGGACCAATTCAAAGGAGCATACAATAAAAGAATTTTCAAAATCGGTCCACAATTGACGGAGAAATCGGCGGACATAAATGCTATAGGCGTGATATTATAATATTGGGTCCTTACCTATGAAATTAGCGTTTTTTTCTCACAGATAGAGAACCTCGTCGCTTCTATGATTTAAAATGTTCATCAATTGCTTGGTATTATGCCGAATAATGACCATCATAGACAACCAATAGTAATAAAACCTCATTACTTATCGTTTTATAAACATAAAAAATACCTTAAAAATTACTCCTCACTTTGTTAGCAGAAATTAACACTATTTGTTTTAACTTAGCCAAAACTTATTTTTGTCGCTTAATCTAAGTGGCATATTACGTTACCTTAGTTTTTAAACATTAGTGCATAAAAGTTTTAAAACATTCGTGTTCATGGTTGTTATATAAATTAAGGAAATGTTAGTATGAAACATGCAACTTCTTTAAAATTCTCCATACAAAACTCTGATTTCATAGGTCCCACCTATTAATTAAGTTTAGCGCACAATATTATTGTTGGTATCACCTTTCATTATGAAAGCACCTTAACTCCATCGTGTCGCTAAAACTAATGGGAGCCGAGAGTTGTTCGGAGTTACCTAAAGGAATGTTGGTGCAAGTCGGTTTAATAATGTCAGTTTTACTTTGGTACTGAACTGAACTGGAACTGAGATATGCATTGAAGTTTAACTCTAAAATGGTGGACCCGTATCTCCTTTCATGATTAAATTCTAAAGAGGATTGGATTTGGATCTGCTTGGATTTAAATATCATAATGCCAGTCAACTCAGAATTTATGAGTATAATTTTTAACAGAAATCCTACTATATATATAATATATTTATATAATTTATAATATAATTATAATATAATATTATAAATGTGAAAGTTTGTATGTTTGGATGTTTGTTACTCAATCACGCAAAAACGGCTTAACGGATTTGGACGAAATTTAGCACACAGATAGTTTATAACCTGGATTAACTTGGACATATATGATACTTTTTATCCCAGTATTACGTCCTGTGGGATAATTTCCACGCGGGCGAAGCTGCGGGCGAAAGCTAGTAGAAAATAAGACAGAACGGAACTAATGCTATGCAACCAAAAAGTTCACGACGCCTGATCAATAAAACAGTAGTGAATAACTGAGGGATGGAAATGGCTGACTTCTTAACTAATTCTTCCGTTCAAGCACCATTAAAATTCAAGGAACAAATGGCAAAATGAACGCTGCGACCTAAATCGAAGAATTCAAATCAAAAGTTCAGAAGAAATGTATTAAAAAGAAAGAAAGAATTATACAGGGAGTAATAATAGATAGACGCTGGGAGAACGTAAATTACTTTTTTATTTTCAGAAAAATGTTGGGGGTCTCATTCGTTGGTTTTTCAAACGATTGTCTCCAGTATAAATTTGAGTGTAATTTTTTGTGGTAATGAATGAATGCCGCTGGCAGGCAATTGTTTAAAAAAAAGGCATAAGTTATTTTGAAATATCTAAAAACTACGAAACTCAACTACCTACCTACTTAAGGCTTATACAAACCAGCGCGACACCGTTTATTGTTATACTGTGAAGTTTTCTTAGAAATTGTATTGTTCGTGTCGCGTCGCGCGACAAGTCGCGCTGGTCTGCACAAGCCTTTATGCCCGGGATACACGAGGCTAGTTTTTGAAGCTAGGTTAGTAAGCTAGCAAGCTAGTAAACTCTGGCTTCGTGGGTCTGGCTTGGTGGGGAGCCTTGCCTAGAAAAAAAGCTAGTTCTGTACAGAACTAGCTTCATTTCTTGGCTAGCTAGTGAGAAAGCTTATTAGCTAGCATCTCAAGATAGTATAGTTTAATATGATGGGGTTTTATTTTTGAGCTGGTAGCGCCCCCCACCACCGATATTACTGTTCTAAGCTGGCTCGGGTTGCCGTGTCCTCACGGAGGCGATCGGCAGCGGCGATCTCTCGCGTCCGGCCCTGGTTCAGGCCATGGTCCGGAGCGAGAGTGCATGGGAAGCCGTCACTTCCTTCTGCGAAGCAGTAATGCTCGCGAAGGAGGAGGCGGAGCGCGCGAGGGAAATGCAAGATGCGCGCCCTCGCGCCCCTAGTCGCCGCAGGAGACGCCCCGGGCATCGGGAGTCGCGAACCGACTTCCGGCCACCGTAGGCGCGGGCTTGCGGACGGTGGGCAATGGGTAGCTTGCCGTCCGATTAGGACCAGGCCCGGGTCGACGGCGCGTTGTGTCCCACGAGCGCCTCAAAGAAATGTCAGCACCAACTGACGGGGTCCGTAAGGGCCAATGCCTGCCAGGGTTGCGAGTTTGTCCGAAAGGGATATCGCGGCCCCGGCACACAGGCAACGGAAGGAACACGGGTGGGTTTTAGTCAGTAAAAGTCTGACACTCCCTCTCGCTCCGCCCAGAGCGGGAGGAGTCATTTGACGATTTCCCACTCAAAAAAAAAAAAAAAAGCTGAGTCGGGTGTCGTGTGGCCGGCAAATATAGTACCCAATCGGATAATTTTACTCTACGTCCTTAGTCACTGCAATGCTATTGGCTTAAAATTTACTAGCGTCGTGTAAACAGCACTAGCTTGTGTCAAGCCAGAACAGCAAGCCGGGATAGTATACAGACATTCTCGCTTGCTATGCTAGTATAAATAACTAGTCTTGTGAAGCCCGGGTATTTGTGACTTTTTAACCACATACACGGTTACAATCATGGTATAATAATATACTTCGCCAGGTATGGCATTCTGAAAAATAGTGGTCACATGGGCAACACAAGTCTACGTCATCACTGTGCTACCAGAAGTTTGTAATAATAACTCCCCAACCACCTTTATTACCTGTGCGAATCCGATAAAACAATGAGGTTTTAATTAACAATTACGTTGGTTTATGTTAAAATTTAATTGTTTCGTTTGATTAGACACACGAAACGACAATATAAAAGCTTTGTACATATTTTTTAACAGAATGGTTTCTGAAAATCTTTCCTTAATCGTGTTTTGTTGCAATAGAGTTGCAACTGGATAGTGACGTAAGCATGTGTTAGTCCCGGAATGCCAGACCTTATTTTATTAGACCATGGTTACAATGATCTTTTGGCGCGAATTACGTTGACACAGGGGCCCTTGCCATTTGTCTAGTTGGTAAACAATTGTGCAATTGTTTTGTAAAATGTACTGAAAATAAACAAGATGGTGACGTTCATTTCGATTTTGGCCAGGTGCCAAAAGATAGACAGATAGAAAGATGTACAGCTCCTACTAACTAATATTATAAGAAAAAAGAAAGAATAAATATTATATTTGGAATACGCACAGGATATACAGACAGTAAAAAAGGAGCATTTAAATCTAACAAAACTAACATATTTTTCTAATAAAGGAAAACAAAAAAATTAAAAAAACGACCTGCTTATAAATGCGAAATTGAGTTTGTTTGTTACGCTTTCACACTAAAATGGCTGTACGGATTTGGATGAAATTTGACAGATAGGTAGCCTGGGCCCTGGAAAAGGGCATAGGCTACTGTTATCCTGGATTGCAGACGAAGTCGCGGGCAACACGTCACTCACATTTAGAATTATAGTAAGTTATTACCAACTTATTATAATTTTAAACGTGAATTGCCCCGACGATTTCGTTTTTCTCCATAGAGATAACATTCTTCTCCATAGAGATCTACGTTTTGGAATGCGCAACTGACCTTTCTGACTCACTGACCGACTCTTTGAAAATTCAAAAGTGGCTGTAAATGGTTTAATTATAATAATAATAATTGATTTAGGAACATAAATGTTTTGTAGTACACGAGGGACTTACAAAGTATGCATTATTAATAACATGGTGTATGTACAATGAATTGTTGAGTGAATCGCTGCTCTTCTATCTAGATCACTGAGTAATCTGTATTTAGGAGAATTGAAATAAATGCTTTGAGTTTGAGTTTTCCCTGTGGTTTTTCGTATACTTTTCACCAATCACCTTAAGTACTAAAATTCCAGTTGATGCGTAACTAAAATATAACTCGCTGAAATTGTAAGATCCGCCCCGACAGGTGAGCTTACTCCATCATCAATCAAACGGGAATTATTACACTGCCAACGGTATTTTAATAACGAAGTATAGTCAATTAATCATTTCAAGTGTAACCGCCATGTTTGTCTCTTACTGAGAAGTTATTTGTCTGTGGTGTAAAACGGTTAGTCATAGTAAAATGACGAATTTTACGAAAATGGTGGACATTCATACAATGAACGTATCTAACAATGTTTTTGAGAGGCTAATCATAGATTGATGGTTATTGGCTGAATGAAAAATAACTACTAAACTTAACAATTCAATATGTTTAAAAAACCAGGGTTTATTGATGTAAAATAAATAATTTGAAGGAAAGGGAAAGAACTGATTGAAGTTACATTTATTTAACCCAGGTTAAGGCACACAAAAACAAAAAAATAAATAAAACAGTATTGTGTGCCTCACGGCTGCGCCAGATAGGCCCAGTTCAGCATAAATGCCAGACAAATAGTGCAGTAGTGTCTGGGGCTGATTTTTAACTGAACCTTATGTTACGAGGATGTCATTTGCGAGCAGGTTTGCACAAAATATATTAGGTGATGATAATGAACTAACAAAGTGTGATCCCAAAACTTTCTCTTAGTTTAGAAAAAGCTGAAAATAACTTAACAAATACAGCCCATAACTATGTCAGAATAAAAATGGCAACCTTAATTTATGCGCTGCTCCACATGTGAATGCTGTCTGGGGCATCGAGCTATTCCTAGATTTAGCTTTACTAGTTTTTGCCCGTGGTTTCACCCGAAACAGTATCGTATAGTATGTCCTAATCTATAAGGTCAAGGTCAGACAGACACAGACAGAGAGATAGAGTAACTTTCGCATTTATTATAATAAATGTAATATAATAAGTATAAGTACAGATCAATTTTTTTCGCGGGTGGACTGCACACATAAAAGATACAATAACCCAAGTCAAAGAAAATGAACATGTTTCATTCAGTTTAGGATTTACTAACCCGTACGATGACATAGACAATATTTTTTGACAAGGGATGACAGCGGTAAATTGGATTTTTAGCACAACAGGGGCAAAGCTGCACCTTTCAAACATGATAAGAATTTTTACATTGTATAAAATATTAGCTTTCTGCCTGCGACTTCGTTCACGTGAAATTTCTTGTTCCCGCGACCCACATTGACGCATTTTGCTCAGTTCCTGTGGATCCTAGCGTGATGTTAAGTAAACTATAGCCTTCCTCAAGAACTAGGCTATCAAATGCAAAAAGAATTTTTCAAATCCAACTGGCAGTTAAAAAGATTAGCGTTTCTTAACTTCTTCAACATAGATACCTACTTAAGTTGATATTAGAGAGTGGCGGCATCTACATCGCCACATGTGAACTATGCATCAAAAGACCTGACGTCAGACAAAATCCCGTATCGCGCAAACAGAGTTTACCGCGTGATCAACATATATATAACTTCCCCGACATCAATCGTCGGGCTGTGGCTGACTAGACGCGACACCCGTCTGGTCGGAGGATCCTCCCTTTTCTATGAAGGATGAGTGAACTTTACACCCTGTTCCTCATACATCTATAAGGACACAACTGGTACGCATACCTTTTGTCCATTTCCACCTGAAACAACTGTACAGTATTACCTTTTGTTTACGACTATTTGACAAATTATTGAAGTTTCTCCGAGGTAGTATATGGTATGTTTTTCAAGAGGCAAAAACCTGTTGTATTTGTATAAAAAAAAAATTCAAGATCGAAAAGATGAACAAAATCAAAATGGAAACTTTTTATTTTTGAACAAGATAATATTTACATAATATATACGCTTACAGAAATACGCTAATAATAATATGTACCTACATGTTTATAAGAAAAACCGGTCAAGTGCGTGTAGGACCACGCACAATGAAGGGTTCCGTAGTTGGGATGAAATTTATCACAAAAACAAACTTAACATTGTTGTTGAAAAACATATTCACCCATATCCGTCCGTTATATACGTCATGGTCAATTCTTAGACTGCAAATGTAAGTTTGTAAAGGCAATTTTTTTTTACATTTTAAAACTACAAATGATCGATTTTCGGACTTTTTCCTTTACATGTGCTGTGAGACCTTGCTTGCAATTTCATGATTCTAGGTCAACGGGAAGTACCTATAGGTTTGTATTTAATTGCGAGTATCAAAATATGTCGCATAAATGGCCGTATTTTTTATGGCGTTGGCTTAAAAGCTTGATTTTTTTGAGCTCCAAGGGACCGTAGCCTTACATATTTGATATTAATTTCAACTTTATTCCTCCACGCGTTTCTGAGAGAAAGGGTCTTGACAGACTGACAGTCAGACAGAGGGACAACAAAGGGTTTCGTTTTTTCATTATGAGGTACGGATCCCTAAACTAAAAAAGTAAAAATGAGGTTAGTTTGGAATAGTTATAGTAACGTACAAATAGGTTTCACGTCAAACAAGACAGATAAGTCCCTATTTACCACACGCTTTAATATATTTGCCTGAAGCAATAAGCAATACATTCAATATAATAAATTGCCCTGTCTGCGTATTCTCTATACAAATAATAGCCCTCGAAAGGGACCGGAGGTACCCCTTCGTACCGTTATCTTGTATTATGGCTGCCCCCTAAGGCCGTTCTATTTATTCCCTGTTGGATTCTTTCGGTCCTACGCCTATGTCCGGGACGTTTTCTTTATCTCGTTTTCATTATTCCTCTACTGAACTATTTTCCGATTTATTTTATTAAATAGGGTTTTTGAGTTTCTTTTCTTTAGAATGAATGCGATGGATTTTCATTGAAATGAGATGTAGAGGATATTTAGTTGTAAAGTGGAATAAATTACAGACTCTAT
Organism: Agrochola macilenta; assembly: GCA_916701695.1. Classification (NCBI taxonomy): domain Eukaryota; kingdom Metazoa; phylum Arthropoda; class Insecta; order Lepidoptera; family Noctuidae; genus Agrochola; species Agrochola macilenta. Next base: position 17,118,440 of record OU753558.1, read on the forward strand.
GAGCCGTACGTTATGACCCGTTTCTATGAATTTATATGAAATACCTTCGGTAGCTAGCAACACGTCGTTGGCAGCTACGAACGAGAGACAGGCGACACGTGCAGCCCGACCGCAGACCAGTAGTGCCGCCAACGCTCCAGCGATAACACGTTTGTCTATCTACTATCTACCGACTGGAATAAGGGCTGCTGCCGCCTGCGGTCGGTTTCAGAATCATGACTGCTGCGACATGACGCCACGACACGTCGCGTGGCGTGCTTTAATAGTTATAAATCTTTCTTTATTTTCTTTTGTAAAGGATTACTACGGTGCACGGCGGTGAATTTTCCTCAATAATGATTGTAACTGCTGGGGAGTTTGTTGCGCCACTTCTTCTTCCCAGCTAACGCACTAGGAAGTGGTGAAGGGTGGGCGTTTTGGGGGACTGTCATGTTATGTAATTTTGACGTTCGAAAAGTGCTGTTTCTCAGCCTAGTTTGAATTAATGACTTTTGAATTTGAACCTCAGATGATTGATTTTCTAGACAGAAAGTACGGGAAAAAACTGTGAGGACCGTTTTCAGCTAAAATACGTTGTCAAGGTCATGTACTCTTTGAAACTAACGTAGGTTACGTTAACGTTTATGCTGATCTAGCATTGTATAGGATTTCCGTACAATGAGAGGTTAGCTTATACTGGAAATATATAGCTTGATGTGTAGCCGTGTGTACGTTTCTAAAGTAATTCGAATAAAATTCAAACTCTTAACTCTCAACAACTGACTGATGGTCACACTACAATGTTCCGGACGTAATATCAATAATTGTAACATTTACCTAACTAATAATAAATCTGAAGTAATTATTTTTTGTTTGTTTGAAGGCGCTAATCTCAAGAACTGCCAGTCGGATATGAAAATATCTTTTTATTTTTTTTTACTACTTAACATCACGCTAGGACCCTAAGGAGCTGAGAAAGAACGCTAAGCGAAAATGAAGTAATAGTGGGAATGCGACGCGATGGTTCGAGGGCCGAAATTTCACGTGGACGATGTCGCGAGCAGAAACTAGTTCTCTTAATAATCTTCGTAAAACTAGAATCCCAAATACACACACCTTTTTATTTTTATTATATTTATTTGTCTGTATTGTATCTATCTATCCGTGACATCACTGCGGGCCCTATCAGAATACCAGCGCTGCGACATTTTTATTTATTTTTAAATGTCGCGGCATCATGCTGAGATAGAAGCCTTTTGGCCTCGTACAGGACTTCCTTCATTTTAATGTTACTTTGTTTTTTATTTATGTTTAATGTGTTTTTAGTTTAATGTGATTTCCTGTGCGAGTCTCAATAAATACTTTTTCTTTCTTTCTTTTCTTTCAAATACTAACAAACTCAAATCCCGCAGTTCTCAGAACTTGAATTAATTTTAGTGCCATTCTCCATCAATACCAATATCATTTGATGGAGCACTATCCCACATTCCGGACAGTTTGCAATGATACTGATCTCGGCTATTGAAGTCCGGATTTCATTGTTATGATGAGAAGTTCACTGCTGAACATAGGCCACGCCATTTAGCTTAATCCTCGGCCACTTTCATCCAGTTGCTACCAGGCACCAGATTATTTTATTATAATTACTAGTATTATTTTACTAGTATCATACATTCTGTAATCCGTTGGTTTAGGTAGTTAAATAAAGGTAAACAATAAAAACCACTACATGAGACAGCTGTCAAGTAACCGACTAAACGTAATACCTGTCACTTCTGTTGTTATGCTACATCACAGTTGTACTCTTCAATTTAGCAACGTTATAATTCGTTGACATTTAGAGTTTGGGTTCTTTACAATAGACAGCTTACAAAATATTATACGAGTAATTATATATTTAGCACAAAAATTGTGCTCAAGCAGTTACTACGCATTTGAAATAAATGCTTTGAGTTTGAGTTACATCTACGAAGAGTAGTTTAAGAATAAACGACAAAGTTTAACATAAAATATAATAATACTAGCTTTACCCGCCCCGACTTCGCACGGGTAGCACTAAACCTTACCTACTACCCTACCTACCCTACCTACCCTACCTACCTACCCTACCTACCCTACCTACCCTACCTACCCTACCTACCCTACCTAACCTACCTACCCTACCTACCCTACCTACCCTACCTACCCTACCTACCCTACCTACCCTACCTACCCTACCTACCCTACCTACCCTACCTACCCTACCTTCCCTACCTACCTTACCTACCCAAATTTTCTCACCGTTTAAAACTTTCCTGGACTATGACAAACATTTCAAAACCAAAATCAGCTAAATCGGCTCAGCCGTTCTTGAGTTATAAAATTACAATGAAGAGTGGCATTGATTTTTATAGATTTATAGATAGATAGAAGATAAAAGAGTAAATTATCGTAAAATCTAAAATAAATTTAATTTGGTTGTTAAAGAAAAAAGTATCATCTATAAAAAAACTTTTTCTGATTTGTTTACTTTTATTTAATTACCCAAACCAATGGAGTATTTTATAGTTAGAAGAATCATATTCCACCATTTCCCGATAGCTTCATAATTTCCTCATTTACAATTCCATTTGCCGTCCTAGTGATAAAATAAGTTGGTCCCACCTAATGTTTTTCAAACAAAAAGCTGCTGGTTCAAAACTATGCGTCAGCTTTCATACAAGTGATCGCTAATGGATTCCACAAGTCCCTCCATTGTTTGAATGGGCGAACCGTGGACGAACACAGAATGGTCGGATATTAATATTTGCATGAGAACCAAAAGGGAATTAAATCTGATGTACAGCGGGTGTTTTCAGAAATTTCTGTTAGATTTTCATATAAATGGACGCTTTGATTATTTTTATTTTACATGCAAGTAATGTGGTGTTCTTTAATTAATAATTTATTAATGATGGATGATGACTTAATTATTTAATGCATTCATAATATTGCAACGTATTATTTGATAAATGAATGTTTTGAAGTTGTGTTTAATTTGAAAGAGTAGGACTTGTGTGTGGACTGACCTTTTTTTTTTTTTTTTTTTTGGGTGGGAAATCATCAAATGACTCCTCCCGCTCTGGGCGGAGCGAGAGGGAGTGTCAGAATTTTACTGACTAAAACCCACCCGTGTTCCTTCCGTTGCCTGTGTGCCGGGGCCGCGATATCCCTTTCGGACAAACTCGCAACCCTGGCAGGCATTGGCCCTTACGGACCCCGTCAGTTGGTGCTGACATCTCTTTGAGGCGCGCGTGGAACACAACGCGCCGTCGACCCGGGCCTGGTCCTAATCGGACGGCGAGCTACCCATTGCGTGTGGACTGACCTAAGGTTGTCTTATAGAATTCACTGTACGGTTCAGACCTTGATTATTTCCTTCTATGATGCTTTTGGACAAAGGAAAAAAAAAAGTTTTTTTATTAACAAACAGGTATGGTTTCGGTCGGCACGGGTACGTTAACAGTACGTGACCGGTTAAAGTTAATTTCTCCAATATTAAATCAAGTCAACTAGCTTAAATAATATATGTGAGACACACAATCAATCTGCCTAGCCTTTTCCCAACTATGTTGGGGTCGGCTTCCAGTCTAACCGGATGCAGCTGAATACCAGTATTTTACATGGAGCGACTGCCTATCTGACCTGCACAACCCAGTAACTGGGTAATACGATATCCCTTGGTAAGACTGGTGTCAGACTTTCGGGCTTCTGACGACTCGTAACGACTGTCAAAGATCCATGAATGACAGCCGGGACCAACGGCTTAACGTGCTTTCCGAGGCACGGAGGATTCTCGGTATGTAAAGATGGTCAGCCATCCACTGACCAACCCCGGCAAGCGTAGCTTAACCTGATGGATCGACCAGTGCGGCTGTTGTTACTTAGCCACGAGCTCCTCAAAATATATGTAAGACACACAAAAAGTTATATTCCTAACATTAGACTTCGATCTACTTAATATTCATAACGACTTCTGAATAATTTCATGAATATTTGACATCGCCTACCGATATGGGCACGATGTTGAATTCGGAAAAAGCAGGTATTTTGTTATTTTAATGAAAAAACGGGGTTTCTAGAATCTTTTTCTTGTTGGTATACGATATTAGGTATATCTCTCACGTAAGGTATTTTATTTGACAGTGGTCCTTCGAGCCGGATAAAATCCAACGCAGACTGGATTTTTGTGCATATGGTGTGCCCGGTGGACCAGCCTGGGTTGGATTTGAATATGTAAATCAATTTATTGTAAGTAGGACAAATACCTACATGAGACAGAGGTACAGATACTCGTATAACTAGGTAAGGATTATTTCATATGCGCATTTTTATTGTGGTTTTATTTTTGGTCGTTTATAATTTTCTACTGCGACTTGAATAACCGTAACGATAGTTTTTGCAAATGTCATCATGGATCAACAGAATAATGTGCTTTCTAAGGGATCTGTGCCTGGTTCCTGTGTCTTCTTGTCGTGGATATTTTTTATTTATTTTTTCTTTCTCATTAATTTTTATGATGGTCTGGCAATTTCAGTAGTTGATGCGGCCTACCCAAATATCCTTTCTTCGGTATTGTTCGTCGAGTTGAGCGCCTTAAGTTCTGAGTTGAGCTCCACGATTACTGATAAATGCTTGCACTGACTGGATCCACTCAAATCTGTGTGGTTCTTTCCTCAAAAGACCTTTTCAGACACTAATCTACATGGTCCTCATATGGCTTGACCAAGATTATGTCTGGACTTTAAAAGAGACTGCGACCTCTGAGTTTGTTTCGGCCTTTCTTCTCAGAGTAGTCAGATAGGAAACACCGACCTCATCTAGGTCATTTTTAATATTTGTTATATGACGTGTAAAAGTGATTCTGATATCCTATTTACAGAATAAACAATTTCATTTCATTTCATTTCATTTCTTGATCCGAATAATAGTCACCCATCCATGAACTGACCGCGTCAAGCGCAGTTTAACTTCAAACCAATCGATACGCGAGGCAGTTATTAAGCCCTACTACCCACTAATACGTATAAAGGCAACACCACTTAGCAACACTAATACGACTATCTTCTTGAGGCCCTTTTGATAGAAAAGGGTACATTATCAACACTTTATTATCTAAATGGTCGGCGCGTAAATATTTTGGGATCAGCTTTAAGGGTGGTGAATGTGGACGCGAGGGCAAAGTCGCGGTCAACACTGTAATGTAATGGAGTGTGTTGTTGTCAAATATTTGCGTTCTACGGGAAGGACAATAGTTTCCGTGCTTGTGTCAGTATTTTTGTTTATTAACTACAGCGAGGTGTTTTTTTAAATGATTTATATTTTACTGCATATATCCTTCCCAAGGGATTGGTTGGAACTACAGAACTACAGAATCTAAAGTTTTAGAGGATTTCCATGAGAAAAAGGCGAGAGTTTTATTAACCGACTTCCAAAAAGGAGGAGGTTCTATGTTCGTAGCGTATGTATATTTTTTTATTTTTTTTTTATATGTTCGTGGATTTTTCCGCCAATTGTGGACCGATTTTGAATATTCTTTTTTTGTATGAAAAAATGCTCTCAAATTGGTCCCTTAGTTTTATTAACTTTGCTTGGATAGTTTTTGAACAAGCTTCAATAATACGTATTTTTCCCAATTAGTATATGTGGATGATACGAGTATGATGATAACTTCCTGACACTGTTATTTACATAGCAGGTAGTGGTATTCGAATTTGTGTGCGGTACGTACAACAACTAAATAGTGAAAAATAAAAACTTAAAACAAAAAACAACCTACTTCGAAAAAATAACTACAAAGTGAAAAATAACTTTAATTTCGGAAGTCGGTGGCATTTCGATATTAAAGTTATTTTTCACTTTGTAGTGTTTTTTTTGGAAGTCAGTTGTTTTGTTATCCTAAGTTATAATCAAACTTTCGCTATATTGATTTATGTGATGGTTTTGCTACATTATCCAACAAAGTAACAAAATGTTCTGACCTACTCAAGCGAGTGATTTTTCTTATTTTTATTTTTTTTATTGCCTAAATTTCTTTTTTTGTGCAATGTCAAATCATATTGAAGGATCTCCAATGTGTAACTTATTTTATTGTGTTTGGATCGTTTGTTTTGTACCTTAAAGATTACTTATCGTTGATTTACAAAGTCGTTTCTACCTGGATGCCTAGTCATTTGTATGTACAACACGATTGACTGCATGGTTCGTTACTCCGTATTTTGAAGGCAACGTGTTTGTTTGTAGTTTGATTACATGGTTCAAGTAAGACAGACATTGCCACGCCTGTCGAGGCCTGTCGCGGCCCATGCCGAGCATTCCCACGGCGTGTGTCAGCCTGGTGCGGCTGTTGGCCGCTATTCCAATATGTCAAGTGATACGGAGCGTATCGCTGCGCGTGCAGTCGCTGTGATTTTATTCAGTGGTCAAAATTTGATAAATAAAGCAGAAGAAACGCGCCTGTACAGGCCACAACAGCCACCCTCGCGCCGCTCTGCGCCTTTGAACTTACCGACTCCCGATGGATCGGACTGGCGGCGACAGGCCACCAGAGGCCTCATCGGATGCGACGGCTCCCACGGCCTGTCAGTGTGGCTGTGAGAAAGTCGGCCGTGGGACAGCAGCTTATGGATGTTAATATTTATGTAGGTACTTTGATGATGATTGGAGAGGAGTTTCCAGATCTCTGTGTTTTGGTTTAAAAAATCTTGGTTATTGAAAATACAGATTGTCATTTAAATATATTGTCTTCTTTAACCATTCATTGGAAAACCTGTTAGCTTTGGACGTCAACCAACTTAACCTAGCCTACTTAGTAACTTATCAAAAAACAATAGGAAATTGACCGTGGATTATCGATAGATTGTTAGTTCTACGGCAGCACCATACACCTGTTTCAGCATTACGTCACTATGCTACTAGTATCTCATGAATACCATAGGTGACGTAATGCAAGTAATTAAGAGATCGCGACCCAATTTTTTTTTCGGTCCCTTACAAAACTATCATACTTTCTACCATCTCGCATTATTGAAAATAAACGTAACTACTGACCGATTTTCTAGCCATTACAAAACGCGTCCATATGTTCGACCGTTCTTTTGTTATGGAAAAACCGTACATTATCCGTGAACGTAAAATGAATTGGACTGTAAAAATAGGGGTGCTTTCCAACCGATAGTCAAGAAAAATCGATATTGAAGAGTCGACCTCATTTTGCAGGTAGCAATGGAAAGGTCCGCGAATGCTTTGAAAGATGGATCATTTGTGGGCCCGGTATACTGATGTCACATTTATAAAGATTGTGGCAAAGGTATTTTGAAAACGGTTAGGTGTTAAAATAAGGAAATGTAATGTATTGCTATTTTTCGTATAAAACTACGTAATATTTTAGTTTTTTAGTTTTTTTAGTTTAACTTATCTATGACACACGGTTAGTACCTACACAAATGGTATTACTAGCTATTATTTATATATTCTGTATACCTGTTGAGGTTGTGGGTTAAAATTCTGGCAAATACTTCTAAGACCTTTTATTACATTCATGTGGTACTTTCTAAGTTTATTTTTTATATCACAGATATCGGTGAAGGAAAAACATCGAGAGAAAACCTGGACTTATCTAAACTATCTGCCTAGCCTTTTCCCAACTATGTTGGGGTCGGCTTCCAGGCTAACCGGATGCAGCTGAATACCAGTATTATACATACACACACCAGACCTCACAACCCAGTAACTGGGTAATACGATACCCCTTGGTAAGACTGGTTGTCAGACTTTCGGGCTTCTGACGACCCGTAACGACTGTCAAAGATGCAAGAATGACAGCCAGGACCAACGGCTTAACGTGCTATCCGAAGCACGGAGGAGTCTCGGTATGTAAAGATGGTCACCCATCCACAGACCAACCCCGGCAAGCGTAGCTTAACTTGATGGATCGACCCGTGCAGCAGTTATTACTTAGCCACGAGCTCCTCCGAGTAACATAGGCTATAATTTATAAATATATCACGCAGGTGAAGCCGCTGGCGGAAGCTAGTTTAATATAACTCTGAAATCACCAATACGCCAGGTAGCAAGGGAAAGGGTCCGCGAATGCTTTGAAAGATGGATCATTTGTGGGCCCGGTATACTGATGTCACATTTATAAGGATTATTGTGGCAAAGGTATTTTGAAAAGGGTTAGGTGTTAAAAAATAAGGAATTGTCGGGGTATATAATTTTTTTGATATAAAACCTGAGTTGTTATTTTTGTTCCTGATAAAACCTGGCCCAGCTTAACAAAAGTGGCCACCGTCAAAAATATATCAACACCGAGCGGTTTGTTAATGTCTACAAAATAACATAAAAACACTACAAAGCACTTCAAGAAGATCGTCGCTCCTGTTAACCTGAGGGCATCCTACCCTACGTTTACCGTTTCGCAGTCTCCACTCTTCAATTTCATATGGTGACAGTCAATAGACACAATAAAGTAGACTGTTAATTATTATCTATCTCATCATAACTAAAACCTTAGTTAACAGTCACCACAGTAAAAAAAAAAAAAAAAAGAAAGAAATAAAGAAAACGTTTATTTGGACACAGTTCGTGAAACACAAAATAAAAAACAAACTAAAAATAATAGAAATAATAATAGTAATGGGCATACAGCATACATTATATTGTTGCACATGTAAACTTCAAGTCGTTTGTGGTGCGGGTTCCAACTCGTACCTAGAAACCTTCATGAAAGAAGAGTTTTGGCCGAAAGGTGTGGCGTACCGACGATTTCGTGGAAGGTTACGCCACACCACGCAGCGCAACACGACGCCGACAAAGTCATCACTTCGTGTAGAATAACGATTTGCAGTAATTACGAGTATAATAAAAATATATTATGTATGTTTAGGTTAAGGTATTTATTTATGGGCCTGCGTCGCCTGAATTAAATGGATTATTTAGATTCATTTATTCATTTATAAACTTATTAAGTACATTTTTAAATATTTTTATAAAATTCATTAAAAAAAAACATTCAAAAATATAAAAAATAGTAGCCCACCGGTATCGGGAACAGGGTCCAAGCTACCGGTGGTCAGGGCTCCAGAGAGAGGAACCTCCTGACAATGCGAGCCGTGTCCAGCAGTACCGCTTTCTGAATCAAGCCCTTGATCCAGCTGCCCAACGAGAGTCTCGTTAGGTGTTGGTCGAGGCTCTTGGCAACTAAGCCATTGGCTGATACGACTATCGGCACAATGATCGCTGAGTCCACATCCCACATGTCGACAACCTCGTGAGCCAAGTCAAGATACTTGATTTGTTTATCTTTCTCAGCTTTCACGAGGTTCCCGTCATGCGGGACCGTTATGTCAATAATCATTGTGCGCCGCTCTACTCGATCCACCACCACTATATCAGGTTTATTCGCAACAATAGTCCTGTCAGTGATGATGGATCGATCCCAGTACAATGTGATATTTCCATTTTCGAGAACTGGGTCGGGGACATACCTGTAATACGGCACTTCCGATTCCTCAAGATTGTATTTCAGAGCAAGTTGCTGATGGATAATCCTGGCTACAAGGTTGTGTCTATGCAAGTACTCTTCGTTAGCTAGACGAGAACAGCCGGAGATAATATGTCGGATTGATTCTCCCGGACGGTGGCATGCCCGACAGATGTCAACCGTGCCGTCTTTCACAATAAATCTACGGTAATTGTTCGTCATGACAACTTCGTCCATAATTGCACAGACAAAACCTTCGGTTTCCCCAAAGAGGTCACCAAAACGCAGCCAGGCTACGGACGCTAGAAAATCTACATCGGGTCCATGTAGGGCCCGGAAAAAGCGTCCGTGAAGCTCCTTACTCTGCCATACCTCCCTGCGATCGTTAGTGTCAAGCACTACAGGCTTGCGCCAGTTCTCTTTAGCCATGGCGAGCGGGGTGAGGCCCTTGTCCACCGCGACCACATCTCGATGCATCCCCACGTCGGCTTCTAGGAAATATTCCCTGAGACTGCATATCTCGCGATTGTGGAGGATCTTAGCGTTTAAAAAACCCTCGACCTCCACACTTTCGCGGGATATACAGTCTCATTACCGATGACCGTGGGTGGTGCATTCGATATGCAGTCAGCAGCGTACGCACCCTTCTATCCAGGGCATCGAGTTCAGTCTGAGTCCATTTGAGTATGCCAAAAGAGTACATCAAAACCGGCATGACCCAACCATTGAAGGCGCGCACCTTATTTCCGCCTGATAAAAGACTATTGAATACTTTCTTCAGGCGGCCAAAGAAGCGCTCCTTCAGTGATTGCTTCATGTCAGTAACATTGATACCCAACGCTTCCGACATACCCAAATACTTATAGGTTTCGGATGCGGAGAGGGCTCTAAGGTTTATGGAATCCGCGAGCTGTGTTCCCACGGATTCCACAATCTCCCCTCGCTTTACATGCATGACCGCACATTTGTCGACACCAAATTCCATCTTGATGGCGCTACTGAAAGTTTCAGTTACTTTCAGTAGCTCCATCAGTTGCAAATTGTTGGGGGCAAAGAGTTTTAGGTCATAAAAATGGATTATTATTATTATTGTGAGATCGTTAGTGACATCCGACTCTCATTTCCTGTAGATAATTACGTGTTTTCTAGCTTTAGATTATGGAAAAGTAGTATGTAATAATACAATAATAATAGCATTTTAGTCATTATTTTCGTAACTTATTTATCCGGTTGCCTTTCTGTGTTACGTTTGCTTGTTTAGAATAAGTATTTGGTAGTAAGCTATAGACGTTCTTGCACGTAGCTAAGCAAGAGTCGTAGATGCGCAGACTGCGTTTTCTTTTTTCTTCCTAAACAGATATGCTTTAAAATAAATTATGACAATAACCAAAGAATAATGACAAGCAATAAATGTAATTTTTGTATTGCACTAAGTGTACATGCGCAAACTTACTTCCACAACGCCAAAACCTTACCAAGTTACGTGCCGACTACGCGACTGTACCATAAAAAGGATAAATTGGTTATTTCTAGAGTTTGAAACTTACAGTTACTGCTAGCATGTCATGTCATGTCACAGTCGTATAGTGGGCTTTTAAATAATATACGTTGATAATAAACTTTGTAACAAATAAAGTACAACTTAATTCAGTGCTCTTTTTTTTACTTCGCTTTAATGCAGTTACCCCATACCTTTCCAAGAATTCTTTTAACAACCACTAAAAAAATATTACCCAATAAACGCCAGCGGAAATTCTAGCGGTAATTTAACACTCATTCGACCTCAAAAGGTATTTCAGGAATGACCAATAAAAGAGTAACGATGGTATGTCGATAAGCACCTAATTACTTTCAGGAGCTGCCAGGTTCAGTGCGGTTTTGAAAGGAAACCACTAAGAATGTTCAGAGCTATTTTCAACTTCTACTTTACTCGAGCATTTTCGCTGTTTGGGTTGGGTTTTACATTAACTAGATGTGGCTGGATTTTAGTATCTTGCACGTGTCACCTGACTGATTACTTAGCTGGGTATATTCTAAGATTAGACCGGTTGGCGAAATTTTCCGGCCTACTAAAAGTGACTGATCTGAGTGGCGTCTCGGGTACCAAACCCGTTTTTGCAGTATTATTTATTTTATTTAAAATACAAATAGCTCGTGGCTAAGTAATAACTGCCGAATGGGTCGATCCATCAGGTTAAGCTACGCTTGCCGGGGTTGGTCTGTGGATGGGTGACCATCTTTACATACCGTGACTCCTCCGTGCTTCGGAAAGCACGTTAAGCCATTGGTCCCGGTTGTCATTCGTGGATCTTTGACAGACGTTACGGGTCGTCAGAACCCCGAAAGTCTGACAAGCAGCCTTATCAAGGGGTATCGTATTACCCAGTTACTGGGTTGTAGAGGTCAGATAAGCAGTCGCTCCATGTAAAATACTGGTATTCAGCTGCTGGTTAGGCTGGAAGCCGACCCCAGTATAGTTGGGAAAGGGCTAGGTAGATTGGAAAATGAAAAGCACTGTTAAGAAAACTATTGAGTATTAATGTGGTTCGTTATAAGTGGCAGGCAATACTCAACATAAACTTCCTTTTGGAAGGGGTGACTATAATCAATTTTGAATAAATTTTGTAAATTTTGACGTTCAAAAGTACCTTGAAATAAATGAATTGACTATGACTTTAATTTTGAAAATCTCAATATAAATATCGAGACACGGGGCTGATTGGAGCTGGAATCTTTACCGTTGAACATTTTACTGGGCGTAGATCGCGGGCGAAAAGAAAAATCTGAAGTTGATTATTGATTTTTGGGTTATATTTTAAATAGACAAAGTTTACAAAACGAATCGTCCGATGGTCAAGGGAGCTGCGCCACGCCACCGCAGCGCCCCTCGTCGATTCGTACGAACGACGTCAGGCTATACTCTGTCGAAGCGCGCCAACTGCAAACTTGCGTTTCGTTGTCAATTGACATCCCGTACTCATTACCCTTCCGATATACACTAAAGAAAAAATTAAGGGATAAAAACAAAATGCAGATTTTTGTGGAAAATTTATTCAAGATTTCAAAACCCTCCTTAATTTTCTTGTGCGATCAGCGGTTGCTGAGATATTGATGGTTAAAGACAAAAAGATCTTTTTCCATTCTAGAAGAGAGAGTGAGTGAGTTACGAGAAGTGGTCGTATCGAACTTTTCAAAAAAGCAAATTAAAGTTGAATGAATAAGTTATCGGATCCATATAGTGGTTAAGTTGGAAAAAAAAAAAAAGTTTGTAGACCAAAAAAAGTACCGAAAAATATGTAGTATTTTTTTTTGGTGTTCTTTGTGGATTTTTTTTTTGGTGGATTGAGCGAAACACGTTGCTTGAATATTTTTTTCGTAGAAGCTTGGAGGTTTAAAATCCTTTTTTTTTCATTTCAGTACGACCATTTTTAAGGGAAATACAGCCACTTGAAAAACCTATTTTTTTTTATCCCTTAATTTTTTCCACTAGTGTAGATATTTATTGCTTCCACTTGAGTACAAAAATAAATAAAAGAAAAGATTGAAGGATGGGTGTGAAAGATGAATTAATCAATAGACTCAGCGTTTTGCAGTCCACCGAAAGGCTGAGTTGATTGCTGTATACTGAAACGATACCGCACTGCTTTCATTTACGAACATGACGTTATATTTTCGGTATAATTTGTGCAGTACCGCTTAATTCATTGAAATAAAGGCGCTCGGTCGCTGCTTACCGACCAATGAGGAAATATGAAAGTTGTGCGGTATCGTTTCGTTATACCGAAACGATACCGCACCGACCTATGAGGAAACGGCCTAATATGGGTAAAAGGAAGTGAACACTGCGATGACAACTGAAAATGTCACCAAACACCCCAATTAGAATAATTATTATGTTTATAATAGAATAGAAACTGAATTTTGAAAACATTGTTTAAGAGCGTTTATTCTGAAAGTTGGCAAGGTCGCAAAATAGCTGTCAAAAAATTTACCTGTTTTGAATAATTTGGCAATATGGAAATAAGAAATGTGGCTAACTAGGGAACTAGAATATTAATAATGAATTGCAATTATAATATTGAATTTGATGTTGTACCCGTTATAGGTGTAAAAAAGGCATTTGGAAAGTTTCCAAATCCTTTTTTTACATCTAAAACTAAATATTCGGTGTTACGATATTAATTATTGCTTTTCATAATCAATATTCTAGTTCGCTAGTTAGCCACATTTCTTATTTCCATACAGTAATATTGCCAAATTAATCAACACAACGAAATATTTGACATCTATTTGCGACGTTGCCCACTTTCAGAATAAACGCTCTTAATTATTAAATTATTTATACTGATTGTGAGAGAAAAATGTGGACACATTAAAAATCTACGCGCGCACATAGTCGCACACGTATAAGGGTCTAGCGTAAACAAACTAAAATGGACGAATGGATTTTAGCTTGTTTTGACTGTACAACGGAAGCGTGGCTTTAATTTAAGAAGTTTTAATTATTTTTGAGATAAAAAAATGTCTATATTAAAAATGACAGAAATCGATTCAGTAAACGATTCTGAACAAACTACGAGTTTCATAATGTGCATTAATTCAATTACACATTGTATAACAAGCAAAGTTCCTCCAATACAGCTGATAGTTTTAACTGGGAACTGTACGTTCTACGTTCTTCCATATAAAAATATGTATGGTTCAACAATAATAATATGTACGAGCACATATTTCTCGAGTCCGGCCTGAAAATTAATAACACAATTTTTATATCCGACTTAAGGCGCCATTAAAAATGTTATGTTATTACCAACACCCTTAATAAAGTCAGCTGTTAAGTACGCGGTCAGAATTATTGCAAGAGTTAATTAAAACAATTATTTCGCTGGGTTATTCGTGTCACATAAATTACCTCGATTCATCAGTCCCTTTTTTAATTCTGCTGTCCACTTAACATGAAATATACTCGGATTTGGACAGGCGTGTGTCACATACCTCATGGTAGCGTTGCTCGAGAAAAAAACACAGGTCATGATATATTTGGGCACGCCACGATTGCGGCGATAAGTCCCCTCTTTGAGGAGTGGCTAGAGAGGAGTCACGGCATCCTCACCTTCCGCCTGACGCAGGTCCTCACCGGACAAGGTTGTTTTGGGAGGTTCCTGTTCCGCATAAGACGGGAGGAAATGCCCGGGTGTCACCACTGTTTGGATTGCCCGGAGGACACGGTGGAGTATACGGTGGAGGTCTGCCCGGCTTGGGCAGGGCACCGCCGTGTCCTTGTGGAGGCGATCACCGGCAGTGATCCCTCGGGTCCGGCCTTGGTCCAGGCCCTGGTACGGAGCGAGAGGGCGTGTGAGGCTGTCACCTTCTGCGAAGCAGTAATGCTCGCGAAGGAGGAGACGGAGCGCGTGATGGAGAGGCAAATGTCGCATCCTCACGCCCCTAGCCGCCGCAGGAGACGGCCTGGGCGTCGGGAATCGCAGGCAGATTCCCGGCCACCGCAGGCGCGGGCTTGCGGACGATGAGCAATGAGTAGCTCGCGATCCGATAAGGACCAGGCCCGGGTCGACGGCGCATTGTGTTCCACGCGCACCTCAAAGAGATGTCAGCACAACGTAAGGGGTCCGCTAGGACCGATGCCTGCCGGGGTTGCGGGAAAGTCCGAAAGGGATACTGTGGCCCCTGGCAACGTACAGGCAACTGAAGGAAGACGGGTGGGTTTTAGTCATTAAGAGTCTGCCACGCCCTCCCGCTCCGCCAAGAGCGGGAGAAGTTATTTGATCATTTCTATCTTTATTGGTATAAGCTTAGTGTTGTCTGTCAGTCATTTTAAAAATCTCATTTTAGTTCTGCTTGTCTTTCTAGATTTAGGTAGGTACTGGTTGCTCAGCAAGAGATAAATGTACAATCTTAATTGAATAAGACTTTCAAAACTCACGGTTGATCCCCGACTGAATTTGTTTCCAATTCGTACAGATTATAATCCTTATTACATTGGAATAGAAATCTGGATTGGATCAGATATTTTATAAGATAAGGATTATTGAAGAAAGGGAAATGTTTTGAGGTTATCGATTTTCCAAGATAATTTCGAGGAAGCCCTGACTGAAAGCGATTATACTCGTAGGATTCGTTGTGGTAATGTTGAGAAAATATAGATATCTAATTAGGTTTTAGTGAAGCAGATATTTCAACCACAATCTAATATAGTATAAATTAAAATCGCTTTTCCTGTCTGTGTGTGTGACCCCATTGTTCTTCAAAACCACGTATGTGAAGGCTTGTGTATATTACATTAATATAAAATTTACACATAATAATGAAATCTGTATGTTTTTCAAGTCGCAAAGCCCGTGTGAAGCGCAGGGGCTGGTCGCTATTTCTAATTAATATTATAAATGCGAAAGTGAGTTTGTTTGTTTATTTGTTTGATACGCTTTCACGCTAAATCGGCTAAACCGATTTGGATGAAATTTGATACGTGGGTAGACCATGACCAGGGTTAGGACATAGAATACTTTTTATCCAGATATTCCTCCGGGATCGAGACTTATGCGGGTGAAACCGCAGGGCGCAGCTAGTTTCCTATAATCAAGAAATGAACGGGATACAGTACCTACATAAGTGTTGGCGCACTTAAGTAATGTATGTATTCATGATAGACAAGAAAATAAAATAAAATAAAATAAACAACGAAGCTATACTTACTTACCCAAGAACATTTTCTACCTAAAATTTTACCAGTTTAGGCGCGTTATGGCGCCCTTTAAATGAAACTCGATCCAGTTGTAATAGATGTGTATTTGTACAACACAGCATAGTATACAAGCGACAACGGAAGATTATATGTACACACGAACACAGGATACAAACTTGATAATTAGAGGTTACACAGAGTCTCGTAATAATATTGAGCTAGCTATCTTTTTACATTGAGATTCAAAAATCCTCATCTTGAACCATAGACTAACTGCCCTAGACCAACTAGTGTTGTCAGGTTATATAACAGTGGGAACCATAGACAATTAGTTAGTTTGCCACACCACAAAACGACTTTGTAAATAATTTAATAATTGACGACACGGTTGGCGCAGTGGCTGAGTGATCGACTGCTGCGCAACGTGTCGCGGGGTCGCTCCCCGCACGGAACAAATATTTGTATGATCTGCAAGTAGTTGTTCCGGGTCTGGGTGTTAGTGTATGTGAGTTTCTATGTTTGTAAACGCACCCACGATACAGGAAGAAATTCTTAGTGTGAAGCAACGTAATAAAAAATAAAAAAATATATAAGAAGTCTAGTGCATTTGTAATACAATGTAAACGCCAAGAAAAGCGTAGTAGATAACCGCTAGATAATGTGGTACGTGACTAAATATGTACTTCAGTGAACGTATATCTTTAGCATGAGCAAATGGATCTAAATAATGCAATGGAATCGTTTTCCCACTAGCCAGCAGGCTTCGTAAAACAAGTTAAAGTTCGTGCTAATAATTCCTATAATTTGTGAAGTTTTCATACTTAACTTTGATGTCGAAACTTGTGTATTTAGTTCAAATCTAAGAGTATTTACGCTCACTTGGTTTAGTTTCGATTCCAGAATATTCTTAGGCAATAAACGTACAGACATAGGTATGTTACCCCTGCTATCTAATTACGTAACATATTTTCGTAAACGACTAATCTGTTTAATTTTGACAGTTTATCAACATTCATTGCGATATGTACCTTGTTGAGAAGATTTTTTTTGACCTTAGGAAGCAATGGATTAGCAATCTGTTTCAAAAAGATTCAGATTCTGATTGGCCGTATATTACGCAGTTAGGGTACTGGCCAGTAATGTAAAACAAATGAGCTAACATAACATTTCTTTAATTTTTTTATTCAAAATCTGTATTAACATACATAAATAATAATAACATACATAAAGTCTGCCAAACTGTATAACAGTTTATCGGCAGTTGTTCTCGTCTAACAATGAGTTACAAATTTTGAATTTTGAAATATTTATGTGCTAAAACTTAATTATGCTAAGTAAACTATAAAATGACATACCTACAGTCGAGATAGGAAATCTCTTATTGTAGTGTAGAACTCTTTTAAGTTGATCCTTAGACTTGACATAGACATATCAGTTTTGGGGGTAGCTCATTCACTAACGTTGGTACTAAGTACCAACAAAAGACATCACGCCTTGTTCCCCGAAGGGTGGGGCAGAGGTGTACTTGTAGTAGTTACACCCAAATTTCGCCAGATATGTTTAAGTCCCATGTAATAGGGGGCAAGCCTATTGCCATCAACCGGGCACAAATCCAGACTCCGGGCTGCTACTGAGAAATTTCAGAGAGAAAAACCCAATAACACTTTGCCCGACTCGTGAATCGAACTTAGGACCTCATGCTCAGCTGTTTATGACCACTAGATCAACGAGGAAGTCAACAAGTGACCTTTACCTTTATATTCTACCAAATATTTCTTTTGCTGTAATGTCGGTTATTTACTTTCATTCTTCAACGTATATAAAATATAATTGCACAGTAATAGTATAGCTTTATATACCCTTCAGGTGTAATTGAAATTCGGAGGGTGGCGTATAGAAACTTTTCATAAAGCCTCAATAGCCGGTCCCCGTCGCGGTAAGGGGTTGCCATTTGAATAAGCTATTCGAATATCATTAGAAATATTCATGTTTTCATCCAAGTGCTTCCGGGGTTGAAAAGGGTGTTTTTATTATTTTAGAGGTATGAGGAACAGGGTGTAAAGTTCACTCATCCTTTATAGAAAAGGGAGGATCCTCCGAACAGACGGGTGTCGTGTCTGGCGGGCAACTGCCCAAGGTTCTTTTTTTTTTGCTCCTGACTTCTGAGGTCATGAGTACTTAACCGGGCTATAGCCCAACGATTTATCTCCGAAACATATATATGTTCATCACGCGGTAAACTTTGTTAGCGCGATGCAGGATTTGTGTGACGTCAGGTCTTAGATGAGTAGTTCACATGTGGCGATATAGATGCCGCCACAGTATCAGTCGAAATTGGGTAGGATAAAAATTGTATGCCATTTATAGGTATCTCTATATTTGGCTGGTATATTTTGGTTTAGAAGTTATACTAAAACTGCAACATATTGTCTTTATCAATTACGTAAGTGATTCAAATGATTTTAAAACTTTTTTTTTTTTAGCTTATTTTGTTAATATACAATCGAGGAGCTCGTGGTTAAGTAACAACAGGCGCACTGGTTGATCCATCAGGTTAAGCTACACTTGCCGGGGTTGGTCAGTGGATGGGTGACCATCTTTACATACCGAGAATCCTCCGTGCCTCGGAAAGCACGTTAAGCCGTTGGTCCCGGCTGTCATTCGTAGATCTTTGACAGTCGTTACGAGTCGTCAGAAGCCTGAAAGTCTGACACCAGTCTTACCAAGGGGTATCGTATTACGCAGTTACTGGGTTGTGGAGGTCAGATAGGCAGTTGCTCCATGTAAAATACTGGTATTCAGCTGCATCCGGTTAGACTGGAAGCTGACCCCAACATAGTTGGGAAAAGGCTAAGCAGATTGATTTAGTTAATATACAACCTTTTCTAGTTATTAACTATGGCATAAAATTCTGCGAAAACTGGTGTACAGTTGTACATGAACCTTGTTTTACTAATAGTTAATATTTCACAAATGTTTACCTACAAAGCCTTGACTGTGCCATTCAAACGCCAAAAGAGCCTTGAGCAATCTAAAACAAAAGAATACCTTCATGGAAATATTCCAAAAAGTTTCATATTTCGAACTTTGAAAATATTTATTTATCAAATTCCTACTAGATATTTCAACATCGACTGTCGATTTGCTACTTCCAAAAATATTTCGATATTCGAATATAATGTTATTTGAACACGGTGAAGCGAGTGCAGAAATCAGATTCCGTACAATACGAGTATGCACGTAGAGATTCGTACTACAATATACACGCTTTTAAAATGCTGTGACTTTGAATTGTAGTTTTATTATTTGTTTGAAATTGTATTGAAGCAGTTTATGGTGTGATAATTTTAAGCTAGGGATATTATGTTAAAATGAGACTCTAAATTCAATGTTATAACATTGAATTTAGAGTCTCATTTTCGAAGATCGAAGAGGTTTGGCCTGAGTTAATAAAGGAATTTATATTCAATGAAAATACTCAACTAACTAAAACGAAACATAGATCTAGGATGATTAAGGATAACAAGTAAAATCTATTTAAACAGCTATATTTTTGCGTTTAATGAAAAAATCGGGGTTCACCTACAAAATTCCTTTGGGTCTGAAAAATAAAATGTAAGATTAAAATAATATAGAATAAATTTCATCCGAAAGCTCGAAAATCGAAATAATAATCGCACTCATTTGGAACGATTTGAAATGCGATTATATACCATGTAAATGGATTACAGGTACATCCCCGAAACCCGCGGAATGGTAAGTAATTTATTATTACATTTACATGTGCGTAGTAACGAGTCAAGAGGTGTTGTTCTCCCGTCTTAGACTTTTGTTGGGCTTTGAATTCAGCGCGAAAAAGGTTTTGCGGTAAAGCAATCTAACATAACATAAACAAAACATATGTAACATCACGCTTTGTTTCCCCGAAGGGTTGGACATAGGTATACCTATAGTGCACCCACATTTCGCAAGTAATGTTTAAGTCCCGTGTAATAGGAGTCAGTTGACGTCTGAATATAAAATGAATCTTAAGTGAAAAATAAATTAATTGTTGACCCAATCCAACGATGTTGCATTTCGACATTCGAAATGCAACATCGTTGGATTGCAGCAATGCGGCATCTTTCACTCGTGCTCCGAGTGATCGAAAAATTTGATGAAATAGGTAGATTAACGTTCATTTCTATGTAATTTTGTCATTGTCGTGCGAACGACGTGGAATGAAACAAAAATGAAGCGTATGCGACTGCAACTGTAATCATTTTAGGTGTCAAACCAAATATGAATTGCAAAACATTTTATGTACATATAAATGATCGTGCACAATACGGCCGATGAATCATGGCCGGTCCGAAGTTTGCGCAGAAGGCTGCGCAATAACATTTTTTTAGGAACCACTTAGGGCGAGTGTGATGCGCCAAAGTTCGGAGAGCCTATGTTCAGACCGGCCAAGATTCATCGGCCGTATTTGAAAAAATAACAGTCACTATATAATTACAAATTCAGTCACTTTTGTTATTAGAAATCAAAATTGTGCACTGATTTTGTAATTCGCTCGCAATCGCAATCGCTGCAATAAACGCTTGTTTTATAGCCCCACAAAATCAGGCTAGCGTCGTGTCGCAGCATAACGACATCCTCTCTACCTGAAACACAAATCCCACATACATAATTCATTAGAAACCGCATTGAGAACCAAATGTTGTGCTGTTTTAATTTTACTGTCTGTTTAAACCTGACTTTACTTTGTTCTTCTCAATGAGAACAAGACAGCGCGAGGTTTTTATGGAAAACGAAAATCTTTAAACATTGGAAGATGGTTTGAAGTTTATCAACATTTCTCGGAGTTTTTAAAGCCTCTACGAGTGGCCATTCTTAACAGTACCTACATTCGGTCCATCAAAACCGCCACCGCTTTGCTTACTGTAAACCACAGCAAGAGATGAGTCAATCTGCCTAACCTTTTCCCAACTATGTTCATATTCTATGTTGAGGTATTCAGCTGCATCCGGTTAGACTAGAAAGTCTAACCGGATGCAGCTGAATACCAGTTTACCTAGTTTTCTTTTGACCTAAGTAAAGTGGATTCTATTAATTCCAAAGATTTTTTGACACATTATAAGTTACCAATCAATCTGCCTAGCCTTTTCCCAACTATGTTGGGGCCGGCTTCCAGTCTAACCGGATGCAGCTGAATACCAGTATTTTACATGGAGTGACTGCCTATCTGACCTCCACAAACCAGTTACTGGGTAAAACGATACGCCTTGATAAGACATGGTTGTTAGACTTTCGGGCTTCTGACGACCCGTAACGACTGTTAAAGATCCACGAATGACAGCTGGGACCAACGGCTTAACGTGCTTTCCGAGGCACGCCACCGCTTTGCTGACTGGTAAACCATGACAAGAGATAAGTACTATCATATAATTCGTGCTTTGATTATTTATTATGTCTATAGAGAGTCGCGCTGCAAAATAACAAAAAAAAACAAGCCAACTTTTTTATGGTGGTGTGTGCGTGTGCGACACTTACGTCTGACCCCCGCGCCACGTCATTGTACTGTCATTGTGCTGTGCAATTTGTATTTTTAAAAGGAAGCTAAAAGGCTTCCTGATTAAAAAGGCATCTCGGCTCTGCAAAAGAATTCCTTGAAGAAAAATAATTATTTAATATTAAAATGATTGTGATACTTAATTATAATGTGCATATAAATTTTAAGAATAGTATGATATAATATAAAATGTATGAATAGTGATAATTAATATACAAAAAAAGGGTTTTATTAGCAAATGATAAGTTGATAGTGATCTTACATAGATACAATAATTTTTATACATCACAATGTTTTGGTTTGACCGTTGACCCCAAACTAAGCAGGGCTTGTATCTTGGGGGTCGGAGTGCGATTGAGTTGAGCAGAAATAAATATGTCCGATTACAGGGCTAGTTTAGTAAAGCGGGTATTATGTTGTATGAGTTTTTGTGTGTGTTTGTGTGAGTGTGTGTGAGTGTCTGTGGGGGTGAATGTGTGAGAGAGGAATGTTGTTTTGTTTTCTGGCAGTTATACTACTTACTTACTACGTATATAATAATAATGTGAACTGTATAACTGTAATATTGAGTTTGTATAGTTTTTTTTTTTTTTTTTTTGGGTGGGAAATCATCAAATGACTCCTCCCGCTCTGGGCGGAGCGAGAGGGAGTGTCAGACTTTTACTGACTAAAACCCACCCGTGTTCCTTCCGTTGCCTGTGTGCCGGGGCCGCGATGTCCCTTTCGGACAAACCCGCAACCCCAGCATTGGTCCTTACGGAACCCGTCAGTTGGTGCTGACATCTCTTTGAGGCGCGCGTGGAACACAACGCGCCGTTGACCCGGGCCTGGTCCCTATCGGACGGCGAGCTGCCCATCGCTCACCGTCCGCAGGCCCGCGCCTACGGTGGTCGGAAGTCGGCTCGTGACTCCCGACGCCCGGGGCGTCTCCTGCGGCGAATAGGGGCGCGAGGGCGTGCAGCTTGCATCTCCCTCGCGCGCTCCGCCTCCTCCTTCGCGAGCATAACTTAGTTTTAACCCTTTAAATTGCAATGCCTTAACTGGCAACTAAGTTCTAAGAACCTACCTATTGTTAACGTCTTCAAAATTCGGTACATTTAGTTCGCAATAAAGAATTTGAATTTGCTTTTCTAGTGTGTTTGCATTTAGCGGGTAACTCTTGGGCGCAATTTTTTTCGACGAGTTTTTAGTGAATAACTAGGCATATTTATTTTGAATTCGTGCTAATACTTTGTTGAAATAATAATAACGTAACCATTGACATTTTTCATGATCTTCGTAAAGGCTTGTGCAGACCAGCGCGACATGTCGCGCGACGCGACATCGGTTATTGTTATACTGTGAAGTTTTCTTAGAAATTGTATTGTTCGTGTCGCGTCGGGCGACAAGTCGCGCTGGTCTGCACAAGCCTTAAGGCTGTCTCATTGATACCTCCCTTCGTGGAGAAGATGGAATCGATCTCATTAATTAGCTATAATTTGATAGCGCAGAGTCAACTTCTGAAGAAGCTACTAATCTACATAACTTTACTTACATTAACCGAGTTAATTCAATATTCTCCAGCCATTTTACCGATCTACATTTGAATGTGCCGTAAAATTTTAAAATCGCATCGTTCACGTAACGACGCGGCTTCGACGTCAACGTCGCAGATGAAGTGATTTATGCGCCGTTGAATTATTCATGACGTTAACGTCACGTCACCGTCACGTCGAACAATCAGCTCGCGGTATTCAGTTCGTGGGAGGCTTAACGGTGCCTTCATGGATTAACTATTGGTGAATGAATTGGAGGATAGTGAGTCTTCAGGCAGAGGTGCTTAAAATATAATAAAGCTAAAGATTAGGAAAAGGTGTACCTACTCAGTATACATAACATAACATAATATCACGCCTGTTTGCCCTGAAGGGTTAGGCAGAGATGTACCTCTAGTACCCCCACATTTCGCCAGCTATGTTTAAGTCCCTTGTAATAGGGGGTGAGCCTTTTCCATCAATCAGTTAAAAGTCCAGACTCCGGGTTGTTACTGAGAAATACCTGATGGAAAAACTCACTAATCAAATCCATACTTAGACCCCCACCGTACACCCAAATTTCGCCAGTTATGTTAAAGACCAATAAAAGTGCTCGTGTTCCGTGCCGTGCCGGACGTAAAGAATAGTACCATCCCATTTCATCCCGTGGGTGTCGTAAAAGGCGACTAAGGGACTCACTAGAGAATGGGCAGCAGCGTTCTCTATGCATTTTAACACCATACTGCGATCGCCAACCCGCCTGCTAAGCGTGGCGATTATGGCCAACCTCCCCCCATTTGGGGGAGGCCTATGTCCAGCAGTGGACGTCTTTCCGCTGATATGATGATGATGATGATGAAAAGAGCTCGTGACTAAGTATTAACAGCCGCACGGATTGATCCAACAGGTTAAGCTATGCTTGCCGGAGTTGGTCCGTGGATGGGTGCTCATCTTTACATACCGAGACTCCTTCGTGCTGTTGGTCCCGGCTGTCATTCATCGATCTTTGACAGTCGTTACGGGTCGTCAGAAACCCAAAAGTCTGACAACCAGTCTTACCAAGGGGTATCGTATTATCCAGTTACTGGGTTGTGGAGGTCAGCTTGGCAGTCGCTCCATGTAAAATACTGGTATTCAGCTGCATCCGGTTAGACTGGAAGCCAACCCCAACATAGTTGGGAATAGGCTGGGCCGATTGATTGATATTGTTAAAGACCAATAAAACCATTTAAAAGTAAATTAATTGTATGGATAAAATAAAACACTAGAAGTAATTTAAATAAGCTTATATCTTAAGTCCTTATAAAATTAAATAACTGTGAGATATGGAGCAAGCATGACGTTGGTTACTGCCTCTCTTAATGAATACGCTATCATAATCGTGAAGCAAGAAATACCGTACAAAAATGGGAACGTAAATGATTATTTAGTAACATGGTACGTAAATAGGCTTCGTTATCATAAGTTTTGTTTAGCATAGCTTAGCCCGGTTAAAGTGGCGATAACTGCGGTATTCTTCGGGAAGAACCTGTTATTTTTTATATCTTTTAATTAGATTATTTCAATTACAATATTTTTTTAAACAAGTAGTTTTCTAAATGTTTAAGGCTTGGTCTTCTATAAACGCCGTCGGCCGCTTACAGCGAGCGTCACGCCGTACGCCGCGTCACGATGCGCAAGTACTATAGAAATGTACTGTTGTGGTCTCTTTCACACATCAACGTCAGCGTCTTGTTGCGCTCAGACGTCGATCGGAACGGTGACGATGACGTCGTACATCGCATATAGTATAAAATAGGAGACCAAAGCTTTAGAAACCTGTTTTTTTCTGGCAATCTAACTTTTCCCGACCCGCTCATTATTTGCTATTGTGCAGTATGACGTCATATACAAACATATAACATAAAATCACGCCTGATTTTCCCGAAAGGTTCGGCAGAAGTATACCTATAGGTCACCCACATTTCACCAACTATATTTGTTTTTGTGAAGACTCAAGTAAAAAAAATACATTATTAATTAGAGGAAAAGGACAACATTGTTATACCTTAACATGGATTTAATCAACATTTTAGTTCCGTAAAATGTTATCAAAGCATAAACGAATTTGGAACGAAGCGCTGTCGAAACTATAATGAAAATTGACACAGTGTTTAAACTCGCGTTAAACCTTTTACGTAATCGAATTCTGTTCACCCCTTAACGCAATAAGATAAGAACATAGTGTTCACTTCAATTAAGAACAACTTAATAGCGACTGACAAAGTATGTAGATTGAAGTTAAAGTTATAGAGTACTAGGTTTTGTCCGCGGCTTCGCCCGCGTGGATGTCGGAAAATATCCCACGGGTACGTACTATCGGGATTAGTTAGATACCTAATATCTGAAGAAAAGTCATTGATTCCTACCGCTGCGCCCGCGTTGTCGGCAACCATAATTATTTTGTCACGCGTAATTTTGAATCTGTGATATCTTTTAAAGTATTCATTTTAATGATATGATGTCAAGGCATATTTTAATCTAAATTAAATGCCCAATTTAAATAACATATTTTATTGGATAAGGATAAATAAAATACCGGCCAAAATAGCTTCGGAAATAACAAAGAAATTAGAATAAGAATTAAATTAAAATAGAAGATAGACACATGCTATTCCGGACTTTATTTTTAAATTTTTTAAAGATCTAAAATTCTGTTAAACATAAATTTGATGTATCTCTTACGGCTTACGCGGCGCACGCCAGTAAAGCTCCCAGTTGGCATGATTTTTTCCGACATCTTCAACAATAATCGTCATATTTCAGCCAATTTACAAAAAAAAACCTTAATGTATTATACACAAAAATCTTTCGCATGAATCACTCTATCTATTTAAAAAAACCGCATCAAAATCCGTTGCGTAGTTTTAAAGATCTAAGGTAGGTAGGTAGTAGGTAAGGCATGCGCTTTACTTTGTGTAAATAAAGCTGTAGCTAAATGAGATGTGCTCCTTCCAGTAGATACATAATTCTTACTTAGCTATAGGAGCAGTGATAGCTTAGTGGTGTGACCGATGGACTGCCAAGTCATAGGTCTCGAGTTCGAACCCAAGCCACGCACCTCTGACTTTTCGGATTCATGTGCGTATTGTATAATCATCACTTGCTTCAAAATCGGTGAAGGAAAACATAGTGAGGAAACGTGCCTGAGAGATATTTCTCGACGGCATGTGTAGCCAAGTCAGAGGCCCATGGGTGGGTTTAAAACTCTGTCACCAGTTTAGTCACTAACCACACGAAAAGAAGAAGACTAAGCTATATCTATAACTGCCGCACTGATCGCAAGCGCTAGTACTGGACATGAGGGTTCGATTTCTGAGTCGGCCAAATAAGTGATATTTGGTTTTCTGGAATTTGTCAGAAGCAACTCGGAGTCTGGATTAGTGCCCAGTTGATAGTCTCACCCCATGTTAAATGGGACTTAATCATAACGGGCGAAATGTCAAAACCCTTCAGGAAATACAGGTGTTATGTTATACTATCTCTAAAAAGTGCGGTCTATGCACTATTAACTATTATTTTGGAGGAAAATATATTTTGAAGTGTTATTTCCATGGATATATGTATATATTTCCAAGCTTGTGAAAACTGCAGTTAGAAATCTAATCGATCTGCCTAGCCTTTTCACAACTAAGTAAGGGCAGGTGGGACACTCCGCAAAATCATTTAAATAAAAAGCGCCTCTTGCTACGACACAATAAAGTGCAATTCAGGTCGCACAGCGCTAATTACCTACACTTATATTCACCTAGAAGTTGCTCTCTCCTCTCTCTCTTTCTATCTCATAACTCTTATATCTTCTGACTACGTTACACTCATTAAATTAGCCCAGCAAAACGGGACCACCGTGTACTTGTAGCTTCATACTTAAACTGCGGAGTGTCGTAATTATCTGCATTCATCTGTGGTAAGGGTCGGCTACCAAAATACGAAATACCGATAATTGCATGAATTACGTTCAATAAAACGTCGTTGGTCTAGTGACTGTCAATTGCGCATCGTCTATTAATAGTGTTATTAGCATTTGCATGATGAAATAGTCTGTAGCAGACCGGAGTTTATTATATTTTGTGTCAAACTCGCTCACTGTTACATCCAACTTTGGCAAAATGAATGCTGTACCATGAATGTCTGCTTACCTTCCGAAAATATAACCGTGATATTTAGACAGTTGAAACAAATTCAGTTTCAGGAATTAATTTCAATTGTCCTTGTTATGAATATTCCTACTCCATGTCGAAAAATAACGTTTATCACCGATTCGTTATTTCGATATGCAATGTAATCTTTTTACCATTTACTACATTTACAACTGTCGTAATTTGGCCGTTACTTTTCTAATTTTAAAATAAATAATGTCAGCCTGAGAGTATTAAAGTTATCGATTTATCATTGTGCAAGTAGTTTTAAGAATCCAATTAAATCAGCGTATGTCGTGAATGAGTCGCATACGCAGCTTTGAAGTGTCTGTTTGAATATAATTGCTATGACGTTGGTTTGGAGATCTAGTGTTATTGTTCTATTGTTATGACATGTTAATTTTTGGGTATGGTGACGTCATGAATTTTGAGTGCTAGCATTTGTGAATGAGAAAACACGTGGTTTAGTTTTTTTGCTGCTATTTTGATTACATACTAAACAATTCTGTTTACTCCTTCGTTTAATACAGTCTTGATGTCAAGTTAAGAACTTATTTAAAAACACAACCCATATCTGCAAGAAAAATTTATTCACGCTCTGAAAAACACAAACACATAAAATTACAACATAACGACGTCACATCTTCCACACCTGAACACTGAAAAATTACAGGAAAGTGCTTCAACGTAGATTTTTTCTGTATTTTTATTATGTGGGAAGCTCTCTCCGTAATGCGGGCTGGCTCACACCTTTTAGTACAACGTTATTACATTAGCCGTGCTCGGTGCAATACTGACGCTATTTTAATACTATAAAAGCACTTTAGCTAAATTCTCTTGTGGCATTGAATAATAAAACGATTGAAGCGAATATCAAGTATTTTTTTTATATGCACGTGGATGTCGTCGAAATAATCACAAATAATCAATCGTCTCATACATTTGGGACGAGTGTGGGACAGTTGATATTTTTTTCGTGATTACGTTACCGGTCCCATGGAGAATATTGTTCAGTATGAAGGTCTGTACCACATACCATTAAATATTATTAGTCGTTCGTCGATTAATGGTCGTAAGCAATTTTTTCGGTACGAACGATCGACTGGTCGACGTCGATCGACGACTATCTTGTTGTACCGTTAACCGCACATCAGTGGCAACACTTGCACTATAAAAATCGCCCTTACAGCTACGATATAAAGGCGTTGTTAATGTCAAATTGTTGCCACTGATATGCAGTTTACTTTACCTTACGTTTTGAAACTGTTATTGGCATTTAGAATGTATTCGGAGGTGGAGTTTCGCTTCTGAACATTTTTATTCTTTGCCTGAGGTTAGCTCTGAATTATACTCGTTCTCTCTTAGAGGGATAATAAGGATGATGTAATGAGGTTTGCCTGAGGAGTATCACGGAGAAATTGAGTTCTTTGGGCTAAATTGCCGTTGTAATAAATCTGATGTAATGCGGTATTTCAGGTTCAATTAGACCTATAAATACGTTTTTTTTTAATTTTGATACAAAAAAGAATGTAAAAGTTATAAGTTGTAACTTTTATGAAAATATTATATAACAAAGCAAAAGTTATCACTTCAAGTTTGTTGAGTTTGAATTTGAGTTTGCCATATAAATATAGAAGTTTTCAAAGTACCTAATCTTCCACCCCCCCGACCCTTGCTTGACGATGCGCCAGCCCGCGTCGAAGCTGAGCCCGTAGTCTTAAATTCCTTGAATAATAATAATCTATGTTTGATCCAGCCTGTCCCATCTTGCTGTCCTCCCCCCAGCGACGCCCTAAGCCGAGGTCCATACCCCACAGGGGGTGCCCTTAGCGAGCGTTCGCCTAATTTTAATTAGAATAGTTTATGCCCCTGGCTGGAGGCTTTAAGTGTAGAAGCTTAAGGCAGCCACAGGAAAGTCCGGTTAAGCAGCTACGACCTCCTCAGAGGTTAACTGCGAGATGCCCTATATAAAAAAAAAAGTAATCTTACAACACGCTCTGAAAAAGATACCATACACATTTCAAATCACTTTGAAATTCTCTGTTACCTATTCGTAGCTCTGACCATCTTGTAGCCCTATCTCGTAGCACGTCTACGAGTGTAGCAGCTACGCAAACATTGACGT
Source organism: Agrochola macilenta (assembly GCA_916701695.1). Lineage (NCBI taxonomy): Eukaryota > Metazoa > Arthropoda > Insecta > Lepidoptera > Noctuidae > Agrochola > Agrochola macilenta. The sequence continues at coordinate 17,147,992 of OU753558.1, forward strand.
AGCCTAAAAACACGCAGTTTTAACTCCCGTAGAAGCCTTCACCTGAGCGTGAATACTTTGTTCTGGATACATTATTCATGTTGTATATTTACATGCCGAGCAAGTATGACGTACGTACTATTTAGCAAATTACTTTTGTTAAGGGAGAGCTCTCATAATATGTCGATGATATGTGCGCTTATTTTACTTTTTTTTTTTTTTTTTTTTTTTTCTTAATATTATAATAATAATATAATAATAATAATATTTATTGACATAAAAGTATGTTACATTTATATATGGAAACCCTGACTCCTGCGCTAGGTTGTGACCTGTGTTACAGGAATCAGTGTCTTCTCCCAGTAGTTTTACTTATATAATATGCAATAAAATTTAAACAATTTTAGATTATACAATATCTGCTTGAGGCGTGTGTGTGAGGGTGGGTGTGTATACATGTGTGTGTATGTGTGAGCGTATGTGAGTGAGTGTGTGTGTGTATGTGGGGGTTTATGTTATTAATTTTTCAGTCTGTATGTAGTCTAATGCTTGTAGCCAGGTGTTTATTTTCTTTTTAATTTCATTTTTAGAGAATGGGTTAATCAGTAAGGCCTTGTTTATCTTATTATAGATATGCGTAGCAAGAAATAGATGTTGCCGTCTAGCTGAGGCAGTCCTACATTTGACGTATTTACAAACATTAGTGATTGTGCGTTTACTTTTGTAACTGTTGTTTATGGGTGTTATTAGGTGCTGTTTCAATGTGATATTGAAAAGATATAGCTGTCTCACTGTGAGCAGTTTACAGTTTTGGTACAGAGTTGTGGTCGGGAACCGATAAGGTTTGAAGGTCAGGACTTTGAGCAATGATCTTTGAGCTCTTTCGAGCTGGATCATAATTGTTTTACAGGCTCCTCCCCACACCGTGATACAGTAACCAATTATCGACTGGGCTAGAGAAAAATATATTGTGCGAAGAAGATTAACATCAGCTACATGTCGAAGTTTCTTAAAAATCCAAATAAGTTTCCTAACTCTAGAGGCAGTTAGTTCGACTTGGGCCCGCCAACTTAGTTTTTCATCCAATAATACACCTAAGTATTTTATATTTGTTTTTTGGGATATTGTAAGACATGAGCACTGGAGCCTATTTTCAGGGAAATTGCAAGAGTGTACCTTAAGGGTTACTGCTATAGGTTTGGTTTTGGCGAACCTGAACTGCAAGTATGAAGTTTTTGCAATGTTAAGGGTAAGTAAATTTTCTTCCAGCCAGTTACTGACTTTACAAAGTCCCAGCTCAGCCATATGCTGCGCCTCTTCCCAAGTCTCTCCATGAAATATAAGCGCGGTGTCATCAGCGTAGCTAAATATTCTACCCTTAATATGTTGTTGCTGACACAAATCATTTACATATATCAGGAAGAGGCTCGGGGATAGGGCACTACCTTGCGGCACACCACAGGTGACGTTGGCTTCGCTACTGATGATTCCACCTATCTTTACCCTTTGTGTCCGATCACTCAAAAAATCACTAAATATACTGAGAGCTTCTCCCCGAATTCCTATGTGGTCTAGTTTCGTCACAAGAGTGGAAATAGAGACGGTGTCAAATGCCTTCGCGAGGTCGAGAAACACTCCTATACATTTCTGTTTAGCATCAACCTTCTCAGCAACGTGATCAACGAGTTGACCAACTGCCTCTTCTGTGCTTTTCCCAGACCGAAAACCGAATTGACATTCAGATAGGATTTTGTTTTTTTCTAAATAACTAATGAGTCTAGTATTCAAAAGCTTTTCTAGTATTTTTGACAGTGCCGGTAAAACTGATATTGGTCTGTAGTTTTTAACTTCATCCCGATTCCCGCTCTTGTGAACTGGCGTGATAAGAGATTTTTTAAAGACTCGGGGAAAAACTCCCTGATCAAAACAAATCCCAATGAGTTTTGTGATCGGGGGAATAAAAATTGCCTTGCCAGTTTTAAGTAGTTTTGCCGAGATAGTGTCCCATCCTGTGGCGCAGTCTGTTTTTAGATTGTTAACTACAGCTTCGACTTCTGTACTTATTTAGGTAACTGGATTTCCAAATCTAAAATGTTTCTTTAAATTGTCGACCAAAGTGCACTAACCACGACTACTGAGCATGGGGTCCTAGATTTGCTCCCCAGGTCTGGTAGTAGTGCTGTTAAGTTTCTCCTTAGGAAAGGAGAAGGCTCAAAAATAAACCACGCCTGCCAGCAAAAAGAAATATCTTAAAAAAGCGCAAAACATGAGTAAAAAAAAATACATAGTTCCAGTTTTAATTCTTACTGGCTAACATACGAAAAAGTTGCTCTGAATATTAATTCAGGGGTACTATATAATTTTAGTAAAATCTGGAGATTTTAGTTCTAGAACAACTGCCTCGTTGGTTTAGTGGGTGCAAGCGCTACTGCTGAGCATGGGTCCTAGGTTCGATTCCCAGGTCGGACAAAGCGTTACTGGGATTTTCCATCAGGAATTTCTCAGTAGTAGCCCAGTGTCATTCCCAGTGTTATTCGCGGGTTAATGGCTCGCCCCCTATTTCATGGGACATAAACATAACTGGCAAAATGTGGGTGTACTATAGGGACACCTCTGCCCAACACTTCGGGGAATACAGGCGTGATGTTATGTATGTATGATATGTTTTTATTGCATTTCTAGTCGTTCTAAAACAAAAATCTGCAGATTTTACTAAATTATATAGTACCCCTGAACGAATATTCAGAGCATTTTTTTAGTATGGTTAGCCAGTACAGATTAAAGCCGGCAGTATGTATCAAAAAAACAGCGATTTCTTTCAAAACCTCTCTGCTGGCAGACGTTGGGTAATTTTGTATGGGAGATGAGACTTCTCCTTTATCAGTGGCAGCCTAGATTTGTACCCGATTGATTAGTATAGTGCTGGATTAATTAATATAGTGCTCGATCCGCCATAATTTACGAGTACATGAGACTTGAATATTGTTGGCGAAATTTAGATGTACTTCTCTCCTCTCCTACGGATAACACAGGTGTGATTTATATTATGTGTCATCTTAATTAAAATAACAATTTCAATTAACTATTCCAACAGTTAAGTCATAAAACTGACTGATATTATCACTGCTCCCCTTTGAAAATTAACTACTTCATAGACTGTTTTAAGCGGCTTGTATTAAAAGGCTTCGCAATTCGTGTACACACGGCTACACATCAAGCTATACATTTCCAGTTTATGCTGATCTCGCATTGTATAGGATTTCCGTACAATGTGAGGTCAGCTTATACTGGAAATGTATAGCTTGATGTGTAGCCGTGCGTACACCGGCTGCCAAGCAAATATTAAGTTTCGTAGAAATTTCTATTAGCGAGACAAAACTACGTAAATTCCCAGCTGCTGCCAAGATTCAATAACTGTGAGATATTAGAACGGCTGTTAAGTTGTATTAATAACATCGGTGCTGACTTATAATGGGATACAATGTTGAGGATGGCTAGATACAATATTAAGTTAGTTAAATTGATCGAGGTTTAAATAGTTATATCATTAGATACCTTCCTAAATAACCAGTTGCATGGAAATAAATAGGGTTAAACTTTTCAAAATATCTAATCTATATACACTGACGAGCAATATAAAAAAGCCACTTGCATATTCCCAAAAAAATCGAAATATGTCCTAAACCACACAAGTTAGCCGCATGAAGTAAAAACAATCTTTAAAACAGATTTATAGGTGTTTTTTATGCGCTATTAAATACACTTGAATGTTGTTTTTTACTTCAATAAGCTCTTGTGTGGTTTAGGTAACAGTTTTCGCGTCGATGTCCCTGCCACCCTGTACGAGTATAGTTGATATAAATAGGTAGCTTGTTTGTTGTTTGCAATTGCTACATATTTTTTTTCATAAATGGATATTGAAATTTCGATGTCGAATATTATATCAAATATTGAAACTTAATTCTGCCCAATTCAACAAATCATCTGCAGCAAAAATACATTTATTGATATCTTTCATATTTCGTATGAATGTGTGTTTATTTATCAAAAATATTGGAATACTGTATCCAATTAAACGAGATAAGATTACAGGTCTGTCAAATTCAGGCACATTCAGAATAATATCAGTGAAAATAAAAAAATAAAAAAAAAATGTCCTTCTCCAGGGCATGGTCTACCCAAGTGCCAAATTTGATCCAAATCCGTTCAGCCGTTTTAGCGTGAAAGCGTAACAAACAAACAATCAAAAAAACTCACTTTTTCATTTATAATATTAGTTAAGATGTTATTATAGTCAATTGAGACATTTTTTTTAAAGAACGTATTCCTATACCTACTTGAAGTTTCTCCTATATCTATGATGTGTTTACAAACATAACACTTAAATCCGCAAACAGCCACTGACGTTCCTGAAATCCAGTTCTGTTAAACGGGTTCACTAACCTTTAGCCTTCAATGATTTCAATAATATTTTTTATATTTTTTATATAGGACTTCCTAATCGCATTACTGTCAAGTAATACCTCCTTTACTTTGTAAGAAGCTCATTAAATTCACAGAATATTATTACTCATAATATTCTTCACGAAATGCTTTCAAGTTAAGACTTCAGTTCTTAGTAACGCTAACATGGCCCTTAATAGAGTTATTATGCAAAAGATCATTTGCAAGCTTATTGCTAATGAGCACTCATGTACTGAAGAAGTATGAAGTAATCATATAGTATCAGTAGTATATAGTATCATATAGTAGTAGTGTGTAGTATAGTATCTGTAGTCATGTATGAAGTATGTAGGTACTGAGAAATAATAAGGTAGATAGATAGATAGATAGAATATTCTTTATTATGCACACCATACAAATTACAGAAATAAATTTAGAAATGTTACATAGGGTGACACAATGGGCGGTCTTATCGCTAAAAGCGATCTTTTACAGACAACCTTTGGATGGATTAAAGGGAGAAGGAGAGACAATACTGCAGGTAGTCAGTGGTGTATCATTTACATACACAATAAATACGTAACGCATAAACTTAACCACATAAATATATACATATATATACATAGATATATATAAAATAATAAACATGAAACAAGAATAAGGAACTATATGTAATGATGACGTTTAAGGAAAGAGGAAGTGTTTTTTCACCAGAGTTTTAAAAATGGACAAAGATTGAGCACGCCTTATCGACACGGGCAAGGCATTCCATAACCGTACTGCTTGAACTGTAAAAGATTTGTCATAAAAGCTGGTGGAATGCATCGGCATCTCTAGTCTCAAGTTTTCTGATGACCTCAGATATCTATTATGTGTGTAAGGTACTCTGACAAGAGCGAAAATTTTACTGTTTTTTACATGTTCATGTCATTTGAAAAGAATACAGGGTTGATATTCTTTCGTGCGGAAAAATTGCTCAAAAAAATGAGCTGTATCTTAATGTACCATCGAAGAAGTATCTTACCACCCTAAGGACTATTCTTGCTTGCAGCGCTCGGTGACTATAGAACCCGGCTGGTAACAGATGTGGTCATCGTGTTCACGGGATTTTGTTTTGAAACTGGTTAGATATGAACTTCTTTGATTATACCTCGTGGTCTACTACTTCAGTTTTTGTATTTATCTCTAGTCTTATTTTCATTTGTAGGTACATTTTACAATAAGGTTTATTTTAATTCACGTATCAAATTATAAAACCGATAGGTATTCCGAAGACAGCTGCAAAAACTCAAAATTTAATCAAGAATCATCGCACACAAAACTGATAATTTATTAAGACTTCGACCTCCGTAAATACAATAAAAACTCCAAGGCCTCCACGTTTTATATCAATCTACAAAAATGATTAAGGCCACGCTGACGGTAACATAAAATATTTAAAAGACAATATACCGAAATTGGTTTCGTGAACTTCTAATAAAATCCCTTACATAAGGCTATGAAATCACTGCTGTGTACCGTTTGATGGGCCGCACAGCTCAGGCTTGAATTATTTATATTCAATCTCGTATCACACCGGAGGCTTGGAGGCCAGGCTCTATGCAATTTGGGAATATCTGTATGCTTGGGATATAACTGCTTTATTGGTAAAGGACTGAGGATAAACCTTCTGGTTTTGAGTCAATATAGTACTTCTGTCATAGATCTTCTTTTCTTCTTCTTTTCGAGTCGATGGCAAAAGTAAAAAAATATTATCTTATAGGTACTATTAAATGAACAATATTTGTATATATTTCGAAAACGAGTCTAACGATTTCGACGAAAGTTGCAATAAAGGGGTTTAAAGTCTTTTCACCCCAGCAAAACTCGGTGGCCCAAAGTTTAGAACAAGGTATGGAATTAGTAAGTACCTACTATCATAGCAGCATGGAATTAATATGTACTATACATGGAATTTTTATAAACCATCCTTTACTATGCAATGAGCGTTCTCTATTTTCACCCGAGCGGAACTCGGTCGACCAGGTACTGTTATGTTAGATGAGTTGGATGGCCTAGTAGGTGGCCACGCGAACCGTGGCTGGCATCAGTGGCGTTTAAGGGCCTCAGAAATGAAACATGGTTTGGTCAGGTGCAACGCGTTCGCACTGGGTGTTAGTTGGGTCAATAATCCCTCATTGATATGTTCATAGATTAAAGAAATATAGTCTAAAATGTTAAAAAGGGAAGAAACCATAGCTTTATATTATATTTTCATAGTCAGATAGTTAAATTGTTCAACACATAAATAAAACTTATTGAAATACTGAATGAAACACAATGATTCAGTCCTAATCCCTAAATTCACTTAGTTGTCAACGTCAATTACCTTATTAGCTATTTCAGAAGTACATCGGTACAGTGCTTAGGACATGATCCTTTTAACAAAACATAATATTAAAAAGAAATGAACTTTTGTTTAACTTACAAAAATGTTGCTTTTAACAACAGACCAGCACGACTGTAATTCTCGAAGGGTTGGTAGGGTGAGGTAGAGGTGTACCATAGTACACCCATATTACGCTAGTTATGTTCAAATTCCTAACCTAATAGGCGAGCCTATTTCCATCAACCGGGCACAACTCCAGATTTCAGGCTGCTACTGAGAAATTATAGATAGAAAAACCCACTAACAATTTTCCGGACCTGGGAATCGAACGCTCCAGGACAAACGACTACAATGTATTAATTTAGCAATAGAATACGGTCACGCACGGTTTTGCATACTAATTCTCAGGTCAAATGCAGCTCTTATAATTAATTTTATAATACTACGTGTCCATAAAATATGCGAACTCGTTAGACTCGTCAGACCGTTGATAAAATTGTCATGCTTGGCAATAAAACTCGTGGTATGAACTAATTAAAATGTTGACCCAAATAGCGGCGACGGGTCAAGTGTCTGAGGACTGACAGTCAGCGCCCGGAGGAGTCGTAACACGTACCGTATGACGGTTATTGAAATATGGAGTTCGATGGGTAGATAATTTAATATTTAGACGTATGTTAAACTTATACTTAAAATCTGTTTGGAGTTAATTGACTCAGGTACGTAGCAGAGAGTTTCTGCCAAGTCAAGCGTCGAGAGCAGAAGAGAGCTTCTGCTCTCGACGCTTGACGTGTCAACACGTCGGGGCCGGGTACGCAACAAGTCAATCATCATCCTGAGGGTGCCACGTTGAGAGGTGAAACACGTGTCGATTTCTTACAGGATTCTTTATGACTCTTTAAGAACAGTTAAGCGGATTAGGTTACTAAATATACTCGTACGTCGCCTATTGTATTTTATAATGGATTTCCGCAAAGTCACGCCTGAGTCAATTAACTATCTGTTCAGGGTCTTGATATTGAACCAACTCGATTTAGGCACATTCCATAAAAATTCTGTCTCAACCAAATGCTGATGATGCGAAGAGTCTGTTCAGGTTCAAGGTCCAAATGCAATCCGTGGCAGTGTGTATTTAGAGTATGATGGGACTGACATACGCATGGCGATTTTAGACACTCCCTAATTAAATAAAACATTTAAAAGAAAAGTGGAAGTGTGTCTATTAATAATAATAAATAATAATAATAATAATAAATATTTATTCAGTATTAAAATTGGTAAAATATTAATAACGTAAAAGCTTAAAAATAATTTATAAAGGTATTATAATGTTAGATGCCTGTACTAGGATAAACCTGTATCACAGGCGGCATGAGCTCACACTTTATGCTAATTGTAGGACAATATAATTCTTAACAATATTTAACATAACAAGTCTTGAAATAATGACAAAATTGAATTTCCTAATTCATTATTTTATACCTAGTTTACTTAAATACTATTTACCTTAAATATAAAAATAACAAAAAGTCTTAAATACGTAATTTCATAATTAGTTTGCGTAGTATAGTTTTTGCACTTTATAGCCTAGTTAAAACACAAGATATGATTTTGCGTCAGCAAAATTTGAGAGTGGGTTAAAGTCATTGTTGCACAAAATTTAATAACGTTCGAGGCTATGTGTGTATTGGATTTTACTGCGGGCGATTAATGTGCTTAGACATCAAGAAAAACGAGTATTAGTAGGGCAGTGCAGTGTTTTGTTTAGTCAGCAGCAGGCAATAAACACGGAAGTCTGGCCTTAGTATGACGTTCTAGGCGCCGACGTAGTCGATGGAATTGATATACCTGTACTCCGCTATTTTCCTAGCAGGGCAATCTACCTCTCCCGTTTTGTGGTATTAATTTTAATGTACAGCTAGGAAACTGAGTATTGTTATTAATACTTCTTTGCCCAGGAGTGGGATATTCTAGGGCCTAGCCTTGGCCCAATATAACAATCGGCTTCCAGTATAACTGGATGCAGCTGAATTCCAGTTTTTTTCATGGAGCAACTGCCCATCTGACAAAACCAAGTTACTGGGTAATACGATACCCCTTAGTAAGGTTCTTAAAGAAAAAGATTGAAAACGTTTATTTGGACACAGTTCGTGAAACACAAAATAAAAACAAACTAAAAGTGGAAGTAATCTTTTGGCAATAAGTGTGTGCCTCACGGCTGCGCCAAAAAAGTTCATTTCAGCATTAATGCCAGACAAATGCTGCCTGACGCTGGTTTTCTAATGATTATGGACAAGTGACGGGGAGTACAAACAGTTTCAACATACCTAATACATAATAAGGCTGTATTGTTGGTACGGCTTTTGACGACCCGTAACGACTGCCCAAAGTCCAAAAATGACAGCCGGTACCAACAACTGGCTTAAGTCGTGCTGAGGCAATATGGTAAAAAAAAAACATTTCAATATTCAAACTTTTACACAAATTTTTTAGGGAAATGTATTGTTATGTAAACTGACACACTACTTCAAGTCAAAACACGGCAAGTAGAATAAGGGATCTCGCACACTAGATGACCACGACCTCATAAACTATAGAAATCAATACGAATCGCGTACTTGGTCGCAACGTCCTACTAACAGACCATACAATACGACTAGACGGCCACGTCTGGCCGGAGTCGTGGCCGGCTAGTGCGCGAGATCCATGCATATATCAATTGTCATTCTTTATCGAATCGTTTGTTGCGATTAGAATTTTTTTGTTACTCTTGCTAGGCGGATAATGTTTTAGAATGACTTTTATGAGTAAAAATATCACTGATTCAGGGGAAAATATATAAACCTACTTAAAATATGAGGATTATGAGAAAAGTACGTTGAAAGCGGCGCTATTGAATCATGAAAATATTTATAGGTAGTATATCATTTAGTGTACGAGTTGGTGTAGTTATGATCCATTAACAGTGCTCGTAAATCTATACGAAGAAGCTAAAAGATAAGCAAGGGGTAAGTTTAGTATATGAAATGAAATTGTTTATTCTGTAAATAGGATATCGGAATCACTTTAACACGTCATATAAAAAATATAAAAAAGAATGCTAAATGGAGTCAAAATTTCTTAACTGACTACCTCTAAGAAGAAATGGTGCAACAAACTTAGGGTTCAAAGTCTCTTTTAAATTCCAGACATATTATCTTGGTCAGGCCATATGATGCCCATGTAGATTAGGGTCTGAAATGGTCTTTTGAGGGAAGAACCACACAGATTTGAGTGGACCTGTCCAGTCAGTGCAAGCATTTGTCAGTAATCGTGGAGCTCAACACAGAAATTAAGGAGCTCAACGACTCGACGAACAATACCAAAGAAAGGACATTTGGGTAGGCCGCATAAAGTATTCAAACTGCCAGATCATCATTAAAACAAACTGAGAAAGAAAAAAAAGAATAATCCACCTAGTCCTCACAAAATGATATAAAAGTATGCATTGAATGACTGAATGAAATCACTAAATCGGAAAATTCGGGAAAAACTGAAAGTCTTTTTTATTTCTATGGGAATTTTCTGTTTGGTCAGCTAGTACAAAATAAAATCATTTTTAATTATCAGTCGAGTGTCTGCTACATGCAACATACAACAAATAAATGCTATTGGAGCATTTATTTTAAAGTGCTCCCCACGTCCCCTTTGTGCTCCTATTTAACTCAATTTTACGCTACACTGATACTCGCAACTCATTAAGTTACAATCAATTTTATTGCGTATAATTTTATTCGTTAAAAAGTTAATTCTGTCGTGGTTAGTCCTCTTTGACAGTCAGTTATAAAATTAATATGGTTATTATCAACCTGTAAGTTATATTAGCCGGAAGAATTACCAAATTAAGTGGCAGTGGGCAGGGCACATTGCTCTCAGAACAGATGGCCGATGAGACCGAAAGGTTCTGGAGTGGCGACCGCGTACCGTAGACGTAGGCTGATTTTGAATTAATTTAAATTTTTGAATTGTTTTTGCTTTATTACGGACGATTTTAACGTGCACTTCTCTCTACATTGTTCTCACATGTATAATTACAACATGAATGATGTAACCAATATTTTTTAACAATATTCTGATTTAAAAGAGTGTCCGTGGAGTTTCTTGCCCGTTCTTCTCCATAGGAACCTACTACGCGTTGGAATGGGCAACTAGCTTCATATTTCTGACTGACCGACCCCTTGACAATTCAAAAGTGCCTGTAATTGGTTTATTTGAAATAAATGCTTTGAGTTTGAGTTTGACGTAGCCTTGGAGGGCCAAGAACAACCAACCGATGACCTGGTGAAGGCCGCCGGAATCCGCTAGATGCGAGAAGCACAGAGCGGGTCGAAATGGCGGTGCTTGGTCCCAGGCCTATATCCAGCAGTGGACTACTTTTGGCTGAAATGATGATAATAATTATGAATTTTACTACAGGTCTCATGTCTAATTAGTACAGAGAAGGAACTAACATTAACCACTGTCTTTTTAAATAAAATATTTGTAGTGTACAAGATTAGTTCAGAAAGTAGTAAACAAATTACAGTTTCATTGGTACTTTTCAGGAGGATTTAAACTTGCACCCTGTAGCTGAAGAAGCGGGTTTTAAAACTACGGGCCCTCACGACATAAGAATATCGTATATCGTATCTTTACATAATTGTAAGTATCTAGTAAACATATTAAATAACGTGTGTTCCTCTTCCGTGCTTATCCTGCTCTCTTATGCAGGGTTGTGTTTGTATAAATATGCACTCGATACCTGTGACTCGTCTGGGTGCATCCGAGTGTACTCGGCTGTACCACGGCAGATGCTTAGCCGTGTCTGCATCCGTTTTGAGTAGCTCCTTCTCACACGGCTGGCCGTGATACATATAATATGTGGAATTATAAATTAAATGGATGGATTCTTCTTCTTTTTGTGTGGTTAGTAACTAACCTGGTGTCAGAGTTTTAAAGCCGCCCATAGGCCTCTGACTTGGCTTCACATGCCGTCAAGAAATACCTCTCAGGCATTCATCATCCGGTTTCCTCACGATGTTTTCCTTCACCGTTTTTGAAGCAAGTGATAATTATATAATACGCACATAAATCCGAAAAGTCAGAGGTGCGTGCCTTGGGTTCGAACTCGAGACCTATGACTTGGCAGTCCGACGGTCACACCACTAGGCTATCACTGCTATAAAATGTATGTATAATGGATGGATTAATATCAGTATTATAAAGACATTACAACATCAAAACAAAATTCTAAAGCACAAAGGCAATTATTTAAAAGCTAAAAGCTTCAAAATCTAACAAAACAAGGTTTTTTTTATTTTTCTTGTTGATTGGGCCTTAACCTCGAACTCGCCTGATGGAAAGCGATGGATAAGGTCTATGATGGATCGAACGTGCCCAGAAGATGGCTGTTCACTCCTGCTTTGAAGGCACACGGGACTTCCGGCCACCGTGGGCGCGGGCTTGTGGACGGTGAGCAATGGGCAGCTCGCCGTCTGATGGGGACCAGGGTTGTGTTCCGCGCGCGCCTCGGGGAGATGTCGGCGCCAACTGACGGGGTCCGTAAGGACCAACGCCTGCTGGGGTTGCGGGTTAGTCCGAAAGGGACATCGCGGCCCCGGCACACAGGCAACGGAAGGAACACGGGTGGGTTTTAGTCAGTAAAAGTCTGACAAGCCCTCTCGGTCAACCCAGAGCGGGAGAAGTAATTTGATGATTTCCAATCCTCAAAAAAAAAAAAAAAGGCACACGGGTTACATGTGTAAGGGAACAGAGACGCTGGCAGAGAGTTCCACACTTTAGCTGTGCGCATTATAAATGTGGAGGAGAAGCGCTGAGTACGACTGGACGTGATATCAACCAAGTGCGGATGGTACCCTGCAGTACGCCAGGCAGTGCGGTGATAAAAGGGCGATGGTGAGCTCATTTCGTGGATCTCCTGTGCACACTCTCCGATTTACAGTCTGTAGAAGACCAACCAAAACACCTATAACGCAATTCTGACAGCACTCGAACAATAAATACAAAAATACACACAAAGATGCAATATATCGGAAATTATTAAAAATTGTCAGACGACGTTACATTCTAATATTACAGTCCCCTTACAGTGGTTGTTTTTATTTGACAAACAACTATTGAAACTTTATTTATTACATTCGACGAGTTTGCAGAAAATTTTATTAAAGTTTTATATGAATTCATATTGTTAGTAATGAAAAATATTGCTCGAGTATAATATATTATTGAAAATTCATTCTTGCAGCAAAGGCTAAAGAATTCATAATAATAATTATTATTAATAATTTACGAATGTTCATGAATACGCTCAATCAATCTGCCTAGCCTTTTCCCAACTATGTTGGGGTCAGCTTTCAATCTAACCGGATGCAGCTAAATACAATTTTTCATTGAGCGACTGCCTATCTGACCTCCACAACCCAGTTACTGGGTTACCCTAGGTAAGACTGGTTGTTAGAGTTGTAGGCTTCTGACTACCGATAACGACTGTTAAAGTAATTGATGGTCACCCATCCACGAACCGACCGCGGCAAGCGTAGCTTAACTTTCGACAAATACTTTTGTGCGGCAGGTATTATTTAGGCACGAGCACCTTTACAATGAAAATGTTATTCAGGGGTATATGAACTACTTCACATTTTTTTTTTACTCACCACGGGGTAGCTCTTGGCCTTTATCTCACCTGAAGGTAAGTGATGATCAGGCCGAAGGTGGAAGCGAGAATCCTCAACCACAGAGGAACTGGCTATCTCGAAACACAACAATGCTGTTAACATTGTCGTTATGACGACAGACTTAGATAAGATGGTGGTAGCTATCCAGGCGGACTTAGAACAAGCCCTACCACCAACCAAACCGAAGAGAAAATTTTGCCCCCGCCGGGAATTGAACCCGGGACCTATGGGTCTGAGACAGGTGGTCTTACCAACAGACCACAGTCACAGTTAAATCACATCCTAACAGGATTGCTGTATTTCTGTTTAAAGGAATTGATAGCTGGTGAAATTTATTATAATCTCTACGTAGTGTCTAAGATTTGCAACGCATTGTTGAAATGGAAGCCGGCTGGTTTACCAACCTTTTTACGATTTCATGCAACTACTCATTAAAAAAAAATCGACTAAATATTCCTGTAAACACTGCAAAATATGCAACGTAAATCATAAACCAGCACAAGCTCTTTTGAAAAATGCACAATTTTACGAAAATTCTAAACGTTCCCACTTGTCTTGCTATTAATAAACTGAATTATGCGACAGCAGTTGACAGGTTCTCTCTAAGTTAAAACAACAGAAACCACTTAACGGAGAATTATTCAATTAATTTAATTAAAACGGTGGAAGCCTTTTGGGGCATTATAGTTTGAATTGTAAATGAGACAATCACACGCCTCCCCTTCTACACGAATTCGAAGTATCCTTATTGAAATTCTGATACGACGGAAGACTTTCTAAGGAATTAGGTAGATAAGCATCTACCTACTTGTAGATTTAAAGCTGATGTTGACACCTTTTTTTATTTTTTTTACTTTATCATTTGCATACAATTCAGAACCTACTGGTTGGGAGAAGACACTTGCTCCTGTAACACAAGTGTTAGCCTAGCACCTAGCGCAGGAGTCGGGGGTTCACTTTTTTGTACACATTTTTTAAGTCAATAAATAATTTATTTATTACCTATTATTTATGGATCTAAAGGTACAGTCAGCCTCATAAGAATTCTACTTAATACTTATTTTGTCTACAATTTGTGTAGGTGCCATTTATTGTATCAATGTGTACTACAATTAACATGTTCAACACCATATCGGACATTGCTTTCAACACTTAACTTTCCCTATAAGCCACACGAAAGGTTTGAAATTGACAAAAAATAGACTGTTTGTTTTATTATTAATATGATTTAATATGCATTTTTAACTTGCAAAACATTGATATAACCGCGGAAATCTTTATAAATGTGAAGATCACCATGTCGCCCAATATTGTCCCCCATGGCCTGCTGGCCCTGCTGCGTATAATTATTTGAACTTTTTTCCGTTGAAACTGCTGCGGGTCTAATTTTGTTATTTGTAATTATTTCTAAAACTGTTTGATGTAAGTCAATTTTCCTTGTAAATGTGATAACAAATTGATACTTTCGCATGATCTCATTTAATTATAATTGTGGTAATTATTGTTTCTATTTCATAAGTTGAAACGATGAAAATAGAAAATCAATAATACGGGCACAAAATGTGGCCTTAAAATATCAATAATGCATTATACAACGTAAGTACCCAATATGTAGGTAATATGTTTCGCGACTACACATTAATTCATTTTTATGAAACAAAGATTATAGACAGTTATTGTCGATATATTCATCTTTTTGAGGCTAAATTACCCTGAAAACTTTATCCAAATCAAAAATATATCAAAGCACAATAGTGTCATCAAATTGGTAAATGAAGCTTAATTTTGTCGCAGTACTGGCAAATTACAAGATTGGTTGACAATACTGCCGTGTTATATCTATAATGCCGTTAACTACCAAATCCTTGTTTTGAATAAACCGCGAAAAACGCGGGATTTTTTTTAAACCGTTATAACTTAACAATTACACCACTGATTTACGACTTGGAGGTACCAAAAAATAGATCTAATAAAATACTTTCGAATGATTCTTCTGCTATTATTGTAAATATAATATATTGCTATGATAAAACGCTTTTTGCGTTTTAGTTTATCTTCAGTGTTGCCAAAATTTTGTGGATCATCGACTAAAATGCCGCTACATAAAGCGTAACGGCATTTTAGTGTTTTTATTTCACATAAAAACATTGTATGTTAGAAGACTAAAAAAAAACTTCTTAATGACTAACTGAGATGCCGTTATAGCACTTAACTTGAATTTAGCTTATCATGAGGTAATAAAGAACTGACTCATGTTAGACTTTAGTGCAGTTAATGGTACTTTACTACTTTTAAGACTGATAACCAATAAATGCATTAAAATTTGAGCAAAAAACTTGATTCATTGCCACGCTTAAACGCGGTTAAACTAAAAACATTATAGTTTAACGGCTTTATAGCGCAACAGTATCAAAAATTACTGGAACATAATAATATCATTGCTCAACCCCGTCGTTAAAGTTATTAAAAATATAGGCAAATATTTAATAAAACTATTGTTTAATCAATTACAGTAGGTAATTATTTATTTTAAGCTTTATTAAATTTCTTAGGAACTTTAGGTTCTTTACCAATGCAAATATCACAACAATTATTAATATTAATTAGGTACTACTTGTAGTTTTAATTAGAATAACATAATTTTTTGTTGAACAGAAAATTGTAGATCGTTACATCTTTGTGTACAAAACAAACTTTAACTAAATAAATTAAATTTACTTACAATTACTTCACGAAATACCTTAAAACAATATAACAATTTTTAATCTCCTCTGAAAAACCTCTGAGTTTGTTTCGGCCTTTCTTCTCGGAGTAGTCAGATAGGAAACGCCGACCTCATCTAGTTTAAAAAATATGATTGACGTGTAAAAGTGTTTTGTCCAAACCCACTTACAGAAATCAAATCATTTATCATTTATCATTTATAATCATACTAACTACCGGTACCTTTTTGATTTGGGTGGGAAATTATTTATTAAATAACTTCTCCGGAGGTCGTGTCAGACTTTTACTAACTAAAACCCACCCGTGTTTCTTCCGTTGCCTGTGTGCCGGGGCCACGATATCCCTTTCGGACCAACTCGCAACCCTGACAGGCATTGGCCCTAACGAACCCCGTCAGTTGGTGCTGACATCTCATTGAGGCGCGCGTGGAACACAACGCGCCGTTGACCCGGGCCTGGGCCTTATCGGGCGGCGAGCTACCCATCGCTCACCGTCCGCAATCCCGCGCCTACGGTGGCCGGAAATCGGCTTGCGACTCCCGACGCCCGGGGCGTCTCCTGCGGTGACCAGGGATACGAGGGCGCGAATCTTGCCTCTCCCTCACGCGTTCCGCCTCGTCCTTCGCGAACATTACTGCTTCGCAGAAGGAAGTGACGGCCTCCCATGCATTCTCGCTCCGAACCATGTCTTGAACCAGGGCCGGACGCGAGAGATCGCCGCCGCCGATCGTCTCCGTGAGGACACGGCGGTGCTCCGCCCAAGCCGGGCGGACTTCCACCGTATGCTCCACCGTGACCTCCGGGTGTTCCACACAGTGGTGTCCCCAGAGCGTTTTCTCCCGCTTTACTTTTCCTGAACAGGAACCTCCCGAAACAACCATGTCCGGAGAGGACCTGCGTCAGGCGGAAGGTGAGGACGCCGTGACGCCTCTTTAGTCACTCCTCAAAGAGGGGATTTATCGCTACAATTGTGGTGTGCCAAGTGCTGGGTTGCGCCAATCGCACTCTCCATGCCGCTATGAGATCCCGCCGGAGCTCTGTCCGATGTGCCGTGATTTCTCGCGGCAGCGGAGTATCGCCCCGGCATTTCGCCTCCTCGTGCCCATCCCAGATGTGCGCGAAGATTTTTGCCTCCAGATCCCATGGCGGTATTACGGCAAGAAGGCTCGCCGCCTCACGGGAGACCATGCGGTATCCTCGGACCAGCCTAATGGCCATGACCCTTTGGAACGCGTTCAATCGGCGGGCTGGTCGCAGCCTTAAAGAACGCGCACACACCGGTGCCCCGTAAAGGCTTATTTGTTTTTTTTTCCTTTCAGACCCATCAGACATGAGGCTTTCTGGGGAATTGGATGGGCAGTAATCTTTAGCGAGAACTGAGTCGTTTGAATCAAACTCAAACTCAAAGCATTTATTTCAATTAAACCATTTACAGGCACTTTTGAATTGTCAAATAGTCGCGTCAGTTAGTCAGAAAGTTGAAGCTAGTTGCCCATTCCAAAACGTAGATCTTTATGGAGAAGAACGGGCAAGAAACTCCAACGACACTCTTTCGAAACTCTTTCTAATCGAAATCAGGTGGATTATTTTCACACGATCCTTTCTTTAATTTTAATTTCTCAAGCAGAGAATCGTCTGTTGGCATTACTTCATTGCATGTTAAATCTACTTCGATGGGTGTGTTGTCGACTTGGGTGGTAATAGTTTGAAGGGTCGTACTTTCGTTGAATAGAGCTTGTTTTAATTTACTTGTTTCTAAATTCAACAAATGATGCGAGTAGTATTTTGTTTCACAAAATATGTCAAAAATGCTGCCAGTCATTGAATAAGATCTCGTATATATACTGCTAACGTAGTCAGTGACACATATAATATTTTTATCGTGCACATTTCACTTGGCTGGGTCTCAATCTTAACTAATCACACACGTGTAGTTAATATATTATGAGCACAAAATTATTGCGAGCTAAAAAACTAACTTACCAGAAGTGATTTGCCATTTTTACGAACTGAGAGCGACACGCGTCCTTCGTCTCGTTCCACTATAATTTCACCCCCGCCCTGACCTCTGAACAAGATTGTACCCCCGCGCGAGAGTAGTTAACGGCATTATTGTGTATTAGTGTGAGATAATGGCACTTCAGTCTAACTGTGACGGAAAAAATATTTTAATTTAATTTTGGAAATGCCGCTAATGGCTTAAAGCGTGAATTAAGTCAAAATATAAGTATATCAAGTATTAGACTGTAATGCCGTTAAGCGCCGTTAATCACATTTAAGTCTAGTCTTTTCGGTTAACGACGTTATAGCTTATCAAAGGTAAACTTCTATGTTAAAAAAAGAATAACAATAAAACTGTTAAAGTATTTTTGCCGCTTTATAATGTACAAAAGACAGTTAACGACAATCTAGAGTAGCAACCTAATGAAAAATTTGTAGCAAAAATATGAGTTAATATACCTTAGCGGCTGTATAGACTCACAAAGTTACTTAATGGCATTATTGCTTATTATGCACGAGAAAAAAGGTACTTAGTGGCATTCTTATAATAAATTATTTACAAAACTATTCAAGGTATCAAAAAAAACAAAAAACCGCAAATACAGATCGATAGAGATTTTTTTTCTGATTAATATAGCATCAAAAGTTGAAAATCGGACCGATGTCGGATAACGGCATTTTAGTTATACCACGGCAGAATATACAAGATACTTTTTTCACCACAACACAAAACAACCAGCCTAGTTAGTTTACACAATCCCATCATAATCCTAACCCACTTTCAAACAAAAAACCACAATCAGCATTCAAATAAAAAGCCTTCCGTTTTCAGGCCCCACTTTTTCCGAGTTCTCACTCCATTTTTTTTTTCTTTTATTCTCTATACAAATAAAACTGGAAGTGTTGTGCAGAGCAATGCTTCGTTCGCCGCATCTAGAATATTCTATCAAGCTCGTCGTGTAATGAGTCGCCGTGCACGAGCTAAGTATCACGGGGATGCTACAACCATTTTATAAGTAAAACTGAAAATGTTGGGAAAATATTTATTTAAATATTTTTGTGGAGAAGTGTAGTAGTAAATGGAGGGTTTAGAGGAAATATATTACGAGAATTAAGCACGTTTTCCAGTAATGTACGCTGTTAAGAATGTTGAGGTATTTCAATTGAGTGGTGTGCGGTCTAGCTATCCAAATTATTGATATCAGAGATAATCCAACTTGAAGTTTGCGCGTTACTACTTTTGGTTTGTAAGACTATATCGGCCCATCAAGCCTAAACTAAAAATGTTTTCTTAAAATGAAATAATAAAAAACATTCTTAGCACAAAGCAAAATCTCTTAAAAATAAAAGCCTCAAAATTCATTACTTCTAAGTTTTTATAAAACAATATAATATTGTTCTCTTAATTGAAAATGCTGTTCATTGTTGATCTCAAATAGAAAAACTTTTAACGAAACTGAAATTGAATTCAATTTGAAAACACTTTGCGTTAATCTTAAGCGTTGCCAAACTATGTTTTATTTAAATAAATTAAAAATAACTAAAACTTTAATGGAACGACTAGACACTATAAATAACTTTGATGTTATTTTCCAAGAATAGGGTAAAGCTTTATTTTTGTCAGCCATATTGGAAGTTTAGATGACGTTATAAATTTTAATGTGCACTGCTTAGCACATAAATTGTAGACGACTGAGATTCTATCCGGATTGGGTAGTGTGTCGTATTGGGTAATAAAATACTCAGTTAGAGATGCAGAGAAATATCGGTGTAGCAAATGGGGCCGTATATGTTTGTTACGAAGTTAGAAAAGGTCGGGTAAGAGGGACACTGGCTGGTGACCGTCACTCTAGCAAGGCATCGCATCGATGGATGTATGACCGCTATATTTTTCCGAAATTAACAAAGGCGCATTTCTGATAAGACACTGATTCTGAGAATTAAAAATGCACAGATAGGTATTATGAATGACTGAACTCAATTAGTGAAGTCACAGAGCAGTCGTGTATTTGATTTCTGCAAGGAACGATAAACTCTATAGCACACATAAGTGGTTTAATGTTCCGTGAAGGGCTTATATGTATAGCTTTCCTTACCATCGTAGAGTAACGAAAGACAAAATTACAGATTGATGAAAGATTTATTTATTTATTAAAACTTTATGCACAAGTGAAAAAAAAATACCGTACAAAGGCGGACATAATGCCTGAGGATTTTTCTACATATCAACCTTAGAGTGATGCAGAGACAGAACACGGCAGGTGCAATTTAAGGAATTGATAACAAGAAAATAACGAACGCGATGTTAAAACTGAACTAAAACACCGGTCAAGTGCTAGTCAGAATTGCACACGAAAGGTTGCGTACCGTATTAAGATCAAGCAGGGTTCCGTTTGGCACCCTTTGGGTACGGAACCCTAAAAACGCTCACGTTGTATATTTTGATAGAAAGAGTAGATATGGTTATTCGTCGTAGAGAAGAGATGGAAGTGGTCGTGCTAGACGTGCAAGTTTCGGACGGTATAGTGCTTTTAAGATTAGTGTTTGCCATAGCTTCCACGATCTAGGAGAAGTCCTATTGCCTCTGTGTTCTGTCATAGAAGGCTGTATTCGTTAGTGTATCTAGTTCTAGTTAGTCGTGTGTTAGTTTCTAGTGTATCTAGAGGTTATGGATGGGTGTTATTCCATGCAGAATTCCTGCCAGAGCTAAGTGCTTGTTGAATATTGTACACGTGGAGTGAGCACTTACGTACGACGGCAAACTACGATGTATCGCTCGAATAGAACGGAGATTGTAATTTGTCTTCTGCTTCTCGAAGTATTGAGGTTAATTTGCATTTCTGAACACATCTATCTATATCCGTGAAACAAAAACTATGCACCCCTTTTTACGAAAATTACGCGGACGGAGGAGTATGAAATTTGACTCAGTTAAAATTTATGTGGAGAACGCGTGTAGAAAGCTAATATTTTTATGTAACATGCTTTAGAAATTAATTAAATTAATAAATAAAACCTTACACACCCTACATAAAACACGTTTACTAAAAGATCAATAATTAAATTATCTTTAAAATGGTGAAGGTTTCAGAAAAATACGCTTGATACATTTTGCGTCATTCTCGTTTCGTTATTTATTAGATATAATTTTACAAATTAATTTCACTATGTAACATAAACATAATATAAAATGTTCCGATATTAAGTTTATAAGAAAAAATGCTTAATTCAACATATATTTTTTCCAAATCATTAACACTACTCGTTTAGACGTAATCTTCAGTATAAAAACATTAAAAGTCAGTTATCGTCGCCTTAAAAAAATATTAGCAGGTTACTCACTTACTTACTAAACGTGCTAACAGCAGACATCACCGAGAAATACTAGCGGCCACAATCACCGGTGTACGGAACCACGTTGATTACAGTCATTTATCTATCCTGACCGCCAGCTGACGACGACGTTTATCCATAATTGGGCGATTAATACCAGCTGTTACTAACATAGGTATGATATACATATGAACAATGTAGTAGACGGCAGGTCTCGGATAACGGAATATTTTTCGAAAAGGTTTCTCCTTATAAACCCAAGGAACGGTTTGTTTCGGTTAAGTTCGAACCGAACGTTATTAAAACGTTTTTGTAGAAGAACATAATTTAAATCGTTCTCGGTCAATAAAGGTTGATAAAACGTTTATAACCATTTTTGGATTGATCGATAGGAAACTTGTAACACAACCCTAATCAATACGTAAGCGGCAAGCGCAATGGAATCAATGATGTAATGGACTGAAGATAAGGTACAATTTACTTTTCGGCGCACGGACCGTGCGCGGCTGCATCCTGCGGAATAAACCAGTTTTTGAAAACGTTCTCATTTCGTTTTCATTCCGAATAAAATGTACAAAGAAGAACGAGAACTGTTAGAAACGTTTTAAAAACTTTATTTAAAACAACGTTTCCGAGCCCTGAGTGTCTGGAAGAATTATAACGTCAATAGGTAACTTAGAAATGGTTGGCATAGTAACAACAAAGCCCTCAGTTTTTGTAGGGTCTATAAAAAACGGAGACAATGTCACAAAAACTATAGAATATTGATTTATATCTTCACACAACGTTTAATTCGTTCTATGAATAGGTTAAATGTCTCTATGATTTATGCGAAGTAATATTTCATAACTTTCATAGATATAAATTATTCCTACATAAGTAATTATGTACCAACCTATCAAATGACGCGTTATACGTTTACCTAAAGTATATACCTAACCTTGTTTCCAATTGATGTTATTTCTACTTACCTGAATATCGACTTTAAAATGGTGTAAATTAAGTTCAATTTTCAGAATGAGTACTGCAAATGACAATGTCAAAAAATGTTTGAAGTAATAGTGCATACTGTATACGTGTCAGTTTTAAAATTGGTTTTCCAAAAAGTATATTTGTTTACATGCTGGAAACTTAACCGCGAACACAGTATACGTACGTTCAATTACGTTTTATTACATTGTTCGATATATTTCAAATGTATTAAGGTAAAATCGAAATATATAATTTCGATTTTACTTTAAAACATTTAGTTTTGTTTAGTTATGAATTTACACCAAATAATTTGAAGGTGTCTTAGTCTTGTGGTGGCTTCTACAAGCGAACTACGCATCAAAAACCTGACGTCACACAAATCCTGCATCCCACGCTGTCTTCCTTTTTTTAAATCTTTAAAAATATTAACTTTTCCATCTCTATATATATTGGAAACGGCTTTATTTGTAAAAAAAAATCCACATCTCTTTCAAAATTTGTCGGCTGTCAGAAAGAATCCAATACGAACTCAATACGTCAATCAATTGTGTCAAGTAAAATGTAAAACCGCACTAATGCAAAAAAGTTTTTTTGGTATTGCCCCCCGCATTTATAATAAAGTACCTAATGCTATTAAAAATATGACTGTTTTCAAATTCAAAAGGGCACTAAACGAAATGTTAATTGAAAAAAGTTATTACACAATTGACGGCTTCCTTAATGATGAATCACTGACTGATTGACATGCTAATAATCCATTTGACATTTATTTTTTATTATTGATTGCTGCAACCTTGTTGACATTTTTTTGTATAAATTTGACATTTAATGTAATTCGAAAGATTGGACATTAATTTATATTAAATGTATTGTTATAATTTCTTAATTATTGTTATTTAAAATTATAATGTCTTTAAATTTGTATTAAATATGATTTGCATGCCCATGTGACGGTAGAACATGGAGGACTTTCGTAATAAAACATCAATGTAATAATTACCCATGTTTGCAAAGTAATAAATGATTTATGATTTATCACAATTAGAGATTATTGCGCAAACGACATATATAAGACCATAGAAATTTCTTATATCTATGTATAAGACTATCCGACATCAATCGTTGGGCAGTTGCCTGCCAGACACGACACCCGTCTGGTCAGAGGATCCTCCCTTTTCTATGGTGGATGAGTGAAGTTTACACCCTGTTCCTTATACCTCTAAAGTCTTAATAATACCTGACTATTTAAAACATTAGTTGTGCAGGACGCCCACTCAAACAATAGTAGGTTTGATTATGTAACGTAAATCACATAGATCAATGTGGTAAATAAGAATATTTAAATATAAGTTTGTTCCCATAGTTATATGTTGTTGTAAGGGAAGCACAGTAATACGAGCTTAGTTTAAGTATGGAATCATTGTCGACATAAATACATAAGCTAAAAGTATTGATAAACACATGATTATTAGTCAAAAAGGTAGTAAAACTAAAATTATTATGATTCTATGCAAAAAAGCCTTATATACTTGCAAAAAGGTCTGTAATATTTTACCCGTACTTAATACAGCATTTTAAATAGTAGATTTACGTTAGATAGGTCATTTCCCACCTAAATACCCATTTTATATAAGGAAATCCCTTAAACATGTCGTAAATTATGTAATTCCTTTGTTCGAGAACGTAAACAGTATTATATAAAGAAATCTACTGCGCAGTTACGTTCCCCTCATCCCTTCCAGTACCCCTCGATCGTCCGAGAGTAGCCGTACCCCGCAAACACCCGCTTACCTGTAAACCCCCGCGAGTGTGAGCACACCGACGACGTAATTGAAAAATGAGAATGTCATAATAGTAAAGACACACACATTGTGTGATAGTGTGCCTTTACTATAAATAGACCCCAATATTGTATTCGTTAGTCCAGTCGTATCGAAATCTTTAAACTAGACAGTTCAGTCATATCTAAACCTAAGAGAGTATTTTAGTGCGCGACTCAATATACCTCAATAATATTCAGTCATAAATTCAGTTTGTATCCAGATCTTATATTGAACAGTAAACGATATTCGTCAAGTCATCAGAGTTTTATTCAGTGAACAAAGTAATAGTGCCCTCCAATCCAGTGCACATAGTGTGAGACCTAGAACACTCACATTGTCTGGTCCTTCGATAGCCGGATCCGAGGAAAACACTATTGAGAATACTCTACCGAACTTATTGAAGAATATTATTTACGAGTAGAACAATTTATCAAGAACAATGCCAGTAACGAGGTCTACAGGTAGAAGAGGCAGACAAGCGTCGTCCACGACTGAAACCGCGACTGAAACCGCAACTGAAACCACGACTGAAACCGCGACTGAACCCGCTACAGAAACTACGACTGAGACAGTCAGTACGGAGGCTACGAGAACGACAGCTGATACGTCAGAAGCACCCACCGTGACTGAATCTACAGTCAAAGTCGCCGCCACACAACAAGAAACTGAACCTGAAAATAAAGAAAGTGGCCGCCGCAGCAAACCTACGTCGCTAAAGAGTGAAAAAGTGTCTAAACCGCGTCGCATAGACAGATCAGTCGCATTTCTTCGGTTTACAGCTGTGTTGCTTTGTTCTGTATTTGAAGCAACGAAAACACAAGCGATGCTTCTTGGCTATATCCCATCTAGCATCAGTAGTTGCTTTCTTGAATTGTTCACATTCCATGATGCTGTGTCCCTGACGTTCACACAAACTACACTTTGGTTTGCTCGTTTCTTGCGTGGTATGTACTCGTTGCTGGCGTCGCTGCTGGTGTTGCGTGGCTTGCATAGCCTGTGTGATCGCAGTAGCAAGTTCTTTCATGTCCGCCCTTGGTTCTTGGACGGCCAGTGTTGTAGGCTGTTGCACGACGTGCGCTGTTGGCATAGACTGAGGCACCCGGGTCTCGGTAGCATACCTCGGATTGTAGCTGTGATGTGGTGCCGTAGTGTAGATCGGTTGCCATGATGTGTTCGTTGTCGCGTATATCGAGTTCTGTGGCCAGGGTGCGACGGGTTCTGTCGGCACTGGCATTGGTTGCGGCTGAGCAGGCACGTATTTCGGTTGCCAGTACGTGGATGTGATCGGGCGCGGAGTTCTGTTGCCAGGTGGCGATTACTGGCGGCGGGTTCAGATGCGGCTGTTCAGTCGCGAAATTCGGCTGCCAGGAGGCGGCGGTGCTCACTAACAGCGTGTTCGGGTGCGGCTGTTGAGTCGCGAAGTTCAGCTGCCAGGAGGCGGCAGTGCTCACTGGCAGCATGTTCGGGTGCGGCTGTTCAGTCGTGAAGTTCGGTTGCCAGGAGGCGGCGGTGCTCACTAACAGCGTGTTCGGGTGCGGCTGTTCAGTCGCAAAGTTCGGCTGCCAGGTGGCGG
Organism: Agrochola macilenta; assembly: GCA_916701695.1. Classification (NCBI taxonomy): domain Eukaryota; kingdom Metazoa; phylum Arthropoda; class Insecta; order Lepidoptera; family Noctuidae; genus Agrochola; species Agrochola macilenta. The sequence continues at coordinate 17,173,920 of OU753558.1, forward strand.
CAGTGCTCACTGGCAGCATGTTCGGGTGCGGCTGTTCAGTCGTGAAGTTCGGTTGCCAGGAGGCGGCGGTGCTCACTAACAGCGTGTTCGGGTGCGGCTGTTCAGTCGCGAAGTTCGGCTGCCAGGAGGTGACGGTGCTCACTGGCAATATGTTCGGGTGCGGCTGTTCAGTCGCGAAGTTCGGCTGCCAGGAGGCGGCGGTGCTCACTGGCGGCAGTATGTTCGGGTGCGGCAGTATGTTCGGGTGCGGCTGTTCAGTCGCGAAGTTCGGCTGCCAGGAGGCGGCGGTGCTCACTAGCAGCGTGTTCGGGTGCGGCTGTTCAGTCGCGAAGTTCGGCTGCCAGGAGGCGGCGGTGCTCACTAGCAGCGTGTTCGGGTGCGGCTGTTCAGTCACGAAATTCGGCTGCCAGGAGGCGGCGGTGCTCACTGGCAGTATGTTCGGGTGCGGCTGTTCAGTCGCGAAGTTCGGCTGCCAGGAGGAGGCGGTGCTCACTGGCAGTGTGTTCGGGTGCGGCTGTTCAGTCGCGAAGTTCGGCTGCCAGGAGGCGGCGGTGCTCACTGGCAGTGTGTTCGGGTGCGGCTGTTCAGTCGCGAAATTCGGCTGCCAGGAGGCGGCGGTGCTCACTGGCAGTGTGTTCGGGTGCGGCTGTTCAGTCGCGAAATTCGGCTGCCAGGAGGCGGCGGTGCTCACTAACAGCGTGTTCGGGTGCGGCTGTTCAGTCGCGAAATTCGGCTGCCAGGAGGCGGCGGTGCTCACTGGCAGTGTGTTCGGGTGCGGCTGTTCAGTCGCGAAGTTCGGCTGCCAGGAGGCGGCGGTGCTCACTAACAGCATGTGCGGGTGCGGCTGTTCAGTCGCGAAGTTCGACTGCCAGGAGGCGGCGGTGCTCACTGGCAGTATGTTCGGGTGCGGCTGTTCAGTCGCGAAGTTCGACTGCCAGGAGGCGGCGGTGCTCACTGGCAGTATGTTCGGGTGCGGCTGTTCAGTCGCGAAGTTCGACTGCCAGGAGGCGGCGGTGCTCACTGGCAGTATGTTCGGGTGCGGCTGTTCAGTCGCGAAGTTCGACTGCCAGGAGGCGGCGGTGCTCACTGGCAGCATGTTCACAGGTTCGGTGTTCAGGTTTTCAGGCGGTGGGTGCATGGTGCTGACTCCCGCCGGTAAGGTCGCCGGGATGTTCCAGGACACGGCAGTGGTCACTGGAACTGCAGGTTCAGTCGGCGACTTTACGTCGGATTGATGTGGTCGGTCGGCGATGGCGAGTACTTGAGTTGATTGTAGCCAAGTAGTCACTCGTTGATCATTTCCAGTTTCCGAGGCGACTGAGGATGAGTCTTCATCCGTAGATTCAGTTTCGACTTCAGCGAGGCGCGCGGTTGCTAATTCCACTAACCTTTGTGCTAGCTCCGTTTTGGCCTTGGCTATGCGACGCGGTTTAGACACTTTTTCACTCTTTAGCGACGTAGGTTTGCTGCGGCGGCCACTTTCTTTATTTTCAGGTTCAGTTTCTTGTTGTGTGGCGGCGACTTTGACTGTAGATTCAGTCACGGTGGGTGCTTCTGACGTATCAGCTGTCGTTCTCGTAGCCTCCGTACTGACTGTCTCAGTCGTAGTTTCTGTAGCGGGTTCAGTCGCGGTTTCAGTCGTGGTTTCAGTTGCGGTTTCAGTCGCGGTTTCAGTCGTGGACGACGCTTGTCTGCCTCTTCTACCTGTAGACCTCGTTACTGGCATTGTTCTTGATAAATTGTTCTACTCGTAAATAATATTCTTCAATAAGTTCGGTAGAGTATTCTCAATAGTGTTTTCCTCGGATCCGGCTATCGAAGGACCAGACAATGTGAGTGTTCTAGGTCTCACACTATGTGCACTGGATTGGAGGGCACTATTACTTTGTTCACTGAATAAAACTCTGATGACTTGACGAATATCGTTTACTGTTCAATATAAGATCTGGATACAAACTGAATTTATGACTGAATATTATTGAGGTATCAGAGTCGCGCACTAAAATACTCTCTTAGGTTTAGATATGACTGAACTGTCTAGTTTAAAGATTTCGATACGCCTGGACTAACGAATACAATATTGGGGTCTATTTATAGTAAAGGCACACTATCACACAATGTGTGTGTCTTTACTATTATGACATTCTCATTTTTCAATTACGTCGTCGGTGTGCTCACACTCGCGGGGGTTTACAGGTAAGCGGGTGTTTGCGGGGTACGGCTACTCTCGGACGATCGAGGGGTACTGGAAGGGATGAGGGGAACGTAACTGCGCAGTAGATTTCTTTATATAATACTGTTTACGTTCTCGAACAAAGGAATTACATAATTTACGACATGTTTAAGGGATTTCCTTATATAAAATGGGTATGGGTATGTAAGGTGGGAAATGACCTATCTAACGTAAATCTACTATTTAAAATGCTGTATTAAGTACGGGTAAAATATTACAGACCTTTTTGCAAGTATATAAGGCTTTTTTGCATAGAATCATAATAATTTTAGTTTTACTACCTTTTTGACTAATATTCATGTGTTTATCAATACTTTTAGCTTATGTATTTATGTCGACAATGATTCCATACTTAAACTAAGCTCGTATTACTGTGCTTCCCTTACAGCAACATATAACTATGGGAACAAACTTATATTTAAATATTCTTATTTACCACATTGATCTATGTGATTTACGTTACATAATCAAACCTACTATTGTTTGAGTGGGCGTCCTGCACATTCCTCCCGCCGTGCGTCGTCCGCCTTTGACGTCGCAGTCGTAGAAGCCGGTGCAGGGTCGCCGTGGTCGATTGGTAGTACCACTATCTTTTTCACTGGACGTCGCAGGATACCTTCTTTCGTAGATACGTCCACTGTGCGGACAACTCCATCTGGGCCAGGGAATGTAGCGCAGATTCGTCCTCTGATCCACATGTTTCTTGGGAGGGTACCATCTGCGATGAATACTAGATCGCCTACCCTGGGGATCACGCCTTTAGTATGTGGTTCTCTACGGTTCCGTAGTTCTGGGAGATATTCTTTCAGCCATCTGGCCCAGAATATATCGGCAAGCCTCTGGGCTGCACGCCAACTGGCTCGTAGACATAAGTCGCTGTCGTCGAATTCTCCTGGTGCCGCGATGCGACCTGGACCGCCCAAAATGAAATGATTGGGTGTCAATGCTTCAGGATCTTCGTGGTTCACGGACACGTGCGTAAGTGGACGGCTGTTTACAGTGTGTTCGGCCTCGATGAGTAGTGTGTGAAGCACTTCTTCGCTCGGGAATCGCTCGTTCAACGTGGCGGCTAGTGCTGTCTTCACAGACCTCACCATGCGCTCCCAGGCGCCTCCCATGAATGGTGCTCCGGGTGGGATGAAACGCCATCAGACTCTGACTCACTCACATTAGTAGACTGTAAATAAAATAAAACATTTTCTTTTATATTAACAAACAAGAAAAAGCGAGAACAATAACAAATATTTTCCATCCATTGTTAGAGTAATGAACCCACAGCGCCGCCGTATTAAAAAAAAAACTATTCAACTATATTTCAGCAAACAGTTTTAATAACAGAAAACTTTTGTATCATAAATACACTGCTTAAAACACTTTAGTTAGGAAACGTCTTAACTGCAAAAACAAGCTTCAATCAAATTTGAGCCTTGCCCTGTCAAAAATGGGGTTTCAAATCCTGTGTGTGAAAGGAAAATTATGTTGCACCGGAGAAAAATCAATCTGCCTAGCCTTTTCCCAACTATGTTGGGGTGTTGGGGTCGGCTTCCAGTCTAACCGGATGCAGCTGAATACCAGCATTTTACATCGAGCGACTGCTTATCTGACCTCCACAACACAGTTACTAGGTAACACGATACCCCTTGTTAAAATTGGTTGTCAGACTTTTGGCCTTCTGGCGACTCGTAACGACTGTCAAAGATCCAAGAATGACCGCCGGGACCAACGGCTTAACATGCTTTCCAAGGGACGGAGGGGTCTTGGTATGTTATGATGGTCATCCGCGGACTGACCGCGGCAAGTGTGTCTTAACTTAATCAATCGACCCGTGCGGCTGTTATTATTTCGCTAAGAGCACCTATGTTGCACCGGAGACTCAGCCATAAATGATTAAAAACATTCAAGCCTTATTTGAACGTTAATGTCTGCCGAACTTTAATAAAGGTTAATAAATCATGCACACGCAGTTCCCAAACTCATCTCGTGTATAATATTGCTGAAAACCTAAAGTTCACAATTTCTTTAAAGTTCTTTATGTTATTAGAATTTCAATAAAGCCATATGTTTGAATATTCATCGCTGTGTAATTTGTTTCAATTTGTACTGAATTAACTAACTGTTAACTGTGGTTAAAGTTTTGAAATCTGTTTATCATTTAAGCATTTAAACTTCAACACAAGTTTTCGTGTATTGCATCGTTTAATACCTAACGAGATATTGATTTTAAACTGTTTGCTACTAATTATTTTCTGTATTAATTAACAGCCAGCAAAGATAGTAAATCATGTAAAAAAAAATGGCATCTTATCTAACTGTACTTTCGTTTGTTTAGACTTATTATTGTTTACATACACTTTTTATTGTTTACACACACACATAAAATACGTATTACACTGTATTACCGAGTGTTTACAAATAATTCAAAGATAATCAATTTTTATGACAGAAATTTTTAAGAAATTATGAATTAAAATTCATTTATCCGTAGCGTTTTACAAAACCATAATGCAGAAAATTGAAGAAAAGTGTGATTTTTAGATAACCACATTACATTAATGACATACAAGTACTCCTGACAATGCCATCAAGATTAATGTCAGCTGAAGTAAGTACAGACAGAGTATTCACAATACGTTTCCTCAAATAGGTGCTATTTCCATAATCGTTTACCTGAGACCCAGAATAATAAAGTAATTATACTGTGCCTGAAAAACTTTGTATTGTTGAGAACACGGAGTAAATAAAAATATTGTGACAATATAATATAAATATAGCTGTATGCAACGACCATAACTTCTAAATGTACACAAGCACTGCATGTAACAATTATTTTGACGACACTCGTCTATAATAATAATAATAATATAATATATATTAATAATAATAATATATAATGGTACCTAATTGCCCCAGCTGCAATCGTTTGATGACTGAAGTTAAAGTTTGTTTTTCTTCTGCTCATTTGACATACCTTCTTATTTAATTTTATACTAATGTTAAAATACGGGGTGTCAGGGACATCGACGCGAAGCCGGCTACCATGAATTCAGTACATGATTCTGAAACCCCTGCGTTGAAATTTTTCGTCGGTTATTTAAAAAAAAAACAGCTGTTTCATAGAAAAGTGCAATACCTACGCGGTCAAAATGTATGGAGCAGCTGTTTTTTTTTTAAATAACCAACGAGAAATTTCAACGCAGGGGGGTTCAGAATCATGTACTGAATCCATGGTAGCCGGCTTCGCGTCGATGTCCCTGGCACCCTGTATACCATCCCAGAAAGTGCATTGGTTGTTTTTAGCTACCATAAATAATGTAGGTACTTATTGCCAACGTTTGGCAGCCCAATTGCTGATTGCAGTGCGTAAGCACATATTGCCTATCGTTACATTAATTTCTATAATTTTTTTACTGTTGCTAACGCTAGCATTTATTTGCTTTTAGTGAGAGGTGATATGAAGAAAAAGACACGTTTGGAGACTATAAAACTGCATAAATACTCCATTACTTACATCTCCGTGGTTATAAACTACAGTTTGTAATTACTGTATAACTAGAAAGCAAAGGAGAGTTGTCACAATATCAACTTATAGGTACTTTCTTTAAAGAAGATTTCTTTTAAGTTATTACTGAAGATACTTCTGTGGTATTTTATTCATGGTGAAGCGGGGTTGTCGTTGTATGAAGAGCCCATTCTTTACAACAAATAATAGGGTGTTTGATACGGCGTGGATATTTTAAATTCTGATTGTACTGTGTGACCAAGTGAGGAGTGTTGAATGTTTGATCAAACATAATTATAGGCTTGATTTCTTTTTAATGTCGCCTCAAATTAAATATCAAAGTTGAGTAGAAACTCTACTTTGTGTCCTTTTTTTGTAGGTATTTATTTGTGTAGTAAGTTAGTTAGGCTTTTAAATTAGTACCTAATGTAAATAGTTTGTTGTATTATTGTGAATGAATTTAATTTAATATCTTATCGCATATTAAAACGTAAACTTTACTTTGATGGTAGATGTATGAAGCTTGTTGAAAACAGCCGGTCCATTTTGTAAAAAAAACCGGCCAAGTGGGTGTCGGACTACGCACAATGAAGGGTTCCGTAGTTGGGACCAATTTATCCCAAGAACAAACTTAACACTGTAGTTGAAAAACATGTTCTCCCATACATTCCAAATGCAGATGTAAGTTTGTACGCACAATATTGAGAGATTTACCATGTTATTTTAAGACCATAGACTTCGTATAGGATTTCCTGTAATCTATGAGTTAAAAAATTTAGGCTCAGTAGTTTCGGAGATAAGGTTTTATTTTCATTTGCGGTACGGAACCCTACAATCGCACGCACTGTGAAAACTTATATGAAGTGAGCTCCATGTGAATTGTCGTTCCTCGTAGTAAATTTATTCGTCGTATGAAATTCTAGCGGATTTAGTAAGATCCTATTTTAAGTAACTTTTAGTCGCATAGCTCTTCTATAGTCCCATAAATATTCATAAATTGAAATAAGTAAGTAGTTCCGCTTGAAATCCTGGAAAAACAATCCCCTATTTTCCAAGAAATCTAGCTCGCTGTTAGAATCTTCAGAATACTGCTGCAGTTCTCACAAAGCAAAACAGTTTCCTAATACTTAATAACTTTCTTTCAACATGATTGTGAGCGTATAAATTGCAAATTTCTCAGATATGGTGGTCTTCGATTTTACCCAGAGGAACTCATAAAGTGTTCACTTTTATTTTCCAAGTAGATTGGAGTTTCTAAGAATTTTATATTCTTTGATAGTTTGTATTAATCACACAGACGTGTCACATGAGAATAGTGGTAAAGTAAAGTATAAAGTCACCTGCTATACCAAAGATTTCAAACTACGTACAGTCATCAGCATAAACATATACGCAGTTAGCAAAATTCAAAAGCGATTTCCTCCTAAAATTTTGGTAGAAATTTAACACGAACAAAGTAATATCGAACCGATACTATCGCGACTGTCTATCATTAGAAAATTGTTCTTGAATTTTTAAAATAATATTGATATGCATGACTGTTCAAAGAGGAATATTAAATTAATTTAAAGAAGTTTTCGAAGTCTTTGATAAGCTGTTTTGTATGTTATACGGGTTAGAAAGTTCTGTATTTCATGATAACAAGTAGTCTTAGGCCGCGTCCTAACCAAAGCAATCGTCGCGTTATTTTTATTCGGCGTACATAAACGCGTGGTTGCACCGACAGATGGCGCCTTACAGCTTTCCGAACAAACAGTGACATATGGACGCGACGATCGCGTATTCGCGCTAACGTTTATATTAGTTGGGCCTAGGAAGCGGGGAGGAGGGGAAGCTGCCTAGGACAGTGAAAACATTGAAATCATCTCTTATTTTCCCATATTCGTTTTTATGTGATGTAGTCAAATCAAAGTTCTAGTGGAACTGAGGTGTATCCCGCACGGGAAGCGGGACGCGACTACGCGCGTCGATTATGTTAATGATTATTAGAAAGTCACACGACTATTCGTTAGGTGATTGATACAATCAGTGGAAGTGAATTTCATTCCACATCCCGCGCGTGACACACGCAGCTCAGTTTGACTAGAGCTTTATGTAGGCAAGACGTTCGTTCTGTGTTTTAGATAATGCAATATTAACATGAATTAAGAACGATGGTCCTCTCTTGGCATTAGCTTCGAAATTTTACGATGAACAAAGTAAAAGAGGAGTGGCATTGAACAGACAGATGGTCGATTATACTTTATTTCTTGCATTTAATGACCCCAAAACGTTCAGCTTCAAAGAAAGAACATTAACGAACAAATAATAAATTAAAAGTCTACCTAAATTGCTAATAAAACGATAAAATTATGTTGGAAAGAGAGTGCAATCAAGGATAAATGCCCTGTCCTGCCCGGGGAGACGGTGGAGCAACGATTTGTCACTGTTTTGTAAAAGACGAGTCCCGTATATTGTATATTTTTTTATTTTTCCTAACTTAATGGCTGCCGTCGACCTTGCTATCATTTATCAGAATTTATAAGGGTAGGGTATCTAGGTTGAGGGTCTCACGCTTTTGTTTTTTTTGTTTTTATTTTAGCACGAAAAAGTTTGAGCCTAAGTGTTTTTGTGAACGGTAGTCTGCTGTGTAAGTTGTAGCGACTATTTCAGGCACTCAATCTACTTAATTATTTTATTCGTTTCGACCGATTAGTTTTTTACCTTGTAACGGTTGCTTTTTACAAACTTTTATTCTTCAATTCAAAGTATTTTTTGCGCGAACGTGGCCACCCAAGAAACCAGTTGTGTCCCATTGGTGGGCAAAGGCCTCCCCTTTTCCCTCCATACTCATCTTTCTGGCCATGATGGCTCCGCAAACATGATAATCGTCGCACCTCCGTCGCCGGGATCTACCTCTACGGCGATGTTACCCTTCAGGCGTCCAGTGAGTGACGATCTTTGCTCATCTCTCCGGGTGCATTTGTGGCCAACTAATCCAAAAAATACCATCGACTAAGCAGATGTGGTGATAAGAAATTAGCTCTTATTATCATCGTTATGCTTATCAGTCTGTAGTTTAATTTATATTGTCACGATTTACTTGCCATCGCTAGACCTATTTATTATTATGTTTACCAATCGAAACTAGTTAATCGTGTTCAAAATGATTCCTTGATCGATGTTTGATGGATCACTTTGTGCTTATCTGTCGTTCTAATCAAATTGCTAAAGCGGCTATGTTATACGTACCTGTTACATCGTTGAAAGTTCTTTTAATGTACGGCCATGGATGAAAATTACAGTAAAGGTGCTCCCTCACAGGGAGCACTCGCCTGTAATGTAACATTCAGAGTCGAGCATTACAACAGTGAGACAGGAGAATTGAGCATTACAGTGCGCAACCTATAATGATACAATTCGAGCATTACATCAGTGAGGGAGGAGAACCGAGCATTACAGTGCGCAATGTCTGTAATATTTAATTTGAAATGTTACATTACAGGCGAATGCTCGTCAGTCAGGAAGGCAGTATTGTAACGTAATGCTCAAAATCGAATCTGTTACGTTACATTACAGACGAATGTTCCCGGTAAGGGAGCACCTTAATATTGTTTTGTGAACATATTCAAGCCATTTGCAAATTACCTGTGTTTATAGTAGATTTCGTCGGTGGTAACCTTGAGCTGGCCTAGCGAACAAAGTACGGAGTTCCAATAGAATGCCAGGCTAGCTTACATTGGTTTTGTTACAGGACTTGCTGTATAATACCAAGAAAAACATTAGCTACTTCTATTGGCGCGAGTGTTTTTGAAGGAGACTGTTTTTAAAGAGAATGTATTAGAGAAGATCACCACACTATTTTACAAAAACCCTGGGAACATTTTCTTTAAGACTGTTCATGTGACGTGGGGACGATAATGCTTTATTCGGTTCCAAGCTAATTTTATTCTGTTTTCCAATACAAACTCAGTAGATTATATTTCAGCTTACTCCCATAAACGTTTACGCCAAGAAGCAATCAAGATGAAACGGCATTCGATAGCAGGCACAAGAGCGTCAGACGGTTAGGTAATGCATCGGTAGTGGAGTGTTAGCCGAGCGTTTAGGTACGCAGTAACCTGATTCCCTTGTTGATTCTCTTGGTTTGTTGAAGTCTGGACAGATTGCATATATAAATGTATGAATGACTTGTTTTCCGTGAATAAATTGACGATAGCCTTGAAATAATATCATTATTGTTTTTATTTTAATGAAAATTCACTCAATAAATAAATATAATTATAGTTTCAATACAGAGGGTTTTGAAAAAAAGCTAAAAAATCAGTAATACATATTACGTTTTTTCTAAAATATTTTTTGTCGATGAATAATGGTCTAGTTTCACTCATTTTTATAGTTTGTGCACTTTATCCAAAGACACACTGTATGTATCTCTTACACGGGACGTGCAATCTTTTGTACGTCTCTTGAGCGAGAAATCGTTGATAGCTAATCGCTTCCTCGTCGGAGTGGGAAAGGTGCCTGTTTCAATACATTGTCAGGGTCTTCGCGTGCGTGGCTTTCATTAAGCTTGTTCCTGTTACAATTAGGTACGCTATTAGGGAAATAGAACAAGAAATTTCTTCTTGTTTTTTATTCTTACATTTCTTGTGGCTCGGTAAATTGTTGCTAACAATATCACTTCCATATTGTATGAAAAAATATACTTGTTACTAAATACTTCATACGTTTAAGAATAATATGATTGTAAAATCATACACCGGAGTTAAGTACGGTTTTTATCACGCAATTTCACGACACCAATTTTAATTCATGCTTAAAACTTTCCTGAAATTATTAGCAGCTGTCACATTTAAAAGTTGTCAGAGCTAATAAATATCCAACAGTAGAAGATAAGTCATTAAAAATACAGGAAAAAGTGGAAAAGGTACCTAAATATAATTTATAAGCAGATTTATTTAAATAAACACTGCTAATTTTATCTTTCCTCGATATCCACTCAAATTTAAAATCCCAAATGAGCCAGTCAATACAAAGTTTCCTAGGATGACAGCTTACTTATACAGGGTGCGGTGAAAAATTATGATTTATTAAGTTCGCTGAGCGCCCGATGTCCTAATGGTGTTGTCCAAATTATTAATGGTTGTACACAATACTGAGGGTCGCCTATAACTAGGCCATGCCATCAATTTCCAATAACAGTAATTTGTATAGGTTTGGTACCGTTTACTTAGAACACATTTTCATGTATTAGTTTGTGGATTTTTTTTGATTGTAGATAGTAGGTACTACCTACTATTGTTTGGTGTCATTATGGGTTTCTACTTTCGTTTCAAGGACGCGATGTGTCATGGTTAATCGATTCTAAAATGTAGACTCAAGACACACATATTGTCTTTGATAGATGTATTTCACTTTTAACTTTCTGCTCATTTTAAATTTACACAGAATTATATTACTTAGCCACTAAATAATATTTATCAGTTATTTAATAAGCTATACAACTATTAGGCAAGACATTTTTGTATGGAGTTTGACGTAACACTGACATACGCTTTAAATCTGAAGTTTTTGTGGTAAGACCCTATTATTTGTTTTGTTAGTCGACAACTAGACAATGTTATACTTAGACATTGTTCAGCCTAAAACTGCTGGAAAATAATATCCTGTACCAGTTGGAAACTGTGTCATAAGGGACATAACCTTCCTTCATTAACATACTCACTTTAAAAAATCACAATATTGTGCCGTCCTGCCGCAAAAATAAATTGTTACGACGACAGAAAATTGCCTAAAGTAGCGACTTTAGGCAATTTTCTTTTATAAAGATGATGGATGAAACGTGATCCGGGAAGGTATAATACAGTAATATCCCCGAGTTTGTTAATTTTGCTAACAAAACTGACAACTTTAACGAAACAGTGACGTAACGAAATCATTAATATTCGTTGAACTATCTCGTAATATTTTTTAATGAAAAGACTTCGTGTTTGGGAAACAACCTGTGTGATTTATTATCTTCTGTCTTGTGTTGGCTTGCTGTAATAAACTTTGTGAAAGATGCGAAGATGCATAAAGCGTAGTGACCTATTGAAAATTACACGATGTAAATTCAGTGTGCATAATTCACTAAACAAATTTCGGCCTGCTGTATAGTAAGTAGGCAGTTTTTAAAAGTATTATAATTATGCCGAATAAGCACGCTGAATATCCGTCACTTAAGTAAATATCGGCAGGTGTGTTGCTATGCTAAGCTATAGTATATCTATTTTCATTTTCACCAATGTTTATCAGTTAGGCAACAAAAATATTTTCGTAAGTAAAAGAAAATTAGATCACAAAACACGCTTTTAAAATTACTTTCGTGCAAGTAAACTAGTAGCTTGTTTTTCTGATCTTCTGGTTTCACCGAAAGCATTAAAGGGTTGAAGAGAAATACTAATGAGAATCCATTCTTACTGTCCTATTCTTGCTCGTAAATTTTTATGAAGGCTGTATTATATATGATGGATTTTTAGGTATAATCTGAATTACCTACTTTAACTTTTTTAGTTCACACCCTATTTACTTTTTTTATACTAGTAGGTACTTAGTAGCACTGACCTGTTTAGAAAAAAAGCTGAACTTCTGAATCATTTGCTCTTTTTACATAGTCCCCAATATATACGTACTCGTATCAAAAACAAACATAAACGAGGTAATAATATTCCTCTTTCTATTTATTTTCCATTACATCCGCCACATTGACGGAAACATATAACAACAACGCGAATCCCTTAGGCTGCGTTTTTCCGACCCAATTCGTTATTATCTGGGTAGACTGACCCACGATGCGTATACTATCATAGGAAAATAGTCAGGTTATTTCGGCTATTTTCTGTCACGATTTCGAAGTTGAAATACAAGGAAAAATGTCTATTATATACGTGGAGGTTCTTGCCGGCTCTTCTCCATAGGAAACGACCAATTGGAGCTGTGCACCTAGCTTCTGACATTTCTGAAGTAGGTGTTTGTGAAATAAAATATTATTTTAATTTTAATTTATTATGTTTAATGCTGTTGTATATTATTTGCAGTCTTGTCTTTACACTTCTTACAACATTAATCAAAGGCAAAATATTTTTATAACAGTTTTAAGTTGTAGGTATAAAAACTTGTAATTAAAGGACAAGACCAGTCGGTTTCACTCTTATCTTACTCTTTTCAACATCGAGGACGAAAATTGTTTTCTTTCTTAGGTGTAGATAGGTACTCTAAACTATCTATAGGTATCTATATATATACTAACGCTTTTTGTGTCTGTCTGTGTGTGTGACCGCGTTGTTCTTCCATACTACTCAACTGTATTTCATGCATCGTTTTCAACATCATTTTAGAGAATTTATTCCGAAAGGTTTATGAGTACAATATATTAATATTTTAAACTTACTTATAATAAAGAAATCACGAAGCTGGCGCGGGTCGCTTAAAAATGTCAACACTTTTTACGTGGGACCTATTTTCAAAACAATAAGAAATAGAGATTCTGATCAAATTAACCGAAGTGATTTCTGATATTTTAGTCCAGAGGTTCATAAAATGCTTGTTTACCTATAAATAAATAGATTGTCCAACCGTGCGAATAAAGAAGGAACTCCTATGTATGTTTATGTGAGCTATTGTGAGGGACAGCGCGTCCGTAATGAGGGGCATTGAGGTCCACCCCTCCGCCACAGTCTACGTGCGTACGGGTAATCAGCCTAGATAGGGAACAAAAGCTGAATTATGAGATCACATGGAGTATGAAATATTTTACCTGAAATTGTGTAGTTATATAATTTTTTAAATATAATTTCAACATGGATGCTGTAACCAATAATATTTTTGTAACTATAGGTATCCTAACTAATATTATAAATGCGAAATTGAGTTTGTTTGTCACGCTTTCACGCTTGAACGGATTTGGATGAAATTTGGCACATTGGTAGACCATGAATTGGGTAAGGACATAGGTTACTGTTCATCCTGGATCGCAGAAGAAGCTGAGCGGTTGAGCTGTCGCAGGCAACAGCTCATCATCCTCAGCCTGGAGCAGTCCACTGCTGGACATCGGTATCTCCAATTGCACGCCATTCAGCTCGATTCTCGGCAACTCTCATCCAGCCGCTACCTGCCACCCTGCGAAGATCGTCGCTCCACCTAACCTGAGGACGTCCTACCTTACGTTTGCCGATTTGGGGTTAATTTTGTTTTCATGCTCTTTGGCAATCCAGTGCTTGGCTTTATTACCGACCGTACAACTTTGCAAAACCCGTTGCACCGAATATGTTGGTCGAGTTACCAGGCACGTAATATTGGTCTAGTGCAGTAGTGAGGAGATTTTGGTGTGTATATTTTGTTAAGTCGTTAAAGCTAAAGTTTAGCGTGTCAAGTAGCTTACTCAATCCTCATTGACTATTGCTTCTTGTAGGTACCTACTTATTATTGCCTAACTCCTAACAAGTTTTAAATTCATTCAGTCTAGTTTTCTAACTACTTATTAATAAATAAGTAGTTGGAAACGGTAGTAGTGGTAGTTTATAATGTTCGACACAGCAGACAACAAAATATCAGACTTTTATTTAAATAGTACTGGTGTCGGTGACATTGCATGTTCCGTTTGCTCTAATATTCTAAAGACATGTTTGGAAACGCGACAAGATTGTTCAACAAAAACATCTGGAACATACAGAAGGGCCACTTTGCTCAAAACATAAGAATGGGCTCAGAATGTGACCATGTTACATACGACTGCAGAAGATCGAGTATTGAGATTTTTACGTTTCACCTGTAACGTGCATGACTTCAAATGCGCTCTCTTAAATACGGCTAATGCTTCTGTTCTAATCCCTCAAGAACACGTCTACCCCAACGTTCATCGGTTCTACGGCTAATATGGCCGGCCCACTGTCACTTTAGCTTGCTTATTCTGTGAGCTATGTCGACAACTTTGGTTCTCTGCCGGATCACCTCATTCCGGATTTGATCCCCGAAAGAGACTCCAAGCATAGCCCGCTCCATAGCTCACTGTGCGACCTTGAATTTATGGACCAGCCATACCGTGGGTGTCCATGTTTCGGCTCCGTAAGTCATGACGCACTGATTGAAGACCTTCGTCTATAGGCTATGTGGAAAACGCGACAAGAAGACTCGACAAAGCTTCCCAAATGCTGCCCGGCCCAGCTAAATTCTTCTGTTTGCTTCCCTCTCAAAGTTGTTCTTACCAAACTGCAGAGTTTGCCCGAGGTAAAAGTATTCTCGAAAAACCTCGAGAGCAACAGCTAGTTCTCATATGAAAGAGTGTCCATGGTGTTTCTTGCCCATTCTTCTGGAACCTACTACGCTTTGCAATGGGCAACTTGCTTCATCTTTCTGACTGACTGATTGTCTCCTTGACAATTCAAAAGTCTTTAGATGGTTTAACTGAATGATGCTTTGATTTTGAGTTTGACATAATATGGCGATTGATTACTACTTGAGTGGTATCTGTAGAGGTGACATTCAACATGATCTAGCATCATGTTGAATCAGCTCAATTCAAACTCACTTCACTTAAGTTTTCACGGTGACTTTTTTACGGAATAGACCGACTGAATAGCTAAAGATAACCACTTAAGTATATTGAAAACTATACCACTGAAAATCTCAAAAGTCTTAACATGTTTACCGACAGCGATCGATTGGGTTTTAAGTCGAAATTGTTTTGCTTTTATAGGTAATCCACGTTAACTTAGTAATCCTGTACAAGTATCTCCAATTTCATGGAAAACTAGCTTCTGTCGTCGACTTTGTTCGCACAAAAATTTCTTGTTTTAACATAAAATATATCTTATGACACTCGGCACTACTGGAGTTTTCCATTAGTGACAGAATTTTCGTGATCGGATCAGTTGTTTCGAAGATTACCCCTTACATACAAAGTCATAAATATTAGAATCATTATTAGAATCTTATATTTACGTATGTTATTGTATATTTATTATGTTATTTATGTGTGAATATGTATTATTGAAACTTGTAGTTAGGTATGTGGATTTTGTATCTGGTAATAAAAGATTTCATTTCATTTTCATTTCATTTCATTTCATTTCATTACCTGTTCGTAATATTAGTATAGAGTGGTATACGAGTATATGGTTTATGACGTCATAGCCGGTGGTCGAAGGAAACTTTTTGAAACCTTCACGCATTATGTTGTGACGTAAGATGTTATATTATGTTAATTAGACTACCCATAACATAACATCACGCCCGCAATCCACGAAGGGTTAGACAGAAGTGTGCCTACAGTAAAGTACACCCACATTTCGGCAGTTATGTTTAAGTCCCATGTAATAGGGCGCGAGCCCATTGCCGTAAACCGAGCACAAATCCAGACAGATCCGGACACAAATCCAGACTCACAGATTAGACTAACACTTCCTCTTCTTCTTCCTTTTTCGAGTGTGGTTAGGGACTAACTTGGTGTCAGAGTTTTAATGCCACCCATGGCCATCTTAGGTACTTGGTATAAATATATTATATATATGGTATATATTTATGTGGCTAAGTTTATGCGTTACGTATTTATTATGTATGTAAATGGTACACCACTGACTACCTGCAGTATTGTCTCTCCTTCTCCCTTTAATCCATCCAAAGGTTGTCTGTAAAAGATCGCTTTTAGCGATAAGACCGCCCATTGTGTCACCCTATGTAACATTTCTAAATTTATTTCTGTAATTTGTATGGTGTGCATAATAAAGAATATTCTATCTATCAATCTATCTATCTTGACTTCACATGCCGTCGAGTAATATCTTTCAAGCATACCTTTGCTTTCGTTTCCTCACGATGTTTTTCCTTCATCGTTTTTGAAGCAATTGATAATTATACCACTAAAAACAAAGTTCCTTATCGCATGCTATATTCTAGACCGAAAAAAGTGTAACATTTTGAACTTCACAACTATTTTTTGATCGTGTCAGCTGCCACGTAGTTCTGCCACTACGTTATGATAATAGCTTGCCAACAGGTTGCAACACGGGCACGTTATCTTGTAAAATGTATGGTAGAAAATATATAAGTTAAACCCTCAATGGAAACCTTTTCAATAACCTGACCCATCTCGACCACATTTGGGCACCAAGTGTTGTGACGGTCAAAATGTTACACTTTTTTTGGTATAAGTAGCTCTCATTCGCCAAGTGTGCAAAAGCGAAAGAAACTTTGTTCCAACTGGGTGTGCCACGACATCTCTCATGATTTTTAATGTTAAAGAAACTTTGTTCCAACTGGGTGTGCCACGACATCTCTCGTGATTTTTAATGTTATGGTGCTAAGTCATGATTATAAAAACATAATTAAGTTTTTTCAACCGACTTTCGTTTCCGACTGAACCATTTAAATCTTTAAGCGCCCCAAGCATACAAGCCTGATGATCCTTTACATCATTTTTGGCCTAAAATGGCTTCCCCTATTCCAATTTGCCCTCAAAGCGAAGAGTTTGTTCTGTAAATAAAGGAGATAAAAAATCATACGCTCCCTCAATCACTGTATGTTTTGCATTGAGCTTCGATGTTTGCTTTTATGAATCAACGCGGCGCTAATGGCAAACTGGGGGAAGTATATTCGGAAATTACAAATAGAATTTTCTCTGTGAAATATATTGACCGCCTCTGTGGTTGATAACCTGTCCTCAGACCCAGAGGTCGATTCCCAGCGGGGGTAAAATTGTCTACTCGGTTTGGTTGGCGGTAGAGCTTAACAACAATGTTAACAGCAGTATTGTGTTGCGGCAGTTAGAGGTAATTAAGATTTCGCCAGTTCCTCTGTGGTTGAGGAATCTGAGTGAAACTCGCTTCCACTTTTAGCCTGATCATCACTTACCATCAGGTAAGATAGCCAAGAGATTTACCGTTGTGTTAAAAACAAAAAAAAAGTTTCAGCGCATTGAGCTTGGTTCAAGCCGTAATGGGCAAAGTGATCACTGTAAAAGTTACTTAGAACCTCACTCAAGTACGAGTAGCCGCATGCGAAACCGAACTCATTTGTTTTTAAAGCCAAAGTTAAACACAAATCATTTATTACAAATAGGCACTTTTGAACGTCAAAATGTACAAAAAGATATAATTGTTTGTAGTCGCCTTTTCCAAAAGGTAGTTTACTTATGGAGAAGAATGGGCAAGAAACTCCACCGTTACTCTTTTAAGATGTTTTACAACATTTTGTATAGGTATTTTATCTAATTATAAATGTAAAGTAAATCATCGTGGATTACCTTTTTACTGAAGATTAACATCAACTTCAGTTATTGGTAGCTGGTACAACATTTGTTGGTCGACATCGCCTCAAAAATTCACATATGTAACTTATAGATTAAGTTCAAGATTCTTAAAACAATATTTCTCAATACAGTAAACAAAACACAAAACAAACTTCAACACTTTTATTTGACTACAGCTAATTAAATACAAAACACGATCACTAAATAGTACATTACTGTCGCGGCCTGCAACGAGGCATTGATGGCCGGTCGTGAGGTGAAGCCGAGGCACACATACGTGAGCACCTTATTTTTTTTTTTTTTTTTTTATGGGTTTTTTTAATCCCACTAAGGATTTTTTCTTGTATCGTGGGTGCGTTTACACACATAGAAACTCACATACACTAACACCCAGACCCGAAACAACTAATG